>OX392480.1:10017500-12417500 GCA_947623365.1 Achlya flavicornis | reverse complement strand
GAAAAATAAAACGAAAGAGTACCTACTAAAGTGCTCATCTACGTTTGCCGCTGACTTTAAATACATTTAAATGATACAAGCTAATACGATGTTACTTATCGACAACGAGTCATTGATGGCAACGCTGCTCACAGGCATTGTCAACATGGACAGAAAGTCAAGTGAGGCAAGTTGTATACATTAAATTGTATCACGCTTCCTTCGCAATCGGAAACTACATTTATTGAATTTTTACGTTATCTCATGGGAGAACTTGCTTATCTATCTGAATACCTAACTGAAACGAAAAGTTGATTTTCCTTAGATATTTTAATTACAGTTTTATTAAAATTGGACGTACGACTATACCATCTAAGCATATTATTCGGTTCTTATTAAAGTTTCCTCGAATGAAGAAGTTGCTGGGTAATTACCATAAGAAGTAGTCTTGATGTTCCGAGAAGTTTCCTCTAAAAGCCAATCAGCAGCATCTTTCCTCGGAGCGGGCCACCCAAATTCACCTTCCTCCGTCGTGGATGCATTCCTTAATATCACTAAAGCTTCTGGTACTGTTGGGCTCCTGTAACATATTTTAGATGGAATCTTGTGGTTAGCTTCCAAGTGAATTCTATAAGTATTGCCATTCGAAAATATGCTGTATATTTTCATTCAAACTCAGCACTGTGGTGAATTTTGTACTGTACTTTTAGATATTTGCATAAATAATATGGCTTTCAACTCAAAATGATATCATATTCTTTAAAGAATACTGACCTTGCAAGAACTAAAGCTAGAACACTTGCAGCAAGAGCAGCTGGTGACGTAAGATTGTAAAGATTTTGCTCCAAATAGCTCTGTGCTTTCTTTGCCACATTTTCATCCACCTAAACATAATTTTCATTAGTTCCATGGTATCAAAATTAAAAAAAAACTATTGCATAGATTTAACTTACCTGATTCTCAACACCGACTTCAAGCAGAGCAACCAAAGTTTCTGCAGTAACTTCAACCCTCCTCTCCCAATTAATTTCTTCCTGTGTCATATTGCCATCTCTATCATAATAATAGTATTCATTAACGTCAACATCCATCTGTGTACCATTAGCAGACTTCATGTCTACTGGATAGTAATCCACTTCTTTATCTGCAGGCAGCGGTGTAAACGAACCATCGGAATTCTGTCGGTTTTGAATCCATTTCTTTATCGCTTGCAGTAAATCCGGGTCTACTGGGTAGTAGGATTGTATTTTTGATAGGATCTCCAGTATTTTGATTGTTGACAAGTGACTGCTCATTGCTGGATGGTCACTGAAGCTGTTGTCACTTTTGCGGAAAGATAGAAGAACTTGGACCTGGAATAAACCAAAATGAGATAAAAGAGCAGTAAGCACAAATCAAAATATTACTTGATAAAGGAGACTGACAATAATATTATTCGAAATAGTTTTTAGTAAAACAATGTACTTATGATCGACATAATTTAAAACATCAATATCATTTGTATGTTTACCCTGATTAATACTTTACAGTTGTATTTAGCATAAAATATTGATAACGTCCAAATTCAAAATCATTCATTCAAATAGACCTTCGCAGGCACTTATGAAAAGTCTCTAATTCTAGTTCGGAAGGTTGCATTTGCTGAGAAGAGCCGGCAATAAACTCAGCAATTACTCTTTTCAAAACAGGCTTAGATTCATTACATAATATTTACATTCTAATCGCACTGACAACAATTGCGTGCCAACAAATTATCTGTAATGTCGGGAATATAATATTACTTTTTTGTGTTATCGGCGGCGGTTCATTGCTTCAAGCTGAACATACCTACTAATAAGTACACTCTAAACTATAAAACTTACCTGTTCAGGCAACTTCTTCAAAATCTTCTCCCTCTCAGAATCCTCTACCAAATGCGGTATATGTTCCAAAGCCAGCAAAGGAGCTAAACTTGCAGAAGCGGCTGACAACTGCGAGTCCCTCCACACTTCTGTCCACTGATCACTGGGGTCTGTCAGAAGACTGTACAATGGCAGATGAAGACCACCGGAGACTAGGAGAGTACCGCTTGCTGAGCCTGGTACAACGCCTCGAGGAAGATCCAGTTCTAGTACTTGTGAGAAGCCTGCTTCTTCGTTGAAGTTCCAGATTCTGAAAATGAATTAAATGCAGATATTTTTGGGCCCGAGTTTGGCCAATAACTCGCCATAGTCAGTGATGATGTGATCGATGGTGGTAAGAATATAAAGCCTAGAAGGTACTCTTCAAGTACAGCTGTCAGAACACACCGGTCGGTCTATACTAGATGGTGAGCCAGGCGGTTACTACAAAGTACTCTACCACTGTGATATGGTTTCCTTATCATCATAAGGCCTGTGTTTGACCGCAATCTCACCATGGTAACTATGGTAAGTGATGAGGTGGCCCAAGGTGATAAGCACACAAAGCCTAGAAGGAACTGGCTCTAAAATGCAGCTGTGGGAACACACTGATAGGTGCTTGGTGACAGGTTTTCAACTTGAGAGTGGTAGCCAGCTAGGTGGGTACTACAACCCTACGACCGTGCTATGATTTTCTCCGTTTTCACTACCACTGAGCTATCATCGCCTTCAAATTGCCTTATTGTAGGATTTAAGCTCTTGAACTTCACGGGATTCATAGTATTTGTTATTACTCTCAATACTTTCATATTGAAAGACGAAAATTGCATAATGCGTCAATATTCAAATAAAAACAAAGATAGCACCAGGAATATGTTAAATAGGACCCAAAATTGTGGTTACAAAATCCCGCCAGCCTCATAAAGATATGATCTAATGGCGGTCGAAGTATGCAACATAAAGCCTGGAATGGCCAGGCATTAGGTAATCTTGGCTCAGTGTCTAGACAACTTAATAAAATTATACGTTCAGTATGACAGTAATCTTACATAATATAGTAATAAACTGAAGATCAGACGTTAGCTTTAAATGCTTAGCATAGTTCCGAAGATGTATGAATGAATAACTTAGCGGTTAAACAGCGGAAGGATTAATACTTTTCTCATTACAAAAAGTTAGAGGAACTTTGATAAGCGGAACATTGAAAAAATAAAGTTTATCAGGCTGCCAAATTTCAGCGCAATTGATTGTATTGTTGAGGTGTCGATAGGTAACAAAGTCACTTTATATTTGCCAGAAAAATGGAAAGATGAAAACCAAAAGATTAAGTTCTGTGGAAGGTGTTTGATTGGTTGTATTAAAATTGAATTAAAAGATATGACTTGCGAAACTGCGAACAAATCGATGTTATTAGCTTGGGACACAGCATCATAGCACAGCATACTTTACATGGCCGTCGCGATACCGTCTATACGTTTTCGGCAGTTCCCACGAGATCATAGGCGTCGGACGACTGTATGGTTTTATAGTCTGTGGTAATAGGTACTATTCCAAATGGATTTTTCCTCGATGATTATACCTGAAGCTACCACCTAAATAATAAAGTTCATACGCCGATAGATAGATGGCGCCCCAACATCCTGCATCCCTGCATCGTGCTTACGAAGTTATCTCGATGATCTGCATATATACAACTGTCGCGGCACGATGACCAAGATCATTCCTTTCAAAAGGGAGGTGTCATCCACCTTGCACGTCTAATACCTGAGCTGCGGAATGAGCGAGTAAACTGCTTACCTAAAGTCAGCCTGATCTCCCCAGAGAGCGCTGAAGCCGACGTAGTTGATCCTCATGTCGGCGGCGAGCGGCCACACGAGCAGCCGCCGCTCGGCCGGCGCGGCGCCGCGCCCCACGGACAGGCGGCCCCCCTCCCACCACACCCACCACGCGCACCACGACGTGTCGCCGCATTCATCGTCACCCTCTGTCTGTTCTGCACTTGCTAGGTGGACGTCGTAGCCTGGAATGTTTGTTTTATTTTAACTTAAGTTCGATTTGTGAATAGACAAAGTAAATAAATCAAACTTGTCTGATGGTCCAAAATGATAAAAGTGTGTTTTGGCCACTAACTCAATTATAATGAAGTTGTGGCTGTAATGATCTTGTCCAAGGTGGGAAGCACAAAGCCTAAAAGTGAACCATTAGGTGCTTAGAGGCAAATTTAAACTTAAGGGCAGCTGCAACTGGTACCACTGTGCTACGGTTTCTTTCTCCCAAAGCTCATGTTATTATAGGATTCAAACCCGCGATCTTCTTCATAGCATTCAAAGCCAATACCATAAAGCCATCTCTCTTAAAAATATTCTTATTATGTACCTTGCCTTAACAGCATAATGATTTAAAAGCTAAAATATGATCATAAGATCACCGTGGTTTGTCAGTTCTAGCGTGTCTACTTCTTTAGTAAAGTCGGTAATCAACTCACCATGTTTCCCCTTAGCAATCCACACGCGGCTCCTCTCGAATACAACTCGGTACATATCGTCTGAGGGTTCTCGTATAGTGGAGAGCGCGACATGCGCGGCGCCCTGTGCTCTGAGCTCCAACACTAAGCCGGCTCGATTCCTCGGCGCAGCCACCCACTGCCATTCCCAGGATCCACGCGACGATACTGCTAGATGTTCTGGAAACAAGGGATTCATACAATAATATGGACATAGATGATAGACGGATAAGATAGATTGTTTATTGTAGACTAAAAAGAAACAGTACAATGGGCGGTCTTATCGCTAACAAGCGATCCTTTCCAACCTTCGGATGGAAAGGAACTTAAGCACTGTAAGAGATTATTTTACAATCCTGATGTGTTCTTCTTAATACATTAAAGAGCTGAGCTCTTGTCGGTGTAGACTCCTCCACTCTATCATGTTGTTTGCATCTTCCTGCATATCCTTATACGACACGTCGTCTTCTTTTTCACTCACTTGATTTATTACATCGTGTTTCCATCTATGAAAAATGATTAGTATTGCTGTGCTGCTATATACCAAACATCTTTCAAGTCAGTCTTTAGGGAAAGATAACAAGGGTACCCAATAGTAACATTTTTGATCACTTTTCTGAAATCGGTTTTTCTAGGTGAAAGTCAGTTAACAGCAACTTAAAAACTACGATAAGGTCTTTCTTTTCTCAATATAAGCTACCCCCAGTCATTGAAATAGTGAAATGTGAGAATTAAGTTAATATACCTTTCCACAATTCTGATTTAATTTTCATCTACAATAACATCGACCATAACCACTGACAATTCTAATAATATATTGGAGTGTATCAAATAACATTACCCAGTGATATATCATAATCGTCAATGATTTTATTAGAAGTCGGTAACAATAGGAAATAAATCTTAACACATCGATATAGGAATCAATATTGACTATCTTACCATTAGCACAGAAGTAAGCGCTCTGTGTATCACTCCTATGAAGACCTTCAGGCAGAACCAGGACGCTGGCAGACCTGATGACGGAACCCACCAAGGTCTCATTGTTGAATGACGTGTAGGATATGGAGCAGTTGTCAGCACTGTAGCCTGTTACTTCCACTGAAATGGATAGGGATATTAACATTAGTAATTAATAGGTATTTACCTACTCTAGGTATGCTGTTTCACCCTTGATATTAATTCTTAGTTCATCCCTAGGCCAAGCAAGGAATATTCTCTCCTAATATCAAATCTCTGGTTCTATCGGTTTAGGGTATGCGTTGCCTTTATTCAGAAGATATGTAGAAGTTTGTGCTATTTTGACATTATTATTGAAAGATAAACTGATTTTTCTGCTCGAAAAGATGTTGCACAATTTGAACTTGTATTTAGATTCATTAATTCATAATTTAGGATCAAATGCAATCACTGTATTCATAAATAATGCTTATAGATAAAATTGATATTCCTTTGTTCGACCAGAATAAATAAAGGTCCTAAAATACGAGAATATGAAATACATTATTAATCGTACTATAAAACTCATAATTTTCTATTTGTTAATCCTCTTTGTTCTAAAGTTCAAATACGTATGTAAATATGGATTTCCATGATAAAAGACCTGTGTTCTCTAATAATAAAATTGTTGTGTGTTTGTTTTACGAAAGGAGATATTAAATCGAAAACTAAAATTTGCAACCCTCATGAAAAGCCTTTCTCTATTTTGAGGCAAGTTTTTAAAAATATTAGAGAGATATAAAGGATGTTAGAAAGGTGCCGATTCTGTTGTACAACGCTCTAAACTAATTTTAGTGACATCACATCTCTTTCTTACAAACATTATTGAAAAAGGATAGAATATATTTAAAGCTGTCAAATTAGTCTTTGCCGTCTTCTTGTGCGGGTATTTAGACGTAACCACGATAGATGGCGACTAAATTTATATAGAAGCATTGGACTAATTTGACAGGACTAAATTTCTTACATACTTTTCTTGTTGTTATGAGTTATTTTTTAGAAGAGACAGTGAGACTAAATTAGTTTAGTTGTAAATAACAGAATCAGCACCAATAAATACTGGAAATATAATAACAAATCAGAGCGACAAAAAGGTTATATTAAAGATAGTAGAAAATTTAATTATAAGTAAATATTATAAGACAAAAGAATTATTTCCAAATCTGTTTGCTTACTTCAAAGAACCTTCCTCTAGCTTTTCATTACATTATATCATTTGGATAAACTTCTTCAATGAGATGAGATAAGAGTAAATACTGTGCCGTGTCACGTGCTGAAAATGTGATGTCGAGCTCTCAGTGCACTCAAGAGATGAATACAAGTAATAGTGGTCATAAAATGTTACGAAGAGTTTGCGTGTTCGCGTTATGGGACCACGTCATGAATTTTAAGAGTAAGGTTTAATGTTTCATTGAGAAGAATTTAATGTTTGAAGCCGTTTTAAAAACTATTGTGGTAAGATTATACGAATTATTTCTTTTATTTGAAGTTCCTTTGATTCAACAAATAGAGACTTAGGTATGTAGAGGTTCTTTGTAACGGACATCATTGGATACAAAGGAATCATCATCATCATCATCAGCCTATAATGTCCCACTGCTGAGCACAGGCCACCTTTCACAAATGAGCGTGAAAGGGACTGGGCGATACTCCACCACGCGTGCCCACTGCGGATTGGTGGAGGTAGGCTAGTCGTCAACCTACTGTTGGAAGTTTTTAAGTCGCCTAGGAGGCATCCAACTAGCTTAACGACTATCACAATTAAGTGATAACCTGGACCAACGGCTTTACGTGCCTTCCGAAGCACGACAAAGGAATCATCACCATTAAAAGCATATTAAAAGCTTACACATGTGAAATATTGCTTCTTGGGCATGTCAGTTTCCTCACGATATTTTCCTTAATCGAAAAGTCATTGGGCCAGTCATGTGCACAGTCATTGAAACCATAGGTGAGTTTAAACTCAGAAATATAGACCACTAATGATTTTTGGTAGCGACTTTACACTCTTGGATGACGGAAAGAGTTATTTAAAACGAATGACAAAGGAAACAAATACCAAGAAACAAACGGCCAAGTTGTGGAATGCTCTCCCGGACAACGTGTTTCCAGGCACTTATAATATGGGTACGCGCGGTCCACCCTAGACTACATCTTCGCCTACTATCAGGGGGGATTGCGGTCAAGCGCAAACCCATTAAATAAAATAAAAACTGTATAAGTAACATCAAATATGGTCATCGACCTCTGAATTCATAAATTCTTCCGTAATTTTAGTGTGACGTAAAATTATTTTATCTCTCAAGTGTTCTATTCAACTCCGTTCCCGACGTAGCATTTTATCTGTATTCTTTATGATTATGGCTGTAGGAGCGAAGTTTTGGTCCAAAATAAAAGAAATAGCGACCAAACTATTTGACAAGTTGCCCAACAAGAAGTAGGTATAGAAATAGTACAGCATGGGGCTTCAAGATGTGATGTGCAAAAATACTCTAGTTATAACCCTAGTTGAGAGAGGTAGTAACGTTTATTCGCTCAAAGAGCAGCTCAACTGGGGAAATACCTCTACCATACAGAATACAGCAAATAACTTTATGTTGTGTAAAGTATATATAAGTGTATCTGAAATGTTTACTACCTGGCAGTCTGATTTCGACTCTAAAATTACTCAATTGTTTACCAAACAAAACAATCTGATAACTAAATTAGCCGCTGATATCTCGGAACTGAAAGTACAAAATGTAAAAATTCAGAAATCTAACACTGAAATAGAAAATTCAATGAGCTTTATAAGTAAACAATACGATGAATTGAGAGGGGGTTTTGAAAAACTACAAAAGGAAAAACAGGAACAGAGCAAGTATATAGAAAATTTGGAAATACTAGACCTTCAATTTAAAACGCGGCCGTCAAGCGTTGAAGTACGAAATGTACCATGCAGAGACAACGAAACGAGCGATGTCTTATCGAACGTAGTGTGCCAAATTAGCCAAGCTGTTGGTTCTGCTATTTCTGCATCGGAGCTCCGTGACGTATATCGACTGCCTGGCAAACCAGGAATTACTCGCCCAATTGTCTTTGAGTTTAGCTCGGTGCAAACTAAACAGAAACTACTATCAGCCGTGCGAGTATTTAATAACAGCAAAAAGTCTTCAGAGGATAAACTCAACACAGAACTGATCGGCGTACCTGGAAAGCGACAAGCGGTTTTTGTAGCCGAATATCTTCCTGCGAGTTTGAAAAAACTGTTTTACATATCAAGAGAGTTTGCTAAGGAAAATGGTTACAAGTTTTGCTGGTCTTCGAATGGTAACATATTTCTCCGTAAAGATCAAGGCGAAAAACAATTGCTAGTTACTTCCGAACAGTGCCTGGCAGACTTGCGGAAATCTATGTGACTAATTCTCTCTTTAGAATTTGTTCTGGAGTCACCCAATATGGCCCCGCATTGTAATAATCTCTTGCTTTTAAAATTAATTACCTTTATTTGTATAGGTCATTTTGACTTTATTAGACATAAACACTGTCAAACAATGTTCCAGTATCACACACCACTCACACTTTTATTACGCATTCACACACATTCACATATAATTGTACAACTTTGCAAAATTGTCATGAATAAAGGCAAGTCCTACAGTCACACTATGCTTTCCATTCCTGGGTTACCACTGGCGTCAATATTAATTGTTCTTATTTTTATTATCAATGGCTAATATTGATGATATTAATGATGAGCTAGATTCCTGCAAAAATGAAAATTCATTTGTGTGCTCTCCAGAAACGTGTACTATGTATATAAAAAGGTGTTTGAAATCTATTACAATACTTCACATAAATGTCCGCAGCGTGAATAAGAACTTTGATGAAATACGGGTTTTGATATCGTTAACAAAGATTCATTTTGACATAATTGTTATGACGGAGTGTTGGCTCAGCAAAGTTAAGAACCTTCCAAAACTAAATGGTTTCATGACTCATTCTTCTAAAAACACCGCGAATCAAAATGATGGTATTATCATATATACTAATGAAAGTCTGAATTGTACAGTTCCTGAACCCAATTTTAGAGACGCTAATTGCTTGATATGCCAAGTTGGTAATGAGTTGGGTGTAGTTGCCGTATATCGCTCTCCTTCATATAAAACCCGGGAAAATTTTACTAACTTCTTGGAAGGTTTAGAAAACGTTTACAAAACATTAAAGACTTCTAATTCCGTTCTAATTGGCGATATCAATATTGACATTAAAAGTAATAATACTGACAATCGATCTGATGAATATCTTATTCTAAATTGTTACGTAGAAAATTCGACATACTTCGATTTTCTGTGCACTCACCTTACTAGTGGGCTCATCCCATTATGCCCTTGCACTACAATTACACTGATGGTCATTTTACAACGTATTTTATCATTTTTCACATTAAATTTAACAATAAACATTGTTTATGAACTCCTAACCTTGTTTGTTTTGATTCAGGTGACAGATCGATGAAATATGCGACTGTCACTCTGACGTTTTTTTAGTGACGTTCCATTGCACTGACCGACCTTGGCCTTGCGAATGTTGACGTAGTCGAGTGCAATTAGCTAGTTTCCCGGTCGATTCGTGTCAAGGTGAATGAAGAATGCATCGAGTCTCGTCCTTGTGTCACCTCCTTAGTGCCGGACGATGACTCTTTCACTTTCCATTTTGTTCTTGTTGGAGACACACTCCCAAGTAACTTTTTATTTGTTTTTTGGTAAGTTTCCACCTTTTCCAATTTTAAATTCAATTAGTGCTTGTGCCTTTGTACGATTGGTTAATTGTCGTAATTATTTTCAGTGGATCTACGACCGGCGCGTGCTCCGAACTTTGGGACGTCGGGCACGCCACGTTGTTTTTTTTATAACCTTTTCGTAAGTAAGACATCACGACAATGCTGTATTCCCGGCTTCGGTTTGTGTCGAATCCTTATTAATTGTATTTTTACTTTACAGTGCATCGTGCTGTGTAGGCGTTGCCACCAGCACGGGCAAGCCATCGACAGACCGGAGTCGACATTGTCCACCTTCCGGAGGCAGGGACATTTTCCTCCATAAGGTATTTATGGTGTCCCTTATTTTTGCTAGGGAATCTATAACCTTTGTAAATTTTCAACATGTGGATCCTGCACGTGGCAGGTAATTTCCACTGTGCACATGGCACACGCTGTGCAAGTAGTAGGGTTTGCTCTGCCCAATCTTCAATTGTGGCAGAGTAATTTATTTATTAATTCCAATATTAATATTATTTTGTTTGTTTGTCATTTTATAATTTTCACTGGAATAGGGTTTTGTGTTACCGAGCACATGGCCGACACCAGGGGCTGGTGTCCGCTACTTTGTGTGCTCGGACCATGCGGTCATATTAGTAACACATTCAATTTGGCGAATTCCAGGAGGTGTTCCGTGGGGGCGTTACACCGCCACACCTGTTCTGTGGGGGCGTTTGTAACGCAACGTGTTCCGTGGGGGCGTTACACCGCCACACCTGTTCTGTGGGGGCGTTTGTAACGCAACGTGTTCCGTGGGGGCGTTACACCGCCACACCTGTTCTGTGGGGGCGTTTGTAACGCGACGTGTTCCGTGGGGGCATAGAACCGCTACACCTACTCCGTGGGAGCCACGTGTGTTCCGCGGATCGATTGTGCGGTACCACTTTATACATTCCACTCGCGGACAATTATTTAAGGACTGGCAGCCTTTACTGCCAGTGGCGCTCAATATTATTATATTATTTCCAAACCAATTCAAATTTACCCCTAAACCCACACACTGAGTCTAGCTGGCAAATTTATCAAGTAACCTTGTTACTCAACTACAATTAGTTATTTCTGTTTCTTTTGTGTAATAAATAACTGTTACGTGTAAAACAATTGACAATAAATAACTGTTTACCGGACTGCCTCATTTTTATTAATACCCCGTAAAATTGTAACAGTGACGCCCGTACGTAGGGGCTCGAAAATTTTGGGGTAATTGGTGTGTCCTTAAGCTACACCAAATGATTTGAATTGGTTTATTTTTTCTTTTGTTTACATGCTTTATCATGTTCTCCTCTCTTGAGCTTGCTTGTTTTTCTTTGCGCGCTTGCTTTTTCCGCTCAAAGCTTTTTTAATTTAAATTATTATTAAATTTCTTTTATGATGCAGCTCAAGGGTGGAAATATATTATTTTAATGTATTTTTTGTATGTGTGATTATATTTATATTTGTATATCACCATAATGTGAAGCCAGCTCGACTTGCCCCTTAATTAATTTGATTTTAAATTAATATTTTTATATGGAACGCCCAATTTGTTTTAACCTCTTAGGACTACCCGAATTAATTTATGAGGCAGAGATTCGCGATGTAGTACCGGAGGCTACCTTATCGGCACTGCGCGATCAGGTTAGGGATCTTGCGAAATCATTTCCGGCATCCCGAATTTTTCGCACATCGCGCACGCCCGCTTCTGAATTTCATGCTTTGCGGGAACTTTTAGATGAGATCGCAACTCGCTTCTCCAAGGATAAGCACATTTTTAAAAGGCTTAACCGGCTTAGGGCTTTAGCGCACCATGCTTTTTATAGGTTGCAACGTATCAACGGTTCTGGTTCCTTGCGGGATCGTAAGCTTGCGTTGTATTTTGAGTTGTGCGATTGGCTTGAGGAAATTGACGTAGTTTACGCCGATTTTTTGCATTCCTTCGAGCAGGTTCCTGAGCCATCGTATGCGGACTGCATCGAAGTGCTTAGCAGTTCACGTCATGTCTACGACGGCGAAACTTCGGTGCACTCGTTTCTTCAGCGTCTGGACCAGATTTGCGACATCCACCGAATTCCTGAGTCTGTGCTGTATCAGGCAGCTCCCATATTGTTCTCCGGCGCCGCACTCATTTGGTTCCGCAGCGTCAGGAATGCCGTTTCGGATTGGTCATCCCTTAAGCAGCTGCTGCTGGATGATTTTACGCCTTACAGCTGTTATGATGATGAAATGGATAGGAGACTGTATTGTGTGAAGAGCTCACGGTTGACTCCTAACAGCACCGCATCTGCTGCACCTGAGCTGACTCCTGCGCCTGTTCCATCTCCTACGCCTGTACCTTCTTCTGAACCTTGTCCGTTGCCTAGTCCTTTTCCTTTGTCTGTCCCCGATCCCGAACCTCTCTGTCCAAATCCGAATCCACTTCCGGACCGTTGCGTCGAGTGTGTGGTTGAGGCATCTGCTCCGGAGTCTGTAGCCGCGAAGCGGAGTCCTCCGAGACAGAAGAAACATAAGACGAAGAGACGGTTCCGTATTTGCCGTCGGAAACCTCTTCTCAAGTTTCCTGTGGTCGAGGTAGGCCCCTTCATTTCGGTGCTTTCGAGTAAAGAAGACAGAGCCAGACACGTCTTGGAGTTGCTCAAATTTGACAGACGTGTTCATGTCAAGTCAGATCGGGTTAGCTTGAGATCTATAGGTTAGTTTTTCGGGTCGCTTTCTTTTTTTATTTGGGCTTGTCTTTGGATTTCGATTTTTTATCGCGATTTGGCTTCATTCTTTTAAATTTCCTTTTGTATGGAAATTTGATTTTTTTGACGTTGATAGGTTGGTGGTAGGTGGTGAGCACCGTAGGCCTTGCTGCATTGGCCCACAATAGCGTGTGTCAATGATGCTGAGGTGCTTGTCACCTTACCTTTTAGGTCGTTCGTGGGTTCGATCTTCTTTTTACTTTTGCCCAATTTTTTGGCAAGGGTAATTTTATTGCGTAGCAATACCTTTGTGGCCCTTTCAGGTCGATTGTAGTGATGGCGTTGCCTTACCTTTTGTTACCCCTTTTGGTCGGTTGTTCTATTGCGTCGCAATATTTATTTTGTGTGTCACTTCGGTGATGTGATTGCGTTGCAATCTTTATTTTATTTTGTTTAGCCTCTTATTCCATTGGCGGTGGTTATTTTGTTGTCCCAGGCAGTATTTTAGCCTGTATGATTTAGTTTTATTTAGCCCGGTCCGCAGAGTTTGACATCGTTTGTAAGAATAGTCCTGGCTTGTTGGTATTATTTTGGAATGAGAATACTGGTTGTTAAGCATTTGTCAACTCTGAGGTTGCTCGAGTTGTTTATTTTTTTTTTGATAACTACATGTTGGTGTCCTATTTGGCAAGCCCCGCCAAATGGTGTTTTTTAATTTGTTTTTATACTTTTTCTTAAATTCAGATTGCATGTATTGAGTTTAGGGTGGATTCTTTTTACTTATTCACTAGTTTCGAGTTTTGTAATTTTTCTAAACCATTTGTTTTGAGTGATGGGAATTCGCGGTTGGTTTGTTTTTTCTTCCAGTTTGGTTGCCGTTTTTTCATCGGACATGGATATCAATTTAGTTTGGGGGTTCTCCGAACTAAACTTTAGGTGGTTTTGTACCCCACCTTTATTTCTGGTACTATTTTTTTTGGTATCCACTTCGTTCGATGGGCATTTTTATGATCAAACTGTTAGGAACCTTTGTGTGGAGTTGGAGTTTTGCGGTTCCCTGATCTTTAAGGTTTCAGATTGTAGTTCGGGTTTTTTTCATGGAATGATCCCAAGGAGTGAGCTGGAGGGCCAGCTCGAATTTTTCCTCTTATCTCGTAAAAATTCTGGTAAGGTGGGGGGTATTGTTACGTAGAAAATTCGACATACTTCGATTTTCTGTGCACTCACCTTACTAGTGGGCTCATCCCATTATGCCCTTGCACTACAATTACACTGATGGTCATTTTACAACGTATTTTATCATTTTTCACATTAAATTTAACAATAAACATTGTTTATGAACTCCTAACCTTGTTTGTTTTGATTCAGGTGACAGATCGATGAAATATGCGACTGTCACTCTGACGTTTTTTTAGTGACGTTCCATTGCACTGACCGACCTTGGCCTTGCGAATGTTGACGTAGTCGAGTGCAATTAGCTAGTTTCCCGGTCGATTCGTGTCAAGGTGAATGAAGAATGCATCGAGTCTCGTCCTTGTGTCACCTCCTTAGTGCCGGACGATGACTCTTTCACTTTCCATTTTGTTCTTGTTGGAGACACACTCCCAAGTAACTTTTTATTTGTTTTTTGGTAAGTTTCCACCTTTTCCAATTTTAAATTCAATTAGTGCTTGTGCCTTTGTACGATTGGTTAATTGTCGTAATTATTTTCAGTGGATCTACGACCGGCGCGTGCTCCGAACTTTGGGACGTCGGGCACGCCACGTTGTTTTTTTTATAACCTTTTCGTAAGTAAGACATCACGACAATGCTGTATTCCCGGCTTCGGTTTGTGTCGAATCCTTATTAATTGTATTTTTACTTTACAGTGCATCGTGCTGTGTAGGCGTTGCCACCAGCACGGGCAAGCCATCGACAGACCGGAGTCGACATTGTCCACCTTCCGGAGGCAGGGACATTTTCCTCCATAAGGTATTTATGGTGTCCCTTATTTTTGCTAGGGAATCTATAACCTTTGTAAATTTTCAACATGTGGATCCTGCACGTGGCAGGTAATTTCCACTGTGCACATGGCACACGCTGTGCAAGTAGTAGGGTTTGCTCTGCCCAATCTTCAATTGTGGCAGAGTAATTTATTTATTAATTCCAATATTAATATTATTTTGTTTGTTTGTCATTTTATAATTTTCACTGGAATAGGGTTTTGTGTTACCGAGCACATGGCCGACACCAGGGGCTGGTGTCCGCTACTTTGTGTGCTCGGACCATGCGGTCATATTAGTAACACATTCAATTTGGCGAATTCCAGGAGGTGTTCCGTGGGGGCGTTACACCGCCACACCTGTTCTGTGGGGGCGTTTGTAACGCAACGTGTTCCGTGGGGGCGTTACACCGCCACACCTGTTCTGTGGGGGCGTTTGTAACGCAACGTGTTCCGTGGGGGCGTTACACCGCCACACCTGTTCTGTGGGGGCGTTTGTAACGCGACGTGTTCCGTGGGGGCATAGAACCGCTACACCTACTCCGTGGGAGCCACGTGTGTTCCGCGGATCGATTGTGCGGTACCACTTTATACATTCCACTCGCGGACAATTATTTAAGGACTGGCAGCCTTTACTGCCAGTGGCGCTCAATATTATTATATTATTTCCAAACCAATTCAAATTTACCCCTAAACCCACACACTGAGTCTAGCTGGCAAATTTATCAAGTAACCTTGTTACTCAACTACAATTAGTTATTTCTGTTTCTTTTGTGTAATAAATAACTGTTACGTGTAAAACAATTGACAATAAATAACTGTTTACCGGACTGCCTCATTTTTATTAATACCCCGTAAAATTGTAACAAAATGCATCCTTTGGTTTTCTACCTACTCATTTATTTCCTACAAGAATAAATACTTGTCTGGACCACATATTTTTGAAATCAAAATTGCCTTCTACAACATTGGTTTTGGAATCTCATATCACCGATCATAAGCCTATTGTTCTGTGTATAGAAAAGATTACCACTAACCCAACTCGAACTTACTTCAACAATATATCTCGTGTTAATTTCCAAGCGATCGAAGAGGACTTGAAACAAATAGATTTTTCTGAAGTCCTGTGCACTGAAAATGCAAACACTGCCGCAAATAATTTCATTTCTATCATCTCATCAGCTATAAACAAACATACATGTTTAGTTACTGTCCCCAAGAAAAATAAGATCCTTAAACCTTGGATAACTCCTGGACTTCTTAGATGCATTAGAAACAGGGATAAATTGCACAAAAAGTGTAATAAAACTCCGGAAAATCTAATACTAAAAGTAAGTTATACACGCTACAGGAATTTTTGTAATCAGCTTCTCCGGAAACTAAAGAGAGCATACGAAAAAAGCCTTATTGAGAAAGCAGGAAATCAGCCAAAAGCCCTATGGAAAGCTATCAAAGATATAACCAATACCAGCAAAAAAAATGATAGTTCTATTGATCTTCTTAAAATATGCGAAGACCCTAAGATGTCTGCTAATCATGTTTGCAATTTTTTCACAAACATAGGCAAAGAATTAGCTAGCAAAGTACAAACGGCTGTTGCAGTCACAAGAAATAACTCAACTGGTCCTACTTGTGAGCCAGTACTAAACAAAAGAGATCTCTCCAACTCTTTCTTTATTCTGGAGGTAAGTGAATCCGACATTGAGTGCGCTATTTTACGGTTACGTTCGGACTGTGCTACTGGGTGGGATGGAATCTCGGCTAGCCTCCTTAAGCAATGTCGTAAATTTTTAATTCCTTCGATTACGCATATCTGTAACCGTGCCATACAGACTGGAGTATTTCCTGAGGCCTTCAAAACAGCGATCGTACATCCTATATACAAAGCAGGAAACAGAGATTGTGTAAATAATTACCGACCAATTTCTGTGTTGTCTGCTCTATCTAAGATACTAGAAGGTATACTAAACAGCTCAATTAAAAAATTTCTTGACAAATACAGCATCATTGCTGATAATCAATACGGATTCCGCTCAGGTGTATCAACGGAGGATGCCGTAGTTGATTTGGCTAATGATGTTGCAAAAAATCTTGATGCTAAAAACAAATGTTTATGTATATTTTTAGATTTATCTAAAGCGTTTGATACGGTCTCCGTCCCCATTCTATTAGACAAATTGGAAACAGTGGGGGTGCGCGGTACTCCTTATAACATTTTCAAAGATTACCTTACCTCTAGAAAGCAGCGAGTTAAAATAGATTCCATTGTGAGTGATGAGGAAATTGTAACTTACGGCGTACCACAGGGAAGCATACTAGGTCCTTTTTTTTTTTTTTTTTTTTTTTTTTTTTTTTTTTTTTTATTTACGTGGGGAAATCCTCCTAGGATACCCGACCGCCCTGGGGGGAGCGGCCTGGTTATGCCGGACTTTTACCGGCTAAAACCCCACGGTGGTCGCCACCTGCGCTACAGAGGGGGGCGGGCTCTCGTGCAGATCGCGTACCTGCTCGCCCCTCCACGCGCGGCGCTGTGATAGCCCGTCCCGGGGGAAGTGTGATACCTCCCCCCAGCACCCTCGCGGTGCTATCGCACGATGAGTCGTGACCACAACGACTCATCGTCCTCCTCGGGGCCGCTTCTGGGCATTCAGGGTCCCCACCCCGATTGCCCACGACCCCGAAGGTCCCCGTTTAGTCGCCTTTTACGACAGGCAGGGGAACACCGTAGCTGTGATTCTAAGCCCCAGCTACAGGGCAGGAGGGCCGCCACGAGGCACTGCTGCACCTCGGCGGCGTCGTCTCCGAGCGGGATCGGCCCTCTCCCGATCCCGTTCAGCAGCCTCCTTTTGGACCATTACGGTCTCGCAGAAGGAGGCTACGGCCCTCCACGCCGTATCCCCGCTCAGCATCGCCGACACGACTGCTGGCAGGGAGAGATTCCGACCGATCAGGTCGACCAGGATCCGCCGCTCGGGTTCCCACGCGGGGCACACCGCGAGCGTGTGCGATGCGGAGTCCTGGTCGCTCCCACCACAATGGAAGCAAGCCGCCGTTGCCTCACGTCCGATCCTACACAGATAATCACCGAAGCACCCATGCCCGGTGAGTATCTGTGTAAGTCTGTAGGTGAGTCGTCCACCTTGTCGCTGCATCCAGGCCTCGAAGACCGGCAGGACTGCTTCGACAACGCGTAGTCCTGCCGGTCTTCGAGGTCCTACTTTGTTTCAAATCTTCATAAATGATCTCTGCACAATACATATACCAAATACAAATATCTATACCTATGCAGATGACACTGCTATTCTTGTCTGGGGTCCTACGTGGTGCGCAGTAAAGGAAAGGGCAGAGGACTCACTAACTAGAGTTTTGCAATGGCTAAATAGTAATTTATTGACCCTCAACATCAACAAAACACAGTATATTCCGTTTTCAATAAGACACTCCGGTAATGCCCCAAAAGATCTAATGATAAAAGCGCACAGCTGTCGTGACAAAAGCTCTTGTACATGCCAGGAGCTTACACGAGTGAGTAATGCAAGGTACTTGGGCGTTCTGATTGACGAGGGGTTGAAATGGGATATACAAATTGCAGCAGTAAAATCCAGAATAATGCGGTTAATATACATATTCAAATCTCTAAGAGACTCATCGACCCTCGATATATTAAAAATGGTATATTTAGCTCTGTGCCAATCCATTATTCTGTATTGCATCTGTGCTTGGGGTGGAGTTGCAAAAACTGTGCTAATCGGACTGGAGAGAGCGCAGAGAGCTGTGCTGAAAGTAATGACTAGAAAGCCTTTTAGGTATTCTACCTTTAACCTATACTCAGAATGTAAAGTGCTCACAGTTCGCCAGCTCTATGTGCTCAAATCAGTACTGAGAATGCACCAAAATGTGCCTTTACCGGATCCCAATAGACGTCAAAAACCATCAGTCTGTCCATATGTCCTTCGTAGAACGACATTTGCTAGACGACAATATTACGTACTCTGCTCTAAAATATACAACAATATAAATAAAAAATTAAATATTGTTAGGTTAAGCAAGCATGAAATTAAAAATAAACTTACAAGATGGTTGCTGCAGCAGGACTATCAAAGTACTGAGGACTTGCTTACTTTCATCGAATAGGCATAAATGTTCATATACACTGCATTACTGCATTACTCACAGACACACACACACTGCCTTACACACAAACACACCCCACCTTCACACAAACACACCCCTTCCTACACACAAACACACACCCCTCTACACACAAATACCTTATAAGTTACTTAAATTTAGTTAAAATTTTCAACAAATTGATCCATGTTTGTTACTACTATGCAGCGTCAGACAAGTTTTCTTTTTTTTTGTTGTAATTTCATCATTGTATGTTTTAAGTTCATTGACCGAATCCTGTCCCCCATAATACAGGCTCTTGCCTAGCTTGGGTGTCAGTGTTCAACGTTTGTGCAACAAATACATACATGACTCTCTTGTGTGCATTAATCTTGTATAGCTGTTTATATGTGTGTTTCTTATAAATAAATAAATTATTATTATTAAAATTATTATTCCATTTATTAATCTTTACACTTATTTTTACATTTTTAAATATAGATATATATATAAAAAAAAAAAACAATACATATATTTAAAAGTATAAAAACAGCTCCCCACCGGCATCGGGAACAGGGTCCTAGGTACCGGTGGTCAAGGCTCCAGAGACAGGAACTTCCTCACTATGCGTGCCGTTTCCAGGAGCACTGCCTTCTGAATCTGGCCCTTGATCCAGCCACCCAACGCGAGCCTCTTAAGGTGTTTGTCGAGGCTCTTGGCAATTAGGCCATGGGCGGAAACGACTATCGGTACAATGGTTGCTGTATCAATGGCCCACATGTCGACAACCTCGTGTGCAAGATCAAGATACTTGCTTTCTTTATCCTTCTCTGCTTTCACGAGGTTCTCGTCATGGGGGACAGTAACATCAACAATCATTGCACGGCGCTCTTGGCGATCTATCAATACTATATCAGGCTTATTGGCGACAATAGTCCTGTCAGTAATGATAGATCGATCCCAGTATAGTGTGATATGACCATCTTCGAGAACCGATTCTGGCACATACCTGTAGTAAGGCACTTCAGACGACACCAGGTGGTATTTCAGGGCAAGTTGCTGGTGGATTATCCTGGCTACTTGGTTGTGCCTGTGCAAGTATTCACCGTTTGCGAGACGCGAACATCCGGAGATTATATGCCTGAGGGATTCACCTGGGCGATGACATGCCCGACATATGTCGATGGTTCCATCCCTCAGGATAAATCTCCGGTAGTTGTTCGTCATCACAACCTCGTCCATAATTGCACAGACAAAACCTTCGGTTTCCCCAAAGAGGTCACCGAATTGTAGCCAGGCCACGGAGGCTGCAAGGTCCACATCGGGTCCATGAAGGGCCCGATAGTACCTTCCGTGTAGCTCCTTGCCCTGCCATACCTTCCTGCGATCGTCCACTGTGAGCACCACAGGCTTGCGCCAGTTCTCTCTAGCTAAAGATAGAGGGGTCAATCCATTGTCCACTGCGACAACATCCGTATGCATCCCCCTGTCAGTGTGGAGAAAATATTCTCTGAGATTATATACCTCGCGATTATGTAGGGTTTTGGCATTTAAAAAACCTCGACCACCACATTTCCGCGGGATATATAACCTCATCACCGATGATCGAGGGTGATGCATACGGTGTGCAGTCAGCAATGTACGGACTTTTCTATCCAGGGTGTCCAATTCGGTCTGAGTCCACTTGAGTATGCCAAAGGAGTACATCAAGACCGGCATGACCCAACCGTTGTAGGCCCGCACCTTGTTTCCGCCTGACAAAAGACTATTGAGTACTTTTTTCAGGCGCCCCAAGAAGCGGTCCCGCAACGATTGTTTCATGTCAGTCTCATTGATGCCAAGGGCCTGTGACATACCCAAGTATTTGTAGGTTTCGGTTTCGGAGAGTGATCTCAGTTGGGTGGAATCTGAAAGCTGGATGCCCCCAGATTCCACCATCCTCCCCCGCTTTACATGCATGACCGCACATTTTTCCACACCAAACTCCATCCTGATAGAGTTACTGAAGGTTTCAGTGACCTTCAGTAATCCTGTCAATTGGAATTCAGTGTGAGCAAACAACTTAAGGTCATCCATGTAGAACAGGTGGGATATAACCTGATCACCTCTTCGCAACCGATAGCCAAACCCAGAGCCCTCCAAGAGTGTACTTAGAGGGTTCAAGGCCAGGCAAAACCACAACGGGCTCAGACTGTCACCCTGGAAAATGCCCCGCTCTATCTTTATTGGATCGCCATCACCAAGGATCTGTCGAGATCCTGGATAGAGAAGGACCGTTCTCCATTGCCTCATACATGACATCAGGAGAGTGCGTAGAGTTGCATTGACTTTATACAACTCCAGCACCCTCATGAGCCATGAATGCGGCACAGAGTCGTAGGCCTTCTTATAATCTATCCAGCATGTCGACAGATCCCTTCGATTACGGCGAACCTGCTGACAGATAGTCATATCTATGAGGAGTAGCTCCTTAGTACCACGGGCCCCACTCCTACATCCATTCTGAGAGGCAGACATTATTGAATGTTCTTCAACATGCCTGGCGATTTTCGCTCTCAGAATGGATGTAAGAGTTTTGTAAACTGTAGGCAAACATGTAATCGGCCTATAGTTTTTTGGGTCCGTGGTACTACCGGATTTATGGAGAAGGTGGGTTTCACCAGTCGTTAGAAATTCTGGGAGTGACCCAGATTCTAAGGCTAATTGGAACTGGGACGCCAAGCAAGCATGCGAACTGCGTAGCCATTTAAGCCAAAAGTTGTGCAGTCCATCCGGTCCCGGTGCCTTCCAATTAGGCACCGAACGGACTGCACTGGCTACGTCTTGGGGCTCGATGTTAATAGCCCCCATTTCTTGAATAGGCTCGCACACTTGCTCGACGTCCCTAGTCCAGTTGCCCTCAGAATGAGTGACGGGCACCGACCAGATATTGCGCCAGAATGAAGTCATGGCGTTAATATCCGGCCGCTGCACATCACTATCTGGTTGGCTAGGCCGCTCCCATGACCTGTAAACCCATAAAATTATTATTATTATTAGTTGTGTTCCTGCGCGTGAGTAAGGTCGCCAGAGCTCATTGGGGAGGGGGGAAAGGTCGGTAACGCGTGAGCGATTCTTCGTGTTTTGCATGGCTATGGTTACCGCTTACCATCAGGCGGCCCGTATGCTTGTTTACCGAATTAGTCGTATAAAAAAAAGTTGCAAACACCTAGGACAACGTTGACCGCTTACGATTAGGCGGGTTGTTTGCTAACTTGATTTAAAAAAAAATGGGTCTAATCTTTATACAAAGTCGAATCAGTAGGAGTTGAGACTCCTTCTCACAAGTGACTGAGTAAGCCACAATAATTGGAGTTGATAATTCCTTTGCCAAAGTTTAAAGTTCTTTAGAACTATATGTAATTTAGGTAACTCAACATTCTCAACGAAGGTATAATTCTCCCAAAGTATTATTATGATAACAAAAAGAATGAAGAAAATAAACTGCTAACACTTGGACCTAGACAAATAGTGGGTATCATAAATGGCCTCTGTAGGATACTACATCTGCAGTCGTACTGTTAAGGTAATAGAATTTACTTTATTGCCGTGGCCCGGTGTTGGAAACACTTGGAGTGCTGTTGAAGCACTATGAATGTAATAATATTTTATATATATTGTACCTGAACACGTGATTTCAAGGTAATTTTTAACTATAAAAATAATATACGAAAAGGGTGTCGAAAAGTTTCATATTTATAAGAATAAAAAGATTATATATTTTTCAGTATTCTTTCAGTAGGTATTTTTTATTATCATATCGTTTTTGTGTTGTGATAAAAAATAGAAATGTCACATTTTGGTTGTTTATATCATATAATATGTTTACTTGTTAAATCTAATAAGATGTATAACTCTCTATTTTACTCACGTAAATTAGATAATGAAAATAAATAAATATCATTTAGGCGCCGATCCCACAGAGAGAGTTCTAGAGTTCTGCGTTCAGAATTCAGCCTACCAAATTCACTATTGTGCACACAGCAACCAGGGATCAGCTCGTTATTGACCTACAAGACACGTGCACGTCTATCAAAAAATACTTAGTACAAACTAAATAGCGTGTTGCGTGGATCAAAAGAAAAATGGACACATTCGCAAACAGCTTCATTCTACTAAAGTCCTCCAAATGTACCGCTAAATTGTCCTTTTATTATAATATACATAATTCAAATCCACCTTGATAACGTTAAAAATAATGATCCATCTTAAAGATAATGTTCTGCTATAAATGTCATAATTTTTCACTGATCGTTTCAATTTTCATATTGAACATTTTCATCGTTTATATTTACGATAATACTGTGATAGAATTAAAGGTGCCTATCTTCGCATCGCAGATTATAAAGCTCCAAGATTTTATCTTATAATTGCTTACTTTTATATTCATTGGTATTTATCTACATAAAGCGAATCCTGAATCAATCTAAAGGCAAATGCCTAATTTTAAGAGAGGTAGAGCATAGCGTTTATTCGCTCAAAGAGCAGCTCGACTGGGGAAGTACCTGCACCTTACAGAATACCGCAGCCAAATAACTTTATGTTGTGTAAAGTTGTGTTCCTGTGCGTGAGTAAGGTTGCCAGAGCTCATAGGGGAGGGGGGATAGGTCGATAACGCGTGAGCGATGCTTCGTGTGTTGCAAGCGTCTATATGGCTACGGTAACCGCTTACCATCAGGCGGGCCGTATGCTTGTTTATCGACTAAGTTGTATAAAAAAAAAACATTTACATTCTTGCATAGAAGAATATGGCCACGAATCATGATATATTTTTATAATTTCTCTTTTTGTATCGATATCATTGTGGTATTCATAGATATAAAATCAGATAGTTAGGTAATTTCTAAACTACTTTTTTTCTAGACCAATAACATACATGTATTTTGTTTAACTGAATAACCTCGTTACCCATAATCAGGTTAACGTTTCAGAGAAGTGACTTTCAAACGCGTTGCTTTGCAAAGAGAACTTTTGAACGCATTTTACAAATGAATGACCTACATAAAAGGTAAGTGTTATTATGCTACTACTTTATTAAACAGACAGTTCTGCAGAAGTCGAGTGAAGTTATAATTAATAAAACAAAGTTGGAGCAACGCAAACAAATGGCTTTCATATTGCCACAGAAACTACCAACCGTAAAGGCGAGGTCGAAGTTTCATAACTAGTTCTTGTATTTTCCAAAATAAATAATAATTTGCAAACTACAGATGTCATTACGTAAAAAGGTGACCAAAAAATGCTACATCAAAAAGTGTAGTACTATTGCTAAAAGTCTCGATACTGTCGACCATTTACTAATCGTATGTACAATATTGAATACCTAATACATTTCTAATTCAGTTCAAATTCCTATGATGTGATTCTCTCACAAAGAAAAACTAAAATAGGTATTAATTTATAAATTTTCCTGTCGATCGTCTCTGTAGGAATATATATTGGCAATATGGGATAACTTGAAAAACCTCTTCACGAAGAAATTGAACGTATCGACAGTCAAGTAGCTTACAACACAAACATAGATGCGGAAAATGAAAATTTTCCACCAACAGGATGACCTAAAGAAAATTCAGCTTTAAAAATTTATGAATAAAGTTTAAAATTGCGTGCAATGTCTAATGGCTGTGTAAGGAAAATATTAAATGTTGTTTCGACAAAATTATGCAATTTTCTATTGTAATTTATTCATGATATTTAAATGAGGTAAATAAGAATTTCAATTTTTAAATATAAATAATTTGCATGACAACGAATTTACTTATCTACAAATAAAACATCACAGCTAGAGTTCTTGGTGTTAAAGTCTTCAGCTAATCGAAAAACCTTCCCCCAAAATAACTCAAAGCCAAATAAAAATCTCACAGCGATCCTTAAATTAAACGAGAAGATATGAAGTTCGTTCGCGAAATCTCACAGGATGATCCACTTGTTCACGCCATGAACTTAGGGTGGCTTTAATTTCACAATTATGTCGGGACAGGTACGGCGAAGAATTCGGCTACCAACTTCATTAAAATATTTTGCTCGACAGATTACTTGGATGGGGGTTCGGAATAATTTTTCGGGTGCCGACTTAATCTTTCTTGGCATTAATTTGAAATATTGCGTACCTGTTAACGCGTGTAGGGACTAGGGAGTGACTTTAACTGGATTCGTTTTAATACAGGGCTATTTTTGTTTGTTACCAAATTAGGTGATAAAATAATTGAATGTTGTTTTATTTAACATTTTTTATGTACAGGGCTGAATCGATCTAATTTAGTTGAAAGCTCTATACTTTATTGGAAAAATTTACTGAATATTATTGTAAAAATAACATCGAATTCTGACAGCCCTTGTAAAAGCTTTTTATAATTGTTTTTTATTAGTCTGATGATAAAAATATACGAGGGGTTAATTCAATTTCCTAGGTGATACAAATTGCTATATTTGATTTAATCTGAACTGACCTGTAATATTTTTCCTCCCAGGTGTATTGACGGCAACCCTCACGACCAGCTGGGTCCCGCCGCGCGGCCCGAGTCGCAGTCGCTCGGTCACGTAGAGCGCTCCTGTACTGGCAAACGCTGCGCCTGCGCTCAGGGCTAGTAGGGCTGTCACCTGGGGAATATTTTATTTTACATAAATAAAATGTTATTCGAAGTATGGAGGGCACGTAGTTATTCTTTATCATTTAGCGACACAGTTATTTTTAACTACTGCAACTTTCATCGTTCTCATTGTAAATATGATAATTCTGGTTTTTATGCACATTTTTTTTTATATAACCAATTAAAATGATGTTTGTAAATAAAAAACAATAAGTAATGAATAATATTGGGACATTATTCACACACGGCTATCTGATATACAGACATGTTCATGCACACAAAAGCATGTCCTTAGTGGAAATCAACCCACAACCCGCAGTAGATTGGTAGACCAACCACGGCACGAACTCTATCGACGTTAACAAATGTACTTGACGAACCTGAGACAGGGGATTAGTAAGTCACTAGTGTACAGTATACCTATGAATGCATCTATATACAAGCTGCTCACACTTCGATCTCTATGGTTTCAACCATTGAACCAGGGACAGCTAGTAATAATGCTTAAAAAAATGCGAAGGCATAAAATAGAGGCGATATCTTAATATAACTATGCAAGGTATTTTTATTAATTCGAATAAAGCTTATCACTCAAAACTTAACTTTGAAACTTGTTGCTAGGGCTTACAATGAACGACAGCGTCAATTTAATTAAAAATTTGCTTCGTTAGTTTGGTTAATCCTTCCAATTTTAGATGTAGAGCGATAAACTTTTGCTAATTACAGGTACTATACAAAACTTTCGAAATCCAGGCTTTATTTGCGAAGCCTAAAGTCATTAGTTACCGTCACTGTCAGTACACATTCTAAATTAAAGTGATATAATTACACTTTCTTGAAATTAAAATGAATATATTTCAAATATTTTTATTTACACTATTGGGAACAATATTTTTGAAAGAGTTATTCCACGGAGGAAAAACCTGAACGAGGCATATTAATAAAATCAAGTCTACATTTAAATACAATATACAGTCATCCTATAAATACTTTATTCCCAAGGTGCGATTTCTAGTGTTGATTCCGAATTGATGCGGGAAGGGGAAGGGGGTACAATTATCCCGGGATAGATATCCCGCCCCGGGCTCCGGGCTTTTAGTTGGGATTTTATGTTGTATTGCTTTATGGATGATATTTTAATTTCGCTTTTGATACCTTCGAATATTTTTGTGCAAAAAATTGCTAAATATTTTATCTAATATAATGTGGAATATAAATGTGGAATTAGAAATTCAATTAAATTGAAGGCAGGTGGCGATTTAAACGCAGTTTTTTATTCATAATTATTTCCATATTGCCTTTATAATTTTAAAGTAGTTTTAAATTAGTTTAAAAAAAAAAGTTTGTGTAACTAATAATAAAACTCTTTAAATGGCTATTTGCAAATAAAAAAAATATATTATATAAATACACATAAGGATTTCATGTTACTGGATTTGTCGATATCTACTTTTTTCGATATTTTCTAGTTGATAAAGCTTTGTTCTGTTTCGAAGAGAATTATAGTTTTTTTTTCTGATAAATCCAGTGTTTTATTCATAACTTGAAAATCAATTTTTATCGTAAAATATTTTACTTTCGTCCGATAGTTCACCCGAAACCTTTTGAATCTGAATACTCGGATCAAAAATAATCAAGCTATAAAAACATGGCGCTCTCAATAAAATCCCACTCAAACCTGAATCAACTCAATAGTAACACGTGTGATAGCTATTTGTTTGCGATCGACGCCGCTCATCGAATCCCGATTAGGGATTCCCGGCATGATCCCGGGCGATTCAGGCGCGAATCCCGGCAAATTCTTTTTTCGCCTGGCAACCCTAGCGCGAGCGGACGTGTTTACGTTACACAGCGATAAAGATCTCGATTTTACCGAGTTTTTCGAAGTATTTAGTGCAACGAATGCTCATAAGTGTATTCCAAATATTGGATTTTTTTGTGCAACACATCTGGTTTGTTCATACATCCATAATAATGACTTCCCAAAGTAATCCGCAAATCAACAAGGAGATTGAAACCATCTTGTCACCGGAATCAATGGCTGACTTAAATATGTCCAGGAAAAAACGTAAATCTAACAATGAGGATTTATCTGACCTTTTTAAGTCCTTTTCAACGGAGATTACGGGCATGCTCCACGCCTGGAAAACGGATTTGGACAGTAATATAACTAAAATAAATCACAACATCAACATTGTGATTAAAACAGATTTGCAAGATTTGAGACAGATTTCAAATAATATAAAAGAAGATATTGTTTCGATGCGTAAGGAGTACACTGCGGTCAAAACGGATTTGTTCGAGGTAAAAAATCAACAAAAATCTTTGGAAACTGAATTAACCTCGCTTCGTGATTCATTTGATTTTCACGTAAAGGAGCAGGATGAACTTTCACTACGCGTTAAGCATATGGCGGCTATCGAGAGCAAAATAAAACCTATGGACGGAGACATTGGATCAATGAAGCAACGAATTGTTTATTTAGAACATGAACTGAACTCCGTACAACAACAAAATCGGTCGCTTAACTTGGAATTGTCTGGTATTCCGGAAAAGAAAACCGAGAATTTGGTAGATTTGCTTATTGTGATATGTAAATGTATTGGAATCGAGCTAAGTCCTGAACACATAAACTACATAACAAGAATCCAACCGAGAGTGAACACTGCAGGTCGTCCAAAAACAATAATTGTTAAATTGAAGTCCGCCTTTTTGAAGGATTCAATACTGTCTGCAATACGCAAGAATCGCGGGTTGACTACTTCAGATATTGGACTTTTGGGCGAAGCCAAGAGGATTTTTATCAATGAACATCTAACGCCATATAATAAAACCTTGCATAAGAAAACAAGAGAAGCTGCCAAACTTAAGGGACATAATTTTGTGTGGGTGAGAGATGGCAAAATATTTGTGAGGAAGGACGATACTTCACCAGCAATGCAAATAAGGAGCGAGTCCGATTTGACCAAAATCTCTTGAGGTCACTGTATGATTATATAAGTACTTATAATTATTTACCTTGTTGTCTTTTTCAGTGTTATATAGAGTGGATAAAACCACCAAAATGTTATGTAAACACGAGCAAGCATATTATTTCCTTACAATTGAGAAAATATGTAAAGGTATGTACATTATTTACATTTATATATAAATTACTTATAGAATCATTTAATGTTATTTATTTAATATGTAATGCATTTATTTACCACTTATTTATGTTATATACTTACAATACTGTTGTTATATTTATAATTATTTATTTTATTATTATTTATTATTGCTTATGTATGTATACTATCTCATCATATGTTTATGTATATAATGATAAAGAACTATGTAGTCTACCCATATATAACGTTATATTATTTTTATGTTACATTAATTATACTACTGAGAAGTGTCATGAGGGCTCCAATGGATTCTTGTTGTTACTATTACATGCTTTTATGGTTGCTATAAAATCCATTACTTATAGGAAAGTGTATTATGGTAGCGCTGGCAAGATAAGGTACTATACTATACGAATTTATCACAATGTATTAACAGCCGTTTGTGTGCATGGGGCTAACCTAATCATCAACATCTTATACCTGAACGGCCACCATCAATACTGGGCTTGTGCTCGTAAAAAAATCATAACCAGTTTAAGATTGTTTATGCTTCATTATAGCTGCATACTGTTTTTGGTCCATCACTACTGCATTCCTCCCGATCGTAAAAAACATAAGTATATGACATCAAAAAAAATTGCCATCTATGAAATAGCAATAGTGTTACATGTTCTCAGTATTTGTAATGGCTACTAACAAACGAGAACTAAGTATTTACTACCAGAATGTACGTGGTTTAAGGACGAAAACCTTAAATTTATATAAAAGCATATTGGAGTGTGATCATGATATATTATTATTCACTGAAACCTGGTTACAAAAAGATGTTTATGATGGTGAGTTATGCGACTGTCGATATGTCATATTCCGCCGTGATCGTGATCTCACAATGACGAATAAACAGTCGGGTGGTGGTGTCATGTTATGTATACGTAGCGAGTTGAATGCAGTCGTTCGCGAGGAGTGGGGTTGTGACTCTGTGGAACTTTTATGGGTGACTATACCGGCCCGCACGCTCGGTACATCGACAAATCTTCATATAGCTTTGGTATATGTGCCCCCGGACCGCGACCTGCCAATGCGTACTGCTACATTGATAAGCAATATTTCGCGGGTGTATGAGAGTCATCCGAACGAATCTTTTTTGTTGGTGGGTGATTTTAATCTACCGTGTATTTTATGGAATAATTACGAATATGAACTTTTGCGACAGGGCTCTTTGGAAGCGCAAAATTCTGCTCTTAGCCTGATTGAAAACCTCAGCTATTTAGGGCTTAGTCAGCATAGTCATATAGCTAATCTCAACAACAAAACTTTAGATCTAGCATTCTGCAATATACCGCTCACCGTACGCAGGGCACCACATTCGCTACTTAAAGAAGACAAGCATCATCCATCGCTAGTAATAGAGTTACCAGACTTATTTATAACACCGCTTAGAGAAAACCCTCAGCTGCGATATAATTTCTATAAAGGACAATTCGATGAAATTTCAGCATTTCTCAACTCCGTTGATTGGCTTGATTGTTTGACAAATTGCAGTGTTGATGATGCTGTTTCTAACTTTTATGGTAAAATTTATGAGTGTTTTGATTCATACATACCTCGTACACCACGCTCGCGCTTTGTATATCCAATCTGGTACAGCAAGGCACTCATAAATATTATCAAGGAAAAGAGTAGGATTCACGCCAGATGGAAAAAACATAAAAATCCTCTTGATTATGATGAATTTTCACTTCTTCGTGATCGACAGCGCCGAGTACAGCAACAATGCTTCAATGAATATACGGCGCGTTCAGAGATGTTGATTAAGGAAAACCCTAAGTTCTTCTGGAGGTATGTCAAGGCTGCTCGAGGTCACTCCAGTTATCCTAAATTATTCACCATAAATAATGAACGAATTAGCGATGGACCAAGCATTTGTGAAGCATTTAACCGGTTCTTTGAAAGTGTATTCATACAACCTAGCTCTATTGATAGTACGGCTGATGATTGTAACATAACTAACTACAATAGGTCTGCCTCTCCAATAGAGATCACTGAGTCACTAATATTAAAACATCTCAAGTCACTCGATGTAAACAAGGGCCCTGGTTGCGATGGTGTACCGCCAATTTTATTAGTAAAATGTTCAAAGGCGTTGTTGCAACCGCTTTGTATAATTTTTTCAAGATCAATTCAGGAAGGTGTATTTCCTATCGAATGGAAAAAAGCAAATATTATACCCATTCACAAAGGTGGATCTAGGTCTCACATAGATAAGTACAGGCCCATATCAATCTTAAATACACTAAGTAAGGTTCTGGAAAGAATTATTTATGACGCTGTTTATGATACTATAACTAAAGGTATATCAGATGCTCAACACGGTTTCTTGTGTCGCCGTTCAACTTTGAGTAACTTGGGTGTATTTTCTAATTATATATTACATCAAATGGAGAATGGCGGTCAGATTGACGTGATCTACACCGACTTTGAAAAGGCTTTCGACCGTGTAGATCACGTCATTCTCTTAGATAAGTTGCAGCAGCTTGGGATACATGGGGATCTGTTGCGCTGGATTAAATCGTACCTTTTTAATCGTTCACAAGCTGTTGTCGTTGGCGGGTACAGATCTAACTACGTTAAAGTCACCTCGGGAGTCCCACAGGGGTCGCATATTGGCCCGCTTTTTTATAATGCTTATTTATTTGATATTCATAGATATATAATACATTCGCAACACTTACTCTACGCAGATGATACTAAGATATACATAAAGGTGAACAATATGACAGATTGCTTAAAGCTGCAAGAGGATTTGAATAACTTATTTGAATTTTACCAGCGTAATAGAATCACTGTTAATATCAACAAATGTCAGTGCATTAGTTTTACAAGGAAAAGAACTCCAATTATTTTTGATTATAATATTAACGGTGTTGTTCTGAAGAGGGTCGAGTTTGTGAGGGATCTTGGGGTCATATTCGACAATAAAATGACTATGTTCAGACATATAGATAACATAACGGAGAGAGCTTTCAGAAGTCTTGGTTTCATAATGCGTGTGAGTAAACCTTTTAAGGATATCTCCAGTCTCAAAATCTTGTATCATGCTTATGTAAGTAGCGTCCTGGAATTTGCCAGCCCAATCTGGTCCCCTCAATACATAACGTTTAAAGATCGCATAGAAAAGATACAGAGGAAATTCCTCCAGCATTTAAACTACCGTACGCGCAGGTTTAATAGTGATTATCTTGATACTTGTCGTAATTATAATATACTACCTCTTGAAGATAGGCGAATGATCTTGGATATGAATTTTCTTTTCGATATTCTGCAGGGAAAGTTAGACTGCCCCGTTCTGTTAGCAGGTATTAATTTTAATGTCCCCAGCCGTCGCACTCGAAATACAGTTTTATTTAGTGGACCTCTTTGTAAAACTAACTACGCGCACAACGCGGTTCTGAGTAGAATTATGACTAACTATAACAAGTATTTCTCTACAGTTGATCCTTTCAATAATTCTAAACTTGCTTTTAAATCGGAAATACGCAAAATCATCGTAGGTAAGAATGACGGCATGTAATATACAGCGCAGGCACTCACTGCCTTAGTGGTTGTACAACCGACACCAAGAATTAATCTTCGCAGGTCTAGGGCTCTGTGTGCCTGTTGCTGTGGGGCGTAGTAGTGAAGACATTTAAACAGATGTAATCTGTGTAGTCGCCCTCTGAATCCTAGTGGTTTGCTATAGCAGATGCTGTGTAACTGATCCCAAGAAAACTAGATAATTTCGCAGGGCTAGTGGTTCAGAGTGGTGATTGGTAGCGTTTGCGTGTGGTGAGGATATGGAGTCCCTCTAGCTTCTCTGCTTTGCTAAAGTAAATCTTATTTTATATGACATTCTCTTTAGGACTACAGTTGTATTCGTGTTCAATATATATATTTTTTCTCATGTATATTTATAATATATATATATATATATATATTTTCATATTATCTTTATATATTTTAATTTATATTATAGCATACAGATTTGTGAATGCTCTGCTCGCGTTATAATTAAGATTTAAGTTGTGATAGCCTATAATTCGTTTGTAAGCATACAATCAAATTGTTTAGTATACAAGTAAGATATGTAGCGGTTGGCTGTCCTTTAATAAATAAATAAATAAAAATAAATAAATGGGGCGATTAGGCAATCTATCCCGGTTTAAGCGCTTCAAACTCGTATCAAACGATGGTGGATAGCGTCATCCCACGTTTTTCAGTATAACAGTTGGATAATTTCTTAGTCAATGCGTAGGTATTCAGTAGAAAATTAGCAGTTATTAATATGATAGACTAGCGGCCCGGTACGTGCTTCGCTACGTATAAAGTGAAATAATAAAAATGTGATAAATGAAGAACCGCTCGTCCGTTTTTTTGCAAACTTCACATAAACCATCTACTAAATAGTCCGAACACAGCGTAAACATTTGGTTTGGATAGGTGAGCCCGTTCTCGTGTTATAAAATTACATCGAAAAGTGGCATTGATTTTTATACTTATTGATTAAGTGATTAATTAAAGCAATGTGAAATAAATATGTTTTCTTTCAGTGGATTTTGGAATATTATGAGCTAAGCTAGACAAACAAAGTAAATTCTAAAGCTATCCACTTATTAGCAGCTACAGTAGCTTAGGTAACGAAATAAGAAGCGTCAAAGTCACATCCATAAGATTTCTAAATAAGAATTTTGAAGTAGAATTTAACCTTAATCGATTTCTTTCGAAGCCTTTCTGTAATTGCAAGAAAAAGTTACTTTAATTATAGTGAAAAGGACCTACTATACTCTATTTCACATAGGATGAGTCGTCAAGGTCAAGGGTTTTTTCCAATATCTAGTGAAATTCTATTTGATACGTAATTATAGATAAGATAATAGTATTCACAATATTTCATGAAACCTCGCTCTATCATACCTTTATTATACTAGTACTTTAGTATACCTTTATTATATCGAAATGAACATTAACCATTGTGAAATCTAATAAAATACCATGTGTCACCGAACTCACGCTATTTGAAATCTACTTTAAATGAAGCTTGTGGGTGATTAACAAGCAACAATAGGCATAATTAGTTATTAAATTAAATAAAAAATTTTTTTTAAGGTAGAATATAATAAATAAATATATATATGAAATTATGTCATGTTCAGAAAATAACACATGCTTCTCATAAAAGTGAAGAAATCTAATAAAATACCATGGTCACCGAACTCACGCTATTTGAAATCTACTTTAAATGAAACTTGTGGGCGATTAACAAGCAACAATAGGCATAATTAGTTATTAAATTAAATAAAATAAAAATTGAAGGTAGAATAGAATAAATAAATATCCTGGGACATTCCTCACACACGGTCATCTGATCCCAAACTAAGCAAAGCTTGTACTATGGAAATACTTTATTGTGCACACTACATGAAAGAACAAAACGTAACACAACATAAGGGGCCTTATCGCTACAGCGATCTCTTTCAGGCAACCTTCAGGCAGGCGAAGGTAGTTAGGTAATGAATGAAATTCATATTATTTTATAATTAATTTCGAAATTATGTCATGTTGAGAAAATAACACATGCTTCTCATAAAAGTGAAAGGAATAATGTTGTTAAGGGTCCCAAATAAATATGGTTTGTTTTCTGACGATACAGAAGCGTATTTTCATGTTACGCGTACATAAGCGTACTTCAGGTATGGTTTATTGAATGGCAAATTCGGCAAATATAATTTTATGTGGAATTTTCACAACACCAATTCATTTTTATTACAATATCCTTTTTTCTTCACGTTTAAATAAAGGATAGAGTGGAAATAGGAACGTGATAACAACGAGCTAGTGAATTGACAGTACTCTGAGGTTACTTTGATGTGTGTTGGACTTTATTACCTCAATGATTATGTTGATTTCCTTTATCGTATTGCAATTGATAGTCAGAATATAAAGGCTTCATTTGAAGATAATTTTTAAGTCTTCCACTATTTGCTTACCACCAGTGGCTACATTTGGCTAAGATGACAGATTCTATGGCAAGATAGTCTTTGAAAATAAAAATTGCCTAAATTAAATTATGATTTAAATATTGAATCCAAAATAAATTGAATCAAAAATAAAAGCAGGTAATTAGAAGAAACCTGTAACCACTTTTTAGGGTCGGCAACTCGCGAGTGAGACCCCTGGTGTTGCAAGCGTCCATAGGCTATGGTAACTGCTTACCATCAGGCGGGCCGTATGCTTTTTTGCTACATTAGTGTTATAAAAAAAAACTTTTATGTTATTTTTTTAGAGATAATAATATTTATTAAAAACCATGCCAATATTTTAATACCTGAATGATCAATCAGTTTTTTTCTTCTTTTCCATTTAGTTTAATGTTCTTTTTGATTTTTTACTCCACAAAATTACCCTAATATGTATTTGCCTCTCGTTTTCGTGTTCACATCTTGCCTAGCTTATAAAAATTATAATGTATCGCATTCCTAAAATACAAGCTCTGCTTAGCTTAGGACTCGATGTTAAGCTAATTTAGTTGTAAGGATATCATATTGTCTGTCTTAATTTTTATAATACAATAATCTTGCTAGCAATAATAATACCTACCTATATTTTATAGCCTGCACGGAAGCTTCTAGGGCTTATCTGTGTATTCGGACATCGCGGCTTAGTACACAATTTGTACATAATAATTTTTTCATTAATTCATAATAATAAAATGTTTTTTTTTTCATATTATATTTATTCTTTAGGTATAATACAGTGTCTCATTTGTAGCTCCGCGTAAAGCCACATTTCCTTTGGCAATACGTTACTCCGTTATTCTATAGAACTTCAGAGTATAGTCAAACTGTAATAACTGTGCATACTCGAAGCCTTTTTCATCACGTCACAGCCACGTATTTATATAGGATGGGTAAACTTTCCTCCGAAATCAATATTTCCTTTTATTAACTTCACGGAAAGGCTGCGAAGCGAATTGTCCAAGTAAAGCTTAGCAAATGTATTAAGAGAAATGGAGGATACTTTGAAGATCTTAAGGCATCGTTTCCTTATTGATATAACCCGAATAAGTGTATTAACATATTTAAAGCTGCCCAATACTTATTCCTATATAACTCCTTCGCAAATGCAGTAAGGCTATTTTCCAGAAACGAGTGGAAATATTAAGATGTAGGCGTTAAGGGATATAAGATAGTATTATGCTATACATAATTCATGAGTATTCATGAATATAGTAAACGCACGAGTTAATTTATCTATTAGAAAACTAATTCCAATTAATAATGGTTTTTCTTGATCTTTTACCTTTAATGCCTTTTGCTACCCTTACCTTATGTATCACACATATATATATAGCAGAGGTGTGGCTCAGGAGTGGTGTCAAGCCTTATAGTTGCGCTATCGGTAACTAGCAATAAAATTAGGCTCAAACTTAACACCCCCCATTTAGTCTTTGATCGGAAGAGCAACTCATAATCTAGTTGTTGGAAGAGCAACTGCGATCGGTCACGAAGCAGGTTGACAACTGTGTAGCATATGTTTAACGACACCCATCAATTTTTGGGACTGCATCAAGCACTTACTACAAAACCAATACTAATACTCACATCCATACAATTGTTGATATTATTGGTGATCTTCACATCAACTTCCACCGTCTCCCCGACTTTCAAAGCTGGTGGTAGCGCAAAGTCTAACTGTATCGGTCGGAAGACATTGATAGTCCGAGGAGCTGAGAAGCGAAGACCTCGGTTCGACAGCGACAGCGCCCAGAGGGACCAACGACCAGCTTCCGAAGGTGCTGATATTGTCACTCCATCAGTAGAAAGCTGGTTCCTGTGATAAAAAAAAAATATATCAATCATAATGTAATATCGACTTAAGAATTTTCCAGTGTGTGAGTGGACAAGTTCCAGTCAATCCTCGCTATTTGCGTGGTGTAGCATGATTATCCGTTCTTAATCGATCGGCAAAGTTACACTACCACTGTCATGGGTATGTCACGGTACCTGGATGGGTGAGTTGCCTAGTGGTATTTCAAATCGAGCGTTTCGGTGCTTCGGAGGGCACGTAAAGCAGTTGGTCCTGGTTATCACTCAATTTTGGCTAATTGGAGGCCTACCAGGCGGCTTGAAAACTTTGGAGTTTTCACCGATCCGCAGTGGGCACGCATGGTGGAGTATCTGCCCATTCCCTTTCACCCTAATTTGTGAAAGGTGGCCTGAGCTCAGGAGTGGGACATTATAGGCTGATGATGATGATGGCATATCTTACAAACTACGTGTGAATCAGCGTTTTCAGTATTCGTTGTATAATTATAGTATATGGTCGATAATATAATAATAAAGAAGAATAATAATATAGAAGAATTTCTAAGTCCAAACTAGGTAGGTCATTTAGTTTAGATAGATCCCAATAAAAAACCAGTAACAAAATAGTCTAAAGGTGATAGCACTGAAAATGAAATGGGCCTCCCATGCAAGAAATAGAAATGGTTCTCCCTAGATAATTCGAATTTCTAATTCAATATTCGGGTTTTGTCAATATTCTACACAATATATTTAAATTTTAGATCTGTACACATTATGTTTATCAGCACCGTGGACGAGGGGCTTCGTTTTGCCCTTTCGGTACTGAACTCTAAAATTATTATTGCTTTCATCTGACCACCATTTGAAGCGCTCGTGGTGTAGCATGATAAGCCGTTCTTAATCGATTGGCAAGTTAAGCTACCACCGTCGTGGTCGGTACCTGGATGGGTGACCGCCTAGTGGTATTTCAAATCAAGCGTTTCCGTGTTTAGGAAGGCACGTAAAGCCGTTGGTCCCGGTTATCACTTCATTGTCGTTAAGGTAGTTGGAGGCCTTCTAGGCGGCTTGAAAACTATAACAGTAGGTTTACCACTAGCCTACCTCCACCGATCCGCAGCGGGCACGCGTGGTGGAGTATTTGCCCATTCTCATTCACCTAATTTGTCAATGGAGGCCAGTGCTCAGCAGTGGGACATTATAGGCTGATGATGATGATGATGACCACAATTTGAAATTGAAATCTGACCACAATTACTGATAGTTTTTAAACTAAAATGCAGAATACTTATTTTAAAAATCGGTTTATAGGTGCAAAGTAGGGGAGAGCGGGGCTAAAAGTTACCAGGGTATGTTGTTCCGATTGAAATAACTCCACTAGGAAAAGAGATAAATATATTTAGTTAATACGTCGTTAATTTGGCCGTTGCTGCGCATCGACGGCATCCAACTTTGTCGGGCCAGTGACATCCGGTACATTGAAAACTGAGCATGTACGTCGCTGATCCACGTAAGTAAATATTTTCGTGTTTGATATTTTTGGTATATCTAGCGAATTTAAATAATTTTCGATTAGTTCTTTGGTATTGTTATTCAAAAATATATCGAATATTATGATATACTGTGCTGAAACTGTGTATGTCTCGTAACCTAACCTAGATGTTGAAATTTTGAACACATGTGTTTTTGGGGCTAGATGTTCCCTTCTTTGGGGGCAAGTTGTGACCTCGGAACAACTTACCCCAGTTCATCTGTATGATATTGTCAAGATACTGATATAACTGATATTGAAGTTTCAGAGATGGTAACACACAAGGGTAGAATACATATCCAACAATGCACATGAAACTGTAAGCATTACTGAAGTACGGCAAATTTAGGGTCAGCCAGAGCCATCATAAGTTCATTTGCCTGCATCTACTGGTGTTATACAAGAACTTGTAAAAGTTGATCCTATTTCCCCAAAAGCAATTCGTTCCTTTCTAAAGGCACCATCACGGAGTAGAACTTCATAGCAAATCCGCAATTTTAACAGACACAAGCCTGAGAAACAAGCCTTGGTAAAAGAGCAAGAATAAATCATGAATAGTAAGCATTGATGATGAAGAAGTAAGAAAAAATAAAGGAGAAGGGAATGGCAGAGATTACGGGGATAAAATGAAAGGGAACGCTTAAAGGCAAAAGAGATAATTTATTAAATGACTAGTTCTACAAATGAGTAGTGAGAGTTCTGAGAATGAAGAGGATAATTTAACGTTACATATATTGTTTTAGTCTGCTGTGACCCTTGTGTGTTACTCTAGCTCACGTTCTAATGAAGAATGGGTCCATTTTCAAAGATGTAAGAACTAGAACCGTTCCAGATGTTAACATATCTTTGTCTCACTTGCGGTTCTGATGAATCTTGTGATGATTTACTAGTATAATATTATTGATGACTTTCTGATATGATTGAATAATAGATAATTTCAAAGCTGATTAGCTACTTAAGCTATTATATTAGTTATATTGACTAGATTTGTGATACTTAATATTTCAATCTTTAAGTACAAATTATAAATGTTAAAACGTAAAAATGTTTAGTTAATAATAAGTCAATTTTCGAAAAACAACTAACTATCCGTAAGATATTGTTTATGAGTCCTTAAATACATACTTAGTTAAATAAAATATTTTTTTTTTATTATTTTACACCTTCCATAGATCTCGTAACAACTTGCCCCACCCTTTTAACAACTTGCCCCAAACTGGGGTATGTTGTTACTTTCCGACTTAAGGTATTGTATTATTTATTATAAAATAATCTTACAAAATACAACCTCAAAAACTGTATTTATAGCAAGGTTAGATGTATAACTAAATTTTAATGTCTTAATACTAATGCTAGAATTAAGTTTCCTTACCAAATTTTGGGGTTGTTTAAAAATCGGAACTTTTGGCCCCGCTCTCCCCTACCCAATGTTATTCTCTTTATAATCCCAAGCTTAAAATAATCATATGCACGTATTACAATTACAATCGATATTCATTCAATAATTATTTCAGGCCACGCTTCAGTGTTTACACGACACAATGAAAGCTTTTCAATTTCGTTACAGTGAATATATTATGTGAATTGTTCGCTCTGGTTATGTTAATTAAACTGCATAATGGAATGATTTTATTGGAAAATAATTTTACTGAACTAATTCGTTGTCAGACATGTAATTATGAAATGTGGGTAACCAGCAACCGGAAATAAACTGCTTTACGGTCAGTTATTATATCTATTACTAGCTGTTCCCCGCGGTTTTACTCGCGTTCCCGATATAAAGTAACCTATAATACTCGGGGATAATGCAGCTTCCTATTAGTGAAATAATTTTTGGAAACCGACTGTTAGTTCCAGAGATTAGCCCGTTTAAACAAACAAACAAAAAAACTCTTCGTTTTTATTCTATTATTATTATTATCACCACTATCTATCCTAATATAATTATTAGTATGGATAGAAGTGCTCGTGGTGTAGCATGATAAGCCGTTCTTAATTGATCGGCAAGTTAAGCTACCACCATCGTGTACCTGGATGGGTGACCGCCTAGTGGTATTTCAAATCGAGCGTTTTCTCACAACATCCTCGTTGTTACATACAGTTGAATTTACCACCGGTTCGGAATACACTTAAACTAAGAAGACACCGGCAAGAAACTCAGCACATATATCTACTTTATTTTCTTAGCACCCTAAAATATTACTACCAGAAAATTACCCCAAAAGACATTATAATGTCTCAATTAAATAACGCTAATACGTACCCTGAGGCTTTACTCAAATTATTTTTCGCTCAGAACAAATCAAATTATTCTCAAAAGGGAAAAATCCTTGAAATATTCCGACGGAAAGTGACATGAGCTTTACCTACTTGTGTAGGAAAATTACCTTGAAATTTGGTGATTTTTATGAACATCACTAATACGAAGCTTATTAAACAGAAATACCTACTGTATTTGTTTACTTAATTATGAGGTATATTTTTGTATAAATGAGATTATTTTCATTGATAAATGTATACTCATACGACAATAATTTAAATTTTTAAAGTTAAATTTTTGTTTAAATTTAATTTTGATTACAACCTTTTTTTGTTGACTCTACTTTTTATTGACTGTAATTGCATTGTCTTCCAAAATACTAATATATATCAAATATCAAGTCAATACAACCACTAGAAGTGGGTGAAATTCAACTTGCAAGATTTCACCCAAACAATATACATTATGATACTTGTGCAAAGTTGGTTATTACAGACGAGGCGAAGTAGCGTGAGCCGCAGGTGAACGCGATAAGGGAGCCGAGAGTGTAATGATCAATGCATACGCGTGTCATACGACGACATTCAAACACACTTGCGAGGAAAAAGACAGACTTGTATTTTTACCCGACTGACCCGGAAGGAGGGTTATATTTTTCGATGTATGTATATATGTATGTATGTATGTATGTATGTATGTATGTATGTATGTATGTATGTATGTATGTATGTATGTCTATTTCTTTGGCACGCTCTGCAGCCTAAACGGCTTGATGGATTTAAGCATATGAGGTGTCATTAGATTCGTCTGAACTGTGGGAGTGTCATAGGGTATATTATTTTTATATGGCGTCTATAGATAAAAAAAGAGGGGGGGGTATTAAAAACAAAAATTACGTTATTGTAACAATATGGGTATCAAATGAAAGCTTGTGAACAGCCCTTTCCATATATGTATATATTGTAATACTTTTATGCTACCATTTTGACGTTAACTGCAAAAATCCATGTTTAATGCAAAGACAATCAAAAATAACGCTAACGCTTAATAGTACCTATACTATGAGCGGTTACCGTACGTAACTCACAGAGTTGCGATGGTTGTTAGCGTTACTTTACCGTACCGCTCATTTACTTAATAATACTTACAACTCATTGTGCATAAAACTAAAAAGTCTGAAATAAATTAAATTATTAAAACGTTGTTCTTGTTGTGTTGTTGAAATGTTCTTTTTAATAATTAACGTTAACAAATATGGCGTACAGGTCTTTTTTTTTGACAGCGATGCGCTTTCAAACTGGTTGTTTTACCCATTTAAATGAAGAATGCTTCGTCTACACACATATCAATTACATTGAGATACATACCTACAATCTTAACATAATTGGGATTATACCTATCATAAAACTGTGCGGTAATGTAAAGTAAAAAGTACTAGTGCGTAATAAGCTGCATTATGATACCAAAAACGGTACAATAAATGTCACTTTACGAGCAAGTTTGTTGAAAACATAGTTTCATAAGTACATACCTACATTGCAAGTTAATAAAATAATGAAAGCTCATAAAATTACCCCTCATATTATATAGTATGGTAACGTGTATTATTTACTTAGTGGCAGCATGTATTATATTAAGTATATTAAAACGCGTATTATTATGTCTCTTATTTTTACTTTAAATTATTGAAAATGATCTCAAAATTATGTCTGTTTTTTGACTGCTTATTTTACTATGGATTGAAATAAAATAAATAAAATATTACTACAGAAAAATTGGCTCACTGACAGTAGCTAAATAAATTAAAACTCTACGACCAACTTCGCTTTTTCCACCTATGGAATCTAAAGCATATTTCCACTAGCCAATATTCACAAATCTCAGGCGGAAAGTTAGAACATTAGCAGAGCATCGCTTTGTCTCTGTCGCTCGCCGGACGTAGTCTGTGGGTAGTTTGTCATGCTGTCCACTCGTGAGTTATACTAGCGGAATGATGATACATTCTGACAATGTTGTTAGTTCAAGTATTTACTTTCAACCAAGTTGCGACGAAGTTTTGAAAGGATTGCGGGATATCTTTCTATTCTTCATCATCATCAACAGCTAAGCTGATGATAGTTCAGTGGTAGTGACGTGAATGTTGTGATGAAGGACGTGGAATAAATTTAACAATGATTTTGGGCTTGAACCTTGATGATGGAACCTATCGTGAGAAACCCATAGAACTTTGGTAAGGAATCTGGCTACCGCCAATAAGTCTACCACATAACGTCACTTCGCCTACCCGCGCACTAGGCAGCCAGGCTGCGGTAGCCAGGCAGCGGCAGCCACTCGAACATATGACGGCGTATGGGAGCCCGCGCACTAGGCAGCCACGAATTCCTATCAATATTTCGTCGAGAGATTTCCTACTTGAAGATGGTAGCCAGCCAGGTGGGTACTACAAAGTGCCCTACCACCCTGCTATGGTTTCCTCACGATGTGATTCCTGACCTGCGCGGTCGAGGAAAACAATATAAATCAATTGTTATTTTTTAACCGCAAGTCAAGGGATTAAATGCATATTTCTGTCTTATGCATATTTTGGATAAATTTTTAACGAGAAGATCATATCCAAAACAAATTATATGACCTTCCTGTGCCATCAGTTCTGACAAAATTGAACTAAAAGCTATTAGTTATACTCCAACGCGCGCATAACTTACACAAGCCGACAGATGATTCAGCAAATAATGGGTTTATATTAGTTTACTTTTACCGTACCGTATCCCTGAAATCCTGTCTATAAACTATGTTCATAGAAGTAAGGTGTAATAAGGTGTGATGGATGCCTCATGTATTGCAAGCGGCTAAGGTAACAACTTATCACCAAGCGGGCCGTATGCTTGTATACTGACTTCGCCTATATATTATAAAATTATATATTATAAATTATTTTTAAATAAATAACAATTTTAAACAATAGGTTATATTTTCTAAAACATGAACACTTGTTTTTTATAATTAAAAACTTACTAGGTTATAAAGTTTTATTAATAGTAATCATAAATAAAGCTATATTAAATTCTAATTAGCTGTAATATCCGAAGCTTTCACAAGTTTACCGATTACAGTCTTTTAGACTTGGTTATTATTAAAATTTAATTCATAAAATTTCTTGGAATTTTAGAAAAGTTCGTCTCTAAATTCCTTTGAAAGTATTATTACTTTCCAAGTATTTAAGTAGGTTATTAGCAAAGTAGATACATTGAAAGAAGAGTTTGTATACAACAACAATATTTTTACACAAGGACAACATAATCTTTTTTGATTTTATTTGAATATAAACTTATTTGCCTTTACTTACCAATAAGATTATAGTGAAACAAAAACTTCTATCTCATCCACTTAAACTATGAATGCCAAATATTTAGGTGAATGTTGTTGTGTGTAATGGTTTTACAGGAACTATACTGCTGAGATACTTGATATTTTGCAGAGTATGTTACGGTACTGTTAAATTTAATGCCATCCCCATTTTTCCATCGAACCACAAGACGCCGGCAGATTATTCAAGGCCAGAGTGAATAGGTATTTTTTGGGTAAGCATGTTACATCCTCGGCCTTGTCTTAGCTCCTCCTGGGGTCAGTCGAAGGCCAAAGCAAGCCCATTCGACATAAAAAAGGTAGGTTTCTTTTATGATTTTGCATGCGGTAAGAAAGGGCTTTCCAAAGGGTAAAATCAGGGATCGCACGTCAAAGCACATGATAGGAAAGCTAGAATAAATTATAAGTATGACGTAAGCACACAAAAATTATAATGTAATGTACAGTCGAGGACATAAATATGTATACAATTAGTAAAATTCAACAACGGTTTCCTCTTAAACTACTGATTGAAATTATGAGATATTATAAAGGCAGAATCTTCTAACGTATACTATTATGATTTGTGTAATCGTTTAACACTTAAATGTTAAACATGCGAGAAAATCGCTTTTGAATTTCAAAAAGTGTATACATATTTTCCTCGACTGTACCAGGAGAACAGAAACAGCAAGAGTTCTTTAAGAACTTACGTATAGTTAAAGCACTTCCACATCCACAGCCTGTCATGTGTGGCCGGAGGTACCAGGTGCGCAGGGGATTGAGGAGCTGGCGCCGTTCTCTGCCGGTAGAGCACACCGCCGCCGCACGCGCCACCGCCCACGAATAGGGATACTCCTGCTGATACGAACTCTGGGCCTGGTTGGTCTTCGTGGTCTGCGGGGCTGTTGAAGAAAAATATAATTTTTGACAGTAATAATAATCGATGACAGTAAGAGTAATTGAATTGTGAAAAATTTAAAATCAAAAAGTCATTTATTCAGTTTAGGACTTGATAAGGCACTTATTAACGTTAATTTGTTACATACAGTTGAATTGACCAACGGTTAGAAATACACTTAAACTGAGAAGTCCAAAAGTCAACTATTCCATGTGGTTAAAGCCATAAATATCTTTTTGGAAAGTTCCTAATTATCAAATATATTAGGATGGCCTGGAACATTAAAGCTATGAACCCTTTCAATACTTTTGATACCCGGCAGCGAATATCGTCTATTTATATCGAAATAGATCTGTCCACATATAAAACCATTATATACAATATTTTATTAACAACAAATATGTACAAAATACAATCTATATTTACAATATATAATTAACATTTACCATTATATTAACTTTTCACAATATAACTACTAGATGCCAGAGCTGACGGTAACTAAGTCTCGCGATACAGCGAGGCCATGCCGTCAGCATCCTAGGTACCTTCTCTGCCACCAGGAGAAGAGTTAGGGGATGTTTTATATTTATTATTTAGTTTTTAGGGTTCCGTAGCCAAATGGCAAAAAAACGGAACCCTTATAGATTCGTCATGTCTGTCTGTCTGTCTGTCCGTCCGTATGTCACAGCCATTTATTTCCGAAACTATAAGAACTATAATGTTGAAACTTGGTAAGTAGATGTATTCTGTGAACCACATTAAGATTTTCACACAAAAATAGAAAAAAAACAATAAATTTTGGGGGTTCCCCATACTTAGAACTGAAACTCAATTTTTTTTTTCCATCAAACCCATAAGTGTGGGGTGGATAGGTCTTCAAAAATGATATTGAGGTTTCTCATATCATTTTTTTCTAAACTGAATAGTTTGCGCGAGAGACACTTCCAAAGTGGTAAAATGTGTGTCCCCCCCCTGTAACTTCTAAAATAAGAGAATGATAAATCTATAAAAAATATATGATGTACATTACGGTGCAAACTTCCACCGAAAATTGGTTTGAACGAGATCTAGTAAGTAGTTTTTTTTTAATACGTCATAAATTGAAATTAATATCAAATACTCAGGTCTATACTACCATTTACTATTATACCTACAGGTTTGTACGGAACCCTCGGTGCGTGAGTCTGACTCGCACTTGGCCGGTTTTTGTACTTATAATTTAGTTCTTTAATTTTAGTTAGATTTTAATTTCATATAAATTAGTATATTATTATTCAATCAAAATAAATAAGTTAACTGCTAGATTTGTCACAAATCATTAGGACAAGAAAAATAAAACTCTCCAATCTCATAATAACGTTTAAACCAACAAAGCACAGAGAAACCAATTTCCCCACAGTAGGTTCATAGGAAATTTCCGCGAAAATATTTGCTTCAGAAACAAGCGAGCGTATCTCAATAACATCGGAAACTGCTCATACTCGTTCTACATTTAGACAGATGAAAAGGCAGCAAATATTTCCACTGAATTTACTTCGACGAGCCGTCTGAAAGATGATTCGTGTGACATAATCCTTGGCTTGACTGGCTGCGAGGCGGGCGGCATGTAAACGTAGGGACTGGCGTTGCAGTAGGCGCAGATGCGATTTGAAATAAAAATCGAGGGAAAATCACTAGCCAGTGATTATGAACAGTAAGGACCAATTATTGCATCTAAATGTTTAGTTTCCTAGACTTAGAATAGATTTCAAACAAAATGAACGTAATTTTATCGATTAAGAGGACGTAAAAAAACAGGACCTAAACACCAAGTAATTCACACAATCAATCGTAATTCACCTATGTTTATAGTGATATTGCACTTTTCTCGCCAAGATGAGCCTTAGCAGCAACATGCACGAACATCAGAAGGCAGATCAGTGGGCTCTCTGAGAGGGTATAATTTTTCAGTTGTTTTTACCGATATTGGCTAAGATGACATCATTTTGTTTTACTATTAGGTTACAGTTATATCACGGTAATGTTTGACCACAATCTCACCATGGAATGTGTGAATATGGAATGAATGCAGTCGAAGGTGAAGTACATTAAGCCTAGGAGGAAAGCTCTGTTTAGCTTGGAATTCTGATTCAAAACTAAACTGTATTCTGCTATATGCTGTATTATGCTACTGAGCACTGAAACGTAAATTTTACTGTGAATAGATAATCTTCTAAAAACGGCTGTAATATAAAACCGTGTGTTTACATAAAAAGATGAATTGCATGACAATAAATGATGTATTCCGCTGAACGCCGTTTGGTATTGTCACGATGTTTGATTGACGTATCCGGAATGATGTTTCCGTGGATGTTTAAAGCGTCTTTGTTACGTGATTTCAATTACAAAGGGAGACAAATTTAGGGGAGCTTAGATATGCATCAGTTTTATTCTAAAATATAGTAATACTGAATAAACTCCTCAGTTAAACTTATTTTAAAGGCTGGCTTACTTATTTTAATGGTAGCTTAGTCGGATACCGAGACGAAGCTCCCGAGACAGCCAGTTCCTTTCAGGCTTTGTATGCTTACCACCTTCGGCCACATCATCACTTACCATGGTGAGATTGTGTAAACACAGGCCTAAACACAGTAAAAAAAAGTAAAGAGAACTGAAGATTTTGTAGAAAATTTTCGTATGACACTTAGTTCTATAGATACAGCGTTGAATAGTCAGCTGCCAATAGAAACGCAATAAAAGGAGTAGACTTGAAATATTTTATATTTATATCTTTCATTACCTATGTAATTCCTATTATTAAAGTGTTTTGAAGTCGGACTAAAATAAATTAAAAACTCATTAGACCGAAGAGCTATATTCGTGAGTCTCCCTCAAACACGAAGGAAATAAAGCAAAATACATTTTAATAACATTCCTAAAAATACTCTTGCATTATCACGTCACAGGCTTATTGAAATAAACTCCGCTGCAGCGCTTGATTAAAGCCCGGGACGGTACAATCTCTCATCCATCTACGGAAGCTGTTTGTTGCATAGCGCTGTTATTCGATCCACCAACAATAACGAGCTTCCGCTTGCAATGAAGCTAGGTAACAAACGGAATGGAAAATTATAGAGTTCTCAGGCAAACTTGATCATAATAATAACTCAACTAAACAAGTAATAAAGGATGTTCTTATTATTTGTTGTTTGCGTTTGATGGATGTTCTTTAAGCTTTAGCGGAAAGAAAATGTTTCAATATTGTTTTTATATAATAGAAGTGGTACATTGGAGGTAGGTATATCCATAGAAGTGCTACGACGTTGCACTACAAAGCGAGGGACTAAATTAGTTAGGCTTCGAGAAAAGACGTGATAGTAAGTGCGTTCATCGGATGTAGGTAGGTTAAACTGTGATCTTTGGGTGCAGGGTGCATTATGGTTTTGAGTTCAAATAAAGAATGTTTCAAAAATAGTTTTTTTTTTAAATACAACTGTGTTTATGTTGTTTCATGTATTGTTTTTCTTACCTCTGATGAGGATCGAACCGAGAATCAGGCGGTGCGCGGGCTCCGATCAAACACATCGTAGAGTCCGGGGGCGCAAGAACCCTCAACTGAAGAGCAGCTCTTGGATACCACCATCTTCTTTCTTCTACTGCTACCGCGACCTGGTGACAAGTTGATTTATTGTTTCCATGTAATGACGCCGCGAATATTTTCAGTATGTGCCTTTACCCCGTACTCACAAAAAAAGTGAGTGAAATGTATATTTGTACTAGTTATGCCCCGCGGTTTCATCCGCGTTACCCGAGATAAAAAGCCTATATCCTTCTCCATACCATAGGCTATCTGCATGCCAAATTTCATGATGATCCGTTGAGTAGTTGAGGCGTGAAGGCGTAACAAACAAAAAAACAAACAAACTCACTTTCGCATTTATAATATTAATTAAAAAATTAAAATTAAAAAGTTAGGATTTTCAGCTTCATTAAAACAATAATTCCTAATTATAGACCCATTGAAGGCTTAAGAAAAATAAGAACTTGTTTATCGACACTTTAAATAAAATTTAAGAAATTAAAGTAGATGCACTATTACTTACTTAACCAACTAGCAATCTTTGATCTCTTAAGGATTAGTCAAAGCTTGTTTAAGAACCACTATGTTCTTGTTACCGTGGTACCCTAGTTGAAGTTATATTAGGATATAGTGGCGCAAGATCTAATGTTAGTGCTCCTTTGTACGGCTAAAATCTTTATACGGCGGGTTAGCCTTTAAATAGTATATAGCTAAATGGACGATCTAATTTCTAAGGGAATAAATCATTGGTTTTATAAATCATGGATATTTTTTATTCTTTACTAACGGACTAACGGTAAAATCGCAAAATATATTTGCTGGATAAAAATTACAAACTAATATCTCAGCTATTATTCCTTGAAATATTCTTCTTCTTATTTTTAATTTTGGCAACCAAGCCCAAATTAGGGCTCATTTCTGCCAGTGTCGAGTTATATTATAGTTTCCAGTCACAATAAATCACTTCACATTATAGTCCTCAGTCAGTCACCGTCCATAAAAGTCATGTTTTACTACAATGGTGGTCATTGTACTAAAACTCTTAACGGACATTTTGAGACAACTTGAAAAGTCACGATACACATAATTCATTTCATTTCACTTCACTGGTGCACATGGATGATCTTTATTGGGTAAAATACCACCAAAAATACACAATAAAACTCAAAATACACAAATTTATGAAAATAAAAATGAAAATGCTACGTCACTCTGCAAGTTCCCGCCAAAAAGTCCCCTTGAAATATTATTTACAGTTTAGATTATTATGTATACAAAGAACGCTATGAAATTCACAAAGTTATATACCTACTAGTTAAGTTGAAGTAATGTCTCGGTAAAATCATAGTTACCTCGTGTCTCGTGTACCGTTCAAACAACGGCACCAAGCCAAGCGAGCGCTCGCTCTGCCGTCCGTAATGTGTGTTTAAGATATTTAGTGAAAAATTTTATATTTAATAAAATATACCAATTGATTCTTTTTTTTTTATACAACTAATTCGATAAACAAGCATACGGCCCGCCTGATGGTAGGCGGTTACCGTAGCCATATGGACACTCGCAACACACGAAGCATCGCTCACGCGTTACCGACCTTTCAGTAAGATCGCCAGATCTCATTGGAGAGGGCCCCAATGAGATCTGGCGACCTTACTCACGCGCAAGAACACAACTTTACACAACATAAAGTTATTTGGCTGCGGTATTCTGTAAGGTGGAGGTACTTCCCCAGTTGAGCTGCTCTTTGAGCGAATAAACGCCATGCTCTACCTCTCTTAAAATTAAAATTCTTGTATTATTTTGAGCTATATCAATACCAATTGTAGCCAGGTTCAAGATATTTTCTACCTACCATATAAAGGATTGAGAACGATCCTTAGATTGGACAAGTCAGTACAGAAGTCCATTCTCTTTCTACGGATACCTACCTTGTGCGTCGCCTTGTCTCACTATATTGACGACGCTAATACCTAGGCAAGTGTAGTATTGGAGGTATTCCTGCGGCTAATAATTGACTAACAGTTAGATAAAGAACCCTGCCTTCTTAAGTTAAAGAAAAATATATTCTTTTATAATACATAATCTTTTGTCATAGTTGAAATGCTGTTTTATTTATTCGACGTAACAAAGTGGCTTCATTGTCGAAATCGAAGGGGACAATGACAATGCGCAATAAGATAATGAAAAAGATGTATAAATGCTTATAAGCAAAAACGTGGTTATTTTAAATTAGCCTGCTCCTACCAAGTTGCACCATACAAGCCACAATTATTATTATTAGCAACTATAACAATTAAAGCCAATTAGCAACACAATTTTCCCGAAGAAACGGCACAAAGCGCCAACTGCGCCACGGAAGTAAACAATAAACCGTTACGGAAACGTTTTCGAAATACAATTGTCCGAATTACCAGCGTTCTTAATTGCACCCTTTAACCGCTAACAAATTGCCTTTCATTAGTGCCCGTTGATTAAACGCAACGTTATTGCTCTGCAGATTATGTCGCGGAATAACTGGGATATACGAAAAATGCTGGTATACGAGGTGAACCTCTTTCTTTAGGACTATTTTGATTAACTGCGTTATTACCAATCTTTTGCAGGACATATTAAAGCTTCTCCCAAAGCACTGTCCCCTCCACAGAGAAAATTCTCTCTTCCATGGTCCCTCCATATCTCTCAAACACCTATCGCATTGAGTGAACATCGCGCATAGGGTTACATAAGACCAAAATTGCAATTCGGTTCTAGTCTTCCGGTGATCAAATAAATTATTCAACCTGAGTCAAAGAGTTGAAATCTTCAGTCGGTATGAACCAATTTTTCGGTCCCGTCTGCCGAAGGTAAGCCATGACATTCAATCGGCGTTAATTGGCTTGATGCGAATTATGTTGCGATATGCACACGGCTCAAGAGGATTCCATGTGAAAATTATGGTAAATTCCTAAGGGAGCGCGTACTACGTACACATTTTTTATAGCTGCGAATATCGGAAAAGTAGTATTTTGTTTATGAGCGACTTAAAGTCATCACATAAAGTCGCTCATGTCACGCTCGTGTTCGTTTCAGTATTGAACTCTGAATGTATATTCGGCGACAAAATAATCACTCAGCGATTGTCTTTCGTGGGCGAGCTCCCTAAGGCGTGCACTGCAATTAACAAGGCAATCATTTCCGAATAGACGTTTAAGTTAGTTCATTCGCTCAAAGAGCAGCTCGACTGGGGAAGTACCTCCACCTTACAGAATACCTCAGCCAAATAACTTTATGCTGTGTAAAGTTGTGTTCCTGCGCGTGAGTAAGGTCGCCAGAGCTCATAGGGGAGGGAGAAAAGGTCGGTAACGCGTGAGCGATGCTTCTTGTGTTGCAAGCGTCCATATGGCTACGGTAACCGCTTACCATCAGCCGGGCCGTATGTTTGTTTACAGACATAGTTGTAGAGAAAAAAGAAAGTAGTTAAGTTAGTAAGTAAGCGTCTAGTTACTAGTAAGTGCCTAGTTAGTAACCTTATGATTTCCCTTCTGCGATTCAGCCCAGTCTAGTTACCTTTTAGAGGTTGGCAGTCCGAAACTCAGATTGGAAAAAAAAACTAACTTTTGTAATTAATTAATTGATTAGATTCAATTTGCCTTATCCAACCCTTCAGTCAGTTCTTGGTGATCCGTTCAATATTTATGTTACTCGACCATTAAAGTATCCAATAAGCCTAATTGGTGGGTGAGCCATTATAAAATCTGTTACGAGGAATGTCGCTGAAGCCTTAAACTGGCCTATTAACGATAATTACAATTGAGGTTGTCATCCTCTTTTCCGGTATTTTATTTGACGTCGTATTTAGTGACGCGATAATTCATATCTTAAATTTATCATTGCTGGAAATATTTTTTACGAAAAGACTTTTATTTTACTATAGTAACATTATGGTTAAGGAAATTGTGACCTTATTGAAAAGCACTGAATAGCATTAAAGGCGATGACAGCTCGGTGGTAGTGACGGTTCAATCTTCTAAAAACGGCTGTAATATAAAACCGTGTGTTTACATAAATATATGAATTTGCGTGACGATAAATGATGTATTCCGCCGAACGCCGTTTGGTATTGTCACGATGTTTGATTGACGTATTCGGAATGATGTTTCCGTGGATGTTTAAAGCGTCTTTGTTACGTGATTTCAATTACAAAGGGAGACAAATTTAGGGGAGCTTAGATATGCATCAGTTTTAAAATATAGTAATACTGAATAAACTCATAAATAAAACTTATGTTAAAGGTTTAGTGGTTGTCACGTCGGATGCCGAGACGAAGGTCCTGGGTTCGAAACCTACAATGAGCTTGAGCTTTCGGTGAAGGAAAACAGCGAGAGTAAACCTTAGCACGGTGGTAGGGTACTTTGCCAAGCACCTATCGGTGTATTCCGACGTCTCCACTTGAGAGCCAGTTCCTTCTAGGCTTTGTGTGCTTACCTCGGCCACATCATGATGAGATTGTGAGATTGCGTTGGTAAACTTTTTTCATGACTAGAATATTTTTTAAATATTATGAATTCAAGGTCAGTATTATTACACACAATATTTAAACCTCTCTAATATGATGCAAATACAAAACCTACTTGTATTTCACACATAAAAGCCTTTTCACATTCAATGGGCGGATAGATAAAGCCTGTCACACACACAACACAATTCATTCCAACCCCCGTGTCAACGAATGAACGTCACTGTCCAATATGGATTAATTCATTCTACCATGACATGACATTATCATGGGGGTTGTAGAAGTGTTTTTACATGTTAATGGTGTTCTAGTAGCTCAAATGACGCACTATATATTGACGTTGTATTACTCATTTAGATTATACAGGGTGTCCCGTAATTAATGGTCCATTTGGATCATTGGGCGTCACGACGACACGACACGACAACGGCAGCCGTCCACGACATCGTTAAGCTACTTTTGAAACCGCTTAGAAGGCCTGGTGGCCTTCTAAGCGGTTGTAGAGGTAGTAGGTTGACCCTAGCCTACCTCCACCGATCCGAAGTGAGCACGCGTGGTGGAGTATCTGCCCTGCCCATTCCCTTTCACCCTGATTTTTGAAAGGAGGCTGCTCATCAGTGGGACATAATAGGCTGATGATAGGGATGAAAATGTGTGCAAAATAACTTATAATTATATTAAATGTCTTACTTTAGAGTCGTAGTACACTTGTGTTCAAATAATTTCTTAGCATGCAAATGTGGCGTTACCTATTAAGTAATTTGTTGCTAAAATCCCAAATGTCAGTATTATAATTTAACTGTTATGTTTGTTTAGGTGTCGAGTGCCCAATATGGCTTAAATTTTAGTACAAAATTACCTATTGTATACCGCAGTCAGATTAACAATTAATAAGAAACTTAATTAAGTATGAAAAAAGATGTATTTTTCATTATCTGACTGGTTCCAATAATAGAGTAGAAAATCAATGAGATACTAAATCTGAATAATACCTTATGTGGAGTATTTAATAGGTACGTCTAAATTATATTATAGCTAACTTTCCCCCGCGGCTTCACCCGCGTTCCCGGGATAAAAATCCCGGCCTATGTCCTTTTCCATATCATAGGCTAACTGCATGTCAAATTTCATGATGATCCGTGGAGTAGTCGAGGCGTGAAGGCATAACAAACAAACTAATTCATTTTCGTATTTATAATATTAACTATAAAGCTAGGAAGTCAGGATGATTAATTAATAGGTATAGAAGCTTCATTGGAGTACTTGATATTAAATTTAAGTTACGCCTACGTGATTTTTCATTTCAGGGTCCAATTACTAGTAATTATAAATTAATGAGGCGATAAATTATCTTTTGTTAACTTTAGTTCTAATTAAAATAACGATCTTCTATAAAGAATTTAATCATGTTCCGTTTTTTATATTTTTAGAGCTCCGTACCTCAAAAGAAAAAAACGAACCCCTTATAGGATCACTTTGTTGTCCGTCTGTCTGTCTGTCAAAACCCTTTTTCTCAGGAACGCGTGGAGGTATCAAGCTGAAATTCATATCAAATACTCAGGTCTACTGTACCTTGGAGCTGTAAAAACTTGCAAGGGAATAAAAACCTACACGGTACTTCCCGTGGTTGAAATTTGGTACGAATTTGGTCTTATAGGAAAATTGCGAAAAGCATACATATTTATTTACATCACATAAAAAAACTTAATTGGAAAAAAGGGCAGAAATGTTCCCGTGATGAACGAACTATTTACATACCTAAAAGGCTCGCACTTTGCCGCTTTCTTTTATTATAATAAGGTTTACTTTTTTTTTAAATCTAGCTTTTCACACAAACTATCAAACCTTGCTCGATTAAAGAAAATGTATGGTGATGCTGTGTTAGATGCAGTATTCAGTTACCTACCGAGATTGTATACCAATCGACTGCCTCAACCCGAATGCACGTCTGAAATTGGAGCCTGGAGAATAGGAGCCATTCGATTCTTCAGACTATACAGTAAGTATTTCCAAAGGAAGTCGTGTTTTATTAATAAAACTATGAAACAACACCACATACTGCGATAATAGTTCAGTGGTAATGACGTCGAAAGCCGAGACAAAGTTCCCGGTTCGAAACCTACCTAGCTTGAACTTTCGGTGAGGGAAAACGTCGTGAGAAAACCATAGCAAGGAGGTACTTCATAGTACCCACTACCGTCAAGTTGAAAATCTGTCGCCAAGCACGTATCGGTGTGTTCCGAAAGCCAGAGATGATATAACCAAAGGTGGTGACGCCCAGAAAGTGTAAGCTAATTTTGTTCATGATTCTCTAAAAGTTAGGTAGCCTTAATAAGGTATTATAACCCATGTCACGACAATATAGATAAATGGATAAAAATAAACTAAACAAAACGTGCAAATTGTGTATAAATCAACATTACACTAATTAAGCAGTGTAAACGCTATCTCGATTTCACGCCCGCTGGTTCATCAAAGCTTGCGTTAACATAAATAAGGTAAATTATTACATTGTTTCGAAGCTACATTGTATGTAATATTAAAATTAAATTCCTATATTCTAGAGGAAGCTAATGTTTTCCCAGCATGGTTCTATTTTTTTCTTAAAGTAGCCTGTCTGCATGTTTGTTACTAATATCACTACTATATAGACCTCTAAACCGATCGTACTGACAGAGAAGTACTTTGGGACCTGTAAAAGGATATAATCCTTCTTTTCTTTCATCCTGAATATTTAAGGAAAGAAGGAAGGTTTTGTCTAATTAGCCGAAATATAATTATTGCTTCCACGATTGCTGTCTTGATCGTTTCACTTATTTAAAAACTGTACACATGTGTGTATTACTGTGTGTTTATGTTCGTTAGTGCCAGGGTCTGTCGACCAACGTGGTCTTCAGGACGTTTCATTACGAAGCCTACTTTCTGTAAGTTTTTCTGAGGTCGCACTTTTTAACTACCTCTGATGTGTTCATTTCGCACTTTATCATATCCGGTTACGCCTGTTGCCCATCCAAACAAACAAACAAACAAACAAAATTTTCTCATTAATAATATTAGTATGAATGGTTCTGCGCCCAATTTATGTGAAAGTATGATTTCTGGTTTGTCCTTCTTTCACCGTACCTGGATTAGTGGGGTATTTTTATCCTGAAGAAATATTACATCGTTCGGAAATGTGATATTGTTCTAATGTGTCAAGTAAAGTCAAGTCGATAAGCAAGCATACGACCCGCCTGATAGTAAGCGGTTACCGTAGCCATATGGATGCTTGCAACACACGAAGCATCGCTCTCGCGTTACCGACTCTACTTTCCCTACTCCCGAATGAGCTCTGGCAACCTTACTCACGCGCAGGAACACAACTTTACACAACATACAGTTATTTGGCTGCGGTATTCTGTAAGATGGAGGTACTTCCCCAGTCGAGCTGCTCTTTGAGCGAATAAACTCTATGCTCTACATACCTATACCTCTCTGTAAGCTCTAATGGTTGAACGGATTCAGATAAATTTTGAGACCATGTAAAGCCACTACAAAAGTTACCCCTACAAAAATATCCTGGAAATGTATTAAATCCAATAAGAAACGGTTTTCTGAGATATCCACAGAAATAAATCCAAAAGGTACAATGACAGGGACATGTAAGCTTAAGTGCACGATTTTTCGTCGTCTCAAAGGTACTTCATGCCTGAGGCAATACCTTCTTTACCTTTTGACCACCTCACTGCCTGACTGTCGTGCAAATAGCCAACAAGTATCGGCTTATAAAGTGCCGCACTATCTTTGATGTAAGAGTCAATATTATATTATTTTGTATTATGAAGGTATTATTGATGCTAGGGCCTGGAGCTGGACCTGTCACATTAACCCTTCCTATTAGCTTATAAAAACAACGTAGGTACATGTTATTAAATGATATTCATATGTTTTTCAATAATAAAATATTCAAGTAGGCCGAGAATAAGCTATAACTAAACACTAGAAACTATTCTGTCCAGTGTCAATATTGGGAGAACCGACTGGCTCAAAAAAAAAATAGGAAAATTCTTACCGTTTTCTTACGAATGCAGGAGATCTACAATTTTGTTATTTTGAAGCACCAAAAATACTTTCAAATAATAATAAGGGTACAGTATCAGAGCATAAGCATCAATGTGTTCAGAGTTTTATAAAACTAAACAAGTACTAAATATAACCTAAATCTCACCTCCTTATGCAACAATCGTACATGGAAGCTAGCGACGTCACTCACGGGTTCACCTGCTTCCGTCACGTAGTAGACAAGTAACGAACTGACTGGCGCCATGTCTGCTGTCACAGGGAATCTGGGAACAAGAATATAATGCAATTTTTATTATAAGGTGAAAACTGTGGGAAAGAGGAAAAATTGTAAGAGTAAAGGCATTTTTATGTATGTCACTTCTGAGGAATTTCTCAATGTTTTATTACTGTGAATAGGCCTGTGTTTGACCATAATCTCACCATGGTAAGTGATAATGTGGCCGAAGGTGGTAAGCAGACAAAGCCTAGCCTTCTAGGCTCTCAAGGGCAGCTGTCGGAACACACCGATAGGTGCTTGGCTACAGATTTTCAACTTGAGGGTGGTAGCCAGCCAGATAGGTTCTACAAAGTACCCTGCTATGGTTTCCTCCCGATGTTGTCCTTCACCGAAAGCTCATTGTAGGATTCGAACCCGGGACCTACGTCTCGGTATCCGACGTCACTTCCACTGAGCTATCATCGCTTAAATTATAATTTTTAGTAGAAACTAAAAAAATACATGGAGTGAGTTGAAGTTTTTATTTTTCAGCAAATAAGCAAACGGCCTGCCTGGTGTCAAGCGGTAACCGTAAACCTATGGATGCTTGTGATGCCATATCATCAAGTAATCAACAATTAACCCAAAGAAGCGAAATTTAAGTATTCCACAAAATTCCCACCACCACCAATACGCTCTGTTTGGTATATTTTGGTTCTGTTGTTTATGTCAATGCGCTCTGATTGGCTAAGTCAGGACAAACTAAACATTTACATGCAGTGATTGTGGTACTGTTATTAATCTGTGCAAAAGCACTTACTAGTTACGGAATTGGAATACTCGGTAACTACTTTAAAGGGATTTTTCCTCGATGCATCAAGTTGACCGTCTACTACTTTTTAGCCATGTGACGTAACAAAAATGGCAGTTAACTTTGTAAACAGATTAACCGGAGCATAAAAATATTTAAGCATAAAACCCAGTTATTTACCAGTTTACGTCAAACTAATAAATAAAATAAATATCCTGGGACATTCCTCACCCACAGTCATCTGATCCCAAACTAAGTAGAGCTGATACGTACTATGAAAACCAGATACTTAACTGATATAATACATAAACCTACTACTTTTTGTTTGTAAATACATACATTAGACCCAGTCTCAGGACATACAGACATTTTCATTCACACAAATGCATGTCCTGTGCGGGAATCGAACCCACGACCTGCGCCGCAATAGGTGGAATCTTTACCAGAGTCTTAATCAACTGCGCCAACTGGCCCGTCTATGGGAAATAACATTACATCATACCTACGTTGTCTATTAGGAAGTCAATGTCCATGAATCTCATTTTCCCAGCGCAACAGAGATCAGTAAACACAAATCAAATTGTGGCCGACAGACCAAATATTTGTCGCCATAAATCTAAGCCGGTTGTTGATATCGAGTCTTTTGATTCACGACTTGTTTTTCGTTTGTTTGTGGATAGTAAACGAGTTTAGAAGACCTAGAGTTTTAGGAGACAAATTATTATTATGATAGCGTCGTAAATCGTGTAACGTTCGAACCACTTTAATCCGTAATCAATAAAATTGTTTGATCTACTTTCTTCTCTTTGTTGGTAATCATTCGATATTATTACTTCTAATGTAAGAGTAAAAAAAACAATAATTGGACTGTTTTACAAAAAAAACTTAAACCGACTTCAAAGTACACTAAGACGTAATCAAATCCTAATCTGAAGACAATGGGACCAAACGGGAAGTGTACCCTTCCAGACAAAAAAAGAATTTTCCAAATCGGTTAATAAATGACGGGGTTATGAGGTAACAAACATAAAAAAAAAAAAAAAAAAAATATACAACCGGATTGAGAACCTCCTCCTTTTTTTTAAGTCGGTTAAAAAGGAAATGATTAATTTATTTATCTGAAGAAAATGTTGGAATGACGATCTTGATACTTAGGCCTTTTGCTCATTATAAGAAAACTAACTATCCCCCGTGGTTTCACCCGCGTTCCCGGGATAAAAAGCATTTGTCCTTCTCCATACCATAGGCTCAAATGATAGGCACAATGATATCTGCATGACAAATTTCATGAAAATCCGTTGATTAGTTCAGGCGTGAAGGCATAACAAAGAAACAAACAAACTCACTTTCGCATTTATAATATTAATTAATAATAAATAAAATAATAATATTAAAATAATAGTTAGAACTTCTTGTGTTTTATGAGAAATGTGTTATAAAATGTATGCGCGTGTCCGATCCGACATCAGAAAAAATATCTTGTAATATGTATGGACTCATTATAACAACTAATGCGACTGAATGTCTTGTAAGAAATTTCTCATAAGACAAAAGACATTTTCACATAATGTGCAAAATGTTGCCCAGTCTGAATAAATGATACGAAACTATACAATATACATTTTAGGTCAGAAAAATATCAAGATGTTTCAAAATTTAAATTCGAGGCAATATTTATGAATACACCCAGTATTTCACACAGAAATAGTAGATAGTGTCACAAAAGGATAACCTCATTAATTTTATTTCGCAAGATAAATCTGCGTACGCTTTTTTCATGAATTATATTCACAGATAAGGGTGCCATTTTTTTTCGTGTTTTATCTCATTTTCCTTGTTTTGTATGCTGTATAAAAAATTCGTGCATTTTTATTTACTTTTTTTCCATTGAGACTAATGTCGCATAATTTTTTTTTAGAACGAATGTCTGTTTGCCCTTTCAGTCGTCATGAGTAATTTGATTTACATAAAAATAGGAGAAGCACGAGTTTTTCAAGAATATACAACTATTAGTTATGGTCTCTTTTGTGCTGTTTTCAATATTATGTTTTTGTGTGTCAAATAAATACTATTATCTTATCTTTGTCTATTTGAACATAGACATTGTCTTGCCATTAAACATCTCCAAGATCTTTAAACATTTACTCCCTCTAAAGGTATGTATCTATGTAATTATAGAGCATACAAACGTGTATATTAACATGCCTCATCTTCACTGACATATCATGGTCACAAAATTTGTTCTGGTGTTCAATTATGTCCTGCCCATGTCGACAACATCACAAATTGTTTCGGAACTCAAAGCGACAGTATTGGACGGTATGCCTACATGACGTTGATTGTTCCCACGTCACGATGCAACAACGGGCTTTATTAATTGGAAATCTTTATTATTGCACGTATATGTATGATATTATGGACGAAATTTGATTGCATGTAATTCAATAAGCGATTGTTTTATGGCAAGTAACTTTTTGAAAAAGGAAGAGTAGTCTTCTTCTTCTTCTTCTTCTTATTTTTAATTTTGGCAACCAAGCCCAAATTAGGGCTCATTTCTGCCAGTGTCGAGTTATATTATAGTTTTCAGTCACAATAAATCACTTCACATTATAGTCCTCAGTCAGTCACCGTCCATAAAAGTCATGTTTTACTACAATGGTGGTCATTGTATTAAAACTCTACACGGACATTTTGAGACAACTTGAAAAGTCACGATACACATAATTCATTTCATTTCACTTCACTGGTGCACATGGATGATCTTTATTGGGTAAAATACCACCAAAAATACACAATAAAACTCAAAATACACAAATTTATGAAAATAAAAATGAAAATGCTACGTCACTCTGCAAGTTCCCGCCAAAAAGTCGGAAGAGTAGTCGCAACTGGCTTAAAATAAATGCATTCTAATTTTGAAAAATAAACAATCTGATGAAGCCATCCTTCAAAAAGAAAAAAACAATTGAAAGTTAATTTTAATAGACTCCTAGGTATTAAATCTTGTAACAGCGGGGCAGCTCTATGAAACCATACGGCGTTTAATAAAACAAGCATAATTCACAAGATGTGGAAAGTCGACGTGCCCCTGGGGTCCAATTCATCACCTGACCTGTCAGCCGACCCTGAAGGGGATTACGCCTGGTTTTTTATCTGATCGAGCTCGGAATGTCCGTTTTTTAGCGACGTCGCCTTTTCTAGGGATTTGTTTATTTTTGCCATTTTTCTGCTGGTTTGCTAGGTGGAAAAGATGAGATTATACCAGAGACGGGTGTCTGTTAAGCTGTGGACTTTACTATAAATAATTTCAAATGTTTTTTGTACCTACTGACTATTCCTTGCCTTCTTAACTTAATTTCACAGAAAAGTTTTGTGTTGTGTTTTGAATCGTCAAACTAATGGTGGTTTTTTTTTAAATTTAAATATAACATTTCTTTCTTTTTTATAATAACTAGGCAGCAAACAAGTATACGGCCCGCCTGATGGTAAGCAGTTACCGTGGCCTATGGACGCTTGCAACACGAGGGGTATCTTTCACGCGACCCTGAAAAAATTCATTACACTGTTTAAAGTGTTAATTAAAAGTAATAGCCATAGCCATAGCATAACAAAGAAGTTTGTAAGTGAACTAAGATTGGCTTAGCTCTCAGTCATCGGCTGCTAAAGGGAACTGTTACGGGGTTTAAAATTAATTTAAGTTAAACGCTCGTGCTGGCCGTGATCTGGATACTAATGGGATGAAACAAGTAGATATACAAGGAATTTAGGATGTTACTTTGAAAAGAAATGTTTTATTAGAGCTTAGTTATATTTATCTATGTTCGTCGTCAAAAAATGAGATGGGAGGATGAAATTAAAAAAAATGCTGGCACAACATGGCAAAGAAAAGCCACAAACAGGAAGTTATGGCAAACCCTAGGGGAGGCCTTTGCCAAAGGGCAAACTGATACTGACGCTACCGATGTCGAAGATTAAAAATAAAGAGTACACAAAATATAATTAATTAATGCATTGAAAAAAAAAAAAAAAAAAAAAAAAACATAATTTCGTTACTTAAATTGTTATTCTATTCTATAGTTTAATGTAATTATTTAATAATCGTTTGAATGAAATATATGTAATAATAATTGTATCAGAAATAAAGGCTAATTGAAATTGAAATTGAAATTGAATATTTATCTATGTTAATCTTGATGTCATATCTTAATCATCAGCCTATAATGCTGAGCTGTAAGTGGAAGTGCTGTAAGTGCTGAGCACAGGCCTCCTTTCACAAATGAGGGTGAAAGGGAATGGGCTGTTACTCCACCACGCATGCCCACTGCGGATCGGTGGAGATAGGCAAGCGGTCAACCTACTATTGGAGTTTTCAAGCCGCCTATAGGCCTCCAACTAGCCGACTATAACAATTAACTGATAACCGGGACCAACAGCTTTACGTGCTTTCTTACGTGAATCACGAAAAACGCCCGATTTGAAATAGGCAAGCGGTCACCTAATTCTACTAATATTATAATCTAGCTGTCCCCCGCGGTTTCACTCGCGTTTCGGGATAAAAAGTAGCCTATGACCTTCTCCATACCACAGGCTATCTGCATGCCAATTTTCATTTAAATCCGTCCAGTGTTTAAGCCGTGGTAACAAACAGACTGATAGCCAGAGCCGCGCGGTGGGCGAAGTTATGTCGTTTTCGAAGCAGGAGCGAGCGTTTTAAATAAACCGTTTTTAAACATTAATAACTTTGTCATTTTATTGATGGATTTTAATCATTTAAAAACAAAATACTCAAAAATGTTATGTGCATCCTCCGTAGTAACCAAAAAGTTAATATTTTGTTGTGTGAATTATCCTCATTGTTTGCCATAAAACTATTATATACATAAACGCAATAAAATGTCGAATATATTTACGTATATAAATCATTTAATAAATGCATGCAAAACTCATGCATGTGGCGAAATTGATACAATGTAGTCAGCATGACCCGCGTGTCACATTCATCCAAACCGCCATCGTCTTGTTTCCGTTCCGACACGATTACATTGGAAAATATTTTCCATTCATTTGTTCATTCGCTTGTTCATTTTATTTTTAATTTGCAACGGATACAAATCATTCGTCCCGATGTTTTTTTTTCTGAACAATACCTATTAATTTAAGATTATCTTAAAAAGTCTCTAAAAACTTGTGTGCCCCAGCAGAGAACTTATGCCCCTTATTACAAAACATGGTTTAAAGCAAAGCCAGGTTTTACTGTCATTTGGTCACTTTCTAACGTCATATAATAAAAAGGGACGAGGCTATTTTAAAACCTGGTTTTCCTTTAAACCATGTTTTGTAATAAGGTGCATGAAGGTTAAAGCTACTGACATTACCACCAAGCAAGGCAAGAAACTCAGCAAGGTTACAATTTTTTTGGACAATCTGACTATAACGTACTAACCGTCGAGTCGAGGAGAGCACAAATCAAATTATTAAAACTAATTAATTCTAGAATTAAAAAGTTTATATTGAAACTACGAATTTAATTTAAAAAAACTTTCATGGCAACTTTCTGTGACATTTTTCAACAGTATCAACATGGTATCAACGTATTTTGTACCAAAAAAGGAATGTAAAGAAATAAATTCTCGCTAATAAAACCTTATTTTGTTCAGCGCTCAGCAAACTTTATAAAAATGGGTCAACATTTAAATACGCCCTGGCGATTCCCAAAATGCATATAAATCACTGAGAATAAACGTCTAGCAGTCTTGGACGCCATTTTCATTGTTCTTTTTGTAATACGAGGACACAAAAAATACTGTGTTAAACATTCTTTCATTTTGCTGGTGTTGTCCAACATATTTGACACAGTGTCAGCAGTTGGAAAATAAGGTACGGTGCTGGGGATTTCTTCGAACATTAAAGCAACTTCTAAGTGAAATTAAAAAAGGCAATCTGGAGGGTTTACAGCGTAGATTGTTAAGTGATGAACAGTGTGGAGTTAACGGCACTTAAATATTGTCTTTTTTTGCATATCATTAAGCAAAATAAAAAATAAAAATAGGTATTAAGGGTCAACGACAGACGAGACGAGAGAAAGTGATTTACACATAACCCTATGTGGTGTCATGTGGTTTTTATATAATTATTACTAGCTGCCCGGCACGACTTCGTTCGCGTGGTGTCCTACTAACCTATACCCTAACCTAACCTACCCTATTCTACTAACCTACCGTACCCTACCCTACCTAAACTACCCTACCCCGTTCCAACACTACCCTACCCTCGCTTTTCTTAATTTTTTCTTTCATAAGAACCTTCTCCTGACAATAACAAACACAACAAAAAAAGAATTAGCGAAATCGGTCCAGCCGTTCACGCGTGATGGCGTGACCATGACCAAGGGAAATAGGGATTCATTTTTATATATAAGATTATATAAATAACAATGAGTGTCTACTGTCTATGTATCTGTTTGTAACGTAAGCAATCACATACCATACATCCAATTAAGATTAAACTTTGATTAGTTATAGTGCGCAGGACGGGGAAAGTTTCTGACTTAGGGGAAAAGAGGCGGCACGCACACACTTGTTAATATTGGCCAAATCACGGAAACGGCTAATCTGATTATGATGGGACTTTCACTAAGCTATGCCTAAGAAAATACTGAACCTTCATGTGAAAGTCTCATCGCAATAGGATTAGCCGTTTTGAGAATAGCCCAATATTAACAGGTGCCAGAAACGCATTCTCTCAGCAGCCGCACTACAGGTTTATTTGTAGCATATTTATAGCTTTTAGATTATACAGAAATACTAATGTAATATTAATAAAAGCAAATTAAACAGCCTGCCAAACGCGTCATACTTGTGAACAGGTGCTGCTTGTGGGGCCTGGTCTGCTTAAGTTTGCTATTTATTTACTTATTAAATATTTATTTAGTCTACTTTGTAATTTTGCCGCCGCGCCGGGGCATGCAACTGTTGTCAGTGCGATTAGAATGGAAATATTATGTAATGAATCTAAGCTTGTTTTGAAAAGAGTAATTGCTGAGTTTATTGCCGGCTCTTCTCAGCAAATGCAACCTTCCGAACCGGTATTAGAGTATTAGAGTCAGACTTCATAAGACTAGACTTCATAAGACAAGAAGACACAGATTTCATAAGTGCCTGCGAAGGTTTATTTGAATAAATGATTTTGAATTTGAATTTGAAAGCCATTGTCAAGAAATCTATGCTTCCAACGATTTTTCCAGCCATTTCAACGATGACTCTGTTATTTTAGTTCAAAAAAATTAAAATTAAGTTGTCGTTAACGAATTGAAGCTTTCAGTAGTTTAATAATTTATAAAGGCTTTCTACCCTTTCAATTCTTGGCTCCATTTTACTCGGAATGATGTTTTTCCTTTAATTACCTACCCGAAGTTTATTTAATTACCCCTATTTATGCTGTTCTTGGTTCTAATGGATTTTTCTGAAGTTAATTACGTATTGAATGCAAGGGAAATTCAATGGTTATATAATTTTATTAATATTTTGCGGCAGCGATAATGGGGTTAATGGTAATTAAAAACCAGCATAATAGGTCTTAAAAAGCCTCCTCGTATTTCGAATAAAATTATAATCATGGTCTATTAACGCCGCGGCGTCTGTTAATGAGTGATATAATTTCTCCGGTTCACTACATATACCTACTTAAAAATATAAAATCCGTCATACTCATTAGGTATATCTTACCTTCTTAACAAAACACTATCATGTTTTGCAATGCATCTTATTTATAATAATATGTTAGAATCATTCCCAGGGGGCCTACCACAAGCTCTTAAACAAGGTTAAAATAACCTTATTTGTCTAGTAGAACTTGAAAAGTCACGATACACATAATTAATTTCATTTAACTTCACTGGTGCACATTTATTGATCTTTATTGTATAAAATACCACCGATAATATGCAATAAAACTCAAAATACACGAATTTATGAAATTAAAGATGAAAACGCAACGTCACTCTACAAGTTCCCGCCAAAAAGTCCCAACATAAAGTTATTTGTCTGCGGTATTCTATAAGGTCAGTCTTCCTCATTCGAACTACTCTTTGGGCGAATAAACGCTGTGTCTCTTAAAAAACAACAATAATTATATAATATAGAACTTACGTATAATTAAACCGGCACAGATTAGAATCATTGGCAGGACTGGGTGCCGGTACAGCAGCCCAGTGGACAGCTCGACCTCCACTGGTCACGGCTGCCAGGAGACGCTGTCGGCAGCCGCATGATGACCACACACTTGCACTGGCTATGCCACCCGCCTGGTGAAAAATAGAAAATCACAACTTGGAATTCTACTTACGGGAGAATTGATTGTGTGTTTTAATTAGTTTATTTTAAGTGCTATCTTACAATGGCAGATTTATAATAAAAAATATCGTGGGTCAATTATTCACACGCGACGATCAGGGGGGGGTTACTATCGCCAAATTTGCAGATTTCATAGTTTCAGATCTGAATGGGGGAGGAGGGAGGAGGAGGTCCTCTACGTTGCTTCCTAAAAACATTTATTATACTGTTTCAAGATAAATCTCTTTGTTCCTAGATTTTTAGACGCCCTAGTTGGCAATGCATTGTAGTCGAAAGTTTTCCTGCCAACATATTTTCCCGATTGGATTTCAAAGTTAGTATTTGATACTATTTATTACTTTTGTCGAGTCTATTTTCTATCATTGAATGATAGTTCAAAAGATAGCATTACTTTAAGTATTAGAACTCGATAGATAAATACTAGATACATCGTGATTTATCCAGGATTTGTTAACGGTCTTTTGTTATTTACGTGACCGGTTGGCGTAGAAGACCTGACTGTCACGCCACAGGCCGTAACTCGATTTCACTTAGAGCAAACATTTGAACAAGTCAGTGTGTTCCGAGTCTATGAACAGGTATAGTTTGTATTGTATGTTGTTTAACAGTAATCTGGTTTCCACGTCAGATATAAGTTATGCTTAGCTTGGAATCAAATGGTCATAATATGTGTCATTAATTTCTAGGATATATTTTCCCTGATGAAAATAGCCTATATATTGTATAAGACAATGGTCCGTCTACTTGCTAAGTTTCATCCAAATTCGTGCGACTACTGGAACATGTTTGAATAAGGGTCAGCTCACACCAAGACGACGAGACTCAGTGTCTCAAATTCTCTCACTGAAATGTGTACCTTTTTGTATGGTAAATAAAGTTTATCGCCGCCTCGCGTCACGTCTCGGTGTGAACATTTTATTAACCAGTTGTTGGTTAATTTTTTCAACTACAACAACAACTATTATACAACTTATTAAGTCAGGTAATCAAAAATTGATATACAATTTATAGAAAGAATACAGTTTTAAGCTTCATTGGTATATTTATTTACCTGTAAAGGCGTCGGCAAGTTTTCCACAAGAAGGTAGCACTTAGAAGTAGAGTTCCATCGACGGATCCTTTCTCGAGCCAGCACATAATGGGTCTCTATCTCTTTGCCTTCGACTGCTACCAACTCCGCCTAAAACAAAATAAAAATATATATTGTGTATGATTCCACAGAAAAATGTTTTGAATCAGTTTACTCGGAGTTCTTAATTGACCGAGCAAGCGCGAAGCGTCGCCATTTCGGCTTGGACAAAAACGCTTTCGTATTTCCAGATGTTCGAACGATGTCCGGCTGTTCTCCACTAGAGGTCTCATTTCTCAATCGATAATCGTGAAATATTGTGAGCCGGTTCGGTAATTACTGTACCAATGGATTTGAAAAAAAAAAAAACTGAATCGAAGAAAAAAATTCGCTTATAGTGTAGTTATTGGACGGCTCATCAACGAGCCACCGAGTTAAATACTACATTATGTATCTCGCTTGAACTGTACAGCCGTCAACCTTAATATGGGAACTGTTTAAGGTTTAATATCGTACAGCAAACGTATCACCTTAAGAACTATTCTAGAATGTTAGTTGGTAGAGTTGTTAACAACTCGTTGTGCATTACTAGGGGCTCTCAGATATCGTAAATTAACTTTTATTGATTTGGCCTTATTGGTAGGTAAGTGTCCCATTTAAAAGTTCATGACTGTGATCTTACTAAGAATATTTATATTTAAGATATTCAGCAAAATCTTCAGTTTGAAAAAAAAAATATTGTTCCAGATTTACGATAAAAAGTAGATTAAGTTTCTAAAAGTAACTTTTTTCTCTGTAAGAATCAATTACAATAAATTGAAAAAGTTTACGTTTAGCTAAAGCCGCCATGAATGCCGTCATTTTGAAGACTCTATTAGTAAAATGGCACTTTAATAGCTTATCCAAGTGCTTGGTAGAGATACATCTTTTAGGACAAGTCGTACATTATGAAATAGAAAATCTTTTAGTTATATATAGGCTGATGATATATAACAAATACTGAACAAAGGCCTCCTTTCACAAATGAGGGTGGAAGGGAATGGGCAGTTACTCCACCACGCATGCCCACCGCGGATTGGAAGTAGGCTAGTGGACAACCTACTGTTGGAGTTTTCAAGCCACCTAGGAGGCCTCCAACTAGGTTAACGACTGTCACAATTAGTGATAACGGGGACCAACAGCTTTACGTGCATTCTGAAGCACGAAAAACGCTGGAGTTGAAATACCACCAAATGGTCACCCATCCAGGTACCGGCCTTATCGAAGGTAGCTTAACTTTTTCAATCGATTAAGAATGGCTAATCATTCTACACCACGAGCGTTTCTCGTCGAATCTTGATGTACTTACTAGTTATCTAACTTAATTATTGAAAGTGTAAAACTTAAATATTGTGTGTACCGGGACGAACCACTTCACGTGCCTTCCGAAGCCTTATATTATCAAAATATTCCTTAAATAAAATATCGAGTATCGTGTCGCAATAATAATTGGGCCTTCCAAAGCTTTGATAACTCACTGATCATCAAAAGCGGTGTCATTCTAATCCAAATATATTTAAAATTAATATACCTACACGAATGTGTTTATCCTAAAAGTTTTAGGCAGTAAATAATCCAACCAATTTCGTGTGCAGACGGATTTACTCTACTCAGTCGTATCTTAACTACCACGTCATTATTTGGAACTTAAACCAGCTGTAAGATTATTAGCGAATCCATTATGTGTTACCAAGGCAATATGCATAATAATTAGGAAGGGTTGCGCTTAAGTAATGTTTAATCGTTGGCAAATGTCTTCATTATCTACTGACAATAGTTACTCGACATACTTACTCAGTTAAAACATCTTTTTAACTTTTGATGGCGTTTGGGAGCCAGATAAATGAAAATTTTACTATTTTTGTGAAAAAAAAAACAGATTTTTATTAATTTCTCCAATAGCGGGAAAAAGAAAAATATAACTCTTTCTTCTTCTTATTTTTAATTTTGGCAACCAAGCCCACATTAGGGCTCATTTCTGCCAGTGTCGAGTTATATTATAGTTTCCAGTCACAATAAATCACTTCAGATTATAGTCCACAGTCAGTCACCGTCCATAAAAGTCATGTTTTACTACAATGGTGGTCATTGTACTAAAACTCTACACGGACATTTTGAGACTCTTTATTGGGTAAAATACCACGCAACGTCACTCTGCAAGTTCCCGCCAAAAAGTCTATATGGACTTTTTGGCGGGAACTTGCAGAGTGACGTAGCATTTTCATTTTTATTTTCATAATTTTGTGTATTTTTAGTTTTATTGTGTATTTTTGGTGGTATTTTACCCAATAAAGATCATCCATGTGCACCAGTGAAGTGATATGAAATGAATTATGTGTATCGTGACTTTTCAAGTTGTCTCAAAATGTCCGTGTAGAGTTTTAGTACAATGACCACCATTGTAGTAAAACATGACTTTTATGGACGGTGACTGACTGAGGACTATAATGTGAAGTGATTTAATGTGACTGGAAACTATAATATAACTCTACACTGGCAGAAATGAGCCCTAATTTGGGGTTGATTGCCAAAATTAAAAATAAGAAGAAGAAGAAAGTCCATATAACTCTTTTATTCAAAGCCATAAAGGTGATAGAGATAGACCATAGGTTTTCTTTTCTTTAATTTTACCGGTTTCAGAGTAGGCAAATGATTGTAGCCCATACAGCCTCGTCTTAATTGTTTTTATTTAAGCAATAATATTATAATCAACTATCAAATCAAAGTTTAGGTTTTATTAAAATGGTGGTCGTTCTACTAAAACTTTTCATGGAATTTTTTGGACAACTTGTTAAGTCACGCACGATATACGCAATGAATAAAATGAATTACTTTCGTGTATCATGACTTTTCAATATATCTCAAAAAGTCCTTGAAAAGTTTTAGTATATTGGCCAACATTTTAATAAAACATGACTATTATCACAGTTTTACCATTAGGCATATGGTAATACGTGGTAATACTGTGCTATTATGGACGGTGATTCATTGTGGCTAGAACAAAGACTAGAACTTATAATATAGCTCGACATTAGCAAAATACACGGAAATGATTCAGATATATCTAATTTGTTCTTGTCTATGAATCAGCCTTATTTTGCATTTAGAGTTTACACACGACTTTTTGGCGGGAACTTGCAGAGTGACGTAGCATTTTCATTTTTATTTTCATAAATTTGTGTATTTTGATTTTTATTGTGTATTTTTGGTGGTATTTTACCCAATAAAGATCATCCATGTGCACCAGTGAAGTGAAATGAAATGAATTATGTGTATCGTGACTTTTCAAGTTGTCTCAAAATGTCCGTGAAGAGTTTTAGTACAATGACCACCAATGTAGTAAAACATGACTTTTATGGACGGTGACTGACTATAATATAATGTGAAGTGATTTATTGTGACTGGAAACTATAATATAACTCGACACTGGCAGAAATAAGCCCTAATTTGAGCTTGGTTGCCAAAATTAAAAATAAGAAGAAATAAAAAATAAGAGTTTACACACAGCGTTTATATACAGGCCAGTTTAAGTACTTCTAGGCTTTGTATGCTTGGTACATAGATCTTTTTATGACAATAACACGATACGATACCGAGAATACGAGTATAAAATAATATATAGTGTTGACACACATGTCGATACAGAAAAGTAAATTATTAATGCAATGATAACGTTATCTATATCACAATACATACAGCAGACATGTACATAATCCCAACCTACATTGATAAAAATGAAATAGGTAGTACCTATACGCACGTTTTGCTCAAATGGGTATTCTCGTACACTAATAAAGAGTAAAATAAAACAATATTTTTATTATATAGCATTTATTATCACCAAATATACCACTTTACCTGTCTCCATTATGATTTAATATCGCATTTCCTTTGCCTTATTTAATTCAATTTAGAATGATTCATATTTCAGTTCTCGTTGGTTGTTTTTATCATATTTATGAACTCTTTTTTCATCATTCATATGCCTACTTATTAAGCAGTTTCTTTCGATAAATCCACTAAAACAGAGGAGATACATGAATACACGATTAAATAGAACTTATTATAAATTTATACAAAAAAAAATAAGAGAGAATACAATAAAATTATTTTTTATGATAAACAAAAAAAATATACCAACCTTAGATCACAAAAAGTAATGTTAAAAATCATAAGTGAATGGATGTAAAATCCGAATTTAATTTCTTCATGTTATCAATGTTAATCCTTCATCAAATCTTCAACAGGTGGAGAATTCTCAATAGAAATATTCTGAACTTGAGAAGCCAAAGTATCTTGAGGTTCAGGCATCACTTCAGTTTGACATGACTGGTCAACAATACAATGGTTCCTTTTGCATTTCAACCAATGTCCGTAAAAACCCCAATGGTGCGGCTTGAAGTGTTGCACTTGTTGGCCAATGTTTGTCCCAGTAACAACTTCTGTACCACATGCAACCGGTGCATCAGCATCAATCTCGATCACAGCTTGGGTTTCCCCATGAGAAATCGTCCAGAATGGCCTTCCACCATGGTGTTTACCATGCTTTCCATGACCTCCATGCCCGCGAAGTTGCTTCTCAAAACCATGGTGATGCTTACCATGATGTCCATGTTTTCCAAATCCATGGCCATGTTTGCCAAATCCATGCCCGTGTTTGCCAAAGCCATGGCCGTGTTTGCCAAATCCATGGCCAAACATGAATCGATGACCTCGCCCTTCAAATTTTCCGTGATTTCCTTTTCCATGTTTGCACATATGTTTGTCATGGTTATCTGATTCGAGATAATTGACGAATTCTTTGAGCAGCTCCAGTTTTTCATTGCTCAAATTGTCGGCACCTTCATGGTTGGGTTCCTTACGTATCTTTTCAGTGAAGGTTGCCAGTTGGGCGCTATAATCTTGTTTGTGATGTATTCTCATGTTTGTATGTATATAACACTTTGTTTGCTAAGCGACCGTTGCTTTACGCGGAGTAATGTTTATGCGACGAAATAAATAGTGACGGCTTCTTTTATACGGTTCACTAGTGATGGGATTTACATGTTATTGTACAATTTTGACTCGAGTAATATAGCAGTTACTCATTTCGATACCTAGTAGATGAGTAAACGAATTTAGCATTTAGATTAAAATTTTATCAGGACTTTCTACAAAGTATATAACTCTTTCTAAATTAAAAAGTAATCACGTGTTTGGAAACATCGTGGTAATGGCGATGCCATTACCACGGTTTTTGTGATAATAATATAAAAAGATTAATGTGGAAGAGGAGCCAAGCTCAGTAAAAAGGAACTTGCGGACTGTAGGCTTCGCGTATTAAAGAATTGAGATCTAGATGGGTGATATCCTTCTATAAGGGTTCCCTAAATCATAGTTATAAGAAGCTATAATGGTCTTCACTTAGGTAAAATATTTTTGATGTCCTTTTTACAAGCTTTTATTTAACTTGCCATGTATTTAGGTATGTATGTTTTTTCGTTCGGGTGGAATCTTGCAAGTCGAATTTCACCCACATCCAGTGGTTGGATCAACTTGATATTTGGTACACATAAGTGTATTGGAAGACACTGCAAGTACAGTCAACAAAAAGTACAGTCACCAAAAAAAGCTTGCAGGTAAAATGAAATTTTTAACAAAAACTTATTACAGTTAAACTTTACTTAGTTTCAACGCTTACAAAATAAATAAAACTTAAAAAGCCAATAGTCTTTTTTATCAACGAAGTCGACCCTTCTGATGTCAGCAACTACCGGTAGCCATATGGACGCTTGCAGCACGCGAGGCATCACTGACACGTAACCGACCTTTCACCCTTCCCCAATGAGCTCTGGCAACCTTACTCAAGCGCAGGAACACAACATACAGTTATTTAGCTGCAAATTCTGTAAGGTGGAGTGCTTTCCCAGTCGAGTTGCTCTTTGAGCGTATAAACGCTTTTCTCTACCTCTCAAAAAATTTGAGATTTTGGGTAGTAAGTAATGGTAGGTATTCAAAAGCAGCTCGAAATGTTTCTCGTGCCTATGACATGGCTGATACATGGTCAATAATTTTGTAGTGCACTCGAGTTCGTAACATAGCTGTAAATTTTAGTTTGAGTCACATCACTAATATGTAATGACTCATTCACATAGGTCAACGGACAGTCACAAAAAATGGGTAAGTACCTACTTTCATATAGGTACCTACTGAAACAATGTAGGTATAAGGTAGGTACATTGATTACACAACATTTCACAATATTGCGCCATCATTTCACAATATTGTGAAATACTTATTTGCATAATATTGTGCGATCGTATGTAATAGAAATTCAAATAGTCTATAAAATACATCCTACCGGAATATTGTAGTTTTACATATTCGTGAAAAATCAATATTAACACTGGCTGTATTTGCCTGCATTTTCGCATAGAAATATTTTGATTAACAGTGCTATTATTTTCCATTAGGAACTTAACTGTGTTAGGTTTGTGTCGTTTCGAGGTAGCTCAGCAGGGTCTACTATCAAGTCTTTGATTCAACTTTACTAAACTGAAGCCTAAATAGAAGCCCTTTTTAAGTAAACTGCTGGTATTAGGCCTCTCCCAGAGCGCGCCACTCTTTCCGGTTTTATGCCACCCGCTTGCTAAGTTTGCCAAGACGCGGTCTTATTTATTGGATATTTTTTTATTTCGGTTGGTATCTAAAACTTTCTGTAATTTAAATGAATTACCCTCCTCGGTCGAACTCGCAACAATTCAGTCGAACGTTCTTATTGCAGAGTACCTATTAGGATGAAGAATGAGCTTTATTATGATTTTTCCCCATCGCTACGGACTCATTAAGAACGGCAACGTAACGTAACGTTCGAAATCTCTTACGTGATGCATATGACGACTTTCTGGAAACCTGAGGCCAGCTTTTCGAGGTTTTGACATAAAAAATAACCGAAAAACCTGTGCGTAAAACCCCACAAAAATATGGAAACAAGATGATTAGGAAAATTAATCATACAAATATTTTTCCTCAAATTAAAATAGTCACTATTATTAACAACCTTAAGATGATAGAAAATTTCGTGGACCTCTTGACACGTATATGCATCCGACTGCATCCTAACTATCCTAACTAATATTATAAATGCGAAAGTGAGTTTGTTTGTTACGCCTTCACGCCTCAACTCTACTCAACGGATCATCATGAAATTTGGCATACAGATAGCACAGTATTACCATCTTATCTCTCTTGTGCAATTGTAATATATGCAATTGTAAAACTGTGCAGATAGCCTATGGTATGGAGAAGGACATAGGCTACTTTTTATCCCGGGAACGCGGGTGTAACCGCGGGGGACAGCTAGTTTTATCATATTTGATTAGAGTGCACAAATCTTTCTATCCGTTTTTACGTCGCATACTTTTATTCAAGTCTACAAGCTTCAGACAAATCAAAAGGTTATACTATCGTTATTATTTGTTAAGAGATATTCAATACCAAAATATCAAACATAAAATATACAGGCCGTTTATTTTTATAGAACCCTTTTACAGACCTATCTCGTAAATACGGAACCCACCCGCGTGCCTCTGACTGATACAGAGTTTTATTACGTTTTATTTTTATGTTTATTGAATTTCTCTTATTCAATATGAAAGGATATTCTATATTTTGAAGCCAGGGTAAGCGAATTGTGTACACACGATTTATTCTCTATTCTACGTATTTTTTTGTTGGAAAAGAACAATTTTTTTTTACTTGTAGCCCCATTTCTAAATGTCTGTCCATTTCGGCCCATTTTGCGAAGTTTTTTTTTTATATTTCATTTTCGACAAGATTGGGTAAGCAATATTTATAACTATGCCAAATTTCAAAACAATAGCATTACTGGTTGCTCATATATAGCGCTGTGTCAGACGGCAGACGGACGGAGTGGCACCATAAGGGTTCCTTTTTACCTTTTTGGTTCGGAGTCCTAAAAATCGGATATAATCGGCGTCTGCTTTATGAAATCCAATATCAGAGTTGCGTTTACCAAAAGAGGATATTTCCTCCAATAATTTCCAAGAGACTGGCTATAATTATTGAATAGAAAAAAGCTCTTGGCATCCTCGGACTTTGAGTATCTAGCTAAGCAATAAGCAGAAGCGGGGGCGAATGATTTAATGAATAAACTTTTATTACTAATATTATATTATTGGTATTATTACCCAAGAAACATAGGTAAACAAATCTTATCTTTTATTATCACACAAATACTCCTACATAAAAGAATTCTAGAAATAGGCTCCCAAAAATAAGGTCATCTTTCAAATAAATAACAGATACGGCTTATCAGAGTAAATAAACAATAGCAATAATACATTCATCATTTCAAATGTGTCATGCACTAGGCGTAATAACTGAAATATTTTTTATTAAAATGCGCCTATACATGCTATAGAATTGTCAGACTGTAACGCGGTTTAGAAGATGCTTTTGATGAGAAGAACCAGAACTATTTTATTCATAAATGGTTTCCCTAGAAAAAACACGACGCAGCATTGGACACAATCTGACATTTAGTATTTTACCTGTACATTAGTAGTATAGGTATACCTAGTCAATAAATCAAAAATAAAATAAAAAATAAGTATCGCTAACAGTTTTTAACTTAAACCAAAGCCTCCATAGAAAGAGGGCACGTGCCAAATTTACTGGAAATCTACTTCAAAAGAAATCTGTTTGGTGAGGGGACGTCCAGTAATGCACGATGGTCGTTCGTAGCAGGATGTTGTGAAAATACATCGAGCATTTAAAAGAGCCGTAATATGGTAGGTTTCTTTTATTTCCTTTTTTGGGAGAAAAATAACGCCATACGAGGAAAACTCATGGAAAACTACACCTATCCGATTTTGTTGTTTTAAGAGGCAGTATAAGAAATGTCGATTTTGCTGATTTATGTGATTCTACAGTTAAATTATTGTACCTCTGTAAGTTTTAATGCACAATAAGAAAGATCATTTCAATTATGATCTAGCTAGCTGTCCCCCACGCTTCCGGGATAAAAAGTAGCCTATAATGCTCGGGGATAATGTAGTGAAAGAATTTTTCGAATCCGATTGCTAGTTCCTAAGATTAGCCCGTTGAAAACAAACAAAAACCTCTTCCGCTTTATTATATTTAGTATATTAGTTGAATGAGCTCCGTTTTTATTTTTAATATTTAATTTTGATTAGTCATAAATTAGATGTTTTATTCTGTTATTTTAATTGAACGAGATCTTTGCCGATTTTTTCTAAAATTTTAAAAGTTCAATGTCCGTTGTCCATGAACCAATAGAATTGTAGTACAACTGACGAGACAATTCTATTGGCTCATTAATTCAAATTTAAATTCAAAAAGTATTTATTCAATTTACCATGATAAGGCACTTATGAACGTTAACAAATTACTCTACACAGATTGACAGCGATGATGGAACCTCAGAGTAGATAAATACGATGGAACTATCATTTTTATTTTTTTATAGTAGACCAGTTGAGAGCCAGTAACCCCTTCAAGGTTTTGCATGCATATCAACTGCCATATGATATTGTGGTCAGACATTTATGTCTATCAATAGTATAATAAAACCGTCCTAAACTGCTATACCTACATGAAATCCAAAATATAATATAAGATAGTTCTCTCTTTTTGCTACAATAAAAACCACGATAAAAAAGGAGATGTTAATTTTTTGTGTAAAATGTATGTTAACCATTAACAGCAAAAAGTTTTAATCAAAATTTGTTATATCGGAATCAGTCGTGAACCTCGAGGTCAAAGCTAATTTACTAACCCCGCATTTGTGATATTAATATTTACAAGAACTTATACTTGTTATAGTACGTTGAAACAACCCAACCTAAGTAAGTTAAATTTTGTATATAACAATACTTATTTTTAGAAACTGTATAGAGTCAGATATAAGATACCAGTATCTGCTCCGTGCCGAGGAATCTTATATTTTCCAGGGATAAAAATGTATCCTTTATGTTATCCCTGCTGACGTATGCTCTATCCATCGAACAATTAACCCAAAGAAGCGCAATGACGTTCATTTTGGTTGAAATATATTCCGCCAATTTCCCACCGCCGATAATGCGCTCTGATTGGCTGAGTCAAAGACGCATGCAATCTGATTGGATAAGTCAAAAACACTCAATGCAGTGTTTATTCCTGACGGTTCAAATTCAGTGATTAATCACTGACTAGTTTCGGAATTTGATTGTTCATTATTACTACTCTAAAGAGATTTTTCCTCGATGACTCTTTCTAATATGCTATTTTTCATCCAAATCCGTTCCACTGTTCAGTACAGCGTGATTAAGTTAAGCTTAGGGTCGGTTGTTTCAACTTACTATAAAGTTCTTGTTAACATTGATATCACAAATTGATATCAATTTTAAGAGAGGTAGAGCGTAGCGTTAATTCCCTCAAAGAGCAGCCCGACTGGGGAAGTACCTCCACCTTACAGAATACCGCAGCCAAATAACTTTATGTTGTGTAAAGTTGTGTTCCTGTGCGTGAGTAAGGTCGCCAGAGCTCATTGGGGAGGGGGCAAAGGTCGGCAACGCGTGAGCGATGCTTCCTGTGTTGCAAGCGTCAATATGGCTACGGTAACCGCTTACCATCAGGTGGGCCGTATGCTTGTTTGCCGAATTAGTCGTATAAAAAAAAAACCACTACCCTTCGCCTACCTTTGTCTCGGAATTAGACTCTACGATAATATCTTGATACCATTATAAACTATCATTACAGAAGATGTTATGCATATAAAATAAAATACCAAAAATGTCTGAACAAAATAGAATATATTTTATTTTCCGACGACTGCACTTACAAAGATATGAAATCCAATTTCTCTCAGACGCTGCTTCAAATTATTTCATTGACACGAGAGCGATGCGCTCTCTTAGTTGGTATATTAATAAAATAATGAAGAGTTTTACTGTGTTTTTAATATAAGACGTGTTAAAAGTTTAGTAGAAATCTTAGATGTACATTTTATTATTTTATGGCCTTTTAGGATCAAAATCCTCTGAATGTTGACCCATCTAGTTTTATTATACTATTCAATTTACTTTCAAACAAACACAACACCAAAGCTTATCTCTGTGCCTTTTAGACACTGTGATTTTTTATTTATTTCAGAATCAAAATAAAGCGTAATATTTTTTTATTTTTGACCGATTGGCATGGGAAATGCTTTTTTGTCACAGCTGTGTTTTTTGTATTATATTAAAATAAACAACATTGATATTTATCAAAGGATACTCTATCAAGTATAATGTTTATGGACATGGAGTTATTTGTCAAACGAATGACTCTTTGGGTTATTTTGCCTACAAACGCAAAATAATATATGTGTGTCTATCTGTGGTGTCTATAGATCGCATAGCGTGTCTATGCGATCAATCAATTTTATTCATTCATTGGAGTCTATTGATGTAAGGTCAGAATCACGGTATATTTAGCATATTTTCTGTGTTGCCATGGATACTTACTTAGGTTTTTAGCAAAACTTTGTCCGTAGGCCCATTACGTCGGGAGCGGTGAATAACCCCCAGCTCATTTGTTTTCTATTGTTCCTTCCTACAGGAACGGAAATCTCTTTTAACATGCCTTATCCTGAAGAATAATAATATCTTTTTCTTGGAAAAAACTCTGCCTCGTAAAATTTAAAATGGCCTGGCTTGAAATGGCTAAATAGCTTACTTTGAAAACAAACTCGCAAGTTGCAATTAAGTCGTTAAATTAATCTTATGCTTGTTTATCTTTCCTTTTATGAGGTTGATAAGCAGGTAAAATACTATATTTTGCAGACCTTTACAAAGACTAGAAACAGTGAGTTCTTAAAAAAAATGAATTTAAATCTCAATTTAATTTCAAACATTCTAAGCTTCTTTAACCATTTCTATGAGCTACAGATTCCTTAGAAACCCGATCTGATAGAAGGTATTTGATCACTCAATTGTCACGTTTAGACAAAAGAGAAATCTTAGGTATTATCTAGATTAGGTCCTTTAAAGGCAGACGATAAATGGTGAAGGATCCCCTTTGAAGACAGATATCGAAGTTGATAAATTGTTAAATTAGAGTACTACATTCAAACCTAGATAATGGAATGGTTTTGTTTCTATTCTATGAAACTTTGTTAATATTATCTTGTTGCTTTATTTTTGATGGCGTATAACATTTTCCCATCCACATGAAGAAGAAAGTATTTGATACCTGTTTACTGCCATGTCTAACCGGGAAAAATTGTATCGTGCCAAAGAGCCATGGAACGCAGCTTAATCAATATAAGAAAGATACAAAGAATAAGAAGTGATCATATAAGAGGCAAGACAAAACTGATAGACGCCCTGCAATAAGTAAATGGCAGTGGGCAGGACACGTGGCAAGAATGACAGATGACAGGTGGACGGTAAAAGTAACCATATGGGATGGACCTGAAGGGAAAAGAAGAGTAGGAAGACCAAAAAAACGATGGACAGACGATATAAACAAGGTTGCGAAAAATTGGGTAGAAACTGCACAGAACCGTGCCATTTGGTGTCAACTGGAGGAGGCCTATACCCAGAAGGGGTCCTCATCAACATTATTAGATTTGCATGATATTTAGTGGAATAATATAGAATAATTCGATAATGTTATTTATTTAATTTTTTACCATTATTTTTTAAGTGATTGGTTTTTAATGTTTTTGAATGTAATATTTTGTTGATGATGTCTAATAAAGGCTATAATAATAATAATAATAATAATGATGATGTTTGTGATGATGATGCAATGATTGTTGATGTTACTGTCCCCCATGACGAGAACCTCGTGAAAGCAGAGAAGGATAAAGAAAGCAAGTATCTTGATCTTGCACACGAGGTTGTCGACATGTGGGCCATTGATACAGCAACCATTGTACCGATAGTCGTTTCCGCCCATGGCCTAATTGCCAAGAGCCTCGACAAACACCTTAAGAGGCTCGCGTTGGGTGGCTGGATCAAGGGCCAGATTCAGAAGGCAGTGCTCCTGGAAACGGCACGCATAGTGAGGAAGTTCCTGTCTCTGGAGCCTTGACCACCGGTACCTAGGACCTTGTTCCCGATGCCGGTGGGGAGCTGTTTTTATACTTTTAAATATATGTATTGTTTTTTTTTTATATATATCTATATTTAAATGTGTAAAAATAAGTGTTAAGATTAATAAATGGAATAATAATAATAACAGTTTCAACCATGTAGGAGTATTTTTAGGATTCCGTAGTCAACAAGGAACCCTTAATTTTGCTATGTCCGTCAGTCTGTCACTCTGTCCGCGGCTTAGCTCAGAGACTCTTAGGTAGGTACTAGGCTAGGCTGTAATTTGGAGTGGGTATATAATAATATTATTATTTATATGCTTATTATAGGGTGACGTTGAAAAGGTCATTCAAAAAAATATAACAGGTGTGTGAAAACTATTTTTCGATTTAGGGAACTGTTTTCGAAATAAAAAGCTTTACAATGCAAATTTTTGTTAGAGTCAAATATCAGTTTTCTTTTTTTCATATGCAGAACAGTAATACATAACATTAATTATTTCTTTTCAGTTCTTTTTTGATAATAGAATGATCGAGAAACATACTTATCTGGTAAACTCTAGTTGCATAACATCTGAAAATTTACCAACATTAACAAATGGAGACATTCTCTGAATAAAGAGAAAATCTAAGGTCCTTACCACACAAATCATATCAAAATCACAACAATACAAATTATATAAAAACATCAGTAATAGTAATAGTTAGATTCGCGCGTTGCATCAGACTATTCAAACGGACCAAACGGCTTAAGGAAAAATTGTACCGTTTCTTTTTGTAACTTTATCTGTTCTGTAACATCACTGGCCTGTTCCACTTCGCTGAAGATTTGGATTTTCCCCAACAGAGTAACCGTGAGGTAACATTATTAACACCCTCAAGGACGAAGTAAAAAGGAGAAAAACACGAATCTCGAGATCTTATAAAAACAAGTCTATAATGCTATATTTTTTCCCGACACTTCTGCCGTGTCACGTTTTGAGATAAGCCATTTTTCCCTATATTACAGACTAGCTATCCCCCGCGGTATCACCCGCGTTTCTTTGATAAAAAATTGTCTATATCTTTCTCCATACTATAGGCTATCTGCGTGCCAAATTTCATGATAATCGATTGAGTCACGAGCTAAGGCGTGAAAGCGTAAAAAAGCCAAGTAGTAAGTAGGTACTATCTGTAAGAATAGTTAGGATGTAATAGTTAAAAAATGGCAATAAAAAGGGGTGTATGTTTTTTAAACGTAAAACCAAATATACAAACTATTTTTAAGTATTAAAGGTTTGTGTAGGAAGGTTATTAGGACATAAAACAGGCCAATTATCTCCAGCGATGTCATTAAAAAAACATTACATTATAACAAAGTCAACATAGAGTAATAAAAACCGCAATCTACAACGTAACTTGTACGAATGAAGTTTGCGCGGTTACATTCTAGAGAACAAAGGCTAGGCACCTGACTAAACTTAACATGTGAAAGCAATTAATTTATCACATGAAATATTCATTAGTGTAACGTAAGGTGCTTTTTGGTTTGCATGTATTTTGGTTTTGATTAGAGATTTTGGTTTCCGAATAACGTTGTGTATACGATTTGCTGGTGATCCTCATTAGTGTAACGGAGTATGTTCTCGCTCTAGCTAGATAGATCTGATATTTTCCTGAATTAAATCCTATATGCTTATCCATCCAGCGTAGGATCTATGTTTGTGCTAGATTTCATCCAACTCATTATTAGTAGGTATAGACAATATACATCCATTAACTCATACAAATGTATAATAAAAATAAAATAAAAATCATTTATTTCATACCGATAAGTCCATATTGAAGCGCTCGTGGCGTAGCATGATTAGCCGATCGGCTACGTCTGTCGTGGTCGGTACCTGGATGGGTGACCGCCTAGTGGTATTTCAAATCGAGCGTTTCCGTGCTTCGGAAGGCACGTAAAGTCGTTGGTCCCGGTTATCACTTAATTGTGATAGTCGTTAAGCTAGTTGGATGCCTCCTAGGCGGCTTGAAAAATTCCAACAGTAGGTTGACCACTAGCCTACCTCCACCAATCCGCAGTGGGCACGCGTGGTGGAGTATCGCCCAGTCCCTTTCACCCTCATTTGTGAAAGGAGGCCTGTTCTCAGCAGTGGGACATTATAGGCTGATGATGATGATGATGAAGTCCATATTTGTTATTATTACATAATTATAAAATAAATAATAGGGTTAGTACATTGGGTTAGTATCTCATAATTCGTAATTAATTAGAAATAAAAACAACACAAAACATTTAACGCAATTAATTGATATACCTAGGGTGCCTCCCTGATGCACTAGGCACATGTACATGCACGTGCACCCAGTGCCTCTGAATGGCACTGTCAGGTTTCTCAGCAATTACCTTCAAAATGCTGTTGGTGCTCCCACGCACCCTGTGCATCAGTGACGCAATTCTTTTGCGCTGGACAGTATAAAAATCGTCAGTGTATGCGTGCGCGAAAAAAACCCAAGAATAGTATTCAAAATAAAAACGAAATAGTAAGTAACATGACTCCATAATAAAGTTACATCCGTCGAGGTTGTACGGAAAGCTCAGATTTTACTCGTAAAACTACAATGAATGTGTTTTATTGCGACCTCAATGTGAAAGTTTCCAACTTAACGTACGTTCAGATATGAGTAAACTCTTTATTGTTGGCAACCTAGCGGAACTAATGGGAGCATACTTGCTTTATTATTCAATTTAAGGTAAAATTTACTGATTATAAATATGACTGCTTCCTGCTATTTTCATTCTTTTGAAGCACACTGTAAGGGGCAGCTTCTCCTTGCATCGTATGCCTCATTGCTGAGGGACGTGACCTTTGTGAGTTATCTTTTCACGGACTATTGCTCGTCATCTGGATCGATCTTCTGATGTGAGGATAGCAGCACATACACTGGTTTCCAGTGCAGCGCGTATTTGGTCAGACCAACGCGCATCGGGCTTCGGGCTTCGAAAATAGCTAGGTAGGGTCAGCTAGCCAGGTCGATTTTACTAGAAAGGACCATTCCTACTTCTGGGTTATAGTTTTATTACAAGCCGTTCCTTCACGAATATCTAAATAACGATTCGAAATTTTATTTTTGTCGTTTTGACCACATGAGTTATGATATAGATATGAATTTAAGGCGTTAGCCCTTACTCATACGGATAACATCGCCTTAGAATGTCGAAAAATGGCTACAATAAAAACTTTCTTGTTTCACGCATAGTAAAATGTCCCCGAAGAGACATTGTGTAACATTAAGTAGGTATATTTCTTAAACTTGGCGTAAAATACAACAAATGTGAACTTTTCACAATGTAAGAAAAAAGCCATCAATCTATATTTGAAGATTGATAGCGGGTATCGTCCAGGGACAAGAAGTTTTGAGCTAAGCGGTCTCTTTCATACAACTTTGTGATTGATAGAGAGAGACGTCAGTGTCATGGTTTTTATATCCCCTTTGGATTTTTACATAGATTTTTTTTAATGAATTAAAGATTTTTGGCGTTTCTGTTGGAATTATTTGTGGAATTCAAATGTTTAATCATTAAAAAAAAAGATTTTTAATTTTTCCGATAAGAAATCTTTAAAAAAATCTATTTGGTAATCAAAAAATAGAATGACTTTATCGAACACGAGTGTATGAGTTATGAGTGAGTTACTAAAATTACCAATGTATTCAAATCCGCGTCTCCACCCATATCCGTATGGTCATTTTTGAATTTGAATTGTTGTAATAGAACAGTCATTGTGCAGCTCCCTTACATTACCGTAAAGTTACATGTAGCTTTAAACCTTTCTAAACAAATTCTCGTGTTAATTGTGGAAACCGCATCAAAGTGCAAAAGTTCTTGAGTTATAAACACACTAAAAGACACATAGAGACTTTGCTTTCAATCATGTAAAGGATATAATTAATATTTTGTGCACAGTTACACACACGCTTCAATATTTGTACAGGTAATTTAAACAGTAATATATAACAGTATGTTTACGTATAAAATATGTTCTAGTGGAATTTAAGCGCCATAAGCGATTGAAGTCATTACAAACAGCTCTCGGTAAGTTTTGGGGTCCTCGCTAAACTTGTGTAAACTGTACATAACTTTACTACTAGTTTTACTAAGTGGAAACATCGATTGCCACTAATGTGTTCTGAAAACGTTGTTCACATCTTAGTTTGTTTCTTGATATATTGTACGTCGATTAGGTCTCTCATTTGTGCTATTAGCACGGAAAAATAATAATAGGTAGTAGTTATTATTATCAGTTATATTAATAAGTAAACTGAATAAAAATTAATTTAATTAATACACGGTTATACCCCAAAATTCACATGAGATTGAGACACAAAGTCTAGACTTTGTGTGAATACAAACTTCAGAAGCAAAACATCGACCTGATTTTCGAATTAGATTTTTTTAGGTGTAATTGTTCTTGAAAGTATTTAGTTTATTTAAAGGTACGAATTGACGATTTCTGCGAAATAAGTCCATTGCATTCACTTGATTTGTGGCCCGTATGGTAGCATTAACTTTATAAGTCTTATAACGACGTCAAATCCCTGAAACCAAATTTGCTGAATAACACTTAACCATACTCGATAAGACTTTCCCATTCACTATAAAACCACGTCGTTTAGTTTCAAAGATCACCGCAAGCTAGTTTAGTGGAGTCAGCGCTCACTTCAGACTAATTTCATTAATCTTACCATTGATTGGATTTGCTGGCTCGATCTTGTTGACTCGCAAGTTTTGTACGTTACTTTCGATATTAGTTCTCGCTCTAGTGGACTTGGACGGAAAAGTTCACGAAGTATGTTTGTTAATGTCTGTAGTTATATCGCCAAGATTTGATTTATTGAGAATTATATTTGAGAGGGTTGTTATTGTTTTGGCATTAGATATATGGCAGCTGAAGACCATAGAGTTAGTGTCAAGTTTATAATGGTTAATACTTTTAACCACATTGTCACTTCATTAATCACCTTCATTTTCTTCATTAATCAGCTCACTAATGACAGAATTCTAAGTTTACAATGTCATAACTCAAAGGTCATAACCTAGTAGACTAGTAGGTTCCTATCGTATCACATTTTTGGGTGCCGCTATGATAGTTTTACTCTCAAGCTAAATGGTGATAATGATTTTGAGTGATAGCTTTACCTCACTCTACGTAGTCCTTCGGAATTCAGGTCAAATACAAACTACGGATAAGTTATAATAAGTTAAAGCAACTTGACTTTACCCTGTAAATAATTTCACACGAAGTTTCCTGCCTTCTAAGAAAACTTTTATTTTGGCTTATTTATATCTTTCTCATTTTCTTCTACGTGATTACAAATCCAATTGCGGTAAGTAGTTACATCTTTTTTATATAAATAATTTGTATTTTTATTTGCTGATAAATAAAGTAATGTTTCATGCGAATCAACTGTGAGATTATTTTTTACATATTAAGTCGAGTCCAAATATGACAAAATTTCGATTCAATATATTTTAATCAGAAAACTATCAACTTTCATTCAAATCAAAATCAAATTCAAAAGTCATTTATTCAGTTTAGGCCCTGGTGAGGCACTTATGAACGTTAAATTGGTACATACAGTTGAATTTACCACCGGTTCGGAATACACTTATACTTGTACGTAGTATTTATATACTCTGAGCTTATACTGTATATTCATTTAATATTTAAAGTATTTATTATTGTTTTGGCTTGATGTTGTAATTATGTGTTCTAAAACTTAGTTATATATAGTTAATTTATGTTTCTACTGTAGGTACCTAGCACTAGTTTTGTCTACTGTAAATGCTGTGTACACCTATAATAGGTTCACACATCTGTACTTTATGATTTTGTCATAATCACTAATATTAAGACTGTGTAAATTATTTCAATGTGTGTACTGTTGGTGTATCTAAACCTAATAAATAAACCTAATAAATAAAATATACTGAGAAGACTCCGGCAAGAAACTTAGCAAGGCATTTATTTCATCTTAAATAATCTTCATCAAACCCATGATCTAATTTAAGGCGTTCCCTAAAAATTTCTTTCACTCGACTGAAGACAGACTAAATTTTATATAATTCTAAGTAGTTCTTATTTTATCGCTATTACGTTTGACCATTGCCTTAGTTTATATTTACTCTGAGCCATTGACTAATTTCAGTAGCAGCTATGATGACATATTATTCCAGTAGCATGCTTTGAAGGCTAGCAGACAAGATGTGTTCGGAAACTCACTCATATACCTACCGGATGAGAGTTCCTTTGCTGTCGATGAAGCGTTGTGACCGTATAAACAGGATATCGACAACGTGTGAACGGATATTCTCCCGGCGACTTATGATTCGATGGAGGAATGAAATCGAATACCTACGGTTCGAGTCAAATGGATGTTATGACGAGGTAACTTCAAGATCATTAGAGAGTGTAAAATTACTTGGAATAGGACTTGTTGATAACAAAAAAATCAGTCCAATATTCATGATTCTATATCAACTGCAACGTCTGATGCAGTGCCGAATACATCTGGCCGCAGCGAGAACGATGTGCAAGTTCCGACGAGCTAATTCAATTAATCTTCCTATAGGTGGATTTTGCCGAGTTTGCTAACCACTCGAGGATTACAACGTGGCTATCGATTTAGTCAGTTTGCGTCTGCTTAGTTTCTGAATATTGATGAAAACTTCCGTAGTTTTTAGTAAATAATTTTAAAAACGAATAATTTTAATGATAATGACGTTACCTAGGAAATAAAAGATTTTCTACATCGAGTAAAAGGACCTTGATAGAGAAACGGATTAGAAAACTAACATGACACAATAATAAGGGTTGCATTCCATTACGAAAACTACGAAATAACCCTACAAAAGATTGATAATGTGATTAATCTGAATAGCTTTATAACTGCTACAGTAACCGTTAAAAATAAGCTTGCTGTATGCATTTTCATGACAACTTAGTGATTATAAAAAAATATTGACATCATCATCTGCCTGCCTTGTTCCCAATCAATTGGGGTCGGCGCAATATGTACGCTTCTTCCATTCATCTCTTCTATCCGTCATACTAGTATCCACTCCTTTCTTACCCATATCATCTTTCACACAATCCATCCATCTCTTTTTCGGTCTTCCTCTTCCCGTATATCCATCCACTTTCATATTCATAAAAAATATTGTACTTGATCTTTTTCAAAGATCTTTTTTCTTTCATTGATATTGAAATTGCTTTAAGTCTTTCATAGTCATTAAACAACAAATTTCATGTTTCAAATGTTTTCCTTACATATAGGCCTGTATTATAGAACGAGATCGTGTTAATCGAAAATGAACTAAACTGTTATTGGTGCTGGTCCCGTGTTAAATTGTTTTAATCTTAGCTCAAAACTTGACTTGAGTGATGATTGAGCATTGAGTGATGTTCTATAATACGACCCTTAGTTTGTTTCAAGGATGTCTAGTAAACTTCCAAATTAAACCAAAAACTTCAACTAATATGATTTTATGTACAAAGTTACCTACCCAATCAAGAATCAAATCAAACTAAATTTAACTATTCCTATGATGAAGTACCACAAACAGCACCACCTCAGCGCCAACGGGGTGAACTTCAATTACTAAATGATCTTGAGGTCTGACCGCAGACTGCTAATCCAGCAAATGAATCGATCTCGAACTAATTTCGGCTTCGGATAACAACCATTCAGCTTATGGGTTAGTCAAGGAGTATATTAGATATGTGCTATTTTGATTTTATACTACTAAGTATTTACTAATTTGAGGAGCGAATCAAATAAACGCAGTTCAAAAAGTGTCTTCACAATAGGTAAATTAGTATACAAAAACTATATGATAATGTTTTAAATTGATATTGATTATATTTATAGTAAAATAGCTGTTCGTGCTGTGCGTCGCTCACGTTAAATTTCAATCTTTTCCGGTTGATTATCAGTTGAACGAGCCAAATCGGTCGAGTGATGCTCTACTCTTACATCATCATCTGCCTGCCCTGTTCCCAATCATTTGGGGTCGGCGCAAAATGTACGCTTTCTTCCATTCGTCTCTTCTATCCTTCATACTAGCATTCACTCCTTTTTTACCCATGGCAACTTTCACACAATCCATCCATCTAATTTTCAGTCTTCCTTTTCCCGTATATCCATCAACTTTCATATTTATAACTTTTTTAGTGACGTGCCTTTCAGTTCTCCTCATAACCTGTCCGTACCATGATGCATGACGTGTTGCTTTACATGCGTGTGGTACACACGGCAACAGATCAAGCTATACACATCTAGTATAAGCTGACTTACCATTGTACGGAAATCCCATACAATGCGAGATCAGCTTATACTGGAAATGTATAGCTTGATCTGTAGCCGTGTGTACCTACTTGATTTTAAGTTAGATTTTATAATTTTTAGAAACTTTGCTATGCCCGTACCGGAAAGCACAACATTTACTACTTGTCCATATATTTTATTTTGAATTAATACACATTATTTCAAACTGCATAACCTACCTATTTTCCAAGTTTAAATAATCTATCTGAAATATATTAAGTTAGTAATCAAATATGAATCAGAAAGTAAATAACGGCTACCCAAGTCAATAAACTAAAAAATTACTAAACTATCGATAATATCTAATATAAACATGACGTATACGTAAAATCCAATCTCACTTCATCCTCTGTCTGGCATTGCAGATAAAGTTCATTAACCTAATCAATTTATATTGAAGCCATGCGGCAACCTTTAATCCCATATAACCCTGAGCATAGAATAGATGCGTAAACAGAAGGTGCACTTTCAACGACTTTGAAATATTCTGTACAAATGCTTATGTACTTACTCACTATTATGTTACCTACGTATGATGCACCAAATTTGCATTCATCTTCATCATCATATTGATAGGTGTGTGGCACGTTTAAGGTTGCGGGTTCAATTCCCGACCAGGGCGAACATAACAATAAACATGCTTATTTGTCTCTAGTGAGTCTATAGATCAAGTTATATTTACAAGTAGTATATAATCTTGTAGGTTTAATTGTCTGGTTTTCATAACTCAAGCTCTGCTTTCAGTTTAGGCTCAGATGGCCGTCTGTAAAACCCAGCGATATTTATTAGAAAACAAAAATGAAGTCTAGACATGTACAAGATTTCCATAAAAAGAGCCTTGGTCTTATGGCTTCCAATTCCAAGTCTGACTACGTCAAAGTCAAATTCAAAATTAAATATATTTATTAAGTTGAGGCCCTAGGATGTATGAAGGTTAAAACTACTAAAATTACCACCTAATGGAAAGTCCCGTTTGGTTTCCCAAACTCACATATAAATCAACTTTTATAACGTCCAGTTGCATCTTCTTTCAGAGATATAAATGTTAAAAGAGTTCTGTGGGCCTACCATCAACTCTTATAGCGATTCAACTATATACCTATGGAGGTGAAAGGTGTATAAAATCTTAATTTTAAAGGGAAGATCTTCCACTATGCTGGGTCATCGTGCCTGGGGACCGCGGTCCAACTGTACATGTTGTGGCGCCATCTATTTATCTGCATGTGAACTTCCCTCGTGGAACTGATAGATGTCTGATAGCTTTTTAACATAAATTCTGACGACTCTTGACACAAAATCGATTCAGTCTAAGTCGAATCCCAACATCGAGGAAATTAAGAGTAGTAATACTGAACAATCAAATTCCGAAAGTAGTCAGTGATTTATCACTGATTTTGAACAGTATGGAGCACCCGCTGCATCGTGTATTTATGACTTGGCCAATCAGAGCGCATGTGTCCTTGATTTAACCAATCAGAGCGCATTGTCGGCGGTGGGATATTGGCGGAATATATTTCAACCAAAATGAACGTCGTTGCGCTTCTTTGGGTTAATTGATCGATGAATCCCAATAACGGTTGATGATAACAGAGTTGTACATGAGAGCCTGCATATATAATTGTAGTGTATGAATGTAGCGAGCGGTGCGTCTGCACTTGTTTATTTTATGCACTAACGGCCTTACTCATAAAAATCTCTTAAATAACGGATTAAGTAGTAGATAGCTAAGTACTATTTAAAATGTTATTCAGTGTTTAACTTTTCTTTACTCATAAACGCTTTTTAGTCATGATTTAGTTATTGAAGGATTTAAAGAGCAACAATAATATTATATATGGCGACACCAACATCAAGACCATAAATTTGACAGTAATGGAGGTTTTATAAAAAAGAAACGGCACCATTTTGAAAAGTTTTATTTTGTGTTTTATGATAATATTATATTTAATTAGAAAATGGAAATTAACAATTAATTCAGAACGAGAAAAAGATCACGTTTTTCGAATTGGGATGTTCTCATCCCAATTCGGTTTGTTTGCGAACTTTATTAACCTCTGAATAAAAAGGTAATTAGATTTTTGAATCTTAATTTTATGTAAATTATAATATTTACAAGTTTATTTACAAATTCTATTTCAACTTCTATTTTTAAGAAATAATGTATGAATTTATATTGTTTCAGGTCAGACTATGAACAAGAACATTTCTTATTCATAGTCTGATCAACTGGCTTAAGCAGCGATCGAAAAATAATTCCAAATAGCTGAAGAAATACATGTAAAACGTATAGGAATTATGAATTTGGAGGAAGAGTATTGGAAAATCAAAATACAAACATTTAATAAATTAATGGAATTAATGTTGGCAATAATTATGTGTAAATAAATCTCTAGTGAAATTGTGTATGTTATTACTAATATTATTTATATTATCTTGGTCCTCCTGATCTGAAACCCTCATATTTTAATTAAATTTAGTTAAATTATGTAGCACACACGGCACAAGCAATGATAAGTATAGTAGGTAGATTTCAAATAGCATGAGTTCGGTAACTCATGGTATTTTATAAGATTTCTCATTGGTTAAAGTTTATTTCGATATAATAAAGGAATACTATGATAGAGCGAGGTTTCATCAAATAGGAAACGTCGTTATAACCGTGTTTTCAGGCATTGAAAAACTGCTACAATATCATTAGAATACCTACGAAGGTAAATTTCGCCACCATCTATACGGTTATCATAGCCAGATGGGAAATCGGGCGGTTCCGAAAGCAGAAGAACCCTGTTCAAGTTCAGATGATCATATTTTCCATTTTTTTTAAGGTCCTTCTTTTGTGAACAAAAACTATTATGATTTACAAAAAAAACGAGCAAAGGCCGGTCATCCAGGTAGTAATTTATGGTGTTTCTATATAATCTAACATCATACATCCATCGTATTTTCAGAAATAAACGAAAAATATTTTACAACAATCAAGCATCAGCTGTTCATTTGGTGGCCATTTTGCTATTTAACGCGCTAAACAAGGGTCGTAGGTTGTTTAATTTGACAGCTCCTTAAATAACGTTTTTAAGCAGTGAATAAGGATAAATAGCGTTTATGAGTGAAGATTTTTTTAAATAACTGTTTTAAGTATGACTTAACTTTAAATAGCGTTTATGAGTAAGGCTGTAAGTATCTGAACTGCAATCCCCCACCGATAGTTAAACTGATAAGCATAATGAGCCTATATTAGTTAGTGTGGACTTACTAAATTGGATAAGGATAAAGGATAGGATCTAATGGACGTGATCCTCGAAAGTTTTGTCAGAATTTACTACCTACACGTAGCAGTTATTGCGGTAGCGTTACAACCTTGGTGCTAAACGGGCCAAAGTGAGTTTTTGTGAAATATGAGATTTGACCACCGAATAATTGAAAAGTGTCATATTTTGTGCTAAAAGTATTTAAGTGTAACGACGATCTCTGTAAAAAAACTCTGTTTAAAATGACAATGGGGTGTGTGTTTTCATAAAATAATATGTGTTAATAATAATGATTACTGAAAATAATTATTGATTTTGTGTTATGTTTACCTATTTATGCCTTAATAATGTAATCACTTCGTTTAAATTCTTAGAAACAGAATAATTTCAGTTTATTTTACGTTTCATTAAGTTAAGAGTTTTAATGTTTGAAATTTAATTCAGCCGTTCAGTAAAGTGTCGGCTTACACAAAACTTACATTACACGAAAAAAGTAAAAACCTTAATATCTCAAAAGCATAATCCCCTCTCGACCCAGCCTAAGATTAGTTAGCTAATTTCTTAAAAGCGTTCGCTTTTTACAGATTTAATGGAGTGCCGGATTATTTGTCTCTATCCTGGCATAATTTATTTGGCCGAAATAAGCTTAGGACGGAAAATCTCACTGAAAAAATGTCTGCCGATAAAACGGAACAAAAGGCTACAGAAACAGCTACAAAAAAAAGAATGTTGAGATATGAATAATGAGAATCATTGTGGAGGTATAAAAGGAGCACTGGAACGAAATAAGGGTAATCATGGATTCGCTACGTTGAGTAACGCCCGTGATAATATTTTTATAATCGAATTTATTGGAATCTTTCGTCATTTTGCGAATGAAATCAGAGGCAATCAGTATACATCTACACATTGGCAACCCCCTTATTATTCTAACTCATTTTATCTTCTGATTGATATTAGTTTTACACGTAGTAGTATTTATCTACTCTGAGGTTTTACCTAATACTGCTCGTTGAAAAATAAGTCGTAATATTTACCACTAAAATCCATTATAAACCATCAAAGTTATACTAATTCATAGCATAATACCTCAAAACTCTAGTTATAATTGAATCCCAACTGAAATTTGCCACATGTTCGGCTAGCAATAACCCAACTAATTTGAGATGAGCACAAAGCCATTAGCCACCAAACCACAGGACATACGACCGTCAAGTTTGGTGAACTACAATATAATTTATTTGAATTATAAATTTTAATTGCGTGTAGTTTTTTTTTTTTTTTTTTTTTTTTTATACCACTTAGGTGGCAAACAAGCATACGGCCCGCCTGATGGTAAGCGGTTACCGTAGCCTATGGACGCTTGCAACACCAGGGGTATCACGCGCGCGTTGCCGACCCTGCAGAAATCTCTTCACACCCCTTTTGAAGAACCCCATGCTGTACTCCATTGGGAAAACCACGGCGGGGAGCTCATTCCACAGTCTGAGCGTCCGCGGAAGGAAGCTCCTTTGAGCCCGCACAGTACGAAACAATTCAGGTTTCAATATGTGAGGATGGACTCCCCGTCGATGGCGAGAGTTGCGATGGTAAAAAGTAGCCGTGGGCATCATCTTAAACAATTCTTCAGAACACCGTCCGTAGTACAAGCGGTAGAACACACATAAGGAGGCAAAGTCTCTCCTCAGACTGAGGGGCTCTAAACCGCTTGTGAGCTCGGGATCGTCGACAATTCTGATGGCACGTCGTTGAACCGAGTCTAAAGGATCAAGCTGGTATCCAGGTGCCCCCGCCCATAGATGACAGCAGTACTCCATATGAGGCCGGACTTGCGACTTGTAAAGTTGCAGCCTTTGCCCCGATGTGAAGTACTGCCTCGCTCTGTTGAGCACTCCGAGCTTTTTGGATGCCAGCTTAACCTTGTCTTCTAAGTGACTTCGGAACAAAACGTCGCTAGAAATGTCGACGCCAAGGATCCCGATGCTTTTGCTGATGTTCAGGGACGTGTTCTGGAACTGTGGAGCCACAGCAAATGGGGTTTTCTTAGCGGTGAACGCGCAGGCTTGAGTCTTAGTGGGGTTGAAATGGACTAGGTTTAGTCTGCCCCAATCGGAGACACTAGTTAGTGTACTCTCGATTTCAGACAACAGCCGTTCGCGGCTTTCCTCCACCTCAGAACGAGGGATATTAGCACGGCCCGTGTAATAAGCGTCCCCTGTACTGTCGTCTGCATAACAATGAACGCCGTCAATAGACAGCATATCATTGATATGCAGTAGGAACAGTGTTGGGGACAACACAGAGCCTTGCGGGACGCCGGCATTTATGTCCATGCTGTCGGAGCAGCTACCGTCAACGACGGCTCTTATGCATCTGCTGGACAGAAAGCTGGCAACCCATTTGCATAATCCCTCGGGAAGCCCGTATGCTGGTAACTTCGTTAAAAGACCCCGGTGCCAGACCCGATCGAACGCCTTCGCCACATCTAGGCTTACTGCCAATGCCTCACCTTGACTCTCGATGGCGAGTGACCAACGGTGCGTGAGATACACAAGGAGGTCACCAGCTGAGCGACTATGGCGAAAGCCATATTGTCGGTCGCTCAACAAATCGTGATCCTCCAGGTATCTCAAAAGCTGCGTGTTGATCACTCGCTCCATGACTTTGGAGAGAAGGGAGGTGATGGCGATAGGCCTGTAATTCGTCGGGTCTGATCTGTCACCCTTTTTGGGCACTGGGTGCACATGGGCGGTCTTTCACGAAGACGGGACTTCCTTTTTGGTGTAGGAAAGCGCGAAAAGGCGCGTTAGTACTGGACACAATTCAGGAGCACACCGCTTCAGCACCACTGCCGGTATGCCGTCTGGCCCACTCGACTTATGGATGTCCAGAGAAAGTAATTCCCGCCGGACCTCCCGTTGGGTAATGCTTATCTCTGGCATGGAGCTGTCACACCGCGGAATGGTAGGCGGTGTGGCGCCACCATCATCCAAAGTCGAGTTCGAGGCAAAGAGAGAGCCTAAAAGGTCAGCCTTCTCTTTAGCACTATGGGCCAAGTTCCCGTCCGGCTTACGTAGTGGTGGCAAGGACGACTGGCAAAAGTTTCCCTCAGCAGCTTTGGCAAGAGACCAGAAAGCGCGACTCCCAGAGGGAAGGCTAGTTAGTCTCTCACCAATTCTGCCGACGAAATCGAACTTTGCCCTGGCAATCATTCGCTTACTGGATCTCGAGGCAGCGTTAAATTTGCGTTTCGCATCAGAGATTTTAGGGTCCTGATTAGCTTGGGCCGTGGTCCAAGCCTCATACAAGGTCTGCTTATTGTGTCTAGCATCCTTGCAGGGCCGATTAAACCACGGTCGTTTCTTCACCCTTGCAGCCACTAGCGGGTTTGGGATATAACATTCCATTCCCGCCAGTATCGCCTCAGCGACGGCAGCTGCACAGGTGTCAGGATCATCTGATGCGAAGCACAGCTGTCTCCACGGGTACGATGCGTAGTATTCACGCAATCCATCCCAGTCTGCTGACTTATAGTGCCACACGCGACGACGCCCGGGTGACCGGAGCGTAACGGGCCGCGCACAAGGCACCTGCGTCCGGACGAGACAGTGGTCCGATGACCCAAGAGGCGCATCCACTGTCACTGCATAGTTGTCCGGTCGCGAAGTCAGTAGAAGGTCCAGTAAGGAACTAGTATGGCTCTCAATATCTGGGATTCTCGTAGGAGAAACAACCAGTTGTGAGAGGCCATAGGCCAGGGCAAAGTCGTGAGCAGTCCTCCCCGCGAAGTCAGTGGACCGAGAACTAAGCCACTCAACGTGGTGAGCGTTGAAGTCTCCTAATATCACTAACTCCGCGGAGGGGTACTTCTCCAGTACTTTGTCAGTCGTCAATTGCAGGTGCTCAAATAACCGTTTTGTGTCCACGTCACCGCTATGGGACCTGTAAAGGCACGCATAAACTTTGGTGTGGCCACCGTGATCTACGCGCGCCCACAAAATCGACAGGTCCCTGTCTTCCAGGCCATGGAGACGGCGACAGCAAATATCCTCCCGGACGTACATACATACCCCGGGACGGCGCACAAAGTTGTGCTCCAGCTTGTACCCGGGGTAGTGTAGATACGATGTATCATCAGGGCAGGATATTTGCGTCTCCGTTAGAAATAGCAGGGTCGGCTGTGCAGCCTCAAGATGTTGATGGACTGCATTGATATTGGCGTGAAGTCCCCTGATGTTGCAAAAGTCCACTGACAGTGTGGACGGGGAGGCCGCTGAAGAACCATTTATTTTTTTATGTTTCCTTGGCATCATTAAAAGGGGTTGAATAAAGATTAGGAGGAATCGCTGTGCCAGCAGCGAAAGGGACAAAGTGCAGTGTTTTTCGCCGAGAGTGGTGGACAGGTGATGCGGTTTGTTGGTGCGGCAGCCGGAAGGGCCCCCGGTCCCCCCATGATACAGTCGGCCGGGTCCACTCCGGTCTCCTCCTCCGGCACGACCAACTATACCATGGATTATGCGCGAGGCGGCGGGTCAGCCTCCCAGGGCGGAGATTAAGTAATCCCTGGGCTCGGGACCCCTACAACCTGCGGGCAGCCAGCGGGCAGCTGTTTCACCGGGTCTCCCTGACCGCCGCAACAACATGCCGCGCCTGCACAACACAACGGTGGTACGACACCGCTGGTCCCCACACTGCCAGCACAGCGCTTCCTCATGGAGCTCTGGCGACCTTACTCACCGCAGGAACACAACACCACATTGAAGTGGTGTTATTTGGCTGCAATCTTCTGTAAGGTGGAGGTACTTCCCCAGTCGGGCTACTCCGTATTTCGAACGGGACAACCCGTTATGCCCTTCCTCTCTTAAAGTAGTTGGTAGAATATTTATATGATAGCAATAAAATTTCAGTAATAAAATAGATACGAGTTAAAACATAACAGAAATATATTTTAGGATAGTACGATAGATATTAAATTAGATAAACGCGCAAAGTCGTTGTCGTTGTGTCATAGAATAATAAATAAATTAATATTAGATGAAAACTATGTAAAAAACTGTTACCCATTTTTGCTTGTATTACGATTGAAGAAGTTACAACCAAGTTTTACAGCTAACCAACATAACCGTGCGGTGCAATAAACTAAAAACACACTTAAAAAATTGTCTGCCAACAATAAACTAAGCTTAAAATATTTTGAAACCGTATGTCCACCTTTCACATCATGTTTGCTCACATAATAATTCATAAGATAGTTATCAGGAGCCTAAAGGCACTTTAGCTGGATTGCCAATCCCGCAGAACTGGTGCCTATATATTTGTATGATGACGCCGTCATATCCACTCTCGACCCTATGTAATTGGTTTCCTCGAGTGACGTTACGAAGATGGATTTTAAAATTGGAATAAACCGTTTGAGTCGGGGAAATCTAATCGAGATTTGTATTTAAATATCGAATGAAAAAAATTATAGTCGTCGAGATTCGTTACTTACCTACATATTCCTAACTAGCTTTCCACCCCGCTGTGTTTACCTTCTATTTTACCCCCATACGGTTTGAATGGTCAATATCTTAGGCTTTGCTTTTTTTTTTTATACTAATAATTCGGTAAACGAGCATACGGCCCGCCTGATGGTAAGCGGTGACCGTAGCCATATGGACGCTTGCAACACAAAAAGCATTGCTCACGCGTTACCGACCTTTCCCCCCTCCCCTATGAGCTCTGGCGACCTTACTCACGTGCAGGAACACAACTTTACACAACAAAGTTATTTGGCTGCGGTATTCCGTAAGGTGGAGGTACTTCCCCAGTCGAGCCGCTCTTTGAGCGTATAAACGCTATGCACCTCTCTCAAAAATGCCAAGATGCCTATCTTATTTAGGGACCAGTGTGCATTTCAGTTTCTAAACTATGCGGTTCGAGCTGAATTGATATGTCAGTCAGTCAGTTTCTCCTTTATCTATTCAGATAGATAGATAGACCATTATTTTAATGAATATCTGCGACCCAAAGGACGTCAGATACAATCAAACTTCTCTAATTAGAACATTTGCATGGTATTGAAGTTAAATCGATTGGTAATGCAATGACAATCACAATTACATTAGCATACCGATATTGAATGTAGATTTGATATCACACCAATGGCAATCTCGTTACGATAACTAATTCGATCGAAATTTATGTCTAAAATTGATTCACGTGAATTAAGTTTAGACTTTGTTGATATAATTACAAGCACATTGTGCAAGCTATATTATTTTACATCGTATAGAGAGATTATCAATTGGTGATCATTAACACAAATACATTTTCTATCAATAGATACAACATTTTTAGCCATTTAAATTTAGTCAATTCTTTAATGTAAGGAACTACGAACACACATTTTTTTCAGATTGTTGTGTTTCGGTTATTATTACATATGTTTTTGAACATTCGTAAGCACTTGTACCTCCTAATCGTCTATCCCATTCCCTCATGCACTTTGTATATCGCTGTCTCAGTCGCGTAATGCTAAAGAAGACGCGAGTGTATTTTTTTTACTATCAACGTGCCGGATGTGACAGTTTAGTTTCGGTCTTCAAGTCAGAGCCGCATGCGCAGCAAAGAAAAATTAAGTGATCATCGGGCACCGCAAACCAGTTCCAGGAGACGAGATCAGCAACGCCAAGTAAGTGCATGTGATCCCATCTTTCAAAGCAGCTGCCGCCCATTTTCCATTAATTTTCCCAATTTGCAGTTGTCTATCTATCCTACCATATTATACAAGTGAAACTACAGTCCACAGTCAAAATTATTCAAGGAATCATTCCTTTTAATTCGCCACATCACAGATTTTTTTAACCAGATTTAGATGTTTATTTAAATGACCGATTAAAATTTCGCTAGATTCAGCTAGTTAATTATATTAATACAAATTCGAGCTGTATGTATTGTTTAAGATGTTGCATTGATGAAAACAATGCATACAGCTCCAAACCTAAATTTATCTGAAATCCTCACCGTCCAAATCTAATTCCACACCATTAATAATCCAACAATAACATTTAGGGGTTATTTTGCAACCATTTCAGAAACTCCCCATAAATACAAAATTCTAATACAGCGTCTGTTACACAACCCAACTATCAGTCCAAAGTTGATTTAGGGATTAACACTAAAACGGTTTAGAAATCTGCCTATTTGTATTCTGAGTAGGTACATCACTATCCCACGGGTATCGGAGTTACGAAAGTTTCTGCAGGCCCAATTAATGACGCGATTAAACTAAATTAGCTTTGAGGCGCGAACGGCCTCTTTGGACGTAGAGTGATCTGTGTAGAGAGATAGTGGCCGACGGTGACGTATTTTGGTAGAATTAAATTAGTTTCTGCGAGGATTGAAAAGTTTCTGTAAAGGTTATAGGCGGGGATGGTTCTAATGACCTTAATTATGGTGCGAAATCTGTCTGTAATTACGTTTAATAAATAGAAACAACTTTACGTGTTGTTGCTAATGGGCGATGTCATGATAGACTTCATAATCAGCTGTGCCTGTAATTGAGGTAGCACTTAGAAAGAGGTGTCAATTTACATTATATTTTTAATTGTGTTAGTGTATGCTTTGTTGGTTGCCCTTAAATAAATAAATAATTAAGTAGGTATTAAGATTGCAGATATTTTCACCTCTATGACAACAATTCTATATAATATGATGAATTGAATTGATGAATGATTATTGTTTACGTCACTGCACAGAACCAAACATTATTTGCGAAGATTATCGAAATTGATGTAAAGGGCGTGTTAACATAAAATGAAGGTGTTATTTGGTATCACCTTATTTACGTATTTGAAATTATATAAAAATGTGAAACATCACCTTATTTGCTTACCTACTTGAAGTAATATAAAAATGTGAAATGTAATTTAACTGCATTCACGAAATACGTTTTTTTCTCGGGATTAAGGTATCCTATATTTTATAACAGAATTAAGATTCATGTATGTGTAATTTGTTCGCAACCCGCATCGTGGGAATTGGTCAAGTTGTCAAAAAATATATATTACGTTGATAAAAGTAGAGCTAAAAATGATGTATAAATAAGTAAAGTGAAAAGGCCAATTAGACCCTGAATGGCTGATAAACATGTCAAAATTACCACAAAGTAATAATTAAACAAAATTTTCCGAAATTGTTTTATTTTCGGAAACTTAATATGACACTTTCAGAAACTAACCTGCAAATTGACGTATGGAGCATCAGCCATCACGGTAGGCACGATGAATCCTCCTTCACCGGTGGACATGTCAATATCTTGACTGTAGATATCCGTCTTGTCATCGTAGAGCTTCACACGGACACGAACCCGCTTCTCTGTGCTCATTGCTTCCACCTAATTAAAGATAAACATGACGTCTTAATATTGGCGGTAATAACTGTCGAGATGAATAAGTAATGAGCGGTTTCTCTGTTCGTTTTTGTTTGACATTTCATTTATTCTGTAGATGTTGCTGTGAAATATTTTATTGATGTAAATGAATTAGGCTAGATGACTGAAAAAATCTATTTAGTTCGTCATTTATATTATGAAAAAATATCAGAAACGCATTTTACAATAGACATAGACATAGCTTTATTCGACATCACAAAAATAGAATAAAATACAAAGTATGCAAAAAACAAAAAACAAAAGCTTAAAATATAAAATTAATAACAAAAATAAAAAAAATAAAAAATAACACACAAAGCTTTTATAATTATAATATACAATAAAAGAAAAAAAAAAAGCATAGATATTTGTGGTGTGATGCCAAAAAGGACTCCAACTCAGCATATTGCTGTGGCACATAGGTACCATCAGCACTGATTTTCAGATGCGCTCGCGCGGTGCGCATTTGAAGATATCGTGTGTTAAAATACCGCATGACGTCACGTTATAGTACAGTTTTTACTCTAAAATGACGTCACGAGTCCACACTCCCGAAATTTGATTCTCTTTATCTTTGTAAAATTTTAATGATTTGGTAAAGCAAAAAACGTGTCCAATATTCTTTGATACTCTAACTGAAGGACTAATAAGTTTTTTTTACCAAGGATTTATCCCTATTATGAGTTTCACGGTAAAAATGTTGCTGCTTATGGAAGCTGGTTTGCTTGAGTCTTGATAGAGTCTACTTTATTGCTTAAGATATACGCTTAAGATATACACTTTTCGTTGTAATTTTATAACTCAAGAACGGGCCCACCGTTCTTGAGTTATAAAATTACAACGAAAAGTGGCATTGATTTTTATATGTATATCTATACATATAAAAATCTTATCTAATATCTATATTCTATCCAAACCAAATGTTTAGGCTTTGTTCGAACTATTTAGTAGATGGTTTATGTGAAGTTTGCACAAAATCGGTCGAGCGGTTCTTCATTTATCACATTTTTATTAGGTATTTAACTTTATACGTAGCGAAGCACGTACCGGGCCGCTAGTAGAATGTAAATATTATGTAATGAATCGAAGCTTGTTTAGGAAAGAGTAATTGCTGAGTTTATTGCCCGCTCTTATCAGCAAATGCAACCTTTCTGTATTAGACTCAAACTATTTTATGATTGCCAACGAAGGCCTATGAGTGCCTTCACACTTTTTCTAGTTACTAGATAATGTCTAGTTCAGAATAATTTTATGCAATTTCCTATCGTCCATACAAACAGCCTGTCACCAATTCATTGCTTCTTCATTTAGCCGCGTGAATGAAAACGATATTGCGACGTCGACTTAAGTCTTAATTAAGCCATTAAGTTGAGTCAACCCGACCTGGCTTAACTCCAAAACCTGTGCTGACAGAGGTTTCGATATGAAATACAGAGATAATTAAGCGTTTTGAAGATAAATCGTTTAAATTATACAATTATTTAATATTAGCTGTCTCGCGCGGTTTTACCCGCATTCCCGATCGTATGTTTTCCCGGGGTAAAAAGTATCCTATGTATTAATCCAGAACTTTTTTTTTATACGACTAAGTCGGTAAACAAGCATACGGCCCGCCTGATGGTAATCGGTTACCGTAGCCATATGGACGCATGCTACACACGAAGCATCGCTCACGCGTTACCGACCTTTCCCCCCTCCCCTGTGAGCTCTGGTGACCTTACTCACGCGCAGGAACACAACTTTACACAACATAAAGTTATTTGGCTGCAGTATTCTGTAAGGTGGAGGTACTTCCCCAGTCGAGCTGCTCTTTGAGCGAATAAACACTATGCTCTACCTCTCTTAGATAGATAGATATTCTATATGTGTGCCAAATTTCATCCAAATCCGTTCAGTAGTTTTTGCGTGAAAGAGTAACAAACATACATCCACACCTCACAAACTTTCACATTTATAATATTAGTTGGATTCTCCTATCAATGTTTATTATCCAAAGTCCTTTTTTTTAAATGTCTCCAAAACTAAATGATAAAAATATTAGTACCGATTTTCTAAGAAAAATTAATGCCTCAAATGGTAGTAAATTTATGAAGTAATTTTTTTTTATTAAAGAAAACTACAAAATAACGCCGAAAATAGGTAAACTTGGTAGGGAAGGACAATTAAAATCACAATTTAATACAGTTGAAAGCTTTCACACATTTCATAACAAAAAGAAAAGTCATCAATTATTTCACTAAAACAAAATAAATTTATCAAAAACTATTTAGCATGAAAAAATAATAACGCTAATTCTAAATAAAATGCGGACGGAAGAAAAGAGAATCTCGCCGATACAATAGCTCTTCGTTAGGTTGCCGCCGTAATTTATTACATTGTTCTGGTGCCAAGTCTTGGGACAGAAAGATGGGGATGCGATAATAAAATATAGATTTCCTACGTTTTATTCAACTGAACGTTTTTTAGTTAAAGGAAGATGATAAATGAGATGACAAAAAAGATGACGCATTTGTGTTTGTCTTTGTTATTGTTTTAATCTTGTCACATAAATGCACGTATAGAAGATTTTATGTATGCGTGCTATTCAAAGGAGATATTGTATTAAAAATATAATTAAATAGTATTTCTATATATTGAAGGCTGACTTACGAAACGGTGGTAACAGTAGCTTGGGCCTTCATAAATTTTGTTTTTTCTTGTTTTTTATTACAGTAGTTTTCGTGGATACAAAACCTTAACCTTACCATCACCTGACGAAAGCCTGAAATTGTTATGTATCGGGTGAGAATTTAGCAAAACGTGATTTTACGACATTTAATTGTCGTCTATTCTTTGTTATCCATAATAATTTTTAGGGTCGGCAACGCGCGAGTGATACCCCTGGTGTTGCAAGCGTCGATAGGCTACGGTAACTGCTTACCATCAGGCGGGCCGTATGCTTGTTTGCCACCTTAGTGGTATAAAAAAAAAAAAAACTGGGAACCTTGCCGTTAATCGGAAGCAGCGGCAAGCTTGAGGAAATTGTCTATATATAGATTGTATTTTGTACATATTTTGTGTAAAAAATAAATAAGAATATACGTCATTATGTATGGAGCTGGCTAGCAGTAATATCCTCTTAATATCAACGTTCCCCATTTACTAAAGATAAAGCTACCGTCAAAAGTTTCAACGAACGAAGTATGGGCTAACGAACCTCCGCTTGTATTGTCGCTAGTCGGACTATCGACGCTTTAACAATGCTATGTTGAAACAGGAAAATGCGATGTATTATAATTCGATGCACTTTCGGAACATGCGACTAGAAAGGAAGCGAAATAGAAGACCTTTTCTGCACCTACTCAGTGAATGTGCCTTTTATTCGCTTTGGATTGTCTTTTATCTAGTGTTTTATTTAAATTGTCTACTTTTAACACTCTAGTTATTTCAAAGACTTTTATTCTTCTTTTTTGTTATGCTTCTACTGAAAACGTATGTAAATCATTAGATGAATACCAGTACTATTATTAATAGTACTAGTATCAATATAATATTACCTTTTTTTATTTTTTTTCTACATGTCATTAAGTTGTGTTATTATAAGTTATTTTTTTTATAAAAGTAACGATTTGTTAAATTCTATGATGTGTTTATCAGTGAGGACCTTTAAATGGCTCACACATTTTTATACTAATATATGTACATAATTTTGTAAGCTGTTGGTCCTTCAACTAAAAATAAATTATAATGTATTTATTCTTTAATACAGTCAGATATGTTTAGAAACTAAAATATAACGAAACATTTTAAAATAAAACGATTGTATTGAAACAATAATAAAACTATTTAGAATTTGACTTTTAAATTAAAACTATGACATCTCAATTTGCAGCTTCAAAATGAAAATTTGAAAATTGGATTGTATTTATTATTTGTATGTTAATGAATTATTCTAACATATTCCTATATATTTTGAATTTACATTCTAACATAACTCTTTAAATGTTATAAATTAACTTACCCTCCCAACAAAAGGCAGTCCAGGCTTGTATCTCCTCCTCATGCTATCAGCGAACCTCAGCTCCACATAGTGCTGCTCAGCAGCAGGTGCTGCAGGTGAAGTGCTGCCAGTTCCAGTTCCAACGGTAAGGTCTACTCGAGCTGTTCCACCTCCGCAGCGGGCCTCGATTCGCCAGGTGCCTGATCGAGCACCCGAAGCCAGGATTGCGCTGAGTTTTCGAACTCCTGTTGGGAGAAAAGAGTTTTCAGACCGATAGTTATGCGTAAACCGAGCTGATGAATTGTTTATGTTGATTTTCACAGCGTTAGATGCTTGTCTAAACTATATTTACTAACATATTTTTATAAGCATTATTATAAATATTGTCAAGGAGTCAGTTTCTTGATTTAGGTATATAATAAAAACATTGATAAAGTTTTTGTTAAAAATTTCATTTTTAATACAAGCTTTTTTTGGTGACTGTACTTGCATTGTCTTCAATATACTAATGTATACCAAATATCATGCCAATCCGACCACTAGAAGTGGGTGAAATTCGATTTGCAAGATTCCACCCGAACGAACAAACATACATACATACATTGCAAGTTAAATAAAAGCTTGTAAAAAAGGAAAATCTGAATATCTTGTCTAATTGGGGATGCGTGCGCGTCCTATAATAACAAATGATGTTATTGTTATCGAACCGAGTATCAATTTCACACAGTCAAGACAATTTCACCGTCCGTCGTACGCTTCAGGCCGTTACACTTATATTAATCTTTATTTGATAAAATCCTACAGATGATATTCAATATAACTCAAAATAAAGCGCAATGTCAAGTTCCCGGTAAAAAATCCTAAAATAAATAAATTAGGAAAAGGCGGCGAATAAAAAAATTTACTTTATTGGTTGCCAGTTGCCAGTGATGTAAACTATCAATAATTTAAGAATTATGGTTTGGTACGAAGTTCAAATATTTTTTTGATTTAATAATTTTTCATAATCTTTATACATTTATGGAGCAAAGGCTTATAAGAATCTATTTTTCTTTACTACCGTGGATTGGCATCTCTCTGATCATAATTCCGTTTATTAGCATTGATCTGGCCGAAAATAGGAAAAATAAGCTAAACTAAAAAACAGGCTTTAAAAAGCCTTATAAAGCTAATAAAAACGTACATATATTTATCTATTTTTTAATTTTTAACATTATTATATAACTTTTTCTATGATAAATCCATGTTCATATTTTCACGAAGCGAAACACAAGTTAATGGGTACGTGCGTCCACTACCAAACTTTTTGTCATTCGTTATGACATGGTGACATTGGGAAGGGTCCACGAATGTAATTAATCAAACTGTATCTCGAGTGGGACCCGGCTCACAGTGACAGGGTTCCGCCTTAACTTCTCGTGACGTTCTACATTTGTGTGTTTTTTATGAGCGTAAAAGTGACCCTGAATGTAAAAAACGTAAGAGCATTTTTTGTAAACGATTTAGGTATGAACGATTAAACTCTTATATCTATTTTGGGTCGGCAACGCGCGAGTGATAGCCCTGGTGTTGCTAGCGTCCATAGGCTACGGTAACTGCTTACCATCAGGCGAGCCGTATGCTTGTTTGCCACCTTAGTTGTATAAAAAAAAAAACTTTTTAAATATCTTTATTTCAGTAAAAAAAAACTAACAAAGTGTGCCAGTAAGGTTAATTTTGTCCACAATTTCACTATGGTATTTGGGGATGGGAGATATGATCATGTGGCCATACGTGATGAGCACACAACGCCTAAAATGGAACTAATATCTCAAGTGCAGCTGCCGGATCACACCGATAGAAGGTCATGTTCATAGATCGACTGGTATTTAGATTCTCGATGGATATTGAAAACGACGTTTTTGAAAAATCACCTTTAACGAGGTAATGTAAGTTCCAGAATAAGAGTGAAACTGGCGGACAGCTGCTATTAAACAGAAATAAGTTCCACAAAAAAAAAAGTGAGTTTGATGTAATAAATGTGAAATACTGAAAGCATCGTGCTATATTTTTATTAGGGTTGACTTTTCGTCTAGATAGTTTAATAGGTACAGTCACTCTGTTGACCAAAGGGTGCCAACGGGACGTCCACGCTTTGTAAAGGTCGGCAGAACATTGGTATATCCTCCTCATATTGATAATATTCAAAGGAAAGGGTAACCATTTACTACCACGTGGTACACATGCCGGCTTGTCAGCATTTTGACATAAAATAAGAGAGGTAGAGCATCGCGTTTATTCGCTTAAAGAGCAGCTCGACTGGGGAAGTACACCTCCACCTTACAGACTACCGCAGCCAAATAACTTTATGTTGTGTTCCTGTGCGTGAGTAAGGTCAACAGTGCTATTTGGGGAGGGGGAAGGGTCGGTAACGCGTGAGTGATGCCTCGTATGTTGCTAGCGTCCATAAAAGATTATAATAATACTAAGCCTACGCCATCCGTCCGTCTATCCGTCTGTCTATCTGTCATGAGTTATTCCTCGGCCCCTGCACAAGATAAGATCTGTCACGAGACTGAATGTTTTTAACCGTAAGATAGTTAGTGTTATTTTTTTTTTAACACATCTTCACACTTCACATCAAATAACAATATATTCAACAAGTCAAAATCCACGGGAACGAGGCATTTGGATAATCCAATGCCTCCATCTATACGTCTCCGTCCAAAATTCAAAATATTTATTTCAAATATACCTTCCCAGGTACTTATGAATAGACTCTAATACCGGTTCGGAAGTTTGCTTTTGCTGAGAAGAGCCGGTAATAAACTCAGCAATTACTCTTTTCAAAACAAGCTTAGATTTATTAAATAATATTACCATTCTAATCGCACTGACAACAAATGCGTACAGTCACAAAATTAAGTCTCAAAAATTGTTGTTATAAATCTTAACGAACCTCCACCTTTATGTTTTATAAGATAACGAGTATAGTCTTGTTTTTCACTTTAATAGAAAACAACTTTTCTCGTACTGAAACACTCTCCGCAATTTTGTTTGACAAATTGTCAAAGTGATGACATTTTTTTCAGCGAAAGGGGAAGGATAAAATTTAAAAAAGTGATTTGTCATATCCTTGATAAATCTCTAAGGTAATCGATCGAAGTTTTCGCGATATCGCATTAGAGGGGAGCTGACTGAATGCGTGTCAGGTAAAGCTAACTTTATCCCTTTTCTTGGTAAAAGAATTTCCATGTATTAGGAAGGGTGACTTCCTTATTTGATAAATCATAGAAGCAAAGGGTAGCGGTTTTTTGAAGAAAAACATGTTTGATGACTCTGCACTCAGAAATAATGACTATTTTTTATCGACTTAAGGTGGTGTTCGATGCCAATGTTTTTTAGGGTTCCGTAGCCAAATGCCAAAAAACGGAACCCTTATGGATTCGTCAAGTCTGTCTGTCCGTCCGTATGTCACAGCCACTTTTTTCCGAAACTATAAGAACTATACTGTTGAAATTTGGTAAGTAGATGTATTCTGTGATCTGCATTAAGATTTTCACATAAAAATGGAAAATATTGGGGGTTACCCATATTTAGAACTGAAACTCAAAAAAAAATTTTCACCAACCCTTACTGTGGGTTATCTATGGATGGATCAAAAATGATATTGAGGTTTCTAAATATCATTTTTTTCTAAACTGAATAGTTTGCGCGAGAGACACTTCCAAAGTGGTAAAATGTGTATCCCCCTGTAACTTCTTAAATAAGAGAATGATAAAACTAAAAAAAAAATATTATGTACATGCAAACTTCCACCGAAAATTGATTTGAACGAGATCTAGTAAGTAGTTTTTTTTTAATACGTCATAAATTGAAATTCATATCAAATACTCAGGCACGAGTCAATACTGCGACTCAGGTCTAATCTATACTACGTTTTACTTCTATTTTATTTTATTCTAGCATTCAAAAATAGTGACAGTGATTGTAAATAAATAAGTGTGTCGTGTTGTGGTAAAAGAAAAGTCATTTTTGCTAAAGACGTTTACTAAAATGCTTGTGTTGTGACTGTGTGCTTAAATTCCAGTTTACTAGACCTTTTATCTCAGCATAAATTAGAAACTGGGTTACCACAGAAATGATTGCGGTTCAATAGCTCAGCAGCGACAATAACTGTCAGTTATAAGTCAATCATATGTTGGGTGGAACTAAGGAAGTAAATGCAATCTATCAACATTTGACAGGGGTTGGCATAGAGATGACATGGAAAGGCTTTCACGGTCGGCACGTACTACGGACATGCCCCGTTGGGTACGGTCAAGACGAATCTTTGGACTTTATAAAGGGGTCTTTAAATTAAGATTGGCGTAGGATTTAGTTAGTTTTAAAGCGCTTTGATGGGCAGCTATTATGAAGGCTCTGATTATTTTATCTACAGACTGAAATTGAAAACATTCGACAAACATTAAGGGAGGGTTCTATTACCGATACACATGTTTTAAAAAAATCGTATCACTCGCGCGCTGCCGACCCTGAACAAATCTCTTCACACCCTTTTTGAAAAACCCCATGCTGTAGATACATTAATATAGGTAAATAAGTTTTTTGTTAAAAAAATCATTTTTAATACATACTTTTTTTTGTAACTGTACTTTTTTTGACTATACTTTCATTGCCATCCAATATACTAATGTATACTAAATTCCAAGTCAATCCGAACAATGGAAGTGGATGAAATTTGATTGAACATAGTTACATACATACATAAAAGCTTGTAAAAAACGTTACCTACTTTCTGACTTCATTAATGACAAGAAGTGGAAATCTTTAGTAAACAGATGCCCCCTTATTACAAAACATGGTTTAAAGTTAAGCCAGGTTTTACTGTCATTTGGTCACTTTCTAACGTCATATAATAAAAAGGGACGAGGCTATTTTAAAACCTGGTTTTCCTTTAAACCATGTTTTGTAATAAGGTGTATAAAGTTCTACAAAAAAACCTAGTTTATAATCATGTAGTAACAGTAACCACACACAAACAAAGTTAAAAATATCCAAGCTAAAAGCTGAAGCTTCATCGCGAAAAAATGTTTCCACTGGACGATAGAAAAACAGAAAGTTTCCAAGTTTTTATCAGTTAGCAGATGGAAAAATAAAAGTAGCGAGAGCTTCCGTAATATTACCCATGACTATCCGGGGCAGAAACAATAATAAAAGTTAGTTTGCAATTAGGACTCGTTCAGATTCCACCATAAAACTTGATCTTCGCAGTGCATGTTGTGACTACTATTTTACTTCTATTAAAGGGCTCAAATTATACTGGGTGTGTCTTTTACTTCTAGCGATGCATGTGAATTGTGAAGTTCATGGATTGGAGATGAGTGGGATTTATAAGGATTGTGTTGCATTTTATACAATGACAATGTGATTGGGCCTGGAAATACATTGTGTTTTACTACGATACGAATCCTCGGATCGAATTTCAAGTATATTGTCAATCTGAGAGAAAGGGAGACTGACTAATCTACTAACGTACCTTTAATACTGTTTTAGCTGAGTTTATTTTAGGACAGCTTCTGTCCCCTCTCAATCACGAAATATGACGTGTCAGAAAAAGACTTCGGAATTTAAACAAAATATCTAAATGTTTCATAACTCTTTTTTTTATTATAAATATCCTGGGATATCCTGGGACATTCCTCACACACGGTCATCTGATCCCAAACTAAGCAGAGCTTGTACTATGGAAACCAGATAACTGATATAATACATATACTACTTTTTGTTTGTAAATACATACTTAACATACAAATTACACACAGACTCAGGACATACAGACATGTTCATGCACACAAATGCATGTCCTGTGTGGAAATCGAACTCACGACCTGCGGCGCTTAAGGTGAATCTTAAAAAACTGCGCCAACAAGCCCGTTTTTTTATTATTATAGTCTATATTTATTTTTATCCTTAAATTTTTTTTTTATAACATTTTAGTAAAAAAACAATTCAAAAATATTATAAAAAACCTAATCCTATGTATATATGTTTTTTTTTTTACAATATCTTTACAAAATCTAAAAATGTTATAAAAAAACCTAATCCTAGTGTGCCGCCGGCAGCGGGGAAGGACCCAAGCTACCGGTGGTTAGGGCTGCAGAGCGAGGAATCTCCTGACGATGCGCGCCGTGTCCAGGAGTACCGCCTTCTGTATCTGACCCTTGATCCAGCCATCCAGCGAGAGCCTCTCAAGATGTTGGTCGAGACTCTTCGCTATGAGACCGTTCGCCGAAACAATTATTATTATTATCATTAGCGTCTACAAAAACGAACCTAAACATGTTTTTGGAACAGACTGAAATATAAACAAAACTAGATACAGTCCACATTTTAACTTACTATCCTTCAAAGTAATAATAACTGTTTAAAACCGGTTACAGTGAACTATTTTACTTGAAATAGTTAAGTTAAGTTCGCCAGCTCATTTGTGGGGCACCAAAGTTAATGAACATTGAGTTTAATTAAGTTTCAACTTTGATAGAAATTGCTTGGAAGTAGCTGCCTTCTTGTTAAATTTTCATATCTTTAGTTGGCTGCCAACTAAAATAGTAGAAAAAGATTTTATTAATTTTTGGTTAAAAGCACTTTGAGATCTTGCCAATTCAGCTTTACCTATGGGATCTCTACTGAAATTAAAACTAACTGGGTAGTTATTTGACGCCTGACGTCTCTCCATTTTTTGAGAGACTTTTATTTTATCTTACAAGTATTAGGTATTAGTTTTAATAGCACTTGAACTTTTTATAAGAAATTAAATGTCTGAATTCAACAGAATAATACAACAGATATTTATTATGCTGATTTATTTCATTTCAGTCAAGTTTTGTAGTATTTATAAGTAGATATCTTAGCACCATAGAATGCGTATAATATTTTGATCGTTCTGTTTTTTTTAATGTTCTATAGACTGTTTAGTATTTGATATTTTTATCTCGAATGCAGGAAAATCCATATTGTAAACTCAAACTACAACTAAGACGTATTTGGAAGCGGAAATTGAATCTGTCAAATACCGGAATCGGCCTCAGATCAGTGGGGGACAAGACAAGGGAAGGCTTTTAGCCAGGGTTCACCTTCACGTAGGGTGTTTGTGTTTAGTTGTCTCACTTGAGATTTGATTCTAATATATGGAAAGGCTTATTCAGTTTTATCCTTTGTTATATTTTGAAAATGGTTAGGTACTAAATAACGAGATAACTGAGTATTATTCAAATATAATTATTATTATGTTTCCCTGCCTGAACTACTGGCAAGTTATTTGAGTAAGCTATTTAATGTAATTTAACTATTTCTGTTCCACCTATAAAACAACTTTTTCCTACATATTCACAATTCGCAATTATTATTTTTATAAGGATTATATTTCTTGTAAGGACCTGCTCGCCGATGTTCGTGACTCACGCGTCACAAGGTGCCGGCAGAATACCAGTGTTGTGGGTAGTTCCCACAACTTTATACTGAGTCGGAGCCTTTTTTTACCCCGCGACGCACAGTTTATTATTATTATTGTTTGTTTGTACTGTTTTATTTTTCAATATTATTGTTTTTTTTTTGTATGTACAGTCGAGGACATAAATATGTATACACTTTTTGAAATTCAAAAGTGATTTTCTCGCATTTTTAACATTAAAGTGTTAAAATATTACAAAATTCATAATAGTATATGTTAGAAGATTCTGCCTGCATAATATCTCATAATTTCAATCAGTAGTTTTAGAGGAAACCGTTGTTGAATTTTACTAAGTGTATACATATTTATGTCCTCGACTGTACCAATTTTTTGTGTTCTGTGCGTTCTGGTGGAAAATAAATGTATTTCTTTCTTTCTTTCTTTCTTTCTTTCTTTCTTTCTTTAAGCGATATACCCGTTTTTTTTATAACCTCCATATATTTTATATATATTTATTAAAAGATTCAGATGTTAATCTATTATTCTAAAGTAGAAATATTAACGCTAATAATAATAATACTTTCAAATAAATACACCAAGATTCAGAACATACTCCTACTTAGAAGATTCACTAAATTATGTACAGTAAGTTAATTCAATTTACTAGGTACCTAATGGATCATTGCTATATTATAATATTAAACTGGTTAATAAACTAAAGTTTAAAAGCTTTTGGTAAAATATTACCCACCTTCGTCCATGGATAGCTGATCCCAAATTGCCACTTTGGTGCCAGCTGGGTCACTCAGAGCAACATACGCCAATTCCCCGTGAACTAAGCGCAGGTCATGATCCAGGGCTAAAATCCAGAAGGTTACTGAAACAAAATTAAAAATGTACATTACAGTTTATACTAACACAGCAGTCTATAAATTGAAAGGGTGAAAACATCAAGTAAAATTTAATTATTGATACTCTAAAAATTATAAAGTTATTTTAAAAGGGTTGAGCAAAGCCCTTTTAACCTTTGACGAAAAACAACATTTTAGAATTACAAGAATATTATAAAACTCCATTTTTAATTATGTTCGTAACAAAAATACAAAATTGGTGATTACTAAAGCAATATCGTGTAACATTAATTCTGGGGATCGTTTCATAAACATCTAAGCTGAGTTTTAGGGTCACAGGAACATAAAACTGGCTCGTAAAGGCAACACAAAGTTGGGGAAAAATTAATGACTAAGAGGAAAAACATAAAACAAAGATATTCGATACAGGTTTTGCGAGAGCAGTTACAATTTTTACACGCGACGCTTTAACGGCGTGTGATCATTTACCGATATTAATAATTGCTTTTGTTCACGTTTATTCGACATTTCCATAGAATTATTGTGATCATTAAGTTGCCAGGGAATAAATTGTCTACGAGTATTATTACGATGATAAATAAAAAGTCCGGGAGTTCAGTTACATAAATATTTGTGTTCAGTCTTCTTTAATTAGCAGATTATTTAAAAATTTAATACCAATATTGTTTTGATACGAAATTCTTTTTTATATACTACGTAATTTTTAAGTTTATTTGAATGACTTCGTGAAAAATCAATCAAATGATAGAGCCTCGTATACGTATTAAAAGTAGAGCATAGAAACTTCTTTTTTTTTTTTTATAATAATAATATAATAATTCATTTATTTCAGGCTACTAGTGGCCCATAGATATATATATATATATATATATATATACCTTACAAACTAACATAAATATTATAGTAAAACATTTTTTGTTAATATAAACACTTAAGCCTATGTTAGTAAACACTAAACTAAAACACTATGTCTTTGTGCGATCGTGTGGCACTTGTCCGCGAAAGCGACGGAACACCACGTCCAGCGGCCAAAAGTCCTCTTCCATGACGAGGTGCAGAAAACATGTTGGAACTCGCACCACGAACGCCTTGAAGTTGACGTTACGGCTTGATTCCAGCAGCTGCACCCTCGGCGTGTACTTGATCTTTTGGCGGACGTACTCCACAATGTCCTCCGCCGTAGTGGTGTAGTGAAGGTGGGAGATGTACACCGGAGTGTTCGGCTTCGCGGCACGTACGGTTGAGTTGGACTCCACCGGTCGCGTGCCGCAACGGTTCTTGTTGGTTGCCCGGCGCTTTCTTTGCACCTTCACGAAACCATCATCATCAGCCCTTTCAGGCGTTGCCTTCATAGAAGGCGCTAACGCTGTAGTTGGTGTCGGCGCCGGCGGGTCAGCGGATCGGGTAAGTGGTGCGTCGCGGGCGCGGTCACGGGCGGTGCGCAGAGGAGCCGTAGGAGCGGGCGCGGGGCAGCGGGGCGCGCTCGGTGCGCGCTCTGCCGACTCAGCGATCAATGGTGACGGCGAAGTCAAAACTGCTGACGCGAAGCTTGCCCCCGATAAATCGAGGCCCGCTCTGCGACGCGTATTGATGTTCGATGCATTGGATGGTGACCCAGTTACCGATACTGTCTTTCGCAACTCTATTACCTCATTGCGCAAATCAGCGACGGTAATTTGGGATGCATCTAACCTCTTCTGCACATCCACGAGGCTTGCCTTTAGAAAAACGATGTCTTTCAGCAGGCATGTTACGTCGACGTGGTCGAAAGTGACGGGAGGGAGCTTGTTCAGATCCTTCGCCACAAACGTAGGCACGTCGTCAGGATCGGTTTCCTTTAGTAGCGTGATGATGTCTTGGATGCTTTTCTTCATCCCGTCACGCCGGCGGGACACCATCTTGTCTGTCTTGTTCAGCAGTTTGAACAAAAGCAGCTTGGATGCTGCAATATCCTCTTCGCTGAAATTCGTTGAGCAGATCTGGATTGCGGAAACCTCGTCCATCACATCCAGCTTCTGCTGCAGGAACGCCAGTAACTCGTTCGCCACAAGTTGACTCATCGCGATTAAATATTACGAGCGACGGCTTGCGCCGCGCTACAAGATTTATAAGAGTCAGCAACGCGTTAGCATCGAAACGCGGCCAATGCGAGACCACCACCACTTGGGTGGCAAACAAGCATACGGCCCGCCTGATGGTAAGCGGTTACCGTAGCCTATGGACGCTTGCAACACAAGGGGTATCACGCGCGCGTTGCCGACCCTGCAGAAATCTCTTCACACCCTTTTTGAAGAACCCCATGCTGTACTCCATTGGGAAAACCACGGCGGGGAGCTCATTCCACAGTCTGAGTGTCCGCGGAAGGAAGCTCCTTTGAGCCCACACAGTACAAAACAATTCAGGTTTCAATATGTGAGGATGGACTCCCTGTCGATGGCACGAGTTGCGATGGTAGAAAGTAGCCATGGGCATCATCTTAAACAATTCTTCAGAACACCGTCCGTTGTACAAGCGGTAGAACACACATATGGAGGCAAAGTCTCTCCTCAGACTGAGGGGCTCTAAACCGGTTGTGAGCTCGGGATCGTCGACAATTCTGATGGCACGTCGTTCTTTCTTGATGTCACGTTTCATGAACAATTCTTATGGTGCGTCCAAGCTTGGTCAACCGAGCACGAGCCGAGCCCCGAACGAGCACACTGCGAGCACGATTCGCGTAGCGTGTACGGGCTTGCGAGCCTCGAACGAGCATTTGTAGCGTGCTCGACTGCGCTCCGCCCGATTGACAGTTTTTTCACGAACACATTCGCATCGCGCTCGTTGTAGGCTTGTTGAAGGCTCGTTAAGTACGTTTACGTTTGAAATCGCAAGCAACGAACGAATTCTGTTCGTTCGAGGCTCGGCTCGTACTCGCTTCGCGTAGCATGGACCTATCATTACACAGCACCTAAAAAGTCCGACCAGTTTTATTTTCCATTCAACCTTGGTTCAATTTCGGTGTTTCCGCATTGTAAGGAGTTACTTATTGCCACTTCAACCGGATGGCCCGCTTACCCACATAAAACAGTTAAATTGTATTCGAACTAACTAGATTTTACACGTAAATCTTCGTCAATAGACCGCGTGGTACCATTAAAAGTTTCAAATTGAACAACAAATTCTCCGAACATTCTAAAAGTTAATTTATATGTCGTAAAGCAGTTGGTAGCAAAATGTATGGGACTCTGCTTTGTAATTAATTACAACAAGTAACACCCGGGTTAGGTTGGAAGTTGAACAATAAAGCGAAAGTTGGTGGTCGGCCAAGTTTGCGAAGGTTGGTCCAGGTTTGCCGAATTTCGCTTCGATGTTTTCGCATGCACGAATGAACTTTTGACTAATGTTTCAAGTACGTTTAAGAGTTTGTGTAGCGCTTATGGTGGTGACTTTGACTTTATTGATCACTGAATAAACGTTGGATCAAAGTTGTTTCGTAGTTTTTGATATATTGTATAATTTTAAATGGATATGCTTCCTTCTGCGGACGCTCAGACTGTGGAATGAGCTCCCGCCGTGGTTTTCAAGGGAGTAGGTATATAATGGGGTTCTTCAAAAAGGGTGTGCAGAGATTTCTGCAGAGTTGGCAACGCGCGAGTGATACCCCTGGTGTTGCAAGCGTCCATAGGCTACGGTAACCGCTTACCTTCAGGCGGGCCGTATGCTTGTTTGCCACCATAGTGGTTTCAACCTACCTACCATTGTTGTGATTAGCCTGAAAAAAAATATTATAAATAAATATTATACCTACAGGAGAAGAAAGACTAACATTAAAATATTTACTTGAATACTCAAAATTATTCATTTTATGAATATTTCACATAGTAGAAATGTTTACGCTTCAATAATTAATCTTATATTTTATAACAATCTGCAATTCCAAAAAGATCAAATTTAAACATACATTCGTACCTAAAGTAAACCTATTAATCCATCAAATAAGTTTAATTAATTTTGGTATCTAATTAAAAAACCTTCGTATGAAAATTACGAACTAATTAAAATACTTATTACAAGTCTAATCCGCTTTATTAGTTTTACGATGTTTTTAGTACCATACAATTATAGCAATTTGATAATTATTACATAAGATAAATTGTTTTTATACTTTACTGATATAGGTTGGAAACCCATTGAAAATCCCATTGACATTAACTTTGTCCATAAACTACTTACCAGCAGATGGTTCGTCTGCCTCCTTGTCAGCCTTTTTGACATTAAAATACCGAAAATTAAACATACACATTTTTTTTTGAATTTTACCTATTACTAACCATATTCAGCTTAGGGATATGGACTACTGAACATGGTTTCCCATATTGATTTCCACAACGAACGGTTTTGGTCCGCTTGCATCCAGCGGCGACCAGCGTCTCTGGCCAGGTCGTCAGTCCACATGGTCGTGCCTTTCGACACTTTTTTTTTCGACATTTTATTTATATAAAAAACCTACTTACTAGTTTCCCCAGGCCGATAGTGATGCCGAGCCGGCCGCACGATCACATCCCTTACAGGTCCAAGGAGTCGGATGACACTGTGACTCTTGGCCGTGCACTCATCATTGCCAACACAACCCACTGTGGTATGCAGAGTGCAGTGAGTCGCTGGTGATGACGGGATCTTGAGGGGGATGATGCCGTAACCTGAAGAAAGAATAAGCATATGAGATTATTTTGATCATAAACTCTATACTATGATATCATAAAGCGAAAAAGTTTGTTTGTTTAAACGGGCGTATCTCTGGAACAACCTGTCGGATTTGAAATTTTCACTAATAGCAAGCTGCATTATCCCTGAGTAATATAGACTTTTTCTCTCTTTTGTGCAAAACGAAAACTTTTTTTATTGACTTTAGGCCTGTGTTTGACCAATAGGTATCCCATGTGATATGGTTTCCTCTAAATCTTTTCCTACACCGAGCTCAAGGTAATTGTAGGGTTTTAACTCGCGACTTTCATCACGACATTCGACGTTTGACGTTATAGGCGATGATAGCGCAGTGGTTGTGACGTTGAATGCCCAGACGAACATCGCGGGTTCGAATCCTACAATAAACTTTCTAAGAAGGTAACCATTGCACAGTGGTAGGGTAGTTTGTAGTACCCACCTGGCTGGCTTCCATCTTCAAGTTGAGAATATGTTGCCAAGCACATATCGGTGTGTTCGGACAGCTGCACTTGAGAGCTAGTTCTTTCTAGGCTTTATGTGCGGCCTTCGGCCACATAACTCACTCACCATGGTGAGTTTTTGGTCAAACGCAGCCCTAAACATAGTAAAAAAAAACTCGTTCCACTGAGCCAACATTGCCTGACCTAGCAAATTAAGTCAAAGTCAAATCCTTTTGGTATGTTATTTCATCTGTGAGCAGATATAAATCATGACTCATGACGAATGAAGAGCAGCTAGGTCTACCCAAGGGCTCACTTAACTCCCGTTATATTAACCCATTAAGGGAGGTCTATAAATATACAGAATTTGACGTATCAGCTTTATTATTCTCATTAATATTTAATAATTGAATATTTGGCCTGTCATCTCCATTTAGTAAATGACTATCATAATTCTCAAGCTGGTTACTTATAAATCGCGGCTAGAAAATAAGTATCTATTCAGACCTCACTCAATCAAATTATTCAATGTTAATGTAGCGATATACTTGCAGCAATAAAAGGGTAGACGAGTAAAGTAAAAAATAATAATAATGTGGTTAATGAGGGTGAATTATGTGAGATGGCATCTTTTAGAAACTTTTTATTAACTTGCAATGTATGTATGTTTGTTCGGGTCAAATCTTTCAAGTCGAATTTCACCCACTTCCAGTGATCGGATTGACTTGATATTTGGTACCTATACATTAGTATATTGGATGACAATGCAAGTATAGTCAGCCAAAAGTACAGTCAACAAAAAAAGATTATATAAAAATGAAATCTATTTTGGTTTCGATATTGTACAGATTTCGAAAAAAAATTCATTGTTTTCTCACAGTCGATATCTCACAATAATCGTTATGATTAATCCTAATCATTTGGATTCAGTGCAATAGTACAATGTAAGTTAGTTGAACATATAACAGGAATAACAAACACTCAAACACCCAAATTTGACTATTGAGTAACAAACATAGGATACAATTTTATTAGTACATTGTGTGGGTTGGAACGTTTTTGCATAACTACGTCCAATTGTATTTTTATGTGCAAGGAGAGGCCATTTTATTTTTAGGAATATGGCTCCTTTTCATAAGGAAGTCTGTATTTTACATCGCTTTATTAATTTTAAAAATGCAAGATATCCAAATTATGACTCAAGACACAACTACTTTAACCCGTTGCTTCTCGCGAAGGACGCGCCATCCAATAATAACAATTGATGTAATTTATATTTTTTTAAACGCTAGCCAAATTTTTATTTGGAAGCGTTTATAATTTTACATTTTGTAGGTAAACCCCGCCTCATCAACAATATTGAATCTAAAAATATACTACTTATTTGATAAGAAACATTTTAATCGTCTTGTGTATAACATAACTAACATTTAGTGTACCATATGTGCCTCACAAACTCATGTGTGATATGATATATATGATAAAACCGTGTTATTGACATACCTAATTTATAAAAATGCCAAAAGCAATATCCAGTGCTTATAACAAACGTAATCATCTTTTTTGTTTCTCTCGCAAATCCACCAAGCTATTAGTACCAGACTGTATCATTTATTTTTTTGTTAGCTGGCATTTATCATTTCTTTATTAAGTACTCCCATATAATGTACGTACAAGCCTGATCAAGCGTAGTAAATAACCGTGAGTAATAGTTGGCAAATAATTTGGTACACTGTCCGTTGATAAATACACATAAATTATGAAAGCGTTGATCAACGCTTCGATATTTATTTGACGTCTATTAATCCCATTCCCGGGTTGTTAAAATAGTGTTAATCTTCAACCGTCAAAATAACATACCGTCGTGGCGTCGTGGATTTAATTATCATTCATGACAAATATTTTGTATGCCTAATTGTTCTAGGTCTGGGTGTAAAAATCTGTAATATTTACTAGTTAGTTATCTGGTTTCCATAGCACACGCTCTGCATAGTTTGAGATCAGATGTCCCAGGATATTTATCATTAAAAAGTGTTGCTGAATACAATCTAAAATGTTACAAAAAGTACAAACATTAAACGTTGATCAACGTTCCTTGAAAAAATCAACCTTTCGACTGCAATAATAGACTTCGCAACTTGTTTTCTTCGAATCTATTGTATCTGTAGAATAGGCAATCTTTTGAGAAACACAATAATAAATGGAACTTGCACACTCCATTTAAACCTAAGTAAGGCTACAAGAGTCTTCGATACCAACAATAAAAGCTCTTGGAGCACCTCCAAATGGAAAAGATGTTGAAGAAATTCCCAGTTCGTCGCCAACCGAGCACTTAAATGAACCAGACACTATTAAAGGTAAGAGTTATTACATCATCTAAATGTAAAAAGTCACAGAAGTTATTTAATCTTTTGGAATTTGAAGGTGGTGGATTATTAAATTGGTTTTTGATTACTTAAACATTAAGTTCTTTTTATTTTGACAAAAACTTACACTGAGATGATCTTGGTTATAAGCATGAAACCTCTAAATATTGTGATAAAAATGGAATCGTTGTACCTTATTTTTTTAATGATCTAGTATCTATTGTACACACGGCTACATATCAAGCTTTATATTTCCAATGTAAGCTGACCTCTCTTTGTACGGAAATCCTATACTTATACTGGAAATGTATAGCTTGATGTGTAGCCGTGTGTACAAGCTCTGCTTAGTTTTGGATCTGATGACCGCGCGTGAAGTATGTCCCAGGATATTAATTTAATATTAGGTATACTTTTATTAAGTCCACGAATGTGTAGAAAACTAATATTCTCAAATCACTGGATAATATAGTTTTACATTAATAATGTCTTTAAGAAAGAACGTGAGCCATTTAAATTCTTTGCCAATACAAGTTGGAATTGTTCGATATGCGAGGGCCTCGGATTTGAATGAAATCTTTGATTTTATTTGTTTACATTATTATTATTATTTTTTTCTTTTTATACAGAGGAGTTTATAAGCTGAAATACCTTTTCGTCCAAGCAAAGCGGAATTAAATAAAATGGAAACATGGCAAAGCTCTTATTCTAGAGACGTAACTATGTATATAAAATACGTATAGTAAGAAAATAATATTTTTACCGTAGATACTACAAAGTACTACGCCGTAGTAGGTGCTACACGTGCTACGGTGCTACGACGCGATCGTGGAATGTTCCGGTTCCGGCTCACTGCACTTATCTCCCCCTTTTGTTATTTTATTATAGGTAAAATAAAAGTGTTCCATAGAATTTACTTTTACAATTGTATGTTTGGTATAACTCAAGATTTATACGAGTGAAGTAGAATTTCAGAAATATTAATGAAAATGTTTTGTTAATTGTATTTTTCAATATAATAATTTATTAGTTATCTGGTTTCCAGGTTCTATGTGTGGGGAATGTTCCAATGTTCCGGTATATTTATTTTATATTTATGTATGTATGTATGTATACTATTATAGCATCTTCAGGATTAAGACTACCCCTCAGATAAAATATTGAAATTAGTAGTTTTTTTAAAAGTAGTAAATAAAAACAACAGTTAAGAGTAAATATAGTCAATAGAAGAACCTTATATGTTGATAAAAAAAGAAAAATAATGAACAATACAATGTAAGATATATAACTCTTTACATTTGATACAACATCCAATTATTCAGCCAGACCTGTTAAAAGTATAAAAATGATTTCTTTATTTTGCAACATATTTTAATATTCGCCTTGTTACGTAACAAAACAAAACTTTGTTTTCAAACAAACAGAATAAAATCCTGGAAAATGTTGTTAACAATATCAAAGTTATGTATAATCATAATAATGAGTGTTCGAGAAGGCTTTACGTTGGGAAGAACAGCAAAAGTTGTTCAATTATTTTGTAGGAAAATATTTGGTTCATTTAATAATGTATGAAAATAATAAGGAATTGTGCTTGTCAACATTTTGATGTTTGGATGAAGAGAACGCCCCTATAATGCTTACCGTGTGAAATTATGGATCAAGTCAATCGATCAAAATTGAGTACCTGCCTGGCTTCTAGGTAGTAGGTTCTATTGAATATTCTCTGCAACCACACTCGAGGTTAAATATCTGTCGCAAAGTATCAAATTCAAAATTATTTATATGCAGGCCCTTATGACTAATCTGACTGGTTCGGAAGGTTGCATTTGCTGAAAAAAACCGGGCAATAAACTCAGCAATTACTCTTTTCAACATACAAGCTTAGATTCCTCTGTGTTTCTCTTCTAGTATGTATTAAATACTACCTTCGATCCCTTGTTGTCTTGTGGTTAAACATAGGTAATAGGAGTTCTTTTGAGAGAGGAAGAGCGTAGCGTGTATTCGCTCAGAATAGCAGCTCGACTGGGGAAGTACCCCACCTTACAGAATACAGCAGCCAAATAACTTTGTTGTGTTCCTGTGCTTTAGTAAGGTTGCCAAAAGGTTGTAAGGTGGGTATATAAAAAATATCTTGAGAGAGGTAGGACTAACGTGCATAATTTACCGTTCGAAAAATGGAATAGCTCAACTGGGGAAGTACCTCCACCTTACAGAAGATCGCAGCCAAGCCACTTTATTGTGGAGTTCCTGCGGTGAGTAAGGTCGCCAGAACTCCATGAGAAGTCGCTGTGCTGACAGTGTGGGGGGCCAGCAATGTAAAACTACCGCAGGATTGTGCAGGCGTGACATACTCTGATAATTATGACATCATCATCATCAGCCTATAATGTCCCACTGCTGAGCACAGGCCTCCTTTCACAAATCAGGGTGAAAGGGAATGGGCAGATACTCCACCACGCGTGCCCACTGCGGATCGGTGGAGGTAGGCTAGTGGTCAACCTACTGTTGGAATTTTTCAAGCCGCCTAGGAGGCATCCAACTAGCTTAACGACTATCACAATTAAGTGATAACCGGGACCAACGGCTTTACGTGCCTTCCGAAGCACGGAAACGCTCGATATGAAATACCACTAGGCGGTCACCCATCCAGGTACCGACCAAGACAGACGCAGCTTAACTTTGCCGATCGATTAAGAACGGCTAATCAAGCTACACCACGAGCGCTTCAATTATGACATACTACCATGAATCATGTAGGGGTTTTTCAAAAAGGGTTTGAGGAGATTTCTGCAGGGTCGGCAACGCGCGAGTAACACCCCTGGTGTTGCAAGTGTCCATAGGCTGTGGTTACCGCTTACCATCAGGCGGGCCGTATGCTTGTTTGCTAACTAAGTAGGTAGAATTAAAAAAACATACCAAAAAGGTAGAACTTGAAACTGTTATAACATTATTGAATACTTCCTCAATCTCAAATGTTAATCAAAATACTAAAGTAATGTCTTAATTAAGACATTAATTATATAGGAACTCGCAGCTTCCACAATGTCTACTGAAAGATTTACTTCCGTAGTCTATAAACACAAAACAATTACATAATGCAGTTTCCGACCCACAAACCTGTGTTCCTAATTAAAACACAGCTGAACGTTAGCTATAAATTAAAACCACTATTCCAAGTGACAGTACCGAGATAGTACACCATAAAGTTTCAAATAGCTTGAATCTCGCATTCTCAGGTGAACCAATTTCACACATGGTTTGACTATGCAATCTGCGATGTGAGGTAATTGTGCGATTGTGTAGTAAAAATTGTGTTTCTTCGCAGTCTAGCTCTTATTTTTTTGTATTTTTTTTAGAAAACTGCGAAATGTATAATGTGTATAAAGTGATATTCGCTCGTTGTAAACTCAACCAAAGAATAAAAGATAGGTTCTTCAAGAAGTTTGTGATAAGATTTTGGCACGGTCGTCAACACGCTAATGATAATGCAAGCTATCAATAGGCTACGGTACCATTTTTTTTGTCTTTGTATAGTCTCACCTTGGTAAGTGATGATGTGGCCGATGGTGGTAAGCACACAAAGCCTGGAAGGAACTGGCTCTCAAGTGCAGCTGTCGGAACACACCGATAGGTGCCGACAGCCAGATGGGTACTACAAAGTACCCTACCACCGTGCTATGGTTTCCTCACGATATTTTCTTTCACCGAAAGCTCAAGCTCATGTACGATTCGAACCCGGGATCTTCGTATCGGTATCCGACGTCATTACCTCTGAGCTATCATCGCCTTACCATACCATTAATAATATAACACTACTACTTTCCAAGTTAAGTTTCTATGGGTTCGATATAGATACTGTAAAATGGTTTCATAGTTATTTGAGCCATCGTATGCAAATGGTTGAGACACGCACGGGTAAAGATCTGAAATCTACATCTACGCTTCGCTTGATCTCGAGAGGTGTGCCACAAGGATCTATACTAGGTCCACTTTTATTTGTATTATACAGTTCGGACGTTACTAGTAACATAAAACATTGTCAATACCATATGTATGCAGATGACCTTCAAATATATTTATCGTTTAATCCCAGAGATACTGCTTCTGCCGTACTTAGGATAAATGAGGATCTTGATCGAGTGGCGATGTGGTCTGACAGAAATAAGTAAGTAAATCTAAGGTTATGATTCTTGGCACCAAAACTCAGATAAATGTTATATCTCAATGCGGCACTTTGATTGAAATAAATGGAGAATCTATCGAACGCGTAGATAAAGCTCGTAATCTTGGTTTGGTAATGGATTGTAATCTCCGTTTTGAAAGTCATGTAATAGAATGTGTTCGAAACTGTTTCTATCGTTTAAAAGTTCTTTATGGGATTCGGAATTGTCTATCTGAGGAACTTCGCATAAAATTGTGTGAGACGCTCGTTCTCTCGAAACTAATTTATGCGGACACAGTTTACGGTCCAAGATTACTAGTAAGAACTAAACGTCTCATACAACGTGTACAGAATGCATGCGCCCGGTTTTGTTTTCATGTGCCGCCTCGAGGCCATGTTACCCCTTTTATAAATGATGCCAAAATGCTTAAGATGGCCTGGAGGAGGCACTTAAACTTTGCAACGTTGCTTTTTGGTATCGTTAGGAACAAGTCCCCTGACTACCTTTATGTCAAATTGTTTTGGTCGCGAGATCGGAATCTGCTTAGGAGGACTAGGGCATCTAAATATCTTATTTTGACACCTCGACACGAAACTGCGGCCTTCCGAGGCAGTTTTAGCTATATGGCTAGTAAGTGTTGGAATAATTTACCTCCTCCATTCCGCAATCTCACATCAGTTCATGCTTTCAAATTTAAATATAAGGTACATGTGCTAAGTTTGCAGCTTCAAGATATAGTCCCTACTACATAGACCCTAATCGAAAAGCGTGTTTTATGGTTTTACCAGCTGTGGTTTCACCCGCGTTATCAGAACATCAGAACTCATTACATTATGGAAATAATGTAGTTTTTTTTCGATTATTTCGCCTGTGTTTTCCAGATTATTTATTTATTTATTCAGAATGTGTGTGTTTTTAATAATATATAAAGTTTAAAAGTTTTATCTATGTAATTATGATGTGTATTTATTTATTTATATGCTTTGGTGACCATCACTTGCCCGGACGTATGGCCAAAACGTCCCACTGGCGCCGGCTGAAAATCAGCGCTGTGTGCTGACTGTACACAGCATTATGCTGAGCTGGTGGCCAATTTGTCTGCACACAAATTCCCGTTTTTATAAGTACGTTTTCATGTTATGTTGTTAATTTTAAGGTGTGTAGCAAATAAATGTTTTTTCTTTCTTTCTTTCTTTCCATTAGGTAGATTATATGAATATTTACCACCTTGGTATTATCAAACACACGAGAGTCATGACTGACCAAGCTAATCCTATATCCCCCTAAAAATCTATAAATTAGCGTACCGAAATAGTAAATACGGCCTATTTAATCCTAACATTGCATATCACTGTAAAGCTAATCATATCAGGGCACCGTTCAAGCGATAGCTTCCAGCTCGACAAATAAGCTAATTGCGTTTAGTTCAGATGGCGCTCCCTTAAGCGCACAGGTTCGCAGTAAGAGTGGAAAGTAATTTTTAGATCTAATTTTCTGATTGCCGTCTGTAATGTAGGTATGCGAAAGCGAATTTGTTTTGCTTTTTGCAGTTTAGGTGAAATTAATGTACGTAGGTAATGCTAAAATATTTTGTCTCGGCTCACAAAGCTTTTGTAAAGATTTAAAAAATAATTGAAAATGTTGATTGATACTTGCAGTATCTTTCGAATAGACTATGTCTTTTTTTAATTGCTTACATTCGCTTGCTGCTATAATGATAAACATACATTTTCAAAAGTTTCTGATTTTATAGATACCAAGATAGCATTTAAATTAATGAATGGTCCGAAGGGCTATCGCATTGACCTTTTCACGATTAAACATATCATCATCATCATCACCAGCCTATAATGTCCCACTACTGAGCACAGGCCACCTTTCATAAATGAGGGTGAAAGGGACTGGGCGATACTCCACCACGCGTGCCCACTGCGTATTGGTGGAGGTAGGCAAGTGGTCAATCTAGTTGGAATTTTTAAAGCCGCCTAGGAGGCTCACAGGGACCAACGGCTTTAGGTGCCTTACGAAGCACGGAAACGCTCGAATTGAAATACACAATACCAGGCGGTCACCCATCCAGGTACCGACCACGACAGACGTAGCTAAACTTTGCCGATCGATTAAGAATGCTAATGCTAAGGCTACTCATGCTATACCTGTTTAGAAACCATTAAGAGCTAATGTCCTATCTAAGGCTAAGTAAATTAGGTATTCTTATAAATAAATATAAATATCCTGGGACATAAATATCCTGGGACATTCCTCACACACGGTCATCTGATCCCAAACTAAGCAGAGCTTGTAATATGGAAACCAGATAACTGATATAATACATATACATACTTTTTGTTTGTAAATACATACTAAATATACATAATTACACCCAGACTCAGGACATACAGACATGTTCATGCACACAAATGCATGTCCTGTGTGGGAATCGAACCCACGACCTGCGGCGCGTAAGGTGAACCTTAACCAACTGCGCCAACTGGCCCGTCAACTCTTACTATTGTCACAGCTATTGTGTTGTTTGCACTGACACCTTGCGTCGTGTGGCAGTTAGCGACTTAAGTGCCATGCGCATACAGAGAGGTGCTGTTCAAATTTGATTCCCATTTCAAGATGTTTGCTTATACATGGCGATTGGGTTTGGAAACGTGATATATTGCACTATGTTGTAAATTGTAAATATGTGTTACATGAACCAATTAAGAGCAAATGTATTCTATCTATAGTCACAATAAATCACTTTCATATAGTCTACACGGTCAGTCATAATCCATAAAAGTTATGTTTTAGTGAAATGGTGGTCTTTTTACTAAACCTTTTCACGGAGAGACAACTTCAAAAGTTACGATACACGTAATTCGTTCATTTCACTGGTGCACATTATTTTTTATTGGATAAAGCACCACCGATAAAATGCAATAAAACTTAAAATACATGAATTTATGCAAATAAAACGAAACGTGTGTATTTCTATTGATTGTAGAGATGATTTCAAATTAAAAAAAAATATTCAAATACAAACATGCTATGGTTTACGAACCCATGGTTGCATGTCCTGATCTGCATATTTGGAAATAGAATTAGCGACGGTTATACGAACATTCGGAATTTAGACTGTATTTTATTTGGCTGACTTTATGGGCACTCTGTTGGAAATCGTATAAAATATTTTACAAATAGAATTATTCAATACAACTAAAATTGGAATGAAAATTCCAAAGCAATAAAACTATAGTAGAATATACTTTTAATTTGGCCCAACCAAAAGTTGAAATATATTGCACCACTGCGCTTGGAAATGGCGAAGTCCAAAAATAATGAAGACATCAACGTCCATCCATCCATACCTATTCATCAAAAATACTCATATCGCTTGTATACTCTATTCGCTTTCCAAATTCGAGCTGTTAGCGCTGTCGTTCTGGCATAATTTTCAAACTGCACACAATTAACAAAATTAGGTGCTAACAGCTTCATTAGACGACCACACAGGATGAATTGCTTCATTTCGAGCAGTAAACCAGTCATTTGCGATATTATTAAATTTGTTCCACTGCGAATGTGTGCCTAGAAATTCATTTTCGAGTAGCTCTAGTGAATTTGCATTTCTCTTACATGCAAAGCGGTGTTAATTTGGCTCTTGCCAACAGTTAATATTTCAGCGGGATCAGCAAAGGAGAACTGATCTTTAGGAATTTTAAAATAGATTTTAGCAATTGGTAGCGAATGTGCTGTGGCTATGTACTTATTCATAATAAAGTTATCAAAAGTTGATTAGCTAAAATTCTAAAGTCTTTATCTGACACGTGACGTTTGGTGATCGAAAGAGTGAGACGGAGGACACTATTACACGGATTTAGTTAAAAAGCGATTATGAATAATAGGGTAAGTTTATAAGCGTATAGTGCTTCATCCTACCAATCCTTACAATTGAAAAACATTCAATCCCGCAGAGATGCTGGTAAATCAATGGGTCAGAAAATAGTTTCAAATAAACTAGAAAAAAGGTGTATTTTATTCGTCTTACAAACGCATCCCACTTAATGTACCCAATAAATACGTACTAATGAATGATAAATAAAATTTACCATCTTATAATAAAAACAAAACTAAAATTGCATTAGAATTATGAAAAATTAAAAAAGTATAAAATGGTAGAAAATACCAACCCAGCGCACGAGTCGAGTAGTCTGCACTCGTAACAGGGTGTTTCATTATATTTAATTTTTTTTAATTACACAAATATTTAAAAAAATATGAGTGATTAGTATATTGGGTACATTAAGTGTACTGCATTTTTAAGACGAATAAAAAGTCAAGGTATATACATAATCTTTCTCTTTATTTAAATAAGGAGAACTTAAATAAATGCGAATTAAGTTTGTATCTTAATCGTTAAAGCCATCGTCTAAAATAACAATGTAAACTAAAAGCTTTTCAATGCCAAGTGAAATAATAAGATAAACAAATTATACTTTTTAACAGCAATTTTATTGTTACAAGCAATCTCAAGACTATATCTGAGAAGAAACAATTTAGGTCACGAGTTCGCATTACATCGAAGTCTTATAAACGATATCGTTTTCCCATTCCACTTTGTTTCCATTCATTCAAATTATTTTTTTATTTCCATTTGGTATTTTGGAATTTCTAAGAGAATTTGTACGATATTAGAAAATAATTATAGATATTTATTAAAATTAAATTAAAGTATTTGTATTAAATCTTTCATATTGAAATCAACTAGGTCCAGATATCTGGCTACTATACATTCAAAAGAGAGACTAATAATGTAAAAAAGTCTACTCCTAGAGCACCAAAATTCACATTCTCAAGCTTCGGAATACCTTTGCAATTTAATAAACAGAAAAGCAATTTGTCTCAACACAGTACTATACACTACAATATACCTATACTTGGTAAGCGTTTCCAGACAGTAATTAGAAAAGTATTGACGGTGTACGTAATTTCAATTAAAACTTTCCACCAGGGGGTATTAAATTTCGCTTCTGTCCCTCGGCATGACTATTTGGTTGGATCAAGTGGCTTGACTGGTATTTAGGAGATTTAGAGAATAGAGAAGCTTGTCATTACACAAGCATCCAATTTGTTTGAGGATTACGAGCGGTCACGTTGTAGGGAAGTTAACTGGAGTTCGTAATTGAGTAGGAAAAAACTGGGGACAGGCGCCATGAGGATAGCTGATTGAAATTTGGTGACGTATACTTTAGCGCATAGATTCTTTTTAAAAGAGGAAATGAAGAAAACTATGCAATACTTACATATTTGTTAGTATCTTGAAATCTGTAATAAGCTAAGGGTAATATATAGGAATTATGTATGTACGCATCAGAAATTTTCATAGGTTTATGGACACAAGATAATCACACAAATATAGCTGAGTTTTTTATTCACCTCAAATCAATCCGCAAGAACCAAACGCAGCGGAAAATAAAACTCCATTCCAGACAAAACTATTCCGCGGTGGATTAATCGGGCAATTTATCAACCCTTGATGTACAGAACCTGATTCCGGAACTCGGTTTGTTTAACAGATAAAACTGCGGGTGTTTCCGCATTACCGTTTCAACGCGTACGTGTTGCGAGCGACGATTTTTTAGGTAACATGGTGACACATTTTGCGCCTTTTTGTTGGAGAGGAAAAGTTGGGCTAACGTAGTTTGACTAGTGGATACACTTACACAGTCAATTATGGTATGACTATAAGTGGCGAAATATACGGCACCGTGCTCCTGTAGTTAATTTTGTACTGCAATGTAGGGAATCCACCGAGTTTGCATAACGGTTACCGCGCCGTGCGGTGCCACACGGTTGTTTTACCAATTAACTGCCCTTGTATCAGCCCTTTCGCACTCTTGCCGTAGGTAAACCCCGTGGTTTGGCCGTACGTCCTGTAACTTGCCCTAATAATAATAATATAACCTACAATCAAGTACAGAAAATAAGTTTCTTAACTAAAAATAATTTCAATCTTAATTAAAACCTAGATGTAATTAGAGAGGTAGAGCATAGCGTTTATTCGCTCAAAGAGCAGCTCGACTGGGGAAGTACCTCCACCATACAGAATACCGCAGCCAAATAACTTTATGTTGTGTAAAGTTGTGTTCCTGCGCGTGAGTAAGGTTGCCAGAGCTCATAGGGGACGGGGGATAGGTCGATAACGCGTGAGCGATACTTCGTGTGTTGCAAGCGTCTATATGGCTACGGTAACCGCTTACCATCAGGCGGGCTGTATGCTTGTTTATCGACTAAGTTGTATAAAAAAAAAATGTTAATTTTAATATATAATTATATGATTAGGTAGTCAAATATATTTCTTGTATTCGTTCTTCAAAAAGCGATAAGCATAGTGAACCTTATAAAAAACCTCGACAATCTACACGTTAGAGAACCGCACTTGCAACCGCAACTAGCAAGCGGCAACGAAAAAAAGGACAATCGACAGGAAAACGAGTTGCACTGGCTGCCAGCTAACCAAACTGAGAACTGGCTTACACTTTTTATTTTATTAAAAAAGAAATAAACAAAATACACGATAACGAGAGCATTGGACTGAATTGGAAGTCTGTAAAAAATCTGTGTACCGTAGTTCTGGTGAAATAAAAGAATATGCAACTGAACCATAAATTGAAGCTACCGTTTTAACATGCTTGTTATAGGCATATTGAATTTTCTGATATTTTATAGCTTCACTGTTAAAATACACTTTAGTAAAATATTGGTGAGTTACATAATCGATGACCGCAATTTCATGATTGACTCGTAGCACTTTTAAACTTTTCAAATGAAATCAGTAAAAGTAAAATATGTTTTTATTATTGACATTGGAGTGATTCCATTTCTCGTAGTGAAAAATATGGCTCACTAGTCGACGACTCTTGCCAAGTTTCTTATAGCTACGAATGCAAGGCAAATCTGTCTGTGCTTGTGCAAAATTGGAACACATTTTATTTACTTCGTTCACGGGTCGACGTCGTAAGAAATATAGAGAAAAAAAAAAAAACGAAAATAAAGTAGTAGTTTAGGTTCATACATACATACATACCTTAAACAATATCTTAATCATATCGAAAATGTTATGATTGGCCTAGAGATTGAATACTTACTTTAGTTTATTGGACTCCAGCAATTATCCTTTGCTAGTGCCGTTTTAGCAAACTCAAAATTAAGCTCCAAATGCATCATACATTTTGAAATAAATTATTAACCTTATTATTATTATGAAACAATTCACAACTTCAGCAATCCATACAAAAATAAAAGCTATAACAAAAAAGTTTCAAGATCGTCCAAACACAAAAGAAACGCGAGGGCGATAGAACATTTCTAAAAGGGCCACCGAATTTTTAAATTGACTGCTTTGCATTCTTCCTTCAATTGTGAACGACATAAAATTTCCATAAGCACAAAGCAACAATATACTCTATAATACTTTGTTCGGCGGGAAGTCTTTTGCATAGAAAACTGAAAGATTGGCTTTGTCCGGACGCACAAACAAGCAGAGTTTGTATTCAAAGGCATAGCCCACAACACAGGAAACGATTGGATTGGACGTAAATAATAAAAAAAGAATATTTTGTGGGAAAATCGTGCGAATAAACACTCTATTAATGTACCCGAAAATGTACTGGGTATATTTTTATTGTCGTCAGTGAAATTTATTTCTGCTTTTGAATTAAATTCGGGTTGTCCCAGCGGGAGAGCCGTCTATATGTTAATGTGACCCTGTCGATCTCCCCCGATATTTGAAGTCAATCAGCTGAGTGTTGTAGCTGTGATTGCGACGCTAATAAACAAGCAGGATTCCATTACAATAACAAGAAATTTGAACGTGTTATAATGATTATGATTTAGATAAACCAAATAAATACGTATAAAATGCAAAATCTGCAAATTACAGAGCCGGTAAATCAGTGAAATTCAACATCAACCATTCAGAAAAAGTTTACAGACTTACAGACTTATTTAAAGCAAACATCCTAGACGGCATACAAACACATTTTCGCTTCACATTTGCTATATTTATTTACTCACGTATAATACGACCGGCGTAACGAGTGGCCCTAACAAGAACGCCTTCCTTTTACCGTGTACGAGATCTAATTTTTCCGTTTCATCTGATGAGACGACGCAGCTGACACCGGCTGCACGGTTCGTTAGCCGGCACGGCTGCAGAGAAGAGCAAATCGGATTTCTTTGAGATGAAATTAGCATCACTTTGTAATATTAACACCTGATGTTGGGTCTTATAGGCGATGAATTCTTAGATAATCGACATATAACGTGATCTTGAGCAGAATTGGATCAAGAGTAAAAAGAAACATGGGTCGTCTCCACAAATGAATTCAGATCCAAACGAACATTAAGTACGACCAATTAACCATTCAACATCGTCTTAATTACATAATTCCCTATTCATCAAAGGGTTTTACATCCATTTATTAATTTCGTTAAACTTTCCGAGTTTCAATTACGTGAAATAAAATAATAAGCTTTTAATTAATATAGCTCGTATAAACGTAAGCAAACACGATGATTATCGATGTCAACATTGCTATCAGCTTACATCACTATCGGTTCTGCAATCGTGATTCATTAGGCTGCGAGGCGATATCTTTGAAGGGGATTGGCAATCGCTTTGAGCTATTAACACTCTGATTTACGAAGTCCCCGGGCAATCATTACATAAAAGGAATGATCACACTTATTTACATTAGAAGTTTTTTTATAATTATGCCCTAAAATAAAAGAACTGTATTGTGGCATGGAATTATTTTGTATTTACTACCATCATTAAATTGTTTGCTTTTACGCTAGCAATTAATTACATTACACTATTTCCCAATAGTTAACTCTGATTGATCATTGCGACAGAAGGGATTACAGGTTTTATTTACAAGTTAGTGAAACTATTTAATAATAACCGTCAACTTTTTTTTATATTTTTATTATTTGGTCTACAAAACTGAGTACATAAAATCTTTTATAAAGCATACAATTTTTTTTCAAAGGACATTTTTTTGCTCTTCTTGTTGTAGACACAGCTTGCTTATCATTGTAGGTATAATAATTTAACTGATTACTTACCAATACTTAACTAGGGTCAAACATATAAAAAACATAATCTTAAGCAGCAGATTACATAAGTTACCGACCAATAGCAGTCAGAACTCAGAACCTTATTCTTAATTGAGGTCACAGAACCGGTAACGAACCGATTCTAATCGTTTTAGTCAACTCTAGTAATCAGTTAGTTTAAGTATCATACCTACAATAATAAGCAAGCTGTGTCTACGACAAGAATAGCAAATTTAAGTACTTTGAAAAAAAATAGTATGCTTTTTAGAAGATTTTGTGTACTCAGTTTTGTAGATCAAATAATAAAAATAAAAAAATAGGCTAAAAACACATGCAATAAATGGGTGAATATTGACCAAGAACAGTCTTACAGAATGGAAGGTTAAAGGTAGTGTGGTTCTGGAGACGACTACCTAAAGTTACGGCTAGTTAAAGATAATACAGCTCATTTACATCTTCCAGCTTGATCGAACAGAGGATGATAAGAAAAAATAACATTATTGAAGTAACCCAATAGATACAGTATATCCACTCTGCGCTAAGTAAAGGTAACGACTATAAAACCAGTAGCCAGCTATACTATACGAGACGTCGCAGTTCCGACGTTATCTCGACATAGATGAATGTGCTTGCACGAGATTGTTTCACAGCTACAGTCCTAACAGTGACGGATGTACCCGGTACCTGAGGGTTATATCACCATTTAATTAATTCGCTTTATAGAATGAAGAGTTTTTAATACTACGAATTCGGTAAACAAGCGTACGGCCCGCCTGATACCGTACCGGTTACCGGCGCGTAGTCATATGGATACTTGCAACACACGGGATATCACTCACCTAATCTTTCCCCTTCCCAATGCTATCTGGCGACCTTACTCACGCGCAGGAATACAACATAAAGTTATTTGACTGCGGTATTCTGTAAGATGGAGGTATTTCTCCAGTCAAGCTGCTCTTTGAGCGAAATAACGCTATGCGAGGTGCATCTCGGGCCAGCACGACGGGCCAGTTGGCGCAGTTGGTTAAGACGTTAAGTCTTAACCTATAGCGCCGCAGGTCGTGGGTTCGATTCCCACACAGGACATACATTTGTGTGCATGAACATGTCTGTATGTCCTGAGTCTGGGTGTAATTATGTATATTAAGTATGTATTTACAAACAAAAAAGTAGTATATGTATTATATCAGTTATCTGGTTTCCATAGTACAAGCTCTGCTTAGTTTGGGATCAGATGACAGTGTGTGAAGAATGTCCCAGGATATTTATTTATTTATTTATCTTTAATGTTAGAGAAGTCTTTAGAGGGTTAGATGTTATCGCACAAAACGATGTTATAATATTAGAAATAAACCGTTTTAACGTTTCTTCACGATGCTTCACCTTTAGCCCAAACTCAAAAGAAAAGATATATCTATATTAGGTATTTATGTGTACAATAATAGTTCGCTGCAAAGTTAATTAAGAAAGCTAATTTCCCAAACATCAAACATAATTCAAGCTCACCAGACAAATGAAACGTAAAATAAACAAAACACGAAACACGCGCACTTTAGAAAAACTTTAGTAGCACAGGCGTCTCCAGATAGTGAAATGGTTGAAGTTTCCTAGACGACTTGAAATGTCTTTATGATTCCCCGGAACATCGTAAATTGATATTTATTCTGAATCCTTCTCCCGCCGGTGCAGTGCTTACTTAACATCTAAAAATTGTAGATTTTTTGCCAGTTTTGGTTCTAGGTATATTATATAATTATAGGTTCTGGGTTCATATTCACGACTCGACATTTTATGAGTGTTATAAAAGTTTTCATATTAAAACTTGTCATATTTGATGACGGACTTTTAGTTTTATGACGTCAGATACGTGATGTTATTACTGAAATCTCAGTTTCTCATGTGAAGTTAGTAGATGCCAATATATACTTACATTATTATGATTATGATCTTCATAACAGAAATAAAGTGTTATTTCTGAAAAATGTATGCGTAACATATAAAAAGAACTGATTACAAAAAAATGATTGCGGGTTAGTTCTGCGCGGTTAGTTAACTATTCCAACCGCTGGTCGTGGGTTCGATTCCCACACAGGACATGCATTTGTGTGCATGAACATATCTGTATGTCCTGAGTCTGGGTGTGATTATGTATATTAACCTCCTTATTCATTATCGCTTTTTAACTAAATCAGTGTAATAGTCTGTATAATTGGTCTCTTGCCAAAGCTGCTGAAGGGAACTTTTGCCAGTCGTCCTTGCCACCACTACGTAAGCCGGACGGAAACTTGGCCCATAGTGCTAAGGAGAAAAAGGATCTCTTAGGCTCTCTCTTTGCCTCGAACTCGACTTTGGATGACGGGGGCGCCACACCGCCTACGATTCCGCGGTGTGCCAGCTCCATGCCGGAGATAAACATTACCCAACGGGAGGTCCGGCGGGAATTGCTTTCTCTGGACATCCATAAGTCGAGTGGGCCAGACGGCATACCGGCAGTGGTGCTGAAGCGGTGTGCTCCTGAATTGTGTCCAGTATTGACGCGACTTTTCGCACTTTCCTACACCAAAAAGGAAGTCCCGTCTTCGTGGAAGACTGCCCACGTGCACCCAGTGCCCAAAAAGGGCGACAGATCAGACCCGACGAATTACAGGCCTATCGCCATCACCTCCCTTCTCTACAAAGTCATGGAGCGTGTGATCAACACGCAGCTTTTGAGATACCTGGAGGATCACGAGTTGTTGAGCGACCGCCAATATGGCTTCCGCCACAGTCGCTCAGCTGGTGACCTCCTTGTGTATCTCACGCACCGTTGGTCACTCGCCATCGAGAGTCAAGGTGAGGCATTGGCAGTGAGCCTAGATGTGGCGAAGGCGTTCGATCGGGTCTGGCACAGGGGTCTTCTCACGAAGTTACCAGCATACGGGCTTCCCGAGGGGTTATGCAAATGGGTCGCCAGCTTTCTGTCCAGCAGATGCATAAGAGCCGTCGTCAACGGTAGCTGCTCCGATAGCATGGACATAAATGCCGGCGTCCCGCAAGGCTCTGTGCTGTCCCCAACACTGTTCCTTCTGCATATCAATGATATGCTGTCTATTGACGGCATTCATTGCTATGCGGACGACAGTACAGGGGACGCTCATTACACGGGCCGTGCAAATATCCCTCGTTCCGAGGTGGAAGAAAGCCGCGAACGGCTGGTGTCTGAAATCGAGAGTACACTAACTAGTGTCTCCGATTGGGGTCGACTAAACCTAGTCCATTTCAACCCTACCAAGACCCAAGCCTGCGCGTTCACCGCTAAGAAAACCCCATGGTCTGTGGCTCCACAATTCCAGAACACCTCCTTGAACATCAGCCAAAGCATCGGGATCCTTGGCGTCGACATTTCTAGCGACGTTTTGTTCCGAAGTCACTTAGAAGACAAGGTTAAGCTGGCATCCAAAAAGCTTGGAGTGCTCAACAGAGCGAGGCAGTACTTCACAGCGGGGCAAAGACTGCAACTTTATAAGTCGCAGGTCCGGCCTCATATGGAGTACTGTTGTCATCTATGGGCTGAGCACCTGGATACCAGCTTGGGCCTTTAGACTCGGTTCAGCGACGTGCCGTAAGAATTGTTGACGATCTCGAGCTCACAAGCGATTTAGAGCCCCTCAGTCTGAGGAGAGACTTTGCCTCCTTATGTGTGTTCTACCGCTTGTACAACGGAGAGTGTTCTAAGGAATTGTTCGACTTGATGCCCACGGCTACCTTCTACCATCGCAACTCTCGCCATCGACGGGGAGTCCATCCTCACACATTGAAACCAGATTTGTTTCGAACTGTACGGGCTAAAAGGAGTTTTCTTCCGCGGACGCTCGGACTGTGGAATGAGCTCCCCGCCGTGGTTTTCCCAATGGAGTACAGCATGGGGTTCTTCAAAAAGGGCGTGAAGAGATTTCTTCAGGGTCGGCAACGCGCGAGTGATACCCCTGGTGTTGCAAGCGTCCATAGGCTACGGTAACCGCTTACCATCAGGCGGGCCGTATGCTTGTTTGCCACCTTAGTGGTATAAAAAAAAAAAAAACAAAAAAAAAAAAAAAAAGTATCCTCCGTCTCACTCTTTCGATCACCAAATATCACGTGTCAGATAAAGACTTCAGAATTTTAGCTAATCAACGTTTGATTACTTCATTATGAATAAGGGGGTAAGTATTTATTTACAAACAAAAAGTAGTATATGTAGTATCAGTTATCTGGTTTCCATAGTACATACAAGCTTAGTTTGGATCAGATAACCGTGTGTGGATATTTTTTTAGTTATATTTATATTTTGGAACGTAGCCCTTTTTGATTGTAATTTTCTGCACTCAATCAAAAAAAAACTTTCGAAGCACATTATTCTATTCAAATAAAGAAAGAACATTTTATAGCATTATTTGACTGGAAACAATTCATCCAAGTAAGTAAAATATTTTGGTACGTGCATTATGAGCGCACTTTATATCTATTTGGCAATAAGTAGAGTTTTCAATGGCGGCGTCTGGCGAACGAAATGAGATTTTTACTACGGTAGTAATAACTTGATAGAATCCAGGGCACGATTCATATAGCTACGAAATCATTTTAGATTTTTTCCCGATTGCAATGGGTTTTCCACTTGTATGCTATTTTTGGATTTCGATTATATATTTTTTTAATTTGATGAATAATCTTCAAGAAAATACTAATAATTTAATCTATATACTAATATAATAAAGCGAAGAGTTTTTGTTTGTTTGTTTAAACGGGCTAATCTCTGGAAGTACCAGTCGGATTCGAAAAATTATTTCCCCAATCAAAAGCTACATGGAGTATTATAGGCTACTTTTTATCACGGGGACGCGGGTGAAACCGCGCTAGACAGCTAGTATGTAATATAACAACAACATTCTTGTGTAATGTATGCTTTTCCTGACGTAAGGTATGCTCAACATGTTTCCTTTTTCATTTATTACTTGCTGTCTCTCGCGGTTTCACTCGAATTCCCAGGATACAAAGTAGTCTATTTCCTTCTCCATACCATAGGCTATCTGCATGCCAAATTTCATGATAATCCATTCATTAGTTGAGACGTTAAGGCGTTAAGGCGTAACAAACAAACAAACTCACTTTCGCATTTATTAAATTAGTTAGGATTAGAATTATTTACGTAAATAGCTATATCCTTCCGTTGTCCTTTTCCATTATTAGAACAGCGAGAAAAGTCGTGTCCTCAATTTTTTTTTCATTCTGTAATGGTCCTTCAATGAACTCGGCAACAAGAAATTGTTACAAGAAAGGAGCTTCATAATAAATCTAGCTTTTTATAGAAAATGCAACGGGAACGTTGAAAACTTTTCACGGAATCTTTTGCGGTTGCCGGTGCTATGAATATTACTGTGACGATAGTCAGTCTTTTTAGGGTTCCGTAGCCAAATGGCAAAAAACGGAATCCTTATAGATTCGTCATGTCTGTCTGTCTGTCTGTCTGTCTGTCTGTCTGTCTGTCTGTCTGTCTGTCTGTCTGTCTGTCCGTCCGTATGTCACAGCCATTTATTTCCAAAACTATAAGAACTATAATGTTGAAACTTGGTAAGTAGATGTATTCTGTGAACCGCATTAAGATTTTCACACAAAAATAGAAAAAAAACAATAAATTTAGTGGGTTCCCCATACTTAGAACTGAAACTCAAATTTTTTTTTTCATCAAACCCATAATTGTGGGGTGTCTATGGATAGGTCTTCAAAAATGATATTGAGGTTTCTAATATAATTTTTTTCTAAACTGAATAGTTTGCGCGAGAGACACTTCCAAAGTGGTAAAATGTGTGTCCCCCCCCCCCCTGTAACTTCTAAAATAAGAGAATGATAAATCTATAAAAAATATATGATGTACATTACGGTGCAAACTTCCACCGAAAATTGGTTTGAACGAGATCTAGTAAGTAGTTTTTTTTTAATACGTCATAAATTGAAATTAATATCAAATACTCAGGTCTATACTACCATTTACTTATATACCTACAGGTTTGTACGGAACCCTCGGTGCGCGAGTCTGACGCGCACTTGGCCGGTTTTTTTTTTTTAAACGTGTACTAGGTAATGAGGTACAGTAGTTCACAATAATAACAGTGCATCTGTATTGTTTTGAAGAAAAATAATAAACATAGCTGGTTTCTGACCTGGGGTGTATACTTGTACCCGACGGATGTTATGATTGTAATTTTTTTACCAGTATAAAAGCATATCCTATGCTTTATTCTTGAGTTTTCCCCAATTGGGGCGCCCTCAGGCGTAGTTAACGTAGGTAACCTAAACTAAAGCTCCGGTTGAGAGCTTGCTTGCCGACTTCTCCACGTAAGGCTCAATTTACATTGCCGAGGAATGGAGGGAAGCGAATTTTTGCAACGAAATTATACATTCGTGGCATCGATACAATCATTCGCTTCCATTCCATTCCGCGACAAGGTAAATTGGGCCATAGGGTGATAAGACTAATCTTTTCCGGGCCATCCCCATCACCTTTTAGTAAATTCAAACAAAATCTTGAGGATCTATCTAATTACTAGCAAGCCATCTTGATTGAGCAACAAGAATTCAAATCAACAAATTAAATTAATAATAATAAGTAGGACGTAGGATAATTTGATGATTTTACTACAAATACTTGGACATTAACCCCTATCTGTATTTAAATAAAGTTTGAGTAAAGCCGTAAATAGTCCGTTTCTCACATAGTAGATAAGGCTTTGATCGGTTAGGTCATGGACTGTTCGATTTATTCACGCACATAAGCATTCCTGACTGAACAGCCTTTGAGTAAGCAAACCAAGCCCTGGCGTGATAGGGGTTAAGCTGACAGAATATATTCTATATTCTGTCAGCTGTTAGCGTATTTACGATTTCTATGTTGTAAATAGAGATAAATCAGTAAAAAATGCTTACCTGTAATCATTTGACTGGCCGTTGTAAGCAGTTTAACATCATTGTCTGCATCTTGAGTTTCCAGTCGTACAGTCACATTCAGCGGATCCAGAGTATCATCTCCTATTCTTCCATGAAGAGTGACAAGGACTGCTGTTGTTTTCCCAGGTACAGCAACCTCTGGAGCTACTACTGAGAAACCCCTGTGAAAGAAAGAGATGGATATAATTGTTATTGTTTATACTGTTTTGCATTTCTGCCCTATTAACGGTGATTGATATTACTTGAATAGAGCACGAATCAATAAAAATAACTATAACAGTAAAATTTTGGCACATAAAAGCCGAAATGGGGCCTAAAATTTGAAAGTAGGGCTACAAGTTTTAATGGGATATCCTTGAGGGATATCATATTATTAAAGGGTTTTTATTCTCTTTCATAAGTTGGTCAAGTTGCAAAGTAATATGTATTTCCCCAAATTTTAATAACCTCAAGTCATATCTATCGAGTATGCTAATTCTGTTCTGATGTTGTATGTGAGTGAGCTAAATAATATTGGAAGCTTATCAATGCGTACTCATTGCCCATTCAATCGTGAAGTACGTTCAGGTAATTATGACCTTTATTTTGTATGGATAAGAATTCAATTCACCAGAGTTTTCTATTGCTGGATAATATCAATAATAAAGAACGTCAAAGTTTTGAGTCAAGATTGAAATAATTCAATTTCAAACCTATAATACATATGAGATAAGGGTTTATTTTAATTAGCACAATCTTAACTTACTTTTTGATTATAATACGGGCTTTAGCCTCCCTAAATTAGTGTTTTATTGAATTTATAAGGCAGAAAAATCGGGAAGTATAATATAGATATTTTTCTAAATAAATAAAAATAACCAATACGATATACCTTATCATTAGGCAATGGTTGTGTTTAGGATATAAATAAAAAGGTTGTCTCAAGGGTTGAAATCCTCCAATGGATATGTATCAGACATATCGACTGGAACCCTCATCAAATGTAGACATTATGGGGCGACTAGTCTTGTAAATAAAATATCTCGTGTATAAGTTAATATTGTATTTTAGTTGCAAGAGAAATAATTATCGATTAAAATTCTAGGTGAAAATATCTGTGGAAATTCAAATACAAAATACACTGAAGCTTTGGTACACAATAATGCAGCACGCAGCATACAACGAGTAATTCTAAATACAATGATAAAGGAAGGTCCCACTACTCAGTTTTAAAACTAACTAAACAGTATCAGAGAACACAAACAAACAGCGTAGGCCGATAGACAGTCTCTGTGTTCAAACAGGATGTTGCACGAACGGTCTCGTCAAACAAAATTCAGTATTCTGAACACACGTTGGAAAATACAATAATTCGAACGTGTCCACGCGATTTGTCGCACTGCAGACTTTGGTTGGAGAGAAAATTTTCAATATTCCCCTCCTCTCGCGGAATTGTGTTTTGCTGCCCTGTATTTTTCGGTTGTACGACATTTGTATTGCTGTCAACTGGCCAACTACAGTATATTTTGCTCATGGAAAATGTTCGGTTCAAATATTGAAGAGTAAGAATTTTGAATAATAATGTTGTCTTGGAATTTCAAGATTCAAGAACTAAATAATCCAAGAAACCGTGTTTGTAATTCAATGTACTCTATCACAATTATTAACAGTAATTATTCATTTAACTGAAGTTAGACTTCACAAAAGCAAGCCACAAAACTTGCGCCTTCTCGTCAAACTAACTGGAAAGTGTCAATTTATGCCGAAAACTATTAACTTTAAATGAGGCGTATGAATGGGTAAGTAAGCGAGAGCTTAACACAGATTCGCTGAGTATTTCAAAAGGACCTTTGCACTAAGATATTTGAACGGAAAACGTACACGTAAGCGTAGGAAACACAACTAATCATAGTTAGTCAACATCACTACCGCTGGGTCTTCATATAAACTTATGTAATACGAAATCAACCAACGCTTTCAAATAAACCAGGCCGCTCCCACAATGGGCTAACTCAACACAAACTTTTGGATATACAGTCCAATCTCGATATGTGTCAAGCGAACCATAACGTCAAACGGCATCTAGAAAGTCTCCAGCGGAAACAAAGTTAGAACGAACTATAGTGCGGGTGGAACTTCTAGAACTACGGTACTGCGGCTTCCTGAATTTACTTGGTTTATTTGTGCGCTCGCTTTACTGGGACGTGTGATGTTTGAGTGTGGACAAAGCCTTAGTGAGAACAAATGAGTATACAGTTTTAGTGCAGCCTGTTTTAAATCGTTATGCAGTTGTCAAAGTCCTAGTTGAGTTCGTACTTGGTTCGTACTTACTTAACTTCGTGGAGACGCGTTATCACATTTTTATTGTGACTGACATTATATTCAGTATAATTTATATTGTTGATTCAAATATGTATGAGAAAGCTTATATATTTAAAAGAAAGCTTATATATTTAAATCAAAACAAGAAAGGATTTGATAGTTTTGATGCAGGGTCAATCTTTTTCTAAGTTTAATATTTATTATGTTTACAAAATTGTCTGTTCATTTTAATGAAACTATTTACATTTTTATGAAGATTACTTACAATAATACTTATAAGTAGATTTACCTTTGTAAATAAATCAGACAGACTCTTGAGATGAGAGGCATAGCTTGAAAATCTCTTATAAATAGTTCAAAACTAAGAGCCCTCAGAAGAATTTCTAAACTTAACAATAATGAATTCCTTGGCTAGACAAAATATTTCTTGTTGCCCAATAAAAACCCGATCCCATTTTACCCTGGGGCGCTAAAATCTGTATTATCTGCGGTTTTGTATGTACATGTTTTTGGAACGAATTCGAATAACAAAAGGCTTACAAATGGACACTTGCCAACGGCAGTCTCAACCCAATCGATACGAATCGTTTGAGGAGAGATTGCTTTCCAGCTCCTTCGTTAGAATTTTGGAATAGGCTAGACATTACACGCTGTGATAGCTTTTTGATGACTATTCCCCGATTCAAAGATATCGACGCTAACTTATCTCTTGGAGTTCTTGTTTGAAATGTGACATTGACTTTGAATTTATCGGTGAAATGTTTTTTTGATTCTTGTAGATGATTTACTCGTTTTTATCAAACTTACTCTTTGCAGTTAAATCATATTCCACGTTGTACGGTTGATGTCAAATGGTATATATATATTTGAAAAGTAAGGGAAGCCCCTTTCTTTTCATCTTTGTTACTGAGAAGTATTTAACGGACTCTAGAAATTGATGAAAGAGTAATATTATATTAGTTTCCGGATCTTATGTCCAATCCAACTCATAATCTATTATTATCATGATTGTATTATTATATTTTTTTAGGATTCCGTTCCCAAAGAGTGCCAACGGTACTGTATTACTAAATCTGCTGTCCATCCATCCGTTCGTCTGTCTGTCAGATGGTAATAGGTAGTCAGTTGAAATGTTCACAAAATGTGTATTTCTACTGCCGCTATAGCAACAAATTAATAATATAAAATTAAAGGGGAAACAAGAAACGTCAAAACTACGGAACCACTTGACCGCTTTTTAAATTATTAGTATTATACATGAATTTTGATGAATAAAAGATATAAATGTACGTGTCAAGTTTCATACAAATTCGTTCGACACAGTAGAGTAACAAATATTTACATCAATGATAGCGTGTAAATTGCGATTGATTTCAGATTCCCACAGACTTCCCTACAGACTTGAGCCTGCTGTGTCCAACAAAATAATCGTCCATATTTTTTCGGGAGGGTAGGAAAGCAGTAAAGTTGTCGACGCGCGTGACTTCATTGTTGCCCAACCGATACTTGACGGGTCGAAACGACCCACGCCACGAATAAATAGAAATGGTAACGTTTTATACGTGACATCCGCATGGAGGATATTATTTAGTCAGCAGAGTTTAATGCAGCACGAGATGTTTGTGTTTTCGGCGTTTTGTTTTGTTATAAAAGGGCGTTCAGAAATTGACGTCCATTGTACTATAATAATATCCGCAATCTATAAGGTCGTCGTTAGATCGAATGGTTGTCTTGTATCTCTATTTAGTCGTTATAATAATGATAGTAGCTGTCCCCCGCGGTTTGGCCCGCGTACCCAAGGGATATCTTACCCTACCCTACCCTACCGTTAAGTTTCCTTAAATTTTCTACGCAACTGTCTTATTTTTTTCCTAAACCTTCTGCAGAGTATTACCTAAAAAAAAGTTGGAAGAAATCGGTAACGTAGTCTCAAGTTATGGGATGACCAAGGAAAATAGGGATTCATTCGATATTAGTAATGGTACCTATGTATAATATGATTAGCTGTATTTAAACCAAATAATATATCTATACACATATTCGTCCAAGATTTACTAATGTAGTCCATTCATGAATATTATTTTCCATCAAATAAACACTTAGTTGAAAGTCGATTGCAATCGAGTCATATTTTTATGTTTAAAACAAACATATCACGAGAATCACATACTAGCGTAGTATTAGAGATTTTTGCAGGTTCGATAACGCCCGAAATATACCCCTGAATGTTGCATGCGTCTAAAGATTATATAAACCGCTTACTATAGGCGGCGGTTTGCTTATTTGCTACCTTATATAAAAAGATAACTAATACAAATGCTTTAATTGTGAACTGAATTGATGATGATTAGAAATAAATAAATAATACCCTTCTTATATATAACTACATATAACTACAGAAATAATATGTTGTAGAAAAATAAAATACATAATCAAGAGAAAGAAATCCTCTTTTTCCTTATCACAAGATATAATATAACTATATTATTACAAATATCCAATAAGGATACACGCAATAGAACAAAAACACGTGGCAGCGCCATCTGGTGTTGTTTCCTGGATACACGCTGATTGAAATGTACACCCGGGGCGATATTTGCGTTGAATACGTTAATTTTGAACCCGTTTTGGGAAATTTATTGTTAATTGCTAAAATTGATGCTATAGAACGTAGCTATAGAAGCTAGAAGATGCCTAATTGAAATATTGTTAATTATATTTTTATTTATAATTATGATGGTTAGGTTACTGTACGGTTGCCAGATACAGATACGCAATATTTTTTCTTTCTTTTTTATGGATTATCCGTTTTAGACCTGACCATAGTAAGTCATGATGTATTGTAGAATCCCTTATCATAATTGTATTCTAACATTCTTTTTTATTAATTATCATGTTTTATGTGTCGTTTTAAGCGCTCGTGGTGTAGCATGATTATTAGCCGTTCTTAATCGATCGGCAAAGTTAAGCTACGTCTGTCGTGGTCGGTACCTGGATGGGTGACCGCCTAGTGGTATTTCAAATCGAGCGTTTCCGTGCTTCGGAAGGCACGTAAAGCCGTTGGTCCCGGTTATCACTTAATTGTGATAGTCGTTAAGCTAGTTGGATGCATCCTGGGCGGCTTGAAAAATTCCAACAGTAGGTTGACCACTAGCCTACCTCCACCAATCCGCAGTGGGCACGCGTGGTGGAGTATCGCCCAGTCACTTTCACCCTCATTTATGAAAGGAGGCCTGTGCTCAACAGTAGGACATTATAGGCTGATGATGATGATGATGATGTGTCGTTTTATTTGTCTAGCTAGAGACTTCATGAGTCAAATAGAGACTGGATTTTAATTTTAATTAGTTATAGTTAGGCTTCATAACTTTTGTATTGAATACGGATTTTAATGCATAGCTCTTTATGGAATACGGACTTTAATATATCTATAAAATATTCTTTAAATTTTAGATCCTAGTAAGTATTAGATCCGCACAGAGTAATAACCAACCCACACAAAGAATAAATTTCCATTCGCATAACATTCAAAAAGAGCAACTTCTCAAACTAATTCTTGTAGCGACACATTTTTTCCTAAAATCATTAAGGTCGAGGGCTTTTCGTTCAGCTTCTTCCATAGATTTTCTGTACAGTGTGACTGAATACTTGCCCGCGGCTCATTACGCCCCTATGAATAATTCATGCGCTAGCGCCTTAGACCCCCTCGCCTGCCAGCCCTACCGGAGAGGGTAGGGTTGGCAGACAAGGAAAATCTTGGGTTGAGTGTAATCTTTATCTAGTGGAGATTTGGGTTCTGTATTCGAATTAAATTGGATGGTAAGCATGTGAGACTTTAAGGATTTGTTTTGGGAGAGCTTGGGAGTAGAGTGAAATAATGTTAAACAGATCCAATTGACAGAGCCATCACCTTTTTTTTTATAAGACTAAGTCGGCAAGCATACGGCCCACCTGATGGTAAGCGGTTACCGTAGCCATATGGACGCTTGCAACACACGAAACATCGCTCACGCGTTGTCAACCTTTCCCCCCTCCCCAATGAGCTCTGGCAACCTTACTCACGCACAGGAACCCAACTTTACACAATATAAAGTTATTTGGCTGCGGTATTCTGTAAGGCCAGTTGAGCTGCTCTTTGAGCGAATTAACGCTACGCTTTACCTCTCTTGAACCTTATACCGATTTAAAAATATTCTACGGTAAGGTACACTTCTAAGTAAGGAAAAACCATCGCTGAGATCGCATAAAATTGTATTTAAAAGAAAAACCGACGGTAAAATCTCCAAACATTGTAGTCAATATTCAACAATACGGTTGAGTACAACCCTACTCTCTTCAGCCTAGATCATACCCATTGACCTAAAGGCTTTAGATCGAGAGCTCATTGACATGTCGTAAGATGTAATATTTTTCCTTTCTTGGCTAAAATGTGTAAACACTTGTATTACTACGTGTGGTTTTACTGGGGTTTTGACATCATTGTTGTGTTATTTTAACAATGACTTTATATTATATAGGTATCTTATCCATGTAAAGTACCTACTATACTACATTCACGTAAACTTTACTTTTACGTACGAAGGTAGGTAAATTGTTTATATTAATTCATAGGAAAATTACCAGTAAATAATTGCCATATTATATTTTAAGTTAAAAAAAAAAATTGAAATCAAATGTACTTTACGAGTAAACTAGCCTCAGCACGCGGCTCTACCCGCATAGTTATTTTTGACTCGCAATAGTTAGACTAAAATATCACTTTAAATCTATACTTCTATACTAATTTTATAAAGCTGAAGAGTTTGTTTGTTTGAAATATTTTTGTGTTGTGTAGTCCATTTATCGAGGAAGGCTTTAGGCTATATAACATCGCGCTGCGACTAATAGGAGCGAAGCATCAGTGAAAAATGTTGCAAAAACGGGGAAAAATATTCATATAGGGTAGGGTAGGGTAGGGTAAGGTAGGGTGGGGTAGCACCACGCGAACGAAGTCGCGCCGGGTCTCAATTTGTACAGTGATTCTTATGTTATAAGGACACCAATATACAGAAAATTGTATAACATGGAGTCGGCTAGTTACTCGTATGTCACAAAAATAACAACTGCAAATGGAAAATGAAAATAACCTGTGCAAAATCAGGAATGCTAAGCAACAGTTTCAACTATACAAATTGAACAATATTTGTAACATAAACGAGATATTTCAATACAAAATTGACTTATTTTAGCTTCCAGCAACAGATAATAGAATTCACTTTGCAAATTTTGCTCCAACAGGCACCTGAAAACGTAGGATCGAAACAAAGGCTCTATCTGGACTAGTGAAAGCCAATGGACTGTGTACGCGGATAACTGTGGTGTGAACTAGAATTAGCTTTATTTTGGCTCTTAAGTCGTGCATACATAGAATTACATTATGTAGCACCATTGAACTGGAAATTCCGTAGTTTCTCTTTCAAGTGTTTGTTTTGAAAATCTATGATGATTGCAGAGGTAATTTAAGGATCCAATATTTCAGTTACTACAAAGAATACACCATCATGACCATATAATAATAATGATGATAATATAAGTACGATGTTTAGAGAAAATGGTTTTTTCTATATCTTGAATACCTAGTTTCTGTGTGCAACTCTGTATATCTCAATTGTGTACGACGCACATTGTCCATTTCAAATAACACGAGTTGCCTCCGCACTGGGGCCCAATACTTGTGCTTTCAACAATGTTGTCTTAGCTATTATAACATTCTAGATATCTGTCTAAATATTTTAAATATAGATATCATACTCGCCGCATCGCGGAGCGCGCGAAAGGGATGCTCTACCCCGTAGCTATCCAAGCACACAGCAACAAGTTTACAGCGGTTAAGCTATATCCATCAATGATGTCGATTCTGTGGTAAATCGCACTAATCTAATTTTAGACACATCACATATCTTTCTTACAAACATTATTGAAAAAGGATAGAACAATATTTAAAGCTTTCAAATTAGTTTTTTCCGTCTTGATTTACGGGTAACCGCTTGGACTGATTTGATAGGACAACATTTCTAATATCCTTTTCTAATGTTCTTTGTTAGAAAGAGATATAGAATCAGCACCAATAAAGATTTATTTATACAATCTCAAAATAATATCGCCTTAAGCTAAAATAACAAGGCTGTGGTTGCAATTTTATACACTCTTTGGTGTCAATCAACCAGCGCAGGAAAAAAAGCCATGTCTATCTACTCTGGACTATTAATATAAGTCTACCTATAGAGTAACATAACTATCAGTTTTGAACAGCTTGTATTCAAAGCACCCAGCAATAATTATCATCTAGCCAACTGCCTCAGCCATAGGCCTCACTCGGAGGCCGTATTCTATATTGATTAAAAGCATATCCAGTGAAGCTGACTCTACATGTCAGCTTGTCAATAACAGAAATTTCTGTGTGAGTGCTATTTGTTTACTCAAGTACAGTTGGGTGATAATTTCTTATGGTGCGTCCATGCTTAGCGAACCGAGCACGAGCCGAGCCACGAACGAGCATGATTCGCGTAGCGTGGATGGGCTTGCGAGCCACGAACGAGCATTTGTAGCGTGCTTGATTGCGCTCCGCCCGATTTTCAGTTTTTTCACGAACACAAGTTTCGCGTAGCATGGACGCACCATTACATAAACACAATATACTAGATGTAACTAATAGAGACAAATAGAGCGCCACTGCTATGCCATAGGTAAAGTTGCTAATAGGAATTTTCGCTGAAATAAGGCATGTACATACCCAAATAAACCAATCTAAATTTTTTGCTGAAGTTTTGCCTCATTGCATATAGAAATTAGTAAATCCCAGGGGTTTGCCAATGCTCCAGCTCAAATAGGATATCGATACCACTGAACAACGATAGCAATTTTTCCAATTATTATTTGTTCAAAATACCAAGTCTGATAAAATGTAATTTAAGAAAACTAATAAACCCACCTAAGTTATTATAAATATTCTGAAAACTGGTCTTCCAGTTTCTCTGTAAGTGATCATTTCCTGTTTGTAACGATCTCTTGATTCGCCCTATTGTAAGAGTAAATTGCCAATATAACAATGAAAAGATAATTATTGGGGAACGAAATTTGAAATTGTGATTATAAGTGTTATATTTGAGACATTTGTTAAATAGCGAGCTAAATCGTGATCTGAATAGTGCCTTGAACTTCAAATAATTAATTGAGTTCATAACCTCTATTAGTTAGCTGGTTTCGCACCGTAGTTAGTCAGAGCCGTGGGAAGCAAGTGCGGAGGGACAATAGGTCTTGTGAACACGACTTCCCCCGGGACGAGCTATCTAAGCGCCGCGCTTGGAGGGGTGAGCAGGTACGCGTTCAACACGAGAGCCCCCTCTATATAGCGCAGGTGGCGACCACCGTGAGGTTTTAGCCGGTAAAAGTCCGGCATAACCTGGCCGCTCCCCCCCAGGGCGGTCGAGTATCCTAGGAGGATTTCCCCACGCAAAAAAATAAATAAGGTCTTATGTCCACTTCAGGTTATTCAGGACTCCACGAGCAAAGGGCGTTGTATACTCGCGTATCAATCTAAATATCTTTGGTTGTAGTTTCTAATTGTATATATATGATATGTACATTCGTCATATTTCTGACAAATATATTACATACCTATTTGTAATCCACAAAAAGAAATCGGTTAGTAACATTATTGTAATAAAAATACAAATAATTTAAATATAACGCTCACTCACCATTACATCGATATCAAAGCAACGTAACATAAATAACCGAAGTCAACCGCAAAAAACCCTTCCCAAAAGGGTTGTCCTCAACAATAAAAAACTTATGGGGGTACTTCCGAACCCCCGTTTAGGCTCACGCGGCCTTTCACAACAAAGTTGAAAAGTTACGTCAATTAAATAGATGACTTTGTAAAATAAATCGAGTTTTCCGAAGCTCTTAGTTGGAAAGACGTCAAGTAGTAAATTTTATTAGCAAGACGCGAAAATGATTAATTGATTTTCGGTGTCGACCGTCGCGTCGAGTTATGGATGACAAACAAAATTACTACAGGATGATTCGGAATTTCTGTAGCGTATAGGCAAGCATAAAATATATGTAAATATAATCATTTAAATAATTGTGTCAATTCCTTTAATTAAAAAAATATAATTAAATCGGCTATTGTGACCCTTTTCGTATACTAATTGCAGAAAATGAATTTTAATTAATAAATAAAATTAAATAAAGGCTCTATTTATATCCATTTAACCATTTTTTTTTATACAACTTAGTCGATAAACAAGCATATGGCCCGCCTGATGGTAAGCGGTTACCGTAGCCATATAGACGCTTGCAACACAAGAAGCATCGCTCACGCGTTATCGACCTTTCCCCTTCCCCTATGAGCTCTGGCAACTTTACACAACATAAAGTTATTTGGCTGCGGTATTCTGTAAGTATTCTGTACTTCCCCAGTCGAGCTGCTCTTTGAGCGAATAAACGCTATGCAACAAATAATTATACAAAAATAAATAGCTTTCGAAAATCCTTAATTTAATTCACATCATGTATCATCAAGGTACAAATAGTAGAGCTATGTATGAATGAATCAAAGTTCTAACTTATAGCGAATCAGCCTGTATATTACAGTCATGATTCAAGTTAAGTCAAGTAATCAAGGGAAGTGATTTAAGTCGAGAGATGAATCGTGATTGAAATTAAGTTACAATTAAGTAACTGAAAACGATAATTAAAAATTCGATTCAAGTTATGTTTAGCAAGGAATATTAATAGAGTTATGAAAATTTATACAAAAAATATAGTTTAATTCGAATGTAAATTAGGTAAATATGATACTTTATTATGGACTCGCAAGCGAAGCCGTAAGTGTAAGTATGATATATTATGCATATATTATAATATCGTCTTAGTAACGACCAATAAAAAAAACCTTGAAGTAATCTAATTTAATATAATAAAAAGATACGTCATTTGAATTTGCTCTTTATCCAACGACTGTCAGCCATGTCCCAAAAATTATTTATTCATTATCTTAGCAGAATGTCAAATAGACGGATCATAATGAGCAGACAGCTGAAAAGAACTCATCCCTCGGGCTCTCCAAGCGAAATCATTAGCAGTGTGTCCATCAATCACAAGAAACGCTGACTGTAACGATATAATTACGAATAAAAGGAAAATAATAAATAAGAGAAAAAATAGGAATCACTTAGCGCACGGCCATGGATTTTTGCGATGGTAAATGATATGACTAGTGATTTTAATGGAGATAGTTGAGAGAGCGAACAACATTTAGACAAACAGCTACTAAAGACTAAGTTAAAAAGGTAGGTAATTATGTAGGCCGGGAAGACTCAAAGAGGCATCGATGCGAAACAAAGAGTGATGATTACATATCGACTGGATGCAGGTGGCTTAAATCCACAACCATTATTGGACATTGCGTAGCTAAATATGCAATGATAATTACTGACGAAGATCGTAAGATTCAATAGATCTATGAGTTTTGAAATCTTAATCTACAAAATAAAACTCTTACACTGTCTGACAGATAGCGCACAACCTACGGTGGGTCCAACAACATCGATGAAAATCCCTTTGGAGTATACCTGGACATCAAATTCCGCAACATGTCAGTGACTTTGCACTTTGAACAATAGGACCAATAACTGCATCTAAATGTTTGGTGTGTCCTTGACTTGTGGGAAAAGTGGAGGGAAACAGATCGCGAGGCAGGTCACCTATGCACGTGAAATCCGCAATAGGAAATAGCATATCTGACAGCACCAGAAAGTCTGCCAATAGAAAGAGATGGCGGGAGATCGTACGGAGGGCCGTGTCCACCTCTACCACCAATGAAGTCGCCTCAAAGTGACCACGACCGCTCTGCCAAGAGCGAAACGACACAGAAGAAGTGTTCTTGACTTAACCAATCAGAGCGGATTGTCGTTGGTGGGGAGTTGGCGGAATAGATTTCAAACAAAATGAACGTCAATGTGCTTCTGGGTCCAGAAGTATGAATTACACAGGAATTCCTTATATAAAGTAAAGTACTTAGAAAGGCACTAAGAAAGGATTTCCCGGAAGGAAAAGAGAGGTAGAACATAGCTTTTATACGCTCAAAGAGCAGCTCGACTAGGGAAGTATCTCCACCTTACAGAATACCGCAGCCAAATGTTGTGTCCTGCGCGTGAGTAAGGTCGCCAGATCTCATTGGGGAAGGGAGAAGGGTCGATTTCGTGTGTTGCAAGCGTCCATGTGGCTACGGTAACCGCTTACTATCAGGTGGGCCGTATGCTAGTTTACCGATATAGTCGTATAAAAAGGAATTTAACCTCTAAGGGGGCTAGTATACATATAATCTGTATATATAAAATTCAAAGTCCTGACTGACTGACTGACTGACTGACTGATATATGCACGCACAGCCTAAACCGCTGGTCCTAGAGACATGAAATTTGGAGGGTGTATTCTTTGTGAAGAGTAGGTATCCACTAAGAAAGGGTTTTTCGAAATTCCACCCCTGAGGGGGTAAAATAGGGGATGAAAGTTTGTATGAAAGTCCGTCAGTTTCGAAGTTAGAATCTTCAAATTTTGGGTTTAGGCTAAAGATTGAAAATTAATGTATAGGTGTCTGAGCGTTTGTTATAATTACACCCCCGTAGGGGGGAAAAGAGGGATGAAGTTACTTATGCAAGTCCTTCATTTCCACATTAAACACCACTAAATATATTATAATACAGTGTAGGTGGTGTGTGTTAGGAGATCCTAACGAAGGATTTTTTGATATTACACTCCTAAGGGAGTAAAAAAGGGGATGAAAGTTTGTATGAAAGTCCGTCAGTTTCGAAGTTAGGATGTTCAAAATTAGTGTTAAGGCTGACGATTGAAAATTAATTTATACCTGTCTCGGCGTTTTTGATAATTCCACCCTCGAAGGGATGAAAAAGCGGGATGAAGTTGTGTATTGGATCTCACTGACTAATATATCAACGCACAGGCTAAACCGCTGGTCCTACAGACATGAAATTTGGAGGTTGTGTGCTTTGCGAAGTGTAGGTAAGCACTAAGAAAGGGTTTTTCGAAATTCTACCCCTGAGGGGGTAAAATAGGGGATGAAAGTTTGTATGAAAGTCCGTCGGTTCTGAAGTTAGGATCTTCAAATTTTGTGTTAAGCTGATGACTGAAAATTAATTCATACGTGTCTTAGCTTTTTTTGATAATCCACCCCTCGAAGGGATGAAAAGCAGGATGAAGTTGTGTATGGGAAATCACTGATTGATATATCAACGCACAGCTTAAACTGCTGGTCTTAGAGACATGAAATTTGAAGGGTGTGTTCTTTTGAAGTGTACGTATCAAATATGTATGGGTTTTTCGAAATTCCACCCCTAAGAGGGTGAAACGGGGGTTGAATTTTCTGTGAAACATATTATTACACGTAAGTTCTTGGTTTTTACATGCTTTTTTATGATTGCGTATTTTGTAAATAAATAAAATGTTTTGAAAAAAAAAAATATAAATATTACAATATAAAATTCAAAGTCCTGACTGACTGACAGATATATCAACGCACAGCCTAAACCGCTGGTCCTAGATACATGAAATTTGGAGAGTGTATTCTTTGTGAAGAGTCGGTATCCATAAAGAAAGGGTTTTTCGAAATTCCACCCCTAAGGGGGTAAAATAGGGGATGAAAGTTTGTATGAAAGTCCGTCAGTTTCGAAGTTAGGATCTTCAAATTTTGTGTTTAGGCTGAAGACTGAAAATTAATTCATACGTGTCTTAGCGTTTTTGATAATCCTGCTTTTCATCCCTTCGAGGGTGGACCTCGAAGGGATGAAAAGCAGGATGAAATTTTTGAAAAGTAACTGATATATCAATGCACAGTATTGCACAGCTTAAACCGCTGTTCTTAGAGACATGCAATTTGGAGGGTGTGTTCTTTGTGAAGTGTACGTATCAAATATGAAAGGGTTTTTTGAAATTCCAACCCCCGTTTCACCCTCTTAGGGGTTAAGAGGGTGAAACGGGGGTTGAATTTTCTGTAAAACATATTATTACACACGTAATTTAAGTTTTTGGTTTTTTAATTATTAATACTTTATTTTGTAAATAAAAAAAATAAAAAAAAACAATTGAGAGGGAGGGAGAGCACTTATTATGTTTGTTTTTGAAGAAAAATATGTCATTTGTTTCCTGTAGGCCACGCGGGCGAAGCCGCGGGCAAAAGCTAGTAGTTAATAAAATAAAAATAAATATTACAGAAACGTAAAAACAAACCCTCAACCGAATTTCCGTGTCCCAAACGTCAACATTCCCTTAACAGCTTTCAAACAAACTTCCATGTTATCGAGTTACCTGTGCCTTAATAATCAACCAAGTTAAAATGTAATTAACTGGATGACTTTACAGAATAAAATTAGACCTCTAAAGATCCCCTTTGTTTGCAAGAACTTACACATCACCCTGGCCTTTTGAAAAATGATTATAGTCAAAGTTTTCCCGACGCGATTTTAAAGTACTTGAGGCTGTCTCTTTCTAATAAAATGGCGTTGAAGGAAATGCTAAAACTTTGAACGGGCAAGTTTTAAGTCGGTCTAGTATGAAAGCTATCGGCATAACTAAGTGTACGCTTAGACATCGTACAAATAATCAAGTTAAAACAAAACTAAAACTGTTTTGTATTTTGTTACTACTATCTCAGAGTATATAAATACTACGTACAACTACTATTATATTTTGATTTTACAGTGGTATTTTATATAGTAGTATTTTATAGTGGTCATTGTATTTAAAAATAAAAATGCAGGTGAAATAAGTTAGTAAGGTCTTTAATTATAAAATACTAGCTGTCTGTCCCCCGCGGTTTTACCCGCGTTCCCGTGGTAAAATGACGCATAGGCTATCTGCATGCCAAATTTCATGATGATCCGTTGAGTTTCAGTTTTTTTGTGATCTTGGCTGATATAGAACGGAAATAAACATTTACTCTGTGTTCACAATGACTAAAAGGGCAAAAACTAAACTATCTCAAACTGAACGCAAAATTATTTCTACAGTAGGTACTACGCTTGACTTGTATTCATTTCCCCTATCGCCCCACTGCCCCAGCCTCGAATGGCACCACAAGTGCGCGGTGGGTATTACATTTTTAAACATAGTTCTGAGAAGGTCAAGTCGTTTATTTCAACGTAATGAATAAATGCCGAGCTTATGCTGCTTATGCTGAGTTTCGTATAAACAAGAGTTTGTGTGTACCTATGTATGAATGAAGTAGCTGAGGAATTAGTAACAAAAAGGGTACCTTAATACCTTATTTAGGTATAAAAAAATATTTAAATCTACACATAGATATTCACTGATCGATCAATCTGTTCATGGTAAACAAATCGTAAAGAATATTTTTAATTATTACACAAAAAAATATTATTACACTTATTTTCTTTCATTCGTCAGCCTTAGACAATCATTATCTTTAATACTTTTGCTCGCGGGTAAAATATAAATAACAGGTAGAGATTTCGAGATGGCATATTTTCGAAACTCATGTTGGATTAGTCATGCTGAACAACTTTTACTAAGGGACCTACACTGGGCTTCCATCTTAGGCTTCGTCATCCTCTCTTATAGGCGGGTCAGTAGCCAAACGTAATAGACTAGGAGGGCACGACAGAAATGGTAACGATAAGGTAAATGGCTAAACTCATGTTCATGGGATAAAGGACACCTCTCTGATGCCAAATATGTCGGTCTGCCTGCGCCAAGTGGTTGCGTTATCTAGATATGGCGCCTGAAAAACTGTTTATCGTGACCGAAAAAAAACGATAAGGTAAATGGCTGAACTCGACGTAGAAAGTAAGTGTTAGTTGTACTGATGTCATTTAAAAAAAAACTGACCAAATATTCGGTTGCGTTATCTAGATATGGCGCCTGAAAAACTGTTTATCGTGACCGAAAAAAAACGATAAGGTAAATGGCTGAGCTCGACGTAGAAAGTAAGTGTTAGTTGTACAGGTCGGTTAACGAAAGCTGGCACGTTCACAGTACTCATAAATTTGCAATCAGTCAAGTCTAATGGACGAATGCAAAAATAGACCACTCTATATTTATGAGCAGTAGCAAAAGCAAAACAATAACTGTCTCCTTCATACTCATAAGCTTGACTTTGCGCGAGAGAGACGGTGTAAATGTGTTGAAACGTGCCAGCTTTAGTTAACCGACCTGTACTGATGTCAATTTAAAAAAAACTGACCTAATATTCGGTTGCGATATCTAGATATGGCGCCTGAAAAACTGTTCATCGTGACCGAAAAATAATAATAATAATGGCTGATCTCGACGAATCATAGTCGTCACCATTGCTAGCTTGTTAATAAAAAAACTGTAAAAAATTTTGGTTGCATTTCTATCTACGTAACATACGTTTCTAAGCGATCTACGAAACAATTATTACTATGAATAATTTGAGTGTTTTACGGTTTCGCGGATTTTGCATTGTCAAAAATATTAAATGTTATCAGTGCCGCCGCCGTCCCTTTACACCCTCCGCCGCCCTGCCTGCACTGATCGGCATTCAGAAGTCAACAGGCAAACATAGATAAGATTATAACATTGTTATAAATACTAGCCACGCTCTGAAAACTATGTTTCAATGGTTTTCTGCCAAAAATCTTATGCGCAAATATTAAAAAAAAAATGTATAAGGTTTTCAGTATCAAATTTAAGTTGATACCAATTTTAGTTGATTTCTTGGTCTGACCATAGACTTTAGATTTTGGGGTGCTCACCTGGAAGCCTTAGGTGGTAAACTGAGCTCCGCTGCTTTTGCAGTCAGCAAAATAAAGTAACTGACGGACATTCATACAGCCAGATTAATTTATTTTGCATATTTTCATAGTCTTATGTCTCAAAGGTCTTTTGCTGTGGAGCTCTGTTTGATTGTTTGTTTCTGAGTTTTGTTTTGTAGCATATATGATATCAATGTAACTATGACACAAACCTAAGCAAATTTTTTCAGCAATTGCTGCTATCTCATAAATATGCATTGTTTACGCAATTACACCAAACAAAATTAGGCATGTACACGAAAGGGTTACGCGGATGTATGTATGTATCATCATCATCATCAGCCTATAATGTTCCACTGCTGAGCACAGGCCTCCTTTCACAAATCAGGGTGAAAGGGAATGGGCAGATACTCCACCACGCGTGCCCACTGCGGATCGGTGGAGATAGGCTAGTGGTCAACCTACTGTTGGAATTTTTCAAGCCGCCTAGGAGGCATCCAACTAGCTTAACGACTATCACAATTAAGTGATAACCGGGACCAACGGCTTTACGTGCCTTCCGAAGCACGGAAACGCTCGATTTGAAATACCACTAGGCGGTCACCCAGCCAGGTACCGACCAAGACAGACGTAGTTTAACTTTGCAGATCGATTAAGAACGGCTAATCATGCTACACCACGAGCGCTTCATGTATGTATGTATGATTCAGTATAATATGAAACTTTCGCTCACTACATAATATTTTCAAAAATGTACTGAAACAGCAAAATTAATATATTAATTTCCAGAAATACATTTCGTGGAGACTCCTGAGAACCCAAACAGTAGATGGCGCGAATTGCCCTTTTTGTAATACAAAAATTGATGCCAAAAGACCGCAAGACATAAGACTATGAAAATATGCAAAATAAATTAATCTGGCTGTATGAATGTCCGTCAGTAGCCTTATTTTGCTGACTGCAAAAGCAGCGAAGCTCAGTTTACCACCTAAGGCTTCCAGGTGAGCACCCCAAAATCTGCAGACTATGGTCAGACCAACAAAACAGTTTTATCTACTATATTAAGTTTACTACCAATACCATCCACAATAACATTGGTATCAACATTGTACATTATTTGATAATGAAAATCTTGTACATTTTGTTTTTTTTAGAATTTAGCATAAGATTTTTGGCAGCAAACCATTGAGACACTGTTTTCAGAGCGTGGCTAGTATTTATAACAATGTTATAATCTTATCTATGTTTGCCTGTTGACTTCTGAATGCCGCGCAGTGCAGGTGGGGCGGCGGAGGATATAAAGGGACGGGGGCGGCACTGATAACATTTCATATTTTTGATAATCCAAATTCCGCGAAACCGTAAAACACTCAAATTATCCATAGTGATAATTGTTACGTGGATCGCTTATAAACGTATGTTACGTAGCTGGAAATGCAACCAAAATTTTTGACAGTTTTTTTATTAATAAGCTAGTAATGGTGACGACCATGAGTCGTCGAGATCAGCCATTATTTTTAATATTTTTAGGTCACGATGAACAGTTTTTCAGGCGCCATATCTAGATAACGCAACCGAATATTAGGTCAGTTTTTTTTTAAATTGACATCAGTATCACTAACACTTACTTTCAACGTCGAGCAAAGCCATTTACCTTATCGTTTTTTTTCGGTCACGATAAACAGTTTTTCAGGCGCCATATCTAGATAACGCAACCGAATATTTGGTCAGTTTTTTTTAAAATGACATCAGTATATCTAACACTTACTTTCTACGATGAGTTCAGCCATTTACCTTATCGTTTTTTTTTCGGTCACGATAAACAGTTTTTCAGGCGCCATATCTAGATAACGCAACCACTTGGCGCAGGCAGACCGACATATTTGGCATCAGAGAGGTGTCCTTTATCCCATGAACATGAGTTTAGCCATTTACCTTATCGTGACCATTTCTGTCGTCACCTCCTAGTATATAAGTTCATTTAAATAAAAATTAAAAAAGGAAAAGTATAGTCTTTATTAGTGGGCAAAGCTATTTTTAGTTATTGTAGTCCAGTATAATTAGATAATCAAATTACATTAATTGTGGTACTAATGATTTTTGTCATACAAAAAAAAATGTGGTGCTAGTTGCAACAATAAGTTCTCTAAGGACATGGTATTGTCGCAACTTAGAGCATTTGTTTCTTGCGGACCGAATCTACCCCTTCAAATTAAGACACATCAACATTTTAGGCTTTTCGGTACGCGGACGAACAAAGAGTGGGCCGAATGTACTAAAGACCCCTAGTACCACAATTTTTGTTTAGGAATTATTCACTATGAAAGTTTTTCTCGAATCTTTGCGAATTTAAGGTAATCATATCCATACATAACTCTATCGATATGCCAAAAATCATTAGTACCACAATTAATGTAAAATGTTTCTTAATTTTGAGCTAATTCTACTGGACTATTGTTAATTACAATCCAGCCTATACCATAACTATAATTCTTAAATAAAATCCCATTAATCAGTTTAGGATCTGATAAGGCACTTATGAACACTGCAGTTGACGTTACCTAATTGTTCCCATTCCTAAAATGTTAATTAATCATTCATCTCAAACAAATTATTTTTTGCCATACGATATCTCAAGATTCTACTACGTAGTATAGATATAAACAGTAGCACAATACTCACGTGGTACACTTCCCAGCATTCGCTAGCGCTAGATGTAGCGCGAGCAATAAAACAGCTCTCACAGTCATCTCGATATTCAGGTCAGCGCATCGCCACCAAGCCGGATATTACACCACGAACCTGGAAGACGATGGTACATTTAAACATGCTACTGTTAGGGGAATGTACTGTGATGCAAATAATTTGGACTGCGGGAATTTATTTTATTGTGTTTTAAGCTTTTATGTATGTAATTTGATATACATAATATTGAGCACAGACTTATAAAAAACTTAAGACGTAGTGTCGCCTATTAACGAGTGATGCACTAAAAGGATGCCGGCCTTCTTGTAAATACATGACACTATAGGACACACGCACACATATATACACTATATTGAGACGTCGACAATGACAATAAGGCTCAGTATCACTTGTGCCTGCTTGGGCAAGTACTGATTTTAGTCACGCATACGTAGGAAATATTCGGTTTAATTTTCATATAAGGTGATACTCCGTCTTGTTCTTTTTTATACGTCTATGGTATTGGGTTGGAAATAAGTTTGCTCTGTTATTTCAAAGGTCTAATTTATTTTCAATTCTTCATCTTCGTTAAAACTTATCCCATGCCTTAACTTTACAAACAACTCTAACATTGACTTTCAATATCGTAAGCGTTTCTTTTACCAAAGAAAAATAATAATCCTCAAAGCATGTTTGACCGTCATAAACTTCAGCGGCGGTGAGTGGGGGATTTTCCCTGAAAATAAACGTGTAATTCAGCAATTCATGAAATCAGCACGTTTCACCTTTCCCAATAATACTTTAACTACACACGCGTCAATAAAAATGCTGAGTTATATCAGTTTCTAAGATTATTTTACCGTTTTTCTGGGAACAAGTGTATTTACTGGGTTCTGTTGTTGTTGTTATATTTTTTCTTATACCTATTAATAAACATAACAACAAATACATAATAAGGACTAAATTGATCCCATATTATTCAATATACAGGAGGGAAAGTACTCTAAATACTGGAGATAGCTAATTACTCAAATGAAACGTTCCTTTATTTTCAAAAAGAAATAAATCTGCATTTAAAGATTTTCAAAAATTCACACAAAATGAAAAAATAACATATTGTACCTACTTTTATAGCATCAATCGATAGGGTCAATCATATGGATTAAATAAAAATCAAAATCAAAAATTATTTATTCAATTTAGGCCCTGATAAGGCTCTTATGAACGTTAACAAATGACTCTACACCGGTTCCAAATACAACTTGAACTGAGAAGACTCCGGCAAGATACTCAGCAAGTCTTTTTTTTTATGTGTACTTATAAGTATTACAATTTACAAAATATATATAACAATAGCCTGCGAAGCGAACAATTCATTCAAATGCATTCTTGTCATCTACAAAATCAGAAACTTTATAGTATACCCTTTCTTGCATAACTTCTGTTTTACTATCTTTTTGAATCTATGTATAGGTAGCTCTTGGATTTCTTTGGATACTTTATTATAGAAACGTATACATTGCCCCTTGAAAGAGTTAACTTTGCTGAGCCGAGTTAAAGGTACAGCAAGTTTGTGCTCTCTCTAACCAACATGATTAATTAAATGAACGCCCTGTATACTTGAAACTGTTTCACAAACTAACATTAAATAATAGTTGAAGCAGGCTTTCGATTACTTGTACGTACAGCCTCTAGATCGCTTAATCTTACAAAAGCTGTATTTATGATATATAAAACTGTTTAACAACTCGCATGAAGCCCCCGAACCAATACGGGCTAGAATTTCTAAAGGTCTCTCATACAAGCATATAGATATCGTAGCGTTGGTATGCTGCTTTTGATACGGTGGAGAGAAATACGTCGAAATATTGCTTTGCTGATCCAAAGAGATGAAAAATAATTTTGGGATATTGAAATAAAATAGCACACATTTATGTTGTAGAAAGAAACGCTAACTCAGGTTTTTTAAGTGTTTTAAAACCTTAAAAAACCATAGAAATAACAACCCTAAATAAAGATAGTTTTGACGTTTCGACTATTCATATTTCATCAAAAGCGTATACCGTATACTCCAGAATCCAAACAACCACATCAATTAATCGCCTTTAATTTCTCAATTTATATTGCAACTTTTCTATATGGATGTGTGAATCAAACAAGTGCTAAGGCTTAGTATAGACACATACATATGCAATAAAATCAAAACTATTTGGAGAGATATTTGTCAACGACGATGACAATGATGTTCAGCAATTACTCGAAGAAAAATATTTTTTGTAAGTTTTTTTTTATATTTATTGCAATTAGTCTACACTTGCCTTCGTTTATATATTTTTTGATGAATCTTTGTAACTGTTTTATGCAAGAATAAAAACATCCCGTATTTTTCAACTGCCAAGAATTAAGCCTACCAAAATTTAAAATTATCTAAACATTATTCCTTACATTACTATTGTGAGAATATGTAATAGGAAATTCAATAAATATTAACTAATCTAATTCAATAAATTAATAGATAATTGTATCTACGTCGGATTTGTAATTAGTAGGCAGAAGTGGAGATAATTTGTGTTAGGAAGGGGAATATAGCTGAACAATTACCGGGGAACGTGATTAACGGGATTCCCTAGCGATTCCACCATTAAAACCTGGACCGATCAAGTTATATTAATCATTTGAATTTGTAAACGGCGAATAATGAATTGTCTATTTTGGAACATTGTTTATTGAGATCTGGTACGAAAGTTTTATATATTAACTATTATTTAAGTGTATTGTTTATTTTAATGAAATATATATGGAATAACCTTACTATTATTATAAATGCGAAAGTGAGTTTGTTTGTTTGTTACGCCTTCACGCTTCAACTACTCAATGGATCATCATGAAATTTGGCATACAGATGGAAAGGAAATGGCATAGGCTACTTTTTATCTCGGGAACGCAGGTATCACCGCGGGGGACAGCTAGTTAATATATATTCTGGGACTACCATACACGGCTATCTATCTAATCTGAACTAAGCTGAGCTTGTGGTATGGAAACCAGATAACTCATCTTCTACATCATATACAATTTCATTTTGTGAATAGATACTTCATAAAAATGCGACATACAGACATGTTCGTGGGAATCTTATATACTTGGGAGTCTTACCAACCATGCTGTCACGTCAAGTAGTATTAGTCAGTATTTTTTTTATTTTATCACATACGTGGTAGCAAGGGTCAAGCATTATTATAACATGAGTCAGCCCGTTTGGTGGCTGCTACAATCTCGTGTTGAAAATCTGTCGCCAAGCATCTACCCATGTGTTCCGACTACAGTACTTGAGACTACCTGAGAGCCTCTTTAGATTTTATGTGTTTTCCACTTAATTAATGTTTAATTTTTATATCTTATTTCTAGTACAATTTTTAATTTTATTATTAGTATAATTTTTTTAGTACAATTTTGAATATTAATTATAATTTAAAATTTTGTTTTTTATAAATTTGAATTAAAAGTTAAATTTAAATAGAATAAGTACGTCAAATAATGACGTACTTATTCTAATAGACTTTTTGGTGCTGCCGAACCACTGAATGGAGTGAAACAGTCCTATACGTCAAAAAGAGCAGGAGTATTTAATGTATGGCGCTGTCTCCCTCTGTTTGGACGATCGGCTGTACCAGTTTCAGTTGTCTGGTAATGCCTTTAGATTCTGAAAATTGTGTGTTAGTTACTTCCTTATAGCACTCGGGTACTTTACTTACCGGAAAACCAATATATCCCTCGGGAACGCGGGTGAAAACACGGGACGGAAGCTAGTAATAATATAAACAGCAGAAAATTATTTATATTAAGGTCGTAGTTTTTAATTTTTTATACCACTAAGGTGGCAAACAAGCATACGGCCCGCCTGATGGTAAGCGGTTACCGTAGCCTATGGACGCTTGCAACACCAGGGGTATCACTAGCGCGTTGCCGACCCTGAAGAAACCTCTTCACACCCTTCTTGCAGAACCCCATGCTGTACTCCATTGGGAAAACTACGGCGGGGAGCTCATTCCACAGTCTGAGCGTCCGCGGAAGAAAACTCCTTTGGGCCCGCACAGTTCGAAACAATTCTGTTTTCAATGTGTGAGGATGGACTCCCCGTCGATGTCGTTCCTTACTTTATTAAAATTAAATCATTATTACGAATAATAGGTTATTATTGAAGCACCATTCCACAGGTACATAATACCTTCCAACACAATAGGCAGTGAAATGTATATGTAATATGTAATGCCGTATAATTATCAATAACACAAAGCTTGGACTCACTCACAAAAGTTTGTAATACCTGCGATGTGTATTGGAATAGAATCTACAATGTTAAATGTTTGCACTGTTAAATAAGTACAATCTACCTTATTGTGCCGTAAATAAGTACCTATATAATGTTATATTTTTAATAATTATCATAAGCATAGAAATAATGTTGATTATTAAATAAATCTAATGTTAGATAACTAGATCGTAAGGAAATATTGTAAATAAGAGTTTTTTTTTACATTTGTTTCAAGTTTTACTGAGATAGTAGTCACCCGCGCAGTAGTACCAAACTAATATGGCTTACCGATGTACCTGCGCAGAAGAAACATCTTCAAAACGCGGGAAATGCTATTGGTCGGCAGCTGCCGTCATGTGTGCGGAGGGGCGTGACTCGCGGAACTAACAGCTGCAGTCTATTATGAACCTTATAGTAGTGATCTAAGGTTGATTGTAAGTTTTAAGCATTGTTTCGTTAATCTTCGGGCCATACTTTATTTTTGTGTGAACGAAGATTCACGACGCGCCATATCAGTTGGGTACTACTGTACCTACGGTTTACAATAATTATTTTTCAGAAATAATATTAGCATTAATGAATCCTTATAATATCAGCTATCTGCTGGTGAAAGCTCCGTCAAAATCGAGCCCGCCGTTTCAGATTAGCAGAAATAGAGAGAACGACAAATAAATGTTTTTTTGGTGTATGTACCGTATATTATTTCATATGCATTTAATAAAAACCGGCCAAGTGCGAGTCAGACTCGCGCACCGAGGGTTCCGTATAAACCTGTAGGTATATAAGTAAATGGTAGTATAGACTTGAGTATTTGATATTAATTTCAATTTATGACGTATTAAAAAAAACTACTCACTAGATCTCGTTCAAACCAATTTTCGGTGGAAGTTTCCACCGTAATGTACATCATATATTTTTTATAGATTTATCATTCTCTTATTTTAGAAGTTACAGGGGGGGGGACACACATTTTAGCACTTTGGAAGTGTCTCTCGCGCAAACTATTCAGTTTAGAAAAAAATGATATTAGAAACCTCAATATAATTTTTGAAGACCTATCCATAGACACCCCACACTTATGGGTTTGATGAAAAAAAAAATTTTGAGTTTCAGTTCTATGTATGGGGAACCCCCAAAAATTATTGTTTTTTTTCTATTTTTGTGTGAAAATCTTAATGCGGTTCACAGAATACATCTACTTACCAAGTTACAACATTATAGTTCTTATAGTTTCGGAAATAAATGGCTGTGACATACGGACGGACAGACAGACAGACAGACAGACAGACAGACATGACGAATCTATAAGGGTTCCGTTTTTTGCCATTTGGCTACGGAACCCTAAAAAGCTGTAATTTTGAAAGTATGAATAGACACTTCAATTGTATTTATTTATGTAGTTAACACTTACTAGATTTATGGATGTATTCATTACCATGGGAGCACAATATACAAATCAAATATGATAGACAGAACAGTTCAAATGTTCAATTCATTCTTCCTTTGACAATTCAGATTTCATGCCCGACATTTTCAGACAAAGGAATATTGAGTTCGATTCCAAATTGCACTAATTACTATCGAGATTTCTCTCTCACCTGACAACGTACCAAATCTACAAGTTCATAGTTCAGTTAGTAGTGCAGTAGTATGTCTAAACTATAGTATTTAGGAGTCGTACTTGGTTTACATACATACCAAGCTAATGGAGGCTTGAATTATCCGTGAAAGGCGCTAGTATAGCGTGGGTCTATTTGCAGGCTTTTCATCGCGAATTTTTCATGTGTTTTGTAAAATTGTGCATACCTGCCAATCGCTACCAACCACGAAGCGAGTTTTATATTTCAGAAAAGTATTTCCTCCTTTTTGGTACAAAACGGGTCTTTGCAATACTGAGGCATATTTTTTTTTTTAATTTTTCAAATATCAGGATTATCTGGTTATTATCAATTATATTGGCCCAGCGCTAAGAAATATATTTCAACGACAGCGAGGAACCACTCACCAGTGGCGCCAACTGGTGGCCGCAGAAACGGTAGCCCTCACTGATGTATATGATAAGTAAAAAATTCTACAAATAGAAGTGAAAGTTTATAGGGAGACCTATGTTTATATGGAGGGAGATCAAATACTCAAATGGCTCAACCGATTTGGATAACACTCAACATAATACATAACTCATAACCTAAGAAAAATAAGAATAAACATAAGATCCTTCGAAAATGCGGGTAAAATTGCGGTTTCCAATACCTTTTCTCCGTAGAAAAACTTTCTTTTCAAAAAGCTCTCTGTTTATAGAAAAATAATCGGCCATTTCCAAAAAAATATGAAGTAAACTCCGGCAAAACCAAACATGCTAAAGAAACCCACTCAAAATACACAAAGACCTGACCTGACCCTTATTAAACGCCCCTTATATAAACCCTAGTACACAAAGGTGCTAAACAGTTAGGGCAGGACCTCCCCACATAAGGATTTGAATTAGGGTCCGAGCTCAGCTGCGTAAGACAGGTAAAAACATAAATTGTTCCCTTTAGACATATTACTAAAGTACCCATTATAGGGCAACTCTCAAAACTATGGATGGAAAGAAACCTGTCAAAAGTGTAGTTGTTTATCAGCAATTTTGGTTTTATGTTATCCATCCAACCTTAACTAATATTATAAATGCGAATGTGACTTTGTTTTAGTGATGGGCGATTGTTCCAAAAAAAGTAATCGAAAGAATCGTCAATTTTAAAACTGTACATTCGATTGTCGATTCATTCGTTCTAACGAATAACAATCGACCTTTCGAATGAAAATTGACCCACGCAACGCAGGTGGTATATTTAGTATGCACAAACGACGAGTTAGACGAATATCATCACGATCATTCATTCGGCCGAACGGACAGCCAGCGCACGGCACAAGCCACGCGCGGTGCCGCACGAAGCGTACTATGAACAATCGAATAATTGTTATTCGAATGATTCGAATAAATTGGACAATCGAATAATTCGATTATTTTTAGTAACAATCGCCCATCGCTGCTTTGTTTGTTACGATCTCACCCGGACTTTGTATGTACAAAGTCTAAGCAATGAACATGGTCGAATTCTTGATGCCTATATTTTATTGTTTCTAGTAAGGCAGCGTTTCCTCTTTATAAGGCCTAGTTAATGCTTTACCGGAAAATTGATCTTTTATGATTTGACTCAGGTTGTTTTTTACCGTGGATATACGTGACCGAAACCTAATCATAGTAAGTGATATTAATACTGTACTGCACTATACGTCTCAAGTTAGAAATTTGCACCTTGTGTTATCAGTTGCAAAGCAGCACCTGGCAATACAACAAAACAAAATAATTACCTATGACATAATTATAAGGCGATGATAGACGTCATGGTAGTGAGCTTAGATGTCATGGTATTGACGTCGGATACCGAGACGAAGGTCCCGGGTTCGAATCCTACAATGAGCTTGAGCTTTCGGTGAAGTAAAACATCGCTGCAACGTGAGGAAACCATAGCACGGTGGTAGGGTACTTTGTTGTACCTATCTGGCTGGCTACCACCCTCAAGTTGAAAATCTGTCGCCAAGCACCTATCGGTATGTTTAGACAGCTGCACTTGAAAACCAGTTTTCTAGGCTTTGCATTAAATTGGACTTCCTACAACAAAGTTGCGCTGAAATATAATTAATAAAATACGCAGCTTATTCTAAGTTATATGCTATTTGTTGGGTGGCTGTAATATGGAAGCTGCCTTACAGATATATTACAAAAGTACCCCTTCTGGGACTAATGATGGAAGCCGTTATGCAGTTATGCTGGTGAAGCTATGAAAAGATAATGAATTAAGCCATCTTCCTTTTACGTGTAGAGGGTGTATGTCATTGTATGGCTTAATATGAGATCCGAGTTATATGTTATGAAAGTAAACAATGACGTATTATTTTACTGAATCTTTATGATGTAATAAGGTCCTAATAAATCAGTGAATTTCCTCTTGATTATTTTTTGATTACTATCAAAAATCGGTAATTTCCTATACATTTATCCCTCAAGAGGAAATTCACTAATTTATTAGGACCTTATATAATTTTATTTTAGTTATAACCAGAGAACCGATACTGAGTCGACTAGTTTCTGAAATATTAAAAAACTTTGACATTGATTAACCCTGCATAGATCATACCTTGCATTAAAACTACGTTTGATTTCGAGTAAAAATTTGAACTCTCTATTAAAATTTATAAAAAATATACACTTTGGTGATACGTACAGGACATCAAAAATTCGTTGCCTGAGTTCTACAATATTTAACCGTGTAAACATTTGGTTAAAATTTTACATGGAGCTGTTTGGTCTGGATTAGGTTGTGTATCTCTTGAAATTAGGGCAGCTTGGTTGCCCTAATTACGTAAACACGTTTATGTTTCAATTTATTTTCGTTTTAAAAACGACTACGATATTATGCTACACGCGTTTAGCATTGTTATTCGGCTATTTTTTGTTTTGAACATCACAGAAATAGGCAGATTTAAATGAAAAATAAATATTTTGATCCCAATGATCTTAAGAATATAAATAATCGAAGAATCGTTTAAAACTGCATTAAAACACTTTGCGAGTCAAAACTGGGGGCCAGTGTCACAAAATTTATGTCACAAGTTTTTCGCGACACTTATTAATTAGTAGGGAGTCAGAGGTTCGTCCCTCAGAGGGTTCAAAGTACTCTCGAGTTAATGGTTCCGTAACTTGGAAGTTAAAAAAGGAACGGCCAGAGTTGTTGGCTGATGTTGGGACATTTTATGTTAAATGTAAGTTACATTGAAATTTTATGCAGCCTGGGAACCTGACCTTTTTTAGGATAATGAATGTAGTTGTTATTTATGTTTGGGTTTTTATGTTGCTTAAAATTGAGGATAAGATTTAAGGTAAATAGAATGTACTTTACATATTAAGCTACTTTAGGATAATATTCTCACGCATAAAAAGAAATTTAAATAATAAAGTGATTAAAATAAAACGTCACATTATTTGACAGTGCTGACAGTAACGTGATCCTTAAGTAGCTATGTGATAATTCATACAAAGTTTTAGTTATACTAGTTTAGGTGGAGATTTCAAGATGGCATATTTTTTAAATTCAATTCAAATTCAAAATTCAAAATCATTTATTCAAATAAAGGTCTATTCGTCGCGTAATAAAGGTCGCAGGCACTTATGAAAAGTCTGACTCTAATACTCTAATACCGGTTCGGAAGGTTGCATTTGCTGAGAAGAGCCGGCAATAAACTCAGCAATTACTCTTTTCAAAACAGGCTTAGATTCATTACATAATATTTACATTCTAATCGCACTGAAAACAATTGCGTGCCCCGGCGCGGCGGCAAAATTACAAAGTAGACTGAATAAATATTTAATAAGTAAATAAATAGCAAACTTAAGCAGACCAGCCCCCACGAGCAGCACCTGTTCACAAGTATGACGCGTGTGGCAGCCATCGCCCTCCTCGCCATATTGGAGGGAAGTGAGCGACCCGCTCTTTTGACAAACATTACTTTTTCATACATTATGTTTTTTTTAACTGTGTATAGGCCTGTGTTTGACCACAATCTCACCATGATAAGTGATGATGTGGCCGAAGGTGGTAAGCATACAGAGCTGCTGCTGCAGCTGTCGGAACACACCGATAGGTGCTTGGCGACAGATTTTCAACTTGCGGGTGGTAAACAGCCAGATGGCTACTACAAAGTACCCTGCCACTGTGGTATGGTTTCCTCACGATATTTTCCTTCACCGAAATCTCAAGCTTATTCGAACCCGGGACGTTGGATACCGGGACCTTCGTCTCGGTATCCAACGTCACTACCACTGAGCTATCATCGCCTTAAATGTTTCATTCGTTGATCGAGCAAGTTTGACCATTTGTATGAAAAGTAAAAAAAGATAAATCTGTGTTGCTCTCTATGTATAACGTTTTTTAATATGTTACCTACAAACAGACAAAACGCTTGGTCCTATCACTAAGATAATTTATTCCAGACAGGCAAGCAATAGGAAATAACATTTATACATCGATATGATTAAGATAATAAGTACGAAGGATAATGTATATTGTACGTGATGTCACAATACTTCACATTAAACATGGAGTGAAAAATATTTTCTAACACCAAACATAACATTATGAAATTTTAGAAAATTTTCTAAACTTCTACACATAATAAGTTATTTAACAACTTCTGAAACCTGTATAAAATTCAGCAGACACATAAATTCGACAGCGGCGCGTGAACTACAAACTTTAATAAAATTAAAAAAGTCCAACAACGCCGTAACAGCATAGTGAAAAACTAGGCCACACCACTAGAGACTCGCTAATGTGCCCATGACACGGTGGTGTATTCAAACTTTAACACTTACCATGAAAACATACGGGAAGCTGCTATGTTTATAGCCGCTGGAACTGCACGCTGGTGCACTCACGTGCAATATTGTACTTTATGGTGACAAAAGTTTTGTGGTCGTAAAATGTAGCTTCATTTGCTAGTTTAATATCAATGCTTGTCACTAAGTAACATAGAGTATACGATTCAATATGGAAAAGGATATAAATAAGTGAAAGATGCATTTTAATTGGAATGAGAAAACACAAAATAGTGTGCACAAAAAAAAACAATAATGCAACTTTAACTCATTTGATTATTGGACCAGTTGGCGCAGTTAGTTAAGTTCCACCTATCGCGTCGCAGGTGGTGGGTTCGATTCTCACCCAGGACATGTATGTGTGCGCATGAACATGTCTGTATGTCCTGAGTAAGTAAGTTAAGTCCTTTTAATGTAATTATTTATATTAAGTATGTATTTATTAGAAAAACAGAGCTCGTATATATATGTAGTAGGGTTATCTGGTTTCCATAGTACAAGCTCTGCTTAGTTTAGGATAAGATGTCCGTGTGTCAGGAATGTCCCAGGATATTTATTTCTTTTATTTATGTAATTATGTTGTGAATTAATAATAACATTAATAAAACAATATAAACGGATTATAAAACATCAAATCGTGTTTTAAAATAACACAATACTAAGCTATTTAAAGTAAATATTTATATTAATAGTCAAAATTACCTTGCCATATCAATAGCCGTAGGAAAGCACACAATACGAACCCGTATATTACTCCTGTATATATCTCTCACATAAGTGAAGATAAGCACCACTTTAGACTTTGTCTAGTGCGGTGAAACACACTAATTTTCACACCCTTTTGAGGTATAAAATGCCTCCCAAGTACCCTCTGGGGTTTTCATACGTTCTGACTTGAGTAGAGTAAGCGATTATGGTGATTCTTAGGTTCAGCATGTAAGTATAACGGAATTTTGATATCGTCAGAACTCAGCTTGAGTGTTCATTCTTCTGAGGGTTTTCTGAGGAAAGAGCTGAAATATTTTTTTTTCATATAAGAGGGCGCAGTTTGTTCATTGATCCACGACCAAAATTTGTATTTTTAGCAATAATGTAACAATATTTAAAATTTTCTGTATTGTGGTCTGTGGTGACAAATATTATTTTTATTATTCTCTTTAGACATTAATAGATCTTAATATTTTTTTAAAACATTAAAAATCAAAAACAAGCTCTACAGAACAATGCAACTGGCTGTAAAGTCCTGAACCACCCCGTTAGGTGTTTGGTATAACAATAATTCCCAGAAGTACCTAAATGTACGCTTATTACGCACTAGTGCTTTTTACTTAAGCATAATCCCGATTATGTTATGTTTGTACCTCAATGCAATTATTATGTGTGTAGACGAAGCATTCTTAATTTAAACGGGTAAAACAGTTTGACAGCCCTTCGCTGTCTCTATTATTTTAGTATAGTAAACATTTTTCAAACAATATCTATCTATCTTTGAAGTAGACCAACCCGTTTCTCTCTGAAAATTTTGCACTAACCTTTGCAAGGTTGACGCTTTGCCAGATACCCGTAGAAATTTACGACCTGATAAAACATTGCCGGGCAATCTTGACCTCCCAAAACAGATCCAGTCACCCGCATCACATCACAGCCGTTTAGTTAAAGTAGGGGTGGGGTAGCTCAGGTTAAAATGGCCATTGTATAAAACTTGTCTGCCAAATGGATTACCACGATTAAGTATGAGCGACCTCTGACCCGTATAGGTTGACGCGTGATTAGTTCGCTTTCAGATTTTATAGCGTATCCTTCTAAATTTACTGCATAGAAGTTTAACATACTGCATACATTTTGGACAGTTCAATCCGATTTATCGGTCTATTTTCGCTGGGTAAGATATTTTGGAAGGTAGATTTAGAAGGTTGACGCGTGATTAGTTCGCTTTCAGATTTTATAGCGTATCCTTCTAAATTTACTGCATAGAAGTTTAACATACTGCATACATTTTGGACAGTTCAATCCGATTTATCGGTCTATTTTCGCTGGGTAAGATATTTTGGAAGGTAGATGACTAGGAATTGCTATTTTATGCTGAGATTGAATTTGGTGTGTAACTTATCCAAAGTATTTTCAAATACCTAAAATATAATAGTAATAAAAAAAATAAGCTGATTCCTACTCTTGCTAATTTAAGTAATTTTAATTACAGTAGGCAACTTCAATCCAATTTTTCAGAATTTCAAAATAAGACGAAAATTTATTTAAAAAGTATCAATAACTTTCAAAATAGTTCAAACGGACATTTTCAATGCTTCTGAACCAATAATCATAAATGGACTGTATCGATACCAAGGAAAACCCCACTCTCCCCATTTCATCTTCTATACAGAAGTTCGATGCTTAAATGAAAGAAATATTGTTATAGCATAACCGGCCATTAATTTGGGTAAAAAAAATGGGGGCCTAAGGGCATGGTACCCGTCAAACGGGTGGGCATAAATTTTTCAGTGGGGCCATTTGGATCATAGCCTCATTTTTTTTTGCATATCCGAATGGGTCCAATTACCGAAAGGGCTTTCTGTTAATATGGTGTAAGTGATAAAAGCTATGGTGTTTAAATATAATGCATTGAATACTAGAAAATGTTTGATAGGTCAAGTGTTTATATCTAACAAACTGATGTGCAGATTGGCGAAATTAAGCGTTTATAAAATATATGTAAATACTAGGTTCTGCTCGCAGCTTCACCCATGGCCTACAGGAAACAAATGACATATTTTTCTACAACAATAAAACAAAACAAAACAGCTTCATCCCGTTTCGAGGATAGAGTTATTAAAAACGGTGAGACACGTATAAATTAATTTTAAATACAAAATTTGAAGATCCCAACTTCGAAACTGGCGGACTTTCATACAAACTTTCATCCCCTATTTTACCCCCTTAGGGATAGAATTTCGAAAAACCCTTTCTTAGTGGATACCTACTCTTCACAATGAATATACCCCCTAAATATCATGTCTCTAGGACCAGCGGCTTAGGCTGTGTAAGATATCAGTCAGTCAGTCAGGAATTTTATATATATAGATTTGTGTACTAAGTAAATGAAAAATATTATGTAGGTATTATTAGTAGGTAGCATTGCAAAATACAATTAATTCAGACAGTGTTCCGTAGATTTTTAATGCGTATATTTTGGTACTTTTTTTTAATCCTCAGACATAAATTGTTCATTTCAAATAAAAAGATCAAGTCAAAGATCTTATCTGATTAACTATCAATATTACTAAATTAACCTGTACTTAGGTTGAATTAATGTGCAAACAATTTCAAATTATTACTAAAAAGTAGTTTTATTACGTGTAAATGCATCATCTTAATTTCATTATTTGAATCTAACTCGAATTGACACGGTAATTTATTTTTTGTCAATTCAATTCGCTGTCATCTCATCACTTGTACCCCAAAACGGTTGGAGTTATACGCGCATAAACCCAAGAGCTTTATGTGATACCCGCGATATTATTGTTACGAGATATTGTTCACTCACTTTTGTCGACAACCGCGATTTAATGGAAGTTATGGCCTCCATGAATTTTGAATTGTATTGTATCTAGGTTATGGCTGATTCATTAGTCATCACAGGGATTGTTCCTCGATGGTCATCACATACAAAATCAGTAAATAAATACCCTGTGATAATTTCTTGCACATGTGCTCTAATCTCTAAGTAATAACAAGATCCACATTTTAACGAAATAACATTATATATATCATATACCTACCTAATGTTATAAATGTGAATGTTTGGATGTTAAGATACCTAGATTTTTTTTATATAGATACCTTTCGATTTGCATGAAATTTGGTACACAGATAGAATATTTTTTGGATTAAAACATATGATACTATCCTTAGGGAACGCGGGAGTAACCGCGAGACGGAAACTATGTAGAATCAAAATATTTTTTTTTATTCGACTAACTCGTTTAACAAGCATACGGCCCTCCTGATGGTAAGCGGTTACCGTAGCCTTGGACGCTTACAACACTCGAATCATCGCCTGCGCAGGCTCGCGCGTTACCGACCTATCCCTCGTCCCCTATGAGCTCTGGCGACCAAACTCACGGCAAACAAAGTAACAGAACTTTACACAACATAAAGTGAGGTACTTCCCCAGTTGAGCTGCTCTTTGAGCGAATAATTGCTACGCCTTACCTTTCTTATACATCTAGCAAAAATAATCAAACTTTAGTAAAATACTATAGCTTAAACTCCAAACATTACTCGCAAAGTGACTCCCACATAAGAGTAACGTAAAGTATCAAACTCTAAGTCAATTTGTAGAACAAACACCATTTGTCTTCGTGGACTGAGCTAATGCAATGTTACCGGACTGGGAAACTTCGGATGTGCTACCGAATTAGATTTGAGGTATTCGGAATTTTAGCAATTTGTGAGCTGTTTTTTTCAAAGGCTACAATCTTGTAATGGTAAGTAATGATATAGCCGATGGCCAACACAATAATAATTGGACTGTTTTACAAAAAATCTTAAACCCCTCTAAATTATTTTTTTGTCTGGAAGTGTACCCTTCCAGACAAAAAAATAATTTTCCAAATCGGTTAATGAATGACGGAGTTATGAGGTAACAAACATACCGAATTGAGAACCTCCTCCTTTTTATGAAGTCGGTTAAAAAAGTAAAATTAAGTTAAAACTGATTTTCAATAACATTACAATTTATAGAAACATAATTGTAGTATATCTAATAGTAAGTAACTAATATTAAAATATTTTACACAAAAATATGCAGATATTGGAACAAGTTCATCGTTTGGACTTCGATTTGAGTGTATAAAAAAAATTATTAGTTATATCGTAACACCTTAAAAATTACAAAATGAAGCAGTAATAAATACATGGAAATTGAATAAAGCCTAAATTAATTAAATTACTTCTCCATATATTCTTCAGTGCTGAATGTAAGTCTGTTTGCCAATAGTCTGATTTGGTCTGACCACTGTTGAATTTGGCAAGCCATGTGAACCGGGATTATTCGGTGGAAAATTGCACTTAGTGTAACTAATCATTTAGATTGACTGAATCAGACGTTTGTTTTAACAATGTATTTGATAATTTAACACATGAACTAAGTAGAACAATAGTTTGATAATTTCAAAAAACCGACAAGTGCGAATTGAACTCGCGGGGAGAGGGATAGTTGAAAAATATTATCTCCCATCCAACTGCAAATGTAAGTTTGGATGTACATTTTTCACAGATTTATCATGATGTTCGAACATCATAAACTTTTTTTCGTGTAATCTATATGTAAAGAACTATAAACATATTTTTGTCAAAATATTGGGCCCAGTCGTTTAGGAGATAAGGTGGGTGACCATTCGGTCAACTAGATAAAAGTTTGTATATATTAGTTCCTTTTAAAGCCTATACCTACCTACAGATAGCCTACCTTACAGAATACCGCAGCCAAATAACTTTATGTTGTGTAAAGTTGTTTTCCTGCGCGTGAGTAAGGTAGCCAGAGCTTATTGGGGAGGGGAGAAAGGTCAGTAACGCGTGAGCGATGCTTCGTGTGTTGCAAGCGTCCATATGGCTACGATAACCGCTTACTATCAGGCGGGCCGTATGCTTGTTTACCGACGTAGTCGTATAAAAAAAAAATTGGTAATTCCATTCGTATGGGGGTAGAGAAGGGGCGTGGAAGGCTAGTTATACATATATAAACTCATTACAGATTCGTCCAAAAATAAGAAAACCCAAATAAAAATGACAAACACGTAACTAAACTACGCAGTAGTATTTCAAACGTTGTGCTACGACTATTCGTAGCAATTCAAACGTTGTGCTACAACTACTCGTAGCATTTACGCTACGAAATATATATCTTGGTAGCTCTAGGTGTGGAATGCTGGAATGCTGTAGATGTATTTTATATTCATGAACAGACATTAATGTCTGTCAGTTTTCTTGGTATAAGTATTTACACTTAGGAAATAGGAAGACCCATGAAAGTAGTTTTTTTAATTAGCTCATATAATTTAATAATAATTATCGAAATTATGATTTACATACTATAGATAAATCTGACCTGTAAAATAAAAGCTGCTTAGATGTACTTAAAAGGGTGGATTCGACCAAGTCCTCTTTTTTTTTTTTTTATATCACAGTTGGCATACAAGCATACCCGCCCGCCTTATTACTTTCGAGTTATTAACTTTACGTTTTACGAAGTCAACAACTCGAGAGTAAATTCGTTATAACGCCAAAATACATGGAGTTAACATGTTATATATATATATATATATATATATATATATAGTATGCCATTAGCTTGTATGTACATTGCTGAAGTGTGTAAATTTGTGAAATTTAATATGCATTTATTTAGTACAGGGAAGGAAATATACCCTAGAAATACAAGAAATGCAAACAGATTGGTCTTGGCGCGCAAACCCTCCACAATATTTCTACAAAGGAGTTGCTACGCAATGTGTATTAACATTTTTAATAGTCTCCCTGAACACATAAAAACATTGCCTCTAAATAAGTTTCAAGATCAGATCCGAAAATGGCTTCTGTTCAATAATTTTTATTCCATTGCTGAATACTTTGCACATTGCAAGAAAAATAGGAAGTAGACATTCACATTTTAGATTAATTCATTGACATATTATTATTTAATCCAATTAACATGTTGTTATTAGTAAATTGTAGGGTATTATTATCAAATTTGTATTTTGTAAATTTTTGCATGCCTATATGACGGCTTATGTGACCACTCTGTATTATTTTTAAGAACCACATGTACACATATTAGCAAATAAATGATGATTATGATTATGATTATGATTATCGGATAGTATTTTAATGGCGGCTGCATTACGTCAGTTGAAAATCTTGACATTGAAAGTTCACTATTATAATCCAGCCAATTTTTTGTTATTGAGAACCGGAGTGTTTGAGTTTAGTCTTAGGTTTCTCTCTTAGGTTTTCATATTCATTCGATTACCGTTGTTTAACAAAACACAGTATAGATTTGCGATATAAATACACATACTAAGTTATACGAGGAATAAGTTAAAAGAGTAAAATATTCCAGGTAGGTTACTCTGGTGTTACATGACATTTATTCAAATTCAGCATTAATAATATAACCTTCAAATTATTCTCAGAACTAGTCCTCATTTCACCAGTTTATCAGCATGACAACAACACAACTGCTTTGAATACAAGTCCCTCGAAAGATCACTCGTCACATGAGAATGTTCTCCAAAGAGCTTTCAGCTTGACCTAAAATCTAGACTCGTACCGCAGAGCAATTCTCTAAGCAATATATTTTATTTTTTCCTTTGTTTTATGAGCTGAATATAACATGAGAATACCCCATTGTGGTTTGCCTTCGGAATTATGTATGACTTACATAAAGTTTTGTTAGCATTCACTTAGAAAGTGCCGGTACCCTTAAAAACGAGCTAAGAGCTATTGTAAAGAGCATTAAATATTTTTTTAGCTAGATAAACACTTATTTTCTTACTCATAAACGCTTTTCACATAATTAGTGATCACTTGTGTGAAGAACTGATAGCCGATGGGGAAGGAAGGTTCTCGAGTGGCGACCACGTACTGGAAAGCGCCGAGCGGGACGACCTCCAACCAGGTGGACCGACGATCTGGTCAAGATCGCTGGGCACCGCTGGATGCAAGCGGCCCAAAACCGTTCGAAGTGGAAGTTAATGGGGGAGGCCTATGTTCAGCAGTGGACATCCCTAGGCTGATATGATGATGTGTGAAGTGAAGCGCTCGTGGCGTAGCATGATTAGCCGTTCTTAATCGATCGGCAAAGTTAAGCTACGTCTGTCGTGGTCGGTACCTGGATGGGTGACCGCCTAGTGGTATTTCAAATCGAGCGTTTCCGTGCTTCGGAAGGCACGTAAAGCCATTGATCCCGGTTATCACTTAATTGTGATAGTCGTTAAGATAGTTGGATGCCTCCTAGGCCGCTTGAAAAATTCCAACAGTAGGTTGACCACTAGCCTACCTCCACCAATCCGCAGTGGGCACGCGTGGTGGATCGCCCAGTCCCTTTCACCCTCATTTGTGAAAGGGGGCCTGTTCTCAGCATTGGGACATTATTGGCTGATGATGATGATGAGTGATCACTTACTTATGAACCGTTTAAATTCTAATAATGTGACGTTTTATGTGACCGCTTAAAGGATTTTTAGTAATCATATTAGATTTTTTTACTAATCATATTAGTAAATATATTGGGGCCCTTACCTCCCTTATGTAATAATTACGAGTAGGTACATAATTAAGTACCCTAGAATCGAACAACTCTTGAAACTTCGACGCCATAGAATCCGATAACAAAACGGATGCTAATATTACTTATCGGAGGCTTGTTTACAACCAGTCACATGTATTATAATGGTTGGATGGCAGATTTAAGAGATGGAAAGAGTTGCAACCTTCTTTCTTTCCTCCGTGGTTGCAACAAACATCGATAAAATAAAAAAGATAAAAAGAAACTTAAAAAAAAACATAACGTTATTTTGTTTTTAACTATAATATTGGAGAAATAAATGAAAAACAAAAACTACGCAATATTATAAACTCTGAAATTTGATGCAGAGCATAATAATAGCATAACTTTTTTTTATTTGTATACAAAGAAGTTTGTAAAAAACCGTACGGCCCGCCTGATGGTAAGCGGTAACCGTAGCAATATCGATACTTGCAACATACCGGGCATCACTTACGCGATATCTCTCCCCCCTTCCCCAATGAACTCCAGCGACTTTATTGTCGAGCTGCTCTTTGAGAAAATAAACTCTTTGCTTTACCTCTCGTTACTTTATAGAATTTTATAATAATTTGCCGCGAAGTATGTAGCCGTATTGCTAATATCCCTAGCCAACTGTAGCTAATTTCCAACCTGCCTATGTTTTTATATATATTTTACGTTAAATACATATTTTAAAACTAAAGATATAATAATTGAAAAAGTAACCCTCTAAAATCAGTTATCATGAGCTACCAGGCTATATTATCATTATCATTCATGTATAATATAATTATAACGCGTATGAAACCACGTAGTACAAGTATTCTACTATAAGATTACCAAATTTCCACTCATGAGGCATTCAGACATTAATAAATCCTTCTGCAAACGCGAGTCTACTTCCAAGAATAGCTTGCCCTGATTCTCCATTGACATTTAACATGTTGATCGATTTATATTTATCGACTCATCCCATCCCTAGAGCCTAGGGGCGTTTTGGAGCGGATGCGTCTCTAATATGATTAGCTGTGTTACTAGGCAATCGCGCTCTAATGCGTGTACCATCCATTGATTTTATTCGAATTATTTACTCTTGATTACTTCTTGTTCATGAGATATAAATAGCTTCCATCCCACAGATTCTCCAGATTCTCAAAGGGTACTTTTTATTTATATGGCAGAAGTTTCCAACTTTCTGATTTCTTACTGAGAAAAACGTACCTGTTTCAGCTTGGACAAAAATGCTTTCGTATAAGGATGTCCGGCTGTTCTCCTCTACAGGTCCCACTTCTCAACCGATTCTCGTGAAATTTTGTGAGCAGGTTCGGAAATTTTATGGATTTTTATTTTATGAGGTTCAATTCCATATAATTATCGAGACCCGCGAGGTCCACATCTCACAGAACCACTAGTTATGATTAGTATGCGGTCATACTTATATTAATTTGATGAAGAATATAAATTATTTTATTTACATATAAGGCACTTATGTAGTCTAACTCTTATACTGGAAGGTTGCATTTACTGAGAGGCGCCATCAATAAACCCAGCAATATTACACTCTCCGAAGAAAAAATTAAAGTCTTTTTAATCCTTTGAGTTGGTTAAAGATAACAATTGATTTTAATTGTTATAAAAGTCCGCGTGGACCTTAGACGAGCCGCATATCTCCCCCATTAGTTGAGCCCTTAAAGAGGCAATCCATTAGCAGAATAGCTACGTCTTATCAACTCATAAATTTTGCGGGTATCTTCGTTACATGTCAAACGTATTATATTGATAGGTTTGTTTGGTAAGAAATACGGCTTTGGTCGATTTTCGGCTTATAATAAATCTTGGTACCGACGAGTAATAAACATGGCCACTGGAGATCGATTTATTTATTGATGTAGCGGCTTATGTCTGTAATCCGAGTTCATTTTATACTTAATTATAATTTAATGGATTATTTAAGACAGCATCATCATCATCATCACCATCTGTTTGCCCTGTTTCTTATTATTCAGTCGGCGCAATATGTATACTTCTTATAACGGGTCTTTAATCTGCCATGACACAATCCATCCATTTCTTGTTCGATCTTTCTCTTCCCATGTATTCATCCTCTCAGAGCTATCAAGCTCATAGCTGAATTTTAACCAAATAATATAACAACACAAGGTATAACAGTATTTATATATGTCGGATCGCCGGGCTGATTAGTCGCCATAATTATCAGGATATAGGAGATTTGTTAGAAAATACAAACACTAGAAATGTATTTTCTCCTGAATTTATTATCACAACTTTTAAATGTAAATACAACACTTTATACAACACCATATTCGTATTATTGAAAGAAATTTAAATAAAAGAGATAGTGGATTTGCGACCGTGCGCACAACGTCGTAACTGAACAAAGTCTGAGCCCGACAGCTAGCGTGCAAGCGCTTATAAACATTCTCCCCACCACTAACGTTGGCGCCCGGTCGCAACCCCACTCGAACGATAACTTTCTCTCTATGATATGGAAATAGTCAAATGAGTGTCCAATATTAATCATATGGTAAATCACAAATAATAGCTGTACTTGTCAATAATATTCAATAAACAAATTAATAATATTGAAAGTAATTAAATCACAAATTATGTAATTACATAAAGAAATTATACTTCAAACTTTAAAGTAATCCATTCTGCATAATCAAAAGCGATGCGCCGTCACGGCCGTCCTGCGCCTTTACACGTCCTCGTGTCTCATCATCCGTGAATGATTCATCATTTACACGCTCGGCCATACCTACTAACATTAAATCGTATATTTGGAGATTAGGATGTCTGAGGCATATTTAAATTGAAAAGCTCTTTTCCGGGTGGAAAACAAAACTGGGTAGTTTTGTCACAGTTAAGTCACACAGTTATGTCACACAGTTGTCACACAGTTATGTCACACAGTTATGTCACACAGTTATGTCACGCAGTTTTGTCACACAGATTATCCACACAGATTATCCACACAGATTTCCACACAGATATCCACACAGATATCCACACAGATTTGCCACACAGATTTGCCACACAGATTTGCCAAACAGATTTGCCACACAGATTTGCCACACAGATTTGCCACACAGATTTTCCACACAGATTTGCCACACAGATTTTCCACACAGATTTGCCACACAGATAGTTTGCCTATAGTCCGCATAGGCAACTTACCATACATACCACTTTGTCATGAAGTAAAATGAATCATCACAACTATTAACAATGTACCCACTACTGCCGTCAGCGGCGCATCCGGACATAGTAGGATGCAACTCCAATGGTACATAGCAGTGCAGCACGGCACGCATATGGCCATGTGCGTATACACTTATACGTTCGATAAGAATTCAAAGACTTGAGGAGGCACCAGTCACCTTTTGATAAGATTTGCTTTAGATTTAGTACAGCTAGTGTTTTAATTGTTTTCTACTCCAACATTTTAAGCAAAACCAGTACAAAAATAAGTACTCTTTGGTATCGCGTATTATCATGTATTTATAATGTTTTGGAAAAAAAATAGACAATATAATATAAGACAGATATAAAGAATGTTACCTTGCTTGAGTTTCTTGCCTGTTCTTCTCAGTTGAAGGCCGACTTACGAACTGGTGATAACTTCAATAGCTTTGACCTTCATAAGTACCCTACTAGAGCCTAAATTGTAAATAAATGAATAAAATAAATGGCTTTGACTTTGATTGCCCAATGGGAAACTCCTGGAACAATTGGCAACCAAAAGCCACAGCTCCATGTCGTAGTTCACTATGTTTTTACTACATCACTATTCACTATTGAGACAGTTACTGCCAAGCTTCGACATTATACCAGACATTCCAGAATCCCTCAGTTATTCTGCTGCAGCTAGCTATCAGAAACTTCACTAAGACCAATTATATTCTACAAAACCTTTACCACAGGATTACGTGACAAAAACAGTCAACATGTTCCATTCGTCGTTCCCGTCCATATCGAAATTGAAAGTTTGGAGAAACTAAACCACCACCTACGAACACGAGGTGCGAGATCTTTTCCAATCCTAGAACCTGTATAGCACCGTAACCTTCATTTTTTCAATTCAATTTCTTTTTAGGACTGTGGATTAAAAATGGTTAAATGGTTAAAATTCTTACGTATTGCCTCAAAGTGTGGACTTCAGTCAATGATTCCCCTTTTAGATGTAATTCTATAAATAGGTGACGTAATTTGAGAATATCCAGCTATACATTGTCAAAAACAGGATGCTAAGCTAATAAACTGTCGTGATTATAAAGCTGTTTGAGGTGACTGCTAAGGGAGTTTATCTAACGAGGATTTGGTTGTATTTGACCACCTGAAACTAGACTGATTTCCATGAGATTTATTTATAGCACGTTGGTACTCCGATGGTGTATTTCGTACACCAAAGGGCATACATACGTTACATAAAAGGTTACATATTCGATTTTCCTATAGGGAGTAACGAAGGCAGTTTGTTAGATTGAATCTGGATGGATATGAATAATCAGCAGTCGATCTGATCAGTAATTAGATCTTTAACTTCGCTTCGTACCACTTCACGATCTTCAGGGAGCCAATTCTCAAGCACTAATTCATCACTCGTTCGAAATAAAGTTCGAACTCTTACTTTATTCGAGTGCAAATCAAGTTAGGCTATTCTGACAATTTCGAAGCCGCCATTTTTTTCTCATTTTTCGAGGGCTAGCGCTCGAACTACTTCGACAGTTCGGGACCATTCGAAACGTATTTTGAATGCGACCTATCATACGTCAAACAGTTATTTTGTCATTTGGAAACGTAATGACAGATAGACCTAAGGATTTCCGTTACGCACAGTCAATACTTGTTTAAATAAACTAATAATTATTAAATAAAATTGATTACTTTATGAATTCCGGCTATATCAAGATAGGTATAAAAAGTGTAAAACGTTGTTTTAAATATTTCATAGTCGTTAAAATCTTTTCAGAATTTAATTTACGACTATGTTATCGCGTACGATAAGAAAACGCAATTATCAAGTGAAACAAAACGCATCGTGCAATTTGTATCTATCATAATGGCATTAATCCTAACCACCCGAAATTATTTCAAATTAATTATCGAAATTATTTTACGGTCGAAATTACACTCGTAAGGCAAGTTCGATTCGAAGGCTAGTTCGAGGGAAGTGAGAATCGAGTCCCTGGGCCCATTCCATAAGAACGAGGGACGTTGTCTTAGACCCACTGACATAATTTTAGTCCATCCTGATTTTACTCTACAAGTGTTCCTTTTTACGAAATCCTAACTATTATAAATGCAAAAGTGAGTTTGTTTGTTCGTTTGTTACGCCTTCAAGCCCCAACTACCCAACCGATCATCATGAAATCTGGCATGCAGATAGCCCATGGCAATGGAGAAGGACACAGGCCACTCTTTGTCCCGGGAATGTGGGCGAAACCGCGGGGGACAGCCAGTCATCAGAATATTTTTAAGGGTCAACCTACATCCATTTTTGCAATGATTCGTGGTTTAGTGATATTACGTTTTTGTGATGACGACAGAGTATCCTCAATTAGATCCTGTCCTAAGAGAATATCATTAGCTAGTGCATTATCAGGATTAACATTAAAAAGTAATTCAACAGAATAATTTTGAATGATAACAGTCTGTAGTATCTGTAAATTGTATTGTATAACTAAATCATAAAACCGAATCCCAGATAGTTTATTTGCAATAGTTTCATTTATAAGAGAGCATTTAGCACCACAGTAAAAATAGAATGAAAACTTCTCACCCAAACTATAAAGGTAGTCAGTGGCAGGCCTGATGGTGCCGACATCTATCCTTTGTTAGACTGCTTGTTGTGAGCAGCACGGTGCCCTGGCATGGCTCACCATATCGATTGGAAATAGATGATTGTCCTCTAGCCTGCAATCCTTGCGTTGATGTGATAATGTGCTTGGTCCTGTTCACTTGTTGTATTTCCCATTAGGCAAGGGTCGACAGTATTGTCCCATGCTTCAGCATCTGTATCTACTTTATCAGGATTGAATTCAAATAGTTCCAATTTGGTATCCATCCTTCGATCCTTGCAATGATTTAACGAATTCAAGCATATTGTGGTACGGATAAGTTTTCTGCATCTGTCGTCAAACCACTGCATGAGTCTGTTCGGGCGCCTGCGGGTAGATGCATCTCACGCCACCCGCTCGCGCCACCGTTTTAGTTCACACATGTTGCACTTTCGGCTGCTACTCCGTGAATGAATGTTACCGGCTGCTACTTGTGATTTATGCCATGCCTACCGGCTAGCGCCACAGAGCGCGGTCGTCTCGCTCGATCGCACAACTTAACGTACATATAGGCATGTACAACATCGCTTTCGCGACAGCATCTGGTTCAGTCCCAACTTCTGATGTCGGATCGCCGGGCTGATTAGTCGCCATAATTATCAGGATATAGGAGATTTGTTAGAAAATACAAACACTAGAAATGTATTTTCTCCTGAATTTATTATCACAACTTTTAAATGTAAATACAACACTTTATACAACACCATATTCGTATTATTGAAAGAAATTTAAATAAAAGAGATAGTGGATTTGCGACCGTGCGCACAACGTCGTAACTGAACAAAGTCTGAGCCCGACTGCTAGCGTGCAAGCGCTTATAAACATTCTCCCCACCACTAACGTTGGCGCCCGGTCGCAACCCCACTCGAACGATAACGTTCTCTCTATGATATGGAAATAGTCAAATGAGTGTCCAATATGAATCATATGGTAAATCACAAATAATAGCTGTACTTGTCAATAATATTCAATAAACAAATTAATAATATTGAAAGTAATTAAATCACAAATTATGTAATTACATAAAGAAATTATACTTCAAACTTTAAAGTAATCCATTCTGCATAATCAAAAGCGATGCGCCGTCATATATAAAATATATTTCTTCCAAAAATGCCCACTAATCTCTGTTAGATAAAAAAGATAATAAAAGATAAAATTTTATTTATTGAAAACACAGATACACACACAACACAATAAAAAAAAAAACAGCATAATAACATACAACATATACAAACTAAAAGACTTAAAAAAAACAATACAATAACCAATAACAAATACAAATATAATAACAGTGTGTGATATCGTGGGTCCAATTGACCCCAGCTCAGCATGTGCTGCAGATAACTACAGCGCTGATTTTCGGCTGAAGCCACGTGTGAATCACGGACATTTGGACAGTGAATTAAAAATAGAATTAAAAACCAAAAATTAAATTAAATTGAAACCACAGTCACAATATTACATATAAATAAATTATTATTTTAAACCATAAAAAATAGAAAATATATATTAAATATTAATAAATAGTTAAAGGGAGCTCGATTCTATAATTACTGCAAGTTTGGCAGCAAATCTATGGTTCATCATCATCATATCAGCACATGGATGTCCACTGCTGAACATAGGCCTCCCCCATTGATTTCCACTTCGAACGGTTCTGGGCCGCTTGCATCCAGCGGCGCCCAGCGACTCTGACCAGGTCGTCAGTCCACCTGGTGGGAGGTCGTCCCGCTCGGCGCTTTCCAGTATGTGGTCGCCACTCGAGAACCTTCCTTCCCCATCGGTTATCGGCTCTTCGAGCGATGTGGCCTGCCCATTGCCACTTCAGCTTACTAACTCTACGAGCTATGTCCGTCGTTTTTGTTCTCCTACGAATGTCCTCATTTCGGACCCTGTCACGTAGAGAAATTCCGAGCATAGCTCGTTCCATAGCTCGCTGATTTAAAATCTATGGTTAGTATAATTATTCTTGATTTACTTAATGTTCTCAAATAATTTTATAAGACCTCAGAGATTCTACGAACCTAATTCGATATTTAGGCAAATGTAGGTTATACGTATTCATGAAGGAAACAACCTCCGATATTAATTCACTAATTAACATTTCGCCTTCTAACAATACGATACGGGATATCCTTACAACTTCCCGACTTGACAATATTATCAACAGAGAAACTTAGTTGTGATATAATTAAATTACGAGGTTGTCATTACGAATTTGGAATAACTAATTTATTAGGATGAATTAACGATTAATTTCAGAATATGTTTATACTAGTTAGGAAACCATCTGCTATACCATGTTCAAATGTTTTGCTGAAGAATGCTTTAGACGTACCCGTTAAAGTTTACTTGGGATTGTTCGTGCATATTGCATTTGTTTTGTATGTATGTGAGTTTGGATGTTTACAAGTAATAGCTGATTTGATACATAGAAAAATAATACCCTGGAAAAAATATACGATACTTTTATCTTTACTGTCGAATACAAATTAGTTCATTTAAAAAAGATGCCATGTTTGGTAATTCTTTTTTTTCTCATGATAAAGGCGGTTTTCCGGTAGATTCAAACATTAAATTTGGGACTAAAACTAAGGTGTGGAAGGTGAAATACCGAACAAGTAGATACTCATATTTACCCTTTTGTTAGTAGCTAAAAATTCTCATAAGTAGCTATTAGAAAAGGATCAGTTAATTAAATCATCAATCAGAGCATGTGACGGTAGGCGGGCGCAACTTGATTGATCGACGAAAACGGATAAAAAAGCGAAGGAACGGTAAGGTAATTGATAATGTCGACAGAAATAGACAACTTAAATTGATTTGTATGATCAGATATCTCTGATACATAGTAATTTATATTAATAGGTACAAAATATTCCAGATACTGTAAATGTGGCATAATATATCAAACTATTAATTATCTCCCTTTAAGAAAATGATAGATGTTAAAATTAGCTTATCAAGATGGTATCTTCAATAGAAATAAATTTACAGGTAAAGTCAACTCCATTACTACTCCACAAAGTTCAAAATGCAACAATTTATAAATTGACGGTAGTTTACCATGAAACGGTGACTAACAGGGCTCTATAAACCCTTACGATGTTTGATTAGTTCAATAGAACACTGTTTGTGTTTGTTCAGTTCGCACTGGAGTGAGGGAGACGGCTAATATTAGTTGTACAGACATCACCTACGGGTTTAATGAACCTGCAAATGATTTTCTGTTCACAGTACAGGTATTAAGGTTGATAACTCATTGGTATCTGTCGATACGAATGAAAATATACTGCCAAAATAACAGCGGAGACTTAACTATAAGATAAGCAGAGTTGTTAACCGTAAGCTACTGTATAATAGTCTTCAATATCTTCAGTTAGTTAGGAACTTAGATTGCTAGTTAAAGTTACAAAAAAATGATGATATTTTCAACAAATATTAGTGGTTTCTTTTACATAAAAATGATCCTAGTTTTTTCCTATCTGATTTAAGATTTAATATTATTAGTAAAATATATAAACATAATTTTATTTAAATTTTTCATATTAATATCATTCTTTGATTAATGGTTTTTTGAAATAGTTTAGAGATTCAAAATCATATTTTGGCTTGTTCAAAAGAAAAATAATAAATAGTACCTACTTAATAAAATAAATAGATATAATTAAGTCGTTACACCAACTCAATAGATTTATAACTTTATACGAATACGGAACCGGTGTATTAAACCAGTGGGTTCGTTGGGGGCTAATTGGGGTTCGTTAGGCGTCGATTGTTTGTTTGTTCAGTCGGCGATGGCTAGTGAACGTTCGAGGTGAATGTAAACATGTTACGGAGTAGATTTATGTAGAATTAGGGTAAATTGATACTAAACCTGATTTCTTACCATGGTTAGTTCAAATTACTTAGGGGACAAAATAGGGACAGAAAATGGAGCCATTGGTAATTCTGATCAAGCTATATTGTTCAGTAATGCTAAATATACTGTTGTTATTTACTGACTTGTTGAGTTTTTTTTCCATGGTGAATTTGTACGTGGTTGACTTTGGCGTGATAAATATCTGGGACTGTACCTTTATTCAGAAGAACACCTCAATAAAAATTATACCTACGTGCATTTATATATAAACTTTCAAATTCTTTTGATATTAGCTAAGGCTTTTAGCAAATAGTTGACAGTTTAAAACAAGCTGTAAATTATCCTATGTCAATAAAATCAAATACTGCCATATTACTGACTAGCTTTTTGCCCGCGGCTTCGCTCGCGTAGACTATAAGATTTTGTTCGCGTAATAAACGCTAAGATATTAATTTCGTGAAGATTCCTAATTGTTCTTGTGAACTCGGCGGCCAATGCGATGATGGGAGCGCGGTGCGGCGACAGCTGGTGGAGGACCACGACATCCATCAATCATCAATCAGCCAGGACTTTGCTTTTTAAATGAGTAATTTTAATCATTTACCTATATAAAGCCGGCCAAGCTCAAGACTTAGTCTCACTCGCGCACCGAGGGCTCTGACCTTCCTTGGACGTATATTTTTTGATTTGGGCCATCACTGTTGTTTAAAACCGGACCGCATAATTAAGTTTGTTTGTGAAGGAATTTAGATGATATTGAAAAAACTGTGCTAGTATATTGTTCTATTTTTCCTATACTTTTTCCAAATTTTTCGCATTGCGAACCTCGAAGATTGGAATTATTCATCAACAGTCAAAAAGTCTTAAAAAATAATTTAAACATGTTTTAAAATGTACAAATAAAGCCCTTTCACATGATACCTCACTTAAATTTGTAGCCCTGCTTTGAAAATGCAGGGCCCACTTTGTTCACCTTTACAACCGTAAAAGTAAAAAAATATATATTTGCAATAAGGTTGGGTAAGCAATATTTAAAACTATTCCAAATTTTAAATCAACAGCATTACTGGTTGTTGAAATATACCTACCGCTGTATCAGTCGAACAGACAGACTAACTGGCACCATAAAGGTTCCTTTATTAGCTTTTTAGTTCGGAACCCAAATAAAAACGAAATACCAGTCACTAATAACGATATCCCAAGCACTACACTAAAAATTTGTGGCAAAGTAGATGCCTCATAGAGTAGGTATAGGCTACACGTTAACAGAAATATATAGTACTAAGCAATCATGGATGTTAAGAAAGGATTTCCCGAAACGTAACCACTTGAAAGAGAAATTGGACTCTGGCTGCAAGCAGGTTCTCACGTTATCAATTTGGAGCAGCCCGAGCAGGGAGGTTCCTCCCCCTTACATCGCAGTTGTGTTCCTGCGGTGAGTAAGGTCGCCAGAGCTGGGTGTAGGGGACCAGTATGTAGTAGGCACCAAATAATACACAGCGACTCCTCTCAACCTTCAAGCACTTTTCAAGAAGGGTGTAGAGAGAGATTCGGTAAAGCGTGAGTGATACCCCTGGTGTTGCAAGCGTCAATAGGCAACCTTAACTGCTTGCCATCAGACGAACAGCAAGTTTTTTATTTCTTCTGTCTTCGTCGTAAGTGTAACTATTTATATGCCCTATATATGCCTATATGGCTACCAGTATGGTACTTTTGTCGATCAGTCTGGCTACCACATACTATGGTGTGTAAAAAGCACAGGCCGGATTCCACTCCACTCCGACTTTAATGACATCATTCATAGGCCTCTTGCCAGAGCTCTCGTGTCAGCTATTCGTGTATCGAGTGGCTTGAAGCGTAACGATGATATGAGGTCCAGTCCTGGAGCTGGAGCTCATTGTATTTTTCGCGACCAGTCGAGGCGTCTGATTGACGGTTCCTATAGCCAAAGGGCTGACGAATACTCCAGCTAGAAGATTAGCATCACCATACAAAATGGTATCGCCCGCCGCCTGCAAAGTTTGGGCACACTACCAACTGGCAGCAAATTATATCAGCTATATTCTCTTTGTGAACTGCTGGTCTCTTTTTTATTTTTATTTGTGTTCTGTTTGTTTTCTATTTCCCACTTAGTCTGTCAAGCAATTTCATCATATCTGAATTTTTCATGGTCGTTTTTGAGAAATCGATAAACATACATGAAAAAAGAACATACGCGTCCAACTTAAAGTTTCCTCCTTCTTTTTTGAGTCGGTTAAAAATAGGATACCTTTTATCACGGGAGAGTTCCCGCGAGGGTGGTACAGTGGGAATAGTTACTCGACCCAGAGCTATGCCATATGTAGGCAAAGAACTTTAAATGAGAACACATCGTGAAGTTTGCAGGTTCGATTCTTACTTAGGTAAGCCTTTTTCATAAGTTCGTCAATGCAGCTGTACTTATTTGTAGCTTTTTTTTGTAGTGAACAAAACTAAATGGTCAAACGGGAGAGCGCTGATGGCTCTCATCAACCAAAAAATTTGCGACAAAATCATTGATCCTGTCATAAAATTGTGAGAACGAAACCATAGTGCGATTCAGGAAAAAGACAACGCCATCTAGAAGTTCTCTCCCTCTGTGTCTGTGCCGTGAGATGGCCTGTAAATAAATAAATTGAGATATCTTTTTTTCCCGTGAGCCGATTTTGATGAAACAAAGCCTAGTTGAAGCGCCAAGCAACGCCCAATCACCCTGTGGAAACCCCATGCAAATCCGTTCAGTGGATTCGAAGATTATCCTGTTCAAACAGACAAACAGACAGACAGAAAGACAGACAGACAGACAATTTTTTTTTAAATGGTATTTATGTATTGTGTTAGTCATTCTACATCACCCCCAATCAGTTTTTCAGTTTTTGGTAAATATATTCAATGTACAGACACGACTTTTCTACAGTTTTATTATATGTATAGATTAAGTCATATATAGGCACATATGTATATGCAGGTGTATTTAATTTATAGGACTATACAATTGTGGGTTCTAATGGCCAAACGTAACATTTTGTCTATAAGATGATATTCTGGTATTAGCTGAAACGATATAGTATCATGAGCTCATCCTCTGAGAGTGCACTAGTTTGCAGTTCTGAAACGTTATTTAACTTTGTTTCTGACGTTTGATTAGGTCTCTTGAGATGCTTTGAATCGTATTTAAGCCCGTATCTTGGGATAGAAGGATTAGTTTAGTTGTAGGTATGATGACATTGTTTGAAATAGTTGTTCTATTAATATAAGTTAGCCGATAAGATAAAGTAACTAAAATTGAATTAAAATATTAAATAATTTTATTATTTAGATTAAATAAAATTGTTTAATATTTTAATTCAATTTTAGTTACTTTTTTACTCAGACACTACTTGTGATTTTAATTTTTCTAGTTTGTGTGTTAATTAATAGTCTATATATTAAATTTCTCCTTACTGATGGTAATAATAATAATTGCACAGGCATAACTAAGTGGCCAGGATTATTCACCAGCCACTTGCTTTGAAATATAAACTTGTGGATGCTGAGGACCGACCCAGTTCTCGAAAATGACCATGTCGCGTTGTACTGAGATCGGTCCATCATTACTGACAGAACTATTGTTGTCAATAAGTCTGATATAGTGGTGGTAAACCGATTAGCGCGTCGCGAAATGATAGTCGATGTTACCATGCCACATGACGAGAACCTCGTGAAAGCTGAAAAGCAAAACCAATAATGGGCCTGATTCAGAAGGCAGTACTCCTCGATATGGCTCGCATTGTGAGGAGGTTCCTTTCTCTGCAGCCCTAACCACCGGTAGCTTGGACCTTGCTCCCGATATCAGTGGAACGCTATTTTTTATATTTTTAAATGTTTTTTTTTATTGATTTTTATAAAAATATTTAAAAATTTATAAATAATAAATAAACGACATAATAATAAACGGTACACAATACGTAATGTACTGTAAAATTATGTACCTATCTAATCACAGTGACAATTTTGTAAAGTTTAAGATAAACTCCAGGTCTTACCAATCTCCAAAAGCGAAGTTGCTGCCGCCATGATGTGGCGCTGGCCTGCTTATCAGCCTGACATACAATAATAACATTTTATTTTTACTCAGAAAACAATGTAACTATTAGGTGAAATTGAAAATAGGTTCTTTGGTAAAAAATGTAATAGAGTAAATGATGTTTTATTTATTTTTAGAATAAAGCTTTATCTACTCAAGAAGTAACATCAAAGCTAATGGATAAGACCACAACACACGAGATTTTCACTAGTTATACAGTGTTCAATAAAATTTTATTATGTATGCAACACAGTGCCCTAAGGTTCAAAGGTACCCGTCTACGACCTATGTCTGACTTTCTATTATCAATAGTTGTTTAACACTATTTTTTCTGCGAAAAAATGCTGCGTCTAAAGTTATCGCAATGTACGTGCAAGGATTACAGTGGAATTTTTTGGCTGTCAAATTTAATATAGATGACTGAAATAAAATATCGCGTTTCGTTTCGTCCCTAGATGACGATCCATTATGGAAAATTCATGTAAAAAATGATTCGATTGTTTTTTTTGTAGGGCTTGTCACTTGAATAATTTATGATGAAGAATTGAACCCCGAGATGAGAACAAAACTTTTGTTGGAGTTTTATATATTTTGAATTGTTTCCTGAATAAATGCTTATAGCAAAATTGTTCGTTACAATTAATTACTATAACATTATTTAGGGTGACTGGTAATTAGTAAACGATACTCATGATAGCAAACAACTTTCCCAAAGATTTTTTTATATACTGAGCACATGATCCCTTAATATTCAGTACCTAACAAGAATATGAATACACCATCAGCTATTATTTAATTTAGTTATACAGGGTGATTGGAAGATGGGTGCAAAGCTGTAAGGCGATGATAGTATAGATCATTTAGACCCTTTTTAGCCATGGTTGTCTAAGACGAAGTGTGAAAATTTTTTTTTACCAATCTTTACTGTAACTAAAAACTGATGACATACATGTTTGTTTGAATTGCTTACAGATTATTTTAAATAAATAATATGAAAAAGAATTCACACATCATCCAAACTGGCTATAATTATCAATTAACGGATAAGTTTCGGAGTTTTGAGCCAAAAAACAGAAAAGATTGGTAAAAAAAAAATTTCACACTTCGTCTTAGACAACCATGGCTAAAAAGGGTCTAAATGATCTATACTATCGTCGCCTTACAGCTTTGCACCCATCTTCCCATCACCCTATATATCCCTATTTGTTTCTTTGGGAAAGTTGTTTGTTATCATGTGTACAATAATTTGTCTAAGTATCGTTAACTAATTACCAGTCACCCTATATATTACATTAAAATATTTTCATATAATCTTGAAAGTAACTTCAAGAACCATCAACACCCGTTTGACATAGTAATGTTTCCTACGTGTGAAAAGCGCCTCATCTTGACATTTTCCCATCTCTTTGAAGGGCGATAGGCTGCTATAATTGCCAATAGCTCCAGGCTAAGTCCTCGCCTATGGAAAGAGTGGTACAAGTTTCAAGAAACTGCACTTTGTGGCTTACAAAATATAACGTTTTTTTTTAATATACGTATTTATGGTATTCGTTATTTGAATATTATTATTACAATGATATACCACTAATGTGTCAAACAAGCAGACGGCCCGCCTTCATGGTAAGCGCTTACCGTAGCTTATGGACGCTTGCAACACCAGGGGCGCGTTACACTCACGCGTTGACGACTCTGCAGAAATCTCTTCACACCATTTTGAAGAACCCCATGCTGGGGAGCTTATTCCACAGTGTGAGCGTCCGCGAGAGGAAGCTCCTTTGAGACCGCACAGAACGAAACCATTTTATTGGTAACGGTTGTATATTTCACAAATAAAATCACACAACACAACTCATACTTACCAATGAAAGCCTGATTGGCTAATTACCACTACCCTTGAGTTAAGATAAGTTTTTTTTTTTTTTATACGACTAAGGCGGTAAACAAGCTTGCAACACACGAAGCATCGCTCACGTGTTACCGACCTTTCCTCCCTCCCTCTCCCTCCTCTGGCGACCTTACTCACGCGCAGGAACACAACTTTACGCAACATAAAGTTATGTGGCTGCGGTATTCTGTAAGGTGGAGGTACTTCCCCAGTCGAGCAGCTCTTTGAGCGAGTAAACGCTATGCTCTACCTCTCGCAAATTTTAGGCACATACAACACTATTACAAATTACATTTTAAACGATGACATCTATAATAGTATTAAAGTGTGTAGCAGATATCAACGCCCTCGTTGAGAATTTATCTCTAGGCACCTACTGGTATTCTGGCACAAAAGGCTATCAAATACTAAAAATGCTTTAATTTATCATAGAAATACTTGAAACGGTTATATGTTTCTAGTACGATAAGATTAATGTTAATGAAACAGCCTTATGCTCACATTTTGGACCGCATTACAAGTTTACTCGACCCACAAAGGCTCGCTATCTGGTAGTACTCGCTATTCTTAGCGCTGTGCTTGTCTTATCTTAATAAGTTTGTTTAGCTTGTGCCTTTTAATTGAGTGTTTTGGTATAAACAAAGGAAACTTTTTCGATAAAGTTAAAAATTAAAGGTGAACATTTTTGGACTTGGTATCAACTAACTTTTATCTCAAATAATACCAACGGAGAATTTGATATAAAAGGCTCTATTGTAAGCATGAGTTACAGTAAGCCAATAATGATGAACTCAGTAATAACCAAAAAAAATATAGAGAATCAAAACTATGCGTTTTACTCCTTAAGCAATTTAGAAATAACACCAGCCGAAACCAATCCATGCGAAGTAAAAAATGCTTGCAGTAATCATAAAATACATAAAGAATGTGATGATAACTCGTTCAGAATTGAACTGGGTAGGGTCAGTTCGCTAATACAACAGTGGTTTACGGCCAGAATATACTCAGCATTTCCGAACGGAGCGGCGAAGGGCTAATAAATATGACAGACCGGGAAATTGGACAGAAATTCTGCTTATTCGACATCCGTTCGGCGATCGAGAACTGGTGGATTGTAGTTATTGGAATCTGAATGTACCTGTTACGTGGGTATAGTCAGCTGCATATTATGTAAGTGGAATTTTTCAAACAATTTCGTGTGATAGCTGAAGCATGGTGGAAAAGTTAAAAGTTCCTTTTGTATTTCGAGAATGTTTTACTAAGTTAACATTGTTTTGTCGCTATTGTTTGTCTAAAAATGAGTTGTTAGTTTCACGGTTTGTCAATACCTTTATTGGTTTTTGTTTTATTTATGTTTGTATATTGGTGTACACATTACATTACTTTACTCAATTTTAAATAATATGTTTAACAAACGTTGGAAAATCCCTAAAGATGTCCACATCAATTCAAATGTCCATATTGATAAATACCCTTTATATTAGAATTTAGCACGTCATCACATTAATTAACTGCTCTCATATCTCAATAGCGCGAGATTTATTATAATATCCGTTGAAACGATACATCATTTCAAAACAGATATAAAAGCAATAAATTTCGTGCGCATCGCGTTAAAATAATAAGCTCGTGTAAGCCTTATTTAACAGCTACGATTACAATGTGTTGGTAATGTATTTCCAACATATAAAATTAATTTGGCAGGCATGTGGGGCCAAATTTAGCTCTTGTAATTTTATGATTGGTTAAGTATTCTCGTAGGATAGGTACCTATATTTTAATAGACCTTATATATATTTTTTGTTTTTTGATACTACTTAGTAAGGAAACAAGGATACGGCCTAGTGGTAAGCGGTTACCATAGCTTACTTACACTTCCTATACCAAAGGTTTGAGTACATTGCAGACCCTACTTTTGTAGGGTCGTCTCATAAAAATATATCAATCTAAAGAAGTTATAAGAGGAGTTGAGAGTAGTCTCTGTGCTGGCATCATCATCATATCAGCCTAAGGATGTCCACTGCTGAACATAGGCCTCTCCCATTAACTTCCACTTGGAGGGGTTTTGGGCCGCTTGCATCCAACGGAGCCCAGCGACCCTGACCAAGTCATCGGTCCACCTGGTGGGTGGTCGTCCCACACGGCGCTTTCCAGTACGTGGTCGCCACTCGAGAACCTTCCTTCCCCATCGGTTATCGGTTCGCCGAGCGATGTGGCCTGCCCATTGCCACTTCAGCTTACTAACTCTACGAGCTATATCGGTAATTTTTGTTCTCCTACGAATGTCCTCGTTTCGGATCATGTCTCGTAGAGAAATTCCGAGCATAGCTCGTTCCATAGCTCGCTGAGTGACTCTGAGCTTATTTAAGCGGCCAGCAGTAAAAGACCACGTCTCTGTCCCGTATGTAATCACTGGCAACACGCACTGATTGAAGACCTTTGTCTTCAGACTCTGAGGTATTCTGGACGTGAACATATGCCGTAGCTTCCCGAACGCTGCCCAGCCGAGTTGGATTCTTCGGTTGACCTCTTTGTCGAAGTTGGACCTACCTAGTTGGACAACTTGTCCTAGGTAAACATACTCGTCTACAACTTCGAGGGCAGTGTTCCCAACAATCACCGGCATTGGCGGAATATGAACATCTATCTGTCCGTGTGGCTCCCGGCATAGAATAGGGCCAACCCTTCCAATCCTAAGGGTGTCGTAAAAGGCGACTAAGGGAATACACCAGGGGACGGGCAGCAGCGTCCATCTGTGATACACCATCAATACTGCGATCACCAACCCGCCTGCCAAGCGTGGTGATTATGGCATTAACCCTCACAATATGAGTACACGAGCAAAGTTACGGCCCCCAGTCCCCGGCGGCCCCGCTATCCCGGGCTACGGTAGCGGTCACGGTAACGGCGGGGCAGGGGGTGCTAAGAGTCTCCGGCAGAGATCCGGCTACCAACAACGACGACTGGACCTGGTAACATACAATGCACGGACTCTGAGGACCGACGAGAAGCTCATTGAGCTGGAGGAAGAAGTGGACAGGTTGCGCTGGGATATTATGGGGTTATCAGAAGTCCGAAGAGAGGGGGAGGACACGATAATCCTTAAATCCGGTAACCTGTTCTACTACCGGGAGGGTGATCACCTGTCATAGGGTGGTGTCGGGTTTATTGTCCGCAAGCCCCTCATCAAGAATATAGTGCGGATAGAGAGTGTCTCACCGAGAGTCGCATATCTGATACTCAGAATTACCAAACGGTATTCGCTGAAGGTCATTCAGGTATACGCTCCGACCTCATCACACCCAGATGACGAGATAGAGACATTGTATGAGGATATCTCACGAGCCATACATTCCTCTAAAACGCACTATATGGTATTGATGGGGGACTTTAACGCGAAGCTAGGCATTAGGAATGACGATGAGCTGAGAGTGGGGCACTTTGGAATTGGGCAGAGGAACCCTAGGGGGCAACGGTTGGCCGACTTCATGGAGTTGGAGGGACTCTTTATGATGAACTCCTTCTTCAAAAAGCGGCCACACAGGAAATGGACCTGGTGTAGCCCCGATGGATCCACCAAAAATGAGATAGACTTTATCTTGACGACAAAGCGGCAAATCTTCAGTGATGTTTCTGTGCTGGCATAGGGGGACATTATTTGGACTAAGTAGTTTTTTTTAATACCACTAAGGTGGCAAACAAGCATACGGCCCGCCTGATGGTAACCGGTTACCGTAGCCTATGAACGCTTGCAACACCAAGGGTATCACTCGCGCTATGCCGACCCTGAAGAAACCTCTTCACAGCCTTCTTGAAAAACCCCATGCTGTACTTCATTGTCGTTGGTCTCCACACACTGCAAGCACAGTGCCTCTTAATGGAACTCTGGCGACTTTACTCACCACAGGAACACATCATCATCATCATCATCATCATCATCATCAGCCTATAATGTCCCACTGCTGAGAACAGGCCTCCTTTCACAAATGAGAGTGAAAGGGACTGGGCGATACTCCACCACGCGTGCCCACTGCGGATTGGTGGAGGTAGGCTAGTGGTCAACCTACTGTTGGAATTTTTCAAGCCGCCTAGGAGGCATCCAACCAGCTTAACGACTATCACAATTAAGTGATAACCGGGACCAACGACTTTACGTGCCTTCCGAAGCACGGAAACGCTCGATTTGAAATACCACTAGGTGGTCACCCATCCAGGTACCGACCACGACATACGTAGCTTAACTTTGCCGATCGATTAAGAACGGCTAATCATGCTACGCCACGAGCGCTTCAGGAACACATAGAATAGTGTTATTGGCTGCGATCTAGTATAATCCTAAAATCATAACATTATACATACTATACTACGAACTTTAGACAAAAGAATCAAACCCAAAATATTAAATCCCACCTCACTCCAGACTAAAAACAATTCCAATCAAATATAAATATCGTATAATTTTGGTTGGAATGCAATTACGTTATCCCAGGTGACGGTCTGTTCCGAAACATACATATTTATCAATGCCCCATGGGACACCGATTGCCACTACAGCCATATATATAATAGTATATTATATATTCCGGTACACGGGCTGAATACGTGAACAAAGCCTATTCGGAAGCCTCGGTTGGTAATATTGACAGGCGGATGAAAAAGGACAAAAATGTATGATATTTAAATTTCCGCTTTTGGTAGTGTTTTCTGTTGACATGCCTTCATAGGGACTCGCATTCAACGTTTGACCTAACAATAATGAAAATTGTAAAGCTTTGTAACTTACGAGCAATATACATTTATATTTATGCACATAGGTGATTAATAGCCGATTTCTTTAATAAAATAGACGGACCGTTATCGGTTAAAATTAAGACTCTTATATCTTTTCTAATAATGAAGCAAAGACCTCAAAGCTTTGCATAGCAGACCCTCCCATATGGAGTTCGCATATTGTGTGCTCCAAGCACGTATTTCAAAATCCCAGTAGTTTGAATAGATTATTCAATATGATTGGAAAGGTAATGAAGAAAATTTGATTCATTTTTTTATAGAACGAGAAAATAAAAGTCAACAGTCCTGTAACAAAAATGCTGCAAAATTCCACACAGCTTAATCTAAAGTATAATCATAAAACAATAATAAACAACACCATCATCAAAGAGAGTACTTGACAACGAATGAAATACAGCAGCCTTTTAAAGGCGCATGTACACTTTGTAAGTCGGAATTTTCCTGTTTGGTGATAAGTGATATGATGTCGCCAAGAGTAAGGATAATATAAAGATTTGATGATAATTACGATTAAGACGAGGTCTTACCTCAAATTCACAAAAACGGGTTTCCTTGAGAGTTGAGTATGACAGAACGCAATGAAAATACCAAAAAATTACTGTGGACAGAAGAGGGTTTTGAGAAAAATGTTAACCGAATAGAATATTAAAAAGTGCTTTGATATTCCCAATAAAAAATTCGTAAGTTACGTCTCAATAAAATATTTCGCGTCGAAATTCTCCGTATTTTCAGCGATGACAACAATTTTATTTTTAAGAATATATAAGATACAGAATCTTAACCTGAGACCGGACATTATGATGTTAACCGGACACTTATTCAATTTAATGTGTATATTCTGTATAATCTAAAGAAAACCCGTAATAAATGTCCATTTCATAGAGTCGACACATTTATGATTTACCATTTTCAACCCTATTCCAGTGAAGAACGAGTGCTGTCCGCGCCCTAATATGGCCAATTATTTTTTCTTTAACTTTCCCCTTAATACATACCAATTTTTCCTCTGACGTTATTATACGTTTTCATTTCCTAAGCCATTCGCTCTTTTAGTTTACCGCTTCAACTAAGAATTCCCTACCAATCCCGAACTACATAGTCATACAAATATGACAAGCAATCAAATGTATTTGCGCCTTTAGGAAAATTCTGTGGGGAGAGCAAAATATTTTTAATGAAACAGTAGGCTAGGATCCCCTAAAGAAACCCCATGCTTTCTGCCTCCCAATTAAATTTTAAACAGGATATTCTCGTGCCACTTTGTTCAGTTTTTCTATTGAATTAAAAATTTACTTAGTATACTTTTGCTTTACAGGACTTTTTAAAAGCTTTTACAATTATCTAATTAAAATACTTTGACAAACGGAAGCATGTTTCTGACTTTTTAAATTTCCATAAGGAAAGAGTCCCCTTTTCTAGTGGGGAAAACGCCCCAAGCTAAGGAAGTACCTATGTCGTCTTTGAAGTATTCGCCAGCAAAATCACAAACCCAATTCCACTTAATATAACCAATTAAATGGCTTGAAAACCTTTTATTTCTAAAAAGGTTCCATTTACGGAGCTTTGGCAAGTAAGCTGTTTAGAAAAATGAAACATTTGGTGATATTACCTTGTTCATCGAAAATGTACTGCAACTTGTATTAAAATTTTGTGTTTGTCAAATAAAACTGAAACCTCTTTTATTTACTATTATTTGAAAATGGAATAGAAAACAAAGAAGAAAAAATATTTTAAGTTTTTTAATATAATAGTTGTTAGTTAGTCGAATCTATTGTTGTTATTGTCCTTAGTTGAATCCATTGTATTTCGGGTATAAGGTCCAAAATCGATAAATCAACTATGTTATTCAGTAATACTATTCAACGTGATCGTAATTGATGTCGGCAGGAGAACATAAACCAAATTGACTAGAGTAACTCTGAATAGTGTTTTGATCTAGACAGCAATATCTAGATACCTTAGCTTAATTGCTACCTTTCTATACCTATACGTACATTCAAGATAAGCAACGAAATTAATCTAATGGTGCGTCCATGCTACGCGAAGCGAGCACGAGCCGGGCGTCGAACGAACAGGATTCGTTCGCTGCTCGCGATTTCAAGTTTTGACGTACTTAACGAGCCTACAAAGAGCGCGATACGAATCAAGTTCGTGAAAAAACTGACAATCGGACGGAGCGCAGTCGAGCACGCTACGAATGCTCGTTCGAGGCTCGCAAGCCCGTCCACGCTACGCGAATCGTGCTCGGAGTGTGCTCGTTCGTGGCTCGGCTCGTGGTCGGTTCGGCAAGCATAGACGCACAATAAGACAGAGAGAGATCTTTTTGAAATATGAATATTTTGTTATCTGGATATTATTTTTTTTTAATATTTTTTTATTTAGGACAACCAACGAGGCATACAATAGGTATTTTACTGAGTTACATGCAATATTAAATTAAATCTAAATGCTGCCTCAATTAAAGGCTGCCACGGCATGCAATAAGCTCAGCTACAGTTACAGATTGTTTACATCAAGGAAAACATAAATTAATAATTTTATACAATATTAAACAAGAATTCGAATAGGAATTATACATTTGATTGGATATTGGTTAAATTAAAAATAATAAATTAAATTAATTTTAAATAGTATTACTAAAATAAAATAACAATTCAGGTCTTAAATTAGGTAAAATTATGTATATATTAAGTAAAGAAAATATTACATATGTAATACATATATTATTATATTTTTTAGCAAGACGTTGGAAATTCCTATTGTATAGTATTTTTAATGGTCTAAGGCGACAGTCCGTCTGTGTGTGTATTTCAAAATCAGCTTTACTGTTTTAAACATAAATAATTCAAAAAAATACAATATTTTTTCCATAAAGCATCGTGCCTCTGATTTTTTCCGTAAAAATTTAAAGGTGTTGTATTTACTTTCATAATATTATTCGATCATAGAATCTATTAATAAAATAAGTAAAGTAGCGTATTTATGGTACGGTATCACTATTTTAGCGGTTCTATGGATCTTTGGTGCAAGGGTGCAAGAATATCATCGACAAAGAAGTATCTATGAGAACTGGTATTTAACTACACAAATGAAAGACTCTTTAGAGATGTACAGTTCGTTTTTATTATTCGGAGCCATTGCTCAGTGTTCCACACATGGACGTATATCTTCAACAAATAGTATAAGCCATATATCATTGCCTATGTTTAAGCAAATATCATTCTTTGATCTTTTCATATTTATTTTTACACAAAATGCATCAAATGTTTTATTCCAGCATTTTGGTGATTCTTTAAGACCATATAATGCTTTCTGGAGTCTCAAAACAGTTCCTTCTGATTGACTTTTCACATTTACTCCCTCTGGAACTTTTATGTAGACTTCAGTTTCTAATTTGCCGTTCAAAAAAGCTGTTGGGATATCCAGTTGGTGTAATTCCCAATCATTATTTACTGCTAGTGATAGTCCCAGTCTTATAGTAGTCATTTTTGCCACAGGGGAATACACATAGTCTTCAGCTTCTTGTTGGAAACCTCGAGCAACCAATCTGGCTTTTCTGGTTCCGTCTGATTTTGTCTTAAAAATCCATTTAGTGTCTAATGGTTTACATCCAGCTGGCAACTCTGCTTCTGTCCATGTTTTTTGTTTTTCTAATGACTTTATCTCATTTTCTACTGCTGTTTTCCATTCTGTATTTTGTTCTATAGCTTCCTTGTATGACGATGGGAGATTTTCACTTGATAATAAGCAATAGGCTTCATAGAGCTCATAATCATTTAAATATTGAGGCTTTTTCACTTCTCTACCTCTTCGCGTACAAATTTCTTGATTTTCTTCCATTCCTTTATTTTCAATATAGGGTTCATCATGGTTTTTATTTTCTTGGTCTAGTATCATGAAATACCTCTTGTTCTATGTAATTTTCAGAGTTTGAGTCATTATTTCCCTTTTCATACTTTATATCAGTTTCATCAAATCTAACATCTCTTGATACTATAATGGAGTCAGTATTGGGGTCCCATAATTTATAACCGTTTATGGCATACCCTACCATTCTTGTTGGAGTTGCTCTGCTTGATAGCTTATCCTGTTTGGGCATTATGTGTGCCCAGGCTTTACTTCCAAAAATCTTTATATTCTTCAGATTAAACTCTTTATTTATTACCTTTGCTGGCACTCTATCTTGTATGGACGAACATGGTGAGCGGTTGATTAGAAATGTGGCTGTCAGTACTGCATGTCCCCATAGATGCCTTGGCAAGTTGGACTCATCCAACATTGTTCTGGCTTTATCATAAATAGTTCTATTCATGCGTTCAGCCTTGCCATTCTGTTGAGGGCTGTACTTTTGAGTGTACTCTATCCTGATTCCATGATTTGAACAATAATTTTTCAATGACTTTGCTGTAAACTCGCCACCATTATCACACCTGATTCTTTTGATATTTACCTCCATTTGTTGTTCTATTTCCTTAATGTATAATATTAGTTTTTCAGTAGCTTCAAACTTGTTTTTCAATAAGTATGTTTGAGTGAAATGACTATAATCATCAATAATTGTTTGGAAATACCTGTATCCCTCTTTGGTTGGTATTCTAGTGGGACCTGCAATATCAGTATGAATCAATTCACCTATTTTATTTGACCTTGGTCTTTTTATTCTTTTAAATGGCAATCTTGTTGCTTTATTTTTCATGCATGACCCACACACTTCTTTGCTAAAAGGTAATCCTAATATTGCTAAATTCTTTCTGCACATATGTCCAAATCTTTGATGCCATATGTTTTCATTCTCATATTTTTCTTCTTTACTCATTTCACAAGACTTTGCACCATGTATTTTAGCATTAATTTTTACTTTAAATGTATACAGTTGGCCTTTTTTGATACCATAATACATCTTATCTTCATGTTTGATTAGTAATCTTCCATTTTTAAATGTCACTTCCATTCCTCTTTCTACCAATTTACTTACTGACATCAAGTTGGTGCAAAGACCAGGCAATATCACCGCTTCAATTCTTATCTTTTGGTTGTTATATTCGGCCTCCAAAATTCCTTTCTTTGTTGCAGTTAGAATTTCTCCATTTGCTATTTTTATATTCAATGTATGAGACAGATCTTCTACATTTTTCATGTATTTTTCATAATTTTCCTTAATAAAATGCTGTGTAGCCCCGGAATCAACAACAAATGAGACTAGGTTAGACATGTTTTCAATTGCTAATGCTTGCTCCGATGCTATGAACATGGGCAAGTGCTCCTCTTCTGCAGGATGAGCAGCTCCGCCTCTGCCTCTAGGACCTCTATATCCTCTTCCTCTGCCTCTACTATTCATGCGGCAATCGTATGACTTGTGACCTTTCTTTTTACATCTAAAACACACAACATTTGTGCTCATAAACGATGTTTGATTTTGCTCTTGTTCGGAGGTTTCATCCAATTTAACGTTTCTCACCTCATTATCTAATAATTTAATTCTAACAAATTCTAGTTTTAACTCTGTATTTACAGTCTCAATTGCTGTGATTATATGATTGTATTTATCACCTAATCCCGTTAAAATATAACACACCTTGTCAGTTTCGTCTATCTTTTCTCCGGAAACTTCTAGTTCACGTATGATTGTATCAAATTTCGCGAAGTATTCTTCTAGGTTACCACCATCATGCTTCAGATTAAGTAACTTTCTTCTTAGAGTAATTTTTGATATAACACTTTTTCTTTGGAATGTATTCTTGAGTACATCCAGCATATCTTTTGCAGTATTGCATTCCTTCACTAGGTTTAGATGCCTATCTGTCAGGCACTGCACAATCAAACTCTTCGCCTTCGCATCTGAGGATCTTTGAGAGTCTTTGACGTCACTCACCTCTGTGATATCTTTCAAACCCTTCTCCTCCAGCAAACATCTCACCCTAAATAGCCAGTTGTCAAACGCCTCGGCTTTTAGTTGAGGAAAATTATTAGCCGTAGTAGTCGCCATTTTTGCGCCACGCTAGCTAAAAAAAATGTGTTTCCTAAAACTTGACTGTACGTAGGACTTTCCCTATAACCTATACTACCGGGCATCTGGGCCCATAACCTATGAGAACTGGTATTTAACTACACAAATGAAAGACTCTTTAGAGATGTACAGTTCGTTTTTATTATTCGGAGCCATTGCTCAGTGTTCCACACATGGACGTATATCTAACAGGAAGTAGACCATAGAGTATATATCTTAACAGTATCCAATAAAGTAAACTATAAATAGAAGTTTTCATGAACTTACAAACTTAACTCAGTTCATTAAACTAAAAAATGGGTCATCAAATATATTACGTGACCAATGCACCACGATCAATACTCGATACGAATCAAAAATTCGTCTTACAAAAGCAAACGTTTTCCAATCGGCAATTTACTTAAACGCTTTATCACGTTCCGGTAACAAATTCAAAGCGGCGCGTTCCGCTCCGTCTTTTACATTTTAAACAACCTGGAAATCGTTCTGATCCCACCCAAGAGACCGGTCCAGAGTACAGATACAATAAATATTTTTACGTACCATTGGTATTTTTAAAAGAAAATATTAGAGTCAAATAATTTACTGAATTTGAACTTTCCGTAGGCTAATAAAAAGCTACAACGTATCCCGATAGTAAAGCAATCAATTTAAAAATACAGGATACTAGAAAAACATCCATCTTTGATAAAATGCCCAAAAGGATGATAGGTACAGTCGAGGACATAAATATGTATACACTTTTTGAAATTCAAAAGCGATTTTCTCGCATGTTTAACATTTAAGTGTTAAGCTATTACACAAATCATAATAGTATATGTTAGAAGATTCTGCCTTTATAATATCTCATAATTTCAATCAGTAGTTTAAGAGGAAACCGTTGTTGAATTTTACTAATTGTATACATATTTATGTCCTCGACTGTACATAACAACATTAATGTAATATTTTCTCTCTACATACCTAAAGAATTTTTAAAAACAACCCTATGTAAAAAGTAAAAATACTTTTATCTACATCCATGCTATAAATCGTCTATAACAGTTCCTGAAACAGTTAGCTTATTGCCAACATTAAAACACTGGTTGTCATAGTAACCATTATATCATCCAAAACAGTGTTATAATGTTGTACTGAATTTCATTATACAACTCCTTTTTTTTGCTTTTTCGGACCATTCCTTACTCATCAAACAGCCACATTCTCCGTGGTATCCTTATGAATTTCAAAAAAAGAACATTTTCATGCAGGAGCGTTACACTATCACAGCGCCGTAATAAAAAAAACTTTGAGGTTATTCGAATTCACGTCGTATGCCGCCGTTTTGGTTCGATATTAGAATTGCAGAAATTTATTACTTTGTTGTTTACAAAAATGATCGTGGATGTAGATAAAGTCTTGTATGCAACTGTACATAATTAGGAATTAAAACCCTCATTTGATACTATTATCACACTTGCTTCGCTTCGTGTGATAAACCCACATTCGTGTCTTACTACCCCTTATTATAAGACAGTTTGATAAATAACTATTACGCACTAATATATTATGTATTCGAAAGTACGATATTAATGAAATATTTTTAATATAAGTATCAATATTTAATAAGAGCGCAATATTCTTGAGTGCTCCCTAAGATTTTACATTATCCTGCATGTTCTTATGCAAAGTAATTTTTTTGTATTAATCAATTTAGAAAAAAAATATTAAAGAAACTTCGGGTTTAGCATTTGATGTGTCAATTTTCTGCAGTTATTACATTAAAGTTTACATAAGATTTTTTTATAAAGTTATACAAACACAAAATTTCACTTAATCTTTTTTAAGTATTTTCTAATTAACCTCGTTCAGTCGTTTGTTTTTAGAATAAATTCTGGAACATATTTTGAATATATTTTGGAACTTTTGAAATAGTATTTTACCTTATGGAGAGATTTATAAATAACTAATAAATTACCTAAAACTGAATCAACTACTACCTACTAAAATTTATTCTCAAAAAAAAATGCATAATAGTTATGTTATTAATTTTGAATTATAAGAATGATAAATTCATATACTCGGTTTTACCATATCGCATTAAAATTATGTTCCAACAAAATTTTCCGTAAACTTGTTCCTGAGCATACTAAGTATACTTATTTGGCGATATGCCCGAGCTATGTAACAGCATACTGAAGGCAGAGAGAGTATGCATTTTGACTTTATCTTCAATAATATGATTGTGGAAATGGGCCAACGAAGTCGGAAGCGGGTGTGTTTCATATAAAATAACAATTAAACATAAACTTGCAAATGTATTCAGGATAGAGGTCAATAGTCTATCAAATAGAGCAATGAAGAGATAGAGTTTACAACTAGAGTATTAGTTGACACTTAAAAGGTTCATCATCATCATATCAGCCTAAGGATGTCCACTGCTGAACGTAGGCCTCCCCCATTAATTTCCACTAGGAACGGTTTTGGGCCGCTTGCATCCAACGGAGGTCAGCGACTCTGACCAGGTCGTCGGTCCACCTGGTGGCCACACGGCGCTTTCCAGTACGTGGTCGCCACTCGAGAACCTTCCTTCCCCATCGATTATCGGTTCTTCGAGCGATGTGGCCTGCCCATTGCCACTTCAGCTTAACTAACTCTACGAGCTATATCGGTATTTTTTGTTCTCCTACGAATGTCCTCGTTTTGGACCCTGTCTCTTAGGGAAATTCCGAGCATAGCATAAATACCACGTCTCTGAAAGGTTATCTATTAGCAAAAAAGTTTTAAATATGTAATTACTACTTGTACCAAACTCCGTATGTACTCTTCTAGAGTAATGTCGAATATGATAATCTCAACGATTGGCGATCATCGCCAGGAAGGTATTATAGCTGGCCTACACTCCTAGCACTATAAGAAAGATAGACGAAAATCCCATACAATTTAAAAAATGACAGTCTTGTTATATTCAAATACTGGTACTCTTCGAGTAGTTTGTTAAAAATACTCAATAGCATTAAAATAGCGAAATTGCGTTAATTTACCCGCGCGAATATTAAATTCTCACTTTTTTATTTAATAAATGAATAGCTGTAAAAGGCAGGTATTATCCACAAAAGTGCAATGACAAAAACAAACATTCCGTATAATGTTAGGGCAAACTGTCGCTGCAATACGCTAAAATTTATACAAATAAAATACGAGAGCGTATATTTTCAAATGGCCAGAAGCATTTTCAAATAACGCAGAGTAATATGGTAAAGTAGAGTCATATCAGTAAATACTGAGTATATGACTGTATGCAATTTAATAACGTTATGAAAGGAAAATTGAACTCACTGAAGTTCACGGTAGCATAAAAAGGAAATCTTCTTTGCATTCGTTGTGGAGCTTACCTGAAATGAGAATTAACATGAATATTAAATTATTTTACAAAGTTTTGGAGTTTGCAAGATTGTTAAATATGTTTCATAATTAAGTTCACGGTTTTTTTACAGGTTTTCAGGTGGTCAGTAATCCTAATCTATATTAATACTAGTGTAATAAAGCGGAAGAGTTTTTTGTTTGTTTAAACGGGCTAATCACTGGAACTACCAGTCGGATTCCAAAAATTCTTTCACTAATAGGAAGCTACATTATCCCCGAGTATTATACTACTTTTTATCACGGGAACGCAGGTGAAACCGCGCGAGACAGCTAGTTAATATTATAAATGCGAAAGTGAGTTTGTTTGTTTGTTTGTTACGCCTTCACGCCTCAACTACTCAACGGATGATAATGAAATTTGGCATGCAGATACCCTATGGTATGGATAAGGACATATGTTACTTTTTATCCCGGGGACATGGGTGAAACCGCGGGGGACAGCTAGTATCTATATTAAATGAAGCTGTCCCGAGCGGTTTCACACGCATTTCTGAGGGATCGTAAAGTATTATATGTGTTAATCCAGAACATATTCTATCTGTGTGCCAAATTTCATCCAAATCCGTTCAGTAGTGTTAGTGTGAAAGAGTAACAAACACGCATACATACAAACTTTCGCGTTTATAATACTAAGTAAGGATTAAAAGGTTTAGGTATGTTGTGAAAAGGCTTAAAAGAGACATACATCACGAGTAGAGAGTAAGATAACATAATCATAATAATGATTTGAAAATAAAACTCATGGAGATAGAATTTTAATAGAGCTACTGGACTTGAGCATGTGCAGTGAGCAAGGGTATAACGCTGTATTGAAACGAACTGCGTGTTCATGGTTTGAACACTTCCCGTTTGGTCCCATTGTCATTTGATCAGGATTTGATAACTTCTTAGTGTACTTTGAACTCAGTTTAAGTTTTTTGTAACAGTCCAATTATTATCTATACTTTTACCGAAAACAAATGACAAACATCTCGTAATTATTTCTGCCAGTAAATCAACAAGTGTACGATATATTTATGAATGCATTTATATGTAAATGTTGTTAATCCACTATTTAATTAATAACTATCACATAATAGCTATCTTTGCCTATTCAGGGATGCCTACTGTTGCCAGTATAACAACATCTGGTGCCTAATGCTGTTGTAATGGCAGCAGTAAATAGCAACCTAATGTAATAAAATACTAGTGTTAATTGTGCAACAAGCTAAGGCTTGGTCAGCATAAAATCCGCCTTTTCACCAACACTCCCCAAAGCTCAGTTTAATAACGTTTACGTACTTGTTTAAATAATGCATGCGCAATCATCAAACTGCAAATTGGTGCAGTGGGTGTTAACTCAAACGAAAATAAACTTTAAAGCACGCAAACAAGGGTCTTGTTAGTATATCACGTTATGGTAGTATATTCCTTTGCAGCATAATATTTTTTTATTAAAAAACGGGTGTATCATATTATAATGAAGAGTTAGTTTTATTTGTGTTACTTTTCAAGGTATTTTATGTATTGATTAAATCCTGATACTCAAAACTTTTTAACATTTTATAAATGTAAGTTAAAAAACTTAATAATCGTAATTTTTTTCCAACAATTCTAACGTGGATTTATATGACAAACCAAAACGTTTTTTTTTTTATACAATATAGTCGGTAAACAAGCATACGGCCCACCTTATGGTAAGCGGTTACCGTAGCCATATGGACGCTTGCAACACAAGAAGCATCGCTCACGCGTTACCGACCTTTCCCCCCTCCCCTATGAGCTCTGGCGACCTTACTCACGCGCAGAACACAACTTTACACAACATAAAGTTATTTGGCTGCGGTATTCTGTAAGGTGGAGGTACTTCCCTAGTCGAGCTGCTCTTTGAGCGAATAAACGCTTTGCTCTACCTCTCTACGTGATCTTTGAGCTATTATTACTACGTATAGAGAAGACGCCACACATCACAACTATGTTCTGTGCAACTATGTTTGGTAGAACGATGAACCAAACGCGTAAGCGCCGTATGAAAATCACGGTGTTTGCGAGAAAAACACTCCTAAAAGCGTTCTGATAGCGAGCGCTGTTTCTACTGTCTGCTTAGACGACTAATTATTGTCTCATGGCTGAAGAGAACTTTAGATGACTCTAATAAAATGGGTCATAAACTTTGCTTATGATAGCTTCTCTATTAATATATAGCAATAAGATTCGCTTAGAATAACTTGTCCCACGACACGAAAACACTTTCTTTGACACTCCCCTAAATCATCGAACTATTTGCGACAATAACTAACAATACGTGAATGGTTGTACCGAATATTGTATTATGAATTATGCATCCCTTAGCACCCGGGGAGGCCACCTGATTAAAGGCAGCCAGTTCAAACCCCCACATTAAATACACCCCCCGCGCTATGTACACCCTCAGCTATTAATGCTGGAACAAATTTATTGGTTAATTTTCCGGTAGACACCGAAAACTGTAATCATGTTCATTAGATGTAAAATTTCGATAAAAAGTGGCAGATTTATCGTGCGGTAATTATGCTAATTACACTCACTTGAGAGGTTTAATATTATTATTATGGGTACAATATATTTTTAAGCTTTAAGAGAGGTAGAGCATAGCATTTATTCGCTCAAAGAGCAGCTCGACTGGGGAAGTACCTCCAACTTACAGAATACCGCAGCCAAATAACTTTATGTTGTGTAAAGTTGTGTTCCTGCGTGAGTAAGGTCGCCAGAGCTCATAGGGGAGGGGGAAAAGGTCGGTAACGCGTGAGCGATGCTTCGTGTGTTGCAAGCGTCCATATGGCTACGGTAACCGCTTACCATCAAGCGGGCCGTATGCTTGTTTACCGAAAAAGTTGCATAAAAAAAAAAAATAAGCTGTAGAATAAAGTATGAGCCATACTAATTGGAAAAATGTAGCTGCCGTATTGGCCAACAGTCTGCAGGTTTGTAAATGTGATAATTATTGAATTATACACTAATTAAACGACTTAATGGCCGCACAAAAGCTGTGAAAATATTAAGTTGTTATTGGTAATAGTAATCCCATTAAAAACATTTACATGTAAAATGTTGCCAAGACGAGACCATATGGCTCGCACTGTCAAAGAGATATCATGTAGAGCTTAGCTTATAATTCTACACGCCCTAACTCTACAAGCCCTAACTTCACAAACACTACACACAAAATATGTGGCTGAATGTGAATATTTTTTTCACCTTACGCCCATGTGACGAAGTTATAAGCTTGGCTCTTCGCTTGGCTCGTCTTGGCGGGGGCATTCTCGTGCCCCCAGATTTATCATTCATATATAAAAAAAAATTAATGCGAGTAATTCTTTTAGCAAGTAAAAAGTTTAACCATGAGCGCAAATCTTAAATGCATCATCTGAAATATCGATACAAACAACCAACTTTCTGCTGCGCAAGCAACTTCAATAGCATCTGCGTGTATAAACCTTATTGCTAGTAAAGAAGGTTTAGTTTAGCATAGACTAAGATGAAAGCAGGGGCATCATTTTGTAGGCTTGTACAACGAAATCCAGATATTCTTTTTGGCTTCTCTCTCAGAGCAATATCGGTTCTGAATTTAAATTTTTCAGTCGATGAACAAATCTATATTGACACGGATAAGCGCCTGTGGATATCGGAAGCGTTTGTTTGATACAGCTGTAAAAAGGTATCCGTAAAAAATACACGGTCAAAGTTTATAAGCAATGATAGCAGATTGAAAATTTCTACCAGTATTCCATCATTGTATTTAAATATATGTTTATAATGCTGATAATGATCATCTTTATATAAATATACTAAAATTGTCATCATCTATATATAAGGTCCTAATAAATTAGTGAATTTCCTCTTGAGGGATGAATGTATAGGTCATTAGTAATCAAAAAATAATATTAGAAAAATAATCCGAGGGAAAAAAAAATAAAAAATCCTATACTGTCTCTATGCAAATCAAAGAAGCCGCGCGAAGGTTTTTTTTTTTTTCCTCGGATCGTTTTTCTAATAATATTTTTTGATTACTAATGACCTATACATTCATCCCTCAAGAGGAAGTTCACTAATTTATTAGGACCTTATATATAAAATTCAAAGTCCTCTTTTCTTTTTTTATACAACTTAGTCGATAAACAAGCATACGGCCCGCCTGATGGTAAGCGGTTACCGTAGCCATATAGACGCTTGCAACACACGAAGCATCGCTCACGCGTTATCGACCTATCCCCCCTCCCCTATGAGCTCTGGCAACCTTATTCACGCGCAGGAACACAACTTTACACAACATAAAGTTATTTGGCTGCGGTATTCTGTAAGGTGGAGGTACTTCCCCAGTCGAGCTGCTCTTTGAGCGAATAAACGCTGTGCTCTACCTCTCTTAAACTGACTGACTGATATATCAACGCACAGCCTAAACTACTGGTCCTAGAGACATGAAATTTGGAGAGTTTATTCTTTGTGAAGAGTCGGTATCCACTAAGAAAGGGTTTTTCAAAATTCCACCCCTAAGGGGGTAAAATAAGGAATAAAAGTTTGTATGAAAGTCCGTCAGCTTCGAAGTTAGGGTCTTCAAATTTTGTGTTTAGGCTGAAGATTGAAAATTAATTTATACGTGTCTCAGCGTTTTTAATAATTCTACCCTCGAAGCGGGATGGACTTGTTTTGTTTTCTTTTATTGTTGTAGAAAAATATGTCATTTGTTTCCTTTAGGCCACGCGGGCGAAGCCGCGAGCAGATGCTAGTTAAAGTATATTAATTTATCAATAAGTTTTTTTTTTTAATGCCTATCTGCTTGTTATGCTGTGTATACACGTGTTTGGATTTCGATCTGGACTCTAAACTAAAATGTGTCTCTTTGGTATGAAATTGTGATTGTTATCTGTTGTGTGTACCTAATAAATAAAATAAAATTAAATTAAATTTATTGGTAAAAGATAAGCCCTGATTAAAATTCTCTTCAACACTGCCATTGTTTGAGTGTGGTACTTTTATGAAATTTTCTGTAGTCAAAATTGCTGTCTTCCATAGTTATTAAAATAATAAATAGGATGAACTTAATTTACTTTACAGTTTACTTTCTAGTTCACTAGCTCTGGTGACGGGGTCATCGGGCTCGGTGAGGACGTGCCACGGCCGGCGGACTGAGGATAAATGGGACCGAATTTTGATGTTGTTTATATCCATCAAATACAAAATACGCAATTTTTGGCAGTAACAAAACATTCACACATAGTCGACAGGAGCCTTTCCATTATACTGTACCTACTAAGCAAAAAACCCGGACAAAGGTGTTCACCTACAAACCCATTTGCAGTTTACGATTCCAGTTGCAGAGGAGGAAAACGATAAAATGTTCCGAAGGTAAAAAATGGACTTCGCCATGCGAGACATTATAGGCAAAGTTGGAAATTAAAATTCTAGCGAAAATAACTGACGCATATTTTTCTTCTGAGTTTTTTTTCAAAAATTTACAAGCCTTTGACAATTGCCTTTTGGCCTGCACTCTCTTTTATTGACTGTAAGGAAAAATATGTCTATGAAATATACAAACTACGAAGAGAAATACTGTATCAGAGTATTCGTCAGGAGAAAACATAATAATAATATAAGCAAAATTAGCATTTACAATTTGTTTTGTTATTTCTACTTACAAGTTCAATAAGAAAGCTTACCGCAAAATTGGAATAAGACTCAACTTATTCTTTCTTATACAACTTCAACTTCAAATAAAATTATAATTCAAATTATGGCACTCGGATCAGCTCGGTATCGGTATATGTTTCTCACAAAATAATTTACATTATTATTATTCGTAGAATCCCATAAGTATCGTAATAAGTTTTTGTAATATTTCGAAACATATAATATAATTGACATGACGCACCTAGGTCCACCATGTCTTCAAGGCCAAAGTTAATGGGGATTTTTAAGGAAAGCATATTACACAACTACATTTTAAGAAAAAATAGTTTTCTATGTCCGAGAGAACTAATGGTTTGTTAGAACGACAAAACACAACCGTGGTTATTCAGTGAATTAAAATTCTGAAATTCTATAATAATAATAATAATAGGCTCCTCGCGGAGTACAAGATGAGATAAGGAATAGCTAGGTTACTCGCTAATTCCCCACGTGGACCATATATTCTGGATCGAGCAGAACGACTGGCATTTGGCATATAAGACTTATTCAGTCGTTTTGTAAAGCTTGCATCTACGTGGGTTATCCAAGAGCTGGTAGACATTTTTGGGAAGGTGAAGATGAAATTTTAATACCTGATAATTTAGTGTCTTTACGAGTTTAAAATGTAAAAGCCAGATCATTTAATCGGGTCGTGAACTTTGCCAGGCATTTGTAAAATTAGTTATGTACTTTTAGATTAGCAAATTGAAAGGCAAAAAAAAAATTAAACCCCTTTTTATTTAATTTCCAGATTAGTCTTTGGTCAACGTGCAGTGATGATACATTAAATGACATTATTAAAATCCATAAAATAGGGTTTCGTATAAACCACATCAGTCACTTTCACATTGCACAATCATAAACCACTTTTTGAATAGTTACAGTGAAACAAAAGATCCCCTTAATATTTCAATGAAGCCAATTCTAAAACAATAGCCCCCTTACTCATAAAGTGCTATTTAACTAATATACTGGTTAAATGGTCACGTAAATAATGACACATTATTTTACAATGACAATAGAGTGACGTTATTTACGTGACCCTTTAAACAGTATATTAGTTAAATAACTTTTTATGAGTAAGGGGGCTATTCCAGTAATTCATGCTAGCAGCAGGTCTATTACGTTACATTGTTACAATCGTTTTGTATTTGAAACTTTTTTTATGATCTGAGAGTTGCAATTCCAAACAGCTCGATTGCAACAAGTCTTTTTTTATGGATATTGTAATTAATTTTTAAGTCAGAAACCTGACCAGCAGGCTATATTCTGATGGTAAGTGGCTATGGTCACCAAAGCCATAGCATACCAGAGGTTTTGCTAATATGCTGCCGACTTATATAAAATTTAGAAAGCAACTGGGTCTCAAATGCAACTGCCGGGACACACCACTAGGTAGCACTACAAAATATCCTACCAAAAGGTACAACACAGCGTTTATTCGCTCAAAGTGCAGCTTGTCTGGGGAAGAACCTCCACCTTACAGAATACCGCAGCCAAATAACTTTGTTGTGTTCCTGCGCGTGAGTAAGTTCGCCAGAACATATTGGGAGGGTGGAAGAGTCAGTAATACGTGACAGCCTGGTGTGTTATAAGCGTCCATATAGTTAACTGCTTACCATCAAGCGGGCAATATGCTTGTTTACCGACTTCGTCGTATAAAAACAAAACCTTCGTGCTTTGTGTAATATTTCTGTAGATAAAAAGATTCTAATAGAAACTGATCGTAACGAGTTTTCACAATCTACGTACATAATAATAATATTTTAGAAATTTCATACGCGTGCGAATATCGACCGTGTAACTTCATTAAGCAGTTCGAATTGAGGGGACTCTCCTGGTCTGGAGTTGACGTTTTGTTGTACACGTGACTGGAATGTTTTGATTCCTCCTCAGCGCTGCGATGTGTGAAGATTCCCTCTGTCAATATTCTCTTAGCTTATGCTAACACTGGCATGGGGCAATCGAAGTGGGAGACTGTTGGCGCCTGTATTGAAGAGAACTTGTTAAAGTTAATCTTTGGTTGTATCGATGAATGTAGGAATTGGTAAAGAATAAACTTTTTTAAGGTGTAAATATATGTGATGGACTCACAGGCTACAGACGCCAGTGTTTATCCATTAGTAAGAGTTGTTAAGCATGACTAAGTTACATGGTTTCCGAAAATATGCCATGTCTAAATCTCTACCCGATATATTTTTAAGATCTTAAAAACGGGGGGTTTGTAGGGAAAAAATGAAAAAAAATACAAGTATTATTTGATCTAAAACCGAACACATTAAGCGGTGCGAGAACGATGATTGTATTAGCTTTGTTTATTTATTATCTTTTCATACATATAACAAATCCATACGCAACAAAACAGGCATGAATATGCAAAGTTGTTCTTGAGTAGGAATCGAACTCATGACCAATGTGGAAGCTTATGTAGAGTGGCAGTCAAGGCATCTAGGTAGCCCCCACACCAACCGGCTTTTCAGTCTAAAAGAAACAAATGCGTCAAATTTTAATACTAATGAAATACATAACTGTTTCCAATGTAAATAAAAATCTCACCAAAAAAGAAATCCTTAACATAAACGAGCCAAAGAAAGAAACAAAGACAGCAAAGGACTTTAAAAAACCCAACCTCAAAAAGAACGGAAGCAATCCATTAAAGACTAATAAATTGACTCGTAATAGGAAATAATATCGTCACATTTATTAATCTTTGAAGGAAATTCATTTCGCCATTGATGCTTTGACAACCGGCGATAATATTGCCGAGGTACCTGCAAATAATCTAATCCATAATTCAGGAATAGGGGAGCTGCCAACCAATCCCGCGGTATCGATTTTAGCTACACGTCTCAATTTTGTTATTAAATGCAGTGCTTTTAAATGTTTGCTCGGGGAATTGCTTTTAGGAGCGCAGAAGGGTTATTAATAAATTAAATTGCCATGGTAACTAACACAAAATGATGTATAGGATTATAATTCAACTGGAGGGTATATTAAAATCATTCAATATAGTGCAATTCGAATGGTAGTCAGGTTTGGTGAGTGAAGAGAGTTCTGTGAAGAGTGATTGAGAAATGCGAACTGTAGAGGAGAATAGCCGGACACCCGGAGATCTAGAAAGACATACGAAAGCATTTTTGCCCAAGCTGAAAGGAAGACGCTTCGCGTTAGCTCGGTCAATAAAAACCTCATGGTATAAGCTGTGGTGTAAGTATATGTATTGGAGAAATCTGGGAGTGTGATAGAAAGTGTAGCCTTATGCAATTTAAAAAGAGAAAGCAGCATAGGTAGGTACCGTAGCACTGCAACACACGGGGAATCACTCACGATTTACCGACCCGTCCTCCTCCCCAATGAGCTCTCGCCAGAGCTTATTCACGCTGCGGTATTCTGTAAGGTGGAGCTACTTCCCCAGTCGAGCTGTTCTTTCAGCGAAATAAAGCTATGCTCTACTTTTATTAGTATATTTTAACTGAGTATTATATCATCTACAAGACAACATCTCTTCTTGCACCGAGGTCACGTAAGGATAAGAGGACCCAAAAAGACAGAAACGAAAACTATGCATAGTGAATTTGAACTTGACGAATGTCTACTAAATGTCAGCAGCTTATTGATGTAGCAAACAAGCTTACGGCCCATCTGATGATAAGCAGTTACTGAAGCCTGTGGACGCTTACAACACCCGCTTATCAATCGCGCATTGCTGACCTTGCAAAAATCCTTTGTCAAGAACCCCATGTGAGAGAGTTAAAATCTAAGACTGGTCTAGAGAGGGGAATGGGGAACAAGGGGATTAGGGAATATCTGGCAGAAACTTGGAAGTAACTTTAAATAATAAGTTGGGGCAATCAAGTTCGTTTGTACGCGAAGATGAATTCAAAAAGGTTAGCCGGTAATAATGCAAATGAGTTAGCGATGAAGCCAATTTAGCCACATGACCTAAGGTGGCTCACCTTTGACAATTTCTATTTCATGGAAAGGATGTACTCGGTCTTCTAAAAATTATTATAAATGTCTGAATCAGATTTTTCTCGACCTCGTGGTGTTTTTGTTTGTGACTCAATTACGCATAACCGACTGAATCCACTGTGATGAAGCTTGGCACAAAGATAGATCATAACCTGGAATAACATATAAAATACTTTTAATCCCTATTAAACTTAAAGTCCTTCAAGAACGCGGGACCAACCGCATGACGTAAACTAGTAATATAAAATTCATACGTCAACAAAAATAATATTTTATTGAACCGATTTATATCGAACAACACTCAGAAATTGCTATCCGGTTGTTCTATATCCCCTTGTTTAAAGGGGTTCGTGCCGACCCCTTTAAATCTCCTCTATCGGTGCCTCTTATGTTAACAAACGTGAAATTACGAACTGAGACTTACGGCCTTATCGCGACGGATTATAGTTTGAAATAGAGCAGCTGATGTATCTTTCTTCGAAACCGTCAAACTTGATAGATTGAGTAAATATTCTCGTTTCAGTATACAAACTTCTTATGAAACAAACTGTTTTTACATAACAATAGTTACTGATGGTATAAATTCATAATGCCTAAGGGTGATATGATAATTACAAATAACAAGGTTTGGTAACAATCGCAAACATTTGCGGCGAACTTTTTATAACCAAAAATAATAATAATGTACTTAATTCTGTTCAATTTAGGGTTTGTAATCGCAAAGACGTTTTACACAATAAAAGGAAGCCGTCATGTATCTAGTTTGCTATCCTCAAGCAAATAAATAAGTTACGAAGTGAATAGAAAACAAACAATAATAATACATAATAATATATTAGTACGATTGGTAGAATAGTATAGTATATACTTCAAAGATTTCAGATGATTAAAAAAAGGATGGTTGCTATGCGATTAACTAAAAGTAGTAAAGAACTTCAAAAGACTTATACTCTCGATCAATCAAACCATAAGAAGCTAGCGATCCCTCAACGTAAAGACAAATAATATAGGTGGCTCTTCTCTCAAGTTCCTTACTCCAATAAAATTTCAATCTGAACCTCAATATCCCTTGTTATATTTCATTTTACGAGAACTTGAGTTTTCTCAGTGGCTCCCAATTTCGTTCGACCGATATTCAAGAGCTAATATAGAAATATGGAAAAGGGCTCTTCCTTACTTGCCTTTTGTCCCTTAACATTGGCTTCTAATTTAGGTGCGTGTTCAGCTGATATAACGTTATTTTTGTTTACTTTGTTGTGGGAATTTATAAATCTCACATTTTCATTCACAAGTTTAGTAGTTTCTTCTATACTAATAATGTTATAAAGAGGTAATGTTTGTATGTAGGTGGTAATCTCCGGAACTAGTGATCCGATTCTGAAAATTCTTTCACTAATAACTCAGAGTAGATAAATACTACGTACCTAATAAGAAGCTTTGACGGGCCAGTTGGCGCAGTTGGTTAAGATTCACCTTACGCGCCGCAGGTCGTGGGTTCGATTCACATGAATGTATGTGAATCGTGTGAATGATGAACATGTCTGTATGTCCTGAGTCTGGGTGTAATTATGTATATTAAGTATGTATTTACAAACAAAAAGTAGTAATGTATTATATCAGTTATATATCAACATTTTAGGCTTTTCGGTACGCGGACCGAACAAAGAGTGAACCGAAAGTACTAAAGACCCATCTGGTTTCCATAGTACAAGCTCTGCTTAGTTTGGGATCAGATGACCGTGTGTGAGGAATGTCCCAGGATATTTATTTATTATTCTCGAGTGCTAAGGCTACTTTTAGATCCGGGAAACCCGGCAGAAATCGCGGGGGACAGCCAGTAAATAATAATTTCAGAACTAAAGAATATCCCAACTATGTAATTACAAGTAATAATAATCGAATAAGCAAATAAATCGCAATTCAGGGGCCCAAGTCTGCTATTACAATTGTGTTCCAATGATCTTTCAGTGGTATCAAAATTGTGACATAATGACACTTCTGTTAGTAAGTAGACTACCAAAACTGCAAAATGTCACAATTTTAACACCACTGAAAGTTCATTGGAACACAATTGAAATAGCAGACTTGGCCCCCTGGTATGAGCAATGAAAAACATTTATCCATAAATATTTACGATGGAAACTATACTTTTTACCAATATTAGTAGGTATGATTCCACTAATTACAAAATGAAAGTAATAGTCCTAATCTCCCTGTGCCTGTGAACAGCAAATCACCAATACATCATAAGCGAAGCATTCGCTCTTGATCTAGCTTTGTTCCAATAGATTTGCTCGCTTGTTCTGTCAAACGTCTCGAATACTGCAGAATGCAATGTCTGTAAGACCAGACCCTAGGGATTTGTATCGTACCAAACAATGCATGAGCTTAGCTAAGGGACAAGTGAGAAGAAGAAGCGGTTATACAGGATTTAAGTACTATTACGACTAAAAGGATTTTGGCATAGCATAAATGGTTTAAAATAAGTGAAAATATTTTTAGAGGAATGTTGAAAGATTGTTTTGTTAGTGTTTGATTACATTGTTACGGTGGTAAATATGGAGGTGCAAGATGGATGACACCTCCATTTAAAAGGGAAGATCTTCCGCCAGGCTGGGTCATCGTGCCTGGGGACCGCGGTCCAACTGTACATGTCGAACAGTTGTATATATGCAGATTCACCAGGAAACTTCGTAAGCGCGATGTAAGATATGTGGCTTTGTAGGCGTGATGCAGGATTATGTGGCGCTACGCCATCTATCTTTCAGTGTGTGAACTATCTCAGTGTTACTAATAGATAACTGATAGACGTCGCTACAGTAAACGATGAAGTGGCTGAAGATAGTAGGTTATCATACAAAGCCTGGGTTCTCAAGTGAAACAGAACGCACCAGTTGGTGCTTGGAAATATGCTTACAAGTAGAGAGTGCACCAAATCGCTACAGTGATATAGTGCGGAGCTATGGTCTCCTCAAGATTTCCTTCACTGGAACAAACTCATGGTAGGATTCAAATCCATAACATTCGCCACGGCATTCAATATCACTACCATTAACAGCATTGAATATTTCAATTATACCGAACAGTTTCTTCAGAAACCATTAGAAAAAAAAACAAAAAAGCTTAATTAAAAATTTGTCATAGGTAACAAAATATTATGTTTCATTTTTTCAATTAGAATTTTAATTACTGATAATACAAAAAAATATAAACGTTATTTTCATACCATACGAAGCCTTTGATCTAATTTAAACACACTAACCAGTTCATTACGGTTTGTTTTCAAAAAACATAATTATCGTATCTTCATTAAATTGGACCAAACGATACCCCTCGTTGTAGGAGTATTTGGGTCAGTTCATGTGTGTGAGGATTTCTTCCGATAGATTTGCTTGCTACGCCTCAATTGCCAATAAAATTATCGTCTGGAATAGCTGGAGAATAAAGATATATCTCTTCTATTAACGGTAATGGTAATAGGATCTACCTTTCAGTTATAACTAGATAAAGAATCAATGAGACAATTTATTACTGGCATATTTGTCTTTATACAGATGTTTTTATGGAATATGCTCAAGCATGAAAACAAGTGATGATGTCAGAAGATGAGTATACTGAATATATTAAATTATTAAAAGAAAAAAACCCGACTGCGTAAAACAAAAAATAACTGAAAAGAGAAAAACAAGTTCATAAATCTATAGAATTTAGAATATAACTTGAATTTTATAAGGAATCGCAGTCGGGGATAAATAAATAGGCTGCAGAGCGACACTCGAAAAATATAACCCTCCTTTCGGGTCAGTCGGGTAAAAAAGTAGGCTCTTATAAGTTCAATCATCAACCAAATTATGATATTTTTTCCCTTTTTTTTTCAAATTCCTTCTTTTGTGAGAAAAACTATTATGACTTAACAAAAATAAACACGAGCAAAGCTCGGTCACCCACAGGTACTGACTTTATATTAAAGAAAGTCCGTGTTTAACCTTCAAAGTTAAATCATGTGGCTTAGCCGTGAGACGCCCTATAAGTACCTACTCAGAGTATAATAAATGAATACAGTGTAACATTAGGTACGTCGTAATAGAGAGATTCTGTCGTTCCGCCTCAGTTGCCATCGAATATAATTAGCTATATTAATTCTGACGTTGTACGTCATAAACCACCGATGGAGTAGAACAGGTAATTGTGTTTACAACTTACAATAGATGGTATTATTGTTTTACACGCTGTTTTATTATCAAACTGAGAGAATCGAAATGTAATCATTACAGTAGATTAGAGGATTGTCTAGAGAACTCTCGCAAAAGATTTTTTGTCACTCATTAAAAAAGAATTGAATTAAGAACGCTGCGAATTTGTATTTATAATTGGCTGATGTTAAACGAACCACCAGATTTAGATTTAGATGTTACGGTAAAAAAAACACTTTAAACTGCCAAAAATAGTAAATGATCACCCAAATTAACCACCATTTTAGCATAAAACTGGAACATAAATTATGATTTACTGCTTACCACCAGGCGGGCCGTATGCTTGTTTAACATCTTAGTGGTATAAAAAAAAATGATTGAGTAATCCAAAAATAATTAATTATCACCAAAAATTACACAAGACGCTAGAGTTGTCGAGAGCTAAGAGGTCCGTTTTGGCAAGAGGGTGGGACACCCTCTTGCCAAAACGACGTGCAACAAGAAGGGATTCTTGTTGCACTATGTTTGTCTCTTTTTGACACATTGATGTATATGTGCTGTCAAAACGGGTATTAGATATTGCCGACTTTAACTTGGATCTAGTTCTCGCCGGCCGCACCGCTCGCTTCACTCGCTCGGCTCGCGCACGGTACCCTTTTTTTACCACTTAAAACCTAACCCAACCAACTGTATTTAGAGTGCCCCGAGTCAAGAAATAGCGCAACAATTTCATCGTTAAAATTTGATGATCACTTACTAAAGGTTTCATCGTACCTAATAGAAGTTATTGGTCAAAAAAATATTATTGGTGGTCATTATAATTGCATGTGCCTATGTCGACTACGATACCACGAGCTAGTATAGTGTAATATCTATGACCACGAGTAATACTAACTAATACACGATGTACTACGTTACAAAATCTGCTCTACTTTGAACTGCGGTAAACTGCGTCCTTAATTGCATCTTAGCATAAACTCAGTGATACTAGTCCATAGCGTGAATTACAAAACTCCTTCATCCCAGTGATGTTCAACAACCATCTTCATGCACAAATAAATCCAGTACAATATAGGTACAGTGTAACACAAAAGTCTTGTATTAAATTGTATGATTAGCAAACGTTACGTTGCAAAAGGAATCACAGTAAGTGCGGTAGTTAGTGGTGTGCTTTATTTGGGAAGCCTGCCAGCTTCGCGCGTTTATAGCCAATTTTCAGTAACATGCTTAAATTAGGCAATAATTATGTTTATCTTGGTTATGTTTTTATTCTGAGATAATTAGTTGAAGCTGTTGTAATGGTGCGTCCATGCTTGGCGAAGCGAGCACGAGCCGAGCCTCGCACGAATAGGATTCGTTCGTTATTCGCGTAGCGTGGACAGACTTGCGAGCCTCGAACGAGCATTCGTAGCATGCTCGACTGCGCTCCGCCCGATTGTCAGTTTTTTCAAGAGCACAGGGATACGCATCGCGCTCGTTGTAGGCCGCTAGTCCAATTTCTTTGTTGTAGGCTCGTTGTATGCTCGTTCTAAGCTCGTTGTACGTCCACACTTGACATCGCGAGCAACGAACGAATCCTGCTCGTTCATGGCTCGGCTCGTGCTCGGTTCGCGTACCATGGACGCACCTTTAGAATACGAAATTATTTCGATGAAAATCTTTACCATTACTGAAGAGTTTGTTTTTTATTTTAACGTGCTAATATCTGGAATTTCTGATCTTATTCTGGAAATTATTTCACATATAGTAAAAGTAGCCTATCCTACTTATTTATTACTACTTACTACCCGGGTACCTTTTCTCCCGGAAAATTGGGTAGGAAACCATGGGGGAAGTTATTAGTTAATATACTCGAATAGTTATTCGCGAGTTTTTAACGTTCTATAGTTAATTATGATTATTTAGTAAATGAACAAACAACTTGGCAAAGTCTAAAGTTTCTACTCTTGTCAAAAAAGGAATATCATATTTTCAAAACTCAAGTACTTTTCTGATCTGGTAATAAACAGCAATTATTATATTTCTCACGAAAACGTTCATCGAAATTTGCGTAAAGTTGGTATGTGTGTACCATCTGAATTCCAAAAGAGTTGATACACAATGTAAATAATAAGAAGAATGTGTCGCTCTGAAGAAATTTCATACGCCTCTAGAATATAAATTGGCCTAATTTTAAAAGAACACACGTGGTCTCTACTTTGTTGTTGAAAACTATACCGTATTTTAAGTTAGCACAGCTCAAAACGTATAGTCCAAATTCTGGAAATTTTGCACGCATCACCTAATGAAGGGTTATTAGAACCTTGAAGGAGGTGAAATAGGGGTTTGCGGATGAAATAGTGGGGCAGTACACTCTAAATAGATGTACGTTAATTTAGCATGCCATTAAAGGTTTTTTTTTTGTACAACTTAGGCGGTAAACAAGCATATGGCCCACCTGATGGTAAGCGGTTACCGTAGCCATATGGAGGCTTGCAACACAGGAAGCATCGCTAACGCGTTACCGACCTTTCCCCCCTCCCCTATGAGCTCTGGCGACCTTACTCACGCGCAGGAACACAACTTTACACAACATAAAGTTATTTGGCTGCGGTATTCTGTAAGGTGGAGGTACTTCCCCAGTCGAGCTGCTCTTTGAGCGAATAAACGCTATGCTCTACCCCTAGGTAATAAGAAAGGCCTAATATTATTGTCTCAAGACCAATCATTTAATATCAGAGTATACGCAACAGGTTATGGATGCGAATTCTACTCTTCGATTAGTAACACAAGCCTATTTACAGTAAAACAAATATATTAAATTTGTTCAAGTGTATGAACATTCTGTTTATTATGTCTAAGAGTATATGTATGTATATTTAAAAGGAGTTCATCAGTAGATATATCAGTTATCTGGTTACGAATTTAAGGTTAATTCGCTTAGTTTGGGATCAAATGGCTGTGTTATAGAATATCCCATTATATTTATTAATTGTTCGCCGTTTTGCTCGCACCTTGTCTTCAAAATTGATCGAGACCTCCGGAGACCAGCGGGCGGGGAGCTTTTTCCGCCAACGCGTCAGCTTGGCTATCCAAAGAGGAAACGCTGCCAGCCTTCTGGGAACCTTGCCGTTAATCGGAAGCAGCGGCAGGCTTGAGGAAATTTTCTATATATAGATTATATTTTGTAAATATAGATTGTATTTTGTACATATTTGTTGTAAATAATTGTTTAATTAATCTATACTTCGCCCTCCCACCTTCGAACAAGAGAGTCCACTGGCGTCAGTTGGAGGAGGCCTATGCCAAAAGGCACTCGGAAGTCAGAGATATATTGTGAAAATATTTTATATTGCAAAACTTCTTATATTGCTAATCTCTGACTTCCGAAAAATAAAGGCTATTTTATTTATTTTAATCTATACTTGAAACGTTCGATAGATGAGTACATGTATCTGTACATAGCAACGTTTTAGGTTCTTAGATATAGTCTAGAACCTGGTTTTCATTATGAAAGCTAGTCTTCAAAATGTAATACGTAATTCTTCAAAGTATGAGTATTCAGCTATAAGAATGCGACAACCAATTCACTGACTTATATTGAATTTAACGTCCCATTGAATCACATTCTTATCCCTACATCCATCCCACTCTAAATGCCAGATAAAAGTTCAGTGCGAAAAGGACAGAAATATCATGCAATCTCAAGTGGAGTACTTGGATGTGAAAAGCATTTGATAGGTATTCTGTTCGGAATGTACTGTCGAGGTAAAAGTATGCGAGCATTGTTGGTAAATCGAGATTTCTGCTGCCTACTCGTTGTTGGAATGAGCGTGGATGTGACTTATTTATGAACGGTTTGAAATTCTGTAGAATTTGAAATCCGGCGGTTTCATAAAAGATTAATTTCTATGCGTCATTGAGAATATGTTGGAGAAATAAAATTAGAAAGAGCAGTGGAATCCTTTGTATAAAATTTGGTATAAAAATGTAATAAATTGTAGTAACAAACAGAACTTATCTTACAAACTTACTTACTCTTTCTAGGCGCCGATCGAACAGCGAGCGGTCTGGAGTTCTACAGACAGAGTTCTGCGTTCCGCGTTCCTTGTAATCTATGCGGCGGGCGCTTTTGTTCATTTCACACAGTCAAGGAGAACGCACGTAGAACTCTCGCGGGTGAAAGCACGGGGTATAGCTAGTTCCCTATAATAAGTAATTGAAAAAGTAAAGTCTTTGAAAATATATATGTCTAGAAAGAGCGTCACTATACTACACGACTATATAAAACAGACCAACTTTTTTAAGCTGTTGTACGTGGCAGCTACATTTTACGCTCGCTCTGCGTCATTCTTTTTGTGATATTGATGTTCATAATGATAACAGTTGTTGAAATATTCCAATTAAAATCGGAAGAAATATAAACATCAACCATTATTTTGCATTTTCATTTATTTTTCTTTGATTTAGCCCCTAACAGCTAGGGGCTATTTTTTACGACGCGTAAACTCTCAACTCTCAATCTGTATATAAATTAATCAAAGAGTAAAGTATCATTATTATAAGTCAATTTACTATTTAAATAAGTACCTACTCCAATACTTTTCAAAACATAAAATCATCCTGTAACATTTTTTCTACAGTTCCTTATTACCGCCATAACAATCCAGAACCCGCCAATAAATTGTGAACCTGCTACCCTTATCACACGAGAATAACCCATTCAATGCCAGACGGTAACATCGCATCTGCACCCGGCCTAATGTACCGTTCTATCGTCTAATGTATTTCTGCAGAGCGTTTGCGCTAAGCCAGGATGATGCCAGACTTATAGGCGTGCCAAGTGCATTTATTATGTGTACCTACCAAGAATTGTGGTTCTCATTTTCTTAACGCAAACCTATTCAACAAAAGATTATGTAAGGTAGTATAAAGTATCGAAGTGATGACCTCATAATTGGACTGTTTTACAAAAAAACTTAAACCGACTTCAAAGTACACTAAGAAGTAATCAAATCCTGATCTAATGACAATGGGACCAAACGGGAAGTGTACCCTTCCAGTCAAAAAAATAATTTTCCAAATGGGTTAATAAATGACGGCGTTATGAGGTAACAAAACTTTAAAAAAAAAAAAAAAACAATACAATTGAGAACCTCCTCCTTTTTTTGAAGTCGGTTAAAAAAGAACAATCATTCTGGACTGGGTACGAATAGCAAGAAGAATGTAGTAGTAGTTAACATTCAGAAAGATATAAACGTAATAAATATTGGATCACACGAAACGGCAGTAAAATCTCTTTATCTTACTACTCTTTAAGAGCTCTATCTTACAATACGTAATCCTATGTCTTCATTCAATCAGATTATATTACACTGAATAGCCACGATATCGGAATCAAAACTTTCATACAATAATGTAATAAACCTACTGTTTCTATGTGAATAAAAGGCTGAAGAAAAATCAAGTAAGAAGCGTGACTACCTAATGTTAGCAGACATGTAATCTTGTTCGTGTCATGTGAGACAGTACCATTAGCCCACTACAAATAAATAAAATAGGTAGAGCATAGCGGTTTTTCGTTCAAAGAGCAGTTAGACTAGGAAAGTCAGAAGAAGTAGGGAAGACTTTAGGGTCGGCAACGCGCGAGTGATACCCCTGGTGCTGCAAGCGTCCGTAGACTACGGTAACCGCTTATCATCAGGCAGGTCGTATGCTTGTTTGCCACATTAGTGGTATAAAAAAAAGTGCCTTCACCTTACCGAACATCATCATCATCAGCCTATAATGTCCCACTGTACCGTGGTGGGCGATACTCCACCACGCGTGCCCACTGCGGATTGGTGGAGGTAGGCTAGTGGTTGGAATTTTTCAAGCCGCCTAGAAGGCATCCTACTAGCTTAACGACTAGTGATAACCGGGACCAACGGCTTAACGTGCCTTCCGAAGCACGGAAACACTCGATTTGAAATACCACTAGGCGGTCACCCATCCAGGTAGCGACCACAACAGACGTAGCTTAACTTTGCCGATCGACTAATCATGCTACACCAAGAGCGCTTCTCTTACCTTACAGAACACCGCAGCCAAAGAACTTGGATCCCCAGAGCTCACTTGGGAGAGGGAAGCCCTCCATAGGCAAGATAATCGTTAACACCAGGGTGAGGGGTTCTTGATTGCCGAATTTGTTGTATAAAAATAAATACGTGCCTACGGGAATAAAATATAGTACCAAATCATGTGGCTTAATAATTCATACGCATTTACCTAGTTTAAAACAACTTGGGAGTTTGGGTCCAGGTGTGAAATTGGGATCAGTTTGCCCAAAAGAGTCGTTATCTAGATACGTAAAGGTGACGTCATGATTTTCCATTTTTTATGCAGTGTGTGTGATTCCCGTGCTATTCCTAAGTTTAAACTCATGTACGGGTTAGAAAAACATATTGTGAAAACTTTCTATTCAAAGCCACGTGAAGTTTGCCAATATGCGCAGAGTCTGCGTGGTGGACAACTTTTGCAGTTTGAAATAAACTTAATTTTTAAATCAATACTTCAGTATTGCAAGATCTGATACCAAATTGGTCACTAATTGATTCCAATTTAAGAGAAATGTAGAATTTTCAGAGCAAGAATTATCAGAACATTGTATTTTTACCGTAGCTTTTATTAGGATAACTCTCAGGTGACTTGGGTATCCACTTTTACCCATAAATTATTCTGTTAGGTCTGAAAAAGGAGGATTTACTTTGATTACAGTTCACACGTTATTTTATTAAATTTTAAAATAGATCATTTTATTTAGGTATTGTATTGATCAGTGTTAAATTAAAAAAATTTTTTATAGATTTGTTTAATTTGAACTTGAATTTAAATAAAAACCACCTTACAAGTGACCAATTTCAAAATTCTCACTTACATTTGTAAATATGTTTTGGATAATCTGACTATATTGGCTTTTTCCAAATGATTAGCTATTAAATTTATCCATGATTATATAAAGAACAAAAATAATTACCTAAAAAGATCACAATGATTGAGACTGGTACAAAGTAGACATAACTCTTTCTACCAAAGATAAGCCAACCTATGAAATTATAAAGACAGTTCATTTGTTTAACGGTATGACATTCCCGGAGGCACTCGTTGTTTGTTCAAAAGTTTCGTTTGAAGCGATCCCATTGGCTGTACCTCATCTAGTCTAGGTAATATTCATTGAGTTCCTAATGGAAATATGAATTATTCTGATGCTCCCGTGGCCTGGGGTAGCAATACAACTTTGTGCTAGGTTTGCTTGACTTAGGTGAATTAAAGATAGCGCTGTTTTTGTTCTCATTATGCAGCGAAAGGTCCGAGTTAAGATTGGTGTAAATTATAAATTGAGGGCTATATCAATAATTTACCGAGTGAGCGCGAAGCCTTTTTGCCCCTTGGTTTTCGAAAAACCTAAAAAAAAAGAAAAACAAAAAAAGTCCAAATTATTAATACAAACGACTTTTTAGTTAATTGGTCCACGCGTTCAGTTTCATCGATTCAAACTTTAACATCCCCTAAACCACCTATGGCGTAGTTTCGAAAAAAAACTTTATTATTTATTAACCGACGAAAAAACGGAGGAGGTTTACAAGTCGACGCGTATATATATTTTTTTTTTTATGTATGATCACGCATAACTTTTGACAGAGTTGTCCGATTTTAATAATTCTTTTTTTTAGGTGAGTAATCGTGCTAACTTCCAACGATTAAGATTTTCATACATATAAAACCCCCGTTTCACCCCCTTAAAGATTGAATTTCCAAAAAACCCATTCTTAGTTTATGCCTACGTTATACAAGGAACCTGTGTGCAACATGTCAAACACCAGCGGTTTAGGCTCTGCGTTGATGAATCAGTCAGTCAGTCAGGTAGATATAAACTGCCAAGTCAATACACTCAGAGACTATTTAAATGCCTAGTTCTAGAACCCAAGCCGTATTAATAGGTATGGAGTTCGTTACATCAGGGTATTTGGTTCTAAACATATATTTGACGCCTCAATTAGTTTGATGATCTCAATGCCAGACAACGCTGTGGGTTACCTACAGCACTGTATGACCACTAACTGTTGACTGGAATCGATATGGTGCAGTGTTAAATGTCCAAAACGTCTTTCTTTGTCCTTGAAGAGACTATTAATAATATATAATAATAATACGATAAAGCGGAAGAGTTTTTTTGTTTGTTTGTTTAAACGGGCTAAGCTCTGGAACTACTACCAGTCCGATTCGAAAAATTCTTTCACTGATAGGACACATTACCCCCGAGTATCATAGGCTTTTCATCCTGGGAACGCGGCAGAAACCGCGCGAGACAGGTAGTTGTTGACATAGAAATAGCCAATATCTATAGATGGAAGTATTATTAAAAAGCATTTCTGTATAATTTTGTCATCATCATCATATCAGCCTATGGATGTCCACTGCTGAACATAGGCCTCCCCCATTGACTTCCACTTCGAACGGTTTTGGGCCGCTTGCATCCAGCGGTGCCCAGCGACTCTGACCAGGTCGTCGGTCCACCTGGTGGGAGGTCGTCCCGCTCGGCGCTTTCCAGTACGTGGTCGCCACTCGAGAACCTTCCTTCCCCATCGGTTATCGGCTCTTCGAGCGATGTGGCCTGCCCATCTAATTTTAATAATCCCATATAATTTTGTAACCTAATCGATATGTTTCTAGTTTTATATAATTCGGCAAACAAGCGTAGATACGGATCGCCTGATGGCGAGCGGTTCTCGTAGCCAAACCTATGGATACTTGCAGCACACGAGGCATCACTCACGCGTCACCAACACTTTCCCCCTCCCCGAGTAACTCTGGTGATCTCACGCACAGGAACACAAAATTGAGTTGTATTGACTGAGGTATTCTGTAAGGTGATGACAGACTTTTCCAGTCGAGCTAAACCCATTCTGAAATATTCCGTTTTCACTTAACGTTAATAATATAGCTATTTTCAAGCAATATTATGTCTATTAACGGGACCTCACCTCAATTAACAAGACAAGGTTAATTAGAAATGTTGGTACATGTAACTCAAGATTATGTTCAGAGGTGTATTTATTAATTGTTTATTAACTAATAGAGTGGGTATCTAGTTTAAGTCTTTAAGTAAAAAATATTTTAGTATATTTTATAGTAAATATATTTCAAATGGGTTTTTAATTCCATTATAAAACATTTAATTTTGCCAAAAAGAGTCAAAAACAGAGCAAGGAGGCCTATTAAATTGCTTTGTTTAAGAATTAAAGAAGCTTCTATTTAAATAAGTCATTTACTTCGTGGTATCAATGGTCAATCATATAGTAGGTACTAGTTTGCTTAAGATAGTCCTAACTTTTAGGGTCGGCAACGCGCGAGTGATACCCCTGGTGTTGCAAGCGTCCATAGGCTACGGTAACTGCCTACCATCAGGCGGGCCGTATGCTTGTTTGCTACCTTAGTGGTATAAAAAAAAACTTTTTATGACACAAAAGCCTCGATCATAACAAAAATAAGGTCTTTACAAAATTCTCTAACGATCCTTCAAATACTCGTAATATAGATCAAAGTTTTTTGAGGACCATTGCGAAGAATCCAGTAGGTATATCCAATAGCAGAATAAAGTTAATATTCTTAGTAAAATCTTTATAATGGATATCAGCTGCGCGATCACATATAAAAACATACATTACAAGGTCAAATATCTAAAAACATATCAGTATATTGCGAGTGAAATAGTTTCTGTGAACACAAACGCAATAAATAAAACATAATCTAGACTTCACAAATTCTTTTGTGCGTAAAGATATAGCGTAAAATATGTGAGGCCGCCGACTAAGCACATTGTTACTATTTTTGTTTAGCCTTACTTTGTGCCTCCATCTTTTGTGTAAGGAGTGGCGACCTCTATAAATCTTCCATCCGATCTTGTTGGAGGTCAACAAAGCTACCAATATCTGGCACAAGTCATGAACTGAGGCCGCATTTTATTTCGATATATTTACAGTTCATGTGATTATGTGAAAGACAATTTTCATATATTTTTAACCGACTTAAAAAAAAGGAGGAGGTTCTCAATTCGGTTGTATGTTTTTTTTTTTTTTTTTTTATGTTTGTTACCTCAAATCTCCGTCATTTATTAACCGATTTGGAAAATTCTTTTTTTGTCTGAAAGGAATACTTCCCGTTTGGTCCCATTGTCATCAGATCAGGATTTGATTACTTCTAAATGTACTTTGAAGTCGGTTTAAGTTTTTTTTTGTAAAACAGTCCAATTATGTCATAAATGTTTTGACTTTAATTAATTTAAAAGGACAAATTAATACTAGAAATTGAAATACTACGTTTTAATAATGTATGTAATTTTAATAACATAAATGGTTGCTCTTAATAATAATAGGCCTTTGAATGTAGAGCAGAATTAATTTAGAGCTACTCGTATATTAGTTCAAGAGAGGTAGAGCGTAGCGTTTATTCGCATAAAGATGCTAGATTGGGGAGGTACCTCCACCTTACAGAATACTGCAGCCAAATAACTTACGTTGTATGTAACTTATGTTGCGTTCCTGCGCGTGAGTAAGGTTGCCAGAGCTCATCGAGGAGGGGTATGGGTCGGTAACATGTGTTAAAAGCTCCATATAGCTACGGTAACCGCTTACCATCAGCGGGCCGTACGCTTATACTGACTTCGTCGTATAAAAAAATACATAGATATAAAAATACTCAAAAAAAAATAACATAATTTTAAAACGGCAGATTTTCCATCTCACATACAAGATAACCTTTTTCCATTAGTCTGAAAGTTATAGACCTAGAAAATCTTTTAACCAGGCTGCCTAACGTTCGATTTCGGTCTCTTTACTTGCGATGGGACTTTTTGTATCGTACCCTTAGCTATGGTAATGCGGATGACCGGATTCTGCTGAATGAGCGAATAAATTGCGGTCTCTTACTGTGACTATGAATAAATTTCCCGGTCTATCAGTGAGCTTGTACGTATACGCAAGATAAAATACGTAGATATTTCTACCTCTAGCAGAAAGGAATGAGGTAACTGTATCTTAAAATTTGGTTGAAAAAGCTTTAAAAGTGGTTGGTCATCTGAGGTCGAGTTGAAGACAATCGTTCACGTGGTCGGTCTCCAAACAGATAGCTTGACCTCATAAAATCTGCCACGCAATGAACCATAACTAAATGTTCCCGAAACGACTAAAAAACCATGACCACGATCACTCTGCCAAGAGTGCACGACTAAGAAGAATCTTAAAAGTTTTCTTTAGAGTTTTTTTTTATTACGAATGAGAGTCCGGTGTTTGACTACAATCTCACTGTACTTATGGGAAAGCACACAAAGCCTAGAAAACAACTGGCTCTCAATTGCAGTTGTCGAAACACGCCCTAGGTGCTTGGCAACAGATTTTCAACTTGATAGTGGTAGCCAGCCTGGCGGGTACTACATACTTAGTACCCTAACACCGTCCTATGGTTTCCTCATGATGTTTTCCTTCACCGAAAGCTCAAGCTTGCATTGTAGGATTAGAATCCGGGTTAGAAACCGGGAACTTCGACACAGGCGGCATTCGATGACAAGAGATTAATCGTGTGTTCTTATATCTTCTTCTTCTCCCTTGCTCTATCCCACTTTAGGTAGGGTCGGCTCTCCTAATCTTCTGGCGCCAGGACAACCTGTCCTGGGTTTTCGGGTCGGGCAATTCTTCTTCCAATAGGAGTTTCGTCATGCTAGTCCACCACGTAGCCGGAGGTCGTCCTCTACCTCTCCTATGTTCAGGTAATTGCAGTGCTTTATTTACGACATGTTCCTCGTCTCTTCGCATCACGTGACCATACCATCTTTGACGGCTCTCAGTTAGTTTCTCTGATATAGGGGCGATTTTGAAACTACCGCGGATATGCTCATTTCGTACCCTGTCCAGTCTCGTCACACCTCCAGACCACCTCAGCATCTTCATCTCTGCGGTGTGAAGCTTTTGTACATGTGTCTTTTTCACTGGCCAACATTCCGCTCCGTACATCATAGCCGGTCTTACCGCCGTTCTGTAAATCTTGCCTTTGGTTCTTATTGGCATACGAGCATCGCATAAGACTCCCGTTAGTGATCGCCACTTCAGCCATGCCACGTTCACCCTATGTGCTGCATCGGCGTCAACATCTCCTTGGTCTGTAATAACCGAGCCTAGGTATTTGAATTTGCTTATTTTTGGCACAGGAGTACGATCAGGGTAGAAGATTGTGGCTGGGCTACAGCTGTGATCAAACTGGCACTGTAAATGTTCAGTCTTTGCTCTACTTACTTTAAGACCTGCAGACTCTAAAGCTGTAATCCATGTGGTCAAGGTGGTCTGTAACTCGGTTTTTGATCTAGACATTAGTACGATGTCGTCTGCGTACAGGTTCGTAATAATCGTGTGTTCTTATATATAAATAATTAATTAATTTCTTTCAATATCATTTTTCAAAAACATCTGGCCTGCGCACAATCGGATGAATGAAACGCTTACATTACAAATATATATAGGTAAACAGTCAAATATTAATTTTTATACATACATATATAGATAACATAAATTATTATATCCGATCTATCTTTGCTCGTAAATTCAGCCCATATAAAGATCTTAGGTTTGTGTTAACAAAAACCAACATGGGGGCCGGAGGTCGAAATTTCAATTTCCGCACGGAAGAGATAAATTTTCTCGTCGTTTATTGACATTTCTGCCTCTCTTACAGACGCTTGCCGTTCCTCGATTGATTGTTCTGTCTATGCTTGATAAATAAAGAAAAAATATTGATCTATCTTATTTATTTGGACTTTTTATCGTTTAATCAAAAACATAATAGCGTGAAATAATTAAATAGTTCATTTTTTTCTGTACGTGGATTACGTAACTTTGTTACAATCATAATAGATTCAAACATCGTCTGAATCAGTAGAAATTTTATAAAATTGAAACTGGTTTCATTACCAATGAAGCACTATTTGCATTTTCAGTAAAAATAATGTAAAAAAGTTATCAGAAAACCTGAAATGATTGAAACTCATTGCAACAAAGTTACATGATCGCCGGCATTTATCCGGCAGTTATGGCCCAAACCAAGAAATATACGTCAAAGGAAGGTCGGAACCCGCGATGAGCGAGTCAGACTCCAACTCGCACTTGCCCGGTTTTATTATCTATATCATCATCAGCCTATAATGTCCCAATGCTGAGCACAGGCCTCCTTTCACAAATGAGGGTGAAAGGGAATGGGCAGATACTCCACCACGCATACCCACTGCGGATTGGTGGAGGTAGGCTAGTGGTCAACCTACTGTTGGAATTTTTCAAGCCGCCTAGGAGGCATCCAACTAGCTTAACGACTATCACAATTAAGTGATAACCGGGACCAACGGCTTTACGTGCCTTCCGAAGCACGGAAACGCTCGATTTGAAATACCACTAGGCGGTCACCCATCCAGGTACCGACCACGACAGACGTAGCTTAACTTCGCCGATCGATTAAGAACGGCTAATCATGCTACACCACGAGCGCTTCTATCTATATAGATACGTATAATAAGCCATCATCTTATATTTAAAATCTTTGTTGTCTAGACTTGGACTAGACGTTAACCAACTCTTATTTTACTACATTTTAATGTAGATTTTCATGCTCTAGTTCTAATTGTAGAAGGTTTAACATTGTATGAACTCTAAACAATGTTTCATTTAATTTAACTAAATGAAAACTAAGATCTGAATAAAACATCGCGGGTCCTTAGTTGTAAACTTGTAAACGACTGTAACAGTAAACCGATGATAGTATTTCACCATTTTCACCCCAGTTTAAGTATTTCACCCCGGTTTTACGACAAAAACGGTGAAATTCACTAAATAGATGCAGGTCAGGTGTAAATAATTGATTTGCCTATTATTCCAAATAATCCGGCGGTGAACAATTGAATTATAAACGACGGTCCGAATGGGAACAATTCGATGTAGATGCTTACATATATAACTTTTATGTCATGGAATTGTATTTCATTTTGTATGGAAATACCCTGTTTATTTACTGTTGATTTAATCGAACTGACAGTATTCTTATCTCATACTCAATACTGTTACTTTTGTGAGCTTTTTTCTGTACCAGCTTTACCCCACGATTTCTCTTACGTTACATTTGGATTATACCTGCACTATTTTATACGCCTATAATTGCCTTTAATCCTTCCTCAATACGCTTGCTTTATAATATATAATACAAAAAAAAAAACAGGCTAGATGTTGATGTATAAGACCGACTTCATATTGTAACGTGACAAGCAGGACGTTCGCTTATCAGGAGCCCAAGTCAAGTTAAATCAAAAATGTTATTTAGACGACTCACGACTGTATTGTCTACATTCGAAGAGTTAGAATTGAATTATTATAACTACCATAACTGTCAAATCTGTAAAATTATACTCCGCTGATAGTTCATTGAAACACAATTATAATAGCGGACTGGCGGTCTACCAGGCTGCCAACATAACAAAATAAATATAGATATATTTTCCCAAAAAAAAAAACCATATAAATAATGAATCCATCACAAGTTAAACGCGTGGCTCAAAACCATTTTTCAGTCCTCAAACGCGTCTGTACCTAAATCGCTCCAGTCGGATTAACCTTTTTTGCCAGAATAAAATTACCATACAGAAAATAGCAAATATGAAAGTCAAAAATGGCCCATAATGCATCTGGCTAAACAAATTTGCTCTCTCATTTCGCTTCCAGCGGTTGATGGTACGTCAAATGGATCTAAGTAAATTAGTTTTTTGGATAGAATGAAAATATTATTATAGCATAGATATTTGTTATTCATTCATACCAAATGCTGATATGAGTTTAGACGTGCGTATTTAAACTTTAAATTGGGACGAATAGAGTCGATAATCTGGAATGTTAGTTATTCCATCTGGAATGCTAGTGAGTGTTTTCAAGGTTTTTTTTTTTTATTGCTGCCAAAATACTAAGTATCTCAACGAAATTCGAGTAAGTATTCCCTAACTGTATAAGTATATGTATCTGTAATAAAATAACAATATATTCTACTGAACAAAATCAGTTATTGAATTTCAATAAATTGCTTGTCCCATGATACTATTTCATGATATTGTATTGGATAGTTTTTGCGAGTAGCGATAACAATAAAATAGTCAATAATTCTTGAATTTATTGCCTCGCCTTGTCCAACTACGTCGATTAAGGTGGAATAAAATTAAAAGAATAAACATATAAATAGATTATTTTGTAAAGAGATTCATTGAAATCAACAGGAATGTTATTTCAAAATGTTTCATTCTTGAGCATATTATTATGAGTGAATAGATAATTTAGAATGATCAGATATAAAATGTCCAATTGACAAAATAACTTCTGTTTTTACAATTTTCTGAGTAGCTTTTCCAACAACTTTTTGTAACAACCTGAAAACAGATAACAAAATAAAATCAGCTTAATTGGTAGAACCTAGTCGTAGTATTGCTAATATTGATACTCGATAAGAAACGTTAGCCGCTTACTGTTAGAACCCTGTTGTCAGCTTTGTGACGTAAAAAAAAGGCAGTGCGTCTATTTTGCCTCTTTCAAAATTTCCCAAAAGTAGTACAAGCACTCGAGCATAAATTAAGTTTTCATCTCAGACTTAAGAGCGTACCCACATAACAGTGTGAACACTGTCTGACAATATTTGCTTTGCAAAAGTAGGTCACGCCAACGCCTCTTACTTTTGGCTCCTCGAATAAATTACACTGTTCAAAATGTTATTTATTATTCAACTAGGTTTGAATTTTGCATACATTTCAATGTTTGTCGTGTCCTTATTGATTTTAATAAATTTATTACCATTTTGCTTATCGCTATTTTAAGCTTAAGACACTGTCCAGAACGAGCGAGAACGAGAGCGATTCTCTCGCGCGTATTACGAGTCAAAGTATGGGGAAAGTGCACGCGATTTACGCACGTATTTTGAAATCGCTGAAATTGCTGACGCAATGTATTGGCTTTAGCTACCAGTATGTCGCGGCGATTTCGCCCCTTCTGGACAAGCATTTAGAGAGGTTAGAGCGTAGCGTTTATTCGCTCAAAGAGCCGTGTGACTGGGAAACTTCCACCTACGGAATACCGCAGCCAAATAACTTTATGTCGTGTTACCGCGCGTGTGTAAGGTTGCCAGAGCTCAATGGGGAGAGGGGAAGGGTCGGTAACGCGGTAATGTATGTTATTTTACTGACTTGGTCGGATAAAAAATACTGATAGAGATATTAGTTGGTATAATCACTACTAGCTCTATTAGCTATTAGCGGTTCTATTAGCTCTAGTTCCTACTACCTTAAAATAGAGCCATGAACCGATACTTTTAGAATCGAGTCAAATCTTTTACTATATTTTTATAGTTGAAATATATCTGTAGAGTGGGTTTGATTAAAAATAAATCTCGAGGGATGAGTGTTATCCATTAGTAGTCCATGTGGAGGAGCGTAACAGAATAAAAATATCGCATTTAAAATACATTTATTTCCAATTTTGTAACCGTATTTTTGAGTCCATCTTTTGATCATTACTGCTTTTTGCAATACGATAGTTTAGTCAGTTTTTCATTTTAAAATAGGTTGTAAAATATGGTATATTTCAAAATGTTTGCATACTGATACTCAAAATTCAGATGCAGACAAAATAATCTTAATCGCAACTTAATTACTTACGAAGCAACAGTGAAAGCAACCAAAAAATATCCAACTAGACATGGAGGCAGTTTTATTCCCCGACGAAAGAAAGAAAATCCCCGCAAACTGTTGGCAGAGAGTTTCCTAAAAACAACGATATTGGTTTGGAGGCCAATGGAAATTACTTTTCGAACCTGCGGAGTTTCAGCCGAGAACAGTGTCTAAAGACAAACGAAAATAATAAATGAGAAGAAACACTCAGAGAAAGTACCGAGTACGTTTCAGGTAAAGTCGTGGCGGGAATTTGGATAGGCCGAATGAAATATTTGTCTTTGTGGAGAAGTGCTTTTAATGTTGACGTTCTATTTCGTTGTGATAAATCTAAAACGACCTATTTTTTGGTAATTTACGTAGATAATGGATGTGATGGCAAAATTAAACACGTTTACAAAGGAACTCACATTCAAAATCATTTATTCAAATAGACCTTCGCAGGCAGTCTAATACCGGTTCGGAAGGTTACTGGCCAAGACAAATCATGTAGGCGCCCGAGTCAGTCTTTTTGCACTCGTAAGTAAGTATAGTGCCCAAGTATTTTATGCTTCTATGGTAGCAAACAAACATACGGCATACGGTAAGCGACTACCTTAGCGTAGTAGGGGTATCACTTGCATGTTACTGACCTTCCAAAAAGCTCTTGAAATTCATCATGGAAAACCCCATGTTGTACTCTCTTGACAACACTACGACCATTCATGAAAGTATTGAAGATTAATCAAAATTACGCGACCTTTACTGTATTGCAAAATGAATATGAGTAAGATATCGACGATGAAAACTGAGAACAAGTTAGCGTTGGGCGATTGTTACTAAAAACAATCGAATTATTCGATTGTCCAATTTATTCGTCAGAACGAATGAATTGACAATCGAATGTACAGTTTTACAATTATCGATTCATTCGATTACTTTTTTTGGAACAATCGCCCATCGCTAGAACAAGTTAGTACCAGGTATATCTTCAAAGCTAAAGTTTATAATACCGTTATGTTGTATTATTTCGTAAACAGACAGAAAATGAAACGACACAATGTAAATTACATTATGTTTAAAAATTACCATACCTCCGACCACACTCAACCCAACGCGAGATAAACAGAAAATCACATTAATTCATATTAAAAGGTACGTAACACACAAAAGCAAGGAAACGTTAATCAAAATAAGCGGAAGGGTCAACTACATGCGACCACTTTAACAAGACACATGGATACCATTGAAAGACCCTTTTGTGCCCAGTGTTACCACATATAGGGGAATGGTGGGAGATCTCACATTGCTGGTTCATGTGGGTAACTGTAGGACCATTTTCATATAAAGATTCCAATTAGGCCGCGACAGGTGGGTGCACAATTTGTGTAACATAAAAACATGTGCAAAGGTGGACTAATCTTTTGATATGCCCCAAATAATGTTCATCGCTTCACAGTTACGGTCCAATAGTTTGTAATGGGTTTATTGCGCAGATACTATTTTTGAAGTCTAAAGCCTATCACAGAAGTAGCTATAATATATATTAATATGCCGAGTTATAATAAAAATATATATTATAGCTATTATAACACTCGTTGTCTATATTCTGTGTATGATCTTATGTAAAAAAATCTTTGTAATGATTGTTTGTAGCCAAAATAAAGAGAAAAAAAAGAAATAACAATAATAATGGGTTTCGCTAAGATTAATCGATAAAGTCAAATTGTAGCAAGATTGACAAAACGAGAAGATTTGCAAAAGTAATCGCACAATGAATGATCCAAAATCCGTATTTAATTTTTAATAGCCAATTCGGAAATCCCTTCTTATTGTGCCATTATTAATATTTTCCTTTCTTTTTAGAGAATCGCTTCTTTGCAAAATGTTTCGGAAGATCTTGATTAGCCTCGTGAAACTCACGATTTTCTTTTGTGGAAAGCTCCTTTCGTAAAGTTTTCCTTTCTAATCGTTTACCTCTGAAAATGGGAACTCAGCGTTTACACCTTTGCGTTTTAGATTTAACAAAATTGAAACAACATAATATTATTTAACTAGATCTAGCTGAAAATAATAATAATCAGAAGATCATAGCTACATTAATGGTGACATTATGTGAGTATTTTATCATTATCATCACTTTTAAAATCAACCTATATTCAAATAATATAAATAATATAACCAAATCATATTTTTTCAATTTTTAAAAAAAAATTCATACCCACTTACCGTCACCTATAAAAAATTCAATTTATATACAAGTGTCCCGAAAAGAGTGGTCCAAACGATAAGCTGAGATTGTGCCTTATCAGAAAATAAATAAAAAATAATTCCGTTTAAGTCTCGTGGTTTTAGAAATATTTGCAATTTAGATTTTTTTTGGTTGAATTTTTATGCTATTTCCTAAATGATATTTTCACGTTTTTTTTTTCAAAAAATTGTGTGTACTTTTTCATCGGGCATAATTTCATTGGCTTTTGATGGTTATCATTTGAACCACTACTTACAAGACAGTAGAAGGTTTTTACGGAAAATCAAACGAAGTCGCGCCGGGCAGCTAGTTTATTACAAAGTCCAAAACTGAATTCAAGTATCAAGAATACATTGTATCAACAAAAATAAACTTTATTATCATAGCATAAGGTATCAAAATCAATTGTTTTAATCATAAAAGTTTTTATAGACAGACTTTTATGTTTTACCCCAAAAGTCACGCATCTTACCAGCACCTTCTATCTCATTAGAAATCTTACCCCATTGAATTATAGCGTAATAATTCAATGCCTTACCCATTCATTCTATTTGCATTTACAATACAAGCTAACAAATCCAATCCTTCACAAGTTCATTCAAACAAGAAAATCATTATACCCTCAATGGGGTTTCGACTACACGCAATTAGTACTTGCTTTATCCAGACACAAAAGAGTAGGCTCCGATCCACGTAAATTTTAGGGTTATGTTACAATGAGAGAATAATGCCATACAAACGTACGCCCAGATTAGGGGTCCGAACGAAAATGGAGTAATTGTTTGTTATCTGGTGCCTTTGTTCTTGAGACGTGCTTGGACATGGTCCAAATTAAAAGCGAAGACAAAGTGGGTACAATTTCTTATGAGTACACATAAAGAGCTTCACACAAATTGATTTTATGAGTAAGCAAAGTAAACGAGCATGCTAATTATACTAATGAATTTTCACCTCCTGTAAAACAAGTAAAATTAATATTTGGTGTACCTTATCAAAAAAATATAAGTTTGTCAACTCAAGGGTCTCAAAAGATTCCCTGAGGCTACCTTGCAATTGCCGTGCAACTGACGGAGAGCAGGCAATGGTGCCGATTCTGTTGTTTACAACTAAACTAATATAGTCTCACTGATTGCTTGTTATCAACATGAATTTAGTCGCTTTCAAAATTGGTTACGTTTACCCACAAATTAAAACGGCAAATACTAATTTAACAGGTTTAAATTATGTTCTATAATTTTTCAATAATGTGTGTAAGAAAGAGATGTGATTAAAATTAGTTCAGTGCGATTTGCAACAGCGTCGGCATCAATAGCTATTATATATACATAATATAAAATGCGTTCATCTTATAAAAAAGACAGTACAACACTCGTAGTCTTTATTTCGCTTTAACGTCTGTGAAAATCGTGTTTTTGTGCCAAAGTGGTCGGCCGAAACCCGCTGAGTTGACGTTTGATCGACTCATAGGAATCAATGGGAGCCCATTAGCTCATGAAGCGACTTTTCAAAGATTATTTTAAGATAAGAAAAATATTGTCCGTGAAAATTTTTCAAATTTATTGCTGTTTTTGTAACGAAATACTCGACATTTGTATCACATTTTTATTAATTTTGTTGATTCTCTAGTTTACTAAAACTACCGATGTATTCGAATAAATATTTACTCCCAGATTCTAATTTACCTTATCTTTACCTATGTTTTGAACTCGTGTGGATAAGTTTCAAGACCACTTGAATCTCCAGACAGACTACGGATTGTGTAATAAATTATTTATTTTACCCACTTTCACTTTGTAAATACTATATCACTCATCGAGAATTCCCTTTCTGTTAATAAAACCGCCGTGATATTTCTTCTTTGCGTAAGTAATGAAGGTGCTTTTATTTATTCATCACTTGAATGTAAATGATAGCTATTTGGTGCACTACATCTATGAATTTACCTTATTTACGAGAATTAAACCTGAATTCAAGTATCAAGAATACATTGTATCAATCAAAAATATACTATAATGTCATAGCTTCAGGTTTCAAATTCAATTGGTTTAATCATAACACAAATCTTGACATGTTCCTTAAGAACTAAGAATATTTTATCACGCAAAACTATTTCGTTATACATGGGAAATATAACCTAAAGTTGCATTTACTTCGCCTTCACGTCTCCGAAAGGTAACGTCAGAAAATATAGTTCTATAAAGTTTCTATAGAAGTTGTTAGACACAGTGGGCATTTAGATTCTCCACGTGACTGGCATGATAAGCGAAGAGACTGAAGGCTGTTAAATCCAGGAATAGGAAACTAAAAGTGGTTGATACTTTTAAAATATCACTGTGCACATCGAAAATGAAGACTCAACTGTGACGTTCATAAGTGCCTTATCAGAATCTCAATTGAATAAAATGACTTTTTGCCTAGTACCCCAATAAAAGAAGATCTTTTCTAACTGTTAGTTCTGTAACCAAACGGATAAAACTAGGATACGTACATACGTTTTCGTCGTGCATAATCACAGAAATTCTTATATTAATACGTGAAGCAAAAACTTTCGCTCCTTCCTTTTTGGCATAGTTAAAGTTACTTTCTTCTTCTTAGTAGTATGACAACCAAATTCTTTTTCGGACTTATTTTTTCCAGTGTCAAGTTATATTATTAGTTCTTGTGATACAAAATAGGGATGTTTCCTGGCTAAAAAAATAATAATTCTAATTAGTCCCTCAGTTAGATTATCGAAAAATATTAGACACGTATTTTTTGTTTTACCAAATCCTTAACAATTGACGAAGATAAAGCGCGACTAAGTTCGGGAGTGGGGGCTCGTGACGTCACTTGTTACTAAAAACTGTACCACACCGTGACATCACGCGGAACTTCAACAAACCATATCCTCGTATTTTTTGTTTAATTGACAAAAGCCAAAATACGTGTCTAATATTTTCGATAATGTATATGACGAACTAAATAGATTTTTTCACGAAAGTAGCCTACGAATTTCGACTCACGGGCGACCTCTAGTCAGAATAAATAGGTAATGCATAATGTATTTTTACTAAACTTTATTTGCTTGGATTGTGTATCCATGAAATAAAAAAAAAGGCAAGAAATGTTTTATCATTGAATTATTACGCTTAGAACCGAAGTATCGAACAAAAATCCGCGCGAAACGTAAGCCACTTGACAACCAATGTGTGCGGGAGTACCATATAATTACAATCGCTGACACGCACACAAACGCACGAGTAATGTTGCAAGCTAAACGATTTTTTTCGTTAAAATTAGCCTTCCGATTTCGCCTACTAGTGAAATTGGAAGTAAGTATTCATACAATTAATTAAATAGTTTAAAAAGTTCTGCATCTTAGATAATTTATCATAGACACACCCTGTTATTTATTTATTACTAGTTTAATGGTTATGTTTCATAGTACTTATGTCGGGTAGTTTAACATAATAAACCAAGACAATGTGCAGAGCTATGAACGATCGTACAGTTTTTAGCTTTCCTTGGTAATTATATATGATAGGTTGTATAGAAAAAGAAGATTTAAGTAGTATGTAGGTATTTAGGTAATTATCAGTAACACAATACATAAAATTAAAATTTTAAAAGTCTGTAAAATGAAGTTAAGTAAATTTTAGCAAATAGAAAAATATGGTAACAATCATTGAATTTGAATTTTATAGGTGTGTGTATGTAAGTTTGTCCACGCATATCTCCGAAACTATTAATTGTAATAGTTTCTTATGTATGTTTGTCCACGCATATCTCCGAAACTATTAATTGTAATAGTTTCTTAGATATGCGTGGACAAACATACATACACACACCTATAAAATTCAAATTCAATGATGAATATGAAGCTACATTATCCTGAGTATTATAGGCTACTTATCCCAAGAAGCGGGTGAAACCGCGGGGGACAGATAGTCACCTAGGTATCGGACTCAATTACTTTAATAATAACAATTCAGTATAAATTACGTAAAACAACGCAAATATCGCATACAAACAGCTGGCAACACTTTGCTCGAAATCTGAGTGAAGTATTTTTATTTCTGAATTTTGTTATTTTAGATGAATTACGCAATAAAATTAGTGGCTATCCTGTGGAATGTTACATCAGAATTCTTATCTTTCGTCCCTGATGAATTATGACACAATTTTACTGCACAAACCGTCATATTAATTATTTTTCTGAGAGCTGTACTCACTATAACGTCACTCAATACACTTACAGCGCGTCGGTCAAATGAAGCCATATATGGCTTCAATTGAATGGATAATTTTTCGCGCGTGTACTTTGTTTCTATGTGTAATAATTCAATGTGTTTTATGAATGATTTTGACGTCAGTTAATTCTTTTCCAGATTTTGCTCACCACCTTCGGTCACAATCGCTTACATTGTTGATATTGTAATCAAAGCTAATCTATACTAAAAATCCGGCCAAGTGCGAGTCGAACTCGCACATGAAGGATTCTGTAAAGATGTTTCTTGTAAATAGAAATACACGTTCTGTGAAAGTTTTAACCGAATACCTATTGCCAGACAGAAGGACGGATTAACAGCGAAGGCTTAGTAATAGACTCCAATTGATACCCTTTGTGTACGGAACCCTAAAATCTACTTTCCTAAAAGCTAGGATAGTGAAAATAAAATAATAAATCTTAGTATTTCACTTGCAACTTTGTATAATAGTAATAAAATTACTTTATCTCTACATTAACTTTTCTCTCGCGACACTGTATAGCAAACAATGTTTAACTATTTGATATGTCAGAACGACAGACGTACAACTTTTGTTATAGTTTTATATTGAAATAAAAAAGTTTGAATTCGCTTTCAACTTTAACATTTTCTAACAATGTATTTGTATGTTGCGAATCTGCTTCGAAGGAATCAAGTTATATTCAAATTAGATTCTGATTAGTTTTTTTTTAAATCTACTTAGAGTAGCCTGGTTAGCCGCTACTTACAAGTAAAACATCTGTCGCGAAATCAATTAATTTTGGTACTACATACAGTGTAGCCGCGGAGAATGCCTTTCTGACACTTGTTATTGGACAAATCTCGGAAATAGTTAATCCTATTCAGATGTGTACTATCACAGGATGGTTCAGTATTATTTTAGGTATGGTTTTCACTCAGTATAACAGCACGGCTACGCCACGGCAAAAACTAGCCAGCCAAGTGACGCCTTTAAATCATGTACGTTAAAGTAAATTTTATATTGACAGGATAAAATAGTTGACGGCTCGCGGCGGCCTCACTGTGACCCAGGTTCCTTATAGAATTTCTAATGTCAGCAACAAATTGTAGATTATTGGTTATGCTCACTTCTATAGTCGATGACCATTTACCATCAGATGATTCAACTTTACTCATCAGCCTTTCGACCCGGGGAAAGTATATTTATTTATCATTTCCTACCTAATAGTTGGTAATAACGATAAATAAGCTTGTTCAAAAAACATACAACATATATCTCTAAAACTATAGAACTGCATTTCTCAACCGAAACTTGTGCTTTTTGAGTATAAATTCGTGATTCAATTACATACTTTTTCCCGTTGTATTTTTTCATGACAGAACTTTCATGAGTTTTTTTATTATATACCTCTGTGTCAGAAAGGACTTATAGTATGAAGTTTAATCAAGATCATATATATTATTCAAATACTTCAATATTTTTTTAAATACAGTTCTAGAAATAAAATAAACAACAAAATGTTCCAGAAAAAAAATGACTTAAACTAAGTTCACTAACAAAGTAGATAACTGTATCTCAAACGCTGAAAAAACGTCACAGAGGAAAAAAGCAATTCCAGTTGAGGAACTGGTTTAAACGAGGCATGAGCTGAGCACTTGAAATGAAACGGTGTCGCCTGCCGCTCGCCAAGTTTCAACGTTTGTTACTCTGCTGAAATAGCATTGGAGATTTTAAACTTTGATTTGTTTTCTATACAGATGGGGAGCATTGTAGGGGCAATTTGAAGAAGAGTGCTACTTTATTTTAGTAGCGTGAAATCTGCTCTATTACTAGGCTTTTTTATTAAACAAAAATAATTCATGTGCGCATTCTTCAACAACTATTCCAAAACTGCAGTATTAACCTATCTAACTATCTGATACGAAAATATGTACCTACCCTCATCTTACCCACAATAATTACATCCAACGTACCCCTCCGCAAATTCCTGACATTTATCCTGAACGTTATAGTGGTCTTAGCTAACAAAATTAAAGATGAATTCATATCCACCCTATTACACAAGATGTTAAGTTGCTTTTCTTTTGTTTGGAGTTGGGATAATTTTGTGGCGTTTTAAATCCGCTTTTCTTATGTCTGGACCTATTTAGGGGAGTCATCCCTTCGTTTCCTTTTCATGTTAACCTAAAAGAAAATTAATGATGTGTTATTGTTCTCTTTGAGTGTCGTTTTGTACGCAGTCTAGTTATTTGTTAATTGTATAGTCAGTCCACTGCTGATTTTCGTGCCGGAGTCTTCTCTGTTCAAGTTGTATTTGGACCCGATGTAGAGTCATTTTGTTAACGTTCATAAGTGCCTTATCAGGGCCTAAATTGAATAAATACTTTTTGATTTTAATTTTGACTGTAATGAATCATTCTTGGTTTAGTTAATTTTCATATGATAAGAGAGGTAGAGCATAGCGTTTATTCGCTGAAAGTGCAGCTCGAGTGAGGAAGTACCTCCACCTTACAGAATTCCGCAGCCAAATAACCTTATTGTTGTTCCTGCGCGTGAGTAAGGTCGCCAGTGCTCATTGGGTAGGGCGGAAGGGTCGGTAACGCGTGTGATACCTCGTGTTTCGTCAGTTTCCGTAGCCGTATGCGTCCATACCGCTTACGCGGTAAAACACGATAACTCGCGACAGGCAAGCCGTATGCTTCTAGCATACAAATCATGTTTATTTAATTTTAACAAAGGGTAGCAAATATTGAGAGTCCCAAATTCTACTATAATATTATAAATACGAAAGTGTGTTTAGTAACTTGTCACCTCTTGAGTACTCTTGATATAGGCTACTTTTTATCCGAGAAAAATATAAGATCCCTCGGGGGTGAAACCGTGGGGGTGGAAACAACTGTTGAATATTTATATCGTTCTATAAACAAAATAAACAACACAATTGTTATTAGCATTTTTTTACCGTGTATAGTCTGTGTTTGATCTCAATCTCACCTTAGTAAGTGATGATGTGGCCGAAGGTGGTAATCACACAAAGCCTATGAAGGAACTAAGCTGGCTCTTAAGTGCAGCTGTCGAAACACACTGATAGGTGCTTGACGATAGATTTTCAACTTCTGGTAGCCAGCCAGGTAGGTAGTACCCTACCATCGTGCTATGGTTTCCTCACCAAAAGCTCAAGCTCATCGTAGGATTCGAACCCGGGACCTCAGTCTCGGCATCCGACGTCTCTACCACTGTGCCGTCATTACCTTCAACACTCATATTCTGTTATTTTCACTTTATTTTTCATCCTTAATTTATATCTAACTAAACTCCGTATCCTAACTATTCCATCCTTGCAATGGCTGTTACATAATTCAACCCTTTTCAAAGTCGCATGAAATAAACAAAACTAAAGTTTATTGACCTCATAAGGCCCGACCCACATTCCTTCATGAAATATGTACGCGAGACGTATCATGACATACATTGTTATGATTAGATGACAAGGTATGTCCCTGTAAACATTTTACAATAAATTAAGGCCCAAGTTTTTATTTTTACCAAGGTAGTTGCGATCGTAGAAGGTAGACGTGGGCATCGTGGGCATTGGCAATGCATAATTAAAGGTATATTTATTGAATTGTCAAATTAATATGATTGAAATTGAAAGTTCAAATCCATATCACAAAAAAAACCTTTGATGCAGCTCGCTCGCATCGAAGGGAGTACAGCATGAGGTTCCATAAGAAATATGTGAACAGATTTTAATAGGATTTACAACGCGTGAATACCTCTGGTTTTCAAGCATCTATAAGCTACGGTAACCGCTTACTATCATGTGGGTCGTAGGGAGGTTGAAGTTCAGCGGTAAACTGCTGATTTTGTAGAAGTCATGGGAGCTGCAAGTAAAGTTACCGATACTCTTTCTCTCTCTTTGCATATTCCCGACATCTTCTTATGAGATATTGATTTCCATTCTTGAACTACTGCTTGAGATCTAAGAAGTTGAACCCTAGCAGTATTTTCTACGTACAGATAACCCTTGCGATGCTTCAGAGGTGATTTCTAAAATCTTACGAGCACTGGTCTTGCCGGCCCCTCGAGGCTTTCTGGTACGATTCACGATCGGTAGCGACATCTGTGGTGTAACTCGGTACTCCTTTGGGTAATCTGTGCATATTTACGTGGTGTTTGTAGGTCGTGTAAGACGTGGAATAGCTTTATTTTATAAAATATCGTGATAGTTATGTTAAATAGTAAATGAATATACCTTAATATAGTAATGTTTATTAGTAGCTTATAAATGACAAGACCTTAAATTAAGTTTTACAGCAATATTACATGTATAATATAGTATAGGCTTATAGTCTTTATAATAAATTATATACGCTATTCTTAATAAAATATGTTAATAGAAATTATTATGTTTCAAAATTAAAATAAATATATGCCAATAATACCTAAAAAAAACATAGAAAAAGTAAATCAATATCTGTGTTATATTGATAATTATTTCTCTTAATTAGTTAACTTATAGTATTTAAGACATGGATTACCTACACAAAAAATCATTAACGTAAGTAACGTTAATGATTTTTTGTGTAGGTATAAACAAACATATTATTATAATTATTAAATATTATTGTTAAGTAGTAGTTGGCGATCTGATTAAAATTTTGCACCTTTAACAGAACATCAGGCAGTAAAAATACATTTAAAAAAACTAGAGATCTCAATGTGTACATTTAACTTTGGAGCATTAAAATTCTTAAAATTGGTAATAAACATGCTGATAGCTTAAACATTTAGATTTACCGGAAACAAATTATTCATAACAATGAAAAAGGTCGTCCCAAAATTGTATGTCCAACAATACCGCTATCGCTTCTCCTTAAGACCGGCATATTAATAAAAGGCTTCGACCACAGAGAAAAGAAATATAAATAGAGACGCTATGCTAGCGGAGCCCGCGCGCCACACATAACATCAAATGGGCATATATCAGCCAAAACACGCGTCAACGCTTCGTAGTATCCGCCATACTTAGCAGAGGTGCGTAGCTCCGCGAAAAATATGAATTATGTCGTGATGCGCTATTATTTCCTGTAGGAAACGAAGTGAGGAGTCGGAGTGTAACTCAAGGAGGGATTTCCTTTCATCGATGAGTCTACAAACCTTTATTTAATTGTGATATTTATAAAAATGTATTCGAGATTATGATAATTTTAGGTGTAAACGATAAACTCTGATACTACTGCAAAATTATACATTGAAGGCAATATACTCACTTTATTTGTACGCAAGGTAGCGAGCGCAACTCCGCACGTAATGTATTGCGTTCTTTCACTGTCGTCGTGAGTCGTGACCTGTCGTGACCCCAAAACACGTGCATCGATAGTTTTGTTCGATCAATATCGATAAAATTCATCTTTTTATCACTGATTTTATTAAGGCAATAGTTGAAAGTTATATCAATTCATCTGTTAAAATTAAGCTTTCAAAAAGAGAATTTCGAAACAAATAAATTTTATTTCAAGGGCAATAAACGGTGTAAAAATAACTTTTTTTTAATTTACTTCATCATGTTAAAAGTTTTTTTTTACAGTTCAGTATTCTTAGCACAATTATTCTTATCGAACGTGAATTTCCTTACGGAATTTCTAAAAATAATTAAATTTAATATCGACAAAATTAAAATATCGATAATTTTATTGATATTTTATCGATTACTTTCGCTGCATTAAGCGAATAGCAATAAGTGTTGCTACTCGACGCCAGTCGACGCAGCTATTACGCAATTATCAACATTATATCAAATGCGTTTAAGTTCAAAATTGCGTTCCATGAAAATAACGCCATCTAGTGCCGAGTGGCAGAACTTCTTCATCGATTGAATCTAGTTAGTTTGTAGATTACAAAACGACGTAAATACTTTGTACGCTATTGAAAAATAAATTTTATGTTAACTTAAAAAGGTATATTTTCATATGTATGACCTGTGTGATTAAAGCTATTTTTGAGTAAAATAGAAACGACCAATTAAAAGGATTGTTTATTTGTAGTACAATATATGATTTAACCTTTATTTGTGTGAGTTTGGCGACGCTGGTTCCGATACAAATTCTAACGCATCGCCCTTCCAGTGTATTCTCTTTTCCGTGGCTTCGACCCACACGACCAGTTTTATAGTCAATCCTGAAAGTTTATTCATGGTGGCTTTTGAATTTTTTACATGTCGGGCTACATCCCTTGTGTGGTCGAGGGTCGTTGCGATCAAAGTTAAAGTTCTCTCGTTTTGATGAACACCATCGTTTGAGGGTTGAAAATGTATGCGGAAGTATTAATTAATGAGTGGTTAATAACTAAATAAGAAGCGCGCGTGGTGTAGCATGATTAGCCGTTCTTAATCGATCGGCGAAGTTAAGCTACGTCTGTCGTGGTCGGTACCTGGATGGGTGACCGGTCTAGTGGTATTTCAAATCGAGCGTTTCCGTGCTTCGGAAGGCACGTAAAGCCGTTGGTCCCGGTTATCACTTAATTGTGATAGTCTTTAAGCTAGTTGGATGCCTCCTAGGCGGCTTGAAAAATTCCAACAGTAGGTTGACCACTAGCCTACCTCCACCAATCCACAGTGGGCATGCGTGGTGGAGTATCTGCCCATTCCCTTTCACCGTGATTTGTGAAAGGAGGCCTGTGCTCAGCAGTGGGACATTATAGGCTGATGATGATGATGAATAACTAAATAGATTTTGCATTCATCAACTCATTCATCTTCTTCTATCTAGTACGTGGGTACCTAGAAAAGATCTTCGGAAAGAAAAAAAATGCCAATGATTGAGCAATATCACCAACAACTAAAAAAATACCAAGCATTATTATTTTATATTCTTATTTTACGAAAAACTTCGGGTGCGGTTTCATCCAACATTTTCAGATGTAAAAGGTTTAATCATACCAACAAACTGAACCTTATCATAATGTAATAAAGTACAATTCAATTAAACACAAGATTTTCTTAAAAGCCAAAATCGGGATAACATGGACAGAGTGCTCCTTGTGTAATTTTTTAATTAGTCCATGTTTACAAACACGGCTTTTGTTTGTTCAAATCTGCCGGTTTAGGCTTATTTTGTTACACTTTTTGGGTACAAAATAATCTGCCTTTGTTTATTTTCCAACCTACAAAAACCTACTGTAATAATCAAGTATGATAGAGTTTTTTCACAAATTCTCCTAAAATTTTAACCAAAGAATTTGATGTAGTATTTTAGCATCATAATTTTAGCCCCAAAATATCTCGTGTTTTTTTGTTTTTTTTTTTTACTGTGTTTGACCACAATCTCACTATGGTAAGTGGTGATGTGGTCGAAGGTGGTAAGCACACAAAGCCTAGAAGGAACTGGCTCTCAAGTGCAGATGACGGAACACACCGATAGGTGCTTGGCGACAGATTTTCAATTTGAGGGTGGTAGCCAGCCAGACGGGTACTACAAAGTACCCTACCACCGTGCTATGGTTTCTTCACGATGTTTTCCTTCACCGAAAGCTCAAGCTCATTGTAGGATTCGAACCCGGGACCTTCGTCTCGGTATCCGACGTCACTACCACTGAGCTATCATCGCCTTAAAACATTGATCAGTTTGTAATAGATTTTGGATTTTCACAGCAAACCATTATTATTTCACAAGCTTCCATCAGCTTAAAATGTTGCTAACCGTAGTGTACACAGATACTGACCAAAAAGATTCTAGGTACTGAGACACTAAAATAATCATCCTTATTGCTTTCCAGTAAATATGATAAGACTGAGAATCTTTTATTGTTATTTATTTGCTTTGTAACAGAGATGTTAAGGATATGAAATTTCGGATCTGGATATGGATATATGTATATACCAGTTTCAGATATGGTTAAGGATATCAAATTATTTCAGATATCCGATAGTTTCGGATAGTTTCAGTTAAGGAAACCGTTTTTTTATGATAGCGCGCGGCTAGTTTGTCGAATCGGCCGGGAAAAAACTTGTCATACCGAATCTCAGTTAGACTCCGCCTGTATCCAAAATTATTTAACACTTTTAAATACGAGATTCAGTTACGTTTTCAGATAAATTATTATTTTGGATATCTGATAGTTTCGGTTACGATTACGAAGCTCTATACATCCCTGCTTTTACTTTGATCCAGAACTTAGCCAATCACTTGAAAACCGGTCAAGCAGTTATCCTAACTATCCTCATCTTAATATATGATTAATGCCAAAGCGAGTTTGTTAACTCTTGAAGCTTAAATAGCACAACCAATCCTAATGAAATTTGCTCGAAGACAGCTTATGGCATAGACCACTCCCATAGGCTACTTATTACGTAACTGTACTTGCATTGTCATTCAATATACTTATGTATATAAAATATCAAGTAATCCGACCACTTTAAGTGGGTGAAATTCGAATTGCAAGATTCCACCCGGACACAGTTACATACATACATTGCAAGTTAAATAAAAACTTTTAAAACATCCTGTGTCTTACACTCTTCATACTAAAAAAACCGGCCAAGTGCGAGTCAGACACGCGCACCGAGGGTTCCGTACAAACCTATAGGTATATAAGTAAATGGTAGTATAGACCTGAGTATTTGATATGAATTTCAATTTATGACGTATTAAAAAAAAACTACTTACTAGATCTCGTTCAAACCAATTTTCGTTGGTAGTTTGCATTGTAATGTACATCATATATTTTTTATAGATTTATCATTCTCTTATTTTAGAAGTTACAGGGGGGGGACACACATTTTACCACTTTGGAAGTGTCTCTCGCTCAAACTATTCAGTTTAGAAAAAAATGATATTAGAAACCTCAATATCATTTTTGAAGACCTATCCATAGACACTTATGGGTTTGATGAAAAAAAAAAATTTGAGTTTCAGTTCTAAGTATGGGGAACCACCAAAATTTAATGTTTTTTTTCTATTTTTGTGTGAAAATCTTAATTGCGTTCACAGAATACATCTACTTACCAAGTTTCAACATTATAGTTCTTATAGTTTCGGAAATAAATGGCTGTGACATACGGACGGACAGACAGACAGACAGACAGACATGACGAATCTATAATTCCGTTTTTTGCCATTTGGCTACGGAACCCTAAAAAGGTTCTTTTAAGTTCGCCTGAAAAAATATTTGTGCCATCAAAATTAAAAGTTCGTATATATTCAAGCGAAGTGATCGTGGTGTAGCATGATAAGCCGTCCTTAATCGATCGGCAAAGTTAAGCTACGTCTGTCGTGGTCGGTACCTGGATGGGTGACCGCCTAGTGGTATTTCAAATCGAGCGTTTCCGTGCTTCGGAAGGCACGTAAAGCCGTTGGTTCCGGTTATCACTTAATTGTGATAGTCGTTAAGCTAGTAGGATGCCTCCTAGGCGGCTTGAAAATTCCAACAGTAGGTGGACCACTAGCCTACTTCCACCAATCCGCAGTGGGCACGCCTGGTGGAGCCCAGTCCCTTTCACCCTCATTTGTGAAAGGAGGCCTGTTCTCAGCATTGGGACATTATAGGCTGATTATCATGATGATGATATATTCAATGACATAAAGGCGAAAATTCCACGTTGTTTTCATATAAAACGCTTCATAATACACGGTTGTTAAATCAAGACTAGCTAGGTAAGAACTACGAACAATTCGTACCGTACCTATGAGCTATGAGCCCAACGGAACCTTTTCAGGAGCGTTTTGAATTTTTTATAGTATTTGGTTTCACGTAGGCCTTTATTTACGTTCGAAAGAGAACACTATTTCGTTACACAAAGCTTTGGTGTTTTATGACAACAGTGTTTTTACTCAATATAGCACGGGAAAATATAGAACCAGAGTGAAGAAGTTTTATTTTCTTTTATTTTTTGTCATTGTAAAATCCTAATCTTAACTATTATAATGCGAATATGAGTTTGTTTGTTTTTACGCTTTCATTTCTAAACCACAGAACCGATCGCTATAATTGGCACGCAGATATATGGAGAACGACATTGGCTACTTTTTATCCGGGGAAACCGGGTGAAACCGCGGGGGACAGCTAGTATTTTTCATGAATAAATATCTAAGGCGATGATAGCTCAGTGGTAGTGTCGTCGAATGCCTACACGAATGTCCCGGGCTCGAATCCTACAATGAGTTTGAGCTTTCTACTACGAGCTACTTTTAACCCACCTGGCTGGCTACCACCCTCCAGTTATGAATCTATCGCCAAGCTACTATCGGAGTGTTCCTACAGTTGCACTTGAGAGCCTGTTCCTTCTAGGTTTTATTTGCTTACGACCTTCGGCTACATCACCACTGATCATGGTGAGATTTGGTCAAACACAAGTATACAAAAAAAACCGGACATGCCACACGCATGCCTGTTTTTTCTACCGCTTTATGGTAAAAAGGTAGACGACAAAAAAGTGTGAAAATGTATCCTCCATGTAACTCTTGATGCGCCATTACTCGCTAGTCATAATATAAGAAAATGTTTGCGGCGACAAAAACAATTTTCCCTTTGTCCCAAATATGACCGGTCTTATATTTTCTTTGTTTTTTCACTTACTACTGTTTTATGTACAGCCCACAGTGCATTTATTCTGAGGCCTGTGGTTTTTGGTGGGGTCGGTACCTAATGTACTTATTTTTTGCGACTGTTGTAATATAATGCGCAGTTTTGTGATATTTTCGTCTGGACGCTTATTTTTTTACTGTAAAACTATAGCTTATTTTTTTTGAAGATGTAACTTTAATGAGTTGTTGTGAGCAGGCCGGGGAATGTTTATTTCAAGCATGAACTAAAAACAAAACTGGCCAAGTGCGAAACGTTTCTAATATATGGTCCTCCATATAATAAACGTCTTTTTAATTTTATGTCATGTTATAGCGGCAATAGAAATTATATATTCTGTGATAATTTCAACTGTCTACCTATTACGGTTCATGAGATAGAGCCCACTGACAGACAAACGAACGGTCGGAAGTACGGACGGACGAATAGCGGAGGCTTAGAAATAGGGTCCCGTTGGCACCCTTTACGATACGTGTACGTTATAGTTAATTTTACAATACACACATTTTTGCATACAACCCCATTTAAATGAAAATTAATTATACCGGAATAAACTACAACTGCAAGGATTTCTGTTAATGTGTATTACACAAATGTGTCCATGTTTAATGGAAAAGGACACTCTATTTTTGTAATTAATTAAATTCGATTCATATTTTCTAACAATAAATTCAATGGAAAACTATTACAGTTATTTCGTTAATTTTTTTAGGGCCAGTTGGCGTGGTTGGTTATGATTATACCTATCAGCCGCAGGTCATGGATTCGATAAACATCCAGGACATGCATTTGTGTGCATGTCTGCATGTCCTGAGTCTGGGTCTAAGTATGTATTTAGACTGTATTGTATTGCATTGTATTTTTTTAACCGACTTCAAAAAAAGAAGGAGGATCTCAATTGGGTTGTATGTTTTTTTTTTTTTTTTTTTTTTATGTTTGTTACCTCATAACTCCGTCATTTATGAACCGATTTGGAAAATTCTTTTTTTGTTTGGAAGGGTACACTTCCCGTTTGGTCCCATTGTCATCACATCAGGATTTGATTACTTCTTAGTGTACTTTGAAGTCGGTTTAAGTTTTTTTGTAAAACAGTCCAATTATGTACACACAAAAAATAGTATGGGGGTTTTATTTCCATAGTAAAAGCTCTGCTTTGAAATGAAATGAATGATGTGTAACGTGACTTTTCAAGTTGTCTCAAAAAGTCCGTGAAGAGTTTTAGTACAATGACCACCATTGTAGTAAAACATGACTTTTATGGACGGTGACTGGCTGAGGACTATAATGTGAAGTGATTTATTGTGACTGGAATCTATAATATAACTCGACACTGGCAGAAATGAGCCCTAATTTGGGCTTGGTTGCCAAACTTAAAAATAAGAAGAAGAAAAGCTCTGCTTAGTTTGGAATCAGATAGCCGTGTGTGTTGAACGTCCCAGAATATTTATTTGTTTATCTAACTATTAAGAAAAACGAATTTTGCTTCTAAAGGCTTAGTATGCGAACCACCTTACGTCACATCGTCAATGTGACATCGTGGTAAGATAGATATTATTAGTGGTAAGATTGTGGTATAATACAGGCCTATTCATAGTAAATAATAATAATACAACCTGAAAGTACTACGGCCTGTAAACCGCGTCCCATGTATGGTAACCAACGTATTTAACGTAATTGTCCAGTTTTGTAGGTTTAATGGTGTGCCCCTTCTAATGACTATATCGACGGCCGCAAAGAACAAACGGCTCTGTACAGAATTTTACAGGAGAGCGTTTTTACCGCAAATTTCTAATAATTTATAGAATAATAAAGCGATCTTCTACTTTTCTATTCTTATTTAATAGGGCATTGGCATTACCAAGAAAATGGAATAAGCCAAATTATGTAAAGAAAAAACTGAGATACGGCAGATGTCTTTATCTCTTTTATAAAATCCTAATCCTAACTTTATATATTATAAATGCGAAAGTGAGTTTGTTTGTTTGTTACGCCTTCACGCCGCAACTAATCAACGGATAATCATGAAATTTGGCATGCAGATGAAGGACAAAAGCTACTTTATATCCCGGGAACGCGGGTGAAACCGCGAGGGATAAATAGTACTATATAAAAGAGTATTTCAGAAAAAATGGCATCGTGTCTGTGAATACATTTTGAGTTGGTTTAAAAATTTGCTTGCAATAAATGCAGATATAAATGAAAAAATAAATAAAAATAAATAGGAACAAATAAAATTATTGTACTCAAAGTAGTGGCAGTTCCTTTAGGATAAACTATTTTCAATAAAAACATAAACTTTTAAACTATTTTACGTAAGTAAACATTAATTGAGATTATTATCAGTACATTTAATTTAATCAAGATATATCATTATAGTTGTGCGTGCGAACTTCTATAATTATAATACAAAAATAAAATATTCAAGACGGCTGTAAAGGAAAAATACAGTAACTGGACTGGCTCACAAAACATAAATACAGTCATAAAATCCAAATGTCTTTGTTATCCTATAAAACTGACGTCACAGAATTACAATATGTTTCAAAGCATACAAATTCAAGGACAATTATATAATAACGCAAAGTAAATGTATTTTTTTTTTATATTTTGGTATCTAAAAAATATTTATAAATTACTTTTACATCAAAAACTTACCTCTTAAACTCCACGTGACCCTTTCAATATCTATTGTTCACACTTACACTAAACAGTCTTAAAGTGATTGAAACATTAAATTATGTCCAAAATATCCATACAATTTACATAATTCAAAAGTTCACGCGAGGACCGAAAATCGAATCTCCGAAAAGATTTTCAAAATTCGAAATCGCAGGCGGGGTCTTAATCGTGTCAAGGTCCCGGCAAGAGTGCTACGGCGTAGACGTCCGCTCCGTAGCGGGTATCCCGTACGACAGCCTCACGTTGCTACGAGCTACGAGGGGAGATTCGTAGCCAATCGAAGTGAAGCTGCGCGGAACGGGAGAGTGCTCAACTTGGATTTTGGGGATTATTTTTTGCTATAGATCAAAAGGAGTATGGAGTTTTCTCATAATTCAGAAATAGTAATTAATTTATTATTGAAAATTGCTGATTCAGACATTCGTAGCAAATGCAATATAAAAATAAACTAAATTAGTATTTGTTATTATTCTCAAATTCGTAGTTAAAATAAATTACAATAATAATTGTGACCTCGGTAAAAAGACTTATCTGCAACATAAAGTAAAAAAATATATTTGAAAATTACTGAAAATGATAATAAAAAATAAAAAACAATAATTTATTGCATAAACTACCCAAACACCATTCAAAATAGAGCATCACACAACCCGAGATCAACAGAGATGCATAGAAAGGAGATACCATTAAAGTTAGGCAATTCTGGGTGCGTATCGAAGCGAGACAAGGCTATTGAGCTCAGTTTAACGCGCCAGAACGAGACAGATATAGCAGAGGGAGACGGTCAAAAAGGGCAAAGTTTCTTCAGTGAATTATTGAAATGAATTATGTTTTATTTTGCTAATTGACTCTACCAAAGCCGTGGAGGTAGTAGCTACTCCATTTTAGCTGATAATTTATCCCGGTCTAAATTCTCGGACAAGTTAATTAACTTATGTTTTATAAGACCGTCTAATGGGATCCAAAATTTATGGGACGAAGGTATTTTTGGAGGTTGTAAAATATTTGGCGCAGTAGACTTCATGACGTAGTATATTCAATGTTTACAATAGTAACAGGGCGTATTATGGTGGTCTTCAAGAAGAGAGAGATTTTTGCAGGGAAGAGATATGCGCGAATGATATCCCGATTTTTACATGCGACTATAGTCTATGGGAACTATTTACCATCAAGCGGCTGCCTTATAATAAGATTAAATATGCATTGACAGAAGTGTTGCAATTCATTAATTAGCTCTTCATCAACCAACATCAATATGTATTTTTAAAATATGAAAATACTCGTTTTGAAAATAACAAGTCATTAATTTCTCTATTTCTCGTGCCAAAAAAAATATCATTTCATAATCCGTTCGTAACAAGATTGTTAATATAACTGACAGCGTAGCTTACCCCCCGTGGGGTTGAAGACAGAATTAGGGGTCCGTCAGTGGCTTGTCAGGCATTATTCTTCGGTGCTTCCATGAGGCATGGACTTGTCAGGTATTAAATTACAGCCCTCTTATTTCCGGCTCAATAAGATCAAAAGAATGATTGAATGTCTGCTGAATGAATGTGCAGAAATGAAGGTTCTGTATTATGCTACAATTGAAATTTCTATTTTTTGATCTCAAGCTTTACTGTATAAATGTGTGGTGTTTTACCGAATTAACCGTTAATTAAAACGCCTAGCTTTTTGTATTACGGTGGATTATACGGTTCGGTACATGTTTCTTTTTATGCCTGTGGTGTTTGTTTGTTCGGAATACTACGGTTTCACGCGTTCGCAACCCTGCAAATTCTCATATTTTTTTGGTCAACTCTAATATCGTTTTTAGGGTTCCGTAGCCAAATGGCAAAAAACGGAACCCTTATAGATTCGTCATGTCTGTCTGTCTGTCTGTCCGTCCGTATGTCACAGCCATTTATTTCCGAAACTATAAGAACTATAATGTTGAAACTTGGTAAGTAGATGTATTCTGTGAACCGCATTAAGATTTTCACACAAAAATAGAAAAAAAACAATAAATTTTGAGTTTCAGTTCTAGGTATGCCTAGAACTGAAACTCAAATTTTTTTTTTTCATCATACCCATATGTGTGGGGTGTGTCTATGGATAGGTCTTCAAAAATGATATTGAGGTTAATATCATTTTTTTCTAAACTGAATAGTTTGCGCGAGAGACACTTCCAAAGTGGTAAAATGTGTGTCCATACATTTATAATTCTCTTATTTTAGAAGTTACAGGGGGGGTGTAACTTCTAAAATAAGAGAATTATAAATGTATAAAAAATATATGATGTACATTACGGTGCAAACTTCCACCGAAAATTGGTTTGAACGAGATCTAGTAAATAGTTTTTTTTTAATACGTCATAAATTGAAATTAATATCAAATACTCAGGTCTATACTACCATTTACTTATATACCTACAGGTTTGTACGGAACCCTCGGTGCGCGAGTCTGACTCGCACTTGGCCGGTTTTTTTAAAGTAAGGCTGTATTTCACACGTACCACAACCACACCACGTGGGCGGGCGCTAATTTGTATGAAAATGAATAGGACCACATTTTGCCGTCACTATTGACCGCGTGTGTGTTACCGACCACACCGCAGCCACGTCGCAACCACAACGCAGCGGCAGCGACACTATTCACACTTAACCACAGCTTGACCACATTTTGTCGCGACGCGACGCTGTGGTGTGGTTGCGGTACGTGTGACGCTCAAACGAGTTTTTATAAAATGGCGAAATTATTTCATGAGACTAGAGTTTACCACTCCAGTTCAGTCACTTTTTCAGATCTACGAGACCAAATAAGCCTATTTAAGATAAATAACTAAAACTATAAATTATACGCACACACAGTATCAAGATGTCTCAGAATTAACTTTCTCTAATATTCTTGTCCCTTTTCATTCCACGGTGATGCTTATCCCAAAACTATTCTGATTATACCAAGAATACCGTAAATAACATTGATATATGACACACCACTAAAAGAACAATGGATTTGAAAATGCAAACGGAATGTGTAATCAAATAAACTTGCTTTCGCGCCGCAGTCGTTTTACAAATTGATTAATACAGTTGAAACGTTCTAAAATAAGCCTTAATTCTTTGGAACAGACGTTTCATGAGTGGTTAGGAGGCAGAGGCTATGTTGGTACGTAGATGGCGTAGAACAATAGGCCACTCGAGTCGCGTTAACACAATGTTAGTGCTAATATGAAAGATGAGAGGCTTTGTCAGTACTATTATAGGATTTAAATGCTAGGTCATATTGAGGAAAGCCGTTTATAAGCGTTTAGCATACCAAAGGTAATGCCACGTAATGCTTAGAAATTAAACAGTACAATATTATTTAATTGGTAGTCTTACGCTAATTTTTATGCCTAAAGCTCAGGAGAATCCTAATGGTGCGTCCATTCTACGCGAACCGAGCATCGAGCGTTGCTCACGATGTCAAAGTTGGACGTTACAACCTTCGCGATTCGAATTCCTGTGTTCGTGAAAAATATGTTAATCGAGCAGAGCACACAAGTTCAGAGCACACTGCGAGCACGATTCGCGTAGCATGGACGGGCTTGCGAGCCTCGAAGAGCGCGATTGTCAGTTTTTTCACGAACAAAGGGATTCGCATCGTGCTCGTTATAGGCTCGTTCGAGGCTCGGCTCGTGCTCGGTTCGCCAAGCATGGACGCGCCATAATAAACCTACAATTTGTTTCTGTTTTTTTTAAGTTCTTATACATTGTGTACCTTCACCTTTTTTTTTTTCTTTTTTATTTTAGAGGGATTTATGTGGGTCAATTAATTTTTTTTTTTTCTTTCTTTCTTTGTGAAACTTGGGGGAGAGCTAGTTATAAATATAGATCATTGGTTATTGTTAAAACACTCTGCCTTATTGTTAAAGTACTTGTGCCTGGATTTGTGTTTACCGTATTTAGCTACATGACCACTTACCATCTGTTTAATTTTCTCTACATCAAGCCCTAACTCATCACAATTCTATGATATTTTTTTTATTATGTACGCTGCGACGACTCGGATGTATAAAGCGGGATGTAAAACTGATAGCCTCGAATTATTCATCGCCCTGTATAAATTAAACTCGAACCGCATCATTTCTCACGTGCACTCACATCTGCTACCCAGAGATGAGTCTGATGTTATAAAAACATCCTCGCTGTGGAGTTAAAATATTACTGAGGTACTAACTTTTGCCGAGAACCTTTAGCTGTTGTTTTAGGGAAAACAAGGAATTTCGTCTTTTTGTGGTTTCGAACCAAAAAGTTAAAATTATGTGACCAAAGGTAATAAACCCGCAAAGCCTTAAAGGAAACTAGGTCTCAAATGTAGCTGCCTCAACGCAACATTTATACTTCTAAGGTGCCAAGCGTACGGCCCCTCTGATGGTAATCGGTCACCGTAGCTTATTGACGCTTGCGACACCAGAGGTATCACTTTTTTGCCGACCCTGGAACCTCTCTTCACACCCCTCTTGAATAACTCTATGTTGTACTCCCTTGGGAAAACCACGGCCAAGTGCTTGGGTTAAGCTAAAAAAAAACACAAATGTTCTTTTTCTGTTAATCCTTATTATTTTCCCTCATGATTTATATTGTAAAATGGCATATATCCCTGGGTTTATGTTCATCGCTATAATTATTATTATGTCGTTGTTTTTGATTATCATTATTATATTTTTAGTAAAACATATCTGTTGTAGCTACTCAAATGAAAAAGGCTTCGAATCCCTAGTCTATGGATACAAAACGGATGATAGTAAAAGCATTTCACCACCAAAAACTTCAATTAATTGGAAAATATGAACTGCGAATGAAAACTTTAGAAGTATTCAATCTAAATAAAAACCAGTAAAGGATATACATGTACATTTTAAATTTAAATCAATCATCTTTTAAACCTTAATTCAAAATGTAACAGTACCCAAAAGCTTCGAGTTTATAAAAAGCTTATGAATAAAGCTAAATGTTCACAATATTTTCGTGTACAAAATTTAAATTGAAACTCGCCGCATAAATTTTTTTGCCACATAAAGTATGAACGTAAACAAATTCAAATGAGGGATATAACATTATACGTGGCTCCACAATCAATAAATATCCTATCTAACACTTCCGGAGTTTCCGTTGTGTGATACAAAGTTTTTTGTTACTGGAAGTGACAATAAATTTATAACAGATGTAGATTCTGTGTAGTTTTGAATCAGTTGTCCATGAGATGATGAACATACGGACACAGCGTTTTGCATCCTCATTTTTTAATGTGGATTGCAAGGGAGTGGAACTAGCTTGCAGCGTCTGTATTTCCTGACTCATACAATCTAGGGAATTTCATGGCCAGAGTGGTTTCTTCTGGGTAACCGTGCTCCATTTTAGGCTTCATCGTCGTCCTTTGTGGGCCAGTGGCCAAAGGCAAGCCTATATGGGCGACCTCGGTCAGATGAGCTACTTAACAAGATGTATGTATGTATATGGTAATATCTATGTGACCTTCATAAGTGCCCTTTGTTCTCCACATTAATAAATATAAGTAGGTCGCTGGTGATAGCTTGAGAACATAGAAAAGACGGTAAAATATAGTTAACACGTTTATTCACATTTTATAGAAATATAGACAGTTTTAAGCTAATACACTTACTCCATCTTGTATCATAAGAAAATGTTGCTATATCATATTACTATTTTTAATACAGCATTACCAAAGGTGGTTGGATTTCCTGTAGTGACTTTGGCCATAAACACAAACCCTAAATTGAATAAATGGCTTTGACTTTATGTTTCAGAGACTGCCTGGTATAATAGTGTTTCTGAACCGGGAGGGAGGAGTGGGAAATAAAGGAGATGCCCTGCCCATGCCCTGCTATGAGACGCCGTCATATTAGTCACGTTAAATCGAGGATAGGACGCGCATCCTATAACTACATAAACTGATTAAGATAACTGCATCAATAAAATGAAATAATTATGCTATATATAATTATTTCATAATTGATGTAAGAAAACATGGTAAACATATATATTTTTATGTTTTTTTTTTATACATCTATGTCGGTAAAAAAGGTAAGGTAAGGTAAGCGGTTACCGTAGCCATATGGACGCTTGCAACACAAAAAGTATCGCTCACGCGTTACCGACCTTTCCCCCCTCCCCTATGAGCTCTGGCGACCTTACTCATGCGCAGGAACACAACTTTACACGACATAAAGTTATTTGGCTGCGGTATTCTGTAAGGTGGAGGTACTTCCCCAGTCGAGCTGCTCTTTGAGTGAATAAACGCTATGCTCTACCTCTCTCAAAATGTGCATCCAATCGCAGGATTTCGAAATCTAGATTTTTATTTTCTATCTCATAATATAGACATATTCATTATTAAATTAAGAAATCATCTAACTAGAACTTCTATATATGTTTCCTCAACTTACAAGGATTATCCAGTAACTCAACGTCCAAGACGAAACTCTTCGAAAGGGGTTGTATGTAATTAAAATTCAGCCGGGTTGTGGCTCTGTTAGCGGCATATAAATCAGGGCAGACAAGGCCTCCGCGCCATGTAACTCGGCTCGTTGTTGGTACGGCTATAATGTATTTAGATTCTATGTTATATGAAATCTTGTGTTTTGAGCGAATGCTCTCGCTATTGATGTTAAAAGTGGAAAAAAAAAAACAATAAGTACCTACGTTGTTTTCCAAAGGGGGCTGTTGAACCTTTGTGAAAAAATTATAATCTTTCTCATATTTTTTTATGAGATCCATAAGGTTGAAAATAAATCAATGCAATTGTAGCGACATCTATCAGACATCTATCAGTAACACCGAGATAGTTCACACACGGAAAGATAGATGGCGTGGCGCCACATTATCCTGCATCGCGCCTAAATGCTGCATCGCGCTGGCGAAGTTTTCTCGAGAATCTGCATATATACAACTGTCCGACATGTACAGTTGGACCGCGGTCCCCAGGCACGATGTCCCAACCTGGCGGAAGATCTTCCCTTTTAAATGGAGGTGTCATCCACCTTGCACCTCCATAGTGGTGACCCCGACGTGATGGATGGGAATATTTCCAACCCTCCAAAAATCACGGAACATACAGTAGCACTTCAGAGCAGATTCTCCAAGCTCATCACTCCCCACCGGCAAGCAGTCACACAGCAAGCCAACTTCGCCTTAATCAGGTCCATCGCAGCCGACTCACCGTGCTTCCTGGTCCTGCAAGGCAACACTGCGACTAAGCTCCTCGCCCGCACAGTCCACCGCAGCACACGCCCGGATCATCTCTCCGGCGTGGCGGTTTCTGCACTACGTGGACTAGCCGGTTCAACCTGTCGCAGCATCTGCGCTCCGTCTCGACTCACCGTAGACTTCGAGCAGCACTGGCACTTGCAAGCTTAACGCAACGACTCAACAATGGATCGACCTCCGGTCTAGGAAGGTAGTGATGTAGCGACATCTATCAGCCATCTATCAGTAACACCGAGATAGTTCACACACGGAAAGATAGATGGCGTGGCGCCACATTATCCTGCATCGCGCCTAAATGCTGCATCGCGCTTGCGAAGTTTTCTCGAGAATCTGCATATATACAACTGTCCGACATGTACAGTTGGACCGCGGTCCCCAGGCACGATGACCCAGCCTGGCGGAAGATCTTCCCTTTTAAATGGAGGTGTCATCCACCTTGCACCTCCATACAATATCTTTTTTTTTTCGAGAACGAGACACAGCTACTATTAATTAGTAAACTTCAGTAAGTATGTCTAGTTTAGTACTAAAGCGAAGCGACTTCTTGACTGACAAGATCAAGTGCTAAATAGCTTAGCTTATATTGTGGTTGCAAGTACAAGTACAATTAATTGCTTTGAGATTGTATTTACGAGTGAGAGATTAAGCATTGAGGATATTTGGAGTACAGCTGCAAGGTTCCCAGCAAGCTGTCAGAATTTCGTTTACAGTTGTTTTTCAACCTCGCACTTGTCCTTTTAATATTAATAACAATAATAAAGTACGTGAGCAAATAATCACCCTCACCTAACCATCCAAAAAAAACGATATTATTTCATAATTAAGTTTTTTGCTTCGTTAATATGTATATATATATGTCAAATTAGCTTGATTGAGCCAGTAAAATGACGATGTCAGACAGTTGGAGGAATAGACATGATGAGGGTTGTTTGTTCGACTACGGAACCCAAAAAGGTAGAGAGTTCTTAAAAAAATATTTCATCAAAGTATTAGGATTATTTTCAGCGGACTTTATTGTAGTTGATTTATTTATAAAAATAAAAGCAAAAGTCAGTTTGTCCTTTTCACAGCTAACTATAGAACTGTTGTAGATCTCAGGATTATAATCCCGAAAATGCTGGTAATACCGCGGGTACACTAGTATCTTATATTTTCTCCGTATATAAAAGCCCGCTCTTGTATTTTATTTCGTACTACACATACATAACTTATGAGGCAAAAGTCGTTCGTAGTTACCACCATTTGTTGTTCAGAAACTCTACTCAATAGTTAATTAGCAACCGATGTTTTTGTAACAACTTTCACATAAGGTCAATCCTATTTCAGTAATGTATGAGTAGGTGTTATACGGTGGCAAACAAGCATACGGCCCGCCTGATGGTAAGCAGTTACCGTAGCCTATGGACGCTTGCAAGACCGGGGGTATCACTCGCACGTTGCTGACCCTGTAGAAACCTCTTCACACCCTTTTTGAAGAACCCCATGCTGTACTCCATTGGGAAAACCACGGCGGGAGCTCATTCCACAGTCCGAGCGTCTGCGGAAGAAAACTCCGTTTAGCCCGCACAGTTCGAAACAGTTCTGGTTTCAATGTGTGTGGATGGATTCCCCGTCGATGGCGAGAGTTGTGATGGTGGTTTTGTCAAATAAATATTTCGCTAAAAAATACTCAAGTAAATAAATAAATAATAATAAATATCCTTGGACATTGCTCACACACGGTCATCTGATCCCAAACTAAGCAGAGCTTGTACTATGGAAACGATATAACTGATATAATACATATAATACTTTTTGTTTGTAAATACATACTTAATATACATAATTACACCCAGACTCAGGACATACAGACATGTTCATGCACACAAATGCATGTCCTATGTGGGAATCGAACCCACGACCTGCGACGCGATAGGTAGAATCTTAACCAGAGCCAACCACGCCAGCTGGCCCGTCAAAAAAAACAATGATTAAAGCGTGTTAAAAAAAGACATTATCGTTCAATAACTTTAATCAGAACCCCCTTTTTTTCCAAAATATTTTTCATACAAATCCTGGAACTGATTATACATTTCTTCTGGATCTTCCTTGTTTTCCGATGGATTTCCATAATTGTGGCCGCAGTAGCACACGTGGTCTTTCCCGCAGAAGGCTGGTTTGCCTTGCTTCATGCATTTCCTGATGCAATCCCTGGCTTGTTCCAAGTTTGGACAAAAATGGGCTATGTGATGTCTTAGAGTTGGTCTTATGCCATAGTCCATTTGTAAAGGCTGTACATTGTGTTGTTCCGTTTCTAAAAAATAATGTATCATCACTACATGGTATAAAATGAAGCCGCTTTCCGCGTCTATCTGTCTGTTTGTCCGCTAACTCCTTCTAAACAACGCAACGGATTTTGATGCGGTTTTGAGTTAGACAATTTTCCCAGGAAGGTTTATATTGTAAAATAGATCTATGTAATATATACAGAACATAAAAAAGGCAATGTTTCGTAAACACATAGAATTTTTTGCTCTTTCTTTTCTTTGAGCTAACGCTCTGACTAAACATTACGAGATATATCAAAATGATGTACCTACTACTGAAATGTGTATCTTAAAAATATCTACAAAAGTCTGCGATGGTATGTTTATATCCTATGGATAACCTACAGTAACCATTTGTATGCGATAAAGTAAAAAAAATTGTGGGTTATACATTCGAAGTTATTTGGACCCATATAATAGTAATCCTTATATGTTAGTTACGACGGGCATTTAATGTAGATAAAGTTTGCTCTTAAAATATATCACAGATTTAAAATGAGCAAGAAACAGTATATTTGCGATACCGTGAAACGGCGGGCCAAGACGGGCGTGGTCACGCAAATCGCTCGACACGACATTGCACCCGTCCCGTGCGAAGCAGGGGCGGGTCGCTAATTTATTTATAAGATTAAAAATAATAATCACCTTCACGTTTCTTGAATAGATACTCATCCATACTATTGTCACTATCTGAAAATAAAAATGCATTTTTTTGTAAATTTAATGTTGGGATTCAATGTTCGATTTCAATATTGAAATTATTTTTAAGTTTAAACTCCCTTAATAAATGTTTACAAGGATGCTACACCAATTAGTTATTGTTCAATTTATACATAAATACCTGGCTTCGAACAAAAGCATTGCCCAAACAGGCAAGCGTGATTTTTGCCACATTTTAATGTGCAGATATTTTTTAAGAATTCGCTATTACAATCCATTGCCTCATTGCCAGACTGCAAAGCTATATTTCCATAGTATTCTGGCTCGTCATTATCACCTTGAATACATAAAAAAATTACATTGTTACTATATTAAACATATTAATGAAGATGTTCTTCTTAAATAAAATTTTAAATATTAACCAATTGATTAATCCCAAATTCCTGGATTTACCAATCTTACCAATATAGTATTATACAAAGATTTTATGCAAAGATATATGAAACATTAAAAATTCATTAAACATAAAACTGATTAGGTATACTGGTCAGATATTTACATAGGTAACTCAAATTTCCAAAACCATCATGCTAAACAACTATATAATGGGACTAACTCTTTAATCGTGAATATAATTTAGGTACGCGAATTTTTATTTGGTAGGTATAATAAAATAGCCTATAATTACCTTTTTCGACCAATGTGGCCAAACTTCGTCCAATTAAGCATTTATCTCTATTATACACAGTCAAGGAACATTTACTATTTCTTTCTTTCTTTTGACGGTTCTCTGTGACTAATATGCCAATATATCCCTGACCACTACCTACTCACATCCTTGACCTTTTTCTTTATCGTATTGCCTTATTACGTTAGAAATAATTATATGATATTACTTACCAACAACTGCAGATAATATAGTTGCCACAATAAAAATTCCGACAAACATTTTGCCCTCAACAAAAAGACTACCTATCACAAAATGAGAGGTGTATCGTAAAATGTATGAAATTAGTTTGCAAATTGATTTTTCACCTCATGTCTTAGTACAATGATGTTGATTAGAAAATATGCCGATTTTTTCATGGGGTTTAAGTTATAAAAGAATTGCACATGATTTGGTAGCTTTGGTTTTATTTAGGAAAATTATATGTTTAGTTAACTTATTAAAGTAAATATTAGCTAAATAGCTGATATAAGGTTTTTTTTTACTTTTTTTAGGCCTTTGTTTAACCTGAATCTCACCATAGTAAGTGATGATGTGGCCGAAGGTGGTAAGCACACAAAGCCTAGAAGGAACTGGCTCTCAAGTGTAGTTGTCGGAACACACCGAAAGGTGCTTGGCGACAGATTTTTCAACTTGAGGTTTCCTCACGATGTTTTCCTTCACTGAAAGCTCAAGCTCAGTATATGATTCGAGCCCGGGACCTTCGTCTCGGTATCCGACGTCGCTAACACTGAGCTATCATCGCCTTATGCTGAGTCAGTGCCTAAGTATATCATTTTTAATTTTATTTATTGATTATTATATTTTTACATATATATTGTTATATCTAATAATAGCGTGTAGAATGTTATGATTAAAAAAATCTTTCTTCTATATTTTTAACCTTACCTTAACTATTTAAAAAGTGTCGTCAAATATCTAATGTACCCTTTTTTGCCCATATGGCACTAAACAATTAGAGATCAGTAATTCAGAAAAACAAAATTAAAAGATAGAAATAAATCAGTCACAAACAAACTGTCCCAATCCAGTTGAACACTTCAAAACTGGCGTCAAACAATGCCAAGTTAAGTCCAATTACAGCGAAGTCTAAACGAGTCCCAAGTGGGTAAAACTTCATTTCCTTACTTATAGAAAGTGAAGTATTTCTTCTATATTGTCGTATGGTACTAGTAGGAAAGACAAGCGAGATTTTGTTATGGTTTTGAATTTAGGGACTTTTAAGGCTAGAGAATAGGTCTTTTTGTGCGTAAGCAAGGTAAAGTTACTCTATCTTGTCCTTTATGGGTGGGTCAGTGGCCAAGCGCAAGCCGATTTAATATTTTAAACAAATCTACAAGCGAGTTTTAATTCTAAAAACATATAAAGCTATGTTTTAACTATAGATGGCGCCTAAGTTCATTAGTTTTTCTGTATATTTTTATTCTAGGTTACTCCTTTTATATTTAAATATCATTTATGTTACGTAAAAACGGATTGTCCTTTGCCAAAAAAAAATATTTGCCGCCTGTATTACGTTTTTTTTTTTAATTTATTTGTTCTAAAAATAATTACAACATTGTTTCTTCACCCCCTTAAACCAGTGCTGGTTTGCCTGGGAGTTGCAATTCCTCAAATAAGTATACGTGAGATGGTTTAAAGCAAGTCTAGCCAAACCTAGATATTCTATGGCCTTCTTAAAAATAACTAGTCTTGTGGAGAAGATTACAACAGTTTCATTTATCTAGAAGAGCTCTCTATATCATTAGATGTTATTAGAAATTGGTTAAACTAACCCGCTGTACCTTTCTCACTTGGACCGCACATTAAAGTAACGACGTTCTTAATGAACTCTCCCTGTAAACTGCTCCAGAAGTTCCAAACTAGTCCATTGAAGTTGGGCATTAACATTCTTTGATTTTATATTTTTTTCATACCAAAGGCGAGTTTTTGTTCGGCGAATCTGTTCTGCCATGATTTTCCTAAACAATCCAACTTTTCATTATTGTAATAAAGTTTACGAATACTTTGAACCATAGAGATAGAATATTATAGAGTGATAACGTTAACAACGTTACCTTGCGCGAAGTGTGAGCAGTTTCCATATGGATGCATTCAGAGATAAATCGTAGACTAGTTGATTTCTCTTCTTCTTCTTATGCTTTGCACTCTTGACAGAGTGTTCGTGGTCGTCATGACGTATGCGGAAGAAACTGTCATAGGATCACATGGCCAACTCTGTACTTTCATGACGACTTTCTTGGGAAAATAGTGCAGTGGTTTCCCCTTCCCTTCTGCACCAGACATTCTAAAGGTTATTTGGACCTCTAGGCCACTGTAGCCTCTTCCAAACGTTGTCCGGTTAGGGGTATGGTTATACCGCCATTGCTCTGGCGCCAGAGCCTCGTTCGTTATCTAGCAGGTACTACAGTGGCTGATGCCCACCGCCGTCAGCTATTCTTACGAAATATTAACGCGTGCACGTGAGGTTGACAATACTAGTTGATTTACAATCAGACAAAATGTCGAAATGGATTCATTATCATTTGTTATTGGTAAAAGTATCGATAAAAAACGAGAAATTAGCATTTATTATACTAGTCGTTCAAACTATGTACGCGCAATTCATTTCAAAGCATTTAGATCGTACCCGTGCTCACAGACCGTACTCTCGTACAGTCTCTCTATGCAATTCTAACTCTATGCTTTGAATATAGTTAGGAAATAACCAAAGGTCCATCCTAGAACTCCGGTAGTTCTTGTGGTCACGAATATCAAAGCAACAGACGATTTATTTGAATGAGTTAAGGTATCGAGGAAAAATCACTTCAGAGTACCGAGCAATCTAATTCCGCAAATAGTAAGTGTTTTTGCACTGATTAATAACAGTACCGACCAATAACTGCATCTAAATGTTAAGTGTGCCCTTGACTTAGCCAATCAGAGCGCATTGTCGGTGGCGGGGAATTGGCGGAATATTTCAAACAAAATGTACGTCACTGAGCTTCTTTGGTTCATGGTTCGATGAGTTATAGCCAGTATAAAGAAAATAAATACAGAATCTCGAAGCCTAAATAAAACCTAAAAGAAACGGCTGATACTTTCAGTAGGGACTACTAGTTCAGCTGTTACCACTTGGTCAAAGTCTGCTATTACAATTTTGTTCCAATGAACTTTCATCATCATCATCATCATCAGCCTATAATGTCCCACTGCTGAGAACAGGCCTCCTTTCACAAATGAGGGTGAAAGGGACTGGGCGATACTCCACCACGCGTGCCCACTGCGGATTGGTGGAGGTAGGCTAGTGGTCAACCTACTGTTGGAATTTTTCAAGCCGCCTAGGAGGCATCCAACTAGCTTAACGACTATCACAATTAAGTGATAACCGGGACCAACGGCTTTACGTGCCTTCCGAAGCACGGAAACGCTCGATTTGAAATACCACTAGGCGGTCACCCATCCAGGTACCGACCACGACAGACGTAGCTTAACTTTGCCGATCGATTAAGAACGGCAAATCATGCTACGCCACGAGCGCTTCAATAACAACAATGAACTTTCAGTGGTATCAAAATGTTGATAACAGACTTGGGCCTTAGGTACTTTGTAGTACCCGTCCAGCTAAATACCACCCTCAAGTTGAAAATTTGTAGCCAAGCACCTACTGGTATTTATATATTTCTCTCACTTTTGTCATCAATGTTGGATGTCGGAGACGCTGTCTTAAACGCTTTTTCCTAAATAAAAACAAGTAATGAATAGACTTGGCTAAGCAACTACAAAGGTGCACACCTGTTGATAATCTCAGTGGGTGGTAGGGGTGTATGAAATATTGCATCCCTTATACAGTCTGCTACTTTAATAAGGGACTTAGTTAAGGGCAAGTCCCTAAAGATAACACCAAAAATATATGCAAGTTTGAATGTGAAGGACAAAGTACGTTTTAAGCTTTCGCAAACTAAATTGTGACAGTTATGTTTTACAAGACCAAATGCGGGTAGTTGGAAACAAGTCCCGATCATCGAGACGCTGATACCCGCTGTTTTCTTCACTCGTGACCTCGATCAATGCAACTTGGTCGAAACGTCGAGGTTAGTCAAAATTAAATTTTGATAATAATCTGTGCGCGAATAGACCCAATACATCAATATTACAGTGAGGGAGAAAGTTTATTGAGTATGTTATAAGTGTTAGAAAGGGAAAGACAACTTCCGAGGACGAGAAAGAAGTCATATCAAATAGGGAAAATAAAGTTTATTTATTCATGTGGATGTCTATTTCGTTGTGATGGAGTATTTTTAGAATAATCTCATGTCACGCTTGACTTACGTGTAGTTGGATGTTTTAAGAATATTCGTGTGATTTTGAATAATTTGTCTTGTTTATTGACAAAGCTAAGTGACAAATAAGGATATATGAGGAAGATATTATCTCATATTTGTAAACTCTTGGTAAACTCTGAGTCAAGAGTTGACACGTCACTTAAATTTTTGATATCTGGATGCTAACCTACGTTTGGTACTAAAGGATTAGTTTCTATCTTTATTCTTAACCTGTGTACTGTTAATATTAGACGACACAAAAATATTTATAGTACTTTTGTCTATGTCATAAACAGTTATCTCCAGCAGATTGTTTTCATAAAACGCTGAAAGAACATATTTTTATGTTGGAAAAAACTAATTTAACTGCGGTACTTTAAATAAAACAAACAATTTAAATTCAATCAAGAAATTTAATGGTATTCTTTTTTATTTATATGTTTAAAACATTTAAAAATGTAGTATTTTGTTTATTTTGCTAACATACAGTAAAATTGATAACCAAATTAATTATTATTATTTTGAAACTTGTTAATGAGTTCCCTAAGGTTTGTTTTAGGTTATCATAAAACTTTGCGCATTTGAAAAACTATTTTACTAATAACCATAACTCCCTTCTCTTTCGATATCTTCACACCCATCTGAAAACAGAACTCCATAATCTTCCTTTATCATATCAGCGGCTTTCTCAGCAATCATCATTACCGGTCCGTTTGTATTTCCACTAACAGTAAGAGGCATGATGCTTGCATCAACCACCCTTAGGCCTTTTACTCCTCTCACCCTTAATCTTGGATCAACGACACCTTTTCCTTCTGGGCCCATTCTACAAGTGCCTACAGGATGCCAATGAGTGCTAGCCATATTAAGTATAAAACATTTCCAGTACTCATGAGAACCAAACGTCATATCATTGCACTGATTTAACTTTAGATTCACCACTTCTGATTTTATCTCTCTAAAGAATGTCGTATTGAGAATTGTCAAAAAATCTTCAATGCACCTAGCATTTTTATCCAAATCATCAACATTTGAATAGTAGCCCGAATAAATGAGTGGTTTTTCTTCTGGGTTTTTATTTTTTAGTGTCACCTTTCCTCTAGATTTAGGGTGTAAGAAACTGCATCTTACGAATAGGAGGTCACTGTTATGACCAGCTTTTGCCATATTAGAACAAATCTGATCTTCAATACCAGTTGTATCTGAGCAAATTGACACAGGTATAGATGATCCTACTGGAAAAGGAAATGCGGAAATCTGGTAATCAGGATATTTTTGTTTCTTATCTAGCGCTACATTCCCAATCATATTTGGATACGGAAATGTATCGATATTAGCAACAGTTGAAAAATTATCCATAAACGATGAGACACAATTTCCCAAAGTTAATACAAAAATTGTTATCATATGATCCTGTAAATTATTGCCTACGTTTGGTGAGTTTAATAAGACTTTGATGTCCATTTCATTCAAATGTTCTTTAGGTCCTATTCCTGATAGCATTAGTAATTGAGGACTGTTGATCGATCCAGCAGATACAATCACTTCTTCATTAGCCTTGATATTGATGATATTTTTGTTTGGTAGCTTTACTTCTACACCAACAGCTCTTTTATCTTCATTGAATATTATTCTTGTAACTAATGTATTTCTCAGTAAGAAAAAGTTTCTTCGTTTCTTAATGGGTCTCAAAAAACTAACTGCAGTACTTTGTCGCGTTCCTTCCGCGATATTGAAAGATGGATAAGAGTATCCAAGCTGTTGATAGCCATTTGTATCATTCAGTATGACATGACCATTTTCTTTAAAAGCCTTTAATATATCTTTTGTTTCTCTTTCATACACGGCACGGGTAATGCCGAGATAACCTTTAGTACTATGCAAGGCAGCAGACTCACTATTTAAGATATGTTTATCTTCCATCCGTTCGCTCTTCTTGTAATATTTTGTAACTGTTTCCCAGTCCCAACCTTCACTGCCTTCTTCAACCCATTTATCAAAATCGACCTTGTTGCCTCTTAAATAGAATAGATGGTTGATTGAGCTCGATCCCCCTAATACCTTGCCTCGATTTAAATGGATGTTTTTAGTTTTATGTGCTTGAGATGAATAGTTGTCATTGACAGTGTAATAGTCCCAATCGACATTTTGTGGATTACCTTTTAAAATATACCAACCGGGGATCTGGAAATACAAAGATAATAAAATGTTTTGTACCTACTATATGTAATCTAACACGATTGTAATATTTAATATTACGATATTAGTAAGGTTAATTGCAGAGAATGCGAAACCTGTTTTTTTACCAGAATACTAGTAGTATCTACTGCAAAAGATTTTAAACCATTTTTTCAATCATTCGGCCGGTAAGTGGTGACCTTAGCCTATAGGCGCTTTTAACGCCAGGGAGCCAATTCTCAACCATTCGAATTCATAACTCATTCGAAATAAAGAATTCTTTATTCTTTATTCGAACTCGTACTTTATTCGATTGAAAATCAAGTTAGGCTATTCTGACAATTTCGAAGCCGCCATTTTCGAAGGCTAGCGCTCGAACTGCTTCGACTGGTCGGGACCGTTCGAAACGTATTTCGAATGCGAACTATCATACGTCAAACAGTTAGTTTGTCATTTGGAAACGTAATTACAAATAAACCTAAGGATTTCCGTTACGCATAGTCAACACTTTTTATATTAATTTATAATTTTTAAATAAAATTAATTAATTTATGAATTCCGGATATATCAAGAAATTAAAACTATAAAACTTTGTTTTAAATATTTCATAGTCATTAAAATCTTTTTAGTATTTAAATTAAGACATAATTTTATCGCGTACCTACTGCAATTATCAAGTGAAACGAAACACATCGTGCAATTTGTATCTCTCATACTGGCAACATTTATTCCTTACAGTCGAAAGAAAAATTTACTGCGGCCCTCGAAATTTTACGATCGAAATTGCACTAACCTTCGATAGCCTTCTATAAGAAAATGAATGATTCAGAAATCCTCTTAGGCATTTGCATGCAATACGTTAATTAAATCTATTAAAGTAAAACTTACGTCTGAAAATATAGGTTCATAATCACCAGCTTCAATAAGCAACACATTCCAATCAGCTACCTCAGTGAGTCTATTAGCAAGTACACTACCTGCTGACCCTGCACCCACTATGATGAAATCAAAACGTAGTCCATCTGCAAAAAATAAATAAATGTCGGTCACATTAACTGCCACTATTTAGAATATTATAGATTTTTTATAGGTTTTGGAATTATCACCAAAATCGAAAGATGAAGCTCTGGCGATCTTATGCCCGGTTTCTATAAACATTGGCTTTTTTATTGCCATACTGGGCATATAGATCATTTCGTAAGCTAATTTTACCCGTGATAGCTACTTCCATATGGGAGGGTCTGCTTTGCAAAGCTTTGAGGTATTTGCTTCATTCATTGAGTAAAGATACAATTAAGAGTCTTAACTATAACCGATAACGGTCCGTAAATTATAGGAATCGGCCATAAAACGGAAACCTCGATTTTATGATTTTGGTAATATTCATAATGATTATGAAGCAAAATTTTAAAAAAGGGCCAACACGGACCTTTTATTTGATGTCCTGGTATTATGATGATCATTAATAAACCAAAAAATAGCGAACCCTTAAAGAAGCGATTTTTGACGTTAAGCTTACATATGGCTCCAAAAGAAACGTTATTGAAATTACTCCTAGCTCAGAGTATATACATACTACGTACAACTGATAGTAATGCTTTTGTCCCGAGTGTTATGCGTTCATCAATCACCGGTTTTTATAATCAACAATTAGTTAATGTAGAAAAAAATCGATTATTGATTGATATCTTCACAAATCTCCAAAGAGAACCCATACATACCAATAACACTTGTCTGCGCTGGATAAAATTGTGTCACTGTCATAAATAATGTTAGCAAGCCGAAAATATTTGCCATTATAATATTATATCAATAATATCTAAACGATAAAATTAATACTTATAACAAGCATTTAATGATTATTCTTATATACGAACATGAACGTGTCTTATCACATATAATGATCGATTAAATGTGTCTGTATGATGTATCAGATTCTTTATTTCAATTGAGTTAGTTGAGTAATACCACAGAATTAATAATGTAATACATTAGTTACCTAATTTTCTGTGTATTAAAGTTACATTTACCTTGGTTTAAACCAAGTTAAATATATCTTTTAAAATATTCAGCTGGGAATACACAGTGAAGATTTTAGAACCAGCTGTGTTAATTTGGAAATCCACTATTGTGAATATATGTAACAATATAATGATTTTGTGTCTTCGATTGCCATCTTCGATATTAATGTTGTTTTAAAATATTGTAATCTGTACTATCGAGATAATACAGGTACTTTTTTATCGTATCATTCAAATACCGTTTAAATTAATTAACATTCGCTATCAAAAAAAGTGAAGAATTTTCATTTTTTTTTATTTGTCGGTTCTCCCGTCAAAATTCTGAGCACCATGAGTGGAAAAGTATATTCAATCTGACTGATTCATATAGCTTGGACAGGACAAATATTTTTGTGCGTATGAATAAGTTTAGGAGTTCTTGGAGACAGCCCCGAGGGATCAATTATTTTCTCAGGATAAAAATTAGCGTCTGTTCTAATCCAGAACATATTCTGTCCATCAAATTACATCCAAATCCGTTCAGTGTCTTTTAATATAATAATTAGTGTCGTTATTTCAGCCAGAAAGTATTAAAAATATTAAATCTTTATATTATCTAATAATTCTAAATTCTGATCTAATAATATATAAATAATATTTTTTATATTTAATATCAAATATTTTAAATACAAAACAAAAAAAATAAGTTCGCCTTGGCGAGCACCGCATTCTACTCTATAACTGCTACGTCTGGCTCCTGTACCATGGTGATCGCAGTAATCAGGTAGACGTCCCCTGGTGTATTCCCTTAGTCGCCTTTTACGACACCCTCAGGATTGCAAGGGTTGACTATATTCTATGCCGGGAGCCACATGGCAATGTGTGTACTTGAAGCTCATAATTGCGGAGTCTGCGGAGAGACCGGTACGGAAGCCAAACTGCGCGTCATCAATCCTCAAATTTCGCAGCTGGCGACTCTGATCAAGATTCCACCTATCGCGCCGCTGGTCGTGGGTTCGATTCCCACACAGGACATGCATTTGTGTGCATGAACATGTCTGTATGTCCTGAGTATGGGTGTAATTATGTATATTAAGTATGTATTTACAAACGAAAAGTAATATATGTATTATATCAGTTGTCTGGTTTCCATAGTACAAGCTCTGCTTAGTTTGGGATCAGATGACCATGTGTGAAAAAGTAACAAACATCTATAAGTACGTCTATCCTCACAAACTTCGGAGAATATAGAGGGAACACTTACCATAAACATCGGCTTGTTCAGTGTAATGTCGAGATTGTTTCACAGGTGTCAGTAACTCCAGCAAATTAAAGAATATATGTAACATCTGCATCACGGGTGTTATTGCTTGCGCTTCTGCTAATGATAAAGCATCTTGAATTCCCATGTTTTTGCCACTTGTATCAGTATTTTGAAATATAGCTAGATATCTATCGAACTAAAAGGTGTTTGTATTTTAAACCATTAATCCACAGTGTGTATTCGTATATGTAGTGTCTTGTCTATGTTAAGTTATTTTATACATCTTTGAAGATATTATTAAGGCAATATATTAGCATTTCGGGTTATCAAATTCAGTATATTGAATAAGGATGAGGTAGGTACTATCAAGTTAGAATAAATTAATGATGGTAACTAACGCAATAAATATTATCAGTACTAAACCCTGTAATAGTTATCTTCTCAATGAATAAATACTATATTTAAAAGTTTTTATTTGCCTTGCAAAGGCAAACAAATTGAACTTTCTTAAAAGTAATTAGAACAAAACCAATTTAGAAGTCTTCTCTTATCGTCTACCACCTGATGATTATTATCTAAACTTTATTTGTGAACTGTTTAGGTTTGTAACAATACCTTAGGATGTGATTAATGTAATGATTAAAGACCACTCCCACTTTTTCACTAAGAGTCATACCAGTAACAGCTTAATCGTTTTTCAAGCCAGCGAAATATATAAAGTATCTAACTTGTCGCGAAAGCGAATGACTTTTGTGTAAAATGAAACGCGAGTTGGCAACACGGGAGGTAGGGCGACAGCGGGGAGCGAGGGGAGTGTACGGGGAGGTACAAAAGAAGTTGTACGAAAAAGAAACGAATCGGGAGTATATAGAAAAGAAAGTAAGGGTGGTGGCAAAAAGGTGAAAGGAGAAGCTGTGGAGTCAAGGATGGACTGAGGAAACCAAAGAGAATGTGGTAAGAGATACAAGAACATTGGTAAGTGTTTACATGGTGTTATTCTAGAGTAAACCACTGAAAGGCGGCGTACGAAAGGCCGTGGTGGACTGGGATGGCTGTAAGGGGAGGTTGGAGGCCATTTCCGGGACAAGAAGTCCCGACCTATCTTCAGGATAGGTCGTTTGTACGGAGATACATTAAGCTATAGTTGTAATTGGGTTAAATCCCAATAATTCCTACGAAACCATTTGGCGTCACTCACACATACGCATTTTTCCCGCGTCGTGTCTAATCATATTGAATTTCAGTTGAACTACAGGCGAAATAATTCACGATTGGGAACTTCGTGACATACCTATATTCCAACATCACTTTATTTATAAAACACAACATCTTTCAAATATTAAATGTATTTCCACACAACATTCAAACAGTGTATAACCAACAAACTAACAGTAATAACATACTCGTGACATCAACATCTTAAAGATTTCATCATGCTATTTGTAATTTACTTAATACTTTCTAGTAGCGATATATTTCTTCACGCCGGGGGAAGATCGTACTTCTTCAATAAGTGCGTTGATGCTAGGGTAGTCCTTCTCAATCTGTTCACCTAGGATTAAGTTAGATGTTTCTATTATACCCACGAGGATAAAGTCAGCCCAACTCAGCTGTAAGAGAAATTCATCGTTGCTTTAAATAATAGCCAGTATTTTCATAATAAATTAAGACACATTGTCCGTTGCTCGAGTTATATGAGGAACTAAACAAAAAGATACTCCAAGATGAATAACATCGACCAAAAAGCTTCATAGATTGATAATACAGTGTAAAAACGATCTCTTGATACCTTTTCTCCAAAATGCCCATTATTTGCCTGAAATTGCTTTTCAAATCTTGATAAGAAGAATGGGACATGATCTTCCATGATTGGCTTCTTTACTGATGGATCTCTGTCCATGAAAAACACTCTGACTTCTGTAACAAAAATTGTTAAAGTCGGCAAGAAGTAATTGCCTATTGTAACAGCACATAATAATTCAATGATTTTAACAGCACATAATACTTCAATGTTTCTAAAAGAGACAAACAGTGTGACAAGAAGAGATACCCTCTTCTCAAAACCTCCTCCTCTCTCTCCTCTTAGATCTCGACATCTCTAAATCTGTGGCAATAGACAGGCCACTTCTCTCGATGAACCAACAATTGAGGAAAAAAGCCTCTGAGTAGTATAGGAATGATTGAAATAAGACGCGGCTACTGCAAGGAGGACTGATGAAGTTTTAACTAGGTCTTTCATTGCATTGAACGCAGGTCCACGTAATGGTACCGATGTGTTCCTGATATAGAAGAACTCTGTTTATGCCCTTCTTGAAGAACAGTTTTCTCTTCTCAGCAAATGCAACCTTCCGAACCGGTATTAGAGTATTAGAGTCAGACTTTTCATAAGTGCCTGCGAAGGTCTATTTGAATAAATGATTTTTGAATTTTTGAATTTTGAACAGTTAATAAGGAGTTCGTTCCACATCCTAATGTCCGCAATAAGTAAGGTCCGACTGAATCGTTCGTAGCGACATCTATCAGTTACACTGTGATAGTTCACACTCAGAAGAATAGATGGCACCACAACATCCTGCAGTGCTAACAATTTAATTCGATCAGCATATAATATAACTGGCCAACATGTACAATTGGACCGCGCCCCAAGCAGGATGACCCAGCGTAGCAGAAGATCTTGCCTTCTAAATGAATTTATCATTTACCTTGCACCTTCATACTCATAAATTACTTACTTGACCAGAAATCAAAGACAGTAAGGGCAGCAGCGTCTAAAACAGCTTGGTCCCAAGCATCTGTCGGCATCAGCTCCGTGTTGGCTGCGACATAACGAGCTATGGCCAGAGACTGGTTGATGACGCGCCCATTGTCTTCGAAAGTAGGGAGCTGCCCGTAAGGAAGTCCTGGACATGTATAAATGGGTTTTAAACAGTAAAATCTTCGCCTAAAGTATAAAGAAGTGGCATTATTGTAGTTAGTTTTTGAGAGAGGTAGAGCATAGCGTTTATTCGCTCAAAGAGCAGCTCGACTGGGGAAGTACCTCCACCTTACAGAATACCGCAGCCAAATAACTTTATGTTGTGTAAAGTTGTGTTCCTGCGCGTGAGTAAGGTCGCCAGAGCTCATAGGGGAGGGGGGAAAGGTCGGTAACGCGTGAGAGATGCTTCTTGTGTTGCAAGCGTCCATATGGCTACGGTAACCGCTTACCATCAGGTGGGCCGTATGCTTGTATACCGACAAAGTTGTATAAAAAAATGTTTGCCTCAAAAGTGGGGAAATGATCAATGTATTCACCATAGCTATTGTTTATTCAAACTCGAGAGACTCGAGTAAGAATTTAATTTCCAGCTGTTTTAACTAATTACGCAATTCATAATTTACATTGCTATACATTTGTTGGGTAAAAGAAGAAATAAAATTGCAGACTATCGTAAAAATGACTTACAATCCTCATATTTATACAAAAAAATTATAAATTTAATCCAAACATGAAACAATCCAACGCGTCAGCTTGGCTATCCAAAGAGGAAACGCTGCCAGCCTTCTGGGAACCTTGCCGTTAATCGGAAGCAGCGGCAGGCTTGAGGAAATTTTCTATATATAGATTATATTTTGTAAATATAGATTGTATTTATTTATATTATTGAAAAAAAAAAAAAAAATTAAGTATCTACTTACTTTCCTTAATATCTTTATTAGGCCAAGTCTTTATTTCATGTTGAACATCTTCGTATTCTTGTCCAGTATGATGGAGAATGTACCTTATAGGCTCAGCAATGCCGCCGACATTGAAATAATTCAATTTCTTTGCCATTTTCACTATAATGTCTGTAACTGACTCCGATAACGAACCGAAGAACTCTTACGATAAACCACAAACTTTACCGATCACCGATGGTTTTTATCACGCGTCTGTTTGTTTACAGACAGATAGTCGCCTTGACGACATTTACTGTCTCTTTTTGATTCTAAATGTAAGAGTAGGACGTGGCTCAAACCGGCCTGATAATTTATGGTGTTGTACTATTCTGTGATCGAAAAATAATTATAGGTTTTTATTTTTTTGTCTAGACATAAACTAATCGATGATCGTTGACTTTGAACAAAGAAATGGTTGGGATATTTGGGTATATGGAGTATGTCCATATTTTAACAAAGATAAAATAAAATGAGAGAATGAGTTTAAGGTTATACAAAACGTACATAAAGAAACAGTGATCGTAAAACAATAACCCCCTTACTCATAAAGCGCTATTTAACTAATATACAGTTTATTGTCATTGTCAAATAAATAAATAAAATGCATTTATTATCAGACAACAGGGTCCATAGATTGTTAGTAAATAGATACACAAATCTTAAGAGCTATGTTAGCAAATAATGTGACATTATTTACGTGACCATTTAATCAGTATATTAGTTAAATAGCGCTTTATGAGTAAGGGGGTTAGTGTATTTTATTTAAGCCAAATAAGATTTGTCGCATTTTGTCGCAAAGTATAAGATAAAACCTATGATAATTATTTGTACCATAAATTATATTATTGAAAAATGTGTATAAGCTAGCATGTCTTACGAAATCTCGACTATAATTTATTGAAAATAATCTAACTTCTACACTAACAAACCAATAACTAAGTATGTGTTTTTTTTGTAATATTTGTTTATCCCCGACTGCAATACCTTATAATATTCAAGTTATATTCAAAATTCTATAGATTAAAGAGCTTGTTTTTTCTCTTATCAGTTAATTTTTGTTTTACGCAGTGTAGTGTATGAACTAATGTGTAATACAAACATAATATATATATAGATACGAATACTGGTTAGGTGTGCGGTGGTGGGGGCGCGGGGAGCGCCAGCTCGCCGCGCACTCTCTGTCCGGCCGCCGAGCGAGTACCGTCTCTGTGGAAGTACCTATCTTGTGTTTTATTGGTACCTACATATGTACAACATAACAGTACAATTGGCGACTCTGCCAGGATTAGAAATACCGAGGTACGTAGGTAACAATAAATAAATCATGAAAACTTAGAGGTAGATCAATGAACAAGACCGGTTTTAGTTTCTGTATGCTGTAAAATGCTATGGCATTTGTCTAATTTATTTAAGGACGCTCAAATGTCGTCTAATAGCTAGTAGTATTATGTTTGTATTGCAGAATATTTATTTCAATATGAACCATCGAGCTATTACTTATTACTTTACTACGTATAAAGCCGGTCCTGTAATTATGATCGGTACCTAAAATCTAGTAACGTTAATTAAACGTTATAATCAGTAGCAGTAGTGCCTCATTTTGTTGTAAAAAAAATAAATAAAATAAAAAGTCGGAAACGCGTAAGTTATGCCCTATGTATTGCAAGCATTCATATGGCTACGGAAACCGCTTACCGTCAGGCGAACACGGTCCACGTGTTTATGTGTTTAGACTTAGTCAAAACAAACTTAGTAAAAAAAGGGTTATTTATTGATCATCACTTGTTTATCAACGCAATGTAACAGTCATTATTTGTTGATTGATACTATCATGTTATACATAAATAGTTCCATAAAAACCCTTGGAATTAATAGTTTGAATCGCGGTTAAAAAAATAACAGTGACATCAGCTTTTATTATAAGACGGTCTCTTGCGAGAACCAACGGGTTAAGTTTCTTATTTTGGAATAAGATTTGATAATGTCTCACTTTATAATTAGGTACTTGTTATTATTATTTACAACAATTGAGGTTAATACTGAATGTTAAGAGGTAGTTTGGGTGGCCAAACGGTACCTGATTGATCTTTTTGTATAATGCTAGTGTTTTACAAATATGTAAAACAGATAAAGATAAAGAGGTAGTTCGATGAAAATCGGACGGTACCTATAAATAAAAGAGGTAGTTCGATGAAAATCGGACGGTACCTATAAATAAAAGAGGTATTTCGATGAAAATCGGAACGGTACCTATAAATAAAGAGGTAGTTCGATGAAAATCGGACGGTACCTATAAATAAAAGAGGTAGTTCGATGAAAATCGGACGGTACCTATAAATAAAAGAGGTAGTTCGATGAAAATCGGAACGGTACGTATAAATAAAGAGGTAGTTCGATGAAAATCGGAACGGTACCTATAAATAAAGATAAAGAGGTAGTTCGATGAAAATCGGACGGTACCTATAAATAAAGATAAGGAGGTAGTTCGATGAAATTCGGAACGGTACCTATAGAATTTCAACAGGTAGTTCTAATAAAATTAGAACGGTACCTAAAAAGGCAAACAATTTGCTTGTTTACGAGTAGTACCAAAGTCGTGTCACAAATACCGCAATTGGAGTCTTTAGAGTAAACGGAAAAAGATTTTAACTCTTATACAAATACAAATGCTTTCCTTTCAAAAACTGAATCATAGTCATAAACGTAGTGGAGATATCCTTTATACAAATACATGTGATGGAAGATCTCGCTCGTCCATAACAGAGTATAGGTACTTACCTACTTATGATTAAAAATTAAAAATTCAAAAATCATTTATTCAAATAGACCTTCGCAGGCACTTATGAAAAGTCTGACTCTAATATCGGTTCGGAAGGTTACATTTGCTGTTAAGATGTAACAAATAGAAAAAAAAACTGCAATATATACAATTTATGTGCCAAATACCTAGGCTAATTAGATGATACAACATTATGATTAAGAAAAATCTAAAGTAAAAATGCCTAACTAGATGACATGTCGGTAGTAAGATTTGAAGCAAATCAAAGGCAATAAAGAAATATGGTGAACGGACTCGTACCTTACTCGTACATAACGCCGGTATACAAAAATAACAGAAACTTTATTGAAGCAGAAGTAGATATGAGATACTCAATAGTTAATATATTTTTTGCAATATGTACATTGGATATTAAAAATGTTATACATAATGACCCTATAATAGGGTATAGCAATTTAATATAAGGCATTATTATTATCCTAGAAAAGAAGGAAGGACGGCGGACCGATAATTTATGAATACATATCGACATTATTTGTTCATAAGTTTAACATAATAATTCATTATATGCGTATGCCACCTACCCTAATATTCACACTCCATCGTTACTTGTGAAACGATATCTATATCTTTGGATTTAATACTTATGTAATCTATTTCAGTGAAATAAATTTTAAATATACCGAATCAATGTCATGCCTGAGAGCATTACAGAATCCGAAAAAAAAACAAATTCCCTTATTATAGGTATTAAACAAAAAAAAATGATAAATCTTCTCATTATTAATAACAAATGAGAAATTGTATGGATTCTAAGTCATCAAGGAATAGTTGGCAACGAAAGCTGATAGATGATAGATAGACGATATCTGAAATGCAATAAAATCAACTACAGACGAATTAAAAAAAAAAAAAAAAAAAAAAAAAAAACTTCAATCGTAAAATAAATATTATTTGTGATAATTACTAGACGACGGAAAATAAGCACAAGTAAACTATTTGGTATAAGAAATGCAATTTTTGATAAACCACCTATTTTGTTAAGCTAGAGAATAGATCAAAAATTTGATCAAGTGTGGACTGGTCTTGACAGTCTTACATCTTCTAATTGAATGACATTTAATAGATTGATTTAGTAAAGATGGATGTAATCGAACTATTCATTTTTGAAAGTCATAAATGTTTACTAGCTAGTGTAGTAATATGTAATTGTAATACATATATTACTGAGCGGTTCATTGTGGTCGTTAATGATCTTAAAATGTAAAAAAGCGAATTAAAATAAATAAAAAAAAAAACATCACATTCTAACAGTAGTAAGCGATCATGGGCGTTAGGGCAAAATGGCATATGACCACGGCTATTCTCTGAACATCGCTATGAATATGAAACGTGTAAGTTGTTTATTTAATAGACGATGAATATTGAATAGTTTGTACAAAACAATTTCTTAATAGATAGATAGATAGATAGATAACTCTTTATTGTACACCAACAAGTATAAAACAAAAAATAACAATAAATTGTTAGACAGCGGATCCCGATAGATGGTTGGTGATGGATTTGAAACAAGGATAAAGATATTGAAATTAAAACGAAAGGCAAAGACTATGCGCACAGGAAGTGCAGCAGGTTGTAGAATGGGTTACAAAAAGATTACAAATCACTTTACATGAGAAATGAGATTTCTCATTAAAAACTAAGTTAATAGACTGTTGAGCGTATATTGGTAAATGTCAAAAAAGTAAAAAAAAAAATTGACAATAAATACTTAATCAATTAATCAATAGCTAAAACGCAAAGTAAATAAAAAGTAATGTGTGCATAGTTTAAGAATAAAATTTTTATTATAAAATTTATATTCTACCCATACAATAAAAATGAAAAATGAAATTAACTGATGAATGTCACCGTAGAAAATGGGATTAAAATTAGTAATATATTTTCTCCACTGTTTGTTCTGCACCCAATATATACACAGTGTAGCTGTGTGTATGGTGGGTGTATAATAGAATAAAATAAAACAAAATAAATAAGATTTATATAGAATATGTAATTTTTAAATAATATAACAAATATGTTGTAGCAATTAATTAGATATTAAAATATCTACCAGGGACCTGGTGTTCTAAGATACAAACTGCGGCTTAGTTTAGGCTCCAGATCTCCCAAAAATTACACTAAGATACCTCTAACTGTATAACCATTTGTATGTACAAGAACTTGTATTTTGTGGAACTTGTAATAAATAAATATTTTTATTATTATTATTATTAAAAATAATATTTAAAATTAATCATTTCACCATATATTACAATATTACAACATTAGGATGTGGATGTGGCGTTTCAATGTTTTTTATAAATGCATACAATGGCTAAGATTCCACGGTAATCAATAAGGAAGGGAATGATCTAGATCTGGATAATAACGGGCAACACCTTCGAAGAAGACAGTGGAAGGTTTATGCAGATGCTCGGAAGATTTAGTAGTACTGCCGATAATAACGAAACGGATGAGTAGCTTATGTAGGTTATGTTGGTAAATGTGAGCTCAATTTCTGTAACGTGTAATATTATATTACTTGTTGTTGATTGTACGGAACATTAAGAGATAATTATATTATGATTGAATTTGTATAAATAAATATCTTTTTGTATTTGATTTTGTAAAAGGTAGATGTAGTGTATGAACTAATGTGTAATACAAACATAATATATATATAGATACGAATACTGGTTAGGTGTGCGGTGGTGGGGGCGCGGGGAGCGCCAGCTCGCCGCGCACTCTCTGTCCGGCCGCCGAGCGAGTACCGTCTCTGTGGAAGTACCTATCTTGTGTTTTATTGGTACCTACATATGTACAACATAACAGTACACGCAGTCAGGTTTTTTGTTTCTTTTAATAATTTAATTTATTTCAGACTTTTTAGTTTTGTACAGAATCAGTTGTAAGTATTAGTAAGTAAATGAGCGGTACGGTAAAGTAACGCTAACAACCATCGCAACTCTGTGAGTTACGTACGGTAACCGCTCATAGCACCTATATACCTATACTGTCCTTGCATTAAACGTGGTATTTTGCAGTTTACGTCAAAATGGTAGCACAAAAGTATTACAATATATACATATATGGAATGGGCTGTTCACAAGCTTTCATTTGATACCCATATTGTTATGATAACTAAATTTTTGTTTTTAATACCCCCCTCTTTTTTTATCCGTAGAAGCCATATAAAAATAATATACCATAATATGACACTTTCGCAGTTCAGACAAATCTATCAACACCTCATATGCTCAAATCCATCAACCCGTTTAGGCTGCAGAGCGTGCCAAAGAAATAGACGTACATACATACACTCGAAAAACATAACCCTCCATTCGGGTCAGTCGGGTAAAAATACAGGTAATTGCTACGATTAAAAACCGGCCAAGTGCGAGTCAGACTCACGCACCGAGGGTTCCGTACAAACCTGTAGGTATATAAGTAAATGGTAGTATAGACCTGAGTATTTGATATTAATTTCAATTTATGACGTATTCAAAAAAAAAACTTACTGGATCTCGTTCAAACCAATTTTCGGTGGAAGTTTGCACCGTAATGTACATCATATATTTTTTATAGATTTATCATTCTCTTATTTTAGAAGTTACAGGGGGGGGACACACATTTTACCACTTTGGAAGTGTCTCTCGCGCAAACTATTCAGTTTAGAAAAAAATGATATTAAAAACCTCAATATCATATTTGAAGACCTATCCATAGACACCCCAGACTTATGGGTTTGATGAAAAAAAAATTTTTGAGTTTCAGTTCTAAATATGGGGAACCCCCAAAATTTATTGTTTTTTTTCTATTTTTTTGTGAAAATCTTAATGCGGTTCACAGAATACATCTACTTACCAAGTTTCAACATTATAGTTCTTATAGTTTCGGAAATAAATGGCTGTGACATACGGACGGACAGACAGACAGACATGACGAATCTATAAGGGTTCCGTTTTTTCCGTAGCCAAATGGCAAAAAACGGAACCCTAAAAAGGTAACACTTACAATGTTATTTGTTGCCAACTACTCAGAGTATATAAATACTAACGTACACCAACTATATCATAAGGTTTTCTTCTAGCAATGTACTCCTTAACCAGTTAAGGATTGTATCTTCATCACAAGTGCTGTAATTGTTGGGTAATTCTTTGCTATGACATCATCGGCGAATAAGTTCGTGCATTCAATAATTCCGACCAGAATGAAGTCTGCCCAGCACAAAACAATACCTACTTAGTGTGGATAATACAATGCAGCTATTTCATACAATAGTTTAATGTCTCCTCTGCTCAAATGTATGAATTATGAAACAGCTGTTTTATTTTATGATTCGATTTTATATCTACTTTATTTTCTTTCATTTATTATAGTATCCAACCCGTATTTACTTGAAATTAATTTAAAATGTAAATTCGAAAGTCAAATTACGATAAAATAATCACTTAGCGATAAGACCGCAATGTTTATCGTTTATTTCTCTGTTTGTAACCTCCTCTGTACATTGGTGTTGTTTTGTATCTCTTATAAAACCCACAACATGAAATAATAATTATGTAATGTGACCCAAGTCGGCTTTTATATAATATATTTTACCCGTGACGGCTCACTGAAGTTGTCTGAACAATGTAATAGTCGTTATGAACAACATGACGAGAATAATAAAAGTCATAACATTTTTTTTTTTATACTGCTAAGTCGGTAAACAAGCATACGGCCCGCCTGATGGCAAGCGGTCACCGCAGCCATATGGACGCTTGCAACACAAGAAGCATCGCTCACGCGTTACCGACCCTTCCCCCCCTCCCCTATGAGTTCTGGCGACCTTACTCACGCGCAGGAACACAACCTTACACAACATAAAGTTATTTGGCTGCGGTATTCTGTAAGGTGGAGGTACTTCCCCAGTCGAGCTGCTCTTTGAGCGAATAAATGCTTTGCTCTACCTCTCTCAAAATAGTAATAAAAGAACACAAAAAACAGTAAAATAGTAGCAACAAAATATGAATGGTGTTACACATTAGTATTGATCACAGGAAAATAATCAATTTTCCTTTCAAGAAATGTTGTCCTTTGAGGCAGCAGAGTCGAGATAGGGACCAGAAATACTATTTTGGGTTGTATACTGGAGTTTCACACAACTATAGAAATGTTATGCACTAATAAATTTGAGATAAGAAAAGTGCCTGACTTGCTGTTGACTTGCGCTCGATTTTTTTAGATAAAATTACAACGACCTTAATAGGTATGTACTTACGACCTATTGTAGGTTATTATATTAAACAACACTTTTATCAATTACCTAGTATTATTAAAGGTATACATTACTGATAAATAATATGTTATTTGAACTTTTTTTTTTTATACAACTTAGTCGGTAAACAAGCATACGGCCCACCTGATGGTAAGCGGTTACCGTAGCCATATGGACGCTTGCAACACAAGAAGCATCGCTCACGCGTTACTGATCTTTCCCCTCTCCCCTATGAGCTCTGGCGACCTTACACACGCGCAGGAACACAACTTTACACAACATAAAGTTATTTGGCTGCGGTATTCTGTAAGGTGGAGGTACTTCCCCAGTCGAGCTGCTCTTTGAGCGAATAAACGCTATGCTCTACCTCTCTCAAAACTGCAGTTGAATTCCTAAAAAAACATCGGGCTATGTCGAAACAATCTGCACTCATATCAAACAAGGATAGCATACCGATAACGTCCTTTATGTGCGAGACGACAAGACTAACGCTAAGAATTCCATCAATACTTGCAGTAAGAACACAACATTAATCTCAATTCTACTATATATTCTTATTTGGAATATGAAATATGAAAACATACTTACTATCTTTAATGCTTCTTATAGGCCAGTTAAAATAATCGTATCTCACATCCTCGAACTGAATGTCCAGTTTAATAAAAAATGTACCTTATGGACTCGGCTTAGCCATTCAGCTCGAAATAACGTAAGTCTTTTCACCATAATTTAAGGAAGGAATTCTTGCAAAAGTGAAAATTGTGCCCTAGGTTTAATTCTAATACAGTATTTGAAAGGATTTTTAACTGCACTTGACTTTTTCGGCGCTATAAACAAATGCCAAAGCGATAATGACGTTTAGATTGCAGTTAAGAGCAGTCAGCTCACCATACTTTTCATACAAAAGCTCTGTACTTATGATGGCGTTTTTAAACACTTTTCGTTAGATGTTTTAAACAAATTGGTATCTTGTGAACTATATCTAGCAGTATAACTAGGCGAAAATAAAAAAAAGTGTGAAACAAATTCAGTAAAAGCCTCCGAAAAACAGCGGTTTTACACAAATTTTACCTGAACTTTGGCCATATCTAATGTACCTATAAATTGTAAAAGTAAAGAAAACAGCTCTAAACAATGCTGGCAAATGTATTGGAGATTCTAAATAACTAACTTTTTTTTCACAAACTTGTAAGATTACATCACAGGAAGTATGGGCCTGGAACAAATTTTATGATATGCGAAATCATGAATGACGACCTAGCGAAGCGGCCGCGAGTGATCAGCGGAATTTACCAACTGATAACCGATGGCTCTGATGGTGTCTCTCTTTTTTCGCAGTCAAACATTACGTTGGATGAAAGTACCAGCTTTTAGGCTACGCTTGCGTTGAAGTTGCGTTGGCCATGAAGTTAACTAGCTGACCGGCGCGACTTCGTTCGCGTGGTGCCTACCGTTATCACTTAGGGGTATGAAAAATAGATAGTAGCCGATTCTCAGACCTACTGAATATGCATATAAAATTTGGTAAAAATCAGTATAGCCGTTTCGGAGGAGTAAGGTAACTAACATTGTGACACGAGAATTTTATATATAAGAAGATACACAGCGTTATAGTGGTACCTAGCTACCTACCTATTCAACTAGTTTAACGACTGCATCACAATTAAGTGATAACCGGGACCAACGGCTTTACGTGCCTTCCGAAGCACGGAAACGCTCGATTTGAAAATACCACTAGGCGGTCACCCATCCGGGTACCGACCAAGGCAGACGTAGCTTAACTTTGCGCGTCGATTAAGAACACCTAATCAGGCTAATCATGCTACACCACTAGCGCTTACGTACCATGGACGAATAGATTTACGTACACCCAAATCGAAGACAGTAGCGGCAATAACGTCACTGTTGATGCTCCTACAAAACCGACTTACCACCGAAAACATTAAAGCCAGAATTCCTTCGAAAGAAAATAATTTAGTAAATAACTTAATTATGATTATAAAAAATAAACAATTATTATCAAAGTTCAAAGTGAAATGGACCTTTTTGGCGGTCAAGCAGATAATTTGAGAGTATAAAAATGGTGTACATTCTCTATCTGTACTTTATTGCTAGCTTAGATCCAAAATGGCACCGGTGTACAGACTGAAGTTCTTCGATTTCATGGGACTCGTTGAGCCCATAAGGTATTTATTCGCTTATGGTGACATCCCATACGAAAATGTTGTGGTCCACAAGGATGCGGACTGGGTCAAACTCCAGAAGAGTGAGTATTTTTTTTAACATGCAAATTTATATTTTTCCTCAAAGATTCATATATATTTTTTTTACTATTATATATTAGACGTCATTTTGTCTTCGTTATTAATAATTGGACTGTTTTACAAAAAACGTAAACCGACTTCAAAGTATACTAAGAAGTAATCAAATCCTGATCTGATGACAATGGGACCAAACGGGAAGTGTACCCTTCCAGACAAAAAAAGAATTTTCCAAATCGGTTAATAAATGACGGAGTTATGAGGTAACAAACATAAAAAAAAAAAAAAAAAAAAAAAAAAAAAAAATAACATACAACCGAATTGAGAACCTCCTCCTTTTTTTGAAGTCGGTTTAAAAAAATACCATAAGATATATTTAGAAAAAGTAATACGCATTATGTCTCATTAAATTCAAACATTGCCAAAACTATACAGTTTAATTAATTCCAGCAATTCCCTTCGGTAAACTGCCGGTGCTTGAGGTCGACAATAAGGTCCTGTATCAATCTGTGGCTATTAGCCGGTACCTCGGCAAGGTAGTCGGTCTAGTGCCTGAAAATGTCTTGGAAGCTGCCGAACTTGACGCTGTTGCTGCTACTGTCTTCGATTTGGGTGCACGTAAGTAATTTTTTTTTTTTTACTTTAGTTATATTAAACACATCATCAGATTGTGGTGAACACTAACCCCCTTACTCATATAACGTTATTTAACTAATATGCTGTTTAAAGGGTCACGTAAATAAAGTCACTCTATTGTCATTGTCAAATAATGTGACATTATTTACGTGACCCTTTAAACAGTATATTAGTTAAATAGCGCTTTAAGAGTAAGGGGGGGTGTCTTTAGAAAGTAACAAAAACTGAAATGACACAAATTGCAACGACATTACTGAAGTCTCAAGTCTTGACCCATCCAGGCTAGCCCTGGATGGGTCAATACTTGAGACTATTGACGTTTTGTGTTGGATATCAATAACACAAAACGTCAATAGTCAAAATTAAAGAAAAAGCCAAATAGGATAAACATACCAGTTATTAGCCTAATCTGGGGATCAGATCGGGGACTCTCTATCTGTAGCTAAGATGTATCATAATGATGTATGAAGGATGATGATATGTAAGCGTCCGTAAGTATCATTTATTAATATTTTTGTGATACTATCAGGTGTCCACGACTGGTACCATGAAGTGGAGGTAGAGAGGAAAACAGGTATCGAGAAGGAGCTTGAAGAAGAAATGATCCCGAGATACCTTACTGATTTCGAAGAAATCATCCAGAAGAAGGGTGGCTACTTTGGTGGAAAGGTAATTGAATGTTTATAAGATACATTACAGTACCTAATCCGTTTAAGCGATAGTCAGAATTTGAGAGCCATGAATACATCTCTTAATTGAAGCATTACTGAAAATGTTTTCAAAACAAATATTTTGCTGATAAACGAATATAAACACGACTGACATCTTTTTTTTTATACAACTTAGTCAGTAAAAAATTTCAACAATTTTGCAACTTTTGCCACAAACGATATTTCCCAAATCGTACGATTAGATACAAAAATGTCATTTCCAAGCTCATCGCCTGCTTGTCACTTGTCTCAACCTACCTTTTTCCTTCAGTTAATCTTTAAACATCGAGCTGCTCTTTGAGCGAATAAACGATATGCTCTACCTCTCTCAAATATCTTTATATAAACATAGCCTATTCCTAATGGTTGATTACAATAGATAGGTCTTTTGGCTCTGGATACAAATTCATTGTTTCTATTCAGGTCAGTTATTATAGGAAAACTAAATCAGTCCATATTCAAATTATTCTTGACAAGATTTGTAAAGTGTCTTCTTTTAAGATTTCTATCTTATAATGTCAGTCAAAAGACACTTTGAACTCTCAATAAAGTTAAATGAAACTCGTGACTTTCCAATAATATTGAATTAAGAAACTGATAACAATTTCGATTAAAATGTTTACAAAACAGTTTTATTGTTTAATTGTTTATTTGATAAGCAATTCAATTTACTTGCAAAAATAAATTTTAATAAAATTAATTATCGGTATAATTCTATAAAAACCATTTGAAGAACTTGGCAGTTTTGATCTCAATTCACATTATTTGACTTATTTTCCAATTATCTTAGCAAAATCACAAAAGAGTTCATCAAATCCCCTCGACAAAGTATAAAATGACTTACTGACCAAAATATTTCTTCCAGAAAATCTCCTGGGCCGATATGTATTTCGTTGGTATCATGGAGTCAGTCGAAGGCATGTGGAGCAAGGACCTCCTGCAGAAGCAGTACCCCCTGCTCTACCAGGTCTACAGGGATGTCCACAACATCCCTGCCATCAAGGCTTACATCAACAAGCGTCCCAACTACAAATATTAATTGAATTTTGTTATGTCTAAATAAATTCAGAGAGGTTATCAGATCTGAAAATGAAGTTTTTTTTCCTTTCGGAAACTCACCCTTTCATTGATACGCAATTGAGAAGGTGTCCGTTTGTAACCGGACGTAAAAGTTCGGTTAATAATATGCAAACACTCAATAACCTAAAAGTATGAGATCTAAATTCTATGCTCATAACAAACAATAGCGTTTTTAGATAAAAAATATAAGGAATCATCAAGATTTGTACAAAAAAAAATAAAGATTTTTAGAGATGTTGAAATGTAGTTACAAATATCTTTGGTGCTTTTTATTTTTTATACAACTAAGTCGGTAAACAAGCATACGGCCCGCCTGATGGTAAGCGGTTACCATAGCCATATGGACACTTGCAGCACAAGAAGCATTGCTCACGCGTTACCGACCTTTCTCCCCTCCCCTATGAGCTCTGGCGACCTTGTTCACTCGCAGGAACACAACTTAACACAACAAAAAGTTATTTGGCTGCGGTATTCTGTAAGGTGCTACTTCCCCAGTCGAGCTGCTCTTTGAGCGAATAAACGCTATGCTCTACCTCTCTCAAAATAACTTAATTAATTAATTTAATTAATTAAGGAATAACTTGAGGCATTTAATGGTGCGTCCATGCTAGACGAATCGAGCACGAGCCGAGCCACGAACGAGCACACTGTGAGCACAATTCGCGTTTCGTGGACGGGCTTGCGAGCCTCGAACGAGCGCGATTGTCAGTTTTTTCACGAACAAAGGGATTCGCATCGTGCTCGTTATAGGTTCGTTCATGGCTCGGCTCGTGCTCGATTCGCGTAGCATGGACGCACCATTAAATGAATGTTTTATTTTTTTGTACAAATCTATGTATGAATCTCGCCATGATTCTTTTATGTCTGAATTGATTTAGATTTAAACTTGGAACTTTTATAACATACACATACAATACAGGTCCATTTTATACTCAAGAACGCGAAAAAACATCTGTACATAATCAAGTGATACAAACACAAAAACATGGCAAAATAAATAAGAATAATGGAGGATAATAAACTCCGGGCAAAATTCTCACCATCATATCATAAAAACATCCTCTTGAAAACCTGAATCAACAGAATTAACTGTCTCTATACCATTTTAAGTGCACAACAACAACATTTTCGAATCATAAAACGTACAAGAGGTACATAAAAATGCTAGATGAAGCGGTACCCTGCGAACATTCTCACGCTTCCAGTCGCAATAATAAAGCGCTTCCTTAGGCGCAACAAACTACGGAACCGTAAATTACTAGGGTTTTCTGTGTTGTCGCCACAAACTTAGTGTAGGGGCTAAATATTAGCAGGCAGATGGGATAGAAGATTTGGTTATACTTTCATAATATAAAAACAATTAATCTATTTTTAGCTCGACTGGGGAATTACCTCCACCTTACAGAATACCGCAGCCAAAAAACTTTATGTTGTGTAAAGTTGTGTTCCTGCGCGTGAGTAAAGTCGCCAGAGCTCATTGGGGACGTGGGAAAGGTCGGTAACGCGTGAGTGATACTTCGTGTGTTGCAAGCGTACATATGGCTACGGTAACCGCTTACCATCAGGCGGGCCGTACGCTTGTTTACCGACTGGAACTACCAGTCGGATTCGAAGAATTCTTTCACTAATAGGAAGCTACATTATCCCCGAGTATTACAGGCCATTTTATCCCGGGAACGCGGGTGAAACCGCAGGGCAGATAGTGACCAAATAATGCTGAAAGTAGCTACTGATAATAATGCAAGTCGAATATATAAGTCATCAATAGATTTAAAAAAGTCAGTGACACAAGTACTTACATAGCATCGAATGTAAGCCATGTTTTAACGTAAAAGCAATTACAATTATAATATGACTTATATGACTAATAGTAATAAGTGAACTTATTAGGTATATATGGTATTCATCTTAAAAAAAGATTTGACTATAAAATTTGTTCTTTACAGCACGTTATTCAATGTTGGTCACAAAGTTTAGGAGATCAACAAAATAAAATAAAAACTTTAGACATTTGATAAAAATGCCGTGCGGTACGGTCGGCGTAGCAACGGACTCACAAATTGAGTTCTATACTTCAGAATAAACCTTAGCAAGGAGATTATTATATTTAAATCTATTTTCCGCTTTTACTCACACCCTACAACGGTATTCAGCCTTTTCCAAGGCAACCCTTAAGTGGTATAGCAGTAAAAGGATTCTGTTTATTTGCCGGCTGGTTTCTTAGTGGCCGTACAAACGCCTGTAACTAATACATTTTCTAAGTAATTGTCGGACAAAATATACTGACCCGAACACCTGTGGACCTTACGAATAATGGATGTATTGCCGTATACGTCATTAGTAAGTAAATAGAGAGTTCGTAGTACGAGAGATTTTTGTAAGACAGAATAAGAAAGCTGTAATGGGCAGGCCAAATTGTCATTGCAAGAGAAAAATTACTTTGTACTGGAAAACACCAAGTGATATTTCACTTGTTTTTCGGAGTAGGGGGTCAGGTTAAGATTTTACATCTTCTTCCATCTAGCTGCTCACTCAGACCTTTTGTTGTGAAAACGAACCCCAATACTCATAAAACGTTATTTAACTAATATACTGTTTAAAGGGTCACGTAAATAACGTCACTCTTTTGTCATCGTCAAACAATATGACATTATTTACGTGACCATTTAATCAGTAATCACTTAAATAGCGCTTTATGAGTAAGGGGATAATGGTATAGGTATAGTGAATGTTTCTAGTTTAATTAGAAATTTCATTAAAAGGTCTTGAAGCAATTAGTCCGTAATTTAAAGGAGCACTCAAAATAGACTCACTGTCTTCATTTGAAATCAATTTATAAAGGACCGATCATATGGAATACGCAGTAACAATCATTATTACAGCTCACAGCTATAGGTGCTGTAAATGTTTACTCTAAAATGAATCGTTCAATTCAAACATATGATACCACTCATATATATGATGTGACGGGCCTGTGTGTATATATGACGGGCCAGCTGGCGTGCGTGGTTGGTTAAGACTCTGGCTAAGATTCCACCTATCACGCCGCAGGTCGTGGGTTCGATTCCCACACAACTACACAAGACATGCATTTGTGTGCATGAACATATCTGTATGTCCTGAGTCTGGGTGTAATTATATATATTAAGTATGTATTTACAAACAAAAAGTAGTATATGTATTATATCAGTTATCTGGTTTCCATAGTACAAGCTCTGCTTAGTTTAGGAATGTTCCAGGATATTTATTATTATTATATATTTGTAACAATAATTGGTCACAAATATGATAAAGTACAGCCTAAGTAATTAAGGGTTAGACACGCCTCGATGGAAGATAATAAATTCGTGACCTGTCACCGCATGGCTGGGTCAAATTAATCTGTCGAGCTCGATAATTGGATGGGTCGTAGGAACAAATATTACCCATTCTGTTAGCCTTCTGCTGTGTCTTTAGTTAGATATGATACAAAAGGCAATCAATGGGAAATAGAGAAACAAAACTTATTCTGTGAATTAACTCGTAGTAATCCTTTGACCTAAACGTTTGAAGTTTTTTGGGTTGAATAGTGAAGTCGAAGAAGGGTAAAAGAAAATAATATTTAAGGTAACAGAAAACTTTATGATTCTTACTTTGTTATTCAATGGACACAATATTCAAGAAATCAGTTATTCAGTATAGAAACAGTCTCCATGAGTAAGTATATCATATTGGTTTGTGTCCAAACTGATCAAAAATAATTTTCGTTGCGTAAGGTTTCTTATCAATCAATATATATAAAAATCAATGCCACTTTTCGTTGTAATTTTATAACTCAAGAACGGGCTCACCTATCCAAACCAAATGTTTAGGCTTTGTTCGGACTATTTATTAGATGGTTTATGTGAATTTTGCACAAAATCGGTCGAGCAGTTCTTCATTTATCACATTTTTATTATTTCACTTTATACGTAGCGAAGCACGTACTGGGCCGCTAGTTTAAATATAAATATGACTAAATATAAAAATCTATAAATATTATGAACAGTATCAAGCACAAAACAAATTATATCATTACATTTACGTCTATACTTCAGTAAAAAAGTCACAAGATTTACAAAGAAGCCCCTGAAAACCTTGTATTCTGTCACAATAGCAGACAGCTTTACGGAGACAGTCGCCTGCGGCAAAATCACTCTCATCAAAAATGATCAAATATGCACCCTAAGCCACCCCTATCGTACACCATCTATTTCCCCGCTACCACTGAACATGCGATTTTAAATCGCTGCATTACGTATCGTTGGAGAATTCCTTACATTGCAGTTTTTCTTCTAAAATAAATTAAGGTTGCGTCTATTTGAAATTCAGAGGAAATAAATTGATAAAACTGTATTTTGCCGTCGGGATACAATGAGCTGGTATGTAAGTTAATACTATTAATTAATTTAATTTTATAGTTTATGTAGATTGTGATAGAATGTAATTATCAGCCTAAACTACAAGACAATTACAATTGATTACCATTCAGATATGAAAAGGTATCTGATATTCAAATTATCGGCATTAACTATTCTAGAAACCCGGAAATTACATTTCTATACCATATTAAAATTATTGCGAGATCCAAGACAGTCTTCTCTGAAAACGTTCCAGGCATAAATTGCTGGTAATTTGATTATATTCACTCATAATTTGTAGACATTTCATTATGAATTACTCGGAAATTGCCTATATAGTTAGTCAGAACATACCTATGTCAGATGGAGTCCTAAAGATTTCATGAAACAGAAAAAGGTCATCAACAAAATGCAATAGATATTGGTAAATTTAGCTACACAGGCAGATATTATTCCTGATTTGTATAAATATCTATCCTGCATTTTGTTGGTGTATTTTAAATGGCAATAATAAACAATATAAAAAACAATATTAAATAATAAACAAATAAGCAGACGGTCCTCTTAAAGGTATGTAGCTACTGCCGTCCATGGACATAAGGAACATCAGAGAGAGATTTCTAGAAAGCAACTGATTCGCAAATATTAAATCCCTTGCATGAATTTCTCATGAGACCATCTTTTCTACCTTCATCAGCCTTCAATGTACATCAAACAGTAACTTATACTCGATACAACGATGGGATAGCAGTATGTTAAGTGATGTGCCATGATGCTATCGATAATAACAGCTTTGAGCAGCTGCTAGGGCAATATTTTCTGAAAGCCTGTGACGACAATACGTATTGACATTGTCTGAGCTGGACACTTGACGTGAAAAGAGAGTGAGCGTTAGAGTGGTTAAGACTTTGATCCCATGTTTTGATTTGTTTGAAGCACAAAGCTTGATCAGAAATCGTTTTAGAATACTTTTGGTGAAGACAGCCCGTAAACATGATTCTATGGAGAGGTTGGTCATCCAAGGTCGAGTTGAAGGCAAACGTTCACGTGGTTGGTCTTCAACCAGGTGGCTTGACATAATAAAATCACGCAATGTACGATTACCGATTGTTCCCGAAACGCCACAAACAGACAAACAAGCAGGAACATAGCAAATGAAGCGGTCATGCGCGAAAGGGACAATCCATGACCACGACCACTCTGCCAAGAGTGCACGACTAAGAAGAAGATTATTTACGACGGGCAACCAGCAGCAACTGCAGTAGCTCTAAGCAACTCAACGGAATTTTAATAGAATTTTGGGTGTATATTATACAATTAGGGTTCTTTTAAACTTTTTTGTTTATACCATTTATTCTATACACACAATATCCTTTTCGTTGTGAAGCAAGTTTACAGTGAATGCGACGATTGGTTGATATGAACTGTAATAGTAAAATGCATCAAGACGCCACGTAAACGACGCTATAGCATTACGCTGGGACGTATGAATAATGTTTCAAGTAGTCTAGATATTCGTGTACTCAGGTATTAGGTGATATTTTTTGGATATGGCTTATCAGGAGATATGTGCCAACATAGTAATGTCATCCTTTCATTCATTCATAGCTTCTGCTATTTTTAACTACGATTTCTAAGCAAAAGTATTCCAAGTTTTCTAAAAGATTTTTTTTTCTTTTTTATATGACTAAGTCGGTAAACAAGCATACGGCCCGCCTGAAGGTAAGCGGTTACCGTAGCCATATTGACGCTTGCAAAACACGAAGCATCGCTCACGCGTTACCGACCTTTACCGTTACCTCCCCTATGAGCTCTGGCGACCTTACTCACGCGCAACACAACTTTACACTGCATAAAGTTATTTGGCTGCGGTATTCTGTAAGGTGGAGGTACTTCCCCAGTCGAACTGCTCTTTGAGCGAATAAACGATATACTATTATTATTAGTTTTTTTTTTCATTCCAGATAGGTAATCTCGAATAAAAAAAATGAAAAAAAAAAGAAGGAAAAAGTAAGTAAGAAAAGGACTTTACTTTATTAGAAATCTGCTTAGCTGTGGTTGTTATTATTGCATAGAATATCTAAGTAGAGTTTATTCAATGCAGCAAAATAAATAGAGAATGCTGTTTAATTATGCCAAATAAACGGAAAGTTGCATAGTCGGGTCATTCCCACATGTGTGTAGTAAATTCTACCTAAACTTTGTTTTGACTGCACATTGCGTGTGGTAAATATTGTGTAAATTGTGCTGCCAGCTTGTAAGAAATATGTTAATTCGAAAGTTGAATTAATAGATTATTATTAGTACTTTATTTTAAACTGTCTTCCTTCCTTTCTTTCTGTAATATTATTAAGTATAAATTATATAATAAATTTCTACATCATATTTTATTTTTTAATACTAAGGTGGCAAACAAGCATACGACCCGCCTGATGGTAAGCAGTTACCGTAGCCTATGGACGCTTGCAACAGCAGGGGTATCACTCGCGCGTTACCGACCATACTCGCGCATTGCCGACCTTAAAATATTATAGGGCCATGTATATAAATTGTAAATATCTCATGTCTCATATCAGTAAGAATAAATAATTATATCGTTCTCAACTGGGTCACAGTATCCCAGAAAACCCTGAAAAAACTGACATACTTGACAACCCTATTTTATGATAACCCAAAAAGAGTATTTGTTTTTCATAAAACGATAATATCGAAAAAATAAGATCTACAACCCTATTGTTATGGTAATTTATATTACCATAAAAATTAAACATATACAGAGCTGGCAACACCAGCCTAAGTCCATAGAGTCAACCGTTTAGCTGTAAGCTCCGGTTTAGAGGAGCAAAATGTTTATATAACAATTATCCAAGCTTGGCAAAGCGCCTTGATTGCACGCATATTGTATAGAAAATGACGGTATACGGAGGATAATTAAATCTTGTACGTTTATAGTCTAGGTTCGAGCAATTTACTATAGTATCGTATACGGCGCTACCTCATATGTTAAGACTACGTTATAAACTTTTATAGCACTGTGTGACCTAAACCCGCACCTAGGTCACGCTTCACGGAGATTATATCACTAGCTTTGCAATCCGTGGTTCCTTTTGCGATCCCCTACTTTAACTTTAGGGGCTGAATTTTGAGAAACCAATGCTTAGTGGATGCCTAAGTGATCTAAGTAACCTGTGGTAAGGCTTAGGATCACGGCAATAGCCTTGAGCGTCAATGAGCCAATGGTGGAGCAAGATACAACTCCCCATGCCAACTCGCCACCCAGCCGCCACAACTATTTCTTCTAATTTAGAACTATTCAAGTTTTTTTTTTTTTTTTTTTTTTTTTTTTTATTAATTGTATCTTGCGATCAGTCATGAAGACTATGAGCAGATGAGATGTAGGCTTGTGACAGGTAGAGTGCTACTCCCAGTGGAGGCAACCCTTTCTTTTAATTAGTCAGTCCTCTTACTGACTGGGTTGATCAAATATATCCCGTCGCTTTTTAAGCCGACGTATACTTTCAGGGATAGTAAGCTGTCCCGCAAGCTGGTTCGGGTGCTTTTGCAATCGGCATTTGTATTTGGCACCATGTTCATTTATTTCCTCCTTGACCGTTGACACGTTAAGAATGTCATGGACTTCTGTTGTTCTAATAAACCATGGTGCATTTGATATTTGTTTTAGAATGTAGTTTTGCGCCCTTTGTACTATCATTATATTGGAGTCACTGGCGGAGCCCCACAGTTGGATACCATATGTCCAAATTGGTTTTAAAATTGATTTGTAGATTAAGATCTTGTTGTCTATGGAGAGTTTCGAGTTTCTACCCAGCAGCCAGTAGAGACCTTTGTACTTGAGGTTAATCTCATCTCTTTTTGTTTGGACATGTTTCTTCCAGGTAAGTCTGCGGTCCAAATGCATACCCAAGTACTTCACGGTGTCGTGATGAGGAAGTTGAGTACCGTTCAAAGCGACCGCTGGACAGTTTCCTTTGCGAAGGGCAAAAGTTACATGCACTGATTTGGACACGCTGGCAGCAATTCTCCATTTAGCTAGCCATTCTTCAATTTCGTTCAAGCTGTTTTGTAGAATTCGGGAAGCTTGAACTGGGCAATCGCTCGCAGCAAGTAAAGCCGTGTCATCAGCGAAAGTCGCGACTGTTACCTCCGCGTTTTGTGGCAAGTCGGATGTGTACAAAGTGTACAAAACAGGTCCAAGCACAGAGCCTTGTGGTACTCCTGCAGAGATTTCTTGAAATCCTGACATGCAGTTGTTTTCTTTAACTTGGAATATTCTATTAGTTATATACGATTTAAGAACTGTATAAAACGGATGTGGTAATAAGGTTTTAATTTTAAATAACAGCCCTTTATGCCAAACTCTGTCGAAGGCCTGTTGTATATCAAGAAAGGCTGATGAGCAATATTCTCCCTTTTCAAATGATCTTCTAACTGTCTTGCACACTCTATGAACTTGTTCTATAGTGGCATGTTCTTTCCGAAATCCAAATTGGTGGTCAGGGACGATTGACTTCTCCTTAAGGACACTGGTAAGTCTATGCAGTAGGGACTTCTCAAACAGCTTGGAAACAATCGGTAGTAGGCTAATCGGTCTGTATGAAGTAACTTCGTGGGGAGGTTTACCAGGTTTGTGTATCATTATAATTTGGGACACTTTCCACAGATCTGGGAAGTGCCCCACTCTTAGAATGGCATTAAATAAGGTGGTGAGATACACAATTGCTTTACGCGGCAACTCTTCAAGGACTTTTTTGTCAATCAGATCAAACCCTGGTGCCTTTTTGTTATCCATGGCTTTGATGTTTCTAGAGATCTCTCTAGGTGTCACTATTTTTAGAGGTAAATCTAGTTGGAAGTCCTGATTTAGAGTAGAGTCGATATCTGACTCATCTGTATTCGGTCCAGGATTGTTTGGTTTAAAAACTCTGCTGAGATGCTTTGCAAAGGCCTCAGCCTTACTTTGTCCGGTTTTCGCCCAGGTTCCGTCCTGTGTCCGAAGCGGTGGCTTGTGGTATAATGGCCGATCAACATTTTTGCATGCCCTCCATAGTGAGTAGTTGGTCGCTTTAGTACCTGACAGACCTTCCAAATAGGTCTCTAAAGCGACATCGTTAGCTTCAGTTATAAGGGTTTTCAATTCTCGGATTGCTCTGTTGAACGCTTTTTTGTCGCTTGGATGTCTACTAGTATGCCATACTCTTCGAAGTCTCCTTTTTTCCAGTATTTTTATCCGTATGGTTTCCGAGTAAACTTTACGTAGTGGTGAGCGTTCGGTAGCATCCGGCGTCGACATCCAGCAACATTCCTGGATCGTTGTTGTTATTGATTTGGCAGCGTCTTCAATATCAGAATCAGTTTTCAGGGCAATTTTTAGTTCAAGTCTGTCATGGACAAGTTCACGGAAGCTGATCCAGTATGTGCGTTTGTTATATAATTTTAAGCTACTCTCAATATTCAGAACTGTAGTACCAACTGTCAATATTACTGGGACATGATTAGAGTCAGCATCTAAGCAGGTTTTTACGTGGTGGAAGAGTCTAGATAAACCCTTTACGATAAAGAAGTCTATGACGTCTGGTAATCTTTTTGGGTCTGTTGGCCAATTAGTAGGTTCTGCCGTTGAGATTGTTGTAAGACTGTTCTTGTCCAAACTTTTCTTGAGCTCTCTGCCCCTGGTGTTAGTTAATCTAGAGGCCCAGTGTATGTGCTTAGCGTTCCAATCTCCTCCGGCTATGAAGCGCAGGCCTAGTGTATTGAATAGTTCATCATATTGCTCCTCACTTATTTTGTGTTTCGGAGGGCAGTATATAGCGGACACATTAAATTCCCCGTTTCGATCTTCTAATGTTATAGTGGCTGCCTGTATGTGGGCTTTTTTAAACTGTGGGAGTTCGTAATGTTTGATACTAGATTTCACAATAATGGCTGCTCCAGCATGTGCAGTGCCGTCTGGGTGATTAGTGGCGTAGATGTCATAGTTCTGTATCCTAATACTACTATTGACAGTAAAGTGAGTTTCGGATGCTAGTAGTATGTCAATGTTGTGTGTATGCAGCAAGACTTCGACTTCTGCTTTATTTGGAGATAGTCCGTCTAGGTTCCAGGTTGCTACTATTACTACTAACTATTCAAGTAATAATTTTTTTAGCACAGCTTTTGTAATATTTTTCAATGAAAGAATATCTCAAAAAAATTAAGATATATTTTTTTCATAGAAAAAAATGTTACTAATCAAACACTATCTTGGCTTTTGTATAAAATAAAATGAAAAAATACGTGCAAGAGTATACGAAATCTTTGATATTTGAAAAGCAGTAGGATCATAAGGAGATTTTTACGAGACTCCTTCCTGCTTTTTGTTTTTGGATCCTGCGGTTTGAGCTGTGCGTGCTGCGAACATATGTCAGTCAGAAACTCTTTTTATACAGCTGTCCCAAGAATTAGTGTCAAACGGAGTTCCTGATGTAGAGCTGTAGACTTCGCGAGTCTCAATAATTATATTACATTTTATCGTCAAGTCAGTTTTTTCAGAACCTGGTCACAAAATTTCACGAGAATTGGTTGAGAAATGCGATCTGTAGAGGAGAACAGCTGGACATCCTTCGGGCATCTGGACATAGGAAAGCATTTTTGTCCAAGCTGAAACGGAGACGCTTCGCTCGCTCGGTCAATGACAAAAAATGACTGCTAACTATTATTATTACTACGCGCTATCATACAATCTATTTTGCGTGCTAATAAGATGTAGAGCCCTTGATGCAAAGGGTCATCGCTCACTATATCAGCACCGATCTATCGCAGCAATGGTCCGGCACCGCCTCAAATCAATCCACCCAGCAGCTGCCAGCGCGCCGCCCTGCGAGCTAACAGCTCGCGGGCGAACCGGCGCCGTTGAAATTGTTGGCGCGGCTTTGGCAAGATACCGCTAGCTGGCGTCACGCAGCAAGGGAGCGGGCCGCTCGCTAGAAGCGTGTGGTCAGCAGGACAGTGGCTTGTACCGGCAAGCGCGCTTGCAACGAGGTGTCATCTATATTATCTAGTCATTGTAAAAATTACTTTAACGCATACGATTTAAAGGCCTCACTTGCATGGCAAGGTAAATGCCGAGGCCTAGCCGTGCTGTTATACTGAGCGAAGACCTTAACCCTACCGGCCGTTACAAAATTAACCAACAGTTCTCTTTTTTTTATTTCGTGTATGAAGCTTTACAATGCAGGGTCCATTACTCGCACTAATGGACTACGGAATACGGCATGTGAAATGAAAAACACGACTTTACACCAACAGCATTACAATGTTCGGAGCAAAAAAGGGCAATATTTCTTAATAAATACGCTGTTTTTATCAGTATGGGTGAAAAAGTGATGTTATGTTGGTTCGTATTGGTAATTAAAAGCAGTATGTGTTACAGTAATCTACAGAACATGGCTTTTTTGTTTGGGAAAATAGTGGTAATTTAATAATAAAGTAGAAATAACTATAAAACAAACTTTATCCGAGTGCAATGCATTAAGCATATGACAGATAGCTCCTGCTCCGTGGTCTCATCCGCCATCCCGGTACGAAAAATTCATCTTTATGGTCCTAAGTATAGGTATGTACCTTAATTCCGTGCAAATACATTTATTACTTTAAGAGAGGTAGAGTTCGACTGGTGAAGTACCTATACGGGGTAGATACGACAATACGACCTTAAACGAAACCACGTAAAGTACTCATAAATACGATCAACTTTTACTATTGGACCAACTTCGAAATGGCATTTTTTTTTTACAGCTTTTCATATATATTTGCCGTATTTGAAATGTCGTATTTTTGTATCCACCCCGTATAATATTACAGAATACCGCAGCCAAATTAATTTATGTTCCTGCGCCTATCAGGGGGAAGGGTCGGTAACGCGTGAGTGATGCCCCGTGTGTTACGAGCTTCCATATGGCTACAGTAACCGCTTACCATCAGGCGGGCGGTATGATTTTTTACCGAGTTCGTTGTATGAATAAAAAGCTTTCCGTTACGGAGCGGAGGTATAACAAACAGACATAAAAACTTTTGCATTTATATATCAGTAAACCGATAGCTCAGTAGTAGTGACGTCGACCACCGTGGTGAAAATCGTGGGTTCGAATCCTACCGCGAACAAAAACGCTAAATTGCATGCTAGCTAGACCATTTACTGCCTCAGCGGTTGGCTTAGGCTGTAAAGTATACCCCCCTGAAGTGTTGCCACCTTGTCGTGGTGGGGGGGCTTGCGTGTCCCAAGGATCCTCGTGGCTATACCGGCAGGGCTACCCATACCGGGAGGCACGAGGGGAGGGGCCAGACTAAGAGCAACACAGCGGAGGAGACGTCTCTGGATGTCTGGCGGCGTCGTCTTGGACTGCCGCGTGGGGCGATGGGTCTGCTGGTTTCTTCTGGCAGACAGGCTTCGGCTACCGTCGGCTCAACCCGTAATCCTGAATTGACAGGACCGGGGGTTCTTCGGAATCGCGGGGAAGAAAACCCCTTAAAAAATTACCCAAATCCCAAGCTATGGCGCCTGGCGATGGGATGTATGGCTGGGGGGAACCCAGTCCCAAGGGCGTCATTCGAGGGACCTAACCCTCTAAAAAAGGAAAAAAAAATGACTGAAGTGAACAGCAAAATATCTACCCAGGAGGGTCCCGACCGTAAGGAAGGGGAATCCCTCAGTGCTCAGGCAATCAGCCCTATCGTATCTGGGAGGGGCAACTGTCACTTGACGAAAGGAGGTAAAGAGTGCTCCATCGTTCTGGAGAAGACGGTGGAGATCAAGAAGAAGAAGAAGAAGAGTAAAAGTGGAGAGGATTCGGATATGGATGTATCATCCGGGCTATCCGACTCCAAAACAAAGGGAAAATTCTGGGGGCGAAAGCGGTCCCGCACTAGAGGTACTTCTGGCTCGGACAGTGAGTCCAGCATTGACAAGAGTCGGAAGGTCTCTACTGGTCAGAGAGGTACAGGTCGGAGTCCCATCTTGAGTCTGTCCTCTACAAGGGGCGAGCTTAAGCGTGGTGAGGCGGAGCTCGTAGCGCAAGAGGAGGTGTCATCCCTGGCGCGTGGACTCTGCCCCACCACATCTACAAACAAGGGTGTTGTGTCGTCTTCGGGAGCTCCCATGACGGCACATGATCTAAGTAAGAGGGTGTTGGATTCCGTGGCGATCGTCAACAAGGTCGCCACGAAATCCACAAATCTAAATGGTAGATTTGTGCGTGGCCTAAAGGTCGCTGCCGATACCATTACGGAGACGGTGCAGGACTTGCAGTCCCGCACCACTGATGGGGAGACTCAGCGGTTGCTGACTGCGAATGCCGGCCTAAAGTCGGAGCTCGCAGAAGTGCGGAAAGAGTTGGCTCAACTCAGAGCTGACATGCAGCTGGCTCCGACAGTGGGCACGGTGGCGCTACAGCCTTCGTCTGCCCCATCAGCGGATCTTGAAGAAATGACGCGCTGCATCATGACCCAGGTTGGGCTCATGGTGAGCGCACGGCTTGAAGCGCTTGCGCTAGACGGGAGGTTGCTCCCTGAGCGACGGACTCGGCCGCCTTTGGCGGCGGACCGAGTGAAAGCGACGCCTCCTGCGTCTGCTCCACGTGAGCGGGCGGCTGCTGCCGATCCTGCGGCGCTTCGGGGAGGGCAGGGAGCTGCTGCGGACTCTTCGGCTCCTACGACTGAGTCTCGGCCGGGCAATGCTCGGGCTCCCGGGACTGCCCCACGTGGAAAGATGGCTGCTGGTGCTGCGGCTGCTCCGCGTGAGCCTGTGGGTCTCGATACTCGGAGAGGTGGGAAAAAACGGCGAGGGAAGAAGGCTGACGCTCCCCCTTCTCAGGCGGTTCCGGGTTCGCGCCCTCTGCCGCCGGCCCCTGATGAAGCCTGCGGCTGCGCCGGGGCAGCCGCGGCAGCAGTCACAGAAGCCGCAGATACGCGTCCCTCGTTCGGCGGCTGTCGTTATTAAACTTCAGCCGTCTGCTTTGGAGAGGGGCGTGTCCTACGAGGCAGCCATAAAAGAGGCAAAAACAAAAGTGGATCCGGTTAGCCTCGGCATTCCCGGACTCCTTTTTAAGAGAGCCGCTACGGGTGCCCGGATGTTCATCATCCCGGGCGCAAACAGCGGCGAAAAGGCAGACTCCCTCGCTGCAGCGTTGAGGGGGGCCTTCAAAGAGGAGGACGTCCAGGTATCCAGGCCTACGAAGTGTGCAGACTTGCGCATATCGGGTCTGGATGACTCAGTGACAGCGGAAGATGTCGTGGCTGCTGTGGAGGAATGGTGGATGCCCTGAGGCATCCATAAGGGCGGGCGTGATTCGCCAGAACCATTTCGGCGAGGGCGTAATCATTTTGAAATGCCCTGCTGCGGCTGCCCAAAAAGTTCTAGGGAAAGAAGAACGACTGCTTGTCGGTTGGGTTTCGGCACAGGTGCGGCTCCTGCGGCCGCGCCCGATGCGCTGCTTCAAGTGCCTTGAGATAGGGCACGTACGGGAGCAGTGCACAGCAGATGTGAACCGTGGCGGTCAATGCTTCCGGTGTGGCCAGATTGGTCATAGGGCCGGAGTGTGTACTGCTGCACCACACTGCACGGTGTGCGCGGCTGCTGGCAAGCCATTCTCCCACAAATTGGGTGGCAAGGCGTGCGACGCGGCCCGACCGCCGAGCAAGAAGAGGAGGAAGCAGTTGAGGGCTAAAGCAGCCGCGTCGACTGCGGCCAGCTCACAGCCAAGCACCAGCGCGGCAGCGAGCGAAGTGGTGGTTCCGATGGCAACGGAATAACGCACGCCCTTCGCTTGCTACAGGCGAATATCAACCACTGCGCAAGAGCTCAGGATTTGCTAGTCCAGAGTATGGCGCAGTGGAGGATACAGCTGGCTGTGGTGCCTGAGCCGTACCTTATCCCTCCCGGTGATGACTGGGTTGGGGACCTGGATGGCCTAGTTGCCCTAGTCCGTCGAGGCGCTGCTGGCTCCCCTCCTTTCGAAAAAGTAGCGAAGGGTAGGGGATGCGTCGCGGCGTTGTTGGGGGAGATAATGACCATAGGAGTCTATTTCTCTCCCAACAGGCCCCTCGCCGAATTCGAGTCCTTTATGGATGAGGTGGGGGCCTTGATCGGACGGAGCCATCCTCACCCTGTGCTGGTGGTTGGGGATCTTAACGCCAAGTCTGTGGCGTGGGGATCTCCCGCGACCGATGCAAGGGGTAGGTTTTTGGAGGATTGGCTCCTGGCGAATGGCCTATCGGTCCTCAATCGGGGGTCGGTAGACACGTGCGTGCGGTATCAGGGCGGTTCAATCGTGGACGTATCGTTTGCGACCTCTGCCCTTGCGCGCCAGGTCCGAGGCTGGGAAGTACTGGAGGATGTGGAGACATTGTCGGATCACCGATATATTCGATTCGACGTCTCCACTCTGCTCCGGGGAGTACCGGATAGCCCGATTCGACCCCTGAGTGGGATGAGTCCGAGGTGGCGGCTTAAAGCCCTCAACACGGACGTGGCAAGGGAGGCGGCGATGGTTCAGTCCTGGGTGCCCGCGCCTGATGGACCTGTGGTGGTTGAGGACGAAGCGGACTGGTTCCGGGAGTCGATGACGCAGGTGTGTGACGCGTCGATGCCCCGGGCCGGGCTTTGTCCTCCTATTGATCAGGTGTACTGGTGGACCGCGGAACTCACGCAACTGCGTGAGTCTTGTGTTGAGATTAGGCGCCGGTACACCAGATACCGCAGGAGAAGGCGCAGGGACGAAGCCCAAACGGCTGCCCTATACGCCGCATACAGGGACGAGAAAATGGCGCTGCAGACGGCGATAGCCATCGCCAAAACCCGTGCTTGGGAGGAGTCGTTGGAGGCTCTCAATCGTGATCCGTGGGGAAGGCCCTACAAGGCTGTGAGGGGCAAGCTTCGCCCCTGGGCCCCCCCGATCACACAGAGTCTCCAGCCACGACTCCGGGAGGAGGTTGTTTCGGCCCTGTTTCCGCACAGGGAGGAACACCTTCCCCCGGCGATGGTTACGCGTGACGCAGCGCCCCTACTACCGGACGTGACTGAGGTAGTCCCGGAAGTATCGCAGGGAGAGCTGGGTGCGGCCGTTTTGAGGCTTCGTGCCAAAAATTCGGCCCCCGGCCCCGATGGCATTCCGGGACGTGTGTTGGCCCTTGCCCTAAACCCCGACGCCCTGGAGCTTCGATTGAGGGGACTATTCGACGCCTGTCTGGCTCAAGCCATAATTCCACAGAGGTGGAAGACGGGCCGTCTGGTTCTCCTTCGGAAGGAAGGGCGTCCAGCGGAATCTCCCTCCGCCTACCGGCCCATCGTGCTGCTCGACGACATTGCCAAACTCTTTGAGAGAGTTGTGGCTGGGCGGATCGTCGAGCACCTGGAGGGTGTGGGTCCGGATCTGGCGGAGAGTCAGTTTGGGTTCCGTAGGGGTCGATCGACCATCGACGCGGTGATGCGGGTTAAGTCCCAAGCGCAGGAGGTGGTGGCCCGGGGCGGGGTTGTTTTGGCGGTGTCACTCGACATCGCCAATGCTTTCAACTCCCTCCCTTGGAGCTGCATACTGGAGGCGCTCCGGTATCATGGAGTGCCCCTGTACCTGCGCCGAGTTATCGGGGCTTACCTGTCCGAAAGGTCGGTGGTCTACCCTGGCCAAGAGGGCTGGGGCCGAAGGGAAATGTCGTGCGGTGTTCCACAGGGTTCGGTTCTGGGTCCGCTCCTGTGGAACATCGGGTACGACTGGGTGCTGCGGGTACCGTGTATCCAGGGTGTCGACGTAACGTGTTACGCCGACGATACCCTGGTCAGCGCCCGCGGCACGAGGTATAGTACAGCCGCCTACCGCGCCACCGCTGGAGTGGCGCAATTTGTGGGCCGGATACGACGGTTGGGCTTGGAGGTGGCCCTTAACAAGTCTGAGGCCCTGTGTTTTCACGGGCCTCGGCACGCGCCACCTCGGGATGCTCATATCGTCGTGAGTGGAGTCCGCATAGACGTTGGGTTGACGATGAGATACTTAGGTCTCGTCCTCGATGGTCGGTGGGATTTCACAGCCCACTTCGGGCGCCTGGTGCCAAGGGTGATGGGCGCGGCGGCTGCTCTCGGGCGGCTGCTGCCGAACACTGGCGAGCCGGGTGCCCTTTGTAGGCGGCTGTACCTGGGGATCGTGCGATCAATGGTGACGTACGGAGCTCCCGTATGGGCGGAGGCCCTGAATAGCCGCAATATCGCCCTCTTGCGGAGACCGCAGAGGGTGGTGGCAATCAGGGCAATACGGGGATATCGCACGATCTCCTGCGAAGCGGCGTGTGTGCTGGCTGGTTCCTTGCCATGGGACCTCGAGGCGAGAGCCCTCGCGTCACTTTATTTCTGGCGCAAGGAGGCGCTGGCCCAGGGCGAGAGACAGGCACCACGTGAGGTGGAGGGGAGCAGAGCGCACTTGCGCACGCTCGCGATCCTAGAGTGGAAGTCCAGGCTGGAGCACCCTAGTGCGGGCCACAGGACCATTGAGGCCATCCGTCCAGTGCTGGATGAGTGGCTGGAGCGGAGGCATGGCGTGTTGACCTTCCGGTTGACGCAGGTCCTCTCGGGACACGGCTGTTTCGGGAGGTATCTGTGTCGGATTGCCGGGAGGGAGCCGACCGCCGAGTGCCACCACTGTGACGGGTGCCTCGAGGAGGATGCCCAGCACACGCTGGAGGTGTGCCCAGCCTGGCCAAGCGAGCGCAGCGAGCTCTGCGCCGAAGTGGGGACTGATCTCTCGCTGCCGAGCGTGGTTCGCGCTGTGGTTGACAGCGAGAGATCGTGGGACGCACTCCACTCCTTTTGCGAGCGAGTTATGCTTGCAAAGGAGGCGGCGGAACGTGACAGGGAGGACACTACCACCCTGGCTATCCGCCGCAGGAGAACCGGGCGTCGGAGGGCGGCTTTTTTGAGCCACCTTCCACCCAACATGGGCCCAAGGGTGGCGGACTCGGGGGAGTCTACCGCCCATCAACATCGGGCCCGAGTAGTGGAGCGTGTGTTTCCGCACGCTACTCAGGAGGAGACGGCGGAGACAAGAGCTCCGGTCTCTGCCGTCGACGAAGAGGAGGCCTCCGATCAGGCCGTCGCTGCTGGATACGCGGACGAATGCTTCGGCGCCCCCGTATATCCAGCCGGCAGCGACATGTAGGAACACCGTGGGGTTTTAGTCAGTAGGAGTCTGACATAACCCGGCCGCTTCCCCCGGAGTGCCCGGGTATCCATGAGGATTTCCCCACGTAAAAAAAAAAAAAAAAAAAAAAAGGCTGTAAAGTATATCAGAAAGTCAGTGGTGTTGTTTACAACTAAACTAATTTAGTCTCACTATGTCTCTTTCTAACAAAGAACATAAGAAAAGGATGTAAGAAATTTAGTCCTGTCAAATTAGTCCAATGCTTGTTTTCACAATAAATTTAGTCGCCATCTATCGCGGTTACGTCTAAAAACCCGCAAATAAAGATAGCGAAGAATAATTTGACAGCTTTAAATAATGTTCTACATATTTTTTCAATAATGTAAGAAAGAGATGTGATGTAACTAAAATAAGTTTAAGGCTTTACAACAGAATAGGCACCAGTGTACTATAACTATAGCAGTGTGTCAGATATCTGATTAAAATGCTTTAAATTTTAGCTCCCCTTGATCCTTTAACTTGTATAAATAATCGTCGTAAATATAAGCTGCGTGCAGTTTACGACAAACATAAAGTGAGACCAAAGATACGGGCAATATGGCGACCGTACAGATATAATGAAAACGTATCCTCCCCAACTCATTTGAAATAAAACAGCGCCTGAAGGTGGGTGGAAGCAATTTGCTATAAATCTAACGTGGATGGAAATCGTTTCAGGCGTTTTAGGCTTTGTCACTGTTTTTTGTACAATATGGTCATGCTATGAGAACATGATGGTTGTAATACCTCACGATTAAAACCACAAAAACGAGTACAGATCAGACCCATACAAATGCTATTTTTTTTTAACCCGTGGAGCTTACGTAATAGGTCGCGAGTCGCGCGTCCTACTAACTACAAACAGGTTTACTTTTCAACCCCTTCCCAAATGTTCAGGGGTTAATGTACTCATCATTATGAACAACTTTTACTATGGGAAGAACTCTAAAATCTCGATAAAAAAATGAACTTTAACTTACAAAAGTTGATCTTTTTATACATTTTGATCAGCAGTGCAGCGATGGCACGATCAAAATGTATAAAAAGATCAAGTTTTTTGCGAGATTTCATAGGTGGTCCCGTACCTACTAAAAATTGTTCATAATTATGAGTATAATAACCCCTCAAAATATGGCTTGTAGTTGATAAGTTACGTAGTATATGAAAAAAATTAAGATACAGGCACTGCTAGGAATTCAAAGTGATTACGATTTTCATGTGTTAAAAAAGGTGTTACCATTTATAGTAAAACCTACAACATAAGATGATGATAGCTCAGTGTAAATGTTTCCTCGAATGCCGTGAAGGAGGTCGTTGAACTTAAGTTATCAGTAGAGGAAAGGAAACCATAACACGGTGTAGGGCAAATGTACGATAGTATACTTAGTATACTAGTAAAAAAAATCGATACACCCTAACAATATTTAGGTGAAATTATTAAACGTCCTACAAAATTGGACACGGTATTTTCGAAAAATGCACCTAATATTGTTTTACGATGAAATATTTCTGTTTTTTTATGAATACTTTAGTCCTATACGTTTATGCCTGCAAAGCACCGTACTTAATTTAGTGTGACCATAAGGCGCCGATCCCACAGAGTTCAGAGTTCCGAATAGTTCCGATACATTACAGTAATTCACTTTTTTGGTACCAGGCGCACAGATCGCGGAACATAAAATTTTATATTAATGTTAGCAAGGGGCGCAAAATGATATTGAACCTCATTGACCGGTGTTGGTTATGATTTTAATTCAATAAACTTGGATGCATTTGGTTCGATTTTTTGAGTAATTTATTTTAAGCTGAAACTTTTTAGAGAGTCTGTACCTGATGTAATCGGATGTATATATAACCCTTATATGGGTAACCCTTTTCGTTGCAATCAGTATAATTACACCTTTTGGTACGAGATACTAAATACATTTAATGCAACTACCTTGCAATTTCATATCTCCAATACTCTATAACTTTTTTTCGAAATACAACGCAGTAATAAGCTTTTATATTTTTGTTGATATTTTATTGCTTGACATAAAACATAAAAATTAATGCTGGCTGCCAATGGAACAAGCTACATACAAAGCCTATTTCCTTTAGAACTCTAGACTGCTCGCTCGCTGTGTGTACAGTAGTGAACGCGGAACTCGGAACGCGGAACTCTAGAACCCTCTCTCTCTGTGGGATCGGCGCCTTATAAGTTTAAAAACAATTTTTTATATAGCATATATTTTCAAAATTCATTTTCTGAAATATAGCAAACACTGGATATTTCTTTATTTTTTAAATAACTACTTTAATCAGAATATTCCTACAGTTAAGGCTAAGAAATAAAAAAATCCTTATTTTAATATGGGTAGGTAGCGATAACTTTCGGTTGTTTCACAGCTTGCACTTGACTTTGTTCCGAACGTAAAACCGCACGATGACAAGAGGCCAAAGATATATCTAACCATAGAGTAGGATCGTCGCAGCTAACTCATGTTTAATTAAGATTAACACTGTCCACGTTTAAACGGGGCAGATTATTGTTGAAATATGTCCCCGGTTCCAAACCGCGGTTTCACTGACCCACGCAGATGTTCACCAGCCATTTGCCAAATTATGGGCTTAATTTTGAGTTTTCGAATATTAAAAAGATTTATAGACCATGGCGATGTTGATATATTAATAATTTGGATACATTTTAAAGTTATGTTATTTTTTGTCGACTTTGTCTGAGAAAAAGCAACATTCAGTATTCGATATTAAGCAACACAGATCATACTTTGTAGACCTATTTGTATTATAAGTCGTTTCATGATAACAATTTATTGTAGGATTCATACTTAAATACTTACCCCTATTTTCGCCCATTTTATTTTCATTTTTTTATTTCCATTAATGGTACATATGACTGATAGATTCTTAATAAATACTAACTAAGATTTCTGCAGAAAAAATACTAAGCTATTAAAAACTGGAATATCAGACGAATATGTATAGTAATATTACACAATTATTTGTAAAGGTGTCGTAAAACATGTAGGTGCGTAAATTATTAAAATTATGTTATATATAGATCTTGTTTATCTCATTGTCTTTTTTTTATAAGCTCATGAACTTGTATGGAAAATTACGATACATCGAAAACGGCGTCTATAATGGAAAACCTGAAAATGCTCTGACAGTAGGTACTGGATATTTGCTTCATATTACGTTCTATTAAAATATTCCCTATCATAAAATTTCTGTTCTCATGAACGCTAACTTAGCGGTGAAGGAAATGATAACAATAAAGGAAAAGTTTACGAAATCCTCAGGAGGAATGCCTCTGGATTCGGGCAATAAAACCTAGGGCGTAGGTATTACATAAATCATCGTCCTTCCTTTGTAATAAATGAAAAAGGGAATTCGGCATATTTATACAGGTCCAGGTGAAGAATGGAAGCGTTTCTAATGAGCACGTAAAAAGCTATATTTTCAACTCATTGCTGACTGAAGTGGTGGTTGACGGGTTTTAGCTTGCCGTGAGTAGCTTTAGGTAAAAAAAACATCGTAAAGAAACGATAGCACGGTACTTTTTAGCATTCGCCTGGCGACAATTAACGTAACTTAGTCGAAACGTCGACGTTAGTCCAAATCACTTTTTGATAATAATTTGTTCGTTAATCGACCCGAAACCCGATACTTTAAATATAATAATGAATTTAGTTCGCGAAATGTTAAAAATACTACTGACCTTAAGAACGTAGTATTGAATATTCGGGTCCGTTGGTTACGCCCCCGGTGTGTTTTGCCCCCGTGGTGGAAGCTCCCGATTTTAAATTAAGTTATTATAGTTGATTTCGCCGAAATAAAAATATTTTTTACTAGATACAGACGATGAAAAAAGTGTTTCGGAACCAAATACGTAGACAAACTTACTAAATAAGTATTCTAACTAACACAATATTGGATACTATAAACATGCTACAAGGATATTCACTTTATTACTATATTACAATTATTTACTTTAGATGCATTACTTTGTACTTTGTCTAAACGAGGCGCCCGTGCCCGGCCAAACTGGTTTTACACAATAGCCAGATCGAATTCTAAAAGAAAGAGATAGGTAGTCAAAGAAAGGGAAAGATAGGGTTGAAAACAATAGAGTCCAGGGTGACGGACAGTGAAAATAGCAAACATAGCGATGGGCACTATTTCTATCCCTTTCCCACATAGTTGCAATATGTTACTGATAAGAAAGTTTAGTCGGTCATGTTAACTCAAAATGGCAAGTCCAGGTCCTTCACGGGGTTTAGCACAAACCAATTACAAAATAATTTCAAATAAACTAGGTGGAAGAACGTTACTACATGTCGGATTTGCTTATAATCTTCATAGGAAAAATAATAAATCGAGTGTGTGGACATGCGTAAATAAAAGACATGGCAAGTGTAGTGGTTCTATAAAATTAAGTGAGGAAAGTGACAATGTACAAATCCAAAAGTGTCATAATGCTGAGTGTCAACCTAACTTAATGAAAAATGAAGTTAGAGTTGTTATGGAAAAATTAAAAAAGGAAGTGAAAACGAGTTTCTCGAGCTCTATACAACAAAAATTTGAAAAAAAATTTGCCGAGTTAAAAAACACAGACACAGCCTTCGATGAATACATACCCAAATTCAATAATATCAAGCAACAGTTATACAACTCTCGAAAGAAAGCCTTAAATGTAGAAAAGACACAGTTTCGTAATCCAGCTGAAGTCATTATACCTGAGATTTTTCAAAAATATCTATTAGTTGATTACTGTGAGAACGACAACAGAATTATAGTATTCGTATCAGCACAGGCTTTAAAACACATCAAAAATATACAACACTACTTCGGGGATGGTACATTTGATTGTTGTCCAGGTCCATTTTACCAAATATTTACCATTCATGGAGATATGGGAAGTGATGCACAAGCAACCAATATTGTGCCTATATTTTATGTGCTACTAGTTAATAAAGAAAAAAGTACATATGAAGTCATGTTTAAAAAAATTAAAGAAGCTGTGCCGGACTTCAGCCCCATGAAATTCACTGTAGATTTTGAATTAGCTACAATGCTGGCAATAAAAGAGGTATTGCCAGCGGTCACAATACATGGCTGTAATGTTCACTTCCAAAGAGCCATTTACAGAAAAGCGAAGTCTTTAGGTTTATTGGCACACGAAGAAACAACATTGTATGTGAAACTGTGCACCTGTCTAGCATTTCTTCCTAAAGAAGATATAGAAGATGGTTGGCTTTCCGTAATGGAAAACAGGTAATTTTAATTTTCATTTTATTTTAAAGTTTTAACAGCTCATAGATTGTTTTTATAAGTACGCAAAAATAAAAATAATGCTTAGGTATATACGACATGTCATATATATCATAATTTTTGTTTTCAGTATTCCCGATGAAAAAGTCACCCAATTCAACGATTATTTCGTTGAACAATGGCTTGAGCCTCCGGGGATGATCTCAAAGTGGTGTTGCTATAAAGAACGACATAGAACCACAAATTTAGTGGAGGCCTGGAATCAACGGCTTCAGTGCTATCTGGGCCGAAAACCATCATTATTATCGTTTTTGGAAATTATAACAACTGATATTTCTACGTATAGCACAGGTCTAGTGAGGTAAAATGCTGATTACTTACATAACGCTTAATATATCAGTAATTCATTTTTTTTACTCTTAGTAAATAATCTTTATCTTATACTTTCAGATTACGAAGAAATGACAGTCCTATATGTAAAAGGAAAAAATCTTCAATAATCAATGACAAACTCATTGCTAAGCTGACAGACAAATATGAAAAGAAACAAATTACAATTATGGAGTTTTTGGAACAAATCCGTCCGTATGTGCAAGTCAAGCAAAAATAATCACCTACTTACTTAGCTTAAAAATAATGATTTTGCATGTTTATTGTTACATAATTACTACATTTTAATTTTATATCTATATCAATGTTGTAACCTCCATAGTCACTGCATATAAATGACTTAAATTACATAATTTAATTACAAAGTTCAAATCATCCTAATATTTTTACTATGTTTTTCTTCTTTTGTTACTTTTGTTATCTGTGATTTTAAATGTTAATTGTTTTTATTATATTTTAGTGTTTGAACATTCTGTTACCAATCTTCTAAATATTTAAGTAGATGCCTACCTATATACTTAGTACGTAAATAGTATATAAGTACTTAAAATAATCCTAATTTTAAACTGTGATTTTTAATTTCGTATCTGTGATTTTGCATGTTATTGTTGCTTTATTTTAATGTTTGGTTTTATTTGTTATCAAAGTTGTATTTACGTAGATACCTATTATTATTTATTAGACATTTAATTTAATTTTTATTACATATTAAGTACCTACGTATTACCTATTATTACCCATTAGTACCTATTATTAGATAAGCAAACGTTTGTTACACCGACATTGTTAATAAAGATTTATAATAATAAACTATGATTTTGATTTTAATAATGAACCATGACTTAGACATTTTTTATAATAGGTTACACTTTGCTATCTGACTGTACTTTTGATAAAAATATTTAACTAATAAATATTATAGTACTAAAACGAAATCGGGGGCTTCCACCACGGGGGCAAAACACACTGGGGGCGTAACCTACGGACCCGAATATTCTGTGCCTTAAGTTGTCTATCGGCAGTTGCACTTGAGAGCCAGTTACCTTCTTAGCCTTGTACAGTTCGGCAACATAATTGGCTATGCCTCTGGTATTGCTCTATAGAGTATAGGTGATAGTACCATCAGTTGACCCACCTTGCTGTCAGCCTTCTGATATAAAACAAATTTTAGCAATTAATATGACAGCGTATTTAACTAGGATTACGATTCAACTAAAGCGCTCGTGGTGTAGCATGATTAGCCGTTCGTTAAGCTACGTCTGTCTTGGTCGGTACCTGGATGGGTGACCGCCTAGTGGTATTTCAAATCGAGCGTTTCCGTGCTTCGGAAGGCACGTAAAGCCGTTGGTCCCGGTTATCACTTAATTGTGATAGTCGTTAAGCTGGTTGGATGCCTCCTAGGCGGCTTGAAAAACTCCAACAGTAGGTTGGCCACTAGCCTACCTCCACCGATCCGCAGTGGGCACGCGTGGTGGAGTATGTGCCCATTCCCTTTCACCCTGATTTGTGAAAGGAGGCCTGTGCTCAGCAGTGGGACATTATAGGCTGATGATGATGATGACGATTCAACTTAGATTGTTTATAGCAGTGATAGTTCTGGCAATGTTGATTGGCATCAAAGTCAGTGGTGAAAAAACGCTTTAGCTTAAGTTTTATCCCAAACTTTACAAAGGAGGTCAATGGGCTACGGCGGTGCTATGGGCAAGGTAATTTGACATAAATCCGTGGAGAGCTATCGACACACCCGTTTCTTCAAATGTATTGCCATTGCCGACAAGAATTACAACACTGAATTTATAGGTTTTCCTCATTGGATGGTGTAATGGCTTGTTTATTAGATTTTATCATGTTTGGAGTTATTATGTAGCTTTGGACTTTATAGTTAAATATGTTTTCTTACTGTGTTTTCTTTTATTCGACACCCGACTGATGGTGAGAGGTTACCGTAGCTATATGGATGCTTGCAACACGCGGGGCAACTGATCCTCCCCCCTCCAAAGTGAGCTCTGGTGACATTACTCTCGCGCAGGAACAAATCATAGAGTTATTTGGCTGAGGTATTCTCTAGTCGAGCTGCTCTTTGAGTGTATAAACATATGCTCTACTTCTCTTAATTCGTGTATCTTAAGTATCGTGTTTCAGCTGTAGCTCCAACCACTACTTAACAGACGATGCCTATGAGCTCTGGATTAGTTTTTGTTGTAAGAATGTTCTATGTCATCAAAATCACTAAGACTCAGTCTATACAACTTACGCTCTAGGGCTAACCTTCGTCCCATGCTTTTATCTTCAAAAGCATTTTGTAGCGCTTTCCATGCTTCTGCAGCTGTCTTCGTATTCCTTACGTGGACAATCGCTGCATCTTCTACTGTTAAGCATATTTTTGTCAGAGCCTTTCTATCGTTTTTTAATCGTTGATTTTCAGGAGTACTGTCACACTGTCACCATCTGGGTATCCTTCTACGGCTTCCCAAAGGTCTTCGTGAAGAAGATAGTTCCTCATTTTGAACTTCCAATTTGCGTACTCATCACGGTTACGCAAGACTATTGGAGGCATTGAGATAGAACTATTTTTTCTTCCTGAATAATCACCGTGCTGATAACGTGTTGTAAGAAATTTTATTTTGACTGAATGGTGACGGAACAAATATTTTCAAAAATATATAAAAAAACATCTTCTAAAAAAGAACACCAGTTTTGATAAAATAAGGCTGCATAACAACAGTTTTTTTTTTATAGTAAAATATGTTATATTTACTTATTTACTTTTAACGTTTATAATAATGTATGTATCTACTTATAATTCTATTAAATACATGTATTATTTTTTAAATAAATGTATTAATAGGATGTTTGACTACATACGAGAAATATATTTTATGCGAAATTTTTATTTGAAGGTTTTACCCAAAAAAATAAGCAAAACCTACAGTTTACCGACCGACCGTAGACTAATACAGAACAATTTTATGGAAATTAGTTATTATAACTGATTTTTATAAAATTGAGTATGTATAAGTTTTTTTGCGAAAAGTATTGTATTGTTTTTCAACATCATGCTCATATCCACATCAGCCTATAATGTCCCACTGCTGAGCACAGGCCTCCTTTCACAAATCAGGGTGAAAGGGAATGGGCAGATACTCCACCACGCGTGCCCACTGCGGATCGGTGGAGGTAGGCTAGTGGCCAACCTACTGTTGGAATTTCTCAAGCCGCCTAGGAGGCATCCAACTAGCTTAACGACTATCACAATTAAGTGATAACCGGGACCAACGGCTTTACGTGCCTTCCGAAGCACGGAAACGCTCGATTTGAAATACCACTAGACGGTCACCCATCCAGGTACCGACCACGACAGACGTAGCTTAACTTTGCCGATCGATTAAGAACGGCTAATCATGCTACACCACGAGCGCTTCTATACATGCTCATATACTCTCTTCTATTATATGATTTAGGTACCTAGAATATGTATTGTTTAACGTATTCATGAGATTGTTTTATTGTTTTATTCACGACCGAGACAGAGAATAACCTTATGTGGTACAAAAAGTACCCTTATTACTTTTCAAAACTGTTCAACGAAACTGCAACCCCCTTATTACAAAACATGGTTTAAAGCAAAGCCAGGTTTTACTGTCATTTGGTCACTTTCTAACGTCATATAATAAAAAGGGACGAGGCTATTTTAAAACCTGGTTTTCCTTTAAACCATGTTTTGTAATAAGGTGACAATTGTTTATTGACTGGCCAGCTGGCGTGGTTGGTTTAGACTCTGGTTAAGATTCTGCCTATCGCGCCGCAGGTCGTGGGTTCGATTCCCACACAGGACATGCATTTGTGTGCATGAACATGTCTTTATGTCCTGAGTCTGGGTGTAATTATGTATATTAAGTATGTATTTATAAACAAAAGGTAGTATATGTATTATATCAGTTATCTGGTTTCCATAGTACAAGCTCTGCTTAGTTTGGGATCAGATGACCGTGTGTGAGGAATGTCCCAGGATATTTATTTATTTTATTTATTTTTATTTAGCATGGTATTTTAAAATCTTTAAAAAACAAGGGGTTAAATAACAAGCAGGTAAGAAACCATTGAATTAATAATAGCTCAATGTATGAAACTAAAATTCAGAAATAACTTCACGCTACATAGGTAGGTATTAGTCTTCGAAGGCGGTACATCCGTCAATAAGCGCTTCGCCTACAGAAATTGAAAGCTAATCCGTTTAACAGCGACATGGGTACAGTCACCCATGTAAATAAGGTTTCATGAGTTGACTTTAAAAAACTATAAAGTTTTTTTGGTCTTCATCTAAGGAGGTCAGACTCTAAGGCTCGACAGACCTCTGCGAAATTTTAGCACGCATTAAAATGCTACTTTCATTCGTTTGATTTTTACATCATTCACACTAGCCTTAAAAAGATTAAAGTTGTAAGAACTAATGTTACTATTAGATACATAATACATGCACGTACAACTACAGTATATTCAAGAACAAGGGTCGAAACGTGACGAAATGTGACGCGACAAAACGGAACGCGACGATGCTTAAAGTGGCCAATTGCTTAACAAAGATGCGTCGTGATGCCGCGAGACGTACTCTAATTCTTTCATAGAAATGTATACCCTTTTGTGTAATAAATAAAGTTCTATCGCTATCTTAAAAGTACGCGCCGCGTCGCGTCGCGTCTCGTCGTGTGAACGTCCCTTGACGTGAATAGCTTACGTCAATTTCAGTCATTGTGAATTTTAATGACACACTTGTTTGTTTAACTTTAATAAAAATAGTAAATAAAAACTTTTTAACTAAAAAATAAACCACCGAAAAAACTGAAAAGCAAAAAATAATTTTGAATATAACTAGAATTTTATTAGGTTTTGCAGTCGGGGACAAACCAATATTACATACGATGTATTTTTTAAATTTAATGTTTATTCATTTTTTCGAATTTAAAGCTAGGGCTCTACCGCGTAACTTTGGTGGTAATCGTAACGAACACCATTAATTATTTCATACAATGATGCGCACGCGGTATGTCGCGACGATGACCATTCGTGGGCCCTGATTGGAAGTAATTCATTAATGGTGTTCGTTACGATTAACACCAAAGTTACGCGGTAGAGCCCCCGGTCCCATAGTAAAACTTGATCGTGTACATGAGTTTTTTACGTGGTTTCATTTAATGTCGTATTGTCGTAATAGCTTATTTATTGGGTTGTCCCCGACTGCAAAACCTTATAAAATTCAAGTTATATTCAAAATGATTTTTTGCTTTTCAGTTTTTTCGGCGGTTTATTTTTTTGTTAAAAAGTTTTTATTTTATAATTTTTTGTGGCTATACTCTGCTAATTACTACATGCTTAATTTTTCATTTATTTTGATGTAGGGAGACCGAGGCTGGTTGTGACAGGGGTAGGTAGTTACAGTGGCAATGGTTGCGAAACAGATAACGCAATACTGACGTTAGAAAGGGACAAATACTCCCGTCGCCACCGGCTAGCACGCCACGAGAGCCAGTTGCGCCAGCGTTTTTGTGAGAAGAGCCCAAGCGTGCCGCCATTAAAAGCGTAGGTTAGTAAAATTTTACACTTTTAGTATTATTGGTTTGTAACCTATGTTCCATAAAGGCAGATATGTCTTTGTTGTGTTATTTACGCCCTAATGCTTTGGTTTTGCAATGAGTCTACGTTTGTACAGCTACGTTTATTGACGTTTTCACAGGGTCACCTTATAGGGTCAATTTTGGCGTTGGGGCTAAAAGTTACATTTGCTCGGGGCAGGTTGTGATTTGTCACTACCTACCCCGTAGTGCTTGTTGCCGACTGATATAATTTGTGCTATATAGTTTTTTTACTTTTTTTTTAGGCAAAAAAAGTCTCCTAAAGAGGAAGGTTACATGCGAAGAAAGTGAAGTAGAGGATGGTTATTTTTGTCTGATATGTTGTGATTTGTGATCCTTTTGATCCGAAGAAATCTAGTGAGGAATGGGTCGAGTGTGTAGCTTATTAGCTTCTAAGAATGGTCACATGTGAAGTGTGTTAGAGGAAATATAGCACGTTATATTTGCTTGAATTGCGAATGTGATTGTTCAGACTACAGTGACTGAACTGCTTGATTTTCCTTATAGATCTGATTGTCTTTTTTTTTATGTGTAGTTTATTTTCTATTTAAAAAAATGTTTTGTTCATTAGTAGGTATAAAAGTTTTGTTTTCTATTGAAAACAATAATTAAAAACAAAATCTAATCTACGAAGTACAAGATCAAAAAAAGTTGAAGTTTGTAATTTTGTTTCATTTAAGTTCATTGTTTTCGTTGTAATGAGGCAAAAGACTTCTTTATAGACATAATGTCATTTAAATTAAGAAAAGCAACTGATTGTGATGATTTTTTCTAATAAAAACACGTATAATACGTTTGTTTTTTATTGTAACAATTTGCCCCGAGTAGTGTAACAACCAGCCCCGAGCACGGGGTTGAAAGTTATACGGCTTTTTTTTCAGAATTCATACATTTATGTCATTACTATTAGTCTGCTACATAAAATTTATTTTAAATAAAAATCCTGAATAGTTACTTAATAAAACTAACCTATATCCAGGTAAAAAAATCAAACCAATAAAAAAATATGACAGTTTGTAAAAAAAATGTCACAACCAGCCCCGGTCTCCCTAATACACAACTCAGCATTAAAATCTGTGAGTGAACAATAAATCATCCCTATTTTCTCACCCTTAGGGTAGGTATTTTTTATCCATATTTATATGGGACCACCTTCGAGGTATACCCTATCCAATAAAAAAAGAATTATCAAAAAAAAAAAAAAAAAAACTATAAAAAAAAAATATTCGCGTCGACTTGTAAACCTCCTCCGTTTTTTCGTCGGTAAAAAAATTAAATCCATGTGACTTTTTCAACAACAAAAGAGTTTTACACTCGACTGTACAATAGAAGTACAAAATGTAGGTGAGACATTGAAACTAATCGGTTAACCTATTTAGCTTTTAAGGTTTCCATTTCTTTAAGATACTTTTTAACCGACTTCAAAAAAAGGAGGAGGTTCTCAATTCAGTTGAATGTTTTTTTTTTTTTTTTTATGTTTGTTACCTCATAACTCTGTCATTTATTAACCGATTTGGAAAATTCTTTTTTTGACTGGAAGGGTACACTTCCCGTTTGGTCCCATTGTCATCAGATCAGGATTTGATTACTTCTTAGTGTACTTTGAAGTCGGTTTCAGTTTTTTGTAAAACAGTCCAATTATTATTCTTGAAGTAATAACAAAACAGCGAAAAAATGGTTTAAATATTGTGCGGAATACACAAAAATGTGACGTAAACCATCGAAGACCCCCTGGATATCTACCATTCTTAAGTTGAAAATCTGTCGCCAAGCACCTATCGGTATATTCTAGTAGCTGCACTTGAGAGCCAGATTCATTTTAGGCGTCGTGTGATTACTGATTACATCAGCCATGGTAAGATAGTGGCCAAACGCAAGCCAAAGAAAATATCCTTTCTGATGCCTTTCTATTTGGTGAGTTTTTCCCGGGTGTTCTAATGTTTTCATTCTCAAATTTCATCATGATTGGCGGTGTCGTCAAGAGGTAGCATAGAGTAGCAATAGGATAGCATAGTAGTATTGGAAAACATTATTTAATAAACTTAAGACTTTAACAGAATATTATTTTATGTTACCGACTGTACCCACCGGCAAGTAATCATTGATAGGCGTAACTGAACACCTCGGACAAAATTAAAATATTAGACTGATTTTCTAAAATAATTGTATCAATTTTTTATGGTTAATCACATACAGCTTAGTTCATATGCATTGAATGTTTTTATAACTATTAGAATATGTTTCAAAGATACATAACTACTAATACCCACTAAACCATAATCAATTAGTTATTTATAGTTATTTTATATAATTAGTGATTTAAACCAAAATAAATCCAACTGCATACAAAATAAAACATAAACGTGTAACAGTAAATACCATATGACAGTAATAACTTTCTAAAGATGGACATACGTGGTCTCGTTAAAAGTGATATTAACGGTACAGCATCCAATATGTCATCATTTCTTGCATATCTCATCAGTATAAATAGAATAACGGTGAGCGTACTGCAACGGTTTGCACTCACCAGCAATTTGCCTCATGCAGTTCATTTTGACCTGACTGACTGTGTACATAGTATATTGACATACGGTAGAGCAACAAGACTAAAATAAATAGCCTTAGAAATTCTTCATACATACATACTACTAAGCTCATAATTGTGTGTAATGCGTGTATTATGCTTTTGTTTTTGTGTTGGTGAGTCCAACATAAATGTATTTTGTTTTCTTTCTTTCTTTACGTAAGCAAAGCTTGTACCTACTGTGGCAACCAATAACTGGATTTACTACATGACTGATACTTCTAGAAATTAATACAATTGTCCGACTGAAACTGCCTGTCAAATGAGATTATCGCACCAAAACTGTACTGCTTTTGGAAAACTTATGGCAAAGTATAGGGAAAAAAGAAAAAAGCGCCGCAGATCTTATAGATTAATAGCTTTCCGCCCCACGGTTTTATCCGTTTCTTTATCCTTTATATATATGATGGCGTTTTAACAATTTCGATGAGATTTGCTATATATGGGGATTTTTGGGGGCGAATAACCGATCTAGCTAGGCCTCATCTCTGGGAAAACGCATTTTTCCGAGTTTTCGAGCAGAACAAACCCAGGTACTTCCTATTTATACGCCAAAAATAGGTGCAAATAGGTACAACTACAAAAAATAAATGTCTATTAAAAACAAAAGCTCCTTAAATTTTAAAGTTACAAAACCAAACATTATTAGACTACTGCCATTCAAACATACTGTAAACATTACGTGCGAAAGTTGCAAACATAAAATTTTGTCGTAAACTTGTTTTCTGTATTTTCTCATTTATCTGTCAATCTCAGTAAAATAAGATGTAGGTTACAAACATAGCGACGCTGTTAACTTGTCTCCTTTTAGATCCGGGATAAACACTGTCACTTGTACACTCTCCCTTTTGTCGTAAGACCTTTCTATTGAGAGAGGGTTAGGCTTAGAGGGTTAGCATAAGATGACGATAATTGCGTCGTTGTGTACCGAGAATCCATCAAAGTTCATCTTTGGTAAGAGCTGCTTTAATATTAATAGCATTGTCATTTAGGTCTAACGCAACGTAGTGTACGGAACCAGTAGAAGAATCCCTATTACTAATTGCAGTTGGATTGCCAATGTGTTGCCATCCTTGAATAGGTCTTTTTACTACCTTTTTGAAGAACCTCATATTTATCTATTTTACTGTGTATAGTAAAAAGCATCTCTTGACCGCAATCTCGCCATGGTAATTGATGATTTGACCTAAGGTAAGGACACAATGCCAAGAAGGAACTGGGCTCTACCGCGTAACTTTGGTGTTAATCATAACGAACACCATTAATTATTTCATCCAATGACGCGCACGCGGTATGACGCAACGTATGTACCTACCATTTATGGTTTCCTCACGATAATTTCCTTCACCGAAATCTCAAGCTCATCGTAGAATTTGAAACCGGGACCTTCATCTCAACTTCCGACGTCACTACCTATTGATTGTCAGTTTGCTACGTCTTTACATGTGTTATGCTATTACTCATTTTTTAAACCCCACATCTAAATATTTCACCTTTAACTGCGGCTAAATCCACAGCTTTGGGTCTTATGGCTAGAGTTTAACGTTTATTGAAAATAAACGTATAGTATAATATAAAAAATTGAAAATTGAACGAAAAATCTTTTAAATAAATACATGTTCTCGTATAAAATTGAACCTGAAAACTAAACAGTATTTGGCAGTCGTATGACATCCGGTTCAACCTCTGGTCCCTCAACGGAAAGTTTCACCTGCGAAACTGTGAAAGTTATGCAAAATATGACCCTTCCACTAGAATTACCTGAACCACTGAAAAGTTTTACCACTGTAGTTAATATTTTATTGCGACACATAGTTTTCTATATGACGCATATTGAACTTTTCAGTCGTTTGAGTGAAGAACATTTTATTTTTATTTTGCTAAATAATAAATTTTTAAACATGTTTAGCGCAATCGTTGGTGACCTGGGAGGAAATGGCGGGATGAAAACGCCCAACCCCGTGCTGTACTCCATTGGGAAAACCACGGCGGGGAGCGTCTGAGCGTCCGCGGAAGGAAGCTACTTTGAGCCCGCACAGTACGAAACAATTCAGGTTTCAATATGTGAGGATGGACTCCCCGTCGATGGCGAGAGTTGCGATGGTAGAAGGTAACCGTGGGCATAATCTTAAACAATTCTTCAGAACACCGTCCGTTGTACAAGCGGTAGAACACACATAAGGAGGCAAAGTCTCTCCTCAGACTGAGGGTTTCTAAACCGCTTGTGAGCTCGGGATCGTCGACAATTCTGATGGCACGTCGTTGAACCGAGTCTAAAGGATCAAGCTGGTATCCAGGTGCCCCCGCCCATAGATGGCAGCAGTACTCCATATGAGGCCGGACTTGCGACTTGTAAAGTTGCAGCCTTTGCCCCGATGTGAAGTACTGCCTCGCTCTGTTGAGCACTCCGAGCTTTTTGGATGCCAGCTTAACCTTGTCTTCTAAGTGACTTCGGAACAAACGTCGCTAGAAATGTCGACGCCAAGGATCCCGATGCTTTTGCTGATGTTCAGGGACGTGTTCTGGAACTGTGGAGCCACAGCAAATGGGGTTTTCTTAGCGGTGAACGCGCAGGCTTGAGTCTTAGTGGGGTGGCATTTTCCCAATACAAGCAAATAATAATTTGAAGACTCGGTTAGAACCACTGTGAGTAGCTGGATGCATGTGGGCCACAGAATAATTTTTTATTATACGAGTAATCCTAGATTTAAAAAAACAAAAGCAGCGAAAGCACGTAAAATCCCATATTACAACAATTTCTCATATAACTAAAGGTGTCAGACGTTGAGCAGGTGTCTGCGGTTTGTGGTTCAAACCATGCAGAAGCATTTGCAAATTTACGTATTCATCAATGCATTTTGTGACATTCCTTATCTTCACACCGTAAGAGCTAAATTCGCAAACACCAACTGTATTCTCTGTAAAGAGAATGACACAAACTTTTCACATAAATATTGCGTTCGATATGATCGTTATTGCTTGTAGCACAGAGTTGAAATTGATATTTTCATTACAATCATCATTTAGTTAAAATACGACTATTCAAACTTTTGTCTGTCGGCTGTGGACAACCGTAAATGATTTCGTTTCGTAAAGTTAATTGAAATATCTACGTAAGCGTGTATATAACCGTGATGTATTAATCTCGTAGTACCTACGGAAATAAATTCATCGAGGAATTTCATCCGATTATTATTAAATTTAATGTTTGTCTTCTGGCTTCATAGTTCTTATTTTTATGTTCTTTGTTAGAAAGAGACATAGTGAGACTAAATTAATTTAGTTTTAAACAACGGAATCAGCACCATCATCAGTCTTTTGAATCTCTTTTACCATTGTGCAATATTATTTTGACGTTTCATGACAATCTAGATAATTTTACAATTTCTTGTATTATGTCTTGCAACTACTATTAATGATGTAAACAGTCATTGCACTCCGGTTTATTCTATTCATAGTCGAGGAGATTATTTCCGGATTTTCTAGATTCTGTAATAGGTTTTGCAAAGACATCACAATAATTGCACTTCACTTTATCTATTACATGTTGTGGTACCTAATTGCACAAGTGTCTCTTCCTATAATGGGCTAGTTTCCTGAAAAAAACTATTTAGTCAGTCATACTCATATACATTATCAAAAAATATTAGAGACGTATTTTTTCTTTTGTCTGTTAAAGAAAAAAATACTAGGATATGGTTTCTTGAGTTCCGCGTGACGTGCGGTGTGGTACCCTTTTTAGTAACAAGTGACGTCACAAGCCCCTACTCCCGAACTTAGTCGCGCTTTATCTTCGTCAATTGTTTATGAGTTGGTATAGCAAAAAATACGTGTCCGATATGTTTTGATAATCCAACTGACGGACTAATTTGAATATTTTTTTTTGTTACCCAGGAAACATCCCCCTTTTTTTAAATCATACAAACCCATTATGATTATTTCAATTAATATGAATCGTGGCCAGGAATGTTGGCATTTTTCGAAGCCATGTTGAATTTTACTAATTGACTACTATAATCAGTCCAGAAACGTCTACTAGCTAAGAGAAAATGGCCATTACAATAGGTATAATTCCCCAAAGAAGGGAAGCTGTCTTGCATTTAGTAGAGTCATGTGTGGACAGGATTCGGGCCCCAACCGTCTCATTCTTGACATTGATGTCAAATTAGACATTTGAAGAGTTAGGAACGAGGTTTGACTATAAAAAGTTTTGTCATTTTATGGATGTTTTTCGCCCGATGTTTATTTAAACATCGTTATCAAAATGCAAAGAATATGCGTCGATTGGACCCAATTATATTTGTATGCCTTTTGCGGTAGAGACCTTGGGACCGTGGGGGTCCGAAGCTCACCGTTTTGCTCGCACCTTGTCATCAAAATTGATCGAGACCTCCGGAGACCAGCGGGCGGGGAGCTTTTTCCGCCAACGCGTCAGCTTGGCAATCCAAAGAGGAAACGCTGCCAGCCTTCTGGGAACCTTGCCGTTAATCGGAAGCAGCGGCAGGCTTGAAGAAATTTTCTATATATAGATTGTATTTTGTACATATTTGTTGTAAATAAAGAACTATTTACATAAAAAAAATGGTTTCTAGAGACTATACTTTGCATCCCTTAAAATTAAATCCGTAACAAAACAGTAATCCTGAATAATATTTTCTTATTTGAATCGAGAGAGCATGAAAAGCAAATGATTTCAGTAAAACACTATTTTATTTACACTCCGACAACTATATTGCATTAAGCGTGCACGAGGTAAAATATAGTACCATCGTTTAAATAACATCTGGCTACATTAGAAACCATTTTAGTACGGAATAACTCTTTAAATTGTGAGAGCAAAGCATTTTCGTTATCTACCAAACACAGATAATATCGTGTCTGAACTCTGAATTAGCTTTTTAATTCTCGCAAATATCGTACGTGACTATTCAGTTTGTGCACGGATCATAAAAGTTCCGAGTATCTCTAATGGTGCGTCCATGCTACGCGTATCGAGCACGAGCCGAGCCACGAACGAACCTACAACGAGTACGATGCGACTCCCTTTGTTCGTGAAAAAACTGAAAATCGCGCTCGTTCGGAGCTCGCAAGCCCGTCCACGCTACGCGAATCGTGCTCGCAGTGTGCTCGTTTGTGGCTCGGCTCGTGCTCGGTTCGCCAAGCATGGACGCACCATTACATTTTATGGATAAGTTTTAACACGCCATGTCCTTTAGATTTACGGAGATATTAACCTTCTAAAATATAAGCCTTGACACGCTTTCGCTTTTTGTTATTATATTTCTGAGATATTTATGGTTTTGTGGCAACATCGAATTGGTTTTTGGTTGTAAAATTTGAAATGAAAACCATATATATAAGAGCTTCATTTATCTATTAGTCACGATTCCTAATGTTATGATTATTTTATCAAGGTTCTAATCTTAAACTACATAGTTAAATAAAAATAAATAAGTACTTCCAGAAACTTGTAAAACGTTCACCCCCACTATCAATTCTAATTTCTTAAAATTCTTTTTTTGAAGGATAGAATCCTTAACGAAGTCATCCGACAAAAAACCAAAGTAACTGACATAGCTCAGCAAATTAGCAAGCTGAAGTGGCAATGGGCCGGTCACATCTATCGTAGAACCGACGGTCGATGGAGCAGATGAGTCTTAGAGTGGAGACCGCGACTTGGCAAACGTAGTGTGGGGCGCCCGCCAGCCCGATGGACTGACGACCTCAAAAAAGTGGCCGCACTGGGCTGGATACGGGTGGCAAGAAACCGGATGGAGTGGCGCGCTCTGGGGGAGGCCTATGTCCAGCAGTGGACTTAAAAAAGGCTGATGATGATGATGATGACGATTAATTCTAATGAAATTTCATAAAATAAACATCCCGGGAAATTCTCTACACACGGTTATCTGATACGTACTAAGCAGAGCTTGTACTATAGAAACCAGATATACATACTCAATATAAATAATCATACCCAGACTCAGGAGTCAGGACATGCACACAAATGCATATCGTGGATGGGAATCGAACCCACGACATGCGGCGTGATAGGTGGAACCATAACAAACCAAGCCAACTGGCTCGTCATGATAATTAAATCATTACAATTCCATAAATACATACCAATCATTATTTATGAGGAGGATTCTATGAAAACACGTCAATCACGAAAACTCTCTCAAGCTAATTTAGATCTAATCTCCAATTACTATCTCTATGGAAGAGATAGAGCAATATTGGGACCGCTATTTACTAATCTTTCACTTTTCTATACACTATTTGATCGGACTCATTTTGTGTTCAGGGATCACTTATGACAAGGGATCGGATAATTGGATGCATATTTACCTAAAGTTGAGGTGTTGGTTATTACGGAATGCACTTTTATATATTAAAAAAAAAAATTTTTTTTTGGAACTAACACTCACTCTTCTTACACCCTACATGCACACATATTTGCGGTAAATATACAACCGAATAGCTTGCAGTCTCAGAATCCGGTTTTTTTAAATTAAATAATTTTAAGTCGCTTCCATACAATCCTCATCCGATTAGCTATGCATTCCTGGATTTCCTTTTAAACCGGGTTTTGTATAAAACAAAATTAAGCCACTTCAATAATTTCATAGCTAATAATTAACTCATCAGCATCCGAATATCCGATCCCTACTTATGACACATAGTTTACACACCGACAGCTGGGTCCATCCCTGGTATAAAGTCATAAACACCCGGCATCCTATCCTTAAATCAGTCATTAACCTGCTGCTAGTTTCGATCCTCAATAATTAATCAGCACATTATCGTACCTAGCTATCGTTAACCCATCGACGGATTATCTTTCTTCTTCTTCTTAATTTTAAGTTTGGCAACCAAATCAACCAAGTGTTGAGTTATATTATAATTTCCAATCACAATAATTATCAGACACCGTCCATAAAAGTCATGGTTTACTACAATGGTGGTAATTGCACTAAAACTGGGATTCTTCGAAATGACGTAAATTCCTTATTGTTGCTAGACGCCAACACATCGGCACTTTCGGAGAGATATTGGCTCTCTCTGTGTGTTCTACCGTCTATACAATGGGGAGTGTTCTGAAGAACTTTTTGACCTGGTGTCATCATCACCTTTTTACCACCGCTCGCCAGCGATGTGGAGTTCATCCTCATATCCTCGAGCCGCCTCGATCGTCCACACAACGGTTCAGTCGGACGTTCCTACTACGGACCATTAGGATGTCGAATGAGCTCCCCATTACTTTTGTGTCATAATAATTGTTTAATATCTAGCCAAATTTTCTTCTGGGCGGCACATTCGGAAAAGGTCCAAATTCTAATGATGTTCTGCCATAGTTTCAGTGCAGTCTATTGCAGAAGTGATCTCTTACCATCAGGAAGACAGACTTACTTGTCATAATAATAACATTAAAAAAAAACTTCCCTGTGATGTTGAAGATACACAATATTTATCATGGCAAACAATATCGTGGCCATAAACAGCGCACATTATGTCTCTTTGTACATAAACTTTCTTGTCCATTACACGCTATGGTGCCCTCGGCCGGTCGTTTAATTCCGACAAATATATTTCCCTATAGATTCGCGCTGCAGCTAAAATGCTCTTAGTTTATTTTCTAGGACGTCGGGCTGAATTTTAAATGAGGCGACATTGTTTTATTTTTAAATTTTATATTCATGTTTTTATTTCGAGTTCCGCTTTATTTCCTTGTTGGTGAAAGGTCTAATTTATACAATGTTTTGGTGTCATCTATATTAAGAGACGACGCTCGGAAGTTAGTTTTAAACTCTGATTCGGGAAGTAAGAAGTATCAAGGTACTAATCAGTCTAACAGCTTGGTAATAAGGTCACAAATACTACAATACCCATCCAGGAGTAGAATTCACCTCACCTCTTTTAAAAACAAATACTGGAATCCCTCATTCATATGCAGAAAACTCATTCAAATTATAATTCACTCACATGGCCTGTATTTTTTGTTAACCCTCCATTCAAGCTATCTCGCAGTAGGGATTAACACTTGGAATGCAAAATAGGCAACGTTAACACACGCACGATACGACTGAATTAATTTCGTCTAATTTCGTATAATTGTACGAGCTTTGCTGTACCACCCGCTTGATATTAAGCCATACAAAATTGTTATTGTATTCTTATCTCGCTTGTACTGCTTGTTGCAGGAATTTTCAGTAATACTGGTTTAGTTGTGTTAGTTGTTTGCTAACATCGTTAATGCAATGTAGAAATAGGTCACTTGTCATTGGCCTTTTTTTTATTTTATACAACTAAGTCGGTAAACAAGCATACGGCCCGCCTGATGGTAAGCGGTTACCGTAGCCATATGGACGTTTGCAACACACGAAGCATCGCTCACGCGTTACCGACCTTTCCCACCTTCCCTATGAGCTCTGGCAACCTTACTCACACGCAGGAACACAACTTTACACAACATAAAGTTATTTGGCTGCGATATTCTGTAAGGTTCTTCCCCAGTCGAGTTGCCCTTTGAGCGAATAAACGCTATGCCTCTCTCAAAATTATATATTATATCTGCCTCTGCCTCTACCTTATATATTACTGGCGTAAGGACCAGGCCAAGCGCGCGACGAAATGGCACCAACGCGCTAGCCCTAAAAAGTCAGTTTAGGGCGACTCAGTCGTCTGCGGAACAGTTCGTTCGTAATTCTTTTTTCTTGTACACACGGCTACAGATCAAGGTATACATTTCTAGTATAGGCTGACCTCCCATTGTACGGAAATATTATACAATGCGAGATCAGCTTATACTGGAAAACTTTTTTGTACCTATATGTGCAACTTCGTATTTCGATTTCGACATATTACGGTACTGTTTACTTGTATGAAGAAGTTTTTTGCAAAATGTTCCGGTATATCCTTAATTTTGAAATCATTGTCACTTGTACAGAGAGGTAAACTACAGAGTTTAAATTAATAAATATATCCTGGATCATCTGCCTGCATACCAACCTTCAGACATACAGAAATAATCGAGCAAATATCCTGAGACATTTCTTTTATATTCAGATACATATGGAAAAACTAACATGTTCGTACGACAGCGAACGTTGTTGGTAGATGTTCTCCTGTTCTAATTATGATTATATATTTTGGACAGATTTTTACATTATCTAAGAGTAAAAAACATAAATAAATTGACACAAAAGTCATTTGAAACTTCTATTGTTATCAACTTTGTTTTAAATCATAATGAAAATAATAAAAACAAATATCTAGACAGACTTAATCATACTTCATTAGCTCGTAGTCACGGCTGTTTTATCTAAATTAAAAATCTAAATTTTAATTAAGTTGTTGAGAGCAGAGATTAATCTTCGCGACTGCGTTTTGTGGCTCTGAAATCATAATATCAAAACGAACTTATTCTGTAGAAGTTTGATGATTTTTTCATAATCATCACCTCTACTTTGTCTTAATAATTTCTCTAAATCTACTTAAATTGTTGTTATATCTCTAATTATATCCAACCAGTCACACAGAGCATTGATCTCTTTCAAACATGCCTCACACTCACCTAAAGATATCGTCTAAACATCAGATTAGTCTGAGATTACAGAACAAAAGGCAGATAGAGCGTGCGGAACATGGAAGTGAGTTCAAAAAAGCAAAATGAAAATTCAAAATCAGATACCTGGGGTATTAGCTTTGGAATTTGTATTTGCTTTGTTTAACACACTTTATTTAACAAATATTTTTTTTTAATAATTTTTGTATTTGCTTTTTTGTCCTCACTTCATATGTGTAATCTGATTTGGTGAGAAGAGAACCAAGCTATGGCTGAAAGCAATACCTAGAAGTGATCAGTCTTGAATGCAGCCACAGATGCAGCTGTTGGAACGTAGGTACCAGTTCGTCGCCGAGTAGGTACCTAGTACATACATAGGTATGTAATGTACTAGGTACCTACTCGGCCAAGTATAGGTATATTTGGCGACAGAACTTCAACTTGATTGTTGAAAATTCCGCTTTCGTAATATGGTTTCCTTACGGTATTTTCTTTCTCCAAAAGCTCATTGTATGATTCGAACCCAAACGTTCGCTATGGCATCTACGTCACCAACCACTGAGTAATTAGCAACTTTAACTTATCACATTAACTAGGGATTAAATACCCTTTTTAAGCAGTATTTCAGTGATAACTCTGAGGTAATGATACCTAAGCAAAACATTACTGAGTAAAAGTTCATGTTTTTACCATTTAACTACGTTTGCCTTTTAACGAGCATTATGAAACATAATAATCATAAAAGGTAGCTCCGCCAACTACATGTTACGTTAATTAATGTTACCCGTTAAGTAAAAAAAAAACACTCATTTTTTTGAAACGTGTGTAGCCTAAAGCCTATTTTGTAAGCATCCTCGTTTTAATAAACCAACACATCTCACTCTTTCGTCCTCGCAACATAACGAGTAAGAAAGAGATATCATCATTATTTTTTAGAAAGATCAGACTTTATGTAACTTTTTTCTATAATTGTTAATTAATCTATGAAAATTTTCTTGAAGTAACACAACGGACTCATTAATTAAAGAAAATAAATAGTATACTAATTAATGAAAACGATTGACTCAAAGACTTATTTCTTGAACAAAAGAGTTGCTCCACTTGCAAGTTTTTAAGTACTTTCTTTAAATCTAGAACTAAATTATCGGGGTCTAACACCAATCGTTGCACGAATAAGCCAGTTCGCTAAAAACAGACGAAATCGCTAGAATAAGGCACCGGCTCGAAGACATTGGGCGGCACTTCTGAAACTTTTCCCGTAAATCGAGGGGCAAGCTTTTAATAAAAAAAACGGCCAAGCGTAAATCGTAGTTTACAAAATTTATTCAGGCTTGATTTATTCTGATTTTGGTTCTTATACAAAATTTCACCAACCAAGATGTTTTTCATTTAAACGAGTATTTTTACGGTAAAGACTTTAAACAGCTAGTATCTATTAAACAATACTATTATAATATTTTGCAATGAAATTAATACTTAAATTAATGCAAAAACATAAAACTTCCTTTTTATTTAGTTTGCTATAAATAATGCAAAATGTAAATTATCGTAGGTACAGTCCATAGAGATGTACACTGTACAGTCGATTACAATGAGATATATCCATTTAATGTTACAAAGTTATGTAATAATATATGTTATGTAAGTTATGTAATGTAACTCGGTTGTAATTGACTGTACAATTTGCCGGCATATATCCATCAATATATATCAAATATAAAATACTTAACATTCTGATTCTCACACAGAACCCTAATAGCTTGTAACATTCATGTCGAAGTACGCTAAGTCGAAAACTCTTGTATGATCAGTTGCATTCATAAGTCGGTCAGTGGACATCAGAACAAATTAAAAGTAGGACACCTACACTATTTTGTACATAATCTATATATATAAAAATGAATCCCCATTTCCCTTGGTCACGACATCACGCGTGAACGGCTGGACCGATTTCGCTAATTCTTTTTTTGTTGCGTTTGTTCTTGTCAGGAGAAGGTTCTTATGAAAGAAAAAAATAAGAAAGTTGCGAGGGTAGGGTACGGTAGGGTAGAGTAGAGTAGGGTACGGTAGGGACGGAGGGAGATCACGTGTGGGGTTCCACAGGGGTCGGTGTTGGGCCCGTTGCTGTGGAACCTAGCATACGATGCGGTTCTGCGTATCGATCTCCCCGCTGGCATAAATGTCGTTTGGTATGCAGACGACACGTTGGTGGTCGCCAGTGGGGACACCTTCGAGGGGACCAAACAGCTCGCCGAGCTTGGGGTGGAAGTCGTCGTTGCAAAAATCCATGAGTTGGGTCTGGAAATAGCGCCTCACAAGACCGAGGCGCTATGGTTCCACAAACTGCCAAGAAGCAGGGAACCACCCAACTCGTGCGTCCGAGTGGGTGAGTCGGAAGTCGGGGTGGGGCGGTACATGAAGTACCTGGGCCTCACCTTAGACAGTCGCTGGGGCTTCGAAGAGCATTTTGATCGCCTTGTCCCCCGAATCGAGAGGGTAGCAGGTGCGATGCACAGACTGCTGCCCAATCTCGGGGGACCGAAGGAGGAAGTTCGCCGCCTCTATGCGGGGGTCATACGATCCGTAGCCCTTTACGGGGCGCCCGTATGGGCGAAAAGGCTGACCATCCGGCGCTGTAGAAAGAAAATCTACAGCGTCCAGCGTAGGATGGCCCTACGGATCGTACGGGGATACCGTACCGTATCCTTTGAGGCGGCAACTATTCTGGCTCGCTTTCTGCCACTGGATATTCTGGCGGACATGGATGCGAGGGTCTATGACCGAATCCGCATCGTCCGCCAGAGTGGTGGTGGCGACCCAGAAGAGGCGATCAAACGGCAGGAGCGACTTATCGCATTCGCGACGTGGCGTGCAAGGCTTCGTGAGGAGCGGTTTGCACGCAAACGCGTCGTCGAAGCAGTCCTGCCGGTCTTCGAGGCCTGGATGCAGCGACAAGGTGGACGACTCACCTACAGACTTACACAGATAATCACCGGGCATGGGTGCTTCGGTGATTATCTGTGTAGGATCGGACGTGAGGCGACGGCGGCCTGCTTCCACTGCGGTGGAAGTGACCAGGATTCCGCATCGCACACGCTCGCGGTATGCCCTGCATGGGAACCTGAGCGGCGGATCCTGGTCCAAGAGATCGGGCGGAATCTCTCCCTGCCAGCAGTCGTGTCGGCGATGCTGAGCGGGGATACAGCGTGGAGGGCCGTAGCCTCCTTCTGTGAGACCGTAATGGTCCAGAAGGAGGCTGCTGAGCGGGATCGGGAGAGAGCCGATCCCACCCGGAGGCGAAGCCGCCGGGGCGCAAACGTGCCTCGTCGCGGCCCCCCTGCCCTGTAGCTCGGGCTTAGAATAACGGCTACGGTGTTCCCCTGCCTGTCGTAAAAGGCGACTAAACGGGGCCTTTGGGGTCTTGGGCAATGAGAGCGGGGGCTCTGTGCGCCCAGAAGCGACCCCAAGGAGGACGATGGGTCGATGTGGTCACGACTCATCGTGCGATAGCACAGCGAGGGTGCTGGGGGGAGGTGTCAGACTTCCCCCGGGACGAGCTATCTAAGCGCCGCGCTTGGAGGGGTGAGCAGGTACGCGTTCAACACGAGAGCCCGCCCCCCTCTCTACAGCGCAGATGGCGACCACCGTGGGGTTTTAGCCGGTAAAAGTCCGGCATAACCCGTCCGCTACCCCCGGGGCGGTAGGGTATCCTATGAGGATTTCCCCACGAAAAAAAAAAAAAAAAAAAAAGGGTACGGTAGGGAAGGGTAGGGTAGGTTAGGGTATACCCTAGTCCTACTAACCTATAGGTTAGTAGGACACCACGCGAACAAAATAGTGCCGGGCGCCTAGTTTTATAATAGTTTACTTATATTACTGCAAGGTACCATGGTCAAGTTAGCGATCAATCATTCTGAACTTCTTACCACAGGAATAATTTTAACGATGTTTTTGATTTATTCTAAACTAGCTGCCCCGCGGTTTCACCCACATTCCTGGGATAAAAAGTAGCCTTGGTCCTTCTCCATACCGTAGGCTATCTGCATGCCTTTCATGATGATCCGTTGAGTAGTTGAGGCGTGAAGGTGTAACAAATAAACAAAGTCACTTTCGAATTTATAATATTAAAATAATAATGTAAGTTAGGAAGCGCTCGTGGTGTAGCATGATTAGCCGTTCTTAATCGATCGGCAAAGTTAAGCTACGTCTGTCATGGTCGGTACCTGGATGAGTGACCGTCTAGTGGTATTTCAAATCGAGCGTTTCCGTGCTTCGGAAGGCACGTAAAGCCGTTGGTCCCGGTTATCACTTAATTGTGATAGTCGTTTTTATATAGGTAGGTAGGTACTAGGGATTGCAATCCCGCAAAACGCGATCACGCATTCCCGCGGGATCCCGCTGCTTTTATTGATCTGCTGGATCCCACACCTTCAAAGCGCGGATCCGCGGAACCCGCAAATAAATAATTTGGCACTAAAACTTTCGCGTTAATCTTGACTAGCACGCGAGGAGCGAGGAGACGGAGGAGACAGGGTGGAGATGATACAATAAATGCCATTTGCTTCTTAAGAGCGTATTTTCAAAAGCTATCACCATAGTTTGATATCATAGTAATAGCATGTAAGAGAAAGATGTGATTTGATTATCAGTCATTATATGAATTATGAATAAGACTAATTATAAATATAAAACTGTTGTTGCCAAAGTTTGCCAAATATTTAAAGATGAATCAAAGAAAACAGATTACTAATAATTACTTATACTTAATTAATAGAAAAGAAATAATTTCTGCTGCTTAATGTAAGAAATGTTTAATAAAAGTTGATTTTTTACACAAAAATCTGTAGTTTCAATTTGATAACATAATTTAAAAGATGCGGGATCCCGCGCGGGATTGAGTAATCTCGCATATCAATCCCGCGGGATTGAATGAGCTGCGGGATTGTAATACCTAGTAGGTACCCACATTTATAATTTCTTCGCAGTCATTTAAGAAGTCAAATTCACTTTAATATTATAATGAGTAAACAGCGAAGCGCCTTGGCTTTATCAGCCAAAGGGAATTAACTCCATTCTGCTAGTTCGGTCGGTCCAAAAAGAAAGAAAACCTTTCTCTGTTTTTTTCTCTCAGCACGGTTGCCAGTGGGCGGTGAAATTTTAATTAGAAAAGTTATTTTGCTTATTTTCCTTTTTCCTCTGTCCCTAGATTCTAGGTTTCCATCGAAATATTTTTAATCTTAAGCATGTTTAAATAAAGATGGGTTTTGCACGACCAGAAATGTCTTTTGGATTATAGTTTTATCTGTTTTATTTTACAGTCAAACATCAGTAAGTTATTACTTTGTATCAATGTTTATTCATATTTAGAGATTAATGTTTATATCACAAATAAAATATAAACTAATTTAAATGTTACGAGAAATGTTTTGAAGAAAAACGTGATGAATCAAAATATTAGTAATCTGCAGATTATTTCAGTAGAAGATTGTGAAGCAAGTAAAGGCTGCATGATGATAATCTTCAATCATATTCCTTATGTGAAAATTCTTATAAGAAGAAAGTTTAAGGACCTAGCTTGCAGCCACTAAGCTAGTTAGCTTGACTGACGGAATCAGTTAATACCTACCGTCAGTAGCTTGAAAAACTGAGCACCAAAGGCAAGGCCTTTTGTTTTTCAATTTAGGACCTAGGAGCTTTTAAAAGTCAAAGCTACTAAGTCAGCACCGTACCGGGTCAGAATTTAGCCTTTGCCTGACGGAAAGAAAGACTCCAGTAGACAATTTGATGTAAAATTATGAGCGTTATGGCCAGTCACTCGGTACTACAGATGCAAGCGGCTACAAAATAGATTTTTACTCAAGAAACTCACAAGGGAGCAATGTATATTTCTGAAAACGAACGAAGACAAAGAAATACCAAAGATATTTATATAACGTTATGATTTAATATATCTATGAAGACCTAGTGAAGCGAGTTATAAACATACTTATACTACATGTAAAGCCTTTACTACTATGGTTTCTAAGTGCATGAGGTTGAAGAGATTCCCCGTAATTACATTATAACTAACTTTGCTGTTTACCTACATAATATGCAAACAGGTATATGCGTTCCAGACGAGCTCTTACCTCAATATTCCTTAAAATGGGTGCAATGAAATACCTAATACAAAAATACTGTAAACAGAAAAGGGTTTAAGAAAAATGCTAACCAAATAGAATAATAAAAAGTGGTTTGATATTTCCCATACAAAAATATTTTTAAAGAATTATATTAGATACAGCATTTTATTACAATTTTAACCGGACAATTTTTCATTTTAATGTGTATATTCTGTATAATCTATAGAAAACCCGCAAATAAATGTCCATGCGCAGCCTAGTCATTATAACATAACCCCTCCATCTCCTTGCATCGTATGCCTCATTGCTGAGGGATGTGACCTTTGTGGGTTAATTTATCGCAGACCATTGCTCGCTATCTGGATCGATCTTCTGCTGTGTGGATAGCAGCACACACACTGGTGTCCAATGTAGAGCGTATTTGGTCAGACAAGCGCATCGGACTTCGACCTCTCGGCCTCTGTCCCTCCACTTTGCCAGTAATCAGCAACTTCTCAAGGTTGTCGTCTCTCTTTCTTGCTATGTGGCCGAAGCTCAATTGCTCAAATATTCGGCGAAAACAAGTTGTCGACAGTCTTTGCGTGATTTGAGTGAGCATAGAATGGATGCGTTGGTCCAGTGTGTCACTGTGGGCGTGCGTGGTGAAGTATCTGCCCTGATACATCTACTTTGTGAAAAGAGGCCCGTTTTCAGCTGTGTGATATTATGGGCTGATGATGATGATGACGACTTGTAAATATTTGCTCAGGTATATTTGAAAAGATCATTCAGACATAGAATAAACGTTTGTCATGGACGGGAATCGAAGACACGACCTGCGTTGTGGCCGCATGGCAGTCGGTTTATTTTAGATCCACGGAAACATTCAATTAATTAATAATTAATTTCATCTTTATTGCATTAATTTTTTTCGACTTCTTTCTTTTTTTATGTTTTACTTTCACAGCTTAGCTTAAATTAACCACCATGAAAGATACGCACATAGCTTTTTGAATATTTTCTCAAGAATGTTGGAACTTTGGGATGGAGCAAGCGGAAAAGATATTATTTTGGACTACATTTTAGATATACAGGGTGGAAATTTTAGACGGGTCAGTAACGGCAACTACCTTAAGGGTTAGAGCAACGCGAATATGGTCTTAAGTGACTGTCATTTATTTTTTTAGTTGTTGCAATCGGCATTTACAGATGTTTGAAAAAAGGTACAGTCAGCGAGAAAACGTAGATTTTTGAAAAATATTTTTATTAGCTTAATCGATCCTGTCTCCGATAAGAATCAAAAGGCTCTATGGGGCCAAGTTAGGTTAGGATACTAACATTTCCAACCTGTATAGGCGTGAAAGCGTCATAAACAATTGAATCAACGGTCGCATTTATTAAAAAAACAAATTGTTGTAGATTTACATTAATGGTTCGTCATTAGCAAACGTTTTAAGTACATTCATGTAACTTTTTCATCTGTACTGAACGTTGTCACAGTTCATATTTTTTCCTCAAACAGTAGTGTTACTGTAGATTTACATCTCCATAGTCTTGTAAAACGTGATACGCTTTACTCTTACAACAAAAATGTTCAAGCAATAGTCTAGCTAGACCAAGAACCAGGGGGGTTAATTTCATGCAGCTTCACACATGTTTCAGATATGAAGTTAATAAAAAAAAAACTGCTAATTAACGGTAGTCTTAACGACTACCACCAATAACTCATTTCACAACCAAAATAAAAATCTGAAACATAATCAAATCAAATCAAAATTCATTTATTCAATTTTGGCCCTTATAGGGCACTTGTGAAGGTTAACAAATGACTCTACACCGGTTCCAAATACAACTTGAACTGAGAAGACTCCGGCAAGAAACTCAGCAAGTGTTCTTTTTTTTTTTTAATGTGTACTTATAAATATTACAATTTACAAAATATATATAACAATAGCGTGCGAAGCGAACAATTCATTCAAATGCATTCTTGTCATCTACAAAATCAGAAACTTTATAGTACCCCTTCTTGCATAACTTCTGTTTTACTATCTTTTTTAATCTATGTATAGGTAGCTCTTGGATTTCTTTGGGTACTTTATTATAGAAACGTATACATTGCCCCTTGAAAGAGTTAAGGACTTTGCTGAGCCGAGTTAAAGGTACAGCAAGTTTGTGCTTATTTCTAGTGTTCAAACTATGAGTGTCGCTATTCTTAGGTAAGTTATTTATGTTTTTCCTCACATGAATAAGATTTTCATATATGTACTGTGACGACACTGTCATTATATTAATAGATTTAAACTTGTCTCTCAAAGAATCTCTAGGCCTTATTTTATATATTGCGCGGATAGCCTTTTTCTGCAGTATAAAAATTCTATTGATTTCGGCACCACTACCCCAGAGGAGGATACCGTAAGACATCAAACTGTGAAAGTAACTGAAATAAACTAATTTTGCCGTAGATTCGTCAGTGAGAGCGCGAATTTTTCTCACTGCATAAGCTGCAGAACTAAGTCTATCCACCAATTTACAAATGTGAGGGCTCCATTGTAACTTATTATCTAAAGTGATACCTAAAAATACAGTTGTTTCAACAAGATCCAGTTTTTCGCCTTTAATTACAATATTTGTGTCCGAATGTCTCACATTGGGTAGACTGAATCTGATACATTTTGTTTTTTTCTCATTTAGCAATAAATTATTTATAGTAAACCAATCAACGACTACAGAAAGAGCATTGTTCACATCGTCAGAATTAAAATCATGTCTATTCACTTTGTAAAGAAGTGAAGTGTCATCAGCAAACAATACTATCTCATGTTTTTTTTCTACAAGATATGGTAAGTCGTTGATGTAAATGAGAAAAAGAAAAGGTCCAAGGATAGAACCTTGTGGTACACCCATAGTTACTGATGACCCAGGGGATACTTTACCATTAACATCAACCTTTTGAATTCTGTCACATAAGTAAGAAATCAAAAGATCTAGTGCAGTGTCTCTAACGCCGTAGTGATGTAATTTGCTGATCAGTATTTTATGATGGACACAATCAAAAGCCTTGGATAAGTCACAAAAAACACCAATGGTGTCTCGTGAATTTTCCCAGGCGTCAAAAATATGTTGAATAAGCTCAACACCAGCATCGGTTGTTGAGCGACCCCTAGTGAAACCAAATTGTTTACTGTGAAGCAGTCTATTACTATTGAAATGTACCATCAATTGATTAAGTATAATTTTCTCGAATACTTTACTGAATGTCGGTAATATGGAAATCGGTCTAAAATTTGTGGGGTCAGATGTACTACCGGTTTTAAATAAAGGCACTACTTTACTATGTTTCATAAGATCAGGAAACTCACCACAATCAATACATTTATTAAAAATAACAGCTAAATGAGGTGCAATACAATCAATTATAGAATTAATAAGTTTAACTGAAAGCCCCCATAGATCAACAGTGTTTTTCAAATTTAGAGATTTGAACGCTTTAATTATATCGCTAGAAGTAACAGTTGAGAATTTAAAGTCAACAGTACACTCTTTTACATTTTTCCTAAGTAAAGATACAGCGAGGGTGGGAGAAGAATTAAGAGACTTGGTAGTCGAAACTGGAATATTGGTGAAGAAAGTCTCAAAAGCGGCAGCAACATCTTGATCAGATTTTATTGATTTATCATTTATAATAAGTCGAAACTCATGATTACGTACTTTGAACTTTCCAGTTTCACTATTTATAATTTTCCAAGTCATCTTGATCTTATCATGACTATTTTTAATTTTATTTCTTATATGTATTGATTTAGCCGCAGCACAAACGCATTTAAATGTTTTTGAGTAATTCCTTACATAATTTAAAAAAACAAAATCATGATTATACTGTTTTTCCCTATATAATTCATACAATTTTCGCCTACTTATATAAATTCCCACCGTCGCCCAGTCATTGAAGACCGTATTAGATTTCCGATTAACAGTTTTTGAAGAAAAAATTGAATTATACTCATTTTTAGTTAAATTAAAAATTGAGTTATACAGTTCATTAACATTATTATTATCGTAAGGTACGTCTGGTAATTTATTGACAATGTTATTTCTAAATTTTTCAAGGCGACTTATACTCATAGGAAGACACTTAATATCTTTTTTTATCACTTTTTTTCTAGGCATATTGAATGAGACCAACTGGCCACAGTGATCAGAACTTAATTTACTTATTATTGACTTTGTTACTGGCTCTAAGTTAGTAAAAATATTATCAATGCAAGTTGCTGAAGTGGCAGTGATTCTAGTCGGTTCTAAAAAAAGATTTACTAGATTGTAGCATAGAAAAAGTGATTTGAGTTTATTACCTATTGCGTTATCCTCCAACAAGTTTATATTAAAATCTCCACAGATTATTATATTTTTATTCACACTATTTAGTTTACACAAAGCTTCATCCATACATTTTTCAAACAATTTGAATACTGCAGTAGGGGGTCTGTATACGCTCATGACAATGAATTGCTCAAGCTCTACACATGCTATTTCTATAGTTCGCTCAATAGATAGGCCCTGAATATCTTTACGTTCCTTAAATTTCAAATTGTTATGAATTATTATTAGTGAGCCACCATGTATAGAATCTTTTCTATGGAATGAACTAGCAACCTGGTGCTTACTAAAGTTAAAAATGAACTGATGGGCCTTTAGCCAATGTTCAGTGATACATAAAATGTCAATATTATCACAGTTCAGAAATAACTCCAGTTCTAATTCCTTGCCCTTAATTCCTTGTATATTCTGGTGTACCAGGTTAATATTACTTTTGTTATATTTATTATTATACATTTTATTACTGTTTATTTCTAATGATAATGGGCAGGATACATTTATAATTTCATAGTTAATATTCTTATGACTAATGCTAGAGGTTGCCTCTATTGTCACTTGTTCTAATTTAAATTACTACTAGTACTTGGAATAGCTTCCAATGAATCCAATCTATTTGGAATAGCTTCCAATGGTTGTAAATAGCTATGCTGCTCAATAGAAGCAGCCGTCCGAGTAGCCAAACAATTGGCTGAGTTAATATAATATGATAGCGATTCTGCTACTTGTCGTTTGTGGTATTTTGGAAGATAAAAATTATCTTCTGTTAAATAATAATAATAATTCAAATTACTTAAATAACTATTAATATCAATCAAGTGAAACTTATCACTATGACGACATGTCAAAGTGTGTAATGTCATATTTAAATTGTGTCTATAAATATTTTCAGTCTGTGGCAAACTTTGAAGAAACGGGAATGAAAACAAAACTATATTTTTTACATTTAATTGTGCAAGTGTACTAAAGTATTTTATTAGACTTTGTTTGTCTACATTTCCCCTTCTTCCTATAAATATTATCAATGTAGTATTATTATTAAATGTACTGCTACTAATTCTATCTAATATCTGACTATAAGAAGCACCGGGCATACACATATTAGTTATAGACTGGCCCAAGCATACCTATATGAAGCGCACTTAGCCCCCCAGAATATACCTATGTAAATAATTACCTAGAATTAGCTCATTAAAAAGCACAGGGCTATCCATTGTTAAAAAAACGTGATCCACGCCTGAAGTGCTGAATTTACATGTACGTACTGCGTCCAAACTTTATTGCAGTGCAGCATAGAAGATAGCAACTGTTGTAAATTATTCAATTAATGTACCGTTACATTTATACATAAACTCTTATTCATACTAATACTATGCACGAACCTCTTACTGAACTTCGATATTATCATAAATTAATATTAATCATGAATATTTCATTACTATGTTATCTTGCGATATACATAATTGTTTAAGAATTCTTAGCAGTCCTATGTTTAAGTTTTCTTACCGTGTATGTTTAGTACAGAATTAAAAATCTAAATAAATAAAAAAATTAAAATGTCTGTCTTCCGATGTCTTAATAATGGCTCAATTTGGTTGCCTGCCTGTCATTTGTTTTTCCGGACTTATCTCCAAAACGACTGAACCGTTTTTGATAAAACATACGTTGGCAAAAAGAGGACTTTTAAGAAAGTGATTTAGGCTTCACCTCGGAAATGACAGGGCTCCTGCGTACATAAATAGAAATGGGGTGCAAAATTTAAATTATTTAGTAATCATTATATTTACCTTTTAATAACCGACTTCAAAAAAAGGGTTCTATGTTCGACGCGTATGTTTTTTTTAACTATGACTGTACTCCAAAATCGTTGTTATAATCTAACTATTCGGCTAAGTAACATAATAATGTATACCCGATAATCATATCCCTCCGCCTTGGGACAGTCGGATTAATAGAAAGCATACCTATTGTTAATCAATCTTATTGATGTCTATTATTATATTATTATGGATTCGCGTTAGGCAACTCGTACACTAAAACCAAAGATCTTGTATGTACAAGATATACAGAGACAGATCAAACTGCGACAAATAATAATATCCTGGGACATTCCTCACACACGGTCATCTGATCCCAAACTAAGCAGAGCTTGTACACACGGCAACGCTGACCTCCCATTGTACGGAAATCCTATACAATACGAGATCAGCTTATACTGGAAATGTATAGCTTGATCTGTAGCCGTGTGTACTACTATGGTAACCAGACGTACAACTTTTTTTTTCAAAAAGTTTCTTTGTTTCTTTTTTTGATATTAAGTTTTATTTTTGACATGTCATTTTCGGACCAATAACAATATAGCTTACGGACGCAAATACAATAAAATACTACTTGTTGTTTGTAAAAAAGAGCGTTATGGTTTTATATGGGAAATATAAAAACTAGTGTTGTGTGACATACTTTTATTTTTAGATATAGATAAATAGATGTTAACTGATTTTGTATCCGATTAATGATATTGTGATAAAATGTAGTTGGTAATATTCCAATGAAAAAAACGTGTTTACCTGTGACTTCGTGAAACGTATAATTTTGTGGGTTATTTCTTTCTGTGCACGTCACTGAACAAGTCACAACTTAAATATAACATGCACTTTTCTAGTTTAATTTGCACGATCGAAATTAATTTAATTAAAATTTTAAATCACACCAAAGTACTCGGGACGCTATGGACTCTTACTCATTTTTTTATTGCCTCACGTCAAAATTGTGTATGCGTCTCTTTATCTCTCGCAAAGTGTTCTTAAGGATTGGTATATCTCTTTTCCATGCTTCGTGGGTCTGCTTTGCGTAGCGAAAAAATCCACACACATAAATAAAAGCAAAAAGATATAACAACTCATAAGAATTGTAAGTCTGTGAGTCTAGTTGATATAATTGGACTGTTTTACAAAAAAACTTAAACCGACTTCAAAGTACACTAAGACGTAATCAAATCCTGATCTGATGACAATGGGACCAAACGGGAAGTGTACTCTTCCAGACAAAAAAAGAATTTTCCAAATCGGTTAATAAATGACGGAGTTATGAGGTAACAAACATAAAAAAAAAAACTCAACCGAATTGAGAACCCCCTCCTTTTTTGAAGTCGGTTAAAAATAGCATCGATGATAGTTTGAGTAGTCTCCCTCAGTGTGAGAGAGCCTAAGATTCATCTTTATGAGCAATGATGAGGCTAAAGGTGAAATACGTTTGCACAGAAAATGCCTTTTCACTTTCAATCACTTTCGAATCGGCATTTTTTTTATTTTATGTCTGCCAACTATCGTCATAATGATATATACTGATAAACATTAATATAAAGCATTATTTAAAAATAATAGGCAAATACTACATGACGTAGGGACTAACATACAGTTTTTTTTTTTTCATTTTACACCTAAGGGTGTGAAGAAATTTCTTCAGGGTCGGCAACGCGCGAGTGATACCCCTGGTGTTGCAAGCGTCCATAGGCTACGGTAACTGCTTACCATCAAGCGGCCGTATGCTTGTTTGCCATCTTAGTGGTATAAAAAAATATAAGCCAATAGCCACACAGCCCTCTTGATGGTAAGCGGTTACCGTAGCCTATAGACGCTACGGACCCAACTTACCGATTTCAGGTTCCATTTTAGGAGCGATTTACTGCGCTCTGATATCCTCAAATTTTCCCCTTATACTACTTAAAAGTCTATGGAAACATGAAGAACTCCTTCTGTTTTACTCCTCTTTAAATTTTAATCGGTATTTCAATAGGATGCCAGTTCAAAGTGACCATTAAAACCTAAATGAGTCTGTCTATTTGCTTCATTTTGTTGGCAAAACAACAAGTTGTTTTGAGACGCAGGTGAAAATGACATTTACATACAATAAAGAAGGAGAAAAAATCAAAGTAAATAATAGGTTTCATAAAAAAAAACTAAACATAAGGTAAGTGCTTAGCACCGCCATTGGAATTACATTTTAATTATAACAAAAAATACAACAATCCGACCGTCCGAATTGAATTGCTAATATTAGTTTCACTGTTTGCTAATCGTAGGTACTTTTAAATAGCTAATAAAATACTGGTCTCCTATAGTAGCAGCGGGGATAAATGTGATTTATTACTAAACCATAAAGTCAATTTTACAACGTTGAGATTAAAATGGAATATACCTCGTTAAATACTCATTAACGTAAGGAGAAAACACGAAAGTAGATTCGAAATCAATCGATTGAATATACTGAAGTAACTAGTCATCACAATGATACAGCTAGTCATGGGTCACAGTAAATTAATGCCATACAGTATACAAACATAAGTCTTAAAATTACTAGAAGTTCAGCTCATGGCCATGGCTTGAAGTTCTGATTTCGGTACCAGAAAAAGAATATAATTTACTAGCATCCTACAAATATTCCAGTATTCAATATGCTAATCAAAGGCATAACATTTCTGTTAAAATAATGTAATTATTGTTTTCTGATTTTCCTTTACGTTTGTGTATGTAACAAAACAAACTGTTAACATTAAGCTAATAATTAGGTAAGCTTAATATTAAGTAGGTACTTAGAAAGATGAAGTAATATTAAAACGGTCTCGCCGCAATGTAATATCTAAACGCTTGAAGTACAATGACCAGACCATTTCACGAAGTATAACTACTGCGCTAACTCTATCTGATACTGTGCCATGATTGTTCAAAAATCTCCAACCTAACACAGGCTATTTTATTCAATTAAAGTTTTTACTTGTCTACGTCGAAACGTGTTTAAATTGAAGTGAAATTACGTCAATGTTTTCAAAGATATTCGAGTAAACAATGACTTGACTTGCTTTGTAAATACTTGAGCTGGTAAAGTAAATAGTTATGGAATGTTTACGTTATCTCGATGTTCTAAGCGGAACATTGCGAATTATCGATTAACACTATTTTTGCTCGTATTAAGTAATCGATTATTTCATTAATTTTCAGTTTTAAATATAAAAGAATTTCATGTTATTTGAATCGTATGTACCTATATATGTAATTGAAGTCTAGTCAGAGTCAAATCCATTTAATTTTATTCAATTTACGCCCTATTATGGCATTTATACAGTTTAAATTTACTGAATTATCACCGGTTCGCAAATCGGCAACTGAGAAGAATCCGGCAAGAAAGACACTCAGCAAAGTTTTTTTTTTTTTTTTATACAACTTAGTCGACAAACAAGCACACGGCCCGCCTGATAGTAAGCGGTTACCGTAGCCATATAGACGCTTGCAACACACGAAGCATCGCTCACGCGTTATCGACCTATCCCCCCTCCCCTATGAGCTCTGGCAACCTTACTCACGCGCAGGAACACAACTTTACACAACATAAAGTTATTTGGCTGCGGTATTCTGTAAGGTGGAGGTACTTCCCCAGTCGAGCTGCTCTTTGAGCGAATAAACGCTATGCTCCACCTCTCTTGAAAACATTTTTTGGACAAAACTGACTATAGGTATCTGATTTCACATTAGTTTAGGTGACAGTAGGAGCATATTACATTTCCTATTCATACACAAGACCAAAATAATAAATCAGTAAAGAATCAAAGTCCGTGATTTAACTAAAACTCTAGATATTTTATTAAGTCACATTTATCTTTATTTTTCGCTTAGTAACTACCACATAATACAAAATACCGGGTTACTAACTGTTATGTGTGTGAACAGCACCCAAGTCATCTGATATTCCTCCTCCTTCCTAGTTTATATCAGATTTCATAAAACCTTTATTAATTCACATAAACGGTTTAATAAGTCAACTGGCGTAACTTTGCAATTGCATTTTATATCTATAATTGAATACACCTGTGCTGTGTGACATTAATTTATTTATTTAGTTATTCATTTTAATTACGATCAGTGCATCTGTAGATTTGTATTGAATAATGCACTCTTCAAGAGCGCAGCACAGCTAGGTCATATAGTGGCAGGTCAATAAACTTCTCAAAAACAAATGACTGCCACAGCTGACTGCGCGCGGCCAAGTGCGCTCTGTTTATTACTTGTTTTTTTTTTCAATACGCATTATGAACAACGATAACGTATTCTATTGACACTAACCACTGTCTCGCGTTGGTCTATGTGGTGGTTGCAGAGGGTGGCATGTTGTCTGTTCGGTGGTGTGTGACCGAGCGTCATCCCTCGCGCGCAACAAGAGTCTGAAGTTACCGGCCTAAGGCAAAGGGCCACCTGGTGGTCAGACGCGGGGTTAGTGAGTAACCCTCAAGCAAGTGAGCTCCTGTGAGTGAACTGCATCTCCGGCACTTTCCTGGATAGAGGGCTGCCCATTGGATTAGTTTTCCGGCAACCCAGCTGTAGGCATTGGGTAGATGCGTGGATACGTATTGGGAAGTGAGCGCATGTGAGCGCGCATGACAGCTCCGGTACCATTCATGGAGAAATGGAAGTCGGCTTCTCTGGCGTCCCCAGCAGGGATTGAATCCGCGAGCACCCTAGGGTGTGTTTGTGCTAGTGCTTGCGCTTGCGTAAGTACTGGCACAGACGCAGCTAGTGGGCTGCGCGTGGTGAACGACTTTTAACTGCTCCGGTACCATTCTGGACAAATGGTAGTGAGCGATAACGGTGTGACTCACATTTTCTCAAGAGTACCAGGGGTGAGTACTCTGGCGGCGTGACCTACCGCAGAGGGTCTCTGACGCTTCGTAAGGGGTTGCCAGGAATAGTGTGTCGTCTTTTATGACCTAGCGGTTGGTGAAGGTGGCCACTATAGAAAATCTCAGTAGATTGATAAGGGTTTGTCCTGATTTTCGCCAGCTAATTAAACCGCAATTTTTCTACTCTCCATAAAAGTTGCATAAAACCGTGGCGACAGTAATCCAACATAAACAAACCATCAACATTCTCCCAAGTTTTTATGTAAAGTATGTCAAACAAAGCGATTGTATAATACTAAACGCTCCACTAATTATTCCCATATCAATTTTGCACAATTACAAACGGAACACGAAAGTAAATTACTATTGTTTCTCTATAATAATTCTCGAGATGTTACTTGACAATCGAGTTTTGCATACATTGCGTGCGACTCTGTAACGTGTTCACATTGTTCCGTTTCAAACGATTAGTAACAATTATTGAGTCTAATTGCCACTCGACGAGAAAAGTCGTTAAAGCAATGCATTTTTTTTTACTCTCCATTACAAGAGAGCGGTTATAGATTGAACGACCCCTACTATTGGCAAGGTGCCACCTTAGTGGTTGTAAAGTGACTCTTATTAGTCACCGTTTAATTTACATTTTATTTTCTGAACAATAAAAAAAAATTACTTAAACAATACAATACCCAGTAGAAACCTCTTATAATTTAATACAAAAATAAACTACAAAGAATAGTTAGTTATCAACATTTAAAAACATGGAAAGCTGAATAGAATAACAATGTTTTTGGTGTGATTTTAATGATTTTTAGAAAGTGTTAGTAAAGTTAGCGAGACTGTCCATATTTTTCTATTTTACTTAATTTTTTATGTTTTAGTTGCTTATAATCGAAGAATAATAGAACAATAAGCACTTTACTTCTTAAATATTTAATTACTACTTATTTGTTGTCTATCATATCAGGTAATGTTTGTTGTAAAAACGAAAAATAATTAAAAAGTTAAAAATAAAAATTTATAAACAAGTTCAATTTCGGCTCAGTCATCTTATAATTAAAACTTGCATTGTGAAAGTCGTCAGTACGATGTCACTTTTGAGACATTACTTTTGTCATTAATGTATTATTATTTTTTTATTTTGAGTGTGAAAGGCCAAATTTATCTTTTTTTTTAAACGACGTTTCACTAAACTCAATGAATATTTTAATAAGTTACTTTTTTCACTCATTAAATATCCAACTGTTTTTTAAGGATTATATTTTTTAAACCTGTTAACAAAATTGAACTCGTTACACTAACAAAATGATGCAATAGGCAAACGTCCTTATTTTGCCTATTCTAACAGTGTTTCAATTCAGATTAGGATGTTTGACCTCAATTTTCATCGTAGGCGAGAACTCTTTAAAAAGGTGACTAATACTAATCGTGTGGTTGCCCCTGTCTGGCATGTAGGCATTCAATAGATAAAACGTATCTGTAACTAATCATTTGTCTTCTGAAGCTAGATTGAACACTCTCACAGACGTCGAGAGACTTAAATTATGACCCACGTGATATGACATTACGGCTGTGGTTAATTACATCAAAAACGGAACTCCGTCCACGGCCAGTTATTTCTTATAGCATTCATAGGAAGCACGTGACTCTGTGCCGTTTTTTGGCTTTAACTCAAACTACAGCTACAGCAAACATTCCAGCTCTTGTACACAATACATTCTTGGGACATTATGTCTATGACCAGGGGCTCTTCTACCGCGTAACTTTGGCCCACGAATGTTCATCGTCGCGTCATACCGCGTGCGCGTCATTGGATGAAATAATTAATGGTGTTCGTTACGATTACCACCATAGCTACGCGGTAGAGCCCCGGACTGCAATACACACAAAACGGGCAGCGCCGCCGCACCGGCGTTATATGACAATCCGTCCCCAGATGTGAATGCGTCTATTTTTATGGGATATTTCTGTGCCATATCACACATTTTTGAAAACAGTCTTCTATCCGTGACAGTGTTAAATGTTTTTAGAAATCCGAGTTAATATGTTGTCTTTCTGTCTGACACGTGAGGTATTAAATATGGAAGAAAGAGATGAATGCCGACTGAGCTCGTTACGTGGTCTGATTGGACTCGATAGGTTTCCTGGATATAATGGGTTGCTATGTGGAATTATTTTACGATTACAAGCATTTGCTAAAAAACATTTCTTTTACATCGTCTTTTCGACTCTACGATGTTTCAACGACCAACTCGTCGATGAAAACAGCGACGAATTTTGCTCATAGTACTTACTGGCTGAGCTCCTAAAAGGAAAACTCATTTTATAAATGGAGAATGATGGTGAGTTATTTAAGTGAACTCTATTCGTGAAACCAAAGTAAGCGAAATGTTCTCACTGACATATTACTGTGTAAAGATGATTAGTGGGTGAACTGAGCCGCGTAATACGGTAATTAACATTCGTAGCGAGAGGTTTCAGTCAAAAGTGAAGAAATCCTGACATATTTTATAAAAACATAAACGCAATTGTGAATTGCGTGTTTCCCAATAGCTGTTGGATTGAATGGAGCGAGTTGAATGAAATGCATGCAATAAGTGATTCGATTAATCAACGATTTGATTTGGTCTCGTGTTCACTTTTAATTATTCTGCCGTGAGTTATAATCTGTTCATATTGTCTGAAGGACTTTATTTATGCGATGTCGACAAACACACAGTATTTTTAAGTTACTATTACCAAAATATTATTAAAGGGTGGGGTATTCTGATAAAACTATACTTATTCTAACTTTAAGCTTTCTGTATATACAAAAATGTTTATATTTGTATTGTTTGTAATAAGGTGCCAATAAACATTATTATTATTATTAATAATAGACTATAACTAGACCCTACCAAGAAACCTAGTTTGAGCTCCTGTCTCCCACAGTTAAATGTACAAACCTGATTATAATTTAAAAAAAAATAACTTATGTTCATATGTGGGAGATAATAAATGATTTATTATTATTAAAAGACACAATTTTAATAGCAGACTCGGGCCCCAGATAATAAAAACAAGTACCTAGCGATTGTTTTGTAAACTTTTACAAGCAGTGAAAGTAGTAATAGTCGTTATTAATTATGAAGAACAATCAAAATCAATAGTGTATACTATTTCTTAACTTGAAAGTTACGTAGCCGTATGATTGGATGACTTAAGAGATGCAACACACGTAAAATAGCTGGAAGGTGCTATTTATACTGTTCTGGAACCCTGCCGGCCTAAGAATCAGATGAACTTGTTCAGAGAGCTCTGGATGAGACTACTGAAGGTCTGGAAAGAGTGACGTAGGCAGAGGATGTGTATACTAGCATTGTGAGATGTGGACTGCTTTAAAAAAAAACTAATGCTAAGTTTTTTCATTTACCGTATTTTTACGACTTTAGGATTTCAACCACTTCAGCACTGCGGCAAAGCAGCCTCAATGTAAGAAAAAAAGTGCATGCAGCAGAAGCTGAGGCCGACAGCCGGAGGCGACCAATAAGCCGAAGCTGTGGAAGCGCTTACAGCTGGCGGTGACTGCTCTCCCTCCGCTCCTCCGGCTTTATAACAGATTTGGGGTAAGCTGGTTTGATTCTGTAACCATTTTTGAACCATATCTATAATTTTGGGGTGAGCAGTTGGGATTTGAAAAACCACCCATACCTCATTAATATCAAATTCGTACGACCCGTTTCTTTTGTTCACACCAATGCCTTTCAGTTTGATCGAGTAGATACTGCTAATGAAGAACATTATTACTAGAGTGAGTTGACATTTATCTAGCGGATTTCATTACTACTCTGCAAGGTACTGGCAATAAGGCGATAATAGCTCAGTGGTAGTGACGTCGGATACCGAGACGAAGGTCCTGGGTTCGAATCCTACAATGAGCTTGAGCTTTCGGTGAAGGAAAACATCGTGAGGAAACCATAGCACGGTGGTAGGGTACTTTGTAGTACCCATCTGGCTGGCTACCACCCTCAAGTTGAAAATCTGTCGTCAAGCACCTATGTGTGTTCCGACAGCTGCACTTGAGAGCCAGTTCCTTCTAGGCTTTGTGTGTGCACCACCACCTTCGGCCACATTCATCACTTACCGTGGCGAGATTGTCAAACACATTGCCTGTACAAAAAAAGAAATAACCTGGCGTTGTATTTAATAATGTACAGTTGTACACCCTAGATTAAACTAGGGTGTACAACTGTACACCCTATTTTAAACTAGGGTGTACAACTGTACATTTTATTACTTCTTGACACAAATTTAAATCGATATGTGCGTTGTGCAAAGCACTAGTATCAAAGACTACTAGTGTATTCTGGAAAAGTTAAAGGCCAGGACAACGTGCCACAAATGATCCTGGATAAGTAATTCTATTGACACTAAATTGCATACAGTTGTTAGAAAAAATGCAACGCATATTCATAACCGATAACATCGTCGTCCCATTTAGAACCGGTTAAGTAACACAAAAACCTAAACATGTTAAAACATTCTATGGACTGTCTTAAATATACAAGAATGCGATAATTATGTAACGCAACCACAATGAAATATGCGACTGAAGTTGCGCAAAAATTAGGAAGTTAGTTTACAAAAACTATACATTGTAGACGAATTAAAAATGTATGTTTTCAAGCACCATTTATATTGATGCTTCTTGTACTTTCGAATCTACATGAATGACTTAAGTTTCTTTTACTTTGCCACTTTCACCCGTTCGGACATGTTACCGATAATTCTATAGATCTGAAGCTTCTTCGGATACCGTTGTTCTTTTAATTTCATTTGAGCGTGACGTCACAGCGATTGTAATGCTTCGGGCTGACAGTCATTTGCGTTCTAACATGAGACCAATACGGGCGCGTTTTCCGTTCTCTTCGCCATAAACGCGCGAGTCCGCGTTTCGGGTTAAAGTTACAAAAAAAAAACTAAACTATTTACGATACATTCCGTAACGTTCACGCGTCGTTTTATGTTACGTTATCGTTGTACTGATAAGAATTGTTTTCTTTTGTGACTGATCTCGGATTGTGAGAGTTAAGAAAATGGAGTGTCATTAACGTAAAAGGTAAGTTTGGATGCTTTTTGTTTTCTTTATTAATGGTTGTTTTTGTTTCGTTATAAGAGATCGTTGGTTAAATGAGGCCGGTGTTTAGGTGGTTCTATTACTTTTTCGTGTTTAGAGATTACTTTATTTATTTATTCGTTTAGATTAACGTTACTACCTATTCAATGTTATCTTTGCAACTAAACAGTTTTATCGTGATTTCAAAACAAGAAAACTGTCTCAATAACTTTACCTTCGCTGTATTTTTAATGAGAACCTTTATTGAAAGATAACGCTCCTAAAAAGTTAATTAACTTTAATTTTATGTGATGTTATAACATTGTATAATATTCTGTACTATACTTTTATATCACAAATTAAGAATAAAACAACAACGTAGTAGAATAAATACCGGTATTTACTCTACAACAACTATTTGCTGTAAACATTAGCGTATTGTGGATTTCATACTGCAGAATGCAGAATAGTTTGATTACATATTTTTTACCAGTAATATTAAAGTTTAACTTGAATGTTTGTTGGTTTAAGTTAAGTATTAGTGTGCCGGATATAGGTACACTAGTAGGCTGCGTGTTCGATTCTCACGCCAAACAATGGTATAGTTTTTATAAGTAATGGCTCTTGACACTCGTTTGTTCATATTTCTTGAATATTGATAAGTTAGTAAGAAGTTAGAGATTTCTTCACTCCTACTTATATTTTATTTAATGAGTAATACTCAAAATTGTATGCCGTTTTGAAGCATGCTATTTTTTTAAATTAGTTTCCGTCACTCCTTTTCACCCGCTATTCCGAGGGATATATTACTTTCCCGGGATAAAAAGTAACTTTTATATTAATCCAGAGGATATACTATATGTGTGCCAAATATCATCCAAATCCATACAGAGTTTTTCCGTGAAAGCGTAAGAAACATCTTTACATCCTTACAAAGTTTCACATTTGTAATATAAGGTTAGTTAGGATAGTAGAATAGATTTTTTATAAATCAGACTAAAATTTTAATTAGTTGATTTGAAGTTGAGGCGAGTTACCTCAGTGGTATGACGTCGAATCCCATAAAGGTCGAGGAACCGAATTTTATAATTTTACAAGCTGGAGCTTTCGACGAAGTAACGCCCGGTGGTAGGGTACTTTTTAGTACCTCCCTGACCTAGCTAGTTGAAAAAACCTGTCACCAAACACGTATTCAATGAGTGTTGCAACAATAATAGTAATAGTGAAGTATTTGGAATATACAATTGGAAAAAAAAGTTTTTTTTAAATGTAACCTTGGTGAGTTTCTACTGTACCAGTTAATTTCAGTAGCTTAGACCTTCATAGGGCCTAAATTGAACAACTAAATGGCTTAAAATTTGACTTTGACTAATAGTTTCATATGAGTCAGTTCCCATTGGCTTCGTTTTTCACCACCACCAGCTACAAACCACAGCCAGATTATGTTCAAATACAATCAAATCAATTTAAAAAAAGTTAGGTATTTAATCAATTATGAGCTTTCTAGTTTAAGGTCAAAGAACTGTCTCTTAAAAAAACTAAATTGTTGGACTATATTTTAGCACTAACATATTATTATGACCTAGGTCTATTCTAGCCCTAGTCAAAGGAACACACCAACCTAGTCGGTTAACAACCTCAGATGTCAAGCAGACAGGTTTCAAGAGCAACTTAATTTTACAATTAACCGGTTTGGATAACTAAAATACCGTTTGAATGCAACTCGACTGTGGCCGCTTAGGCCAGTATTGGAACAAATATTGGTCTAATATTAAACTAGGTTTAGTTGACTGTTGGATATTTTTTATTTTTTTTGGTGAGTTTTCTGAGATAAATACTAACGATGTATTTATTCATTTCTTTTTATTTTTTATTTCGAAGCTTTTAAATATCGAATGTAGCTTATAGTAACTTATATTACAGAAGTACTTAGTTTACTTTGATTTAAGATTTTTTTTGTTCAACGGTTCTTGTAAGGTTCTATAGAAATCAGAGATTTTTTTTTCTTTTAAAAATAACTTTTCTATACGTAGTCTATCTGTTGCCAGCTTTGAAAACGTACCTTTCTTTTGCTAGCCAAAAAGTTGCAAGAAATGTAAGCAGGAGGTAGTACCTACTAGGTAACCTAAGTAAGTTTTGTGTCAACAATTTGAGACATAAGGAAAAAAGTTATAATTTGCTCTTTTTGTTCTTTGACTTCTATCAACCGTGTGACCTTGCTAAGGTCTCCTGAAATAAAATGTAATCTTAGGGTTGATTCAATTACAAAAACTGCTCACGAATGCTGCAAGCATTTTTCACGTCCAAGAAAAAATCGTCTTTGTCAATTAAAATAAAATGAAAACCAAAATTCAACTCAAGCATGCGCGAAAATTTTTCAGCCTGGTCTGAACTAATCCTTACATAAAAAACAGGTTCTAAGTTTAAATGGGTAATTATTAAGCTGATGTCTTTAAGCAAAGTTGATAACTGAGTTAAAGAAGAAATTAAACAACCACAAGAACGTTCAAAATTACTTACCTAAAACTCTATTAATTGCATTTTCATAGTAATATATTCAGAATTATTATTCGATATAATATAGAGCTCTTCTAATGATAAACTAGTAATAATAAACCGGCCAAGTGCGAGTCAGACTCGCGCACCAAGGGTTCCGTACAAACCTGTAGGTATATAAGTAAATGGTAGTATAGACCTGAGTATTTGATATTAATTTCAATTTATGACCTATTAAAAAAAAAATACATACTAGATCTCGTTCAAACCAATTTTCAGTGGAAGTTTGCACCGTAATGTACATCATATATTTTTTATAGATTTATCATTCTCTTATTTTAGAAGTTACAGGGGGGGGGCACACATTTTACCACTTTGGAAGTGTCTCTCGCGCAAACTATTCAGTTTAGAAAAAAATGATATTAGAAACCCCAATATCATTTTTGAAGACCTATCCATAGACACCCCACACTTATGGGTTTGATGAAAAAAAAAATTTTAAGTTTCTGTTCTAAGTATGGGGAACCCCCAAAATTTATTGTTTTTTTTCTATTTTTGTGTGAAAATCTTAATGCGGTTCACAGAATACATCTACTTACCAAGTTTCAACATTATAGTTCTTATAGTTTCGGAAATAAATGGCTGTGACATACGGACGGACAGACAGACAGACAGACAGACAGACATGACGAATCTATAAGGGTTCCGTTTTTTGCCATTTGGCTACGGAATCCTAAAAATGGTTAGTAGAGATCCCTATTGGCAAGCAAGTCTGATGTTTCAAGCGATCCATAGTCAGTTGGTATAATAAAAATGTGATACGGCCGCTCATCGTGACACTGTCATTATTATTGTTTTTTTAATGTTTTTTTTTGTCATGTACTGTACTAATAAAGAGTTAGCTATCTAAAAATACTGCCGCTATTTATGTTCTCGTAAATCCAAGTTCGAACTCGGGTAGTGATGTCACCTTCACGTGATATCGCTAATCGTTATTTACCGATTTTCCACTCACATACTCATATACTTACTTAAGATGAGTGGAACAGATAACTAGCAAGATAATCTGTTATACATGTCACGAAAATATTTGAACAGTTTTTTATAAGAAATTTGAGAAAAAATGTTTCTTGTCGTTCAACTCTCTTAACAAAGATTTATGACCTCTGTGGCACATTGACTGGATTATGGAGCATTGCTTTCGATATTGTAAAATATTTGTAATTATGGACGATAAACAGAAATCAGCGAATGAACTAAGTTTAGCCTGCACCAAAAATTGGAACATCTAGATAAAAAACCCCGTTCCCGTGATAAAAAGTCTATATATATCTAGCCTATAATACTCGGGGATAATGTAGCTTCCTAGTAGTGAAAGAATTTTTCGAATCCGACTGTTAGTTCCAGAGATTAGCCCGTTTAAACAAACAAACAAAAAAACTTCCGCTTTATTATATTATAAGTATAGATTATAACTATTCGTTTTTAAATAAATACATGTCATAATTGATTCAAACAAATCAAAATTTTTTTTTTATGAGTGATTATACCTACATGTTTACTGGAAAAAACAATCATGACAACCAGACAATTGCGAGTTGAACGCGTGTAGAGTGTTCCATACAAACTTAACTTGTTGAAAAACATGTTCTCACATACATTAAAAATGCAAATGTAAGTTTGTATGCACATTATTGACAGATTTACCATGTTGTTTGAACTTAATAAACTCCTTATAGGTTTTCCTGTAATCTTTCTAATATCTAAATCAAATCTATAAGTAATGTAAACTTTATACTGTGTTTTTTTTTTTATTTTGGCCCCAGTAGCTTAGGAGATAAGGTGGGGGAATGGTCAATTTTCATCTAGACAAATAAATAACTTAAAAAATATTAATTTAAAACCATTAAAAAAATTGAGACCTTTCCAACAAGCCTTTTCATTGGATATTATCACACTTTTCAAAACTTTTTTTTTCATTTTCTAATTTTTGGACCAACAAGTGACCCAATTGGCTGTGACAAACGGATAGACAGACACACGAATGATCCTATAAGAGTTCTTTTCCTTTTTAGGTACGGAAACCTAATAAGTTGACGTTCAAAGTCAAAGTCAAAGCCATTTATTCAATTTAGGGCACTTATGAAGGTCAAACTTACTGAAGTTACAACCAGTTCATAAGATGGCCTTCAACTGAGAAGAACAGGCAAGAACTCCTCAATAGTAACATTAAATATCCACATTTTGCATCGTAAGTGCTTTACAAAGCCTATAAAGTACCGTAAATGCATAAAATTCCACCGCTTGCAAGTAAAGCTTGACGCAAAAAGTAGTACACACGGCGACACATCAAGCTATATCCAGTATAAGCTGATCTCGCATTATATAGGATTTCCTTACAATGAGAGGTCAGCTTATACTGGTACGTATAACTTGATATATAGCGGTGTGTACATGTACATACGGAGTGAGGATCGACACGACACTGTGCGACGACATACTAACGGTGCAGCATTTTATCTGCGTGTTACCGTTTTAAATGAAATACGTGTTCAATATCGATAAAAATCGGTAAAATGCGGTTTGAACTTGCGAGCACTATTTTTTACGAAGAAAATTGCGTATGCGCTATAAAATAGGATTGTAAAGGTTCTTAAACTAAGTTACAAAGGAATTATTTAACATAAGTAATAGACTTTCATTATCCCTGTTATTCTGTAAGGTTATATCTTCCACGTAAAGCTAGAACAAAATAAGCTTTATTTAAAGATTAGTAGAGTCGACTAAGACACAAGGCTTCCTATCCTATCCTTATGGTGCGTCCATGCTACGCGAATCGAACACGAGCCGAGCCATGAACGAGCACACTGCGAGCACGATTCGCGTAGCGTGGACGGGCTTGCGAGCCTCGAACGAGCATTCGTAGCGTGCTCGACTGCGCTCCGCTCGATTTTCAGCTTTTCACGAACACAGGGATTCGCATCGCGCTCATTGTAGCTCGTTAAGTACGTCCACGCTTGAAATCGCGAGCAACGAACGAATCCTGTTCCTTCAAGGCTCGGCTCGTGCTCGATTTGCGTAGCATGGACGCACCATTAGATGTCTCACTCAATGTTCATTCATGATTTTACGGTTATGTACTATTATTTGAATGTTATTCAATATAGAACAATAGCAACTTTAAAGTTTTTGATTTGGAGATCATAAAGTACTGGAATAAAAGTATTTGAAATAATAAAACCAGTGTTAACCTTTGTAATTAAAAGGCATTTTTGAATTAAATTTATGATATATATGATTTTTAACTTAAAATGTTATTGGGTGTATTGGTTGATCGGTTAACAGAGGATCTGCAGGCGGCGGCGTTGCAGTCAGGGTGTTACCTCCACGCCAACCTATCAATTGTTATTGAAATTCATACCCTCAGCCAGCGATAAATTTTGAAGTCACATAACAGTTGCCACATCATTACGTTTTAGTGCAAACTTATTTTGCATTATGTTGTTATGAAAATAACATTGAAACTTCGCGTTTAAAAGGCAATCATTGAACTATAAAATTTTATGTTATTTCTGTTTTACATGCGAAAGTCAAAGCCAATTGATGTGAAACTAAAATTTTATTAATATTGAAGGCCGTTAAAATGATGGTGGGAAAGTGGGTTAATTGATACGATATAAGTACAACGTATATGTATGTATCGATCTAATAAAAAAGGAAATTTCATAAAAGCCCTATGGTGCCGGTTCGCAGCCAACCGCATGCAGCAGCAGCAGCCCAGCAGGCGACGTGTCGCCGCGACACTACTTCTTTCTCTTTCGTTCCTATGTATTACTATGGAGGGGACGTGTCACTAGCAATGGAAGGTAGATAGTAGTAGGTACATAGAAACCAGTAGTTGCCACGACACATCATCTGCTGCTGCTGCATGCGGTTGGCTGGGAACCCGCATTTTAATTCCTTTATAAATATTTTTGTAGTTTATTTCCTATCTGTACGCGTACTTATATCACTAAAAAGGTATTTTTTTTAAGTTAATAGTTCCTTGAATATCAAGAAAAAAAACAAACTTGCTGTAACTGAATCCTGTATCTTAGAATTAATCTCTTTCCAACATAGTTCTTAAGAAATCAGAGCTATTTAAATAATGTATAAGCCACAGAACAATAAAAACAAGAGCTGTATATAAAATGGAAACAAAACCTAATATCTAGTATCTGTTGTGTGTCTACAAAAAACCATTAGTATTTATATTTACGTATTTATTGCAAAAAATATGGCAAATTCAATTCAGATATTAAGAAAATTATAAGTATGTTAAAAATGACGAAATTAACTCCATAGGTACATACATGCAGGGGTTAAAGTAAAGTAGTTATGGGACCAATGCAAGAGCTCTATAATATATATATATATAACTTCTCCATACAAAAGTTTAATACCATAACTTTTTCTGAGTATTTGTAAATATCTATTATATTTTCACGTGGCATTATTATGTAGTATATTAATTACATGGTTTCCATATTATAAGCCCTTCTTAGTATGGGATCAGATGGCCGTGTGTGAAAATGTCTCTGAATATTTAATCGACCAAATATATGGGTCATCAAATTTCAGAGCTGCTTCCCATACTACATTTTTTTCACACCCAAAACCTCCAAATATCATTGGCATTAAATTGACAGATGTAAAACATGATTGAGAAAGAATAAAATACGCTCTCAAGGAAATTTCGCCTAACAAAGTAAATTTCTCACGTGTCATTCGTTCATTCGCATCAATTTGTCACGTCATCAAATCACTCGACGTGAAACAAAATTTGTTACTCCAATTTGCGGAATGCTAGATTTTAGAGCTAGAATTACGAAGTTTGTAATGAAATATTTAATGGAAAACTAGGCTATAAATGGCGGAATTACAGTTATTCGTGACTGGAATCTAATCAATTTTTCGGAAGCCACGCTGCGTCCAATTTAGTGGCAGTCTCTGTAGTGATATAACATTGGCAATAATAGATTTTATTATGATTTCGTTCCTCTCATGTATATTGTACCTACTCGATATAAATAAAATAGGCAGAATAAAACCGTTACAATGCTCCACAAATTTCACGTTTGGACTTATCTACTCTTTTCTAATTTTTGCTTTTTTTTTTACCGTGCAAGCTTGTACAATAAAGAGTGATCTATCTATCTTGTATTTGACCTAAATCTAACAAAAAGCCAAGAAGGGAACTGACTCTCAAGTGCAGCACCGGAATAGAAAGAAAGAAAGAAAGAAAAAAAGATTTTATTTGTCCACCACCAATCTTATAATTACTTAACATGTAATAATACCTACAAAAAGTAATATATATATATAATTAAACAGAAAAAGTATACAAATAATATTAAAAACAAAAAATAAATAAGAAACGTTAAACATATTATTAAAAAAAAGAAAACACGAAAGGAGGACAAAATAGGGCCTAACAGCTCAGCATTATGCTGCAGAACATGACTGTACCACAGCGCTGATCTTCCGCTGAGGCCAGTTTATGATGTGATGTCACGGATATCTTGGCCAGAGCAACAATATATAAAAAATAAATAAAAGAAGCTAGTTTATACTTATCCTATAAAACACATATTTAAAAGTTAATTAAATTGTAATAAAATATGCTAACAACATCAGATATTACTAACACCAACTACACCGATAGGTGCTTGATTACCTGTAAAAATGGTCTCTATTACAAATATAGAGTTCGGCACAAAAAAATTAAATGATACACTTTTTGCAGTTGGATATTTCTCATAACAACTGGTAGGTACTATGTCTATTCCAATCGGTATTCGGAATAACAGCATCAAGTTAACGGAATACCAGTACTGTGTGTATGAGGGGTTAATTACCTCATATCTTACCCGTATGATTGTGTGTAATTAGTGCAATGTACCTACAGTGCGGCCGTCGAGATAATGCGTTTCTGACTCCTGTTATTGCGCTATTCTTGGAAACGGCTAATCCTATTGCGATGGGACTTTCACAGGAAGATCAGTATTTTCTTAGGCATAGCTTAGTGAAAGTACCATCATAATTAGACTAGCCGTTTAGGAGGAGTTCAGTGACAAACACACGTAGGTGCAGTTGTTTTTTTGTATACGTTTGGGTGACACCCTGGATGGTTTAGATAGGGTAGGGTAGCACCACAGGGTAGGGTAGCAACACGCGGACGAAGTCGCGCCGGGCAGCTAGTTTTTATATATAAAATTCTACTGCACGTACGTCACTGAACTCCTCCTAAACGGCTGGACCTATTTGAATGTTTTTTTGTATGCTTTTGGGTGGCATCCTGGATGGCAATGACTTTTTGATTTTGATTTTCCTATTAAACGATTTTCAGAATTGGATAAGTAGTTCCTGAGATTACTTCCCACATACGAACTCTATACAATATTAATAGAGATATTGTTTATGGAAATTTTGTACGCAGAACGCTGTGGGATTTACGTCTATCTTATGGATTTAAAGAAAAAAAATATTGAAGAACATCAACTACCACGAAGTAAATGTAATCATTTTCCTGGAGTGTGTATTTTAGCGTTATTAGTGTAGATGAAATTAACAATGGTTTAACAAAAGTCATGATAAATAATGAAAAATCTACAATTGTGTACAACAATGCTTTTTATGTTACACAGTTTAGAATTAATTATGTACCTAATAAATTATTAAAAATATGGTTACTCAAATTAATCAAAAATGAATGGAATGAGCTCCCCGCCGTGGTTTTCCCAATGGAGTACAGCATGGGGTTCTTCAAAAAGGGCGTGAAGAGATTTCTTCAGGGTCGGCAACGCGCGAGTGATACCCTTGGTGTTGCAAGCGTCCATAGGCTACGGTAACTACTTACCATCAGGCGGGCCGTATGCTTGTTTGCCACTTTAGTGGTATAAAAAAAAAATTACAAAAATAAAATTCTATTTTCCATAATATTTTAGTTTCACCATAATAATATGTGATGGGATGTGGATTATGCGATGATTTGAGGGTAGTAGCAAGTCACCGTACCCTGCCACCGTGCTATGGTTTCCTCACCATGTTTTCCTTCACCGAAAGCTCAAGCTCATTGTAAGATTCGAGCCCGGGACCTTCATCTCGGTATACGACGTCACTACCACAGAGCTATCATCGCCTTAAAAAGCCTTCAGGTAGAGAAAAAATACAAAGGCCGCATACCATCCACCACCTGACATAAAAATCAAGTAAACTCACAGGAAAACTTATGACAATTTTATGTCCATCTTAACTAAATTATCGTGGTATTGTTCTAAAGACTGAATTCAAATCATTAACATTGGTATGACTCTTATTTGCTTATTCATTGCCACTTATATATTTTTGTTTTTTCTATAGCTACCTTTTTTTTTATACCACTAAGTTGGCAAACAAGTATACGGCCCGCCTGATGGTAAGCAGTTACCGTAGCCTATGGACGCTTTTTAACCGACGAAAAAACGGAGGAGGTTTACAAGTCGACGCGTATATTTCTTTTTTTTTTATGTATGATCACGCATAACTTTTGACAGAGTAGTCCGATTTTGATAACTCTTTTTTTATTGGATAGGGTATACCTCGAAGGTGGTCCCATATAAATATGGATACAAAATACCTACCCTAAGGGTGGGAAAATAGGGATGATTTATTGTTCACTCACAGATTTTAATGATGAGTTGTGTATTACATCAAAATAAATCAAAAATTAAGCATGTAGTAATTAGTAGAGTATAGCTACAAAAAATTATAAAATAAAAAAAAATTAACAAAAAATAAACCACCGAAAAAACTGAAAACCAAAAAATAATTTTGAATATAACTTGAATTTTATAAGTTTTTGCAGTCGGGGACAAACCAATAACATAAGCTATTACGACAATACGACATTAAATGAAACCACGTAAAGTACTCATGTATACGATCAACTTTTACTATGGGACCGGGGGCTCTACCGCGTAACTTTGGTGTTAATCGTACCGAACACCATTAATGAAATACTTCCAATCAGGGCCCACAAATGGTCATCGTCGCGACATACCGCATGCGCATCATTGGATGAAATAATTAATGGTGTTCGTTACGATTACCACCAAAGTTACGCGGTAGAGCCCTAGCTTTAAATTCGAAAAAAATTATTGCGTTAGCAATATTGCTTGCTTCCTTTTTAGACAAACATTACATTTAACAAATATTACAAAAGAAATACATATCTCGTATATCGTAGGTTATTGGTTTGTCCCCGACTGCAAAACCTTATAAAATTCAAGTAATATTTTTTGTTTTTCAGTTTCGGTGGTTTATTTTTTTGTTAATTTTTTTTTATTTCCGACATCGTCGTATAAAAATAGTATGTAAGCTCGGAGTATATAAATACTACATACAAATGTAAGTGAACGTCGAAACAATCATGAGTAATTAAATAAAAAATATTTTCATACAATACTTAATACCTTGTTAATACCTATCTCAGTCATTTTTACAAATATTTCTAAACATATATCTTACGCCAAATTCAAAGTTCAAGTTAAAAACAAAATATGTAAATATTGATTAATAATTATATTTCTTTAACGAATATTGCCTACAATTCTTATAACAGAAATCTAAGTAGCAGTTTCCAATACTAACAGTATTCTTAGAGGCAAATCTGTAATCTTGGTTCCGTTCCGCATGATCTCAGTTGTATATAAACGTAATACCGCCATTTCACTTTCCATCCATATCTAGATCCACACGAATAGTTAAGATTTGTTCTAATTTCTATACCGTATCGATAAAACGTGAATAATCGAATGCAGCCTGTCGAATAGAAACTTTATTTGTAATAAGGCGGATCGACGATTTTTGAGGCCAAGTGAAATGGTATCATAATGAGAACGCTGAAAGGTTTATTTTTAAACATATACTAGAAAAAAACGAAACTGCAGCGCTGATTTTTAATGCTTAAATATATAATGGTGCGTCCATGCTTGGCGAACCGAGCACGAGCCGAGCCTCGAACGAGCACACTGCGAGCACGATTCGCGTAGCGTGGACAGGCTTGCGAGCCTCGAACGAGCATTCGTAGCGTGCTCGACTGCGCTCCGCCCGATTGTCAGTTTTTCTCGAACACAGCGATTCGCATCGCGCTCGTTATAGGCTCGTTAAGTACGTCCACGCTTGAAATCGCGAGCAACGAACGAATCCTGTTCGTTCGAGGCTCGGCTTGTGCTCGCTTCGCGTAGCATGGACGCACCATAAGAGTAGGCTCTGAAGTGACACTTATGAAATTCAAAAACACATCTAAACTGTCCAAAAGCTTAGGAGAAAAATGGTTATGGTGCGTCTGTAACCATCTCTCCCTCACATAAACAACCTCGTACACATAATCAATCTTAAACGGTGTGCGTTGGAAGGCTTTGACACTTTTTCGTATAATTATGTTTCTCAAAAAATGTTATGCAATTTTTTAATAAATTGTATCGTGTAATTTTAGACAACAAAATTGACATCAGTGACAATCGATTATAATAACTAAGCGATTGAGTAACTTTATAACAATCGATTTGCATTACCAGCAAACTGATCCGAGTATCATTTAGCACACTCCTTTAGCACGGTGAAGTCTTGTTTAGTAAGATTTATGATTGCAATAAATAAATTACACTCACTTCCAGTTACATAGCGCACTAACAAAACAATGTACCAAACGGTGTGTTCAGACTTCCAGCAGCTGGAGCATTAGCTTAGTTAGTACATATGCGCCCAAAACGCTTCAAAACATTATAATCCCGGTCCATTGATCTGCTATAAGACAAACACCTCTAAATGTTCCTCAACAAAAGATTGAGTTTCGAACGTAGCACGTAGATCAGTGATCACTCGTGCGTTAATATGTTTACGCTTTTTGTGTGTCATTCGATACTTCGGATTATTTTCAGAGATGCAAGTTAAAGGAGGAAAGCGTTCATAATAGTTTCCGACAATTTGTAATCTCTTTTAATTATGCAGTACAAGTCACATTAAATATTCAATTTAAAATTTCTTTATTTGCATAAAATTATGGTTCATTATGGTGATGGTATAGTACATAATTATTATGTTCAGCATATTTGCCATAGAAAAGGCATGCAAATTAACATAAAATAATAAAAACAGTTCAAAATAATGTTCAACATAATCCATTAAAATATTAATCAACATAAAAAAAAACGGTAATATGACTTTCTGCTTCGGTGTTCTTAAAAATACAGTATAAATACTAACCACATCACTTTTTTCAGAATCTGCCTCTTATATTCCACCTACCTACAGTCTATTTTCGTGTACCCCTCACAAATGTATCGACCCAGTTTGACTAATATTTACCTGCTTAGTACTATAAAAAAATCGGTGACGGACTATATCGAAAAAACCGTAGTCGTAAGAACGCTGGTAGGGTTCTTTGTAATTCTCGCATCTCTGGTTTTCACCCTAAGCTTCAAAATCCATTGTCAAACATACATCGGTGTTCCATCCACTGCAGTTAATAAGTCACAAATACAAAAAAAAAACGAGTGAAGTGTAGTGGAACCCCAACGAGGTGCGTTGATTTGCTGCATTCGTAACACATTTTATGATTTAAGTCCTCATGCTAACTTCTACTTCACGCTGTGCGCTTGTGAATTGAATCATAGTAAAACCCGCCTATACTGATGTAGAGACAAGTGTTTTTCCCACACCATAGATAGAGTGTAGAGTTACTGTTACCATTTTACTGTTCCTGAGCGATGTTTTTAACAGAGCAATAAACCGCTTGCAGTTTTTTTTTTAATTTCTATGTCGTTCTGTTCTATGATCACATACACTTTAAAACAATTTTATATCAATATCACATCCCTTCTCTATGCTTCACCGTATTCGGGTAATAAAATAGGTATTTCTAGGTAGAAAAGTAGATATTATAATAGGACATCATATTTATTTATTTACCTATTTCTTATTCTATTAAAATGTTGGTAGTGACAAACACTGGTAGAAGACGATATAAGTAGTTAAACGGGAAGGGTTTGGAGTTTTATACTTACACTCCATAATACATCTACAGTTATGTTTATATATTTCTTATTTGGGTACTGGTGGAAAAGGAAGCGAGTAAAATTAACATCCAAAAAACCAAACCATTTTGCAATAATAACATTGTAATACATTCACAATTATGTAAACACATTCGTTTAAAAACACAAATTACGAACATCGTATTATCCATGTTTTTGTTGGAAAACAAAACTTCTGTACACACGCAATTATCGAAACTGAAAGTGATTTTCACAATCGATTCTAAACTCTACCAATTCAGTAATAAGGCGTCTACTACCGTGAAGTGTTATTTAATTGTTTTCCATGTACTGTTTAACTGGATAACTTACGTCACTGATTATCTTGATAAATGCCGTTTTCACCATATTTAGGTCTTAATTCGCCGTAATTATTGAGCTTCTTTGAATGGATCATTAATCATCAATTATGTCAAATGAGATGAAAGATATAGTAATTATAGTTGTGGATCTAGAGGAGGTTTATAATGATAATGATCTATGTAAACTTGTAGAGAGCTCTTTGTAAGAAAAGGGAAAGTGTAAATATAAGTCATTTACGTACCTTTAGAGAGTTAATTTAAATTACAAATATACTTGAAGCGAGCAAACAAAGGCAAACAACTGTGATTCATCAGAAAAAACGTTAAAATTGAGTACGATATCAAAACTAGAAAAAATATTCTTGAAAACATTAATGTAAGTAACTTATTAGCATATCCAAATATTATTCGAAACATTACAGAGGGTCCAAAAAAGATCCACCACCTCCAAAAAACTAAACATGAAAGTCCAAAATGCACGAAATTCATGTAGATTTGCTTGTTTTGTATGGTTATATACAACGAACTATCGTGTTTTGTTTTTCGAAGTAAACCCCAAACCCCTTTATTAATAAATAAGGTTTAATTTCTTTGAGTTGAGTTTAATACCTAGGATTAAAATATATCCGTCACTTTCAAATGACATATAAACAAAAAGGGATCAGGCTATCTTAATACCTGGATGATCCTAAACTAATTTACACCTTATTTATTAATAAGGGAGTAAGTGCCTGTCCAGAAGGGGCGAAATTACGGCGATTCACTCGCGCGAATGCATTACGCGCATACGGAAATACATTGCGGCCACAAGCATGGCGCGAGTTAAAATACGCACGTATTTTAAATTCGCGCGATCACGGCGAAATCGCCCCTTTTAGACAGGGTCTAAATGTTGAGGCAGAAATCGCAGAAATCAAATAATTAATTTAGGGTCAGTTCACACCGAGACGCGACGCGGCCGGCGCGGGCGCCGCGATGTGTATCGCGATTACGTGAAGCCCCGCCGCGAGGCACATCGTGAAGCTACGTGAAATTTGCTGGCAGCACGGGCTAACGGGCTCTTGCACGCCGCGTCTACCGGCGAAGCATTGCGTCGCACTGCGCCTTACTGCGTCCCGAGACGCCTCGAGGCTCAGCGCGGCGCTGCGGGGTGTAATCGGATTATCTGACTGAAAGTTATACTTTTTTCGTAAATAAAGGTCTATATTTAATGGATACCGCGTCGCAATCGTCACGGTCTATTTAAGATAGCAATGACGATATATACATTTATGTAGTAAACATGTCACGAATTCTCTCATTGAAATGTGTACCTTTTTGGGTAGTAAATAAAGTTCTAGGTATATTGTATCGCTATCTTAAAAAGTGCGCGCCGTGTCGCGTCGCGTCTCTATGTGAACTGACTCTTACGCTCAATTTCATCAAACGTGACGAGGTCCACACAATAACTCTCATCATCATCATCATATCAGCCCATGGATGTCCACTGCTGAACATAGGCCTCCCCCATTGATTTCCACTTCGAACGGTTCTGGGCCGCTTTCATCCAGCGGCGCCCAGCGACTCTGACCAGGTCGTCGGTCCACCTGGTGGGAGGTCGTCCCGCTCGGCGCTTTCCAATACGTGGTCGCGACTCGAGAACCTTTCTTCCCCATCGGTTATCGGCTCTTGCGATACGAGCGATGTGGCCTGCCCATTGCCACTTCAGCTTACTAACTCTACGAGCTGTGCCCGTCGTTTTCGTTCTCCTACAAATGTCTACAATATCTCTAATTATACGGAATTATGATGTGGGATGAGAAGTTTTCGACGAAGGTAATTTCAGAGTTTTATTAGATATTATTTGGTTAATTATTGGATAAAATTATTAACTATTTTGATTGCATGTGGCCAATATATTGTAAAAATACTGTGTTAAAACGAAATGTTTCAAGAGTGCATTCTTAGTGCATTATATTTTCCATATAAGATAATGATTTTCAAGTGAAATAGACGTGACGTCATCGCATTTACACACGTCCCGCCTCCCTCTCACATTAAAAGTTTACTAATAACCGCTTTATTCATAATCACGTATGACATTGACTGTAAACTCTCACGTATTTAGGCGTAAGACGTGATAATGGCGGTTGCGAAAAAGCATGCTTGCAACTTCAAGCAACTTATGAACAAGATTGTCATAGATAATTTTGTTCGTATTGTGACATAGGAGAGAAAAAAAAAACATATAGCTACGAAAGCTACGAAAAGACACATTTTTTTTTCTTTTTTCTTTATGGCATTTTTATTTTCTTCAAAATTCAGCTCATGGTAAGACCTGTTCAGAATTTCCAACTGGCTAGAAAAAAAAACACGCGGTAAACGGGCGCCTTTAAAAGTAAAAAAAGCATATGACGTGTGATCGTTAGCGAATATTGCAGAACTATATACTGCTTGCTGTGTGCACAATAGTGAGTGCGGAACGAAGAACTGTGAAGCAGAACTCTAGAACTCTCTGTGTGATCGGCCGGCACCCAAACGTAAAATTTTTGTGTACGTTTATGGGTTAAGAATAATCCATTCATATTTTTTTCAGTTTTAAGACAAATAATTACCTAGCTAGGTAGCGCAAAAAATGCGACAAATCAGACACACATCGTATTTTTTTCTGGATCTATCGTATTTTCTTCAGAAAAAGGCAAACATTTGCGTAAGGTAGCGCAAATGTTTGCCTTTTGCTTAAAATATAAACTATCATACTCAAAAAAAAAACAAAAGAGAAATAATAAATATTTTAATATTGCCATATCAACAACATACCTAATCTAGTCTACTCAATCCAGCTCAAGCCCAATGTCGGGAGCGATGCATTTCCTGTACAACTGCACATGACACATCAATTTATCTGCATACTGCGGACATTTCGGTGCATATTTCATTATTTCACGCTATCTCCTAGTCGTGTAAAGTAAATTACGAATGTACCTAGTGTTCGTTGTACAGTATGTGATCGCTTTCGTTTTCAGGAGTGTTTTTGAACGTAGAGTAAGTGGATGATATGTGAGTAGACCTCACTGTGGCTATTTTACAAGCTTTTATTTAACTTGCCGTGTTAGTGTGGGCACGAATCTTGCACCTGAATTTAAAAAAATAAAACCCAACCGATTGAGCTGAAATTTGGAACATATGTTTATTTTGGATGACAATGCAATTAAAGCCTATTTTTATAAGTTTTTTTTACTATATTTTTTCTCTATTAGTTGATCATGGGCGTATAAAAAAATCAGGACGGAGCACTGCCTTATAAGAAATTGAAGCACTATATTTCCTACGTATGTGTAAGTAAAATCAGTACTGGCCCAAGCAGGAACAAGTGATACTGTGCCTTATTGTCACTATCGATGTCTCAATGCCAAATTACAACCAATCGGCTTACTATGGTGTACCTACATGTATGTGTGAGGCTTGTATTTACGAGACGGCCCGGCTTACTTGGGGTGCTTTACTTCATTTAAGGCGACCCTCTGTCCTGATTTATTATACGTCCATGAAGTAGATGGATAAAGTAGAGGTAGAGCCTTTTTACACTCAAAGAGTCCATTGGCGTGCCGTATACTGAACCAACCCGTGAAAGTCCCATCGCAATCGGATTAGCCGTTTCTGATATTTGGCCAATATAACAAGTGACAGAAACGCATTCTCTCGGCAGCCGCATTGTAGTATAGAAGTAGTTTTATTTCTAAATAAGCCAAATCAAAGCCGGAAAATGTATTTGAAATCACGTTGCAACGTAAAAAGCGTTTGGTTTTTGTGAAAGTGAATCGATTGACATCAAAAATCAATGAAAACAATGAGTAAGCTATGAATTTTGATCATTTTGCCGTTTTCACATTGATATCGATTGACTGCACGATATCACAGGCTGCCACACGCGTCATACTTGTGAACAGGTGCTGCTTGTGGAGGCTGGTCTGCTTAAGTTTGCTATTTATTTACTTATTAAATATTTATTCAGTCTTCTTTGTAATTTTGCCGCCGCGCCGGGGCACGCAATTGTTTTCAGTGCGATTAGAATGTAAATATTATGTAATGAATCTAAGCTTGTTTTGAAAAGAGTAATTGCTGAGTTTATTGCCGGCTCTTCTCAGCAAATGCAACCTTCCGAACCGGTATTAGAGTATTAGAGTCAGACTTTTCATAAGTGCCTGCGAAGGTTTGAATAAATGATTTTGATTTTGAATTTGAATCACCTGCGTTCTAAATTCACGTTGCATACATTTTTGCCTAATTATAGTTGCTTCGTAAACTTATGATTGTTTCAGTAGGTAGTTAGGTACCTATGGGTATAAATCAAATAAGAATACCTACGTACGGGCCACCTACCATAGCCTATTGACGCTCGTCTGTCTATTACACCTTTACTTGTATATTTTATTTTGTAAAATTAAAAAAGTGTTTATGTAGGTATAATGTTTTGGAAAAAATAGGCATTAAAGTCAGATTGTGAGTCCAAAAAAAATATTCAATAAATTTAACCTTGCTGAGTTTCTTGCCTGTTCTTCTCATTTGAAGGCCAACTTATGAACTAGGGCCTAAATTTAATTGGCTTTGACTTTGACTTTCTTGCGGAACCCCATATTTGAGAAATTCACGATGGGATGCTTACTCCATAACCTGAGCCTTCGAAGAAGGGCTTCTTTCCGTGAACTTTTTTCTAGGCTTGTGTACTTACCACATTTGACAACACATATCAAAATTTACTGACCCAAATTCAGGTCGAGGTATAGATAGGCACTTGTTATCGAGATATATCGTTATCAGACCTAAACAATATTTACATAGGGTTAAATTATCATAGTTTGAGACCTTTGTTAATGATATTACTTGTCTGTGGATTTAGATATATACCCCCTTACTCATAAAGCGCTATTTAACGAATATACTGTTTAAAGGGTCACGTAAATAACGTCACTCTATTGTCATTTTCAAATAATGTGACACTATTTACGTGACCAGTATATTAGTTAAATAGCGCTTTGTGAGTAGGTAAGGGGATTAATTTATATTGAACTGTACTGTATTGATACTGTACCTACTGTTATTTCAGTGTAGTTTTTCCAATGAAGAAACAACATAATTTATGTATTTTTAATATACACGTTTTTAAAACGAAATGGTGCGTCCATGCTACGCGAATCGAACACGAGCCGAGCCACGGACGAACCTACAACGAGCACGATGCGAATCCCTTTGTTCGTGAAAAAACTGACAATCGCGCTCGTTGGACGCTCGCAAGCCCGTCCAAGCTACGCGAATCGTGCTCGCAGTGTGCTCGTTCGTGGCTCCTACGTTCCTACACTTGATTAAATTTCTCTCTACTAAATAGCATAGTATAAGTAAGTGCAGGTGTCACGTGACTGTAATACCTGGATCTAGATTAAGCGCTCAAGTTGGCAGGGGATTTGTCACGATAGTCTCTGACTTTGTTAAATCGTGTGATATAGATAAACATAATCTTCGTATCTGTTACCTATATATAACATCGTGTTGAGGTACATACTTACTGGGTTTCGTTTCAATGATAAGTTAACGTTTTGATTGGTGACAAAGATGAATACGGATATTTTTGGCAGTTGAGTTCAATTTTTACTTAGGTAGGTACTATTTGTAAACTTGTTTAAGTTATTATTTATTTTGATGTTAGGTTTTTAGGGTTCCGTAGCCAAATGGCAAAAACGGAACCCTTATGGATTCGTCATGTCTGACTGTCCGTCTGTATGTCACAGCCACTTCTTTCCGAAACTATAAGAACTATACTGTTGAAACATGGTAAGTAGATGTATTCTGTGAACAGCATTAACATTTTCACACAAAATAGAAAAAAAAACATGGGGGTTCCCCATACTTAGAACTGAAACTCAAATTAAATTTTTCATCAAACCCATACGTATCCACAGTTTCACTATACGTATCTATGGATAGGTCTTCAAAAAATATATTAGGGTTTCTAATATTATTTTTTTCTAAATTGAATAGGTAGTTTGCGCGAGAGACACTTCCAAAGTGGTAAAATGGTAAAACTTCTAAAATAAGAGAATGATAAAACTAAAAAAAATATATGATGTACATTACCATGCAAACTTCCGCCAATAATTGTTTTTTTTTTAAACTCGTCATAAATCGTAATCCGCAATTTCATTCGCCTTTCATTTAATCAATTCATTATATTAAAAAAAAAAAAACTTGCTGCTACGAAACCCTTCATGGCCGAGTCCGACTCGCACTTGGCCGCTTTTTTATGTTTATCTAACAACTAAAGCAAGGCATTTCATCCAAAATAGTCCCTTGAACATCCGAAAAGTCAAGTCCACATAATCTTAAAAATGTACTTTTCCGAGTTTCTGTTTACAATTTTGTCTTATGTAGAACAGACACACAAACAATCCGGTACACCAATTGAAGGCTGACTTCCAAACCAGCAGTGCCTTCGGTAGCTTCGATCTTTATACCTGGCATTGACTTAAGAAAATCTTTTGTAAAAAATTCTGGTGGGAAAAAAAAACGATGTCCAAACTATGTAAATTTTTTTCTTATCACAACTACACTATTACTTCATGTATGTATATTAATATCTTTTTAATATCTTTGATTGAATGTTTCACGCCTGTAAATTGGAGATCACGTTTCAATTTAAAACTAAGACTTCACCTCGAAGTCGAAGTCATAATATAATTATACTACACATGAGCTGTGCTATTATCTTTCATCTGATACGGTACACCTCGTTTTATCTTTCACGCAAAGATTAAGTATTATACAGAACAGTCAGTTAATCTTTACCTACGCGCACTTTTTTTTTGTTTGCATTGCTTGATATTTTTGTTATGTTTTGTTTTGTTATTATTGTTTGTAGCGAAATAATAATTATAAAAAGGCTATAATTCCTATCAGTATTATTTAAAACTGAGTATGTTATGTTAAAACTACGGAATCGTTTTTGATGTCAAAATATGGTGTAAATAGCGAAGTTAAATAACTAAAAGCTGCACGTATTATTCATCTAACTGTATTAGTAACAAACTTGCCACTGAAATAAATGATGATAATTCACCGTATTTAGATATAATGATCACTTGAAAAATATACGTTTTAGCGGAATCGTAGCTGAGTCGCTAATAGTATGCTAAATTATCTCACAGCATGACCACAAATTGCACAATTTCTAACATGGTGCTATAGTTATCAAAAATGCTTAATGATTGATAGTTTAACGTGTTACCTGAGGCATGCAACGCACATAATATTTTTCTATCCATATTTTATTCTAACCATCAAACCCATCATCATATTCAATATACTTATTTACGTTACAAATGATATTATAATAAGTACTTTTTTACTAGAACTCTATTTTCATTACCATTAACCAGTTTGGCTCACAGAGGCTTAGTTGTTTCAGGTAAGCAATGATTCTTAATGACTGGTCTGTAATTCTATTCATCTTTGTTTGCGCTACATACAGTGTTGTTCTTAATAGCTTAGGGTTACCAACTAACGTTTGTGTGTAACGGTGAATTTTACAAGACCTTTTGAAACCACATATAACCTCTGAGAATATTTACTGTTAGCCATAGAAGTAGCAGCCCTACTATACTTATGTACTTTAGTGGAGATGTCAGCATTGCAAAATTCAGCAAGCTTGGACTATACCGGTACTATTTCGACTCTGGTATGTCGCTTCACAAATTCAGCATTTTATTTATTTTTCAGGCATTCGAAATCTTTTTCGTTTCATATAAAATTCAAGCCATGTTTTTTTATAGTATATTTTGTTTCAGCTTCAAGTTATTCGTAGATGTAACTCGTATTTAAATTTTAATTTACGTAAATAAATTATGTATGATGGTGACCCTACTGAAAGTACGAACCTGTTTCAAACACTGCGACTATTTAGTCGCAATTTGAAAATAAAATAAACACAATAGATGTGGATTTAAAAGTAGATTTTTTTTTATCTAGTCCAGTGTAATTGAAAAATATATTTCGTATGTTGGTGAATCGTGTCTAAATGTAGTTTTATATATTGTCTAGGTACTTACTGAACAATAAAGTTTGTTTATGCAAATATTTGTTAAATGATTTTGAAGGCAATTTGGATTTGAAAAAAATACTGATATTTTCCTGTTTACTAGTACTACTAAAGGGACTGACTGCCCTTGAATAACAAGCAGTATAGATTTTATCCCGGAAAACACGAGATCGCTCGGAATCTCAAGAAAACCGAAGGGTTGAAAATAGTAAAACATTATGTTATTATTTTAATTTAGGTACCTATTTACTTAATAGAGTAACATAACATTTTTATTTCGATTCGGTTTTCAATTCTTCTTTAGATTCACTTATTAAGTACCTTAATCTTTTTTCTGGTCACAGATGCGTATAGCACAGACATAAAAATTCTGTCGCAAAATTGTACCACCCGTGCGATTAATCGCAACATTTGTTGTAGGCCTAACTGATATAAAACAATTGATAAAATATGTAGTTCAGAAAATAGCAGTTTGTGCCTGTCCACCTGGCAGTAGGTGTGCGTACAAGTATCAAAACTTGTTAAAATAGTCGTTATTTTAACTAAATTGTTACACGTGTTGATATCTTGATCCTTTTTGATTATTTTGAGTAAATTAATATATTATAAATTGAGCGTAATTCGTGTTAATAAGTAGTGAAAGTTATTTGCATAAAAACGGTTATAACATAGTGTTACGAGTTCTTAGTTATGTAACGAGAACGTGTATTATTATAATGATAATCGTTATTATCATTGCATAAATGTTTGTTTTGTTTTATTATTAATAATTAAAATTGGGTAAGTAGGATTTATTATGAGTGAGTTGCATGAGACATAATCTTACTAAGACCACAGCTAAAACTATTTTCGTAAGTTCTGCTTATTTCACAAAATTTTAACCATGCTTTTACACAGAACATTATCAAAATTAACAACAGTTCGGTTGCGTATAAGTACATGCATTATTTTCCGCGATATTTTAGTAAAAACTCTACTAACTATAAATTGCTACATTTCGTGTTTAGTTTGAAATCAAGTATTTATTAAAATTACAATCTCACATAAGCACTCCTGCCAAACATTATTTAAGCTAAGAAGAATATAAGTTTTGGGTCTAAGTAACTTAATTTGCAGTTCCTAGAGTTTTACAAACAAAAGATTAAGACAGGGCCGTCTTAAGCCATGCCGGGGCAAGGGCCCCGAGGGCAAATTCGAGTTCCTTGGGCACACTCGAATTTTGGGCCCCGTTGGAAAGTACAAAAGTGAATAACTACCTAAAATAAAAATAAAATAATTGTGTAGGGTAAGCGAATATATCGGCCTTTCGGAGCCCCAGTTAAGAGTTACGTTATTATATAGATAACAATGAAGCGCTCGTTGTGTAGGAAGTGCTCGGGGTGTAGCATGATAAGCCGTTCTTAATCGATCGGCAAGTTTAGCTACCACAGTCATGGTAATACCTGGATGGGTGACCGCCAAGTGGTATTTCAAATCGAGCGTTTTCGTGCTTCAGAAGGCACGTAAAGCCGTTAGTCCCGGTTATCACTTAATTGTGATAGTCGTTAAGCTAGTTGAAGGCCTTCTAGGCGGCCTGAAAACTCCACAGTAGGTTGCCCACTAGTCTTTGCACCGATCCGCAGTGGGGACGCGTGGTTGAGTATCTGCCCATTCCCTTTCACCCTGATTTGTGAAAGGAGGCCTGTGCTCAGCAGTGGGACATTATAGTCGGATGATGATGAAGATGATAGATATAATAAATCAACCTCTGGCATAATTAATTACTTTTCTACGAAAATTCCAGTTCTGATTATGTTGTCGTACTGTTCTAATTAAAGAAAAATAAACAAATTAATTGTTTACCTACATTCTGCCGCATTATACTTAGTTAATGTATTCCAACATTTGATTAGATAAAGCTATCAATGTGGGAAATTTAAATGCTATAAAAATACTGAAAATATGCGATAATTAATTTGATAATAATAGATAAACGAATGTGTAACCTGATTATTATTTGTATTTTAAACTCGTTAAATTAGATGGTGAAATTCTGATTTCATTGCGAATGGCATATTGTAGGTGTAGTATTAATAGGTAGGTACGTACCATAGTAAAATAGTTGAATACTTAAATGGACCTACAGTAGATATTATTAAGGTTTTTTCAGCAATATGACAAACTCGTACGATCACAACTCTAATCATTTATGTGAGTTACGTATGGGAAGGTAACAAAAACATGTTTTGTAGTTTACACGAAGCTTATGCCGTTATTTACTGTGGCATTTGCTCTATAATTTTATTCTTTGGTATGGGCACTGCTTTCGGATAAGCGAAACATCATGAGAAAATGCTGCATGCCTAAAATATCTGTGAATTCTATCAAACTTAGGTATAGGACTCACGTGGTGGACTGTGTTCTTAGGAGGCACTAGTCGTTATTAGACAAAAAGAAAATAGATAACCCTACGATAATTATTGGAGTAACACTTTTTTATTATAAACATAATAGTTTAATATCTTTGGCTAGGTTATTTCAACCTTATTTTCTTACTTATACTTAGTGCAAGTGCAAGGAAAACACTAAACACCTACCTATCTAAAATTATATAAACATATTAAACTCTTTAATTTAGTTCGTGTTCATTTTAATTTTTTTAGACATGTGATCGGATAACCGATTATTTAAATCCTTGTCAGACTTTGATCCATAATAATTGGGACCATTGTCTGTATGACTGACCACCCGAAAATGTTCTAAGAACAAAGTTCTGTATGGAATTTTAAATTAAGTAAATAATAGTTACTCAATTGATTTAAACGACTGTCATGTCATGTGATTTAAAAAGAAAAAAATATTATAACACCAAGCATGTGATTTATTTTCTCAATTGCTGAGATCATTCATCATTTTCTATTATCATCGAATGCTTTATCGTTTTGAAGTGTTACATTTTATAGTATTTTCTCCATTTGAATACGGTTTAAATTCGTGTGATTCTCAAATCATTATGTCATGTTTGCCCTTGAATGTGACTTAACAATGTAGAGGTACGTTAGTACTATTATTTATTCTGTGGTAGAGGATGTTGGTTTAGCATTTTCCATATCAAAACTTTTTAGGATACCCTTCCTTTTTTACCACCTTCAAAAAAATGAGGAGGTTTCTCAATTCGACCGTAAGTATATATATTTTTAACCGACTTCATAAAAGGAGGAGGTTCTCAATTTTTTTTTTTTTTTTTTTTTTTTTTTTTTTTATCTTTGTTACCTCATAACTCCGTCATTTATCAACCGATTTGGAAAATTCTTTTTTTTGTCTGGAAGGGTACACTTCCCGTTTGGTCCCATTGTTATCAGATCAGGATTTTGTCTTCTTAGTGTACTTTGAAGTCGGTTTAAGTTTTTTGTAAAACAGTCCAATTATGTACTTCAGAATTAAGTTCAATGGGTTACGATACCGTCTTATTTATAATATTACGTTTTGTTCCTAACAACATAATTAACGTGTTTGGATTTCGATGTGTTTGGTTTGGTACAAAGTAAAAAATTGTTAAATATATTAGAATACCGTTGTATAATTGATAAACACAGATTTAGGGTATTTTTCATATTAGATTTTAATTTTACTTAATCTGATACTTGGATTATTTCCATGAATAATAAATTTTAAAATCTACCCTTTTTTATACTACGTAGTCAATATTAAACAAGGATACGGGCCACCTGATGGTAAGCGTTTACCGTAGCCATATGGACGCTTGCAACACACGAGGCATCACTTACGCGTTACCGGCCCTTCCCCCTTCCCCAAGCTCAGCAGGAACACAACATAGTTATTTTGCTGCGGTATTCTGTAAGGTGGAGGACCTAATTCCACAGCGAGCAGCTCTTTGAGCGAATAAAGGCTTTGTACCACATCTCTTGAATAAAAGAGAAAACACGTAAATAAATGGTAGAAAAAAAACCGAAGGAAACGTTTAAACGTTTTTATCAATTCGATATTGATTTTAGCTGAGCCTATTGAGGATCACGGAAACCTATTTCACCTAACATGTTTCGTGTAAATCGCACCTAACTAACTCAATTTTATTATCATATTCTATGTGGATGTGAAAATGGTAGCAGAAATGTAAAATGTGGATCGTCCACAATAACGTGGTCTCCACGGTTAAGGTTTGGTGTGAACTGTATATCTGATACAATCTAATATTCGAGCTCAGACTTGAAAGAAAAACACAAATACATGTTATCTTCGTAATCTTAATATCACTGGACCGTCCTTGTACTAAAATTCTGATTCACACACCATTGTAAGCTGCAGACAAAATTCTGGGAATGTCTCGATTATGAAAACGGTATCTTTAGATAGAATTGTTCTCAGCAATAACAATAATTTAATTTCATGTAGAATAACGTAATTATAAAAAAATGGTTGAGTGCAAGTCAAACTTTATGAACATAAGGTTCCGTAGAGTTGGCGGACGGCATTTAAATCAAACAGCTTTATAAAAGAGTTCAAAAAAAGGAAGTTTTATATTCTACGCGATCCTGTTTTTTTTTGTATAAGTTTTCATATAAAAAAAATTAACCGATTTGGAAGCGTGTGCCTTGATATCAATAGCAGTAAGCGGAACAAGCACATGTTCTATAAAAACTAAAATTCCGCCTAAATGTACCTATATAGCTTACCGCAGATCTTTTTTGCTGCTTTCGTAGAAATTGGTACCTAACTAATTAATTATCTAACTACAAAATCAGAGTTCCTACGTCGTTATTTTATAATTTGAGTGTAAATCCACTTTAGATTCGGTTTTTTTATGTACCTATCCCTCAACATAGTTCGTTCACAGCAATGTAGGCACTTAGATACCCAACTTGTTAATTCATGCTATCAAAAAGGTGGGAATTTTTAATCCCCTAATGATGATGATTTAGGCGTGAACGTATCATTGCTCTTTGTCAAATTTTAATGACCATGATAGTCAGAGTAATTGTACAGCGTTGATCATCTTTGATGAGATTTTTTATTCACAACGAGTGATTAATTAAAATGTGTTGTTCTTGATTTGTTAATGTATCAGGTTTTATCCTATCTTGAAGGTAGACTGTTATCTATATATATAAAAATCAATGCCACTTTTCGTTGTAATTTTATAACTCAAGAACGGGCTCACCTTTCCAAACCAAATGTTTAGGCTTTGTTCGGACTAATTAGTAGATGGTTTATATGAAGTTTGCACAAAATCGGTCGAGCTGTTCTTCATTTATCACATTTTTATTATTTCACTTTAGACGTAGCGAAGCACGTACCGGGCCGCTAGTCTATTATAAAATTAAAGTAAACATTGGTGTGTTAGACTCAATGTAGACTTAGGTCCGTATTCTAGAATCAATGCTCAAGCTAGGCTCAAGCCAAGTTTTAGTTATTAAACTAAAACTAGAGGCATCAAGTAAAAACATCTTCACGAAAATTTAAGGAATGTTTTAAGACCGCTTTTGTATAAAAGGCTTACTACAACATTAATGGATATTTAAATGACAGCAAGCTTGGGTGTAGTCGCTCTTGCAGGACACATCTTATATTAGATTTACTTAAGTTTGTTTTTGAAAAGAGTAATTGCTGAGTTTATTGCCGGCTCTACTCAGCAAAAGCTACCTTCCCAAACGTGCACTAGTCTAACTATTCTTAAGTGCCTGTGAAGGCGGATTTCATTATTACATGAAGGCTCAAGCGGAGATTAGTTTCCTAGTTTACGCATTTCTTCACTTAATATTTCTTACTTTCACTACTTGGGTCGCAACATGGGTATTTCATCACGCCACATTATTATAAAGGTGTTGTGAAAGGAAAACTGTGGGTAAGTATTTGTCAAGTAATCGAGGAACATAACAAAAGTCAGTTTTGTAAGGAATTTATTGTTAGGATTTCAAATTTTGAAATATTACCTTGGGACCATAAAGGGGTTTATGCAATTAAGCGGCGGCGTAAGATCAACATTTGATGTGGGCAAGATTCATTTTGCGGGGCCCTCTGCCAGCGCGCAAGAAGACGGATTGTATAAAATAAAATAAAAAAAACTCTGGATATTAAGAAATTTTTATTCGTGCAAAACCAACACCAAAAAATAAAGATCAACTAAGTACCATTAGTATCAACACCAAAGGACATTTCCAACCGGGACCAACGGCTTTACGTGCCTTCCGAAGCACGGAAATGCACGATTTGAAATACCACTAGGCGGTCACCCATCCAGGTACCGACCACGATAGACGTAGCTTAACTTTGAGAACGGCTAATCATTTTCTTGATATTGGTACATAATTACGTTAGGCTGACATAACATACCTAGGGTTCTTTTCTACCCCAGGATCGCGGGTGAAACCGCGGGTACATCTAGTATGTTAATATAATAATCATACGCGCCGACTCCGTGGGTGCTCGGGGGCTCCAGCAACCATGAGATCCAAACAGTGGGTGCTGAGCACCCAGAACACAGACGATTTTGAGCATTACCTCTACAATCTCACCTGTTCATGGCGCAAGCAAGACATCACTACTTCTTAGCCACGGAAAAGAGAATTAGCTATAGACTATTCTGGAATGGTATTTTTTGTAATTTTTCATCAAAATCAAAGTCATTTATTCAGTTTAGGCCCTGGTAAGGGACTTATGAGCGTTACATACAGTTGACTTTACCACCGGTTCGAAATCATCATTCATCATCATAATTCCATAACTACGGAAAAGAAGAGAAAATAAAAACCTGATTTGGAATATAATACCTACATTGAAATTTCGGTCCCCCATTCCGGCTTCCTTTTGCATAAAATGTGTGGGCCACCAATATATATACCTAACTATTCCAAATTTCAAATCAATAGCATCAGTCGTTGTTGAAATATAGCGCTGTGACAGACGGACGGAGTGGCACCATAAGAGTTCCGTTTTCCATTTTTGTTCGGAATCCTAAAAATATGATTATTCAAATACCTATTACATGAGTGTTTGAGGTGTACACTTTTACGTGTGCACAATAATGGGTGTGAGTGAGCTGAGCACCCACGAGGGATTATAAAAGCCGGCGCTCTTGATGATATTCTTTTGATTAATTAGGCTACGTGAAATAAATAAACAAAGGAAATTAGATTGTTCTCGTTATCTTCACTTATAGATTAGCTATATTTTATCTATAAGTATGAGCTGATTAAAAACATAATTTTATCTGTGACTCACTATAGTATACGCCAACTATCCTTCTATGTATGTATGTACCTACAGATGTAGTAAAAGGTTGAAATATTTAATTTGGAGATTTTATATATTTTTTTGTTGCAAATAATATAACTTTGAAAATTATTAGGTACACACGGCTACAGGTCAAGCTATACATTTCTAGTATAAGCTGACCTCCCATTGTACGGAAATCGTATACAATGCGAGTTCAGCTTAATAAGAACGTAGGAAGGTAATTTTTCGCTTCAACATAACAAGGTTAGGTACTATTAGGAAAGGAGGATTATATCTATTAGATCAATACAAAAAAAAACAGAGTAACTGGAGTTACCTACAACATTTTCCGCAATGGCCAATCCCAGTACACCTAACATTCTCATACTCATAACGAGATAAGATTAAAAATACCGAGATGGCTAATAAAATGTGAATAGTTGGTTACTTACCTCACCTAGTGTTGGACCCGATACAACAAATGCATCGTGGTGATAATGATATTTGGATATTTTACTAATAACTTTCGTAAGTCAACATTTCTTTATTATAAATATTTACAAACTTTCACCCAGCGATCTCCTGTTTACCTCTTTAGAGGTACAATAAAAAAAAAACACTTAAATTCTGATGAATGTTTAGATCCGTAATGGTGCGTCCATGATACGCGAATCGAGCACGAGCCGAGCCACGAACGAACATACAACGAGCCTACAACGAGCACGATGCAATCCTTTTGTTCGTGAAAAAACTGACAATCGCGCTCGTTCGAGGCTCGCAAGCCCGTCCACGCTACGCGAATCGTGCTCGCAGTGTGCTCGTTCGTGCCTCGGCTCGGTTCACCAAGCATGGACGCACCATTATACATACGTAGTATATTATTAACTCTGTGGTGAAGGTTTCTGTTTAATATATTCAAAAATATAAGTTATAAATAGGCAAGTGACTACTTAACGTTAATCTACATAATATAAACACATTACATATAGGGAAAGGTTGAGGCAAATGGAGGAGGCTTTTACTGCTACAAAGTAAACCAAATTACATAAAAAAAGTTTTTAAAATTATACATAAAATCATAATTTTAAAATTATACATTTAAAAAAAACATTTTTTGGGTTAAGCAAAACATGTTATTTAAGATAGAGTGTAAGGAAAATAAAGCTTATATTATTATTATTATTACATATATTTTAATCGGTTACATCAACCCTTAGGTACTACGGACTGACGTAATCGTACTTAGCAATAATACTTCTACTTTTCCAGTAAATAAGTTTAACGATTTAAGGCGATGATAGCTCAGTGGTAGTGACGTCGAATTCCGATATGAAGGTCCCGGGTTCGAATCCTACAATGAACTTGAGCTTTCGGTGAAGGAAAACATCGTGAGGAAACCATAGCTCGGTCGTAGGGTACTTTATAGCAAGCTCCTGGCTGGCTATCAACCTCAAGTTGAAAATCTATCTCCAAGCACCTATCGGTGTATTCCGACAGCTGCACTTGAGAGCCAGTTCCTTCTAGGCTTTGTGTGCTTACCACCTTCGGCCACATCATCACTTACCATGGTGAGATTGCGGTCAAACACAGGCCTATATACAGTCAAAATATATGTAATCCTCATAAAATCTTCGACATGTTTGCCATCCGAATACCACTTCTATGATGGCGTTTCTCCAACCAAGTACCTTGCTAATTTAACATTACTTATTAATGTAATCTACTATACTATAATCTAAGGTATGAAACTCGTAAGATAAAAGGATCAACATATCAACACAATTTTGAAACTAAGATCGTAACTGCAATCCACATGTTCTTTAGCATCACAAATATGGCAACTAAATAAATCACCTATAATGTCGGATTCCTCAAGAGACTTGGCGGACCAATATGAAAGGAATGTACTGTTTCATCAACAACCACGAAGCACTGGTCAGTTATTAACCTATCGGTTACGTGTCGTATGATGAAATACTGTGTTTAGTTATTATCTTTTATCGCATGTCAGTTAGTTGACGTGTTATGTCTGACCTATCTTGAAAAGAGATTGTTGTAAAGTGATTTCATTGGAATTATCTAAAATCATCGATGCATTACTTACTTTACTTCACTACATATAGATAGGTCTAACTGCATATGCCTAAAGGACTTGAGAAATGATGATCCTTATAACTAAATCAATCACATCAATCCTCCTTAATGCAATCAAACAGTTTCTTTAGCTTTACAAGATCTAATTGCTACAAATACGTCCGTTGGATCGTTATTATATTTCGAAGAACATTTCGAATTGTTTTTGGGATCCGAAATTCTTTTACAGTTTTAGCTACGATTGAACCTCTTAAATAGAAAACTAAAACAAACAATTCCTTCCTCTAATTGCAGGGTTGTTCACGATCCCTGAATATCCTGAATTGGAGGCGGAGCGAGGGATGTGGTCTGCGGCAATCGAAGCCATCTTGACGACCCTGCGTTACCTCGCGCCGGCTACGTTACTCACTCTCTTCTGGGGACAGCAGAGCTTCTTGTTCAAATTGCTTAAAAACATCGACTCTGCCTTCAGAGCTAGTAAGTAATGATTTATAGTACTAAGGTAACATCTAGCATGTAACCATCGCCGTGGGATGTTAATCGGTTACCGTAAGCTATAGACGCTTGCAACACCAGGGGAATCACTCTCTTCGCAACTTCTTGAAGGGATTTGCACAGAGGTTAAGTCATTATTCAGTCAGTATGTTTTTATATGCTTTCTGATGTAGTATTTTTGGTGAGATATGATTCCGGGCTGTCACAAGGCGTCAATGCTTAAAGCTTCTGTAGAATAGTTAAGAATCATGATGTCATGATTATCTAGGCTACAGGAGGTGTACCTACCTACATTAATACCAAACAAGGTTTTACATAAGAATATCGATAGACTAAATTGCTTTTTCGGCTTTATTTGTCGCGGCCACGATGTAAAACGATGCGTAAAATACACATCATTATCGCTCAAGTCTTAAAATAACAAGATAAACCAAACTGTGTGTTAATTTAATCTGTTACAATTTTAAAGTGCACACAAGATACCAATTTCTATTTATTTGGACTCTTATCTAGATTCGTCCATATAATCATCCATTGTCGTAGAGGAAACAATAAGAATATCATGAGATTTGATCCCATGATATTTATGGCAAGGCACTATATTCAAAATCATATTTCTGAAACAATAAGAGGTTTACAATAGCAGTTCTCGCAAGTCAGTAACGAATCTATCAGGTATATTTGTTTAAACAAAAAATCTATGCATTACTTAGGTGCTTATTTTGACCTAATTTTCAAGAATTTTGGAATTTTCTCGATACGATACGATCTTCTTATTTTCTAAATGTTATCTGTTAATCTCACAATTTGAACAATGATTATCAAACTTTGAACATACAAATGAACAATGAAATCTTGGTGTGTCTGAAAATATAGTAAACTTCTTCCATCATCATCCTTTAATGCCTCTCTCAGCATATTTTTTTGTGTAAAAATTGTCTCCACCCTTCGCATCCAGCTTTTTCTTGACTTCAAACCAACTGTTCGTCTTGAACATTTCCACTACTCGACAAAATCCTGACTAGGCCTCACAAATCATGCTAAAACTCGATCCTGGTACCTTTCTCATGCCACCATAATCTGATATATAGGTCGTATCTTAATAGTTGGTAGTTTGCAGTAATGACCAAATTTTTCAAAAATTTCAGTAGTCTTCTCAAGCGAAGAGCAGAAAGAAGCCGTGCTACAATGGCTGGCGGAAGTAGGTCCTGTAAAGGTAGAAGAGCTGGACACAGTTTGGCGCCATGGCTGGATATTATGCGGGGTGCTGGATGCAGCGCTGCCTGGTGCGTGTGCTGGACATCCTCCAACGAGCATGTCTTTGAAGCACGCGCAAGCTATCGCCGACCATTATCTTGGTGTTGAGCCTGTGAGTCTTATTTTGTTTTCGCTTAGAACCAGATATCTTTTCACCGTTTTTTCAAGCTGCTGAAGTAAATATATAAACAATATGTGATATTTAATATTCACTTTACCACTTACAGGTCTTCTCCCGCTCAGAGCTGGATTTGAACGACTCTTTAAGCAGGCACCAAGAATGGAAACTCGCTACTTACTTAGATCGAATACGACAAGCTCTCGCAAAATTAACACCACCCGTCTCGAAACCTACTTCCCAAAGAACTTCTCCTGAAACCACAAATTTTACTCTCGACTATGTTGCAAAAGGATCCGGATTAACAGCAGCTCAAGTGAATAATAAAATGCACTTCAAAATTTATCCAACATCACAACAGGCTTTGGATCCGGGGGAAATAACTATTCTGATAAGAGGCCCTACAGATACTTATGGAATGGCTGTCCTTCCTCCCACATTGGGGAAAGCTCAATTAATTCGACAAAAACTGCTAGGTCTTCAATCGAAACAGAATTACACAGAAAACGTATTGCCTATTACACAAGGAGCTACATACTTAAGATCGTACGGAAAGAATGATATGAATAAAACTTATTTCATACCAAAAACTAGATACGAAATTGAAATCGAAGCTGCACCGCGACCAGATCATATGAAAATTAGCTATGAAGTTAGCATTGAAGGCAAATATGAAATCTCTATTACTAGTAGAGGTCAAAACATTGTTGGTTCACCATTTTCAGTAAATGCCTCTAATAATATAATTGGTATTTTGGAAAGAGACAGTTTCTGTTTGGAGGACGGTGAAGAAATAGATATAGTCGACGTTAAAACAGACAGAAAGGTAGTTCTAAGAATAGTCGACTTTGTAACTGAAAAGATGTTGTTAAAAGAAAACGGCACCTTAGAAAAGATAAGCGATGATGAGGTAAAACTCTTGATGGAAACCGATATTAAAAAGCCAATAAATGCTAAATTTAATATTGACAACGAAATATCTGCCGTAACTATTACCGATGTCAGTGGACAAGTAAATAAACTTAAATTTAATACTGTGGCACATAAGATTTTAACCATGAACAGAGTATGCAAAATATTTAACGATGCTATGATTGAGAAACAAAAACGGTATCTGAAGGCAGATAATAATTTTATTTATCAAAGAAGTCAGCAAGATATTCCTGATATCGTTAATTCAACATTTACAGAAAGCAACACAAACCCATACACAATGCCTGAAAAACGAGATAAATTTATTATTCCTGAGAGTATATCCGTATCACTACGAACGGAGAAATCGAAATCTCTTTACGAGGAAGAAATAAGTAATGCCACAATTGAGATAGAAAGCCCTGCGGAAGATATACCCATAGAGATAATTGGTCTCAGTAGTCCAGAATATAATGTAGATGCAATTTTGGAAAATTTTAAGATAGCTGATGACCAAGCTGATGATGATACTGCATCACTTGATAAAATGACAATATCTAGTAATCCTTTCTTGACTGATATCTGTGAAGAGAACTATAATTTAGCTGAAAAGAATTTAGGTACATTTGTGACATCCGAATACGAAACGAATAATTTGCAAAACGAAGAAACACGAGACAGTTCTATTAAAATTATTATTGATACAATCAATAGTACGCCATCGCCAATGAATAATAATCCTTTTATTGATACAGATATTACAGAATTGGAAAGACCCAAGACACCAGTGTATAAAATAATTGCAGGTGAAGAAATAAACCGTAATGATCCAGTTTTTATAGATCCTAAAACTGAACACCCATCTGATGAAATACTTGGAAATGAATTTATAAATCCCTTCTTTATGCATCAGCATATTATTAATACTGATCAACACAAAATAGACTCCAGCCAACCAAATGTAAATTTTCCAGTGGCTGATTTCATAATTGGGGCCCCTGTTTCATTGCCACCAATTATAAGAGCTCCTTCTCCTCAGCCAGATATTAAGCCTATGATGGTTGCAAATAAAATAAAAACCATCAAAACGAAAGAAAATAAACCAGTAAATCAGGAGAAAGACATTTCACAGTCATCATTTTCAACGTCCATAGATACAAAGAATGGTAAAAAAGAGAATATTTCTTCAGGGTCCTCTAATTTTCACAGTTTTGAATCAAATCTGACAGACAATTCTAATGCATCAACAGGTGATAATAATTTTGACAATTATCGGAATCAAGGACTTCATTCAACTAGGAATGTATCTCCAAAGAAAGATACATGGGATTCTGCATATGTAAGTATTGACGAGAGCAACAGTTCTCCCGATACCAATAATAATGAAAATACACTGTGTGAGACACTAAGTAAACAGAAGTTTTCTCCTTGTGACGTCAGTCTCGGATTTAAACAGGAGGAATTCTCAAATATGGGACCAGCTGAAAAAGAATTATGGCAAACCTGTACAGATTTAAACGATGACGACAACAAAATACATGAAGATATTAAACCATATAAATGGGAAATCAAGAGGCCCATGTTCACACCAATAATAGAAGAAAGCGACAGAAGTGTATCTGCTGGTATGAAGGAATTATCAAGGGCGGGAACAAAACATGGAGAAACTGATCATGTGACGGTGGCATTTGCCGAACTGAATGATATGTACCAGGAATACTTTCCTAACTCAGATATGAGTTCTACTACCACTGCTAATGAAGACACTGAACTTCAAAGCATGGATGTAGAATACACGATTGATACTAAAGATGATAATGTCGATTCTGCGTCTGAACTATTATCAGATGTGAAAAGACATGCGGCGATATTAGAAGGAACGATTTCTGAGGTTCAGGCAAATGTCACTGAATCATTTTCAGTAAGTCAAACCCTTCATAACAAAGAAGCAGATCAATCTACCACCATAGATGGTCAAAATAAAGCTGAAACGCAATTTGGCGATAGTGAATACACTAATATAGTATTGGAAAAGAAAAAATATTGGGATGAAAAGATTCGACAAATACAAGCCAAAACTGAAGAAACTGCAAAACATCAAAGAAAGAGACGGGTATCTTCAAAACAATTAAAACATAATGATTCATTAACGAAGCGAAGAGGCAAACAACTTATAAAAAACTTTTTAAATGCAGGCGACCATCAAATAAAACAAGCCAAATCATTAAATATCGCTTCAAAACAATCAGAAACTATGATACAAGAACCAATTACCCAAGAGACTTCAGAACAGGAGCAATTACGGTCAGAAGAAAATCTTGTAGAGAAGTGGAAGAAATATTGGGATGACAAATTGGAAACAGAACATAATGAGACTGATTCGACTAATTTAATAGCTAAATCTCCAAAAGAAAAGATGCGTATTTCTAACCCACAAGAAAACATAGAGACGAAACCTAGTGAACTTAAAGATCGTTTAACAATACCAATTAAACACGAATTACCCGAAGAGGTTTTTAAAGCATTTGAAACAAGTCCCAAAAGGTTTTTTGGGACGTCTAGGAAACAGATTCTGAATAAGATAGACACTTTCTTGGGAAAACCAACAACGGTAGAGGAAAGTGTATCTGTCGACAAAGATGGTAGGAAGCACGATAGTGGTTTAGTATCTAGTCGCATATCTCTATTCCATAACTTATCTCATACCGAAGAGCTACCATGGGCAAGTAGGAAATGCCAGTCTTTAAGTAGCATTCCTAATAGAAAAGACAGCGTCAAAAGTGATAATTCAGAAGACATTATAATCATAGATATAGCAGCGGATACGGGTTCTCCTGCAACAGCTTTTTTAACAGCAAAAGAAACTCAAGATACTACTAATAAACAACATATTGAAAATAATTTTGTAAGCAAAGACAGTAAATTATTAAAAGATAAAAGAGCCAGAATGGAGCGGAAGATGCAAGACCAAAGCTTTGAAGAACCCGAAGATGATCAAACAAAAAGGCATAGTCGCGATGAAAAGAAAATTACGTACGTCAAGAAAGACCATAGATCAAGCCATATTGACAAGTACAAAAAAAATAGTGTGCTTCGAAGAACATCCATAAGTAAATCAGAAACAGACATATTCAACAAAGTTCCTAATGAGCCAGCTGATGATTGTATAGAAAAATATAAGTCATGCGATGAATTGCCAAAAATTAATGTGAAAAGTTTTATATCACTGTATGAAAGCGTCACTAAAACTGCTGCTGAATCGAAACAAGTCAAACGAATGTATAGTACGAGTTCTATTGATTCTCAAAAGCATTTAGTAACCATCAGCACAAATACAGGTACGTAATAAACCACTTTCTTCAATATTTAGAATAAAAACTTGAATCAAAATCAAAACCCAACAAAATCTAATCATTACAATTATTTCAGGTGCTGTAAATGAACTGGACGGTAAATGCATTACATCAGGTGGAGAAACGAATTCCACTAGCGAACTTAAATCGAAACCAGTGACACCATTAAAACGATGGCTAAACAGAAGCTCAGAAACAGTTAGCAGTGATGAAAGTTTAGAAAGAAAGACTCACACTTATTTTACTGATACTGTAAACAAACTGATCGTGACCAGCACACCAGTTGATGAAAGTCCCAAAAAATATATACTAAGGACACCAAAAAATCAATGGCATTATAAAAGTTCAGAAACTGTCAGTTGTGATAGCATTGATAGAAAAACTAATAGAACAAATTCTTTTGATCTTGTAACACAGCCAAATGATGATAAAGAAACCACGTATCTAAGTCTTTCCGATATTGAATTAGAAATCGTTGAAAACAGCCATGACAAATCTATAGAGTCGTCACCAGAAAGAACAAGAGATCCTGCTCACATCGAATACAAATCTCGTTTCAAATCGGCTAAGCAATTCTTTCAATCGTTAGAGGAGCTAAGAGAAGTCAAGAAACCAAAGAAACTCAACGAGTGCGAATTGTTATTAAATAATAAATCAACCGAATCTCTCGACAACGAACGACCACAGAAAAGAGTCAAGAAGAACATAAAATCACATTCCATGCCTTCGTCTGAAATATCAAAAATTTGGAAAGAATTACATGGAAATGAAGACAGCGATTCTAGTTCCACCAAATTAGTTAAAATATCGGAGAAATTTAATGTGGATGACTTATTCACTGATGTGATGGAAGGAAAGTTAAGCCGACAAGGCAGTTTAAGAGGAATACCACATAAAAAGGCTGTTTTAGAAGCTTTCAGATCTATGGAAAACCTTACAGATGGCAAGATGAGTCCATATGAATTAGCTGTTACGCAACTTAATGATTTTGCGAAAGAGAACAAAATAAAAAACGCTCAGACATATCTCAGCGAATATCCTTACTTGCCTACCACAGATCCGTCTAAATATCATTCCAGATTAGATGCAAAAGCTTCTGGTCTTATTTCATTTAAAGAATTGTTAGGGAAGAAACCTAGAAGGAACAGTGTGCCAGATTTAAGATTAAATCTTAAGTTCGAAGTAGACCTTTAGACAACTAAATTGTCACTATTTTATAAGATTATTGGAGAAATTACAGTATTTACTAGTACCTTTAAATTAGTTAATACTCAAGAATTTAAAAATTAGGCTATAGTAGAAGCGATCTTTTTATATTCACTAACCATGCTTCATCCATCACTTATCAGATATTAACGATCCCCTAAACATTTTATGTAATTATAAATTTTACTATTCTTTGTACAATTTTGTACAGTCATTGAATCTAATTAATAAGTTTTAAAAATTTAATGTAATTATTTATTCTATATTAAAATATTATTGATATTGAGTATTTTTTTATTTTCACCGTTAAATCCGCTTTAGTAAATTCAGATAAAAAAAGTAAAACAAGATTTTCCATATCTAACTTAATTATTTATTGTCAATAAAATATGACTACATTTCATTTAAACATCAAAATATATTTGAGTTAATTGTTACAATTTACTAAATTAGATAGCTTCAGATAAACTAACAAACTAAGTTCAAAATTGCTAAATCAGGTGCAGCGCAGAAGACAGACTATCCGCGCCGTACTTTATAGTATGTGAAAAGTCTGTGAAAGAATAGGATGTACCCAAATCTCTATGTATTCTTCTTTTTCTTATAGTACAAAATTATACATCGCAATCCCTGCATTTCCATAGAATGTACATCCCTAGCTAGTTCCACCGACAGAATTATCGAACGTGTGAGTGTGAACAATCAAACAATAAACCCAAAGAAGCGCAATGACGTTCATTTTGGTTGAAATATATTCCGCCAATTTCCCACCGCCGACAATGCACTCTGATTGGTTAAGTCAAGGACACGTGCGCTCTGATTGGCCAAGTCACAAACACACGATGCAGCGAGTGGTCCTTACTGTTCAAAATCAGTGACAAATCACTGACTAGTTTCGGAATTTTATCGTTCAGTATTACTACTCTAAAGGGATATTTCCTCGATGGTGTGAACGTATGTACGTTGCGTGTGTTGTATGCTTTTTACCTGTGAAAAATTCGCGACGGACTTTTTTGTGTGCCGCAGGCTTCTTCGCACAAAAAGTCTGTCGTCTGCACTGCACTAGAGTTACATTCGTCAAAACAATGACCGTTCAAAAATGTAGCCTGTTACGCCATTACAAACAACTACTACATCTATCCAAGTAATGTCCAAATATACATAATACACAGAAGGTTATGAGCGCCGAGTGTTGGAAGTCTGGTTTATTTATCTATTTGATGCGTTCAGTTATGACATTTTTTTTTGTTAAATATACAACAAATTTATTCAAAAAATTAAGACTAACTATTTATACTACTTTTGTGATTACAGTAACAGAAAAATATAATATAAAACAAGTTCAAATCCATCGGTTCGTCGACCGCATCAACATCAGTCTTGTTTAGGTAGGGCTGCTCCATCGTCGAAGCCAAATAACTTTGCTATTGGCTTAAATCTATGTCTCGTGCCGCGAATGCACATACTAGTGGCACGGATTATAGAGATGATTATTTTTGATCTTAGCCAACCCATCACTACGCTAAATGACCTGTTCCAGCGGTCAGAGATTGCGGCTCCAAGATGTTTAACGAAGGTACACATTTGTGGAGCGAAGACTCCGTCAACGGATGTGACAAGAGGAGTGAATGTTGCATGTCGCAATTCGCAAGCGCTTGAATATTTTCTTATTTTTTCGTCTTCAGCGGATTTTAATACAGAGGCGACAGGACGTGAAATATAAGAAGGAGCGTCAGTGTCTACGACACGGATATCAAATAACGCCTCCCTCTGTGCATCCCAAACGCCACGACAAGAAAGGTCTCCACGTAGTCCGCAGTCTCCTTCAGAGATTATGGGTTCTTTGACTACGTTACCCCATGCATGTTGACATAAGTCACAGAACAAATCTCTAATTTCATTATGACGACGTGTTATTAGACCACCCTTTTTACAACATAGAGCATGATCAACATTGAATTCATCGCAGCCGCAGCCATCACATGATTTTGGCATAGAGACTGGTAATCTGTGGTAACGTAATGCAAGTGCGTCTCTGAACTCAAATGGGGACAGATCGGAATGGTCTTTCTTAGTCGGTATGATAGATAGCCAATTGGAGGATTTAGTTTTCATTTTTGTCGAAATTGATCGTTCAATCGCTCTTCTCTTGATAGGATTGAGTTTGACCAAGACAGTATCCAAGAGTTCGTCATTGAGAGAGTCTTTCTCTTTGCGGCTTTCTTTATGTGAATCTTTGAGAGATTTATGATGTTGATAGAGGTCCATATGTGTATTTTCGATTAAAGCATTTGAGAACACTGACAACCTTTTTTTGAAAAAATTAATTTGTTAAAATTAATTTAATTTTTTTTTGTTATGTTTTTGTTTACAGTACCTTCTCAGAAACTTTTTGGTCGGAATCAATAATTCGGCGAAACGTATTTTTTTTTTTTTTTTAATTAAATGGGCTTGCGTTTGGCCACTGACCCGCCCATAAGGGGCGATGACGAAGCCTAAGATGAAACACGCTTACCCAGAAGAAACCTATTCACTCTGGCCTTGAAAGTTCCTAGATTGTAGGCGTCAGGAAACACAGACGCCGGAAGCAAGTTCCACTCCCTTGCTGTCCGCATTATAAATGAGGATGCAAAACGCTGTGTCCGTATTTTCGGTATGTCAACAACGTACGGGTGAAAATTTTCCCGGCGTCTTGTGGTTCGGTGTAAAAATGGGGATGGTGGAATTAGGTTGAACAATTCCTGCGCACACTCTCCAAAATATATCCTGTAGAAAACCGATAAGCAAGCAACCTTTCTTCGATGGTCGAGGCTCGTGAGTTTCGCCTTAATTAAAGACTCATCTCCGATGAGTCTCCTGGCTCGGCGGTCTATTGGCGAGGGCCTCAAGCTGGTACTTAGCTGATCCATCCCAAAGATGGCAGCAGTACTCCATGCATGACCGGACTTGTGCTTTATAAAGTTGGAGCAACTGCCCAGGCGTGAAGTACCGCTTAACCTTAGAGAGGATACCCAGCTTTCTGGCAGCTGTTTCTGCCTTCGACTCAATAGAACAGCCAAAGTTTATTTTGGCTGTTAATGTTATGCCTAGGAGATATGTATAATATAATATAAAGCAAATCGAGTAGAGGTACTTTTACTTCGCGTTCTGATGCAAAAACATCGACATCAGGATGACTTTTCACCAAAAATTTTTGGCCTATTGTGTAATGATAAATATTAAATCCTTGATATTTGGAACCTTGTTACATAGTTATATAGTTTTAAGCTGATAATTTTCTATCTATTATAAAGCAAAGAGGTTCATCAGGGTATACGGTTAACCTTTAGTTCCTTGACCGGCGGGGCTACCGCGAATCTTTGGTGGTCATCGTAAAGCAGACCATTATCAATTTCATCCAATGACGCTGATCTAATCATATTAGCAATTACTGTTGATTGTGTCGGAGTTTTAAGGCACTCTTTGACGACAAACTCAAAATCGTTGGCAGCTGTTTTACTCAGCTTAGAACCTGTTTTGTCTGTTGCTATTTTCGAGATAACCTTAATCAGCTTTTCTAAAGGTTGGTCTTCGAGTTCTTGTTCAAGGCCTTTCCTTGCTCGTTGCTGAATACGATTACTAAGGTCGTCATATTGTTTTGTAGTGGAAGGAGCACCCAGTACCCTATTAGATTTTTCCGACGTCGAGGGTGATACCATTGATTTTTGTATGGAACTCGTTGGTTCCTTTTCCTCCGATGCCAAAACAATATCATATTCTAGTTTATGTGTCTGATCTAGTTTTATTTGATGTTGTATGTCAGAGGAACGGTGAAGATGAAAAATTGCCGAAAGCCATTTATTGTTTTTCTTCAGGAACCTTACACGATTTCGAAAACACGCTTTGTAAAGTTGTTCACATCTACAGATAAATGTTGTGATAGTTTTGCTAAAGGTGTAGGAGTATCTATGAATATTATCGCGGTTACCTTTAGGATACAGAGCCTTTAATACTACAGCGGTTCTCTCAGTTGGGGAAAGGTCCATAGGTCGCATTTTCGACCTGGTAAATAAGCTGCTTTTTCTAAAGTTTTGACCATATCAAGATGAGTCAATGCCACTAGGCGATTGTCGTTGATTAAATCGTCTCCTATAACTGCCGCTCGCGGACCAATATGAGGGTTGGCGCCCTCATGTCCCTCTCTCATTAAGTCACTCGGTCGAGGTCCGAAATGACATCCCCCAGCAGGAGTGGTCAGTTCCTGGCGAGACAACGCAGCGGGAGCCGGCGCCGGGTCTTTGTCGGCTTCATGACGCCTCACCCCCGCTTCTCCAGTCATCGTGTACTGGTTTTGGGTTTTAGCATATGCTTAACGAGGGCGGACCCCTTCCCAATACCACACGGTCCTTAATCGAAGAAAGAAGCTTACATAGCCGTGGTTAGAACTACTGCGACAGAGCTTGCCCTGGTGCGGAGGTCGTATTTTAAGAAAAAGGTGTTTTTGTTTCCTAAATAATTCAAATTCCATCTCAGAATTAGACGCGTACCGTTACGATGCCGTCCTCCTTTGTTGGCAACCCTAAATTGGATTTAAAAAATATACGAAGATATTACATATTAATGTTACAATCATAAATACATACAAAGAAAATGCAACCATGTAAAAGTTCGCCAGCAAAAAATCTAATTCATAGAAAACATTGCTCCATGTACCTTTATTAATCAATTATATTTATGTATTTTTTGGTGAAAATCTATCACACGATTATGAAAATTTCTCGAAAAGTTTTATCAAGACTTTAATCTGTACAGAAACTATATAAAATGGAGATGGCCGCAACTCAGCTCTCATAACACACTGTACACACAAATGAAAATTCATTCAATTTCTAGCTAAATTAACCTCTATATCTATGAAGTGAAGGATTAAAATCATTTTATATGTATCTGCACGTAAGTCGATGTGGCATCGGCCCGTCTCCACTTGAGCCAGGCGGCTATTTGCGGGTCCGAACGATCACCTCGGGCCTCAAGTTGTTGATAATAAGCCTCACGTATTATCCGGAAAGCATCTACGCTTCTGTACGGTAATTTTGTCACTGGATCTATGTATCGAGCTGGTTTCCTGCAAATAAAAAAAAAACAATAATATCTGTGCATCTAACTGTTTATCCATCCGTCCGTTTGTTCGTCTATCTGATATTGGGCTGTGTTTTATGAACCGTGAAAGTAAGACGGATGAAAATCTATTGCCGCTACATGAAAAAATAATAAAGATGAAATAAAATTAAAGCTTTTTTGTTCTGTTTCTTTCAAATCACATTAAATCCTTGAAAGAAGTGGAAGTTAAATATTTACTCTCAAATAACGGTCTCGGGACATTTGGTACGTAGAGTAGGAATGTAGAACCTAACAGAATAGTGTCAAAATCAAACTCAGCATATGTAAAAGCTACTGAAGTTACCAATTACCAAGATTTGAGTAGCGTAGTGAGTTGATGATATTGAGAGATGCGCAACAGAGACCTGCAGGTTTGTGGAATGCTTTCTTGAAGCCAATTTTAAGTATGCCAAAGCTGATCTTTCTTTAACTGCTAGATTTTTGAGTTAGATGAACCTCAACGTCGATATTTTAAAATTCTATACATTTTGCTAGAATTCCGCCATGTTTTACGCCAAATGCTGTATCAATGTCGAAAGCGCAAGAATCAGGGGCCAGGGGTCAAATAAGTTGTGCAAGACAAAGGAGGGGACACGTATGGTGATGAACTTTTAAATTATGCCTGAGTATGGATGTGACTAATAATCCAATTAAGTACGTACTTTGTAACAGCACACAGCATATGTCTCCGTTTCTTCGGCTGTGATTTCGGGAAGCAAGCGTTGAATGCCTCATCCTTTATGTCGTTCTCAAATGATAATAGTGTTCTCGAGTAATATTTCTGATGTCTTATTGAAGCTTTTTCTGGTTTTTCTTCTTTGCTGAAATGTTAGAAAAAAAATTTCGTCAGATGTTAAATTTCTCTTATTATTTGGATAGAGTTTTTTACAGAACATTTCATCTCCTTCATACAATTGTGAGCTTCTTCTGAACGTGCAGATAAGAAAATATTGTTATCACACGAAAGTTGTTTTTTTCCCAGCCAGCACTTTCCGAAAATGCCTTTAAATAGAATGATGTCCTTTGTCTGACTTGTTTTTTGTTTTTAAATAAGGCCGTTACGCGACACACATAGGTAGAGCGTAGCGTTTATTCGCTCAAAGACCAGCTCGACTGGGGAAGTACGTCCACCTTACAGAATACCGCAGCCAAATAACACTATTTTGTGTAAAGTTGTGTTCATGCGTGTGAGTAAGGTCGCCAGAGCTCATTGGAGGGGGGGAAAGTTGTCTATAGCGATAGCGACTATTGTTTTGTGGTAGGCCCTCTGCTCACGAGAATAGGTTGAGAAATGCGATCTGTAGAGGAGCTCTACCGCGTGTGTTCTACCGCTTGTACAACGGAGTGTTCTATGGAATTGTTCGACTTGATGCCCACGGCTACCTTCTACCATCGCAACTCTCGCCATTGACGGGCAGTCCATCCTCACACATTGAAACAAGATTTGTTTCGAACTGTACGGGCTCAAAGGAGCTTTCTTCCGCGGACGCTCAGGTTGTGGAATGAGCTCCCCGCCGCGGTTTTCCCAATGGAGTACAGCATGGGGTTCTTCAAAAAGGGCGTGAAGAGATTTCTTCGGGGTCGGCAACGCGCGAGTGATACCCCTGGTGTTGCAAGCGTCCATAGGCTACGGTAACTGCTTACCATCAGGCGGGCCGTATGCTTGTTTACCACCTTAGTGGTATAATAAAAAAATAAACAAAAAAAAAAACAGCCGGACAGACTTACGAATGCATTTTTGTCCAAACTGAAACAGGCGCTTCGCGCTCTCGGTCAATTATACTGGCTGTCTCTTTTTTTTACTGTTCATTGGCCTGTTTGACCACAATCTCACCATGGTAAGTGATGATGTGGCCGAAGGTGGTGAACACACAAAGCCAAGAAGGAACTGGCTCTCAAGTGCAGCTGTCGAAACACACCGAAAGGTGCTTGGCGACAAATTTTCAACTTGAGGGTGGTAGCCAGGCAGCTGGGTACTACAAAGTACCCTAACACCGTGCTATGGTTTCCTCACGATATATTCCTACACCGAAAGCTCAAGCTCACCTTCGTCTCGGTATCCGACGTCACTACCACTGAGCTATCATCGCCTTACTTACCTATGGGATAAGTATCCTATAAATCCATTGAATAGGGTATCAGCTTATAATAATGTACTTACGTGGTAGCACTGTCCACTTTGATCTCATCGTCAGGACCTATAACGTCTAGATTCATTTTCATTTCTTTCTCGATCTTTTCTATAGGCTCCATTTCGACATTCGATTCTGATATATCTAAATCTGCCGGTGTAAGTAAGCCTGTAAATATTATTTCACAAATTTATCCAGTTCTCGTGTTCCAATTGACTAAAGATATCATTAAAACGATATCTAAAGTTCAAGTTGTAAGGAATGAGCCCCGCCGTGGTTTTCTCAATGGAGTACAGCATGGGGTTCTTCAAAAAGGGTGTGAAGGATTTTTGCAGGGTCGGCAACGCGCGAGTGGATACCCCTGGTGTTGCGTCCATCGTCGCTTGCCATCAGGCGGGCTTGTTTGCTACGTAAGTAGTATATAAAAAAAACTTTTGCCTAATAAAAGAGTCAGATTTAGAGTTTTTCGTCTTTAATTCATGCATTTTAATGTACTTTGAAGAGGGATTTAAAATTATTTTACATACTGCATTTTTTTTTTAATTGCAGTAAAGGTCGGTTAAGTAACAAGTAACCATGGTTTATATAAACTTACCTTCTTCACTCTTAATGATATCGCTGAAGTTTAATTCTCCAAGCAGCGGTAAACTCTTATCTTTGTCTTGAACGACATCCGGGTCTACAGGCACCGCAAATGAATGATACCTGCAATGAAAAAAATGACAAATGTCATCTATTTGTAAACAGGGCTATGCCACACTGAGGGAAAGTACTTTAAATATTAGTAGATACAATATTATGCTGCAAGAAGAATTAATTTTATATTCAAAAATTACTACATGTTTTTTTTGCCAATATTGTGAGAAAAAGATTTTTTTTATTATTTTAAATTATTTATTACCGTTAAGTCGAGTTTGTCACAGCACTAGCTCGACTCTCGCATCAGCGTGTCCCGTCACAAAAGGACTATTAAGAGTTTTGACAGATCGAAACAAGATGGTTTCCCGCGTGTGTTGCAGAACTTTTACTATGTATCTTTTGATATTATTTTTAGAGCTTATTTACGTAACACAAGCCCTAAAAATAATATTATAGACACATAATATAACTTTTACACACACGCGGGAAACCATCTTGTTTGGATCTTGTTGTATATTTTATTAATATGTATAATAATAAAATAAAATAAATAAATATCCTGGGACATTCCTCACACACGGTCATCTGATCCCAAACTAAGCAGAGCTTGTACTATGGAAACCAGATAACTGATATAATACATATACTACTTTTTGTTTGTAAATACATACTTAATATACATAATTACACCCAGACTCAGGACATACAGACATGTTCATGCACACAAATGTATGTCCTGTGTGGGAATCGAACCCACGACCTGCGGCGCTATAGGTTAAGACTCCACGTCTTAACCAACTGCGCCAACTGGCCCGTATGTGGGTATTTTGGAAATAAATCAGTCTGTGTAAAACCATCTTGTAGTTTGCATCATGGTGACAGCGGTGCACTTGAATTAATACAATATCAGTGTTTATTGCAATTAATTTGCGTTATAATTACGTGCTAAATCTGTTTACGAGTGAATTACATATTCGTTGTAATGGAGCACGCTCGCCCACCGCCGGAATTAGCTTTGGAAGGTGGTCTGGCTAGTCGCGCCGAAGCATGGCGTAAATGGTTGAAACAGTTCAAAGTGTTCTTAAAGGCGTCGGGAGTTCACAAGGAAAAGAGTGACGTACAAGTCAGTTTATTAATCAATTTAATTGGAGCGGAAGGTTACGACTTATATTCTACATTCAAGTTTGACAATGAGCAAGATCGTGAGGATGTTAATAAATTGATAGAAAAATTTTACGATTACTTTGGAACGAAGACAAACACTACTATCGTAAGATTTAAATTCTTCACGAGGAACCAGGAGAATGGAGAAAGTATCGATGAGTATGTCACGGCGTTGAAACTGTTGAGCCGGCAGTGTAAATTCGAACAGCTAGAAGACGGTTTGCTGTGCGATCGTATTGTATGTGGTGTTGCAGATAGTGCGGTTCGCGATAGATTGTTACGTACAGACGAACTAACACTCGAAAAGGCCATGCGAATATGTCAATCGAATGAAATGTCCAGCGATAATGGTCGGCATATCGATGGTGTTAAAACTGAGAAGAAGATGGCAGTCGATGTCGTGTGGAGGAATCGTGGAGCTTGGCGAGGTGGCGGCGCGGGCGGAGGCGCGCGGGCGGAGGCGCGCGGGCGCGCGGCGCACGGCGACCGTTCGGTACGGGAGCGGGCATGGGCGCGGCGGCAACGGGCGCGGGCGCTCGTATCTCGCCGCGCGGCGGCGGAGCCGGCGGCGGATCCAGCAGCGGATCCGGTGCCGCGGGTGATGGATCTAGCTGCGCGGGCGGCACGCGCCAGCGCCAGTATACAGTACCGTACACCGCGAGTACGGCGTTGGCGGATCAAACTCGTCTCTGTGCATCGTGTGCTGAGGCTTATTGCGATGGTGGCATCCAATGCGTAGCCAGAAGTATTAAATGCTTTTTATGTGGTAATAAGGGCCATTATAAAAAAGTGTGTCCTACTCGTAGATCGAGTAAGGTATACCAGGTGCAAGAAAACAACGATGATGACTTGTTTTACGTGTCTACCATCTTTACAGATGTTCAATCAGACTCTTAAATGGTATGAAACTCTCTATTTATCTAAAAACATGCTAAAACATTTGTTCAAATTGGATACGGGTTCGGATTTAAATGTTATTTCTAAGTATAATTTTCTTAATTTCGGTTTTTCTATTTTTGATATTATTCCTGATAATACAAGGGCCCAGTCGTTTTGTGGCAATTATTTATCTATTATTGGATCCTATATAATAAAATGGTTGTATAAGAATATCGAATATTCATTAAAATTCGTTGTGTGTGAACAAGACTGTCAAAGTATTTTAGGGAAGTCTGCCTTAGAGAAATTAGGACTAGTTGCACGTATTTACTCGTTGAACATCGATGATTATAGCGAATTGTTTAGTGGCCTTGGTAAGTTACCGGGAATTTATAAAATTCCAATTGAAAATGATGCCGTACCATGTGTTTGTCCAGTGAGGAAAATTCCGTTATGTGTTAGAGACCGTTTACTAGAAGAATTAATTCGAATGGAGGAACTAGGGGTAATAAGGAAGGTAATGCATCCTACGTCATGGGTCAATGGAATTGTGATAGCTGCAATGAAAAATGGTAGTTTACGTCTATGTTTAGATCCTCGACCATTGAACCGTGTCATACGCCGTCAACACTACCCTTTGCCCACTCTAACTGAAATTGCTAGCAAACTCAAAGGTGCCAGCTATTTCAGCAAACTTGATGCCAGATCAGGTTTTTGGATGGTTGAGCTTGATAATGATAGCGCTGATCTATGCACTTTTGGCACCCCGTTTGGGCGATTCCAATTTTTACGTTTGCCTTATGGTATAAACTCGGCATCTGAAGTTTTCCATGCTAAAGTAAGACAGATGCTAGAAGATTTAGATGGTGTAGATTCATTCATCGATGACGTCATCGTCTGGGGATCGACGAAAATTGAACATGATGCTCGTTTAAAAATGCTCTTAGAGCGAGCTATGCAAGTAGGTATCAAGTTTAACCGGGAGAAATGTGAGTTTTGCGTATCTGAGGTGACCTATCTTGGTCACAAATTTAATTCGGATGGCATGAAAATCGATGAAGGTAAATTGAAATCTATTTTAAATATGCCAAGTCCAAATGATAAGCAGGCGTTGGAGAGGTTTTTAGGAATGGTCAATTATCTATGTAAGTTCATTCCAAACTATTCAGAAAAAGTTACACCATTAAGAAATTTATTAAAAAAAAATATTGAATGGTGTTGGGGTAGTAATGAGGATGAGGTGGTTAAGCAACTTAAACAGGATTTGTGTAACGCGCCGGTTCTAGCTCTGTTTGCAGCCGACCAGCCAGCGGTGGTGTCGGTTGATGCAAGCTCACACGCGCTGGGAGCGGTGCTGCTGCAGGCAGGACGCCCGGTTGAGTTCGCGTCCCTTACCCTAACACAAACGCAACAGCGCTATGCTCAAATTGAGAAGGAAATGCTTGCAATAGTTTTTGCTTTGGAAAGGTTCCATCAATATGTTTATGGTAAAAATGACATTTTGGTGGAAACTGATCACAAGCCATTGGAAGCACTATTTAAGAAATCTTTAGATTCTGTACCTATACGGCTACAACGTATGATGCTTCGCGTTCAAAGGTATGACTTTTCCGTAGTGTACAAACCAGGAAAATATTTGTTTATAGCAGACACGCTGTCTCGAGCTCCCCAAAAAGAATTTATGCATGATAAGGTGTCGGATGAGATCAATGAACAGACTTGTCTTCTTATAGAAAATGTCAGGTTTAGTGATAGTAAATTTAACTTAATCAGACAACATACACAAGAAGATAGTGAATGTCAAATTCTTGTAAATTATATAGTAAAGGGTTGGCCGTTAAATAAATATGAATGTGATGAAGTTGCACGTACTTATTGGGATTACAAGGAGGTATTTGCGTATATTGACGGTGTTATATTTAAAGACAATTTAGTATTCATTCCAAAAAAACTTCGTACAGATATGGTCGCGCGCGTACATGAAGGGCATCTTGGGATTGACAGGTGCAAAAGACGTACTCGGGAAGTGATGTTCTGGGCGGGCATGTCACGCGACGTGGAGCGCGTCGTGCGCGGCTGTCAGACGTGTGCGCTGCACGCGCCGAAGCCGCAGCGTGAACCAATGATTGCTCACCACATACCTCAATTGCCATGGGCAAAAGTGGGTTCAGATATTTTTGAGTATAAAAAAAAATATTTCTTGCTGTTAGTGGATTATTTATCCAATTTTGTTGAAGTATGTCCGTCCGCACAATCAAATCGTTACTAATTAAGTCCATACATGACAATTCTGATTTCTATATTGCGTTGCTTAACTATAGATGTGCACCTAGAGATGGAGTCGATAGTCCCGCTCGACTTCTAATGGGTCGTAGTCTAAATACGCGATTGCCAACGCATACCGATAAGTTATTACCGAAGGCAAGCATTGAAACCGATTATTTGAATATTATACAAAAACAAACATTAACTAAAATTAATTATGATAACAAATCCCGTAAACTACCAGAACTAGAAGTAGGAGATCGCGTTATAACAATGGATGGTACAAAGAGGCGGGAAGCTCGTGTAAGTGGACGCACTCCATATCCTAGATCTTACTTTATAATTGATAGTAATGGCAAACGCTTCAGGAGAAATAGACGTCATCTTATTAAGGCCCCACCATTGGCTCCGTCATCATCCACCGCGGATATGACGAATGCTTGTGGTGGCAATAAGTCTGATAGTGATGATGACGTTTACGATGATGCAACTCAAAATTTTCAGAACGATATAGTTTTAAATAATAACCAGACAGTCTATACATCACCACTACCAGACTCACCACGCGTTGAGCGTGCAGCTGCACGTGACGCTAAAATCAAAATTAGGCAACAACATAATTAAACTATTATAATTACTGATGAACGAGTAAGTTTGTGCTATTATAGTAACCATTATAATATGTATATGTAACTGTTTGCGGAATTATTATTTTCATTTTCTTGTTCAGTATGCATCAATAATTTTTTTTTTCAAAAAATATATTGTATGTTCAATTTGTAATTATATTAATATTTATTATTAAGGTCATAAGTTATGTTTCTACATACAAATAACAATCGAATGTTAGATATCAGAAATATGATTAAGAAGTAACTAAAATCTTAATGTAAATTGTCTTTAAAGAAAGTATAGTCTCATGCATGCACTCAGTGATCAAAAAGCTGTGTAGAAATAAATCTATGCTAAGATATGTTAAATTAATATTTAAAAAAAAAAAAAAAATTTAAAAGGTTAAGATGTTGTATATTTTACTAAAAAATAATGTGTATAAAAAAAAATATTAAAGGGGAAAGATGTTGTATATTTTATTAATATGTATGTGGGTATTTTGGAAATAAATCAGTCTGTGTAAAACCATCTTGTAGTTTGCTTCAGATCTGTCAAAACTCTTAATAGTCTTTTAGTAACGGGCGGGACACGCTGATTCGAGAGTCGAGCTAGTGCTGTGACAAACTCGACTTAACATTACACATATAAATATTGCTTACCTAATCACTGGACCTGTGATTGTTTTCTTAGTAGGTCTTACTTTTTTCCTCTCCATTTCAATTTGCTCAAACTGTTCTGAAGTAAAAAGTATTGATTAAAAAATTGCTACAATTTATGGTCATGGATTTTAAGACACTCTCTCACATTTCTTACAAAAAAAAGTGTTGGTAGATGTCATTAATGAAAACAGTAGGAGCAGTAACAAAAACTAAGTACTATTCGAATTATACATCGAAATAAAATACTTGGGCATTTTCTTCTTAGTTTTAAGCTTTGCCAAATAAATCCAAATTAGGACTTATTTCTGCCAGTGTCAAGTTATATTATAATTTCCAGTCACAATAAATCACTTTCACATATAGTCCTCAGTCAATCAACATCCATAAAAGTCATGTTAAACTACAGTGGTGGTCATTGTACTAAACTCCTCACGGACTTTTTGAGACAACTTGAAAAGTCACAATACACAATACATTTCATTTCACATCACTGGTGCACATGGATTGATCTTTATTGGATAAAATACCACCGATGATATGCAATAAAACTCAAATTACACGATTTTATGAAAATAAAAACCGGCCAAGTGCGAGTCAGACTCACGCACCGAGGGTTCCGTACAAACCTGTAGGTATATAAGTAGTATATAATGTGTATAATGTAGTGAAAATCTTAATGCGGTTCACAGAATACATCTACTTACCAAGTTTCAACATTATAGTTCTTATAGTTTCGGAAATAAATGGCTGTGACATACGGACGGACAGACAGACAGACAGACAGACAGACAGACAGACAGACAGACAGACAGACAGACAGACAGACAGACATGACGAATCTATAAGGGTTCCGTTTTTTGCCATTTGGCTACGGAACCCTAAAAACGAAAACGCGACGTCACTCTGCAAGTTCCATCCTTGGGCACTTTATTTCACTTAGGTAGGGTAGTGCTACCATCCTACAGTTGATTACTACCACCAAACATGTGAATGACAGTTCAATCTTTAGGCTAGTAGGTACGCATAATCACTTAAATAACAGTTACCGGAATTCATTTTTTTTCTTATATTGATAACCATCTACTTCAAGGCATTTGTGGTGCGAGTTCCAAAGTGTTTTCTGTGCATCGTCATGGAGACTTTTGGTAAGATGTGGTGTTCGATTACGCGGACTAGTGCCACACTGTGACGTAGTGGTTTTCACTAACATAGTTATTATTTCATTATCTATGTTAGTTTGTAAGGTATATAATCTATGGACCAAAGTACGCTTATACTGAAGAGATTATTATCATAATGAGACGCGTATCCCAACGGCAAGCCAACGGGTTAAGCCAAATAGACATACCTAAGCTTTTAAGGTTTTCTCTCTCAGTAATAAGTGCTTCTTCTAACAATTCTTCTTGTGTAGGCATCTTTTCTTCCACTTTCTTCACCTTTTTCTTTTTCAATTCAGACCTTATCTTTATCCTTTGCTGAGTTTCAGCTGATTTAACTGCGGTACTTTGCCTGATAGATTTTCGTTCTGAAATGATTTAATTAAATCATTATAAAATATGTTGTTATACAATTAGTGTTTTTATTATAATGTAGTTAATACTCATATTAGAATGGACAGACTTTATATCCATTCAGACCATAATTTTTAGCAACAGAATTATCTTTTACTTACCTATTGATGAGTCAAATAATGATTTGTCGAAAGTATCTATATCAATTTTTTCTTCCTTGGTCTCTTTTTTGGGCTGTTTTGGTTTTTTAATGACTGGTGTTTTTGGTTTTTCAGTATCTGCTTTCTTTTTTCCTCTATTAGGATCCTGTTATTACAAAAATATGTTTTATTGCATTAAGCATTCAGATATATTCCAATTTGGATTTGCAAATGGCCCAGACTTTAAGCAAATGTGTGTGATTATTTACTTCCCAAACTTATATATATAAACCCTTGGAAAGTTGCCATATTTTTGCGACGCCATGGCCTTCTTGCCATAGATTTACCTACTAGTTGTAGTTCTAGCCTAATATCAATTTGTCAGAAAATCTCCAAAAAGCATCTTTTGAAAAAGAAAAGCACTGGCCGTCTGCTCCCACCGCATCACAATGCGCATGGCGCTCTGCTCACTCGACCAGTGTTGCCAACTGCTAGCTTTACTAAGTAGCTAGACATCTTGCAAAAAGTAGCTAGATTGCCAGATTTTGAAACCCAAAAAAGTTGCTAGAAGTAGCTAAATGTTTCTAAGTAGGTAGATAGAAATAAAATTGTTAAAGAAAATTAAAAACCAGTAGTTAATAGGTTTTTTTTTCAAGGGTAATTAATTTTCACAATATATTAAACAGCGAGCATTAGTTTTAAATGAGGCGATTTCTCATGATACATCTATGGTCAAAATACCTGTCAAATCGTGTACTTAAGGTTCAAATTGGATCCAAATATCAACATTTTGACAGGTTATTTGACAATATATGTATCATAAGAAAACTCCATATTCCCGGCCACCGACCTATACCCACATCTAGGCAAATAGCGTCGCGTTTAGTCTTTTTCTATCGAGACCCAGTGCCCTATTACGAACTTTCGAAAGTATTGAAATGTAGCTAGAAAAAGTAGCTAAATAAATTTAGCTACAAGTTTCATTAAATTGTAGCTGCCTAACACCAAAAAATAGCTAGATCTAGCTACCTGCACCGGTCACAGTAAAAGAAGTTTGGAGGACTATTAATGACCTCAAAGATAAAAAGGCACCAGGATATGACCTCATTACAAAGGAAATTCTGAGACAACTTCCAAGAAAGGCGGTAGTTTTCCTAACTATGCTGTATAATGGAATACTAAGGGTCCAACACTTTCCAGACCTTTGGAAAGTGTCACAAATCCTTATGATACACAAGGCAGGGAAACCAGCAAACCAAACCACATCGTATAGACCCATCAGCCTTTTACCTATCTTGTCAAAAGTTTGTGAAAAATTGATCCTTCATCGAATTATGCCTCTACTAGAGAACAGTAATACCATCCCAAACCACCAATTTGGCTTTAGGCAGCAACACTCCACCATCGAATAAGTACATAGAGTAGTTGAGAAAATAAGAAAATCTCTAGAGGAAAAAGAGTACTGCTCATCTGCATTCTTGGACATCCAGCAGGCATTTGATAGGGTCTGGCACGAGGGTCTTCTTTGCAAGATAAGATCAAGTATCCCGCACAGCTACTTCATCCTGCTGAAATCTTATCTCACAGAGAGAATCTTTCAAGTGAAAGAATCCGAATCGACTTCCAAATTCTTCGATATAAGAGCAGGCGTGCCTCAAGGTTCGGTTTTGGGACCGATTCTGTATACATTATACACTTCAGACCTACCGCAGGTAGACGGAGTCATGACTGCTACATATGCCGACGACACTGCCATAATGTCAAGTAACAAGCAGCCTGAACTGGCCACAGAGCAACTCCAACAAGGACTTGAAGCAATTACAAAGTGGCTTCAAAAATGGAGAATTAAAGCTAGCGCAGCAAAATCAGTGCAGGTCACTTTCACGCTTAGGAGAGAAAATTGCCCCCCGGTACGCCTTGATAATAATACATTACCACATAAAGACAGTGTAAAGTATCTGGGTATCCACCTGGATCGCCGTTTGACGTGGAACCAACATATCAAGAGCAAGAGAGAGGAACTCAACATTCGGCACAGAAACCTCTTCTGGATGCTGGGTCGTAATAGCGTGTTATCTATTGATAACAAACTACTCATATACAAGTCCATATTAAAGCCATCTTGGACATACGGCATACAGCTTTGGGGCAGTGCAAGTAAATCTAACATCGCAATATTGCAAAGAATGCAGAACGCAATTTTAAGAACATTAGCGCACGTCCCTTGGTTCACTACTAACAACGAAATCCATTTACATCTAAACATGAACACTGTAAAAGAGGAAATCCAGACATCGACAGAAAAATACCAAAAGCGGCTGGAAAAACACCCGAATATTCTTGCGACGAGTCTACTCACGCGCAGCTACCAAAAACGTCTAAAGAGAAAAGACATACTGTAGTAATATTTACTACAGTAAATACAAAGGGTAGCTATCCTCTCTGGAGGATGCACTTGACGCGACAAAAGCTCAGAAACTATCTGCTTATAGTAGAATACTGATTGCAGATTAAAAAAACAAAAAAAAAAAAAAAAAAGATCTAGCTACAAAGTAGCTAAGTTGGCATCACTGCACTCGACTCGGTCACATCGACACAGACATCCAACCCATTTAGATCGCCTCACGACACCCCAGGTGCGTTCAGTTACTACACACCTGTTGACCGGTGCGATCACCTCATCGCACCACATCACACACACCACTGTTACTAAACGCTACGATGATCGTCAGGTGATCACACGGCGTAGTTACTGAATGCAGCCCTGGGATAATACCGCGGCGACCCAGGGCGTCGCGACGCACAGTTTGAGAAGCCCTGCCATAGGCTATCCATGAAAGTGTAACATACAAATAAACTCACATTTGCATTTATAATATTAGTAGGGATAATAACATTATTGTTAAGTGAATCACTTTGAGAAAGGCTCAATGGAATTTGGTGTTTATTAAAATTTTGTAAATAGTCTGCATAAGGTTTTTACGGAAAGAAAAATTGGAAGTTGCCCAGAGATTTGGAAAATTTGGGAAAAAATTGAAAGTGATTTTTTGTATGGGATTGACATAGTCTACTTTTCATCCCAGATGGAAACGCAGGTGAAACAGTGGGACACAGCTAGTTCATGATTTAAAACAAACCTTGTAAGCTTTTGTGCCAACTCTTCTTTTCTGTTTGTCCTCAACATCCTGATCATTTTCAGCGGGTTCATCAGTTTCATCAATATCAAAATCAGAATCCACCTGATCTTCTACTTCTCTCTCTTCGCTGAAGTTTTATAGAAAAGAATACATCATTTCTCAAGTTTTTTTTAAAGATAGTAAGGTTAGCATTGGTTAGACGTATTACAATCACTTGAATTTTTTATAATAATATGTAGTTATATTGCGCTGCATGTTGTGGGTTTGATTCCCACATAGGACATACATTTTTGCATGAACATGTCTGTATGTCCTGAGTCTGGGTGTAATTATGTATATTTAGTAAGTATTTACAAAAAAAAGTAGTATATGTATTATATCAGTCATCTGGTTTTCATAGTACAAGCTCTGCTTAGTTTGGGATCAGATGACCATGTGTGAGGAATGTCCCAGGATATTTATTTATTTTATTTATAGTATCTGCAAGTCAATGGGAAAAGGCGGTAGGTTTCCCAGCCTCCATAGTAAATTTTATATAGGCAGGTTTGATATTGTACTGAATTGATGTATATAAACAAACAACAAGAGGTTTTAACCCCACTGATATAGTACAAAAACGGTTTTGTAACTATTAGAATATCAGTTCAGTTAGTCTCGGGCTGACCCAGGAGTTTCGTTAATGGAAAGCTAATACATGAATCCTTTCACTTACATGTAATCTCTATCCTCTTCGACGTCCTGGAAACCTCCGTAAGTTGTTTTATAGAAGTCGTCTTCCTCTTCCTCATCCAATAACTTTGCCATACGATTACCGGCATTGCAACGCCGTTCTCTTTTAGCCATGGTTTAATTTTACTGTTTATATAGGGTTCAAATGCTATGTCCCGCTAATTGTAAGCTCTAAAATAATATTTGGTTAGTAAATTACCCCTTTAGAATAAAAACGACAGACAAAAAACCACAGTACATTATTACTAAACTGTGTTGACATTGACAGTTGACACTGTGTAGTACACTAGAATTTGAGAACGGCAACATTGTACACACTGTGTACAATGTTGCCGTTCTCAAATTCAGTTACTTGCTAAAATAACTATGAATATCTACTTAAATAGCGGATATAATATTTACGATTGTTCATAAGATTTTAGGACGGTTACTCCGGTAGTAGTAGTATAATTATTTGGTTGTAGGTAAAAATATGTACACCAGTGAAGTAAAATTGAATTAATTAATTGTATCGTAACTTTTCAACTTTGAAAAAGTCCGTGAAGATTTTTAGTACAAAGACTACCATTGTAGTAAAATATGACTTTTATGGACGGTGACTGACTGAGGACTGATGGTCATAAGCGCGACTTCGTTCGCGTAATACCCTACTCTACATTTAAACCTTCCCCGGACGTCCACGAATATTTCAAACCCAAAATTAGCCAAATCGGTCCAGCCGTTCTCGAGTTTTAGCGAGACTAACGAACAGCAATTCATTTTTATATATATAGAAGATTAAAGTAAAAAAAAGTAAAAAAAAATGTTTTGTGATGAAGTACCTACCTACCAAAGATTTTCATAGGGCATCGTGCCTCTACCCAGATGGATAATCCGCCTTACTAAAGCATGACATTTAATTTCACTCCGCTTGAGGGGCTCCCTGAGCAAATCGCTCTCAGTTCGTACTGCGCACGGCTGTCAAATACTGTCAATTCTGGCTTGTTTATTTCACGTTGCCATAGAGGCGACTATCCTTCTGGACGTTTTAAATTCTTTGCTACCTACATAATTATATTATTTTTTTGGTACACTTTTATTAATTTTAAATAAAATACTTATCGACCGGCGAAAGATAGTTAATAACCAATATTATAATATTCGATTAAATGACATTGTTGGAACAAAATAAATAGGTATATAACTGGTGTGAAAAATATTTAGATTAATGATTTGACACAAGTTGACAACCAATTTTACGCGTGCAGTGCTGTGCGCGATCTGAATTTCACTTTATTGTGTCATTGGAAGAGTCGCTTTTTATTTAAATGTCTAGCGCTGTGCGATCTGAATTGCACTTTATTGTGTGCTCGGAAGAGTCGCTTTTATTTAAATGTCTATTTCGTGGGTTTTCTGAAATAGAGACGCTATGCTAGCGGAGCCCGCGCGCCACACATGACATCAAATGGGCATATATCAACCAAAACACGCGTCAACGCTTCGTAGTATCCGCCATACTTAGCAGAGGTGCGTAGCTCCGCGAAAAATATTAATTATGTCATGATGCGCTATTATTTCCTGTAGGAAACGAAGCGAGGAGTCGGAGTGTAACTCAAGGAGGGATTTCCTTTCATCGATGAGTCTACAAACCTTTATTTAATTGTGATATTTATAAAAATGCATTCGAGATTATGATAATTTTAGGTGTAAACGATAAACTCTGATACTAGTACTGCAAAATTATACATTGAAGGCAATGTACTCACTTTATTTGTACGCAAGGTAGCGAGCGCAACTCCGCACGTAATGTATTGCGTTCTTTCACATTCGTCGTGAGTCGTGACCTGTCGTGACCCCAAAACACGTGCATCGATAGTTTTGTTCGAACAATATCGATAAAATTCATCTTTTTATCACTGATTTGATTAAGGCTATAGTTGAAAGTTATATCAATATCCGCATTCATCTGTTAAAATTAAGCTTTCAAAACGAGAATTTCGAAACAAATAAATTTTATTTCAAGGGCAATAAACCGTGTAAAAATAACTTTTTTTTTAATTTACTTCATCATGTTAAACGTTTTTTTTTACAATTCAGTATTCTTAGCACAATTATTCTTATCGAACGTGAATTTTCTTACGGAATTTCTAAAAATAATTACATTTAATATCGACGAAATTAAAATATCGATAATTTTATTGATATTTTATCGATTACTTTCGCTGCATTAAGCGAATAGCAATAAGTGTTGTTACTCGACGCCAGTCGACGCAGCTATTACGCAATTATCAACATTATGTCTAATGCGTTTGAGTTCAAAATTGCGTTCCATGAAAATAACGCCATCTAGTGCCGAGTGGCAGAACTTTTTCGTCGATTGATTCTGGTTAGTTTGTAGATTACAAAACGACGTAAATTCTTTGTACGCTATTGAAAAATAAATTGTATGTTAACGTAAAAAGGTATATGTTCATATGTATGACCTGTGTGGTTAAAGCTATTTTTGAGTAAAATAGAAACGACCAATCAAAAGGATTGTTTATTTGTAGTACAATATATGATTTAACATTTATTTGTGTGAGTTTGGCGACGCTGGTTCCGATACAAATTCTAACGCATTGCCCTTCCAGTGTATTCTCTTTTCCGTGGTTTTCTGTACTATATTGAATATTCTTTGCCATCAGGCGGGCCGTATATTGGTTCGCCACCTTAGTGATATAGAAGAACAATCTGTTATCTGTACCTCTACCATGCGTTTTCTACACTAACGTAATCTACACACGCTAGCGACTACGGTGAATATTTTGTATAGCGAGCACCGCCTCTAGTGGACACTTTTAGAAGCATTTCATACAAAATGTGTCACCGTAGCCGCTAGCGACTGTGATGTGAGATTACGTTAGTGTAGAAAACTCATGGAAGAGGTACTGAATAAGTATAGGTATGTAATGTTATGATACATTTTTCAACACATTCGCTCGTAGAGTGACAATTATTGTAAAATTGAGTCTGTTTTTTTCCTCGCAAGTGTATTGAAAAATGTCGTATGACACTCGTGTGCATTGATTTATTACACTCTCGGCTTAATACCGCCTCGAGTGTTAATAATCAAATTTGCACACATTGTATCATAATGTACAGAGGCCGGCAAACAACTTGAGCCAAAGTCACGTAGTGGGGGTAAGTTCGCGCATGTACACTCATGCTCGGCCAATAGCGTGGACGCGTGCCGACAGAATGCCCCCGCGCACCTCTCTTTCCACCAACGACACCTTAAAATCGTCTACTGCGCACTCAAGGTCAAGTTGTTTGCCGGCCACTGTACTATTATTTTCTTTTTAACTGTACTTTATGTAGGGGTATATAAATAATTAAAAGAAAAAATATTTTGTGCGGTTTATTCAATTTTAACAGTTATTATAATAAGATTTTACTTCAGTCATCTTTAGTTGTTTTGGATAAATCCTGTAATTTTTTCTGCCTCATGTACTTTCATACCAATTCTATAGTCTACGTTTTACATACTCACTTACAGAATTCATATAGGATGGTTGAGCTGAACTGAACTTAAATCAGACAAATGTATTGCGTGTCTCATTACAATACGGTTCAAATCAGCTTCTTTCAGACAGTATTATTAATTATTAGGTAGGTATTATGTTAATCTATGGTTTAAGATTCGTTCGATTTCATGTGATTTTACATTTAAACTTTAAATAATTTTTACTACAATTACGTTTCTATTAATTTAGTAAATACAAAATAAGTTTCAACATAAAACCACAGAAAATGTATTTAATTGGTTATTTAGTGCTTTGATCATTGGGTTGAAATAAGTACAATTTCAAATAATTATTTTACAAACTAACTAGGTTAACTAAGGTTTAGTTCATAACTAAAAAATCACAATTGTTTATCAACACAATGACTTCATAACAATAAATTAGGTTTATAACTATAATGCAGAAATGATAACAATAAAATTTATAAAACATGTTAATAATGGAATGTATTGAGTCAGGGGTATTTATTTTTGTGATGCTTACAATGTTAAAAATACTCTCAGTTAAGTATATTAATTACATATAACTATTATTATAATGAGATATAATCTCAAACACTCATCCAAACAAGAGCAGCACTAGCTACTAAAATTGAGAAAAAAAAACTTAAATAAATACTTTATATTTTTCTATACTTACAACAAGCACTTTTCTTAACAAATATCAAAACACTAATTTTATGTATAGGACTGCAGAAAATTTGCATTTTAATACAATATTAGTATTGTTATAACGTGATAGTTAGCTTGAATAATTAGTTAATATTAAAAACAATGTGTTTCGCAACTAAAAATATAGCTACATTTCAGTATTACAACACAACAATATTAGATACCTATACCATTACGAGTCCTATTTCTCAACGTCAAAATAATCTATTTAAATTAAAACTAATAATTTGCTTTTTTAAAAAAGAAATATTCCATAATTGTATTGTATATTTGAATTAAATTCATCTACTAACTCAACATTTTATGCCTATCTATTTGCAACAAAGTATTTCATCTACTATTATTTAATTAAACAATGACATACATAGTTCTGCAATAAATAAATTGTAATAAATCTTTTATAAACTGGCAACATTAATTTTCAACAAAACGGACACAGTGCTACTCGCACGCCATACACTTTCCATCTTTACATAAATATTTTAATTATGTTTAATATTGTATGATTAGTTTAACTACTTACTTCTTTTCACAGAAAGATAATCTTATATTAATAAATAGTTTCATGAAAAAAGAAAAAAATAAATAAAAAAAAAACAAAAGCCCAACCACAGTACAGCTATCTTTGTTTTTTTGGCCACAGATTAACATAAACAACAAAAATAGTTTCCTACAGCATTCACTTGCTTTAATTGTAGTCTGGTAAACCAATAATTCATTAGTTTTAAAACATTACGATTTAAATAACCCACGCAACAACGTAATTAACTTCAAAAGTTTTAACGAATGTTATAACAAAAACAAATCAGTAAAATTATGGAATTTCGTGTATTTCATTATTTCCAACACGCTGTAACCTTGCTCTGTGAAGTTTAATTACGTAAAAAGAATCTAATCTCAGTATTTTTTTATAAATAATTAAATATTGCAAGTAAATAAAAAAATTGAGCAATATCATACGAAAAATTCCACAATTTTAATATAAAACAAAAAATTATCCCAACTACTTATAACATAATATTATAATATATCCCTTATTATAACGATTCCTACTTAGCTTAAATATTAAAGTTAAAAGTAAAAATAGTGAAACAGTGAGAATTACATAGTAAAATTTCACTACTCGTTTATTATATTTATATACAGGAATGTAGTGCAAGCGTGAAAAAATCTAAACTTTTCTTCAATGAGGTGTCCATGTAATGGTTGTTATTTAATTATTACTGCTATGCTGGTAACACAGATATAAAAACTCAGTAATAGTTCAGCGATTCTAGCGATTTAAGGCGTAACAGCGCTTTGCCATTAATGATCACCTCATTACAGTTGATAAATTCATAATAAATACTGAAGAAGTTAGTTGCAAATTCTCAATAGATGGCGCCACGGGAGACTAACCCAAAATAGTTGAATACCTGAGCCCGTGGTATCAAACCATTTTGTACGATTTATAACATAAATCGGAAATTGATTTCATTAATTTCCATTTCGATTTTAACAAAGACTATCCTTCATTCCAAATTTAATCTAACGATGTAATTTTAACAATAAATTAATATAATGTCAAAGGAGGAATATAAAATAACACCTCTACAGCATACTCGAAGAAAGCCATACAATGATAGAAGAAAAGCTAAGCAAAAAAAACAGCATTTAAGAAATGGCATAAACTCCGTAAAAAAACTATTGGTAACATCTCGTTTTCCATGGCACCATTTGAAATTAAATTGTATTCTTATAATTATATAATTTTCATGAAGTAAGTCAATGTAACCAATAAGTACTCTAACGAATTAAAGTTAGTAACATATATTAAAAATGACTATACTGATCCTTGCAACCCTGTGAATTCTAATCCTGATATAGTCAATAGGTCGTCTTCCAACTATGAAAAATGCATTTCAATTACCCTTTATAACGTCTCTATTATTTGATACTTGATACAGTGTCAGTAATTTTACTTCACTGTCATATAGTGACGATGAAATTTACCATGGTGTCAGCAAATATTTATTCTTGGATAATAAAATAAATTGCCCTTGGTTTGTCCTACTGTGAAGTAAATGTCAAACTAGACTATTCACTAAAAAATATGCATAAGGTTTTTGTAGACGTCAAATTTGCATTTCCATAGTCGGAAAACGATGAGTTACGCTACTAATAGTAGAATAGATTCTTAAATTTAAATGTTGAAGAGAACATTATTGAGCTACTTTATTTCTCTAAAGAATAAGTTTTTTTTTCAATTATGTTATAATGTATAATTATGTACATTGTTCCAAAATTGAGACAGTGAAACTGTGCTAGAGATGTCAAAAATTATCATTTTCTTTTAGTTCAAAAAGTTTGTTGTCACCTTTTGGCACACAATGTTGTGATTGAGCGATAATACACCAAATCATATTTGATTGCTTTTACATTTGCAAGCTATTTAAGACTTTTCGTTTCATAGTATTTGATTTATAAATTAATTGTTATACAATTGTATAATAAATAAAGTATCAAATATGTTGTATCACATTTTTATAAAAAGAAACACTTTTTAATAATACTTGATATTAAGTAACAAAATAACTCGTATCTTATTATTATTGTACTACAAAATGAATACTTTAAGAACAAAATAGACCTAGTATTGAGATAATCCATATACTTTTTATCCTCCGTTATTAGTTTAAAGCTTTCCACACACCGCATATTATTCTAGTCCTATGTATGTCCATAAAATTCTTGATACGTTGTAAGAAACATCGTTATCCAAGTATGTTGTTTTACCAAAATCTCACTATGGTAAGTGAAGATGAGTTATTTAAGTAAGCGGTTTAGCATTCCCTGTAAAAGCCTCAAATATACCATTTTGGTGATGACGTGGTGATAGTGTGTGGAAACTTTAAAATCATATTAGTCTTCTTTAGCAAATTACGAGGTAGTGTAAACAAACTCAAACTGCAATACTTACTAAGTGATATATTTTTTTGAACTTTATTAATTTTAAATTTGAAAATTGTTTACCAGAGTACTGATAAAATCTTATAACCATGAAAATTAGAATGTCTATTGTATAAGTATGTCCAAGTAATTTTCTAATGAAGTATAAGTATGTAGTGTCAATCTTACATAACCACATTGTGCTTATTCAAATTGTTCATGATGATAAATTCAGAATCTGTTAGGTAAAGCCAAACAAAAATAGACTTTATACAGCTTTTAGAAGGTTGAAATGTGCATAGTCTACCTCTAAAGTACCAAACAAACATTGAACAAGATTGTTTTCGAAATTTTGGGTATCAATAAGTATTTTTTTTTGTTATTCGTTGTAGGTATTGCGGTTCACATTCTTCGTTATAATTTCTTGAACAACTTTTATGTAATTTTTAAATCAAAACAAGGACTATCAGATATCAATCTACGTGCAAAAAATAAAGTCCATTTCAGTTTGGCGTTTACATTAAATATTTTTACAAATAATCATCGTCGAATTGTCAGTATACCCAAGATACGGGCACCCATTGGGGTGTTGAGCGTAGTTTGCCCAGTGCCGATTCCAATTGACCAAGCGTATCGTCTATATCGTTATTGACGATTGTCAGGTCGAAATAATGACCGTATGTCCGCCTTAGTTGCTCGGATTCACGAACCAGTACTTCTAGTGAGCCGTCGTACTGTGGAAATACAAAATAGTATGATTATATAAACGTAGTTAAAAGTTTACCGTTTCATAATAATAGGCTAGATTCCTGAAAAAATCATAACACCAGACCATTCTGGGGTGCGGACGGCTCATGCCCCAACTTTATACGCTAACGTAAAATGCATATAATTAAGACCATGGAACGCATCGTACTCACATCAGCGACATTATTGAGTGGTGGAGCAGCGATGAATACGACATACGGTGCAAATTCAGAAGTACGCAGTATTTTCAAAGCCTGAGGTTCGACATCCAATATGGCAATGCGACGCTCAGAGTGAATACGTCGGATGGTCTCTAGCTTAGTTCCGTACATTGCGTCCTCGTGGGTACCTGAAAATAGATAATGCGTTGAATATCACTATACATCAAGTCAAGTTTCAAGAATTTACTGTGTTAATTGAAAATAAAACTTATGCCATATATGTAGGTTCCAATTTAAATGTTGAATTAAGCTTTGATTGATGTTTTATATGGACACAAATGACTTCCTTCGATTATTCTATAGTTATCTGTGCAATCAGGATAATTACCGTATTCCAAGTATTCGTTAGCAGCAATGTCAGCCATCATTTCTTCGTGGGTTACGAAGTAGTAGTGGCGTCCATTCTCTTCGTCTGTTCTCGGAGGTCGAGTTGTATCTGTTATCAGATTTCAATCGTATTAGTATGAATCAAGTCTGTTTGTGTCCTTCAAAGTGACAAAAAAAGAGTTTCTTGCCTGTTCCTCTGAGTTGAAGGCCGACTTAAGAACTGGTGGCAACTTCAGTAGCTTCGACCTTCATAAGTGCCCTACTAGGGCCTATATTGAATAAACGGGTTTGACTTTGTAGAAACTGACTGAATTTTTTGTCATAAAATATTAGGCTTATGTTACCTTAGTAAGAAAACATATTTTTTTTTGCGAATCAATGGTGCCGATTCTGTTGTTTACAAATAGACTAATTAAATGTCACTATATCTCTTTCTTGCAAAGAACATAAAAGGATGAATGAAATTTAAAAGTTTTCAACGTAAATTTAGTTTGAACTTCTACTGTCGCTAATCACTGAAACATCCATCCATATTGTTCTACGAAGGTAAAAATAAATAAAAACTCGAAAAAAAACAAATTTCCCGCCTCGTAACTGATGTTTACCCTTAAGCGTGAATATGGCGGTTTAATTTATTAACTTCTGCCTGATAATTATAAAACAGTTAATCGTAGTATCACAACGAATACTCACGTGGTATAGGATAAGCGTACTGATCAGGATGGCGAGCGATGAGAGTATTTTTTATGTGACGGCGTCCTACACCATGGGCGCCGAGCAGTACTACCGTTTTCCTTTGGAAAGCTGCAAACATAAATTGTATTGTTAGTATAGGTAAATAAAAGGAGAAACTGACACATAATTGACAGATCAGATGCACACGCACAGCGTAAAAAGAGCTTAAACTTTTCTAACACATTTTTTTTTCAAAATTTAACACTAAGATTTTCTACAGTAGGGTAAGAATCTTGTTAATAATATGACAAAGGGCATGAGTGTACTCACATGGCAGCTTGACGACTTCTTCGTAAGTGACAACGTCCAGTTGGTCAAATACAGCGTTGTGTTTGGCTAGATATTTATCCTTGGATTGTTTTTTCTTGCGTCCAAAAATGGAACAGTTAACTGGAACAATATTATGCGGGTAAAAACAAATTATTTCTCAGGTATGGTTATAACAAAAACATTTAAAATTTTGTTAATTTTTTTTAAAGGCTTTCTTTACTTTCAATTATATCACATTTTATGAATTCACAAAATATAAATATGATTACACCCATCACAAACGTGCACGATAATTCAATATTTCTGAATAAATTCATATGAAAATAAATCAAGCCACACGCTTGACCTTGATATAAAATCTTTGTACTTATTCACGTATATCAAATTCACACGAAAACTCAACAGCAAATAATCTAGAAATAATAAGTTGGCGATACCAAACAAAAGCTTTTACCAAACCAAGGTTAGAACCCATTACCTGTATTCTCACAGCCGTCAGTATGCGACACGCAACCCTCAGCTCCTAGCGGCATAACATTACAACACGGTTCATGCAAATGGAATGGTATGGTTTTGGGCCACTACATACTTGATTATAGTTGGATTACACGGTATTGGGGAAATGTTTTGTCAAGTATTTAGTCAGAAGTATAATTGTAATGTTCTATTACTAAATTAAAATAAGTATAGCTTGGTAAATGATTTTACCATGATTTTACTTTAATGTCAGATATATCTGACAGTGATTTACTTCATTGTCATCGATATCAGACAATGAAGTAAAATTATATTTAGGTTATGATTTATTTTTCATATTCAGAACGTATTTTTTTTGTCACTTCTCCAGTTAACTTGACAAATCATTTTAATAAATATGACTTATTTGGGGTTACACAAACTCCCTATACAATATACCAGATATGCAGACTTTGAGATGGCCTGTTTTCGAAACCTATGTTAGGTAAGTCATGCTGAACAAACAAAAAAAGAAATATCAAAAAAAAAATGACACGCATTATGTCGAGCATGATTGACCTTTTGTATGCAAAGTATTTTATTTGAGAATTTGGTCCCATAGTTAAAGTTGTTCAGCAAGACTAACCCAAAATAGGTTTCGAAAATATGCCATCTCAAAATCTCCATCCAGTATTGAATGAGATACACATCTAGCTTTCTACCAAGATTATAACTGGCTTCTTTCTACTATTTTTGGAATAGATACAATTCTTCAGAACATGGGTCACAATAGCTTGGTATATATACCATGCAACTTTAAGGACAGGCCGTAATAAGTCAAAGATTTAACAGAGGTTTTATAATTGGGAGTTTGTATTACTCATGATAAATACAAGCAATTTTACATACCGACTGCTTCGTCCAATGAAATGTTTGAAAACAAAAGACGAATTAATGTTAATGTATTTGATGTAAAACTTGGTAAAAGAAATACAGATTAATACAAATTTATAAAAAATTGCTCATTATGTAAATAACATCGAAGGTACAAAATTACTAGATTTTTTAAGACACAGTTAAGAGGTAGAGTACCTTAGCTAATCTAATAAGATCTTTTTTCAGTAATCTTGTAAGAAATGATTATGAAAAAAAAAGTACAATACTATCTAATCTAAGTACATCAAGTATAATTTAAACATTGCAACCTAACACTGAAATGCACAAACGAAAACGAATTATGATTCTTGACAAACATACTAGATTGATTCACAGTTCGAATATACAACTTTACATGATAAAGTCAAAAATAAAATTAATACAAAATCGAAAGAGTCACGTGGTAGCATAGCGTTATACGTATGACTACATATACATGGCTTTCTATAACAATAACCCTAATTACAGAGCGCATTAGGTTTACAATAGTACCTTGATCGGTGGTAGATCTTTCTGCAGCAGCGCAGGCAGCTCTCCACTCCTGCAACTCAGGGCTGGGAATAAGACCGGCTGATCCACCTGATGCGTCTTTACGTGCTTGCCACCAATGGGAATCATCTTTGCTTATTATCTGATAAGAGATTAATTTAATTAAAGTCAAGTAGTAGGTAAAACCAATTATAACCAAATTTATTATGTTATTGAATGCGAGGATTGATTGGTTGCGTAGTAATTTGAGGTAAATAGGAAGGGACGTATAATACTGCTACTATATCATTCTGTATTCAATACCTGTAATATGTCTCCAGTAGTGAAAGCAATACCCGCTTGGGCACAAGGTATCAATTCATCTTCCAATGGGTCGTAATCAAATTGCGCTCTGACGAATATCTGTAAATGATATAAATTAATTAATATACTATGTATAGAAAACACGGACGACAAAAGTTCCGAATAAAATAATTAATGAACAAGAAACATTGAAATATGCGTTAATAATAACAGTAAAACTTTTGTCATCTGTAGACAAGGACAATGATGTCAAGTATGAAATTATATGTCACGAAAATATGAAAGTGGAAGAATGCAATGATATTCTAATATTAGTACTTAGTATATTTATGGATGATTGCTTTGTAGATAAATGTTCAATGATAAATGCAAACAATGTAAGGAATCAGATGTAAGACAGAAAAAGTGTGGTAGATGAATGTGTGAAGCAATGGTAAAAGAACAACAAGCGCACAGAAACGAGGAGATCGCGGGGACGCGCAGCCATGCCCAGGTGATAACAACATAACACAACATATAACATAAACAAACATAAAACACAAAGTAGCAACGGGTCTGTTCACGCTACTTACTAGCACGGGCGAAGGCTTTATCCGGAAAAGCTAGTTAGAAGAAAAATACAAATTTTAAAAATGTTGCTTTTAATACCAATTATTTTCTGCTTTATGACAAGCATTGAATGTGGAAACTTCATGTGCGCTTGTCGACTTTTTATTTTGATTGTTCAATGTAGTAATTTATTGTGTTAAACAAGCGTTAAAGTCACACTACTAATCTATATTGTTAATCAAATATGGTAAGTATCTTGGCATAAAGAAGATTTTTTTAAATATTAATTTATTTATTCAAGCCATAACAAAGAAACTACAACTACTGAATTCAAAGTGTATCATAAATTACGGACTTAGGTTTGACAAAAGGATAATTGCAAATTCTCACGTATTCAGAATTGGGGATTCTCCATAAACTTTTTACCTCGCATGGTGGCGGTGCTGACCGATAAGATGGCACAATCTTGAATGTCACTGAACCGCGAGCCTCGCGCTGAAAATTTGTAAGTTAAATATCAAATTGAAATAGGTACTTACTAGTTTACTTCGATGACATTATTATCTTCTCAGCTCTTGAAGTGAACAATTAAAATGGGCATGATATCAATATATAACTAGTTAAAACCTATGTATTTTAGTAAGCAAGCAGCACAAAATCTCATCCATTGGCTGATACAAAAAGCAGTTCATAGATCCACAGTAGAGACAGAACCAGTCATCAGATCGTAACATATGACATAGCATCATCACAATTTATACCAGCATTCTCTGGAGTTGCGCGACTGATTGGTTCGCGACGGGCGTGCCGTTGATCTCTCTGATCTCATCGCCGACGTGCAGCGTCGCTTGTCGGTGTATCATGCCGCCGTGCATTATGCGGGCCACGATGCACCGACCGTCGTCTGCTAGTTTGAGGGTTATGCCCTGGACAAAGATTATTGATGGATGAGTGACAATTTACGAGTAACATGTACATCAATAGACGGTAGACGATCAATTTTAATGTTAGTGTTTGGTGTTCGATGTATAAATCAATATAATGCAAATAGGACTAACAAGATTCTCCTATCATCACAATCATGATCTAAATATAAAACCTGATTAATAGTTAACTATTGATCAATACTTAATAATGAAAAAGCACGTAATTAAAAAGTTCGTTTAAAATTAAGGATGTCATAATCAGATGTAAGGCAAAGTAGTGAGGCACTCGTGTTTACTAACGTCTCGAAAGTTTTGCACGATTTCAAAGGTTTCCCACGAATAACCAACTTCTTAAACTAGAAGATTAATAAACTTGCTGAAATGCCTTTTAAACAACATTTTACGAAAGTAATCAAGTAAGCGTGTGAAGAAACCCACAATATAAACCATAATAAAATAAGATGCCTGGTGTTTTATAAAGGCTTCTTTTAATAGACACTTGTAGATTTCTGTTTGGAGAGTACTTTACTTTCCACTGTAAAGTTTACTATGAGGTAGACCTATAGATATGGAATATATAAAGACACAAATGAAATCCTTTAAAACTCAACAAAAAATAATTGGGTACCTACGCGATATAACACTTGAGAAGGTACTTGTAAGAGAGTTAAACCACGTTAAACGAGGACACGTTTCATGGATGAGCGCTAATCATAGATCTGTCGCAATTAGTAACGTTCGTACTTAAGTGTTAGAACGGAACGTCCTATTTCCGTAAACAATTAGGTCAACTTTATATAGTGACGCTACTAGCGATTCGTGTAAGCAGATTAGATGTATATTAATCCAGTCATTATTATCAACTAAGTATAAAATCTTCAACAAAAATGCTTTTGATACATGGTTTATTGAACTAAAAATAAGATTTTTACATATTAACTAGCTTCTGCTCGCGGCTTCGCCCGCATGGCCTACAGGAAACAAATTACATATTTTTCTACAACAATAAAACAAAACAATTTCATCCCGCTTCGAGGGTGGAATAATTAAAAACGCTGAGACGTATAAATTAATTTTCAATCCTCAGCATAAACACAAAATTTGAAGATCCTTACTTCGAAACTGACGGACTTTCATCCCCTATTTTACCTCCTTAGGGATGGAATTTCGAAAAACCCTTTCTTTGTGGATACCTACTCTTCACAAAGAATATACCCTCTAAAGTTCATGTCTCTAGGACATCGCAAAAAAAATATTACAGCTTTTCATTCATTTTTGCCGAGGCGACATGAACCTTTTGTATTAAAAGCAGTTTTTTTTGGTTTTCGAAGTTGGTCCCATAGTAAAAGTTGATCGAATACATGAGTACTTTACGTGGTTCCATTTAATGTCGTATCCACCCCGTATAGATTCTAAAAAATGGAGACGGTAAAGTTAAGACATGATACATATTAAAGCAAAATAAATTTCATTTCAATATTTATTTAATACACTCACCTGAATTGAAATATAAACAGATAAATTAGGATGCGGCCTATATGCTATGCCAACGGGTGCTTTGCCAAAAGGGCTATCATTTTCATGGGGCCGCAATAAAATCTACATGCAGTAGTAAGAAACCGTAGAGTAACGTCTCATTTAAGATATTAGAAAAATCCGTAACATTCCTAACAGGAAATTATTGCGAATACGAGCTATTCAGTTTGAGTAACTATAGCCATTTTTGATAGACTGAGCTTCATAACATTGTCATTATTTACTTTTATAAGAGATGGCTAGTCTATCTTAGTTACATTAATTACGAATGAACTATGAACTTAATTAATTACGGAAACTTTCGTAGTTAACCGTTGACTTCTTAGCACAAGCTATTCCTACGTGTCACAACAACTTCTAGCCATATTACCTGAATGTACTTTTGCTTTGTTATCTAAGTATACAAATAATACTCTACCATGGGCTCGTCAGTGTTTTTCTGGAACTGCACGAGGCGCACCCTGGTCACGTTTTCGAACTCCGGCTCGGTGTCGTCCTCTTCCTCCGCCGGTGGTGCGGTAGTTCTGCCGTTGACCGGCGGCGGCGAAGCTCGGAGCGACTCCTCGCCATATACCTCACGGGCAACGACATCGTGCGCCTGTAGTAGGGCCTAGAAAGATGGAGAAAATTCTGTTAGTTTGAGGTTTTGATGTTGGGGTGATTTAAATAATGATTTCATTTCTTACTACGGATAGGCTTTTGTTTGAGCACAATCTCACCATGGTAAGTGAAGATATGGCCGAGAAGGAAACTGGTTCACAAATTGCAACTGTACCTATCAGTGAAAAGGCTGTCAGTAGAATTTGTGCAGTATCCAACTCAAATTAATTAACATTCAAACAAATTCTGTAATCATACTGACACTGTTCTAGAATACGTTTAAATTCAACGCTCTCATTGGACGATCCCGATCCTCTTTCATTTTACGCTCGACTGCCTTCGCCCCACGGTAGTGAACTAAAAGTGGGATCTGAACGACCGCTACCAATACAGTCCCGATTCGGTAATCCACCAAATGTACCGGTGACCGCAACTGATTCGCCTCAGATATTCAATTGGAATTGTCGAAATGCGAGGATCGTGTCCAATTTAAATTAATTGCTCTTCAGTCAATAGACCACTTGAATCAATATTTTAAATGCACAAAGAGGTGGTGTAGGTTATGGTGTAGCTTTTGAGCACGAGCAAGTAGAACTCTAAATTGGAGACAGAACCAGGCAGTCGGATTCTACAAAATACCCTACAACCGTACACAAAGGGAAGGGTATTTGCACCGTGCTGATTAATCGACTGTTTAACTAAGCACGTGTCCGAAGTGTTAATTTAGTAATGGAAGCTTAGAGAAAGCTAATGGATTGAACCGATGGCATAAACATTCACTGGGCAAAAAACTTAACAATCGCAGATAAAAGATGTAATAACGAAATCATATCTAACAAATAGTTGTTAGATATGATTTCGTTATTACATCTTTTACATACATGAGACTGCTAAAAAGCTTGGATTTTATCTATATACAATCAAAGCTTTTTAGCAGTCTCATCAAGATTCCATACTAATACTAGATACCCTAATTTGATCAAATCATACTTAAGAAAAACATACAGTCGAGGACATAAATATGTATACACTTTTTGAAATTCAAATGCGATTTTCTCGCATGTTTAACATTTAAGTGTTAAACTGCTACACAAATCATAATAGTATATGTTAGAAGATTCTGCCTTTATAATATCTCATAATTTCAGTCAGTAGTTTAAGAGGAAACCGTTGTTGAATTTTACTAATTGTATACATATTTATGTCCTCGACTGTACAGGTGTAAAGTCACTTCGTCGTGTTTTCAATCAACTAACCTAAACTAAACATCATCTGAAGTAACAACAATATCGATAGATAGTCTAAATCGATATCCTATTTTATCAATATTGCATTGATGGAACAATTTAGGAAATCCTGAAGTAGGTTCAATTTGGTAGGTTCAAGTTTTTAACCGACTTCAAAAAAAGGAGGAGGTTCTCAATTCAGTAGTTTTTTTTTTTTTTTATGTTTGTTACCTGATAACTCCCGTCATTTATTGACCGATTTGGAAAAAAAAAATTTGTCTGGTAGGGTACACTTCCCGTTTGGTCCCATTGTCATCAGATCAGGATTTGATTACTTCTTAGTGTACTTTGAAGTCGGTTTAAGTTTTTTGTAGAACTGTCCAATTATTATTCCAAACATTATATATTCATACGATAAACATGTTCATTGCATAACCATTGTAATCTGCGTTGCCATTTTGGATATCCAGCTTATTGTGTAACATACTAATCCTTTTCAACTCGCTAATGTGTTTTACTTACACTAAACGTGGCATAAGCAAAGCTTATTTAATGTATTCCGCTGGCGCCGCTTAATTTCTAATTTAGGTACAATAAATATGACGAGAACAGATGTTGAGATAAGATTTACACAGGATTTTAATCTAGATAAAGGGTGTTATGATCACGTATGTAGATTTTACAAAACGGCTGGCACATACGATGTTTGAACAGGTATTTAACATAAGATGCATTCGCAAATGCTTCAGAGTCACGACAGAATTTTCTATGCGTCTCTTTCTATCTCGCAAAGTGTCATAAGGATTATCATATTTCTGTTCTATGCTATATGTAGAGGTTTAGTTAGCGTAGCGAAATCCTTAGTCTCAGGATACGCCAAACCTTCTTTTTTAATATTAAAGTTATTTAAATAAAACAAGTTACTAAAATGGAGGTCCATTAAAATAATATTTTCTTTGAAATACGGCTCGTAAATCCAATAGTAGTCAGACAATATCCGAATCTGATTTAATATAAAATAAATCATTGAGTCACTTAATAATGTTGTTACTGAATCAAATTGAGTTAAATTGATCAAACTGAAGCAATGCTTATGAAACTGTAATTGATCAATTCTTTTGTGGGAAAATCTATTAAGATTTACAAGAAAAAAACGTGCAAAGCTCGGTCACCCAAGTACGACTTTTTATATTGTTTTTGAGAACGTACTATAACTCAAAATGGCTAGTCACCTTTGAAAATTTCCATTTAATTTTTCAATTAAGATTTCACAAGCTGACTGAATAAATCACCCAGTGAATGTTCAATACGACAGAGAGAGACATTCACAATAATTGGAATTGTGAGAATAATTGAGTTTGTCATGGATTTCCAGTATAAAACAGTGGATAAATTTTTCCCAAAATAAGATCACACCTATTGTTATTTCAATAATGATTTCGGGTCTATTACACAACTTCGTTGCAATCTAACTACTAGGATTAGGACGTAGTTTCAAATTAACTACTAGGATTACTTAAGTACTAATCGGAATCATTTTTGACATTCTAAAATTTTTACCTATTTATAGGCTGTTTCAAATTGAGTTAGGTACATAATTCACATTACATTAGGTTAAAATTGTACGTTTTATGTTAAAAAAAAATACTACTCTACTAACTCTCATTACTTTACGTAATAGCCCAACTAGCAAATTGCTCTTGGAAATCGGTCTTTGTAATGCAATTAATCTTGAAGAAACCATAAAAACGTTATGGATATAGCTTTAATACTTCTGAAAGCATTGAACATTACTTTTAAAATATCATCCTACAAATTACTTAAAATAATCTTGAATGCGTTTTTAATATGATCAATACAAGACTTCATTGACGTCTAGTCTTGTATTGGTAGAATATGAGAGTTATAACTTATCGTAAATACTCAAGTATTAATAACGCTTTACATGAGACCAAATAACGCTTTATAAAATGCTTAATTAGGATTCGCATAAGACACATGGCCCTACAAGTGCAAAATATTCAGCTAACTGTATTTATTACCTATTTTCGCACTTTGCAAGACTTTTACTGGATTTTTACTTTTACTTTAGGATTTTTTTTGCTAGAAAACTCAAACATATTTCATATTTTGCTTTTTTGTGACCATTTTGTTATTTGACAAAAATAGGAGATCATAGTTAAAATTATTAAAAATTAAAATGGATATAAAAAGATTGAAGAATGAAGTGGAGGCTTCGGAGAAAAGTTAAAAAAATATATGAAGACTATCAGAAAAATACCAGTTTACTCCTTCACTCCCAAAGAATAAGTCCTTAATACTTATAATAGAGTCAGTGGTTCTGTACATTTTGAATACGGGGAATAACCAATGATGGTGGGAATATAATATGAAGGACAAACAAAACCTTTGGATTTAGAAGTTTATTTAAGGCCTTTTTGTGTCTGAAATAAAAAACCTAGAAAGTGGCCTAGATATAACAACAAAATCTGGAAAATCAATAAAAGAACCAATAAAATTAAGATCACTTATTTTCATCTTCGGCTTCTTGAAACATTATATCCCTTCTTTTTGTAATAGGTATAATTAGGTATCGGTATCCAGTTTTCGTTTAGGACGGATTCTTATTTTTTTGTTGTGCTTTTTTTCTTCGGCCATAGCAATATCTCAATTTGTACCCATTGATGGGGTACGGCTGTTAAAAATGGCTTACCATTTTTATTATTTTGTATGTAATATGCCCAGCTCAGTAAACTGAAACAATTAAAGCACTTAATAATTAATATACGCCTACCTATTAAAAAAACGCGTAGGTCATTGCGTAGGTACTATAAAAACTTTGTAATAGTAGTGAGAGATGGGTGGAGATTTGGAGATGTCTTATTTTCGAAACCTATGTTGGATTAGTCATGCTGAACAACTTTTACTATGGTACCAACACATAATTCTCAAAAAAAAATTACTTTTCATACATTATGATCGAGCAAAAGTTAATAAAAAAAATTGAGAATTCACTTTCGGTCCCATAGTAAAAGTTTTTCATCATGATTAACCCAACATAGGTTTCTAAAATATGCCATCTCGAAATCTCCACCTGTTATAACCAAAGGTTTTACCTACTATTTCAAAAATGTGATGAACCCTAAATATTATCAAAATGGTTTCATTTACCATACTACATAAAAAAAACAGTAAATATTAAAGTATCAATAAAGCATAGTTACAGATTTTAAGTCTCGAAATGGTCTTGGTTTAGTAAGTACGTAAAAAGCATTATTTTCGTAAATATTAAATATACCACAAAAGCAAGGGGCATTGGAAAAATGCTGCAAATTCATATAAACATAGTCGAAAAACTTACCTTCGTTTGAGTATGAGCAATTATTAAACTAATGTAACACACAAAATATATATTTAACACTCGGGCTATGACTTGTCAATTTATTATATTTTTTATTATAATTGTCTTCATTACATCAGCAATTAAGCTGTTTCTAACTTTTGGTTTTATTGGATACTTAAATTAGCACGGCAAAAGCTTTGTAGCATAAATTATGACGTTCTCAAGATAAAATCAAGCTCGTTTAGCATTTTGTATTGCCTTAAACAGATCTATTTAGGATTCGTAATCTTAGATTTTGTGCCCAAATCGGGACTTGTAGAGGTTTTGAAGACCATTTTAGGAGCTATCGATAATGCATTAAGTTTTGACGAAAACGTCATGGTGTCTAATTTAAGACTTGGTATTGCTGGTTGGGAGGTATATTAAAAGAGTGGAGATAGTGAAAATGTTATGTACGAGTAAAAGTGATAAGTTGAAAGGACAATTTATAACCAGAAGTAGGGTCAATTCTTTAATGTAGTTTCACAGCATCATATTTTATGCAGACATCTTGAAATTTTGAATTTGCTAAACTGTCGCCAACAGGAAGTCAAATCAAAGTTTACTAAATGGCTGCTTAATTTGGATTATGAGGAAACAGAAAAAATAATTGAAGTTATTAAAATTTAAATATAACTATGAGTAATAGATATAATATAAATATAGTATAAATAATATAGTATAGTAACTAATGAATGTCATCGTAAAAATGGGTATAAAATTTGTTATATTATTATGTTTTCTCCACAGTTTTCTCCGCACCCATTATATACACAGTGTACTGTGTGTATAGTGGGTGTATAATAAAATAAATAAATTAGATTTGTATAGAATAGGCAAAATAACACAAAGTTTTTGTAGCAAGTAATTAGATACTTTCTTGATTAACCAATTTAAGTTAAGGGGGGACCTGGTGTTCTAAGATACAGGCTGCGGCTTAGTTTAGGCTCCAGATCTCCCACAAATTACATTCAGTTACCTTTAATTAGTTTAACCATTTGTATGTGCACGATCTTGTAATTTGTGGAGATAAATAAATATTTTTTATTATTATTATTATTATCTTTCGCTGGTCATTTCATATTTGACGAGTTTGTATTTTTGTAAATCGTTCAGACCTAGATTCGGTCAAATATCAGTTGAAAATATAGCAATATAACAATGTTTTAACCATAATATAACGGTTTTACATAACAATAAAACCGATATTATGTGCCGAGAGGGAAAACATACAGCATTGTTAATGAAGAAGAAGCAGTGTGTACTTAGCCTTATTTCATCTATGGTTTATACCATCAACGTAGTTCAACCTTTAAACGCTAGAGGCGCTGGCATCGCAACCAGCTAGGGCGGCGGAATCTCCGCCATCTTGGTTTCATAGTCTTCACTTCACCAGGAAGACCTTCCTGCAATGCTGTATGTTTTCCCTCTCGGCACATAATATCGGTTTTATTGTTATGTAAAACCGTTATATTGATGTGCCTCCAGAAAACATACAGCATTGTTAATGAAGATGTGTTTGTTATCTGCTGGTGAAAGAATAAAGCACAACGCTATGATGAATGATGATGGAGAGGTTAATTAAATCTGTAAATTAAATTCAATCTTTAATTACAATTATATAATAAAAAAAAAAAACTTAAAAATAAATCTTAGATAAATACTGATTTTATCATTTCTCCCCCAGGAGAGTTAATTAATCAACCAAAACAAAATCACAAAAATATAAATTTGTTAACCGGAAAAGTAATAATTAATTAAAATAAGGTATATATAATAAGTAAGGTAAGTAATCAATATCGTTTCTTATTATTTTGTGTTCGTATACACAATGCATTAAGATGGAGTAAAAGTATTGAAGAAAGAATTACGATTATCTTGAGGAAGCTCTATCAGGCGACAGTAATGATTAAAAAGGGTGTTCGAAGATTTCCAATTGCCCCTAGACAATATGTCATCTATTGTTTGATTTTCCAACCATCCTAAGGAAGCTACTGCTGATCTGCAGCTTCCTGGGGATGCATGAACGCCACTGTCACGGAGAACTGTGCGTACCCAGTTTCCAATAACAGTACGTGAAGCTGCTTTTATGTTACCGCAAACAGTTATAAATAGACTATACAAATCCTTGACTTGAGACCTTCTAGGGTTAAGTTTTTCTATAAAAGATCTAACCAATGTTACTGGACATATATTTTGATTTATGTGTTTTGACAGCTTCCACGCGGACTGACGATAAGAATGGGTATCGGTCTTAGACCCAAAAATAGGTATTAGAAATATATTTTCACCGTTATCGAAGAGACATTCATTTGAAATTCTTAGTAGGGTCAGGTCATGGACTCTGCGTCCTGAAGCTAATAAGAGAACAGTTGCTGTCCTCCGCGCTAAGTCGAAAAGTGTGTCCTTGGGTGGATTATTAGAAAGCCAATCCAAAACGATTCTGGGATCCCATGTGAACTGCGGTTTATGAACCTTTGGTTTAGCAACTCCGATTGCCTTAAGGGTATGTTTTATGATAAAATTTGAGAAAGTTTGTTGTTCTACATGGGGGCCACAGAATGTTAAAATCGCAGATTTATGTACCAGTATAGTACTATAAGAAAGTTTTTCTTCTAGAAAGAGATATATTAAAAATTTGGCAACATCTGGGGGCTGTGGTGATTTGGGGTTAACTCGAGAGCTAGAGCACCACGTGAGCCATCTTCTTATTGCTGGTAAGTAGGTAGCCAAGGTGGATTGGCGCCAGCTATGTTTTAATAATTCCTTCTCTTGTATAGACCATTCTTTTATTTGTGCCCCCCACCCCCAATTTTCCATACTTTCAGGGTTAGTGTCTGCACTTGTGGAGGAGGTCGTGATGTTGTGACATCTATTAAAGTCTTCGTCAGGTTCTTGATTTCGTGTGGGTGATCCAGTGCTCTGGATTTCAGATCTTGTAGCCAGAAAACTTGAGGCCATTCGGGTGCCACTATCAGGTAAGTTCCCCTGGCACTGTTCAAATGTGTCAGTACTCTGGGTAGGAGGCTGGGAGGAGGGAATACCCAGGCTAGCTGGTATCTCCATGGCCTGCTGAAGGCATCTATATAACTTGCTGATTGATCTCTGCAGTTTATTGATACGTAATTTCTGACTACAGCAGTCTCTTGAGATGCGAACAGATCTATAACTGGCCGGCCCCATTTGTGAAAGACTTCTGCAGTCGCTTGGGGGAGAAGATGCCATTCTGCCGGTAATTTCCCTCGCGAAAGTCTGTCGGCTACTATGTTGTATCTTCCCGGGAGAAAGTAAGCCGATAGTGTTATTTTGAATTTGTCGGTCAGTTGCAACAGAGTGAATGTCAGATTCAGTAATTCCATCGATTTTGTGCCTCCCTCTTTCCGAATGTATGCTATCAAAGTTCGATTGTCGGATTGGATCAGTACATGAGAGTTTCTTAAAGTATTGATGTTCGTCCTGATTGCTGCTAACACTGCAAATAACTCTTTTTTGTTGCTGTGCCATCTTTTTTGTTGGGTCGACCATATTCCTGACACTAATGTTCCGTCTAATTGTGCACCCCAACCCGTATCCGAAGCGTCCGTCGCCAGGAAATGGGTGGCAGGCCTTTTGTGTATCGGCATTGTTTGATATAGGGCTCCGCGCCACCATATCATTTCGTGATGAACGACTTGAGGAACTGATTGTATATGGCGAGGACGTTTCTTGTCGAAACGCCGCAGGAAAATTTGTAAATTGCGACAGTGTAGCCTGCCTCGGGGAATGACAAAGTTGGCAAAGTTTAGCTGCCCCAGAAGGCTTTGAAGTTGTCGAAGGTTGATGGAACTTTTTTGCAAGGTCTGGTCTATAGTGTCGTTGAGACTGTTCTTTTTGTTTACAGGTAGTGACATTATATTTTCCGATGTTTGCCAACGAATTCCTAGATATTCCAAGTCTTGTGTGGGTAGTACAACTGACTTCTGATAGTTGATTTTCCAACCCAAGTGTTCCAAGAGTCTCACGGCTTCCGCAGCCTGAAGACATAACTTGGAGCGGTCTTGGTGAACCAAGAGGAAGTCGTCCAGATAAAGAAGCACTCGACATCCTTTCGCACGCAAGGTCTCCGCGACCCAGCATGTTATGGAAGAGAAGAGGTGCGGCGCTGAAGCTAGGCCGAACGGCAGGCACGTCATCTCGTATAATTGGCAATCGTAACTTATTCTTAGGAAGACTCGATGTGATCGCGCTATTGGCACGTGAAAATATGCCTGGGATATGTCCAATTTTACCATCCAGTCTCCTGGTTGTAGAAAGTCTGGTACTGAAGCGTGAGAAATCAGACGAAAGTGTTTTGTTTTTACATAATTGTTCAATTCTCGCAGATCGAAAATCGGGCGCATCGATCCATCGCTTTTCTTCCGCAGAAAAAGCTTTGAGATAAAACTGGGTGTTTTCCTTGTCACTAATTTGAGCACATTTTGATCCATGAGTTCCCGAATCGTCCGTGTCATTGCAGGTGACGTTTTGGTTGCATATTGTTTCAAAAGATTTTTTGTTGGCATGATCAGGGGGGGTTTTTTGTATAGTGGTATACGGGAACCAGTGATTGCAGACATTATGAATTTGTTGGCGCCCAGTGCTTGCCATTGGTGCTTGAATTTGTTCAACTGGCCCCCCGTGAATTGTGTATGGTGTGAGTCACTTTTTTCTGTCTTTATTTCGAAATGTATAATTCTTGGTTTGTTTGTTACCGTCACTTTTGTTTTTGTATGTTTGTTTAATTTGTGGTTTCTTATAGGTTTCTTGTTGATAATTTTTGTGTTGGGTATAAGATTTAGACGTCGAAGGTGTTGGCTCATTTAATTTTCTTTTTAGGTTTGGTTTTTCTTTGGATTTAGAGTTATGTAATGGTGACAGCCAGAAATGAGGCCCACCGAGGGATTGGATAAGTGATAACAATTTAGTTTTGTCAAATAAAAACTCCTCACTAGGGGGTATGTTATTAAGAGCCGCTTGAATGTTCTTATCCGGAATATCGGATATAAGTCTTTGACGCCTTATTTCTATACATTCGGCACGTTTCCCACATGCAATTTGCAAAGCCTGTTCTGATAATTTGTATGATGAGGATGATTTTCCAAATGATTCAGTTATTTTACTAAACAAGTTCTCAGAAGTTAGCTCTGTCGGGTTTTTGTGAGCCCAATCAACGATGCCTTGTAAGCCAGATTGTAGCAACTCCCTTTGGTGCAATAAAGCATTGGTAATAGCAGCAACAACTTGTTCTGTTGGAGCTAAATAATCTTTTCCCTTATTCAGGGAACATAATTCGTCGTTTATTTTTAAATTGCAAAATCCAGGAGATGCTATCATATCACTCAATGCTTTACTGTATCTAACGTGCTTCCATGTGGAAGAATTGAAATGTTGGAGTTCAATTAATTGTCTTAACCTGTTTTCATCAGCTGGCTTCACAAATTTCTTATCATTGAAATCAGTTTTAAGAATGCCTAATTCTAGTACTTTTGATGTTGATGTTGAAGGATTCGTGAAGAATTCGGTATTGGTATTATCAGACTGATTAAGAACGTCATTGGTGTTCACATCAGGATTTGCAGCACATTTGTAAGGTTTTGATAATTAAGATTATTGCACTGGCCATACCGGCGGCATTTTAATAAAATTGGGAGATAAAAGGGGTTTTTGGACTGGCAACACTGCGGCGGAGATCGGACACTTTTTGATGGGGGTTGGCGCCGAGCGGTCATAAGAAATCTAGTATTGTATCTTGGGACAGTTTCGAATAAATAAGTTTAATTAATAGTGTTAGAACAAGCTGTGTTATAATTAATAGTTGGGTGATGAAGAATAAATAAGTTTTGGAAGTTTTCGGTTGTTATTTCTGAGAGATCCTATATCTCAGAGGTGGGATCAAGACCCGTAAGTACACGCCTTTGTTCAACTTTTCTTTATACCTTACCTGTATTTGTAATTCTGGTTAAGTAATTATTCGTTATTTAAAATATATTTTGGTTGAATTCGTTACCTACACATGTTTACTGGTTCACAAATTTCAACCGTGCTCAAGGGACCGTAGTCGCAGTCTCGTTTTCCTTGGTTTATTCTTAACGTTATTGCACCCGCCGCGTGGTGCCACGTGCGTGTTGCAATTTAGCCGGTTTGCACCGCGAAGCACGCTGCTGCGACCACGTGGTGCGGGTAGTTTTATGCATCTTGAGATTTTAAGTAGATAAATTAGTTCCCTGATTTAAATTCTATTTTTGTCACGTGGTTATAACTACTAGGTAATGTAACTCGTGTAACGTAACGTGTTAGTTTGAGTTTATGGACAATATAATGGTTTTTTAGATTTTTATCTTAATCTCTGTATTAATATTTCTCTATTTGGTTGCGAGTTCCAGGAAATGGATGGAGGGAATGGAACTCATCGGAGGTTGGATACTCCTAGGCGTGATCGCTCACGCTCCAGGCGCAGCCAGGCTAGCACACATCAGAGAAGCCGCAGTCGAAGCCGAAGCCGCAGCCGGCGTCTGCTGGAACAAGAACAGGTTTTGCTGCGGGAGCAGGAGCGAATTCGTCAAATGGAGATAGACCTACAAAAGGAACGCGACATCGAGCAACGGAGACGGAGTGGACGTCGAGGTTCACCTGACGCTGGGACGAGCTGCGAACGGCGCAGTCGCAGCGGCCTGCCGGGTGGTCGCGACAGAACGGATCGGGACACTACAAGCAGGGATCATAACACAAAAAGGTCATGTACTCCCACCTTTTCATCTAGAGATTTAATTCAAATTATAAAATCCATTAAAGATGTCTTGCCGTCGCAGCCTCCAAACCAGAGCACTGTTACAAATAATAGGAGCTTGGATCATAAAAATATAATTCCCGTGTTCAATCCTTCGGAAAAGAACCAACGTATGGATATATGGCTTAAAAAAGTCAACGAGTGTGCAAAGGTTTACGGCTGGGACGAGAAGACTGTAGTTCATTTTGCTATGCAAAAACTAACTGGTCTAGCCAAGACCTGGTATGAAAGCCTAAATACTATATTGTTTACCTGGGCAGAGTGGCAAATAAAATTAACGAATGCGTTCCCCTCCGAACAAAATTACGGACAAGTTTTAGAGGACATGGTAAAGCGAAAAAGTAGACCTAACGAATCAATTGAAATATATTACTATGAAAAGCTGGCACTACTAAATCAGTGTGAAATAACAGATAGGCGAGCCGTTGATTGCATCATTCACGGTATTGTAGATAGGACTATTAGGTCGAGTGCATTGGCACTACGTTGTGAACAACCGGATCAGCTCTTGAAGTTCTTGTTAAGCAACAATAAAGATAATCCCACCCATCAATTATCATTTAGGGATAGAAATGTTAGCACGATTGATGAAAAACAAAATAATAGGACAAGTTCCAAGACTAATCCGAACTTGTTTTGTTACAACTGTAAGGAGAAAGGGCATCCGTATTCTAGATGCCCTAAACCCTTGGTTAAATGTAGCCATTGCAACAAAGTAGGCCATAAATCTGAGACCTGTAGGCACAAACATGATACAGTGCCAGCGAAGTCCGATCCGGTAGCAAAAGCCATGTGTATCTCGAGTTCTTGCCCTAGTGGAAAATTTATGAAAACCGCGATTGTTAACGGTTTGCCTCTGGAAGCATTCGTTGACCTTGGCAGTGAGGTTACACTTATAAGAAAATCAGATTTTTCAAATCTTGGTCTTAGTCATGACCACAGACCGTCGACAATGAAGGGTTTTGGCAATAGTGTTGTGAAATCCATAGGTTCTGCGGAGGTGACAGTGGTTATTGATGGCGTGACTGCTACTGTTTCGTGTAGGGTTGTAGATGATCATTTGCTGGAGAAGTCAATGCTTGTTGGTCAGAGTTACTCGGAGCAACCACACATTGTTGTTTATAAAGACTCGAGTAAACTACAGTTCCTACATATTGGAGTAGAGTTACCTGATCTACATGAGCATAAAGAAAACTTAGAAAGGGTCAGGGTGATAGGTCATAGTCTGCTTTATGGTACTGCTAGTATAAGGGCTAAACTAGAGACGTTGTTTAATGGTAGCGTAGTATTAGATACCAGGGTTGTAGGGAAGCCTAACAAACAATTCTTAGTTAGTGGAGGTGTTTACGAGGTGAAGAATGGTTCGTTATTTGTTACGGTGACGCCGTGCTCAGTACCGTGTTGGCTTCAGGACAATTTTGTGTTCTCTCGAGCAGAAAAGGTGCAAGCAATATACAGTATTGGGGACACCGAAGCTCTTTCAGTTTCAGACCAACAAGCTGAAGTGACTTTAGTCAAACGGTTTGATGTAAATCAAATACGCATAGGCGACGCTGTATCAGATAGTGATAGGGCCAAACTCATAGAACTCCTTCGACGTCACGAGGAGTGTTTTGCTTATGATTTAGCAGATTTAGGCTGCACAAATGTTTCTGAAATGAAAATAGAGTTAAGTAGTCAACGTCCGGTGGTTTATAGACCCTACCGTCTGTCTCACTATGAACGCGAAAGGGTCCGGACAATGGTAGATGAGATGTTGCAGGCAGGAATTATACGGGAGTCAGTGTCGAACTATGCCAGTCCAATCATTCTCGTGCGCAAGAAGGAGGGTGGTATTCGCTTGTGCATAGATTACAGATTACTTAATTCAATCACTGTAAAAGAAAGATATCCCATACCTGTAATAGAGGATGAAATAGCTAGATTATCTGGGCAGGCATGGTTCGTTACACTGGATCTAATGTCTGGTTATTACCAAGTGCCCATCTCCGAGGACAGTAAACATTTGACGGCGTTTGTCACGCCGGACGGTCAATATGAGTACAACCGTATGCCGTTTGGCCTGGCAAACGCGCCTGCTGTTTTTCAGCGTATGATGAATCATGTCCTTGGTTCAGCTCGGTTTGATAAGGCCACTGTCTACATCGATGACGTGCTTATTTTTGGTAGGGACCCAACTGAATGTTTAGATAGGTTAGAGGACGTGCTTGTCTTATTACGTAAGGCAAATCTGAAGTTAAATTTATCGAAATGTAGTTTTTTACAAAACACTATAAGTTATTTGGGTTTTGAGATAAGTTCAGTAGGTATGCGGCCAGGAAACGCGAAAATCCAGAGTGTAGTTGATTTTCCCCGTCCAGATAATGTACACGGTGTTCGACAATTTCTAGGGCTCGTTAGCTATTTTAGAAAGTTTATACAAGGGTTCGCACAACTTGCTCATCCTATCACAAAGTTGCTTAAAAAGAATGCCGTGTGGGAATGGACAAATGATCAGCAAGAAGCGTTCGAACTCCTAAAGGCCAAGCTTGTAGATAGACCTGTTCTTGCCATTTACGATCCCTTAGCAGAGACCGAACTCCACACGGACGCTAGTAGAATAGGTGTTGGCGGTATTCTTTTGCAGCGTGCTAAAGGAGATGGGGGTTCTTTTCATCCGGTAGCATATTATAGTCGTCAGACGACGCCGGAGGAGAAGAATTTTCACTCCTATGAGTTGGAGACACTAGCCGTTATTTGCTCTCTTAAAAAGCTTAGGGTGTATCTCCTAGGAAAATCGTTCAAAATCATAACCGATTGTAATGCCCTACGTTCCACATTTACAAAGCGCGACCTGATTCCTAGAATTGCTCGATGGTGGCTGGCTCTGCAGGAATACGATTGCTCCGTGGAATATAGGGCGGGTACGAAGATGGGTCATGTTGATGCGTTATCCAGGAATCCAATTATTGATACAGAAGCTCAGAGTCCCGAAACATATCCCTCTGTGATGGTCATAAATGACGAAGACTGGCTACTTACGTTGCAACTTGGGGATACGGAATTGTGTAGAATTCGTAACATTGTTTCTGGTGATCTGGACCCTCAAGGGCTAGAATACATCAAGGAAAACTACGTTTTGAGAGATAACAAACTCTTTAGATATGTGGGTGGTGATAAGGAGTGTGTGAGGTGGGTGGTACCAAGGGGTGCAAGGTGGCAGTTATGCAAACGAAACCATGACGACATAGGTCATGTCGGTTTCGAGAAAACCTTAGACCGTATAAAAAAACATTATTGGTTTGCTAAAATGAAACGGTTCGTAAAAAAGTATGTAGGATCTTGTATCGACTGTGCATACGCCAAAAAGGCTACAAATACACGTGAAGGGTTATTACATCCCATTGAAAAGGTCGAAAGGCCTTTTCACACATTACACGTTGACCACCTAGGGCCTTTTGTAAAGTCCAAAAGAGGCAATACTCATATAATGACTATTGTAGACTCATTCACCAAGTTTTTATTCATAAAACCAGTCAGAAATACTAACACGCAGAATGTCATAAAAGTCCTACAGGACATTTTTGACACGTTTAGAGCTCCTGACCGAGTTGTAAGTGATCGAGGCTCCTGTTTCACTTCCCACGCATTCAGAAGGTTTTGTCTTGATCGCGGAATAAAACATGTACTAAATGCGGTTGCAAGCCCGAGATCCAACGGCCAAGTTGAACGTTACAACAGGACCGTTCTTGACTCTTTGACGGCACAGAACCTTAGCGCAAATGAAAAAGAATGGGATGACAAGTTAGGTAGAATTCAGTGGGGCTTAAATAATACGATACAAAAGACGATAGGTAGGTCACCCGCTGAAGTTATGTTTGGAACAGCAATGAATAGCGAGTTTAATGCGGCATTGAATGAAATAACCGATAAAACACGTGAAGTCACCTCTTTACAATCCATTCGCGATGAAGTTAAGAATAAAATTGACAGAGCACAGGTTGCACAAAAACGATATTACGACCAGGGGAGACGACCTGCACGCATATATAAAAACGGTGAATTAGTCAAAATCACAAAAGTTGCTTTTCAGAATGATGGCAAGAGCACAAAACTAATGCCCTCATATGAAGGTCCTTTTAGAGTTGTGAAGATATTAGGTAACGATCGGTATAAGGTAGCCCCAATACCAGGTTTTGAGGGGATGAAGAAAAAACGAAAGACTACCATCGCTGCTGACCGGATGAGACCATGGATCCATGTTGACTCTTTAGAAGTCGATAATGATACTGATAATGATGTCGAGAATGATGAAATCGACAAGGATAATATGTCAGAATAATAATCTACTTTGCTCAATGAAATTTCTTTAGTTTATAATGTTTTATATGTTTATTGTTAATCATATTAGTTTCGGTTTAGGTTCGCATAATTTGTTGTAATGTATTTACATGCTGTTGTTTCTCTCTTTCCAGGTCAGGAACGGGAAAACGTGGAAAGGTTTCGCGTCTTGGCCTGGAATGGGAAAAACACATGGCTGATCTGTTAAAACTATTGGTTTACAGATTAATGGTTAATATTGGTTCGATTAATGGATGTAATTTGGTTATTGGTTATCTATTGGATGCTTATGGATTGCATATCAATGGATTTCGGTTAACGAAATTATTATTTTATGAAGTTTTGATATAATTGGTTACAAGGATTTATTTTATGAAGTTTTGAATAATTGGTTACAAGGATTTATTTTATGAAGTTTTGAATAATTGGTTACAAGGATTTATTTTATGAAGTTTTGAATAATTGGTTACAAGGATTTATTTTATGAAGTTTTGATATAATTGATTACAAGGATTTATTTTATGAAGTTTTGATATAAATGGTTACAAGGATAATTAGTTATAAGGACAATTGGTTACAAGGATAATTAGTTATTAGGATAATTGGTTAATAGATTGTATGTTTTTATTTATTTTTGATATATTTGTGTTCGCAATTAGATTGTTCAATCAATGATATTTTGTTAATGGATTGTTTGTTTTGATATATTATTTGTGTTTACAATTAGATTGTTCAACTAATGATAATTTATATTTTGTGTCCATTATCGTAATCCATTCTAAATGGGCCCGATTTTTGCCGAGTGTAAGGTTTCACCAGATACGTGTATGAGGACATGCACGTCGTCGGGATGGTCGAGTGTAAGGTTTTGATAATTAAGATTATTGCACTGGCCATACCGGCGGCATTTTAATAAAATTGGGAGATAAAAGGGGTTTTTGGACTGGCAACACTGCGGCGGAGATCGGACACTTTTTGATGGGGGTTGGCGCCGAGCGGTCATAAGAAATCTAGTATTGTATCTTGGGACAGTTTCGAATAAATAAGTTTAATTAATAGTGTTAGAACAAGCTGTGTTATAATTAATAGTTGGGTGATGAAGAATAAATAAGTTTTGGAAGTTTTCGGTTGTTATTTCTGAGAGATCCTATACATTGTTGGTGCATTATAAAATTAGTAAGGAAACTGACCTGGTTGTACAACGCATCGATCCGAGGATCAATCGTTACCTGTACATCACGTTTTCGCTTTTTCCGGGGAGGGTCGTCTTGCTCTGCGTCGCTGCATAGCGAACTGTCCGAACACGAGGTATCCTCTTCTTGCGCAGGATTCTTCTCGGATGACGACGAATGTGTATTCTCCCGTTGATTATCATCCGCGACGTTATCACTCGGCGCGGAACTCATTTTAATCACGTTTAATAATTAAAGTAAATTATTGCAGAATAAATTACGGATTTATGAAATAAATTAAGATTTTTCGACCTCACGTGTCGAAAGTACACAACGCTATGAAACCAAGATGGCGGAGATTCCGCCGCCCTAGCTGGTTGCGATGCCAGCGCCTCTAGCGTTTAAAGGTTGAACTACGTTGATGGTATAAACCATAGATGAAATAAGGCTAAGTACACACTGCTTCTTCTTCATTAACAATGCTGTATGTTTTCTAGAGGCACATCAATACGGCATATTTAAGAATAACATGACATCCATCCAACCTCAAGTAAACCACGCGGCAGTAGAGTTCTTCGTAATTTAAATTTCAATCTGAATAAAATTAAACGGTCAAAATAGCCCAAGCATGAAATCCGATGGCGCGCGAGCACGATGCACCGAATCTTCCATTTCGTTTGGAATGAACCGATGGCCCAATATTTCCATTCAAACTTGAGATTAATACCACGCCTCGCTGAACCCGACTGAAACCAATATCAAGAAATTTCCAATACAAATGACGATATGACAGCCACTTAAAATACACTTTTCGTGGAATCCGAAAGGGATAGGAAAAACTTTGTCCACTTACAGATGTATGTCAGCGATTTAGATTGCAATGAATTTATCAGTAATTCTGATCTTTGGCAGTAAATATGTCTAAGGCTCAATTTACATTGCCACGGAATGGAATCGAAGCAATTAAATTGTACATAGCATGCTTTAAGGCAATTGTATAACATACAAATTAATACATATCATAAATTCTCGAGAATGCGTGAGAATACACTGGAAGACGCGCGACCTCTTTTTTGGCTCGTATTTAGATTGTATGTTATACAATTGACATAAAGTTCATTATGCTATGTACAATTTCATTCGCTTCCATTCCATTCCGTGGATAAAACTTATAAATTAAACTCGTAAATTGAGGATAAAACTCTCATGTATTTCAATATGAAGTAGAATAGTAAGAAGAAGATAATTTATGCACGCAAACTGTCAAAAGTACTAAGTAACAGGCCATTGTAGACACAAAGTAACGCATACTGCTGATTCAACTAGCTTCTGGCGTCTAGTCGTAGATATATCCTCAGTAGGTTTATTAGGTCCTCAACCGAAGCTTATAAATCAGTATTCCAATTGAAACCGCGTTTTAATTCAATCAAATCTGTGTAGAGCCGTTTCGACAGCGTGCTCCAGCGACTACCGGTACGTTAATTTGAACATGACAAGCACATTTCACTGGTTATTCAGGCGTTGTGTAAGCCATTTCGGTTTATCAAACTCTACTAGACGTCTGACATGACGGACTTAATGTATTAATTAGGATCACTGCTATATGTTTGTCATAATGCGATAACTATAACACTGTAATGGTGCGTCCATGCTTGGTGAACCGAGCCGAGCCACGAACGAGCACACTGCGAGCACGATTCGCGTAGCGTGGACGGGCTTGTGAGCCTCAAACAAGCATTCGTAGCGTGCTCGACTGCGCTCCGCCCGATTGTCAGATTTTTCACGAACACAGGGATTCGCATCTCGCTCGTTGAAATCGCGAGCAACGAACGAATCCTGTTCGTTCGAGGCTCGGCTCGTGCTCGCTTCGCGTAGCATGGACGCACCATTAGGTTTCCTATTTTTTTTTTTTATTTACCATCTTCTCTAGTAAACTTGTTCGACTAACACTTTGTTCTTTTAGAAATAAAAGTTTATTCCTGACACTTCATCATCATTTGGTTCATCGAGCCGGAAAAGGAATTTGATTAATTGGTTTAACGAACGTGGTTCATAGAAAAAGCTGCTCCTGACTGAAATATAAAAATTGCATAAAGTATGTAATAACCCAAAAGCACTAGAACATAATTGATAATACCTTTTTGAATGTACCAATAACAAGTTTTCGGAATAGCTAATCGGTACGTAGCTAAGTTCTAAACTAAATTATATTTCCCGAGCTGTCAAAGGTATAATTAATTTACTCAACTAGTTTGAATTAGTAAAACCTACAAAGTTTAAATTATGTAAAGGGAGATATCAAATTTATATAAAGTTAAAATACTTAGGTTCTCTAGGAAGTCTTTTATAATATCTTAAATTCTTTACATAAAATATACACGTTTTAATTATATTACGATAAAATTATATATTTTTTATTACTGTGTGTGTGTATAGGCCTGTGTTTGACCACAATCTCACTATGGTAAGTGATGATGTGGCCGAAGGTGGTAAGCACACAAAGCCTAGAAGGAACTGGTTCTCAAGTACAGCTGTCGGAAAACACGTATAGGTGCTTGGCGACAGATTTTTCAACATGTGTGTGGTAGCCAGACTGAGATACCTCCGTGCTATGATTTCCTCACGATGTTTTCCTTCACCGAAAGCTCAAGCTCATTGTAGGATTCGAATCCGGGACCATCGTCTCGTTATCCGACGTCACTACCACTGAGCTATCAACGCCTTTAGTAATGTCTAAAGTTATGTTTACAAACACAGACCACTAAATATTGAGGTCTGAAAAGCGAATTAACTGAAAATAGAAAAACCGGCCAAGTGCGAGTCAGACTCGCGCACCGAAGGTTCCGTACAAACCTGTAGGTATATAAGTAAATGGTTGTATAGACCTGAGTATTTGATATTAATTTCAATTTATGACGTATTAAAAAAAAACTACTTACTAGATCTCGTTCAAACCAATTTTCGGTGGAAGTTTCCATCGTAATGTACATCATATATTTTGTATAGATTTATCATTTTCTTATTTTAGAAGTTACAGGGGGGGGGGGGGACACTTTTTACCACTTTGGAAGTGTCTCTAGCGCAAACTATTCAGTTTAGAAAAAAAAAATATTAGAAACCTCAATATCATTTTTGAAGACCTATCCATAGACACCCCATACTTATGGGTTTGATGAAAAAAATAAAATTGAGTTTCAGTTCTAAGTATGGGGAACCCCCAAAATTTATTGTTTTTTTTCTATTTTTGTGTGAAAATCTTAATGCGGTTCACAGAATACATCTACTTACCAAGTTTCAACATTATAGTTCTTATAGTTTCGCGAATAAATGGCTGTGACATACGGACGGACAGACAGACAGACAGACAGACATGACGAATCTATAAGGGTTCCGTTTTTTGCCATTTGGCTACGGAACCCTAAAAACTAACTCTGTAATCTATAGAATTTTGAATACAACTTTAATTTTATAAGGTATAAGGTGGTATTAGGCTGTATGATAATAATAAATGTGGCATCGGTTACTAGCTATGCCCTGCGTATTTACCTTTTTTTCTTTGTAAAAAAACCTTCCTCAGCCGGCGCAAAACAACTCACAAAAGCTTCATCGTAACTAGGTAAATAGTATACGCTAAATATAGACAAACAGATGATGTAGCTGAAATCCTTAGTCGACCAACAGAGCCGCCGTCATAGCAATCATTTCAGACACTAATCCTGCACCAGAAATGCAATATACCACGTTCACCAAACTATCGCGATAACGGGTGTTTGCGGACTTATGTGGATTACGTAACTTTCTTGCAATCAGTTTCAATTTGAAATAACATCTTAATCGAATAAAATTTTACAATGTCGCAAATGGTTTCAATTGCAATAAATAAATATCCTGGGACATTCCTCACACAAGGTCATCTGATCCCAAACTAAGCAGAGCTTGTACAGTGGCGGAATGAAAAGGTTCGTCAGTTTTCAACCTGATTCACCTTTTGAAACTAAATAGACAGAATACACTGAATTAGAGAAAATACTGATTTAACTGTTCGTTATCAAAATTCAACTCAGGACATACATACATGATCATGCACACAAATTGGACAGGCCCTACAATGGAGAACATAAGAACAGAACGTAAAACGGTAATCAGAAAACCTGTATTGAACCGGTTTCAATTCATAACTGATTGCAACAAGTTACGTAATAGCCCCGCTGTTTACTGCAGTTTACATTGACGCAATATAAACTTGATATAACAACGTTCAACGAAGGAAGCTACCGTTCTGCCTTTTACAGGATGTGCATATTTTATGCTTGTAATTATGGGGGTGCTTCGTAAAATTATGAGGTTTATAGGATGGAGGGATGGATCAGGTATTAACATTGTCGAAGGTATATCTGGGCTTTTTAAAGTGACTAGGTAGGTAATATTCATGTAATAGTGATTTTTGACGGGCCCGTTGGCGCAGTTGGTTAAGACGTGGAGTCTTAACCTATAGCGCCGCAGGTCGTGGGTTCGATTCCCACACAGGACATGCATTTGTGTGCATGAACATGTCTGTCTGTATGTCCTAAGTCTGGGTGTAATTATGTATATTAAGTATGTATTTACAAAAAAAAGTAGTATATGTATTATATCATTTATCTGGTTTCCATAGTACAAGGTTTGCTTAGTTTGGGATCAGATGACCGTGTGTGAGGAATGTCCCAGGATATTTTATTTATTTATCTGCCTAAGATTGCTTTCTTTGAGATTAAAACGATGAAGGCATCCCCAAAGTACAATGGGATCCCGGTTGAGAGCTTGCTCGCCGATTTGTCCGTGTAAGGGTGATAAGGCAAATATTGGGCCCACATTGGTCAATAAAAAAAAAACACTTGCTATGAATGAAGATGCTCACTTTATGGGTTTGCCTAAAATCAGCACACTTGTTGTATTTGGCAAAACGAGGAAGGCGATAGTCATTGGTTGTGACGACCCCATATAGTCCTACTTTGAAATTTCGGTCCTACATTTCGGCCCCTTTTGTAAATAAATTTGAAAATTTTATAAAAAAAAAAACGATTGTAATATTCAGATCAATTTACAAATTTCAAATCAATAGCATTATTTATAGGTTGCTGAAATATACCGCTGTGACAGACAATCGGACGGAGAAGGGCACCATAAGGGTTCCTTTTCACCTTTTTGGTTGGATGGAACCCTAACTATGATCTTAGGGCATATATTTGTATGTAATGTAAATGAGTTTTTTAAAGTACTGAAATATAAAAGCATTCTTAATTCCTGTAAATTCAATAAGAATGTATCGCTAGGTGTTATAAAAAACTTTTGTTTCAAACGATTTAGCTCATCAAACCACGTACCTAATAGAGTTTGCAATCCATTTAAATAATGTATTAATTTACTAAGTTCATAATGAATGGAAAGCTTTCGACGTCAAGCGAAGATGCTAAAGCCAGACTTCCAAAACTGTTTTAGTGTGATTGGCACTAAGGATTTCTAGGAACTAAGATATTAATTTTATCGAATAAACTGAATAGTAAGACCGTTCAAATTCAGTACTAAGAGCCGATACCTACACCCCATTAAAAATTGCGATTTCCAGGGCAGAAAGTTAATAAAATATGGTTTTGATCAGTTTTGGCATAGATAAAATAGTATAAAACCCATGGGTGGTCGAATCTGCTGGTGATATTGAACGATAAAAATTCGGGAATATGGTATACAATTGAACAACATGTCTTGTGACACTAAAACATTTATCTTTATTTATAAATTTTGTATACATATAAAATAGTAGCTAAATCATTTTTGCACGAAACATGATCTTTAGCAAGCTCAAACAGATCAAATAGCATAACAAATTTGGTAACAGATCGTTCTTGACATCAAATGAACAGAGGAAGAGTTTTTAAAGGATGGAATAAATTCCTAGCTCCAGCATCGGTAAAGATTCAAGGAGATCTATTTCAAAGTTGCGATCTTAAATCAAAAGCTAATCGAATCTATGGATTCACTGGCTTATTTTATCAAACACTAGCTTCTACCCGAATTCTAGAGTTATTTTGCTCTCTCGATGTGCATAGTTTCATTATTACGACACAAGCAAGTAATGAACATCAACACGAACTTTTGCATTAAGATATTAGCAGGATAAACAAATCTTCATTTAGATTAAAACGATGAAGTCATCCCCAAAGTACTATGGGATCCCGGTTGGGAGCTTGCTCACCGATTTGTCCGTGTAAGGGTGATAAAGTCAATATTGGGCCCACATTGGTCTATATAAAAAAAACACTTGCTATGAATGAAGATGCTCACTTTATGGGTTTGCCTAAACGTAGCACACTTGTTGTATTTGGCAAAACGAGGAAAGCGATAGTCATTGGTTGTGACGACCCCATTAAAACTTTTAGTCCTACTTTGAAATTTCGGCCCCTTTTGTAATGAAACTAAAAATATTTTATAAATAACCAGGATAAACAAATCCTCCACCGTAAGTTTTGCGCCTCACTTTGCTTGGTCTTGCTTTACATCATATGCACGTTCAGGCAACCACAACACATACACAGACACTTTAAAAGTATTTTGCAGTCATCGTTCCGTACTTCTCGAAGAGCGCCCCGCATTGTCAATTTTTCCGCGACTATGAAGGGAAGTTTGTTTTATTGCGTAATATCTCCGTTAAAACTTTGTATGATCATCGGATACTCGCGTTTCAATATGTTACAGAGTTCTGTTCAACCAATTTTTTATATATTTCATACCATCATAACTTGAGATGATTTGTTTTTGAACAAAACCACAGATTTAATAATAGTACAAACCAAACCATACAAATTAAAGGTATTTTTTTTTTATAAAGTACAAGTTTCCGCGCCGCGGATTTTGTTGAAATTTGGCACACAAAACAGATAATATCATACATCATTATATACTTTTTATAAAAAACATAAGAACCCTCAGCCATGCAAGCGGCTAAAACGTCGGTTCGGAAGCAAGTACCACCTGCACCAACACCAACACCTACACCATTTTTTTGGCACAAAAGGAAAGAAAGAAACACTAACGTTTCTAGTTTTAGGATTACGTTGAAATATCTCTTATAAGACGTTTCCTAAAGATTAATGTCTAATGTCTACGAAGGACCTATGTTTTCTGCAAGATAACGGTCATCTTACGCCTACACTATATTCCTTAAATCCCTACGAGTTTTAGGAAATAAAATATTACTATTAGCGAAGATTGACTTTGCGGTTCCATTCGCTTTGATACATAAACTTATGTAGTTTGACACCATATGCAGGCTGCCAATGGCATGCAATATACAAGGCTTCTGATGATAATGCTGATGAAATGGATGAAGCCACAGCGGATAATCCACAGAATAAAACATTCTAAATTATTAATTCAAATAGACCTTCGCAGACAGATATGAATAGTCTAACTATAACGGTTCAGAAGGTCGCATTTGCTGAGAAGAGCCGGCAATAAAATCGGCGTTATACTCTTTTGAAAACAAGCTTAGTTTCGATACATAACGATATACGAGTACATTCTGATCTCACTGACAACAATTGCGTATTCCGGCGGCAAAAACTAAAGAGTCAATCGATATTTAATAAATAAATAGCAAACTTAAGAGAAAATTCTGGTGGCGTTTGTTCCATATAAACGTAATCCTTCGTTTCCTCTCTGGATAATGACACTAGAGCTAGTGTTTTTCCCCATAAATTAATTATTATAAGAATTATAGGAGCCTTCTAAAATCACAAAAACTTACCATTTTTAACGCTCTTATCAGACATCCAGCGAACAAATTTGACGAATAGAAAAAAACAAAGGAATCCCGACAGACATTGCCAAAGCCCTTCTTATTATGATTCTTGTTTTTTTTTTAATCTATCCAGTTCTGGAGGAGAAAACCGGGGATTACGAAATTGCGATTTCGTCTAATTTAAATAGGTATAATCGGTCCGATCTATAGTTGTCTCAATCGCCCTCGGGCGGGATAGCTCGGGCACAGCGTGACAGTAATACATATGTTAAAAATCTATTTTTCAATTTCTTGCAGCCATCCTTACCTCTTAAGCAGATCAGCCCCCACAAGCAGCACCTGTTCACAAGATGTGCCGCTGGACGCATGTGGTAGCCAACACCCTCATCGCCATATTGGAAGTAAGGGAACATGGATTGATTTCATGGAAAAACACCGTGGAAAAACAAATAAAAATAAGTGGTTACGCGCATATTGGTGCAAACTCACAATGGTCGAAAATGTGCTCTATCTGTCACTACTACGACAGTGTGGAGTAAAACATTATCGATAAATAACCGGGAAACGGGAAACCTTGTGGTTTAGAGCCTCCTCATACTCTCATGGGAGTGGGCACTTTGTTCCTTAATGTCAGCACTTATGATTTGATGACAGTTTTATTCTTTCGAAGTGGAGTTATAATTTTGGCGAGCGATGTTGGTATAAAAATGTTTTTCACTAGTTTGTGCGTGGGCTTGTTGCTATGCTACAAAAACATATTTTCTTGGAAAAAAAAATTACTAATTGGACTAATCTTTCCCCCTTATTAATAAATAAAGAGTAATACCTAGGTTTTAAATAAGTATATCCGTCACTTTCTAATGTCATATAAACAAAAAGAGCTATCTTAATACCTGGGTGTTACAAGACTGACTTACACCAAGCTTACACCTTATTTATTAATAAGGGGGTAGTGAAATAATAGACAAATAACGTTCAATAATCCAGATCCGACAAAATTGAAATGAAATGTGTAACAAGTTTTTAATACCCGTTATACACTTTTTGTAATCATAACAAAACACATCCACCTAAAGTTCTGATAAAATCACCACACGTCAGAATAAAACTTAATACCAGTAAAAAGTCATCTAAGTAAAACAAATTAACAATACAAGTCAACTTGGTTTACGTAAAACAATAAATCGTTTTGATATTGCAGCTTCCCTGATGCAGCAGGGGACTGACAGCCAGCGACGTAGTAATACCCCCGAGTCACGAGGCAAAGCCCAGTACAAGTTGGATGTTAATAAACGTCTGATAAATGTTGACGCTTCTGCTTTTGTAGCTTTTATATAAGTATTAATTGTATACCTATTTTTTATTTGTCTTTTGCACTAGAAATATCAAGTTTGACATTTATGTGTTTTAAGTTTAAACGTAAGGTAAAATTTTTGATAGAAAATAATTTTTTCTGGGTTTCTTGTATGCGCGTTTTGATTTATTATGGTAGATGCAATGTAATTGTGTAAAAATAGGAGTGAAAATTTCAACGAGGATTATTAAAATACTGAGACGGACAGATAGACAGATTAACGGATGTCAGTTGCTTAGTTAGGGTCACATAGATACGGAACTTTAAAAAGAAACTAAGGAATGGGAATATTTTAGTGTACACGGCAAAATGTTTGAGTTTACCAACACATTACTTTAAGCTCAGAGTATATAAATACTACACCTTTAAGCGTAGCGGAAAATATTCGGTCTATGCTTAGAATGAGGGAGGGACTAACTATCAAGTAGATTGTTAATAAACTCCATATTAAGGTACACAGTTAAGGGAGAAAATAAACACAGTTCAAAATATACGACGTACTATAGGCTCTGTTTGGATACTGGAGACTTAATTGGTTGAACTACGGCATAAAGGATTATATGCTTCATCAGTGGAGATTTTATTAACGATTGTATTTTCTACTATAAAATGTTCTGTTGCAAAATAATAAAAAATGTATCGTCAACTTGACGCTTAATTATATTAATTACAACGAGTCTCTGTTTATTGTACAGTCGAGGTCAAAGATATGTTTACATTTAAAGTTACAAAAATATGTATCCATTTAAATAACGAACTCTATAATGCTATGCATATGGTTAGTTATTTAAATGTGTAACGTTATAATGGTCAATGACGTTACATTTTATTAATTTTAATTCTTTTAATCATATGGCAACAAATTACCATATTGACTGTACCGTAATGGGCAAGTCTATTATTTTAAAGTATGTGTGGCGGTAAACGTAAATAATTTTTATCGAAGAAGGCAAAAAAAAAATGGTATCGCCCGTTTTGGTTAGACGGCACTGGCGACCCGGCCATTTTGTCATTGATTGCTAGCGCCGAGTTCAAAGCCACACGTCTCCTCTTTATAAAGGACCTTAGTACGCAGTGTTGTGCGAATTATACAACGATAATCTTATTCATTTTTAAATCTACCTAGGCAGTTCCTTCAATATTAAAATTAATTACTTTTTAATCAATTCAGTGTGAACCCCATATTGGGTAAGTGATGAACCGTTAATTTCATTGTTTTGCTCAAAGGTCACCTTCATGTGTAACGGACAATCCTTTGTCATAATTTGCTAATCATTTCACTTGATACCTATTCTATAATGTACTTAACCTATGTAACTAGATTGAATTGTAATTTAAATTTCCTGTATATCCGTTAGCGAACTCCTTCTGCTTCTCTTATCTTGCCACCGCACTTCATACACCATCGGCATTCTCTGTGCTTTGCTTGCGGTGGTCACGTAGACGCTATAGACAGAAACAAGGCCAGTCGCTCATCACTGGGATATTTACAGGGTTCCATATTTACCTTCGGGTCACCTCACCGTCATCGTGGTTCCGGCTAAGGCAAGAACATCTGCCACCCGACCGTGACGTCCCTGCACCTGCGTCGGATCCTGTTTGCACCTTCGTGCCACCTACAAGACAATCAGGGGAGTGCCGGACTGCACGAAGTAAAAATTAGGCGGGCCATAGAACTACACCCTTTTTATATTATCCCTAATATACTTTTTTTGTGTTGACAAAGGAATTTTTAATTTCAAATCCTAACCGTCACAAATGGATACATATTTTTGTGACCTCAAATGTAAACATATCTTTGACCTCGACTGTACAGTTATGAAAAGTATAGTACACATAATAAAAAATACAATCTATTACATAAACATGAAAGCTTGTGTGTTCGTACACTCGTCTTGTATGCGTTCGCGCATCGTTCACCAAATTGAGTTGATTATTTGTGTAGTTGTTGTTGGCACTTAGGTGAAAGAGGCTATTCACCTTATTATTACTTATGTATTAAAACTTTTGAAAAACACGGAAGAAGACTCTGCGTTAAGTATAAAGAAGTTGACGAAGGAAATAGAAGGACGACCGAGCATCTTAGCTTTAGGACAATAATGAAGGCCGTAAAATCTTCACTTGGTTCACAATGGAGTACAGCTACGTTGTTTTGGGCTATTATATATTTTGTGCGCTACAGCGTTAGAGTCTATTATTGAACAATATTTATTGTTTATTCACTGAAAGTTTTTAACAATATTGATAAGTGTCCACGTAAATTTGAAAAGCAATTTGGCCCACAACACCAGATTTCTCTTTTTGGATATATTCCAAGGCGTTGTTGTATATTCATGTAATACATTTTGTTTCTTTCAATTGTAAGCAAACGGATACTATTGATTTGGGTCAAACTTAATTTTATTAAGTGCTTGAAATCTCTTTGAATAAGTTTTTTAATGTACTTACCTAATTAATTATGTAAGTAACTAAAATAATATGACACATTTTATATTTTTGTGCGATGAATTTATAATTAACTAAAACTCACTAGCCCAGGGGACATAATTTTGTTAGTCATAATTAATTTCGTCGTTCTTTTTTTTCTTGTTTTACAGCTAGACAATTATTTGAAGTTCTTTAATTACAGTACTAAAATTCTTATATTATGTTCTTTAAGAACCTGATTTTAACTTTAAATTTCTCAGTTTAAGTGTATTCCGAACCGGTGGTAAATTCAACTGTATGTACCAATTTAACGTTCATAAGTGCCTCACCAGGGCCTAAACTGAATAAATGACTTTTTGATTTTGAATTAGCATTTTAAAACTAGGTTCACTAATCTGGACCTATTTGTACTTAATTTATGGATCACTTTAAAATTTTAAGAATCAAGTCTGTCTGGGCCAGATAGGTAACCATATGAAATCAAACGTTGGTAAGTTGTGCGTAGCCCGGGGAGGATTCTGAAAAAATTGCATTTCAAACCACGACGGGCCTGATGTTTGGTGAGACCTCTACTACCTCCTACCTACGTCGTGGTTTTGATTCCCACTCAGGTCATGCATCATGAACATGTCTGTATATTCTGAGTCTGGGTAATAACTACCAAAAAGTAGTATATGTAGTATATCAGTTATCTGGTTTCCATAGCACAGGATCTGCTTAGTTCGGGATTAGATGCCGTGTGTGAGGAATATCCCAGGATATTTATTTCTCTAAAACCACGCCAGGTATTCTTCTTCTTATGCGTTGCACTCTTGACAGAGTGGTCGTGGTCGTCATGAAGTGTCATTTGTGGCGCGCTTCACAACACGCCGCCATTCTTCCCTAACTGCTGCCCTTCTGGTGCAGTTATTGATGGGTCCGCCTATTGCGGCCTTAATTTGGTCGGTCCATCGCATGGGTGATCTTCCACGCGCTCTAGTGCCCTCCACTTTACCCTGCACCACCAATCGCTCTATGGAGACATCTCCACGCCGCGACACGTGTCCGAAGAAAGTTAGGATGCGAGCCTGCACTACGGAGGATAGACGCTGCTTGATACCGAGTTCCTGGAGTATGGACTCATTTGTACGGAATTCTGTCCATGATATTCCAAGCATTCTTCTCCAGCACCACATTTCGAGAGCGTCTATCCTCTTTTTCTCGCTTTCTCTCAGAGTCCACGTTTCCGCAGCATACAGAAATATGGGGAAAACAAGTGATCTGACGAGCCTGGTTTTGGTGGCTTTGGTTATGTTCCGGTTCTTCCATATTTTGCCAAGTTTATCCATAGATGACCGAGGACCGCCAGGTATTAGCAAGTCCTTAATAAACTCTGGTTGTTTCCAAACGTCTTTGAAGTTGAAAAATGATCTCGGCGCGTATCTCCAAGCTTTATAAATGCCGAACGAATTTTTCTTAAGTTCAAGGTGACCTGAAATGTCACTTTGAATTTAATAGATTTCTGTAGGTCCTTTGAGGAAATTGGGAGATCAATCCGGAAAGTAGAGCTTAGCAACAGGCCTGACAAATTGTATTAAAGAAATCATTAATTTGGTTAGTTTTCTAAAACACACGGTAAACGTTAAGGTGGATAGGGTAAGGAACACCAGTGTTGAATGATTAAACATGTGTAGAAACGTTAGTTTTCTGTATAAAACGTTCATTAATATAGAAGAATCATGTTTGTTTAATGTGAACAAAGGGGCAGACTGCACTTTGAGAACTTCGATGTAATTAAAATGTCTCATTGTAATAGTACCTACGTAAGTGTAATTGTTTGTTATGCCAAATAAATGTTAATAAATAAAATAAATATTGTAACATACAGAAACCAATATTTGAGAATGGTGCCGATTCTGTTGTGCATCAGACTAAACTAAACTAAATTAAAATTTTACTTATTTTAGTTAAGGATTTTCTAAACGCTATTCTGTTGTCACATCGAACTATATTTAAATTTAGAAATGACAGGATTAATTTTGATTTTGACAGCTCCTAAATTGAACTGATGGGTGTTACCATCAAATAAAAATAATGAACGAATGATATACATTTTAATGGAAAAATAATTAAAAATAAACATTTAGTTCATAAATATCATTAAAAAATATATAATTATGTCCAGAAATGAGTATATATTTGTGTTATTTTCCAATAACGCGTAATAAAGTCAGTTGAATATCTTGATTACCTGTGGTATACAGGCATAATAAATATATTTTTAACCTGGCGAGTTTAGTACCTAGTATGTAGTTTTTTAATCCTTTAAATGATAGGCAAGGGTTATTCAACCATACAGCCTTTTCATATGATGTTATATCTTTGAATATTCGGTCTTGTCGATTTCGACTGTATGGTGGTCGAGTTTTCGTTGTTTCTTACGTTTTAAGTTTTAAGTTTGGCAATCAAATCCAAATTAGGACTTATTTTTGCCAGTGTCGAGTTATATTATAAAGTAAGTTTTAAGTCCATTTTTTTGTCCATTCTTTGTGAATTTGTGATTTCATTGAAACCCATTTTACAATCTACTTATAGTCCTACAAATTTATCTGACCCGGTGGTCAAAAGAGGAATTCATCAGTCATTTCGAAATGTCAATCGCCATTGATCAAAGAGAATATGAACTCTACGTTCATTGGTTGTTTGCTCCACCAAATTTGATAACAGCGACTCTCTCACCGGGCCAAATAAGCTTGTGGCACTATATTGGTATATCATTATTAAAATTATTATTAAAATAAAACTACGATTTTCACATAATTTTGTAGTCCAGTGTACATATGTAACATATCCCTATCTTGCTTTGTCCTTATTCTATGCAAATATTTAGAATTATGAATAATCCAGATCAAAATATCCACTTTCCAACACTATTTCTCTAAGACTAAATTTAATCCACATCTAATTAGGTGACGACTAATTTTAGTTTGACATTTCTAATTTTAGACATAATTTGACGTAAAACGTGACCAACAGAATAGAAAAATTGCACACTTTACTAAATTGAGTAACTAAAACGATATTAGTGCTGTAAAACTAAAATTTAGTTTAATCGTACGCCAACTGAATAGGAAACGTCGATTTGACAGGACTTAACTAAATTTTTGTTAAGAATAGTTTAGTTTGTGCCAACAGAATCGGCACCAATTTGTCTTAACATTTAGTAAGACTAAGTTTCGTAACTGTTTTTATAGTAATGGAATGATACTTAATTCTTTTTATTCTACAACAAAAAATAATGTTACGGTTTTATGCAAACTGTCTTCTTTGAGTCAGTTTCATAAAATATGAAATCAAAAACTGTAAGCAAGCTTTTTAATTTTAAATTTAACAAAAATGTATCATACTCTTATAAGAAAAGTCTTATTAACAAACAAGCAACATTGAAATAGGAAAGCTGCAAACATCTCAATTACAGTCCCAGATGAGGTAAGTTATATGAAACCCAAGAATCAGATAACATTATTCGAAATTGGATAAGAAGATAATATTGATAAGATTAAAATCTCGCTGAACCAAGCCTTCAGAATTTCTGATTATGTAAGACTGTAATAAGATGGTATAACACGGAAGGCAATGAAATAATATAATATCACCTTAACAATAACAACATTGTAACTATAAAATATGTGATTGAAGGATATTTCTAAAACCCACAGTTACTTCAAATGGATTGCGATATGTGCTGATAATATTTCCATTGTCTAAAAACTAACCAGACTTTCACACAGTATTATGCGTGAGCCTGCGAAAGTACGTCTATAAATCTACTGGAATACTCGTGTCGTAGCATTCTAAAGATAAGTCCGCAGAGAGAGAAACATTCTATTTGCAAAGTTTTTTTTTTCAACAATAAATAACTGCTATAATGTTTTAATAAATAACAGGGGAGTAAGCGTAATGGAGATAATTTTATTCATGTGTGTTTAGAGTGTGATCTATATTTACGTCGTACAGTCTGCCTCAAAAGAAGATTGTCACTATAGTACCCCTCCATCATAATCTATTCATAGTTTTCATACAAACTTTCAAGAGATACTCTGTGGATTGTGACACTGTGAATTGTGTAATGTGTCAAGGATCCAAAATGATCAGCTACTTTTGACGCTGACTGTACATTGTGGTAATACTCTGTTTTTATGATTCAAATTTAGCGACGTTTTGCTTTTGAAAGAAACTAAGAAAGAAAAATACACTTAAACAATTATTATTATCGCAAAAATATTTAATATTGTAGAAATCTACTGTTTTGCACTTAGCATGAATTATATTAAGTACCTTTATATTTCACTTCAAGTATGAAGATCCCAAAATATGATCACCTTCCCACCACTTTCAGGAAGTTGGAGAAAATTTATTGGGATTTAACTTGATTTATATTTAGGTTACTTGCTTGCTTACAAATCGTCTGATTATTTTATGGTAGAAATTTGACAGATATTCAATATACAGCGGCACCTGGATAAGTAAGAAACTATTTATGAAAATTAAATATTTACAAAAAAAAAAAAAAAGGAATTTTGAGTTCAACAAAAATAATAATTCTCATACAAATCTTGCAATTAATGTGATATCATCAATAAAATATTATCGGTCGATTGTGAATATTCAGTGACTCGGTTCCGACCGAGCTCGAATAAAAAAAAATAAGTTATTCAAAACGTAGACGCGACCGCGCCAATTCAAGAGATTTATTAATGTGTTTGTTGTGACAAAGGTTTGGATTCTTTCATGTTGTCTGATAAAAAAACATAAATAACATTATAAAAACAACACTCGGAATTAGATACAAATCTCGCGAATGCGGTAACCCTTTGACGCGAACAAAGAGCTTATTTATAGATTGTAAATCTGCGGCGGATAAACCGCAGCGGGGACAAGAGTACCTACTAACTTTACCCGAACATTGTATAATATAAAAGCTAATATAGTAAAGGATGTGCTAGGATTGTATATTTATGTTTTACCGAACCTTTTAACAAAAATATACATATAATAGCTTACTTTGGGATTCAATTACGCTGTGTGAACAATGTGAATTAGGTGTTTTTGTAAAAATATTGTGCAAATTATATTACTTAAATCCTCAAGTTGTTGAGACATTCTAACTGATTTTGGAAACAAACCATTATATTACTACTAGCGACTCCCCCGGCTTCGATCAGGAGGCTAAAGAAATTTACGATATGATGGTAAAACCGCATCAAAGTCGTAGTTTAAAAAACCAAGTAAACAACAGACATACAGAAGTAGTAACTTAGTTTTACGCTATTTGGGGATGCCAAAATTCCACAAATGTTTTTCAATAATATTTTATCACGATAGAAAAACAACACGTGAAACCTTAAATGACTTATGGTAAAGCCAAAAACAACCTTAAAATATGGAGCATAGAGGAAAAATTATTATAACCACAAAATATGTTAAGGGTCATATAGTAAATACTCCTAAAGGATGTATAAGGAAAATACACTAGTTAGATTATGTTATATTTACACGAAAAACACAAGTTACTCAGGTATGTATTTATTATAATTCAACTAGCTGCCCGGCGCGACTTCGTTCGCATGGTGCTACCCTACCCTACCCAACCCTACCCTACTCTACCGTACCCTACCGTATCCTACCGTACCCTACCCTACTTTTTTTTTTTTTTTTTTTTTTTTTTTTTTTTCGTGGGGAAATCCTCATAGGATACCCGTCCGCCCCGGGGGTAGCGGCCAGGTTATGCCGGACTTGTACCGGCTAAAACCCCACGGTGGTCGCCATCTGCGCTGTAGAGGGGGGCGGGCTCTCGTGTTGAACGCGTACCTGCTCGCCCCTCCACGCGCGGCGCTAAGATAGCTCGTCCCGGGGGAAGTGTGATACCTCCCCCCAGCACCCTCGCTGTGCTATCGCACGATGAGTCTGACCACATCGACTCATCGTCCTCCTTGGGGTCGCTTCTGGGCGCACAGAGCCCCCGCCCTGATTGCCCACGACCCCAAAGGCCCCATTTAGTCGCCTTTTACGACAGGCAGGGGAACACCGTAGCTGTTATTCTAAGCCCCAGCTACAGGGCAGCCCTACTCTACCCTATCTCAACCATCACATTAGATTCACAAATCAGCCCGGCAGATGGCGCTGCAGTGGGTATCTAGGTTATATTATCGACTGCAAGCTTTAATCAAAGCACGTCCAAAATGAAATTACAGAAATGAATGAAATAACAACATGCTTGTACTGTCAACACTGAAAAATGTTTAAATTTGACAGCACAATCCCCATCCGAAAAAAGTTTAAATTTGACAGCAAAATCCCCATTAACAAAATGATCCGCCATTTTATTCAATTCATTTGTTACAAAAAATGTGATAAATGAAGAACAGCTCGACCGAATTTGTGCAAACTTCACATAAACCATCTACTAAATAGTCCGAAAAAAAATATATTTTGTGAAGTCTCTAAAAGTTTATTTTATTTCTATGATATTGTCATGATACTTTAAACAACGATATTCCGAATTTAAAACCTATTAAACCGTAAAATTTGTTTGTAGGGGCTATAAGTTCCCCAATATCCTCTAAGTAGGTAGGAGTAGTACCTACAATGTTTTCACGGAGACTACTTAGGGGTGATCTAAAAAGGTTTACGCTCATTGGGGATTTGCGTTTTTTTTTTAGCTTGTGTCGAGGAAAATTATGTTACACGGTCGATAAGAAAAAGGAACGCTTCAACGTAGGAATAGGGTTGTCAAGCTTGAATTGATTTCGGTTTATCTAAAAGATTTATCCAATCCAATGGCTTAAGGGTTTGATTAGATAATTTTGTGAGGTCCGGATTTTATATAGCTACAAATAGTACAAAAAATTATTTTGGAATATTAAGAGTTCTTATTTTACACTTTTGGATAATTATTAGGTTTTTGATTGTACTCTGTTAGATTAAATACATTACACTTTTTCAAACTAATAATACCCCCCCTTCAGTTGAGTACCCACAAGGTATCTTTACACCTAAACAAAATCATAATACCCGATAACTAGATTTAGATAACCATCACAATAAAAAAAGCAATTACTTCGAAAACAACGATCAAGGAAGGAGTAGAGTATACACAGAAGCTAACAAAAGATAAATTGCTTTGATAAAAGTTATACAATTTCCTTACGAGATGTCAATTACATGTGTTTAACCAATGTTGAGTTCGCTATTATTAGGTAAGTACATTTCATAGTTGATACTTATCTTTGTAAGGGGAAGATGTACTTTTACCTTTTAGGGTGTTAATTAAGTTTTTTATTTTGAAATGTTATTTTGAAATGTGGTCACAAGGACGCTTCTTAATAAATCTTGAGGATAGACAACGAATAAAGAGAAACTAGTAAAATTTATGAAAAGGCACAAAAATATACACTCTATGGATTATATCTGCCGAAATAGTATAAAAACATGATTATCATAATGTAAGATTGAGGAAGTTCACCTCGAACGGCAGGGAGACCTGGACAGAAAATATGAAAAACAATGAGATTGGACATACGAGAGAAATCAAGGTAATCTCGGAAGCCTTGCTAGGGTATGGTACCAGAAGATTATTTTTGTATCAATTAACCTTAAACCCCTATTTATCCCTGTTTAGCGGGATCATCGAATAATATTAGTAAATTGAAGCCAGTAACGCGTACTAATAGGGAAGTAGAGAAAAGATTGAAAGTACCCACAATGTTATATTCCCTGAACAATGTCTTTTTGTTTGACTTTTGAACTTTATAAAGTTCTTATAAAGTTATCGAGTTCACTAAATACTTTACCATTTTATTGAAAAGATTTCAGATCGTGTAATAGCGGTGGATTATACAATATTCTAGGGATATTATCTTATTATTATTTTCTATAGATATATGCTCTTTGTTAGACCATCATCTCATATAGCATAGTCAAATTGGACTGGTAACTTCTGAGATAAGCTCGTTCAACACACACTCTTCTTTAAAACAGTCATAAAGTCTAGAATAAATATTCTCAAAATTTAGAATCGTACTAAACGTAGCGTCCAAACAAAGTCGATAAAAATGACACATGCAAGTTGACTTGTAGTCCAAAGTTGATAAGATAGGACGCGTGTAAGTTTACTTGTAAGTCAACAAAAGTCGTTATTATTTTCTACGAAGCACTATCAGACAAGAAAATAAATTACAAAAGGCCGTCCAACTTTACGAATGAGCAAGATCTGAACTGCGAATATAACTCATGCAAATGTGACTTTATATAAACGACGTCGTGCAAACTTTTCACATAGTTACATTAGTTTGTGACACTAGTTTATTTTTGGGGTTTTTTTATATATTTTTTTATATAACTTAGTCGGTAAACAAGCATACGGCCCACCTGATGGTAAGCGGTAACCGTAGCCATATAGACGCTTGCAACACAAGAAGCATAGCTCACGCTTTACCGACCTTTCCCCCTCCCCTATGAGCTCTGGCGACCTTACTCACGCGCAGGAACACAACTTTACACAACATAAAGTTATCTGGCTGCGGTATTCTGTAAGGTAGGGGAGGTACTTCCCCAGTCGAGCTGCTCTTTGAGCGAATAAACGCTATACTCTACCTCTCTCAATTTCCTGGGGTTTCTCTTAGTTATAAATAAGAGCTTTTGAAAGTATAAAAAATATTCTTTGCAAACGTGGATGGTATACATTTGATGTACGGACAGTTTTTCATCTTCAATTAGTGACTTCGATAGAATCAATTCTTTTAATTTTTAAAATATTGTCTTCTTATTAAGAAGGTAGATGATGCTTATGATGGCCCAAACAGGTAATTTTTACCATTAAAGTAAACCTTTAACTACAAGCTTTTATTTAGTTTCACATGTACCGGTGTTTGTAATCAAATCATGCAAGTTAAAGACCAACTTCTCGTTTCCTATGATTACATATCCAATAACAATGCAATATTAAGTGTATTCATATGTGTTACATCTGCCATATTGTCAAATATCCTGTTACCCAAAGGTTGTCTGGAAGAAATCGCTTAAGCGATAAGGCCGCCTTTTTTGTATACCTTCTTGTTGTATTTTATTGTTATGTTTCGTCTGTTCTATGTGGTGTACAAATAAAGAATATTTATATTATCTTTTATCTTATTAATATGACATGGAAATTATCTGATGATCGAGCCGGAATGTGGCCATGGGAAATCTGTAACAAAACTATCGAGTTTGGACTCGTTTGATTCGTCTTGACTGTTTCTAGGTTGTGATAATCAAGGTGGCCGACTATAAACTATCAAAAACGAATTCTTAAAAAAAATGATTATTATACTTGTTTAAATTAAAAATACCAATTTCCAAAAAGACATAACTCAAAGAGAGTACAGGCAATCTCTCCACATAATAAATAAGGTCTAGCGTGAATACACCGAGCAACATAGCGCAACCTCACTGACATTCTATTTGGTTTACATAACCTATTCTTCCTGAATATGAGCGCCTTTTCTCAAGCGTAAAAGCATTTTATATAGACAATATGCGGGAACATAACTTGAGAGAGCAAAAAGCTGAGGCATTTATTCAACATTTGTTTTCTACAAGTATGTACATATGATATGTAGATACCACATAAATATCCCCCGCGTATCGCTCCGACACATAAATTAGCAGAATAAGTCGATCCGTTGATTCATGAAAGAAGGAAGAACCAAACCCATTTTCGCATTTATAATGGTGCGTCCATGCTACGCGAATCGAGCACGAGCCCCTTTGTACGTGAAAAAACTGACAATCGCGCTCGTTGGGAGGCTCGCAAGCCCGTCCACGCTACGCGAATCGTGCTCGCAGTGTGCTCGTTCGTGGCTCGACTCGTGCTCGGTTCGCCAAGCATGGACGCACCATAATACTCATATTATGAACATAGTTTTAGCTATTGTTTGACTTCGATGTCAAAATAGCCTCATCATTACATATCTCTGTCTTTCCTTGAGGCTTTGAGACTGTATCATGCTAAAAATATAATAATAACAATTTCTGGAAAACCAGTTTCCTCAGAAAATGCATGATATCGCAGGTGAAAAGAAATTGGCTATATCACTTTGGCATAGTTACGATTTTTTTTGGCAGGACACTTGGCAAGGCAGTTTCAGTATACGGTTTCATCAGTTGGCAGCCAACGGGTAGGTATATTACGCTAGTTGAGTCGGTTAATTCCCTTGGTATGTAGTAGTAGGCCGTCATCCGGTACAGGAAGATTCATATTAGTTGTTTCACACACGTTCCTGAGGCATCCAATATGCCATAGTGTGGCCATAGGCTTTTATACGATTGGTTGGGTTGATGAGGTTACAAAAAACGTATATTTGTATTTATGATATTAGATTAGATTCGTGATGCCTCTCGCAGTGTCACTTGCTTTTAGACAATAAAAAATAATTCTACGTCATGGAAAAATAAACCCAAAAAAGGGCAGAAATAAGTCCTAATTTAGATTAGGTAAACTTAAAAATAAGAACAAGAAGCGCAATGACGTTCATTTTGTTTGAAATCTATTTCGCTAATTCTTCACCAACGACAATGCACTTTAATGGGCTAGTCAAGGCCATATGCGCTCTGATTGGCTAAGTCAAACACACTAAACATTTAGTTGTAGAGATTGGTCAAAAAAATAGTCCCATAGGAATATTTGTGATCATTTACTATAAATATTGAAGTCCCACAAAAAAAAAAAAAAACGTAATAGAATAGATACAAATCTTATGGTGCGTCCATGCTACGCGAATCGAGCACGAGCTGAGCCACGAACGAGCCTACAACGAGCACGATGCAATTCCCTTTGTTCGTGAAAAAACTGACAATCGCCCGTCCACGCTACTCGAATCGTGCTCGCAGTGTGCTCGTTCGAGGCTCGGCTCGTGCTCGGTTCGCCAAGCATGGACGCACCATTAGAGTGCTTACTCAAGTACATAACCATACATTAACATTCCCAATATGTCTAGATTCAGGCAGTGAACAAACAAAAGTCCAATCTGCTTTTATATCCATCATAGTGGTCAGAAGTGACATATTAATATAGCCTACACACTTAGCTCTTCTTTACTCCCTGACAAATATACTTGCGTGGTAAACAAGGCTTAGTCACAGTCAATAATAAAGCTGAACAGTATATTCAATATCAATCAATTAATCATGGAATCCGTGTAAGAAATCAACGAGGGGCTATGTCCAGTGTAGTATATCAGGTATCTAGGTGGTTTCCATAGTACAAGTTCTGCATGGTTTGAGGAAACCAATTTTCACTTATTTAGTCGTAATTCTATTTTTTTGACATCTTTCATAAATACGTCATTTCAGTTAGTAATGGACATCTTGGAATCGTTTTAGACGAAGTTCTCAAACTCAATAATACATGTGAGCTACTGATCCAGATTTAATATTTACTGTGCCCCATTAGAGAGGGACACTAAAATACGCGACGTAAATATGTACTTACTAAGTAAGTAAGTAACCAAAACATGTTTTCGTACTGTATCCAAACACCTAGAAGTTCTTAGCCGTTTAGATATAAGTTTGACATTTGTTTTCGCACTTGCCTTCGCTATGCAAAGGTTCTGGATACAATGGAAACACTTGAGAATAAGGGTGCTTTTTCACCAGAGATATGCTATGCTATGTTGCTAAAAAAGGACGCATTTGATATCCACCAATCATATTCATAGCTTAGCACTAGTGGAAACGGATTCAACTAAGATATGTTTTTTATATGGAAGGATGCGTGCTATGGATGCATGCTATGGATGGTCGCGAGTGGTGTAGCTATGTGCAGACCAGAGTACCTACAGTGAGCTGCGCATCTTCCTCGCGCAGCTACTTTGCGGCGGCGCATCTTCATAGCACATCTTACTCGCACCGCTACATAGCTTTGTATTAGTGGAAACGGTCACATAGTTTCAGAGCTTAGCTATTACATCCTCGCAGCATAGCTGCATAGCACATCTCTAGTGGAAAAGCAGCCGTAAGCTTATAATGCATTCAGATCAGATAGACCTGCACAAAACAGGCTAATGACTACGTAGAGTATACATTCTGTAAAAAAATATGGATAAAATAAAGTAATAGTTCGGAACATAGTAAAATTAAGATCAGTACATCAAAATTTACTCTACATCCATCTACCAATTATATCAAAACTTCCTACATTACCAAAACTAACATGTTATAATTAGATCCGCTAATAGCCAACTAACAAATCATACGCCACATCTCAAGTTCTAAAATGCAAATGTCTGAACGTTACACAAATTACTCTGCGACCTAGTCAGTACGAAGCTTTAAAGCCGTTCCAAAAGCGTAGACGAGTGGATTGTTCGTGGCCTCCATGTGAGGCACTTAAATTGTGAAACTGAAGAACTGTGGAGTGTACATTCATGTATGCGGGCAGAGTTCTGTGGGTGAGCTGGTAAATATTTAAACTGTGTACTGAATTGTTTAATGAAATGCAAAGGGACAAATATACTTTAATGAAACAAAAAAGAGTTTTATATGTGGTCAGTACAGCTTGTCACCATTCCATTTCAGTTATCTAAATAATTGGACTGTTTTAGAAAAACTTATACCGACTTCAAAGTACACTAAGAAGTAATCAAATCCTGATCTGATGACAATGGGACCAAACGGGAAGTGTTTCGAGACAAAAAAAGAATTTTCCAAATTAATAAATGACGGAGTTATCAGGTAACAAACATAAAAAAAAACATCCGAATTGAGAACCTCTTCCTTTTTTTTGAAGTCGGTTAAATAGATTTTTAATTTAGAGTAGATGGAATCTTATAATAATAAAAGTGGTAAAAATGTGGGTGGAATCCACGTGCCGCAACTATGTACGCTCATGATTCCCAAATAGCACACAATAATAATTTATCTATGTGACAGTCTATGGTGTGTGTGCTTGCTTAGTGTGTGTGTTGATATTTGTGTCCTGTACGTTTTTGGTTTTAAGCAAATTATAAGTAAAGTATAAGTAGTTAAAGAGCACGTGGAGGGAGAAATGTTGACATAATTGTGCGTCCATGCTTGGCGAACCGAGCACGAGCCGAGCCACGAACGAGCACATTGCGAGCACGATTCCCGTAGCGTGGACGGGCCTGCGAGCCTCGAACGAGCGCGTTTGTCAGATTTTAACCGACTTCAAAAAAAGGAGGAGGTTCTCAATTTGTTACCTCATAACTCCGTCATTTATGAACCGATTTAGAAAATTCTTTCTTTGTCTGGAAGGGTACACTTCCCGTTTAGTCCCATTGTCATCAGATCAGGATTTGATTACTTCTTCGTGAACTTTGAAGTCGGTTTAAGTTTTTTGTAAAACAGTCCAATTATTCACGTACCAAGGGATTCGCATCGTGCTCGTTGTAGGCTCGTCATAGGTTCGTTCGTGGCTCGGCTCGTGCTCGATTCGCGTAGCATGGACGCACCATAAGGTTTTGAAGAAAGAGTTGCCCATAGCATAATTATCAATGAACATAGTTCCTCCGTTGATGTCCTCAACCAAAGGTCTCAGATCAAGATTCTATACACTATTTCTTAAATCGAATCTATAAAACTAACAAACATTTTCAGGTGTCCATATTCTCTTAATCGACTCTATCCATCATATTTTCTTTTTTATAAAATAACAAACGGTGCTTGTGCTTTTACACTGAAATATGAGAACCCCGGAATTAGGACGTGAAGATAAATTAGGTCTCATTTCCGCATACAGGAGACCTAATCTACTTGAGTTAAACCTTTATAAAATTGGAGCGGGATTATGTAAGTAAATTGAAGATATTTTTGACAAAGTATTCAGAGTGACCAATGGAGTACAGCATCATCATCATCATCATCATCAGCCTATAATGTCCCACTGCTGAGCACAGGCCTCCTTTCACAAATCAGGGTGAAAGGGGATGGGCAGATACTCCACCACGCGTGCCCACCGCGGATCGGTGGAGGTAGGCTAGTGGCCAACCTACTGTTGGAATTTTTCAAGCCGCCTATGAGGCATCCAACTAGCTTAACGACTATCACAATTAAGTGATAACCGGGACCAACGGCTTTACGTGCTTTCCGAAGCACGGAAACGCTCGATTTGAAATACCACTAGGCGGTCACCCATCCAGGTACCGACCAAGACAGACGTAGCTTAACTTTGCCGATCGATTAAGAACAGCATGGGGTTCTTCAAAAGGGGTGTGAAGAGATTTCTGCAGGGTCGGCAACGCGCGCGTGATACCCTTGGTGTTGCAAGCGTCCATAGGCTACGGTAACCGCTTACCATCAGGCGGGCCGTATGCTTGTTTGCCACCTAAGTGGTATAAAAAAAAATAAAAAAAAAAAAGAGTGATCTTAGAGATATTTTAGACGGATTCGGGGGCTTTCAAAAAAGGAGGTCAAGTGAGAATAAGATGTGCCCTGATGCTCCATAAATAAATAGGTATAACGTAGAAACACTCACATGGACGATACAAGTAATATCTGACGAAGTTTCATAGAAATACACGGAAGTAAACGAAATGTGCAATAATCTAAACACAGAAATAGGCGAAAGTTCAGTTATGATGAAAGCATATAGGCGCCATACTATAAGGGCACCCTCGAAATTTCTAGATAAATCTGTTCATTAAGCTAAAACCATACCTTAAAGTTACGAACTAGAAGTAAGAGGAGAATTCATTATTCGTGGCGTGGAGAAACAGTGGTTGGGATGTCAGAAGCCATTTCATTGTCATTAATCTTTTGAAATTGCCCGCCGGTGGTGCTAGCTTCTCTGTAGACAACTATGCTCCAAATTGCGTTTTGAATACCACAGTGACAAAGATATGAGGCGTTATTGCATAGTGGAAGAGTCCTTGGCAACGCTGAGCTTGTTGTTATTGGGCTTTCAAAAATGGTAGAGGATAACATTTTATATTAAAGCTATGGTGAAATCATTTGCTGAAAAATATTGTTTTGGCTTGTGTTTATAGAACGAGAATTAAATAATACTCAAGATAAGATTGTGTTAATCGAAAATAAACCTTCATCGTTAATCTAGGTTCCAAATTAAATTGTTTAGATTCCGACTCAAAACTAGACTCTACTCTCGACTCTAGACTACCAGTAAAATTTGAAAAGAATAATTTTGCATGTGATAGGCTAATTCTTGAGGAAAATTTGCTATTATGACGTCACGCTAACACGAGTCAAGCCACGGCGTACAGTTATCTTGAATAACCAGGACGAGGCGCTTACTAGGAAAAAAAAAATAGAATTCTATAAAAGGCGAGTCAACTGATTAATATTAAAAATATAAACAGTTATTCAACTACTATACTACTACATTAAAATCATATTGGTGGTTACCAAGAAACCTGTAAGTATAGTGAAAATAGATTTTGTAGCATCAATTAACGTACAGAAGCTCATCAAGTAAAGTGCAAACTAATTACCAAATTGAACGTATGTATATAGGTGAGAAGAATAAACGTCGGTGAAAATGCCATTCACATATGCGTTGGAGCATAAATATAAAGGCCGGCGAGAAACAGGCGGTGTTTTGTTTGGAAGTAAGCCAAACGGGTACAATGTTACAAAGATCTGCACCGCACGCAGCTATATATGTACATTTATAATGTACCTAAAACCGATCTATTACATAACCGAAAATACATAAAATTTGGGGACGAATTTGACAAGTTTTTTTTTTTTTTTTATACAACTTAGTCGGTAAACAAGCATACGGCCCACCTGATGGTAAGCGGTTACCGTAGCCATATGGACGCTTGCAACACACAGAATCGCTCACGTGTTACCGACCTTTCTCCCTCCCCTATGAGCTCTGGCGACCTTAATCACGCGCAGGAACACAACTTTACACAACATAAAGTTATTTGGCTGCGGTTTTCTGTAAGGTGGAGGTACGTCCCCAGTCGAGCTGCTCTTTGAGCGAATAAACGCTATGCTCTACCTCTCTTAAAATAATAATATAATAATTTGCAATTCAGAGACTATTCCGTCTAGGTTTATTAAATGCACAGTCTTGTTTTTAATTCATAGCTTTTCAACGGGTCAAATAACATGTAAATAAATACTAAAATCGTTTATTTGTAGGTACAATTTACACAGCATAATTAACAAATACAAAGTAAAATGTATGTGTAAAATGTGATAAAGCGTACTTTTATTTGCTTACCGAATATTTTATTCGTATACTTTTAAAAAAAGCTTTTTTTTTGAAGCGCTCGTGGTGTAGCAGATTAGCCGTTCTTAATCGATCGGCAAAGTTAAGCTACGTCTCTCTTGGTCGGTACCTGGATGGGTGACCGCCTAGTGGTATTTCAAATCGAGCGTTTCCGTGCTTCGGAAGGCACGTAAAGCCGTTGGTCCCGGTTATCACTTAATTGTGATAGTCGTTAAGCTGGTTGGATGCCTCCTAGGCGGCTTGAAAAACTCCAACAGTAGGTTGGCCACTAGCCTATCTCCACCGATCCGCAGTGGGCACGCAAGGTGGATTACTGCCCAATCCCTTTCACCCTGATTTGTGAAAGGAGGCCTGTGCTCAGCAGTGGGTCATTATAGGCTGATGATACTTTTAAATATTTATTCCAAAATAAATGATAGAGCATAGCGTTTATTCGCTCAAAGAGCAGCTCGACTGGGTAAGTTATTTGGCTGCGGTATTCTGTAAGGTGGAGGACCTTACAGAATACCGCAGCCAAATAACTTTATGTTGTGTAAAGTTGTGTTCCTGCGCGTGAGTAAGGTTGCCAGAGCTCATAGGGGAGGGGGATAGGTCGGTAACGCGTTAGCGATGCTTCGTGTGTTGCAAGCGTATATATGGCTACGGCAACCGCTTACCATCAGGCGGGCCGTATGCTTGTTTATCGACTAAATTGTATAAAAAAAAAATATTATCCTTATAAATGATTATTTTATAAGCGAAAATATGTTACGTTTTCACGGCTGAATATTAAAACCAGTTTTGTTAAAAATGTACTAAGGAGTAGCATGGACTCAACATATACATCGCTGTCGAAACCATAGGGAAGGAGATAGACAGCCTATTATTAAATTTAAATATTAACAAACAAAGAAGGAGAGTATAACTACGTTTGTTTGAAGCTTTTGAAGTTATCAACAAAATATTTCAACGGATTCTCTAGAAGAGAATCGACGATAAATTTCAAATAAAATAATGCAAGTCGGATATTGGATCCGTGGAAAACAAAGGAAAAAATATAAATGAGCCAATTTACAATTTAGATGGCGTAATAATTCAATTTCGACGAGGTCGCAAGGGTTGCTGCAGGTATTCAAATATTCAAGCTTTTGTTTTTTTTTATCCCAAACTTTTGGGTAAATTTGGTTAAAATTTTCTCTAGTGGCCGCTAAAAGGACAGGCAGGAAGATTTAGTGCCATTCAACGATGTAGAATTTTAAACGAGCAAATTAAAAAGTTGGTCCGATGTTTCAAGTTGTTGCAAAGTAAGCGAGAAAAGATTGTGAGACAAACGTAACTTAATTAATTAGCGTACTTTACAAATTAATGACATGTTTTTAATTTTGCGTTACGTAAACGGAAGTGTCTCACTCAGGATATTTGTTAATTTACAGCCGTTAAGTTATATTATATACTTACATTTTAATCAAGTTAAATCATCTATATTAAATGTAGGGTAGAGTAGGATAGGATAAGGTAGGGCATCACGCGAATGAAATAAATATCGTTACATCTATGTTACAATGTATATTATTACATCGATGTTTTTATATTTATTGCTGTATTTCAGTAGGTTCACTGAAAACGAGACAGTAAAGTAACCGCAAGCAAAACGCTCAAAATCTTTTATAACCTGCGGAATAAGTAAACATTTTTGCACCAAGTGGCATGGTAACCCAGTCAACTCAATATTTTAGGGAGCTGATAAAACTTGCACACTTCTCCGCTGACTGCTCCAAACACATGAGGCTAACTTATGCAAACTTTATTGGTAGTGGGTATACGACTTAGGGACCCTGAATAAACCATGTACTATGGGAACTGTTTTGTCGCATTGATTCTTCCTTATACATTTCAATTATGCAGTTGCACTTGGAAGTACTTCTTAGGATAAACACAGATACATTTTTCGTGCAATGACACTACATTTAGTAACACTACATTGCACACATTGAAGCCGGGGCGGGTCGCTAGTACTATAATGGCCCTGATTCTATTGAACATTCTATTGTTTACAACTTAACTAATTTTAATCTCACTATGTCTCTTTCTAATCTATCATCTATCATCTATCTATCTAATCTTCTATCTATCATCTATCGCGGTTACGCCTAAATACACGCAAAATAAGACGGCAAAGATAATTTTATCATCATCAGCCTAATGTCCCACTGCTGAGCACAGGCCTCCTTTCACAAATGAGGGACAATCCTCCTTTCACACTGCGGATCGGTGGAGGTAGGCTAGTGGTCAACCTACTGTTGGAATTTTTCAAGCCGCCTAGGAGGCATCCAACTAGCTTAACGACTATCACAATTAAGTGATAACCGGGACCAACGGCTTTATGTGCCTTCTGAAGCACGGAAACGCTCGATTTGAAATACCACTAGGCGGTCACCCACCCAGGTACCGACCACGACAGACGTAGCTTAACTTTGCCGATCGATTAAGAACGGCTAATCATGCTACACCACGAGCGCTTCAGAAAGATTAATTTAACAGCTTTTAATATATTTTATCCTTTTTCAATAATGTTCATAATATTAAAAAGAGATGTGATGTGACTAAAATTAGTTTAGTGCGATTTACAACAGAATCGGCACCAATAAATACCTCTGTCTACCGATGCGGGATTAATGAACGAGCTTGAAGATTTTTTATATTCATTTGGATGTTTTTGATGTCACATAATTAATAAACAGTTGTAATTTCATTCCAATTAAAACTTCCGATACCAGCAATACGTAAAAATGAAGATAACTGACATCAATAAGTAATTATCATACCTTTAATTTGTAATAATGGTCCGTGCTTATAAAATTTCTCAAAATAATGAATATTGTTTATTAATTAGTGTTTTGAAATAATGAAAAATGAATTGATTTTTCAAAAACAAAGCATCATTGTTTGTTTGACATTGATTACAAGAAAATATTTAAACCGTTCGTGACTAAAAGAGTTAGACGATATGTATACGGGAAGTGGAAGTATAAAAAGGAGATGGATGGATTGTGTGAAAGATGACATAAGTAAGAAAGGGGGGAATGCTGATTTGACGGAGAGAAAAGCCAAATGGAAAAAGCATACATATTGTGCTGACCCCAAATAATTTGGAAAAGGGTAGGGAGGTGATGATTGACCTGCTTTATACATGTTATTTTTTCTGTGTATGGGCCTGTGTTTGAACTCAATCTCACCATGGTAAGTGATGTGGCCTATAGTGGTAAGCACACAGCCTAGAAGGAACTGGCTCTCAAGTGCAGCTGTCGGAACACACTGATATGTGCTTGGCGACAGATTTTCAACTTGAGGGTGGTAGCCAGCCAGGTGGGTACTACAAAGTACCCTACCAGCTATGTTTTCTTCACGGTGTTTTGTTCACTGAAAGCTCAAACTCATTGTAGGATTCGAACCCGGGACCTTCGTCTCGGTATCCGACCAATGAGCCTTAAAATGTTATTGAAGAATGTTTTTTTTGGAAATTAATGAGTGTTATGACATAATACTCCTGAATAGTGTCTCTAAATGCTTCTGATTTTACATGTCACAATAGACTACTTGTGTATTCTTTCCTGAGTTCACGCTTTTACTATATGGTATCACGGCTTTGGGTCGTATATCACCGGTGCAATTCACATCTCTGTCCAGCGCTCGTTTGTTTAGTCCACTTTAGCGTTTCAGCTTCACTATCCAAATGAAATGGGCGTGCCAGTAAATTGTACGTGAATAAAATGACTTGTGACTTTATGTGTTTTGTAATTGGGTTTACTTTTCATTGTGGTATTTATATAAGGATCTAATGCTTTTCCAGTAGCAAAAGTTACATTTGATTAATTTTATGACGTGAGAAATATCCACAGTCTTTCAGATTTATAATATACCCAAGCAGGATTATAATGATAATGGGTTTGTAACAGTGCTTGATATTAGTACCTACTGTTTTTGGGCGCCGATCCCACAGCAAGCGGTCTAGATTCAATGGTCAGAGTTATACATACATAGGAGATATTGCCCACTGACAGACAGACACGGACGGACAGCGGAGGTTATTAATAGGCTCCCATTGACATAGGGTTGCCATCTCTAAAATCTGGCTACCAGGACAAGAAGCGTGAAAGCCGGATTTTGGAACTTGGAACCGGACAAGTTAATAGTGCTTTTTTAAAATTACTCATTAAAATAAAAAAAGTTTCGAAGTCACAACGACTTGAAACCTTTTAAATTGGACAAAAAATGGAACCCCGCTCGGATGTTCCCCAGACGCCCTCTAAACTAGGACAAATCCGGGGAAACCCGGGCGGATGGCAGCCCTACATGACACCCTTTAGTTACGTAACCTAAAAATAGACAGATCTGACGTATTAAGCGAATTCCATTTACACTATTTATTATCATATTTTTTATTCGCTGACTCTATATCGAAACAGATTTACATTTAGAAATACTAACGGAATCCTAATAGCGTCATATAACCCACGATTACGGTATTAGATATAGGTACGATGGCAAATAATATACCTACTCCGAATGCTGTGTCGTTGAGCAGTAATGTAAACAAAACCTATTTGCTTGTCCCTAGCCAGCACTGCATAGATGGACAAACATGTAATTATCGCTCGTATTTGAACTAAAATCGTTATAAGCTAAAACCGTACCGAATTACACTAAAATTGTATTGTTCAAGTAACTATCAAACTTATTTGGAAGCAAAGAGACGGGATACTAACAAATTCACCAATATGTACAACATAGCCAAGGACAGAAATTGACCGCAAAAAGAGCAATATGAAATGGTTTTGTGTTTATATGAAGCTAAAACCTGTCCAAATACCTACTCGCGTAGAACTGCTACGATACAGCTACGAGAATGTTGTAGAGCCGCTACGCTGCCGTAGTGGCTCCTGTCACTGGCTACGCGTGACAAATGTGGCTACATAGTACGCTTTTGCATACAGTGGATGTTTTTTTTTTTTTTTTTTTTCATAATAAATATCCTGGGACATTCCTCACACACAATCCCAAACTAAGCAGAGCTTGTACTATGGAAACCAGATAACTGATATAATCTTATCTTATCTTGTGCAGGGGCCAAGAAATAGCTCGGACACTTCGATCTACTGTGGATCCCTAGATAAATTCCTCCAGTCTCGTTGAAAACTCTTTTTGAAAAAATGAGTTTTACAAGGAGGCTAGGAGATATGAGCCTATAGTCTTCTGGTTTTGGATATCCGACCCCTAGGAGACTCATTCGCTTACCAGCCAGTGCATCGCATGTGCAAAGAAGGTGCTCCATGCGTTCCGTAACTGATATAATACATATACTTTTTGTGTGTAAATACATACTTAATATACATAATTACACCCAGACTCAGGACATACAGACATGTTCATGCACACAAATGCATGTCCTGTGCGCGAATCGAACCCACGACCTGCGACGCAATAGGTGGAAACTTTTATCAGAGTATTAACCAACTGCGCCAATTAAATTTTTCTATGTCGAAATGTATTCCTAATGTCATAATTATAAAGTCAAAGATAAGAGGGTTTATGAATTTAAATTGGTACGTGATCGAAACAAATGAAAATATTTCGTTGTCTATATTAGTTTTGTTTTAATAACTATTGTTGATTGTAGTTTTTAATGATGAATTTGGGATCCAGTTTTATGTAGTACAAAATTATGTTCGCTTTTCACTCATAAATAAGTTCAAGTCAAACTTACAAATCATGTTTAGTTTCCCAAAACAAGATCCCAACATAAATGTATTGTGACTACTAATTACCGCTAACTTTTAGTTCGTAATATCTAACTGTAATATAAGCCCTCTGAGGGGATGACAGAGAAGATTAATTAGAATCCAAGTTTATGTTGGGCAAGATAATAAAATGAACTTTAAAAAGTAATTATTTTTCATCAAGTTCAGATTAATTCTGAATTTTGATAAATTAATCGGATTTTTAACAACGTTAATATTATAAAATCTGTTTTTAATAATGTTTGAATTTTATAATGAAAGCTATAGTTATATTCTATAGTTTATAAAGAGTTATAATACTGTTTAAATAAACCGGCCAAGTGCGAGTCAGACTCGCGCACCGAGGGTTCCGTACAAACCTGTAGGTATATAAGTAAATGGTAGTATAGACCTGAGTATTTGATATTAATTTCAATTTATGACCTATTAAAAAAAAACTATTTACTAGATCTCTTTCAAACCAATTTTCAGTGGAAGTTTGCACCGTAATGTACATCATATATTTTTTATAGATTTATCATTCTCTTATTTTAGAAGTTACAGGGGGGGGGACACACATTTTACCACTTTGGAAGTGTCTCTCGCGCAAACTATTCAGTTTAGAAAAAAATTATATTAGAAACCTCAATATCATTTTTGAAGACCTATCCATAGACACCCCACACTTATGGGTTTGATGAAAAAAAAAAAATTTGAGTTTCAGTTCTAAGTATGGGGAACCCCCAAAATTTATTGTTTTTTTTCTATTTTTGTGTAAAAATCTTAATGCGGTTCACATAATACATCTACTTACCAAGTTTCAACATTATAGTTCTTATAGTTTCGGAAATAAATGGCTGTGACATACACGGACAGACAGACAGACAGACAGACAGACAGACAGACAGACAGACAGACAGACAGACAGACAGACATGACGAATCTATAAGGGTTCCGTTTTTTGCCATTTGGCTACGGAACCCTAAAAACTACAAACTAATCATTCATAATACTACGAACCAAAGGTATGATGAAACTACGCGGGCCATAGGATATAGTAAAAAGTCGGCCAAGAGCGAGTCGGACTCACACACGAAAGGCTCCGTAAAGAAATTTCTTGTATGGTCCCCTTTTGTTTTTATTTTATTTCATATACATGAAACGTCTTCTTTTGGTGTTTTTTTTTGTTGCGCCTACTATTCATTTCACAATCTATTTGAGTAAGGTAACATTATTATTATTTGTTGTAATAACGGCAATAAACAACATACTGTGAAAATTTCTTCTTCATTCTTTATTTTGAACAAGAAATTTTTAGGTTACTAACCTTCAACCACATCAACACAATCATAGTGATATCAGCAGACACAAGCCAAGCCATAGAAAAATGTATTTTCCAACTTCTATCACGTATATAATTAACAGAGTTCACCTTCGACCCTTGAGGGGTTCACGAGGAACATTTTTCCGTCAACAATTTAACGGTTAGTTAAGCGAGTAGCTCATGGGCGAAATTAAAGTAAGCCGAGCGAGGGCGGTCATGTTGATCGATTGGGCTCTTGTAGGTGCTGAAATCCTGATGGCTCCATAAAAATTGTCCTTTTGGAAACTAGATACTCGTATGTTTTATAGAGATCTGTAAAGGAAAAACAAACGGTATCCGTTTGCGTCCGAGGCATCTCTGGGAATACCTAATGCTACATCTCTGTGTTGCATTTATCTTACGGTTGTCAATGATTATGAAATATTCGAATTTTATGCCTATAGTTTACTTAGGTCCGATATTTTAATTGCTAGATAAACCTTGGATTGTTGGATAAGCTATTCCTTTGATCATTCTATCGATGACTGTTCTAATTTCCAATTAAAAGCAAGATACCGTGTATCTGGACATCACTACTTTTGCTCTATAATAAATCAAATATGAAATTTCGCGTGCGCTTAAAAAAATACACTAACTGTAATGGGACAGCAACGATTAATTAAAACTACGGTTAGAAATAAGATATAAAAATCTCTATTTTAAGTAAGTATATGTATTTAGCGGGACGACGAAAACTAGGACTTTTGTATTGTTTAAAATTAGACCAAAAGTTGATATCCAATTAGCATGTTTGGACCAACACAAGAATATTTCCTTTCAATCAGTTCTTCTTTGTTGGATAACCGAGTAAATAAATATCATGTAAATATACAGCAGAATCCCTGTAGAGTCTACATAAAAATACAAACGACGATTTGAGATCCTTTTTTTATATTTGTTTGCCATGTTGGCAGCTGTTCATATTTGTTTTTTCTTGCCACTAATCTGGAAAACAAGTATAGGGCCCGCCTGATGGTAAGCAGTTACCGTAGCCTATAGAAGCTTGCAACATCAGGATATTTTTGATAAAGTTGACCCTAGCGCTTTCATACATTAATCAGCACAAACGTAGGACCTTTGCTCCGCATAAAAATAAAAACAGATATTTCAAACAGCGACAAAACGATAATGACTACAGTGCACTCATTGTTAATGTGAATCGTTTTATAAAAGGTTTTTACTCGCGTCTGCGGAGAAATGCTCTGGTTAAAATTTTCATAGCACAAGAGCTTTTCGACTAACACTGACTGACTGCAACTATGGGATTTTTTTGGCACCGCAATTTATCTGAGTCTGCTGTCTGGCAAAAGAGTCAAACAACGTTTCCTCTGCAATAAAAAAATTAAAGACAATAATTACAAAACTACCACATTAAAGTGATAACAATGTGCTGATTTTTATATTTTTTCACAGCAACAAAAGTGGAAGTTCAATACTAATATGCTACTATGTACTTTTTTATGTCCTATCTTCTATGCGACGGTATTTAATTCATTGGCTCGTGGTTAAAAAAATTAATATAACAAAGACATAATAGGACGCGCGTACCTCGCGAGAGCTAACGGGTTAAACCTATTGGCACAGATAGCCCGAAATTCTAACCCCTGTTAGTATTGGATAGAATATGCTTTGTTTCCGTTCACTTTTGTGCTGCAATTTGGGTGTAAAACATGTCGTAAAATTTTAGTATGCAATTATACTACACGTAAATGTGTTATTTGATACATTTTGCGCAATGTAATCCTAGAATTTATTGGCAGTAATGAAAATATGTTGGCAAAAAAAAACACATTTTCCTAATAACCACCGACTTAAGTACGTATGAATAAGATTTTTTTTTTTTTTATTTTTTTTTTAGGTCGCTTTTTAACATCTAAGGTCATTAGCGACCACAATAAACAATAATATATTTATAACAATTACAAATTACACTAGGTTATAACCATTATTTATGCCTTTGAAATAAAAACAATTTTATACATTTTCTGTTCGAATCTTTTTTTGATATTTAAGGAATGCTTAATTTTCGGAGTAAAATAATAGAAGCACGACATGAAATTATGCCAACATATTATGGTAATAGAGAGCGTAACGCGCACATCGCCTCCTACGTGTCCGTATTAAACTGAGCGTTAAATTGTGAGGCTGCGAGTTTCGTTCCGAATGGGATACATTTCAAAGTCAACATTCCATAAGTACATAAAAATGGGTACCTATCATGTGATTGGATCTTGTTTCATTTGAATTACAAAATTAAGATAAACATAAAAAATAAATGATATTGTCAAAAGTACCGAATAAATGATAATTTATTGGAGAAAGAGAGATACGAGTGCAGCTCAGAAGTTTAAGTAAAATAAGTAAAAGAAATTAATGTAATGTCTGTAGTGGAACTAAATATTAAAAGTAGTAGTCTCTCGATTAAATGACATCAACAAACATATAAAAAAACTTTCGATGAAATTTTAAATAGAGCAAAAGTACAAAATAGTACATAAACATTTTATTACACGCAATAGACAACAAATAAACGATCGAATGACAACAATAAAGGCCCAACACTATCCGTTGAAGAAATAAAGCTCAAATAACGTTCGTATTATCTCTTTTTATAGTAACGACCTCTCTGACACGAATCTATTCATTCGCGAACGTTTTCAAAGAAAACTCTAGTTAAATACGGAAAATTGCTGTGTAAAGTCGGTATCTTTCTAAGAGGAAAAGAGAATGTTTAATGCGGAAGCGGGCCGGATAGTGTTGATCAATCGAGAATGACATCACCTTTGTTAATAAAAGGTATGAAGTACTAGTGAAATAAAAGCCGTATAGATATGCCATCGATAGCAATAAAAGTACATTCAAGAATTCGATGAAAATGATTTCACAACAAGTGTTTTCAAACTTTTATATATGTGTTAAAATTACTTTACTGCACAGGTTTTAATATGTACCTATGTTTTGTGAAATAACAATAAATGCAACATGATTTATGATCAGTTACATAAATGTAACAAAATCTTGTAAAGCAGAAAACATTAAACCAAAATATGAAATAAAAGCCAATATTCCAACCATGACAAAACAACTGACAGTCTTACATAAGACCATTCGCATATGCACGAGATTATTTGAAATATGTCATACAGTATGCATGTCTAATGCATACCAATTGAATCCACTTTGTAATAAAAATAATAGCAGTTAAGATAAATATGGTGACCATTTTATCAAATGTATTTATCTCACATCTATGCTGTTACGTAAAACAAAACAGAATGAAGAAAGGGATGACTTAAATAATCACAATGATGATTACGAGTGTCACAGAATATTACAGTAGGAAGACACTGGATATCTTGCGGAGCAAATCGGGTACGGGGTAACAAATCATTTCTAACTGAATTTTAAGCTGAAGAAAACCAGGTAAAAATGCTAGCAATAAAAGTAAAATGTAATATTAAAAAATATTTTAAATAACGTTTCACCCAATGCTTTGATTATTGCTCGTTGTGTTAAATAGGTTACAGAGAGAATGCTCTTTTTAGACAAAGTTGAATAATATGAGTTTCAAAATTAGTTCTAGCAATAGTTGTAGTAAGTACAACTTGATTTATTTAGTTTTGAAGGTGGAATTCTGAATATTTCACAAGAGTAGAGGTTCTGCTTGTCAGAAACAATTTAATATTTAAGAGAACATTTGGGAAGTGCCACAGGCGCTGTGAGTTCGTAGAGTAGCAAAAATGCATTTCTTTGATTCGTTTGTATGTAAAGAAAATGATATATTTTAGTTTGGAAAAAATATATATGACAGTTGACAATATTTCCTATATTCCAGCGCTCTCCAAAACACGTTTTAAATAATTACTAGATAGGAATACATTATGGTCGATGTAATCCTTTCATACTAAAAAGTCCAATATAGAAGCTGTAATTTCAGCCTTTGAAAACTCTGACCGCGTCATGAAAAATTTACAAAATTATGAAACCGACATTATAAAAAACCTCACAGACTTCACAAAATGTAAAGCGACAATATAATAGATTGCGGAGCATCTGAGCGTGATTTAGTATCGCCCGAGTCGCCAACACGACTTGTCGACTCGACTCTAGCTATGCGGTAAACAACTGAACATGTCATCATCTGTGATGTACGACCGTAGACGCCCAATGTACAGGAAGTTGATACTGGATGACGGTACATCCTGTTGGTGGAGGACGTTTTTGGTTGATGCCCGTATTAAATAATAAGTAGTACCACCATTCTAGAACACTTTTGCTCCGCGTATATGTACTGAAATCACCACCAACGTAAAAAGGAAAGCAGACCTGTCATAATGAACACAGACACATGCCCATTCCGCTACATTTATCTATGAGTATATACATTTTTGGAAGGAAATTGAATGATTGTCAACCGCTGAATCACGTTATATAATTGTTATTCGTCAACTAATGAGCAGGCTGACGAAATTGATTTCATGTTTAAGAAAACAGCTATGCTAAATTAAAGGAAGCAATTCTCACATCTATTAGTATCACCTGCTAAATCTGTTCATAGTACACCCTAACATGTTTTCACGTTACAAGATATTTACAGTTGAATCTATGCGTGGATTCTCAGTCAGTCAAGCCATGTCTTTTTTAAATTAAACGATTTAAACGTGTAATCTTAATAGTTTTCTAAACTGTAGGTATTGTTAAAGCTTAGCACGTTTAATTGAGGCCATAGCACAGTTTGCGGACCTTCGTATTTGAATACGATCCGTATCCTCGATTTCGTTGGTATATTTACTTGAGAGCTTCAATTTGATAACCGTACCGTGTTAATCAAATTGTGTGACTGGTATTTTAGGATAATTCCATCATGGCGGCTTTGAGTAGTAGTTATCTAATAATGGAGTACGTGGACCTATCATACTCAGGTTAATAACGCTGTGATATTTTGAGGTTAATTACCTAAATAATTGGATACCTCAATATAAGTAGCAGCCATATTATAGAACTTAAACTATATGTGAACACTGAAATATACGAAAATCTAATTTTATTAAATACTAGGTAGAAGCTATAGTATGGGGATGTTTACTTGGAATTAATAGTATACATATAATTTGCCTCTTTCTCTTTACGTAAAACAAACAAGACAAGCATTGGGGAAGATTTTATACTTGTTGTATGTTAATAATGTAGCCCAAAAAGTCTCATTTTGGGCTACATTATTAACATACAACAAGTATAAAATCTTCCCCAATGCTTGTCTTGTTCAATATCTCAGAAAACCGCAGTATGGGCATTCCTGTGAATAGCTCATGGAAAACCTCTCGTTTGATTTATCGAAGACATCCCTTTGACTCAGTGAGCGGATTTATTTTGGCCACTTTAGAGGCTATTTATAAGCCGGTTCATATCCCTTTGATGGATGGCTGAGTGGCCGTAATGGATGGACATACTACATTCATAATTTGAATGACATGAAGGTAAGTGCATGGAGGCATCTATTGATGTAAAAGTGATTTATGCGTTCGATATACTCGTCTAGAGTGCGATATTTTAAAGAAGATTTTAAAGGTACCAGAAATTGAAATATTTGCCTTGGCAAATAAGGCTGTTAATAATTATTCTTTAAATTGCGAATAAACTGTTTTTAATTTTATTTATAAGTAACATAAAATTTGACTATTAATTACCTAAACAGAGTGACTTGCGAACTAAAACTTACCAGTAACAAAACTAGTTTTGATTCATTACTAAATTATTTGATTAAATCAAAGAGATATACGATTAAATGTAACTAAAGTTAGTTTCCCGACACCTAAACGTCAACATACATAACTAGTTTTGTAGAACCTTTTTTTCAGTGCAGTAAGGGAGTGTGTGGATACTTGCCTGCAGTGTCAGCCTTTTCTGACTCTTATACAATCTTGGGACTTTCAAGGCCGGAGTAAATAGGATTCCTATAATTTCGGACCGCTATCGGTTAAAATTAAGACTCATATATCTTTACTAATAATGAAGCAAAAACCTCAATGCTTTGCAAAGCAGACCCTCCCATATGGAAGAAGCTATCACAAGTAAAATTATCTTACGAAATGATCTATATGCCCAGTTTCGCAATAAAAATCCTACCATTGGTAAGGAAAACGATTCGTTTTTGTTTATACAAAGCGGGAATTAGTCGTATAAAAAAAGCCGATTAAATACTCACAACCTTTGTAAATATTTGTCACATACATATACAAAGCTAAATATCCGCAAGCCGGATTATTTGTTTCAGTAAATACAACATTTAGTTAATTTCTGTGTCTAACGAGGTCAAGGTTTTACATAACACGGGAACGCTCTTTAGTTGATGACATAACTCTAATAAATATGTTTTGTTCGCATGTCTGTGAGTTAACATTTTCATGTCCTTTTAATATTATACTGTCTGGTACTGGTAGGTCACTTCCATAATTATGTACTACCAATAGCTGACCCCGCGGTTTCACCCGCGTACGGCAATTTTTTTTTTAGCAGAACCCTAATTTATTTTCTGAATTTACGTAACATAAGTTACTTCTTATAACATCAGCTTTCTACCAGTGAAAGTCCCGTCAAAAACAGTCCAGCCGTTTCGCAGATTAACCGGAACAAGCAGACATACCTATAAGATACATATGCATTTAGTAAAAGGCTGTTATTTTGACATTACAAACATACACTTCATTACATTAAACATAACAATTTAAAATTATACATTAAAATAGTAGCGGCGTTTAACCACGTTTGCCGATAAGTTAAGTAGTTTAGGAATTTACTGCTTATGTTTTATTTTAATGTATAATTTTAAATTGTAATGAGTGAGCATTTATAAAACAAACCGTGTCAAAGTGCAATGTTAGCTTTACAACGCAAGTTTTTAGTGTAAATCATATTCTATGTAACCCCCCACAAAACCAGCAAGCGACACCATGAGCTGAATATAAATACAATACTTTATAACACGTCGTTAAAACTTAGTGCATACAGCTTGCAGCGTTTAACCACGTTTGCCGATAAGTTAAGTAGTTTAGGAATTTACTGCTTATGTTTTATTTTAATGTATAATTTTAAATTGTAATGAGTGAGCATTTATAAAACAAACCGTGTCAAAGTGCAATGTTAGCTTTACAACGCAAGTTTTTAGTGTAAATCATATTTTATGTAACCCCCCACAAAACCAGCAAGCGACACCATGAGCTGAATATAAATACAATACTTTATAACACGTCGTTAAAACTTAGTGCATACAGCTTGCAGCGTTTAACCACGTTTGCCGATAAGTTAAGTAGTTTAGGAATTTACTGCTTATGTTTTCTGTTGTATGCAGTAAGTTTTTGTTATAGCGTCTTAGCGCAGTACTGTAGTTCCGTTATCTTATAGCTGTGCAGGCATGAGACTATTCTGTGTTTAGCAAACGTCATTCATTCGCTAAAAGGGTTCTTACTTATTAATTATAACCCCCTTTGTAAGGTTTGTGATAAGGGGAATGGTATTTTTAAATTGAATTTTTCGTTAGAAGTCAAAAACTACGCAACACACAAGAAAATTAAAACCTTTTTTGGAATGTATAAATGAAGTTGTTCTTTTATATGATACCTCATTTAAACTTGAAATTTCGGTCCCCCATTTCGGCCCCTTTTGCAAATAAACTAAACTTTTTTTTGTTAATTTTGATTTGCTATAAGTATGGGTAAGCAATATTTATAACTATTCCAAATTTCAAATCAATAGCATCAGCGGTTGCTGAAATATACCGCTGTGACAGACGGACGTACGGACGTAGTGGCACCATAAGGGTTCCTTTTTATACGACTGACCCGGAAGGAAGGTTATGTTTACCTTTTTAGTTCGGAACCCTTAAAAGACTTACCCCCTTACTCATAAAACGTTATATAACTAATATACTCTTTAAAGGGTCACGTAAATAACGTCACTCTATTGTCATTGTCAAATAATATGACATTATTTACGTGACCCTTTAAACAGTATATAAGTTAAATAGCGCTTTATGAGTAAGGGGGTTAATGAATAAAACAAAAAAATCAAACCAAATTATCCATATAATGGTATTGGTCACAGTCGCTGGGAAAAGCTGTTAATTGTGGAAATCAAAAGGAGAGGCCTATGTCCAATAGCGGACATCTGCGGGCTGAATATGCATGAATGTTATTTATTATCGAACGGTTTAAGCCAGTGCTAGTGACTTCGAATGCCGTGATTATGGTCACAGCTTCGGCTTTCCGTGAAAGAAAACATGCCATAGAAACCATAGCACGGTGGTGTGGTACTTTGAAGTACCCGTCTAGTTAGCTACGACACTCTCGTTGAAATTCTATTTCAGTCTTCTCAGTTTCAGTGTATTCCGAAACAGTGGTAAATGAACTGTATGTACCTAAGTACTACTTAAGAGGAAATGCTGGTGGCAGCCTCATTTTCCTATCTGGATAATGGCACTAGAGCAATGATTATTATACCATGCAATCGGTATGTCCCTCGGTTGTGTTTTTCTCCATAAATTAATTGTTTTCAGAATTACCATTTTTAACGTCCTTATCAGACGTCCAGCGAACAAAGACGAATATAAAACAATAAAAGAAAACCGACAGACATAGCCAAAGCCCTCCTTATTATAGTTTCTTGTTTTTTTTTTTTAAATCGATCCTATTTTGGAAGAGAAAATCGGGGATTACGAAATAGCGATTTCGTCTAATTTAAAAAGGTATAATCGGTCCACGCTGTAGTTGTCTCTATCGCCCTCGGGATAGCTGGGGCACAGCGCGAGATATGTTAAAAACCTATTTTTCGAATTTCTTGCAGCCATCCTTTCCTCTTAACGTTCATAAGTGCCTCACCAGGACCTAAACTGAATAATACCACCGGTGTTAAAAACCTTGGATCGATGCTAAAAACATAATAAATAAAGCACTTTACAAATGCATCTTTGTGAAAATAACGCTAACAAGCACAACTAAAATTGTTGGTCGGTCTTATGAACAAAAGGTGGCTGCAAAGTTTTAGTTTCGTAAATTTTTAAAGTACTCGTATATTGTTACAAAGGAATTGTCCAATGTCTTATATTATTTAGTTGGTAAAAGTTACGCATTTGTTCTATTAAAAATTCTAAACAGTTTATTTATTTTATTTCAGATTTCAAGGCTTTAGAAGACAAAGGCAATCTTATAAAACAGTGAAAATAAACAAGGCTTGATATAATATAATTATATTCCTCTAATCAAAGGATGTAAGGGCCCAATGGAAGAAGTATTATTTTGTAGGTAAGTTTTATTGTGTCGACCCCAAATTATTCTTCTGATCAAATTAAATACAAATAAATATTTGAATTAGCTGTATAACGAAAATAAAATAGATACGACTCGAAATATCACGTATGTTCGTGAACAAAATTAAGATAAACTTAAGACATTGTTTCAAGTTAACACAAATGAAAAACTAATTTAGTACTGAATAAAACCGACTTTCAATAAAGACGATTCAACAATTTCCTGTTCGCCACAAGAACTTTAAAGTTATAAGACAGTACTTAGTCCGCGGGGAACAGGTCTAACGCTTAATCTCAAGTATTTTAACTTAATATTTAATTAAAAGTAAAGCTCTTAAGTTTGCAGACGTAGTTATAGTTTATACTGTTAGCTATATATGGAGTTTATAAAGACACTATCATAGAAATAATGTATCCTTAATCAAAGGACACTATAATAAAACCAATTTTCAATTTATCAAGAGAACTATAAAGGTATCCCATCGCTTGGTCAAAAAGCTATATTTACGACAGGTGATATACAGGGTGTCTTGTAATTAATGGTACAAATGTCTTCTGTATATAGGGGCGCTGGATTTGCTTGCAAATCCACTAATATATGGTTATCTGAAGTGCGGTATGGGTTAAGTTTAATGCTATTGATAGGATTATAGTTTCGAATACTTCAGTTGCTTCAGCGTTAATTTGTAGTGTTTGGGTTTTAAGTTCAAGCAACATAGTCTAATTAGAGTGTTGGCAGCCGCAATCCGAATATATAGGATACTGTAAAATGATAACACTGAAAAACTCAAAGAGCAGCTCGACTGGGGAAGAAGAAAAATAACTTTATGTTGTGTAAAGTTGTGTTCCTACGCGTGAGTAAGGGTCGCCAGAGCTCATTGGGGAGGGGGGAAAGGTCGGTAACGCGTGAGCGATGCTTCGTGTGTTGCAAGCATCCATATGGCTACGGTAGCCGCTTACCATCAGGCGGGTACGGCCCGCCTGATGGTAAGCGGCTACCGTATGCTTGTATACCGATTTAGTCGTATAAAAAAAAAAACTAATATGGTTGCCTATCAGAAATAGTAAAAAAAAACAATAAAATTCTCATGATTTCAGAAATGTTTTTAATATAGTTTTTTTTAATGGTTGATAGTTTTTTTTGTTAATTATATTACTATTTTTCATAGGGCATAATCTCAGCTTTCGGGGTTATTATTTGAACCATTAATTACAGAACACCTGTCGCACCGCGACTCCCAACACTAATTAGACTAAGCTGCTTGAACCTAAAAGCCAAACGCTACAAAATACCGCTAGAGCAGCTGAAGTATTCGAAACTATAATCCTTAAATCAATAGCATTAAACTATTAACCCGTACCGCACTTCAGAGAACCATATGTCGGTGGATCTGAAAGCAAATCCAGCGCCCCTATTTACAGAGTACTCGATCGTTACGGTTAACTCAGTAGAGCTGCACCCAGCCTGAAACAGCGACAATAATAAATCTAGTACAACTTGGGTCGGACCTGGGGAATTTCGATACCGAATTATCGGACGGCTGCCAATATTATAATGGACCATTGATATATTATATCAAGGTATATTTTACAACAGCACGGTATAGTAACAGAGTTGAAACGAAGGTCAGGTATGACGGTATAGGTAAGTGACATTTCAATCACGGTACTGTTGCCGATGGTAAAATTCATAAAACACTTTTAGGCAATTTAATACTATGAATATACATATTAGGTATACTACATACATTTGAAGATGAAACGGAAATAACATCTCCCAAAAGAAATTTACTTGATTCGCGGAGAAACATCAATAATGTAATTCGCTCAAGTTTTATTGGCTGGTAACTAAAAAAGAGTAATCGTCTAAAAGGACAACGTTACTCATATCACTAGTTATTTTTCTTGGTCTTTTTTAATCGCTTCTGTAATAGCATTGACTATGGTCCAAATAATTATTACATGTTACAATCATTGAAATAAATATACCGCCATACTATACGAATATATATAATTGGACTGTTTTACAAAAAACATAAACCAACTTCAAAGTACACTAAGAAGTAATCAAATCCTGATCTGATGACAAGATGGGACCCAACGGGAAGTGTACCCTTCCAGACAAAAAAATAATTTTCCAAATCGGTAAATAAATAAATGACGGAGTTACGAGGTAACAAACATAAAAAAAAAAAACATACAACCGAATTGAGAACCTCCTCCTTTTTTTGAAGTTGGTTAAAAACAGGCCAACTTTTATAGGCAGCTGCGCGTAACAGCTATGTTTTACGCTCCCTCTGCGTCATTCTGCTTGTCATAGCAACGTTCATAATGATAGCAGTTGTTGAAATGTTCCAATTAAAATCAGGAGAAATTTAAATACTACACATTATTTTGCATTTTTATTTATTTTTATTTGATTTAACTCCTAACAGTTAGGGGCTATTTTTATCGATGCGTGCACAGCTTCGACGCTCAATCTGGATGTATGTTACAATGTAAGTTTTGATGCTTGAGTTACAAGAGAAGCTATTTAAAAATAATAATTATTCTCATTAACTCTTATTATATCTTAATTGTTCTTCTTATTAATATCGTATTATATTTGCTTATTATCTAAGGTTAATTGAGGATGAAAGGTTATATAAATTCCCCTTATTAACTTTCTAGTAAAAAGGAGATACTTTAAAGCTGCTTGCACTACTAATTTAATTTTAGTATCCCCGTAGTAACTACTAACTATTAATTTTAATTGGATATCGTTATATCCACACTACTGTTACGTGCGCATTGCATGAAGGTGTTTTACAATTATGAAAAAATCAATATTAATTTAAACAAAAATCTGCCAACATAGCGAAATTGTTCAGAAGATTTAAAAAAAATAACCTTACCTATTGTGTTTCTTACCGATTCTTCTCAGTTGAAGATTTGACCTCCATAAAAGCCTGGTGCCTAAATTGGATAAATGGCATTGACTATGATATCTTTTGTTTTTTTTTTCGTCTGTATCTATGCTTAGGTATATAAGCTTGCTGAGTTTCTTGCCGGATTCTTCTCAGTTGAAGGCCGAGTTCCGAACCGGTGGTAATTTCACTTTTGACCTTCATAGGTGCCCTTTTAGGAACTAAATTTCAAATAGACCTTCGCAGGCACTTATGAAAAGTCTGACTCTAATACTCTAATACCGGTTCGGAAGGTTTCATTTGCTGAGAAGAGCCGGCAATAAGCTCAGCAATTACTCTTTTCAAAACAAGCTTAGATTCAATACATAATATTTACATTCTTATCGCACTGACAACAATTGCGTGCCCCGGCGCGGCGGCAAAATTACAAAGTAGACTGAATAAATATTTAATAAGTAAATAAATAGCAAACTTAAGCAGACCAGCCCCCACAAGCAGCACCTGTTCACAAGTATGACGCGTGTGGCAGCCATCGCCCTCCTTGCCATATTGGATGTGAGCGACCCGTCACACGACGCCGCCGCAAGCAAAGGCCTCAAAGTGAATTTGACTTTTGTCTCTCCTTATTAAGTTTTCTATAATCAAGTTTAGCACGCTTTGCCCCAGGCCTAAAGCCGTCCCTGTCTAACCAGACCTAATCCAACCATTCCTTAGGTACGTCTAATGTGTGACAGTACATGTAATTGTATTACAGAAACCGGATTTCGAGATAAACATACAATCCTATCGTGATCCCACGGTGCTCTAGTCTGTGCCAGATCTCTGATTTATTTGTAAGGAATTTACCCTTTACTGCATTGATACTATATAGGTGAAATTTGGTAATTGACCAAATAAATAAGATAAACAAATGACAATTATTATTAAAAGAAATAATAATCGTTAGGGCTTCACTGCGTCACTCTTATCGCCCAATTATCTGTGCAATAAATGATGCACTAAACTAAGCACTAAATAGATGGCCACACTATCACTTGATATGAGTTATGGACTTTTTGGCGGGAACTTGCAGTGACGTTGCGCTTTCATTTTAATTTTCATAAATTCGTGTATTTTTAGTTTTATTGCATATTATCGGTGGTATTTTATCCAATAATGATCAATCCATGTGCACCAGTGACGTGCAATGAAATGAATTATGTGTATCGTGACTTTACAAGTTGTCTCAAAAAGTCCGTGTAATGTTTTAGTACAATTACCACCATTTTAATAAAACTTGACTGGACGGTGACTGATAATGCGGACTATGTGAAAGTTAATGCCCGGACTATCTATATGGAAGTGGTATTATAAAATGTATGCGACTGAAGGACTTTGTATCCATGGTCATGAACAAATAAAATAAAAATGAGTTATAGCCTTACATCTAACAACATTAATAATGCCATTAGCAAATTAGCGCGCTAACATCTGGCCATATCTGTGTCTACTATGTCAAATATCACGCTAATTTATGGCATTACACGCAGGTACTAGCATTACGTTAAATCCATAATTATGCCGACATAACAATGTTCAATTCAAATTCCACAATCAAAAAAACAAATCACAATCACGCAACTAAAACTGTAACTACCAGAGAGTTCCAATTTCAAATGCAATCGAGTTTTTTTTAATTTTTTACTACAATCAGCCAGTTCTAGAAAATTTCAGTATGTAGGTATGCCCTACGTTGTAAGTGATTTACTTTAAAAGTTTTTTTATTCTGTTTTTTCTTCTGTTACTTTCCTTGTCTTCATTTATTATCGAATATACCGCAGATATTTGACACTTACTAGATCGTGTATTGAAAATATTCCCATAAAACATTGGGCGTACAAAATACAAGTAGGTATACCGTTTCATAAAACTCAACAGTCAGTGCAATATTGCTGAGAGTGAGTGAAAGCTCGACTAAAAATTTTGGTCTAAACGTATTCGGACAAATAGGTAACTGTTTATTTGTTTGACAGAATAAAATACGAACCAACATTATTAGTATTACCTTTACAATTAAACATTGTGTGGATTTTTGCAAATATTGGACGTAATGCCGAAAATGGATAAGGTATTTGATCAGTAGCCAGTGCATTAGTTAATGACTTTCATCATGTTCGAAAATGTTCAGAATGCCCACTGATAAACTTATGGGAGAAGTCCATAAACAGCTACAAAAACTATCTTCAGGCGCTTTGATTAATGATTTATATCCAGATTGTGTTGAGATTGAGATTCCGTGTTTCGGAAGACACGTAAAGCCGTTGATCCCGGTTATCACATAATTGTGATAGTCGTTAAGCTAGTTGGATGCCACCTAGGCGGCTTGAAAAATTCCAACAGTAGGTTGGCCACTAGCCTACCTCCACCGATCCGCAGTGGGCATGCGTAGTGGAGTATCTGCCCATTCCCTGCCCAATGGGACATTTTAGGCTGATGATGATGATGATCCAGATTGAGTGTCGAAAGTCGAAAGCGAAATAACATTAAATATTTAAATGTCTCCCTATTTTAATTGGAATAGTTCAACAATTGCTATCATTATGAACGTCACGATGACAGCTGAATGACGCAGAGCGAGCGTAAAACGTAGCTGTCACGTACACCAGCCTAAAAAAAGTTGGTTTGTTTTGCAGTATGGCGACGCTCTTTCTAGGTATGTCTATTTCTATGTTCAGGCCTTTGTAATATTGGAATATTTACTTAACAAATTAATGAAAAATAATCAAAATGTCAAGACTTACGTAGAAATAGCTTTTAGCAAGATTAGGAACACAATTTGTATAATAGCCCATTTACTTTATAATAATAGGTTCTATTATCATAAGTAGAAAGATGAGATATCTACTACGTTACTAACTATTCCATGTCAAGATAACGTCATACTCACAAAGTTATATTGGCCAAATGTTTGTTATCATATTGGAGCCAACATTTGATCTTACCGTTTTATTTTTTATTTTTTTATTAAATTTGAGACTGTTAAAGTTTTCAACTTTGATATAGATTCAATGGGAACGTGGGAACCCTTTTGCTTGGATAAATTTTTATTCGTTTTTCGTCGTGTTTTTTTTCGTTGATTTTTAATTTTAACAATACTGATTTTTTTGCCAATTGCCAGTTTTAATCACTTCACATCTCTTTCTTTCAGACATTACTGAAAAAGGATAGACAAGCAATTTGAACGGAGAACTTTTTTACATCCTGTCCTTATGTGCGTTGTTAGAAAGAGATAGTGATATTGTAGCTAATTATTTAGCAAGGAAGGTACCTCTATAATGAAGCTCGTAACGAAAAACTTGATAACATTGTTGTTTCTCGGAACGACAATTCCAGAACTCATATTTACTTAATACCAGTACGACCCGGGAATCGAACCTTAAATCCCCGATAAATAATTCATAAAATATCAAAAGCCAATTGGAAGGATTTCCTTTTTCCATAGTATAAATGTTCCGTGAAAATGTTAATTTGTCTCGATAAATATTAATAATATTGGCCACTTTCTTATATTATGGGATATCCTAGAGTCGACAGGCAAAAGTATGAACACTTTTACATGTGATTTATGTGTGGGATATTAAAGGTAATAAATCTTTAAGATATTATGAATCAAGCCCAGATAATACAAAAAGGTCAAACTTAATTAATTATCCTAATACAAGTTTGTATTAACAGTGCCTTTGTGTTCTTTTGCTGGCCTTAATCTCTACAATTTATCATAAAGAAAAGAACCACTCAAGCACAATATTTTTTCAAGCTGATAATACTAACCGAAATAATTGTAATGTTTTACAAAAACTTAAACGGACTTCAAAGTACACTAAGAAGTATTAAAATCCTGATCTGATGACAATGGGACCAAACGGGAAGTGTACCCTTTCAGACAAAAAAAGAATTTTCGAAATCGGTTAATAAATGACGGAGTTATGAGGTAACAAACATAAAAAAAAACATCACAATTGAGAACTTCCTCCTTTTTTTGAAGTCGGTATAAGTTCATATATATTTTCTAATACTCACATAGCAAAGCATTTCGGAAGTAGCATTTATTTATATCAATCAATCCATGTATTATGTAACACTAGTGAACAAATTTTAATCCAATTTTGATAATTCAAACTTCGAAGTCATCAATTCCGAATTCAACATCAGTTCCATTTTTAAAATTTACCAATATAAACAAACGCAAAATCATTCACGCAAGTACAGTCACGAACATTTTGGTAAGTTTGCCGCTACACCGCGCGGCGAACTGACGCGACCACGCGGCGCGTCACCGCTAGCCGACTGAATGGATGCCTCTGTTGTGGTAAGATCCTACGGCAACACTGTGGGTCGCCACTTTTTGTAGAAGGGAATGAGAGGGAAATGGTAAGTGTGTTTGCACACACGTACCATTTCATTATATTTTTGTATGATGAGAGTACTAAAATTGGACGTAAAGCTGAGAAATTCAACGTGATGTTACTCACTCATTGATTCGCTATTTGCATTGGGATGAATATATTGCAAAATAATTGATAATCAAGGCATTAAGCAAAAATAACTTCAATCTTATAAAAATAAAGGTTAATTTTCTTGTAAATAAATTACGGAGGCTGTCTATTGAGCAAATTTTATACACAACCCTGAACAGGGCATACCTTCCACACGATTCAGTTGGTTTATCCAATATGCGCTTGTTGGACGCTTTAGACTAATTGCTTTTGGAAAACTGTCGGCAGATTATAAGAGGCAGTGGGACGAATACAATATTACGATATTGTGTGCAGTTTTGAAGTAGTGACAATACTGCGAGAGCAAAACATGATACATCAGAGTTTGTTTTCGCAACTGCATTTTTTTTTTCTCCTAAAATGTTGCTGGATAACTAACCCTACTCCATCTATATAGAACTGAATTCTATTTGAGAGGAATCTCAGTTAATTTGTACATTCAGCAGTTTATTTAGCACGTTTTGTGTTTTTAAGTTAAGTTATATTAAAGTCTTGTAAAGCAGACATTTCTCGTATTTATTGTATACATAATGTAAATTAGTTAGTGGACTAAAATTGGTATTTCTATCGACAGTTTTCTTTTATGTCAAATTATCAAAGGGTGACAAGATGACGATCAAATAGATAACATACCCTGAAATTTTGTTTCCCTGAGAAATATACAACATTTATGACACGTCAGTTATGTAGGTACGAGTATCACATTACAATTGATGGCCATTACGTTGATGACTTGGGAAATAACCTGCGAAATTGTACGCACATTGAGGTTCGGGAACTGTTTAGGGTTGCAGTACTTTTGGCTAGTGTATGAGCCGTCTACAACCACGTTTGTTACCGTCTATAGTTATTGTACAGATGAACTTTATTGTAAATCGATAAGGGCTATTTTTCTTTAACATTGTAAAGTAGTCAAAAGGTATTTCTCAGATCTCAGATTATTTATAATACTTATGCTTGGATTTCAACTTCACGCGTAAAGTTTTTGCCATTAGCTTCCTTATACACATACCCTAAATATCAAGTAACAAATATAAAAACACTGAAAAAAAGGTTCTACAAAACTAGTTATGTATTTTGAAGTTTTGTTGTCTGAAAACTAACTTTAGTTACATTTAATCTTATATCTCTTAGATTTAATCAAACAATTTAGTAATTAACCAAAACTAGTTTTGTTACTGGTAATTTTCAGTTCGCAAGTCACTCTGTTTAGGTTATTGGTAGTAAAATTTTGTGTTACTGTTAAATAATTTTTTTTTTCAGTGAACTATCGTACAACAGCTCCGCTTCAACTGAGTACAGTAGTAGTACCCAACCACGGAACAAAGCCCAACTGATAAGGCGCGTCGTGAATCTTCGTTCGCACCTCGTGGTTCGCACAGAAAAGAAAGTATGGCCCGAAGATTAACGAAAGAATGCTGCAAAACTTACAATCAACCTTAGACCACTACTATAAGGTTCATAATACACTGATTTGTGAAAGGAGGCCTGTACTTAGCAGTTGGACATTATAAGCTGATGATGATTATGATGAAAGGCAAGGGTTTTGAACGACCGGGAAATATATTATTATAAAATTTGTATGAATTTCTGTGCGACGGAATAAATCAAACGTTACCGGATGTCATTCAATTTTATAACACGCATTCCCGGCGCGTGCCAACGTTATAACTACTCTCTTACCAGCAGATGTTCGCACTGTATTTGAATCTAGCAATTATTTGTTAGCACTAAAAGTATCAAACAAAACGGAACAAAGCAAAAACAGAATGTACCTATACAAGTTTTAGTTTCTAGTCGATCTTAGTCTGGAGGGATACTAAAGAGCAAGTGATTGATTGATCATTTCATTTGTAACAAATAGTGATAGCATTTTTCCCGCAGTACAGTAAAAGCGGTATGCGGATAAATTCGGTGTGATGGCCCTTGTACGATCTATCAATTTTGATGGCCAATTTTTTATTCAGGAGATTTTCACGCGCGGTTCCACTGTTTATTGTCATGGGAGCGAATTTTTATCATGTTTTTTTTTGTAATCCTCAAAAATTGTAGTTAGGTACATTGGATGACAGAAAATATGTAAACTTACTTGTGTTTTGCTTTAAGGGAGAACGGTTCGTTTCGTAAGCTTACCTGTAACAAAAAGCTTGATTTAATAAAATATAATTATGAAAAATATAAAGTACGACGCGAATCAAAGACCCTTCAACTACGACGTGGGTACAGAATATCCATTAACAGTATTTTTATGGTAAAAAGTTTCAGGTCTAACTCAGAAACAGAGTGCCTACCTACATTTCATTACGCCTCGTTAGCTTGATGAAATGCTAAATACCTGAGAAAGAAAAGAGAAAACTCCTAAAAACCAAATACTGAATTTCAAAAAGTCAACTTTATTTTTTCTTCAATGGCGTCGCGCTTGTATTATTTGCCAATTTCCATTTATAAGTTCTAGTCACAATAAATCACTTTCACATAGTCCTCAGTCAGTCACCGTCATCATGTTTTAGTACAATGGTGGTCATTGTACTAAAACTTTTCACGGACTTCTTGAGACAACTTGAAAAGTCTCGATACACATAATAAATTTCAATTCACTTCACTGGTGCATATGTATTGATCTTTATTGGATAAAATTCCACCGATAATCTATACATATAAAATGCTTTGTCCTGAATGACTGACTGACAATCAACGCACAGCCTAAACCGCTGATCGTAGAGACCTGAAACTTGGAGGGTGTGTTCTTTGTATGACGTAGGCATCAGATAAGAAAGGATTTTCCGAAATTCTACCCCTAAGGGGGTGAAAAACGGGGGCAAAGTTTGTATGGGACAACGTGATTCCTTGTTCCGATCTATTTCAAATTTCGCATAAACATTTTTTAACAGAATTGATGGAAGACATGTTTCATATGTTATTAAAACTCATCGCCTAACGGGGTTAAAAACTCGAAAAAGCAAACGCGGAACTCGAAAAAGCAAATACAAATTGAAAAACACATACCTGGTATTCGCTTTCGAATTTGTATTGGCTTTGTTTAGAAAACTTTATCTATCGAAAAACACTTTCTTTATAATAAACTTTGTTTAAACATAGCAAATACAAATTCAAAAGTGAATACCAGGTAAGTATGTGTTTTTCAAATTGTATTTGCTTTTTTGGCCTCACTCCCGTGTTTCGCGCGCTCTATCTGCCTTTTGTTCTGTAATCTGTGCCGATTTTATTCAAAAAACTTGGTGCAATGCAATACTCTTTAAAATTGGAATGTCAAATATAAAAGAATATTTAAATCGGATTAGAATTCGTTTTTTTTTGTTCTTGGATATTTGAATGAAAACTTACCATAAGCCTTGATTTTCCTTCGAAAATTCCTTGGAAATCTCTTAGATTACCTACTTAGCGAATATTTGCGATTGCTGTATAATTGGTTTGGAAGTTCATTTTCAATATTTCATTAAAATATTTTGAGTGTAGTTAATTTAATTTCTTTTTCATTTGTTGTTATAATAAGTAAATTTTTGTCTGTATGTTCCGGGTCATAGCTGATGTTATAAGGAGAAACTTAGTAACTTTTATTTTTGAAAAATAATTAGTGTTCCTCGCAAAAAAAAAAAAACTGTACGCGGGTGAAACCGCGGGGGTCTGCTAGTATATAATAAAACTCAAAATACACGAATTTATGGAAATGAAAACGCAACGTCTCTCTGCAAGTTCCCGCCAAAATGTCTAAAAGTGAACTTTCGTACTCGAGATAATATTCAAATTTGGAATGCTCTTACTTCTGAATGTATTTGAAATTTTCGAATATAAATGCATATGAGGACACGTAAATTAGTGTAAATTATCCGCAGTGCAGAGTGCGGATATCCGTAACAACTTTGGTACACTGAACAGCCATTCCTGTGCGGATAAATAGGGTCATATGTGATGTTTACGTTTGTTTGTTGTTGAGTTTGTATATTCGGGACACTAATTTGATTTATAATGATTCTGCGGTTTGTTCGCTTTACGTTGTTTCGTGAAGGCTTTTATGCGAAATAGAGATCGTGTGTAAGAAAATAGACGGCATGACTATAAAAAATTAATCTTATGTCTCATATAAGAGTCAACTTTCAAAACATAAAAAACTTTTATGAACGAATGCAGCAATAAAATAAATACATTCATTATGACGACGTGTCCACACCTCCTAATAAAATGGCGCACAATAAAGTTTCCTTTATTTGAGATTTTCGAGCACAGTGCAATCACAACTGCAGTAAAACTATGCGCTTAAAACATCGAAATGGCCGCAATAAAATCTTTATACGACGAGTGTTAGGATAACACAATCCCGTCTGACGCTTCAGCTTCAGTCCACATAGGGAGGTCGCCCACGACGACATTTTGCAGCGAGTCAGTAGCGCGTCTGCATCGATGCTGTATCGCGTTAGTAGCGATGCAGAATCCTGGTTACGTTAGAGAATGTATACAACCAGCGCCAGCTTTGTGACTACACAGCAGGACGAATGATAGACTTTTCGCGACTGTATCGCTGCAAAAAGTCCTCCTTCGAACTAGAATGTCGCAAATTTCAAAAGTTAAGTTAGTCTTTAAGATACTATTTGTGAAATGATTTTAGAACCTAGTTCTACATAAATATACAACTTCCAAAGTCAATGTCTGCCTCGTAAAGAATTATCTGGCAGTATATCAATGGCATCGAAACGTGGCAAAGTAAAATGCTATCTGCCAACGAGAATTACCATTTAAAATAATTCATAAAAGCAATTTTATGAGCATTGCTTTATCGTTCAATGAGTGCAGCTCGACTGGGGAAGTACCTCCGCTTTACAGAATACCGCACCCAAATAAATAAATGTTGTGTTCCTGCGCGCGAGTAGGTCGCTCGCCGGGGAGGAAGAAAAGGTCGGTAACGCATCTATAGGGCTGCAGTAACTGCTTATCAATCTAGGTGGGCTGCAAGCTTCTTTTTTTTTTTCTACGACTAAGGTGGCAAACAAGCATACGGCCCGCCCGATGGTAAGTAGTTACCGTACCCTATGGACGCTTGCAACACCAGGGGTATCAGGCGCGCTTTGCCGACCCTGAAGAAATCTCTTCACGCCCTTTTTGAAGAACCCCATGCTGTATTCGATTGGGAAAACAACGGCGGGGAGCTCATTCCACAACCTGAGCGTCCGCGGAAGAAAGCTCCTTTGAGCCCGCACAGTTCGAAGCAATTCTGGTTTCAATATGTGAGGATGGATTCCCCGTCGATGGCGTGAGTTGCGATGGTGGGAGGTAGCCGTGGGCAAAAAGTCGAACAATTCCTTAGAACACTCTTCGTTGTACAAGCGTATCAAAAAATACTTACTAAACGATACACTAAACCACCTGGTTTATTGACAAATTCCATTTACGTAATAAAACATCACAATAATGGTACCTCAAATCTTACGAATGCGTACCTACGTGTTTCCTTTTGTATCGAAGATAAAAGGAAGCCCGTTTAATCTTCTCCTTGGCAGTCTGTTAACGTCAAACCCCGGTACTGTGGGACGTGAAACAGGGCCTTGCAATTGGTTCAACGCAGATTCTTTCATTCCTCGGAAACATCCATTGTCTCATCTGTTTGGCACGGTGAAATATAAACTGTGTCGGAATGTACTCCTTAGGGTACGTTAAAGTTGGATAATTGGAGCGAAGTGATATATTCTAACGGCAAAACGGAGGCCTTTACACTGTCACTGTCACTCTGTTGTCTGTCTATCCGTCCGTATGTCACGGGAGGTCACGGGTCTCTAGTTTGTAAGCGGATTGAGTTACATAGGTACCTGACATAAAAAGTTATAGATACAAAACAGAATATTGCATTTAAAATACATGAAAAAGAGAATTTTATTTTTCATAACCCAGGCGGCATGTGTGTTGTCATGGTCTAGAATTTGAGTAGAGTATGTCAGTACAAGTATGAAGCGCTCGTGGTGTAGCATGATAAGCTGTTCTTAATCGATCGCTACCACCGTCGTGGTCCGTACCTGGATGGGTGACCGCCTAGTGGTATTTCAAATCGAACGTTTCCGTGCTTGGCACGTAGAGCCGTTGGTTCCGGTTATCACTTAATTGTGATAGTCGCTAAGCTAGTTGGCGGCCTTCTAGGCGGCTTGAAAACTCCAACAGTTAGTAATAGTTAGTCAGTTAGTAACAAACACAAAAAAAAAAATACAGCCGAATTGAGAACCTCGTCCTCATTTTGAAGACGGTTAATAAAACGAGGAAATAAAAAATGTAGGAAAAAAAAGAAACAAATTTTAATTAAGAAATACCACTATCTGTACCGGTTCGATACTATATTAAGCTAAACGGTCTAAGAACGCTTCCTTGTCGTATTCCATAATTAATACTAAGCACCTTTGATGAAAAATAATCTACAATACTCTCCTTTCTTGAATTAATTACTATAAAATTAAAAGGCTTTTAACTTGAGTAGTCTTAGCAAGCATTTAATAACGCAAATGAGATTTTATGAAACAGATTTTTCTAGTAAGTTTACCTACAACAATATACTACCAAGATACTTCAACCAGATTAAGAAGAGTTCCTACATAGTGAATGCTTTTATATTTTTGTAGCCAGGTTTACTTTTTGTTTGTAAAAGTATTTTTTTTATAAACAACGTGCAACGGAAAGGGTTTCTACATCTACATCAGTCGTAGAAAAATTTTTTTTTGGTTCCATTATTGAATTCAAATCACGGCCCGCATGATGGTAAGCTGTTATCGTATACACTTGGAACACCCGGGGCATCACTCACGCGCTACCGACCCTTTCCCCCTCCCTAATGAGCACTGGCGACCTTATGCAATCGCAGGAACACAACATAAAGTTATTTGGCTGCGGTATTCTGTAAGGTGGAGGTACTTCCCCAGTCGAGCTGCATTTTGAGCTAATAAACGCTACGCTCTACCTCTATTAAAATAAATTAATTTGCTATTGCTACTATGTCAATGACGAATAGTGTCAAAAGTCTGAGAAAAGCCAAAAGATATAAAAATATAACGAAAATTTTACTTTTACGTAACAAAAAATCTTAGCAATGTAAGAATTTATTTAATTTTAAAAAGCCTTTATGAACAAACAGCGGACTAGTGAATTCTCCAACAGAAATGTCAGGAACTCTTAACAAGAGAGAACAATATTGCATTCCGAGTGTACCGTGGCCTACAAAGCAATATCATTTGTCATACGTTGCACGAATGCCAGCACTGTATTGGTATAATCGCGAGTAGGCGACGAACGACAATACTATCAACACACGTAGTAACAACTTGAATACAAAACAGATGATTTTCTTGGTAAATAGACAGAATAGCGCACTTTTATGAGCTGAAACAGTAACTCATTTAGTTCGCAACTTCGAAATAATTTCTTTAGAGATTATTTCTACACGACTTCCCGAAAAAGTCATGTTTTCAGTTTTATTTATCTTTATATATAAAATTCTACTGTATGTTTGTATGTCACTGAATTCCTCCTAAACGGTTGGACCGACCGGTATCAAGGTTATATTATCGACTGCAGCGCCATCTCCCGGGCTGATTTGTGAATCTAAACCATCCAGGGCGGCCCCCAAACGCATAAGTACAAAAAAAACATTCAAATCGGTCCAGCCGTTTAGGAGGAGTTCAGTGACAAACAAACACACGTACAGTTGATTTTTTTTGTTTGCGTTTGGGTGACTCCCTGGATGGTTTAGATAGGGTAGGATAGGGTAGAGTAGTTTAGGGTAGGGTAGGGTAGGGTAGCACCACAAGGTAGGGTAGCACCACGCGAACGAAGTCGCGCCGGGCAGCTAGTATCCATATAATATAGAAATGCCACAACGGATTTAAAAATGTATGGTAAGTATTATAGTCATCCGGGGTGTTACAATTTGAATCACGATTTAAATCATTTTGTAATTACAGTAAACATTTTAAACTTTTTATTTTTTGTATTAGGTAATTCGCTTGTTAAGCACCAATTTTAACTATATAACTGAAAATTTTTTTATTGAGCGTTTTCAGCTTCGAGAAGTAATATTAAAAGCACTGCAACATGTATTACGACTCGAAGAATATTACATTATACCAAGAGTGCTTGTGTGGATTGCAGGCAAGCGTTTATTGAGTTTCATAAACTATTTGTTAAACTGTAGCACTAGGCTTTCGAGAAATAAATGGCCCACTAACGAACATAATAATATAAGAAAATATAAAGAATCTCCGGGACAATGATTAATTAAATGACGGTAATAGCTCATTGTGTCAACTTGGCAGACTAATAAAAAGGACATTTAAAAATCTCTGAAGACAAACGTCACTAATTAGATTCGAATGGCCTTATTGTAAATCACAAGTATATTTAATTATCATTTCAATAGTAACCCGAAGTTGGTTCTAGCTTTAGCCACAACTTGGACAGTCTTAGCTTACATCTCAGTTTGTAAGACAACACTGAAAGTTCGGCAATTAATGACTTCTAGATGCGGAAACTTAATAATTAAATTCAACAATATCCTAACACAACTTAACAACAATAACTACCTACTATTATTAACACTCGCGTAACATTTTGTATGTGCTCTTAATATTTCGTACATTTATCTTTAAGTTTGTATAGGTGCTTTAATATGAAATATATCATCTTCTCTCGTCTTATCAACAACGCATATCTTTATGGTTACTGCAAATAAAAGGTGATGTAACTTGCTTATAGCTATTGAGATATCATCTTCACTAGCTTCTTTATTACATTGCCAAGTCACTAGAAAGTCAGCATTTTTTGTGTCAAAGGTTGACTTAAAGGCAAACGGTCCATCTGATGATAAGAAGTCACCCATAGAAATAAGCAACCTCAGGATAGATTGTCAATTCGTTGCCGATTCTTTCTTCCTTTTTAGGGTTCCGTACCTCAAAAGGTAAAAAAACCGGCCAAGTGCGAGTCAGACTCGCGCACCGAGGGTTCCGTACAAACCTGTAGGTATATAAGTAAATGGTAGTATAGACCTGAGTATTTGATATTAATTTCAATTTATGACCTATTAAAAAATAACTACTTACTAGATCTCGTTCAAACCAATTTTCAGTGGAAGTTTGCACCGTAATGTATATCATATATTTTTTATAGATTTATCATTCTCTTATTTTAGAAGTTACAGGGGGGGGGGACACACATTTTACCACTTTGGAAGTGTCTCTCGCGCAAACTATTCAGTTTAGAAAAAAATTATATTAGAAACCTCAATATCATTTTTGAAGACCTATCCATAGACACCCCACACTTATAGGTTTGATGAAAAAAAAAAAAATTGAGTTTCAGTTCTAAGTATGGGGAACCCCCAAAATTTATTGTTTTTTTTCTATTTTTGTGTAAAAATCTTAATGCGGTTCACAGAATACATCTACTTACCAAGTTTCAACATTATAGTTCTTATAGTTTCGGAAATAAATGGCTGTGACATACACGGACAGACAGACAGACAGACAGACAGACAGACAGACAGACAGACAGACAGACAGACAGACAGACAGACAGACAGACAGACAGACAGACAGACAGACAGACAGACAGACAGACAGACATGACGAATCTATAAGGGTTCCGTTTTTTGCCATTTGGCTACGGAACCCTAAAAAGGAACCCTTATAAGATCACTCTCTTGTCCGTCTGTCTGTCTGAGTGTCACCACCGATTTTCTGAGGAACGGTTGCACCTAGCAAGTTGAAATGTATACCAGATACTGAAGTCTATAGCCCCTATTAGGTGTATAAAAATCAAGGTCCTGAGTCAACACGATAAAAAGATATGGGCAAATTTAGATTTTCGCGAAAACTTGTAAGTTCCAAAATTTACCTTAATATTCAGCCAGCTTGAGCCTGCGTCATGAGATTAACTTTCCACGTTCTGATACCCAAGTGGGTTTTGAATTCTGCTTCGAGTACTGCGAAATTTTGATTAAAGATATTTCATTGAAAATTTCAAATATATTGATATTCAGAGGGCGGAATTTCGGTTTCCAAACTAGGCAGAGAATCTGTTGTACTATGGAAACCAGATATACAATTCTTTTATGTACTATCTGTACCTTATAAATATTCTGTAAGCACATTTTTTTAAAGGATTATTAATTAAATTGGCGTCTTTTTATGTCATCGTACAGATCGTCTATTGTTTTATTTATTGTAATTGAAACTAAAAGTTATTATTTTAAAGTTATTTATTCAACGTTGCATGTAAACGTAGTATTTAGACTTACATATTAAAAATGTAGGTGCAATACAACTGCTATTGAATGGAGTAACCGTTGATATTGGCAATATTGGCTCAAGTTTATTTGAAGAGACATTCAAATCAGACATAATGCACTGAGTATTCACTGATTCACAATTGACAGAATAAGAGGTTCGAGTTTATTTGAAGTGGAATTCAAATCAGTCACTGAAAAGTAAAATAACTAGAAAACACCAATGGTAGCTAAAATTTCCACATAGATATATTCCAAATAAGAACCTATAAATTCTGGTTAGTGTTAGTAGTATTTAAATCGGTTCTATTAGAAATCTTCGAATATAGCACAGGCTTTGATACGAAAGCTTCTGAAACTTGAAAACTAAGATTGGGGTGGCTTATTCGGTTTACGTAAAGTTTTGATTGAATTGTTGCACCTACATTTTTAATATGTAAGTCTAAATACTACGTTAACATGCAACGTTAAATAAATAACTTTATCTGTACGATGACATAAAAAGACGCCAATTTAATTAATAATCCTTTAAAAAAATGTGCTTACAGAATATTTATAAGGTACAGATACCTAGTACATAAAAGAATTGTATATCTGGTTTCCATAGTACAACAGATTCTCTGCCTAGTTTGGAAACCGAAAGTCCGCCCTCTGAATATCAATATATTTGAAATTTTCAATGAAATATCTTTAATCAAAATTTCGCAGTACTCGAAGCAGAATTCAAAACCCACTTGGGTATCAGAACGTGGAAAGTTAATCTCATGACGCAGGCTCAAGTGACAATCAAGGCACTCGTGGAGTATACAGACAAGCGACCGATATCGATTCTGTAAGTAGTCGTGAAGTGGTCGCGGTTATCGGGGAACGTGCTCAAGATCTAGCTACAGCCTTCTGTGGACCAATGAGTTAAACTGCAGTGTCAAGTTATCTTTTATAACAGAGTTACGTCGCAGAGCTTCTCTTGTGGGAATAGTATCATTGATTTTCTTCTTTTTTTCTTTACAGTATAGATAGGCTTGTCTTTGATCAAAGCCATCAACATGGTATGATATGTGGTCGCCGTAACGCATGAAAACTTTGCAGAGTTTCAGCTCGAGGGTGATAGAGATAGAATTTCCAATTCAAGTATAAGGTATTTCTATTTCACGTGCAGTAATTGTAAGGGCGGAGAACTTTTCAATATGAACAATCTTATTATGGGTTGAAAAAAAAAATATCAATCTTGATGAATCATGTATGTTCACACTTAAGTGTATTTCCACACCCACAGGTAATTTAGGTGAATTTAAGACAACTAAGTATCTTAGGTACATAATAGTAATACAGCATTATTCCAGTGGGGCGATTACGTAACTTTTCAATCATTTTCGAATTGAAATCGGTTCAATATAAAGTTACGTAATCCACGTAGAGTACTCAACCTACGATGAAACTTGTCTTATGGAAATATTGCGATACAGCCTTCCCATATTACACACCCTGATATGATTAATGTCATCATAAAAAATAGATAAACACGTTAACTCAGCTCCGTTTTTTCGTCAACAAAGATATAAATTCTTCCATAAACTCGTGACGTGTCCTCGCATGCAAAGTGTTTTGCCAACTCTTTACGTTTGATAAAACTTTGTTACTTACATAGGAAGTACCTTAGGGCTGTGTATGTGGTTGCGTTTCTCTTTGACGACTTTCGTTGGTTGGGGTTGTCAATGCAAGTTCATAGTAAGTTCACAAAGTTGTGGATTATGAAGAACATAATGTTTCTGTTGGAGTTTCTGGATTGTTTAAGTTTTTGTCCTACAGTGGACATCTAATGCGCTGAATGATATTAGTAATTACTTAGAAGCAAATGCCCTATTTGCCTATTCCAGCCTCAGTTTCAATCACATTATTCTTATCTTCCCTTCAGTTAAACGAACATGACAGCCCTATATTTTTAGGAGGAACGCGTAAATTGCAAAAATATTGTCATAAGGAAGTATTACGTAGAGGATGTGTAAATGTTAAATAGACTTCGTGATGACTTATGAAGGCATGTAATATTTTGTGATATCGGTGAGTACTCAAGTATGGAAGGTCACGAAGTCACGATGAAGGGTAATCACGGAGCGTAATAGAAGATTTAATGTGTACCGAGTATACGAGGTGTGGTTTTGAAAACTTGCTTTATTTATGTAGGTGTATATTATATCTTTTTTTTTTATTTGTTTTATACCACTGAGGTGGCAAACAAGCATACGGCCCGCCTGATGGTAAGCAGTTACCGTAGCCTATGGACGCTTGCAACACCAGGGGTATCACTCGCGCGTTGCCGACTCTAAAATCTTTTTAACAAATATTGACTTATGTCCATAACCTTCAAGATATGTGGCGAAACTGCAAAAATATTGTCTGTGACGTTATTTATGTTTACAGCCCCCCTAGACAAGATGGTTGTCGACAATCGTCATCGTTAGCAAACGATAAATCTTTGTATGGGATTGACATTTCAAATCGAAAAATCACGTGATTTTTAGCAATCTCTTATGTCACTACCATACAAAGATTGACAACCATCTTGTCTAGGGAGGCTGAGGACCTCAAAATCGTAAAACAGATCGATTGTGTGGGGCGATGAATTGTTTTCAACTCTGTAGATTGTGGAATGTACTATTTACGTAGGAGTTCTTACAGTACACGCACATTCTTAATGTTCTAGAATATTCTCATTGATTCTACAGGTTTTCGTCGACATATCGTTTTTTTTTTCTTTTTTTTTTTTACAATTTAGTCGGTAAACAAGCATACGGCCCACCTGATGATAAGCGGTTATTTTAGTAGACTGCTCTCACATCTAATCTCAGATACATCACGTACTTAAAACTAAAGCTGCCATTTGTAAGGGACCCCCGAAATTATCCTCATTTTTTGTAATATGTGTGGCGTGACGTCATTATGTAAGACAAGCCTTTAAGAGAGAATCCTAACTAATATTATAAATGCGAAAGTGAGTTTGTTTGTTTGTCTTCACGCCTCGACTATTCAACGGATCATCATGAAATTTGGCATGCAGTTAGCCTATGGTATGGAGAAGGACATAGGCTACTTTTTATCCCGGGAACGCGGGTGAAACCGCGAATGTGAGTTTGTTTGTTACGCCTTCACGCCTCAACTACTCAACGGATGGCAGGAGCCGGCAACATCTTGAGATGGAAGAGATGGACAGCTAGTTCTTGATAAAGGGTAAATTTATTTATTTATTTTAGGTCAGCCAACAATTGTTTACACAGTTCATTTACAGTTTTGGATTTTAAAATTAACATTATTAAGTGTAACAAATTACTTATAGGCTAACACCACATTCATAATTAATGATTTGAATTGTATATTAATAATTAAAAAAAATAACAGATCAATAAATACACATTCAAATAATAATAATTTACATTCATATAAAAAGTAAAATCAGTAATCTATTCAATACTAATTAATATAATAGTAAATTAATTTACCAAATAAATTAATTAATTCAATCAATTTTATTTTATAAAAAGAATTAGTGAAAGTTATAGATTATAGAAATTATACATAAAACACTCATACAATAAATTATATTACAACATATTCATAAAACATTCAATAAACAATCAATTTTGCTTCAATTTATTTGAGAATAATGTTTGATAATTATTTTACAAAATTTTCCAAAGCTATCATGGTGTACATCCACTAGGTCACCGCAACCGTTTATAATTTTTGATAATCTCGGAATTGGGGAGTTTGCACCATGAACCGTTCTTCGTCGAGGTGGACATAATGGTGTAATGATATTACGAGGGTATCTGGAAGGGGCCCGAAAATTAATCATACTCAATATCTTAGGGCTGTCAATTTTATTTCTCAGGAGTTTATATAGAAAGTAGTAGGTAGTTATTGTTTTTAGTTAATTCGACCGCAAGATGATATTAGGTAGAATTAGATATTTTTAATCGTGTTGGTAATAAACAGATAAACATATTTATTAGTAATATTTAAGATTACAAGTCATAATTTTTACATTTCATTACATAATTTCAAATTTAAACAATAATAATAGTGTTGGTTAACTCTGCCCTTGCCGGTCCCAAGCCCGGATGCGAAATGAGGAGGGTTGGCTAGACGTCGACCTACTAGCTATAAAACGTCAACGCCGAGCATCGGGCGGCGGTCAATTAACCCGATCAACCATAGGCCACGGTGGCCCGGAGGGACTAAATCCCCTCCAGAAGATCCGCTATGGTAGGACGAGGGAGCCCACCATGAGTACTATCCCAAGAAAACCTTTATGGAGCAAGAAAAATCGAATATAAGGACGTTGGACGACCCGATTAACAACCGGCGCTACTTGGTACCCGGGCTGAGTGGTGTGAAATTGGCTACCGAAGCTTCCGATGAGGTTCTATGCCAGGCCTTTGAAGGAAGAAATACTACTGGCATAAGAAAAAAGATCGACACCAGTAAGCTCTCCATTAGGAGTGAACATCGTATTGGTACTTGGAACGTCCGTGGTCTATTGCAGCCTGGGAAATTAACAATTGTGGATAGTGAAGCCAAAGAACACCGCATATCGATACTTGGCCTCAGCGAAACCCACATACGTGGCTCGGGTCACTTTACAACTACTAGTGGGAGTACTCTGTACTTTTCAGGATGTATAGATAAGAGTGCTAATGGAGTAGGTATTTTGCTCCCGTCACACATGAATAAGTATGTTCTAGGTTACAACCCTGTATCTGATAGGCTCATAACAATCAGAATCAACACAAAACCGAATATACTAAACATTGTACAATTATACGCCCCCACGGAAAAAGCTGATGAAGAGGACATCGATAATTTCTATCAGTCACTGGAATCTACCTTAAACAATATCCCGAACCGAGAAGTCACAGTTATACTAGGGGACTGGAATGCAAAAGTTGGAAACACCACGAATGATGATCACATCAGACCTATCGTTGGCAAATTCGGACTTGGTGTCAGGAGTGAACGTGGCCAAAGGCTAATCGAATTCTCAATTGAAAGAAACCTCTGCATTACTAACACCTGCTTTCAACACCATCCTAGGCGACTTTATACATGGACATCCCCTGGAGCTCGTTATCGTAATCAAATCGACTACATAATGATTAATACTCGTTGGAGGTCTTCTGTAAGGAACGTGAAAACATTTCCCGGTGCCGAGTGCGGCTCTGATCACAATCTGCTTGTCGCTAGATTTTCCCTACGTCTAAAATCACCAAAACAGAATCTAAAACCGAAACTTCGCGCTCTTGAATCTTCCGAAAAAGAATATTTTCGTGCAACTCTAGATGGAAAGCTCAATGAGGATTCTCCGACGACTGTTGATGCAAATGGAAAGTGGGAGCATCTCAAGTCTCAAATTGAAGATACTCTTGACATAATCTCCGCGAATAGGAAAGACATAAACACAGAGTGCAAGTCGAAGGCATGGATTTCAAATGCTACATGGGAGAAGATCGGACTGAGGAAGGACGTGAAAATGAAAGGTATTCAAAATGATGAAGTACGTAAGGAATACTCCAGCCTCTGTTCAACAATCAAGAAAGAGTGTCGCAGAGACAAAAACTTGTTCATTGAGAATATATGCTGTGATATTGAGACACACTTCTTGAAATTCCAGACCTCAGACCTTTTCAAGAAAGTCCGATTACTCTCTAAGCAGTTCAAGCCGAAAACCTGGGTTATCGAGGATCAACATGGCAAGCCAATCCATGATCTTGATGCCATAGCGGAGAGATGGCGTGTATACTGTGAGGAACTGTACAGGGATACACCCAGGGACAACATTCCGTCTCGGGTCCCAAATACCCTGGAATTAGAACCGCCAATAATACGTTCAGAGATTATATCTGCCATCAAACAACTGAAAAGCAAAAAGGCCCCAGGTCCCGACAACATCACATCGGAAATACTCAAGGAAATGGGAGACAAAGCTATCGATACCTTACATTCGATTTGTAACCACATATGGAAGCACGGTGACTGGCCTAAAGATTGGACTGAGTCAGTTATCCTACCGCTGCATAAAAAGGGTTCAACTAGGAAATGTGATAATTATCGTACACTGGCCCTCATCTCACATGGCAGCAAGGTCCTGCTCCATATTATTAACAATCGCCTTCGATATTATCTGGATTGGCAGATACCACAGGAACAGGCAGGTTTCGTCAAAGGTAAAGGCACCAGGGAGCAAATTCTCAACATAAGGCAACTCGTCGAGAAATCGTACGAATTTAACAATCCGTTAATAATGTGCTTTATCGACTACAGCAAGGCGTTTGATTGTGTGAATTGGAGCTGCTTGTGGACGGTCTTGGATGAGCTTGGAGTACCACAACATCTCGTCTCACTTCTGCAAGCACTGTACAACTATAACAATGGAGTCGTAAGAGTAGACAGGGTACACTCCAAATCGTTCAAGTTCCAAAAAGGTGTTAGACAGGGATGCATTCTTTCACCTATTCTTTTTAACATCTATGGTGAATTTATTATGAGGCGGACTTGCGAGAACTGGGATGGAGGCATCACCATTGGTGGTACAAAAATAACGAATCTGCGGTATGCTGACGATACCACACTATTCGCTGCCAACGAAGCTGAAATGACCATGCTGTTCGAGAAGATGGAGCGTATCAGTGGTGAACTTGGATTGTCCATAAACAGATCGAAGACTAAAGTTATGGTGGTGGATCGAAATGGCACACTAGATCTCACTGGTGCTTTGAATCTGGAAGTAGTTGATCACTTCACATATCTTGGTTCAACCATAACCAACAGCGGCTCATGTGAACCCGATATTAGAAGACGAATTGGAATGGGCAAAAATGCCATGACACAACTTCGAGGTATATGGGCAGATAGGAACATCTCGCGTAGAACCAAACGCAGACTGGTGACATCCTTGGTGTTCTCCATATTCCTGTACGGCTCCGAAACATGGACGCTGAGGAAAGCCGACCGCGCTCGCATAGATGCGTTTGAAATGTGGTGCTGGAGGAAGATGCTTCAGATTCCATGGACAGCGCACCGGACCAACGCATCCATTCTAAGCTTACTCAGAATCACTCAAAGACTTTCGACAACCTGTCTACGCCGTATATTTGAGTACTTCGGCCACATTGCAAGAAAGAGAGGCGACAACTTGGAGAAGTTGCTAATTACTGGCAAGGTGGAAGGAAAGAGGCCGAGGGGTCGAAGCCCGATGCGTTGGTCTGATCAAATACGCGCAGCATTGGATACCAGTGTGTGTGCTGCTATCCACACAGCAGAAGATCGATCCAGATGGCGTGCAATAGTCCGTGAGAAGATAACCCAAAAAGGTCACGTCCCTCAGCAATGAGGTATACGATGCAAGGAGGGAGGAATAGTGTTGGTAGCGTCCTTGCTTGTATTTTGTAAGTTATATTTAATCAAATAAAAAAAAAAGGCCATTCTTTACCATTGTACGGTACTACTCCGTGGTACTACTGTTGAAACTGACTCTCGAAGAAGCCCCTTATAACTACATGGCAGGACTGCTGGTAGCTATCTCGAATTAGCCTTAAGGCACCAGAGTCAATTGTTCATTTCCAAGTGTCTGTCATAGATCTTTATTGTTCATGGGCTCTACCGCGTAACTTTGGTGTTAATCGTAACGAACACCATTAATGAATTTCATCCAATCAGGGCCCACGAATGCTCATTGTCGCGACATAACGCGTGCGCGTCATTGGATGAAATAATTAATAGTGTTCGTTACGATTACCACCAAAGATACGCAATAGCCCGGCAGGATGATCCGAATTCATTATGCTGACACAGCTCATTATGTCATCCTAACTACCTTAATTTCCTTGCTACTCAACATAACGTTTACATCCTAACTTGAGGATATAATACCCTCAGTAAAACCCAACAGAGATATTCCTCAATGCAGTATATTCATGCACGTAAACAGAAATATAAAACTACGGGAACTTCGGTCGGTCAGTCTTCCTTATTATTATCATTGAAATGAACTGAGATAAAAGACCTATGAATACAATGAATAAATTGCGTACTAAAGTTTCTCTGAACGACTAAATTATGTACTTAACAGTGAAATTTTTTAAAACAAAACTAATAGAAACGTACACAATTTATTTTAGTACACTGATATAATATTGACATGAATTAACAAATAGCGAATGATTACTTTATTAGTTGGAATAACATGAAGGATATTTTTTATCCGCAGACCACATAAAATCCCAAAGAAACTCGCATTTAATCACGGGGTGGGAGTAAGTATATATTATGTATGTATAATAAACCTGCGTTGTTGACGCTAATATAAGAAAGCTAAAGTATGGAACGAAAAGATTAAATTAACATAATTCGAGCTATACTGGGTGCGGATTTCGAGATGGCGTTTTTTTGAAACCTATGTTGGATTAGTCCTTCTGAACAACTTTTACTATGATTTCAATGTTTGTCACATTGAAATCTAAATAAAAAAAATACTTTTCATACATTATGTTCGAGCAAGGTTGACATTTTGTAAGAAAAGTTTTTTTTTTGAGATTTCACTATTGGTCCCATAATAAAATTTGTACAGCTTGACTAACCCAACATAGGTTTCGAATATATGCCATCTCGAAATCTCCACCTATTATAAATAAATACTTGTTGAGATATTTTCGTTCGGAATTCATTTGGAATTTCACGCACACGTTACGTTTTCATAAAATGTTGTTATGTGTATAAGTGTGGTAGGTACTCAATTTAGTTTCTGTATCCTTATCCATTTCTAACTCCTCCGTGTTAATAGAAAAACTTTGAAAAGAGAATGATAAACTAAAATCAAATAGGTTAAGAACACACGACACATTATGTGAGTGTCGTAACTTTCAGTCTCAATTCTCGCACAAATAGTGTTTTAAACTACGACACAAAACATCAAGTTTAGTACGAAACATACTCTTGTAGAACGACTAGAAACAAACAACACCCAACGTATAAAGTAGAAGTTTTATTGGTATTAAAACAGTCGCAAAATACGGATCTAAGGGGATCCCGACAATACGACCAATTGAACTCCGGACAAGTGTTAAATTAGTTACTTGGGTGAAAGTTCTGTGTACTCAACAGCTTAAGAATTTATACAAGCCAGCAGCAGCCTTCATTTGTTCGCTCTTTCAATTGTTTTGTAAGATGTAAGGCCTACGCGCTTCATTATTTGGTAGAATAAGGGTTTTAGATAAATGTTTTCAACAGAATAAGTATCAACATTTAAATAATAAGTAGGAGGCTTTGATGAAAATATATTGTCACACTTGAGTTTGGTCATTACTACAACTGTACGTAGTATTTATATACTCTGAGCTACAACTATAGTACCTAAGTTAACTTACGCCTTTTTTTATGACTTAAATTCTGCCTTATTTAAATATATTTATCTGCCTTTAGCGATAGATAGCCACTATGACCTAATAATATTGTTTCCAAGAAATAGCAAGTCAATTAAGCTCCCTCTTTTGAAGCTTGTTGTATTTTGGAATGTTTCCATATGGTTCAACAAGAGGTAAATACTTCCGACATCTATTGGCATCGTGAGGAAAACCCGAACCTTTCTGAACCTCGAACATCATCCCTCAGGAATACAAGGATATGTGATTCGCCACGAAATTCAGAGATGGCGTTGCAGTTGTATAGCGAGGGGCAGCACTTGCGGTATTGGGCACCCCCCGCTAGATGGCGTGCTATTATTTTTACCACGAAGTATTTATTATTAAGATATTTTCTTTTTTTTCGCCTGGCAACCCTAGCGCGAGCGGACGTGTTTACGTTACACAGCGATAAAGATCTCGATTTTACCGAGTTTTTCAAGTATTTAGTGCAACGAATGCTCATAAGTGTATTCCAAATATTGGATTTTTTTGTGCAACACATCTGGTTTGTTCATACATCCATAATAATGACTTCCCAAAGTAATCCGCAAATCAACAAGGAGATTGAAACCATCTTGTCACCGGAATCAATGGCTGACTTAAATATGTCCAGGAAAAAACGTAAATCTAACAATGAGGATTTATCTGACCTTTTTAAGTCCTTTTCAACGGAGATTACGGGCATGCTCCACGCCTGGAAAACGGATTTGGACAGTAATATAACTAAAATAAATCACAACATCAACATTGTGATTAAAACAGATTTGCAAGATTTGAGACAGATTTCAAATAATATAAAAGAAGATATTGTTTCGATGCGTAAGGAGTACACTGCGGTCAAAACGGATTTGTTCGAGGTAAAAAATCAACAAAAATCTTTGGAAACTGAATTAACCTCGCTTCGTGATTCATTTGATTTTCACGTAAAGGAGCAGGATGAACTTTCACTACGCGTTAAGCATATGGCGGCTATCGAGAGCAAAATAAAACCTATGGACGGAGACATTGGATCAATGAAGCAACGAATTGTTTATTTAGAACATGAACTGAACTCCGTACAACAACAAAATCGGTCGCTTAACTTGGAATTGTCTGGTATTCCGGAAAAGAAAACCGAGAATTTGGTAGATTTGCTTATTGTGATATGTAAATGTATTGGAATCGAGCTAAGTCCTGAACACATAAACTACATAACAAGAATCCAACCGAGAGTGAATACTGCAGGTCGTCCAAAAACAATAATTGTTAAATTGAAGTCCGCCTTTTTGAAGGATTCAATACTGTCTGCAATACGCAAGAATCGCGGGTTGACTACTTCAGATATTGGACTTTTGGGCGAAGCCAAGAGGATTTTTATCAATGAACATCTAACGCCATATAATAAAACCTTGCATAAGAAAACAAGAGAAGCTGCCAAACTTAAGGGACATAATTTTGTGTGGGTGAGAGATGGCAAAATATTTGTGAGGAAGGACGATACTTCACCAGCAATGCAAATAAGGAGCGAGTCCGATTTGACCAAAATCTCTTGAGGTCACTGTATGATTATATAAGTACTTATAATTATTTACCTTGTTGTCTTTTTCAGTGTTATATAGAGTGGATAAAACCACCAAAATGTTATGTAAACACGAGCAAGCATATTATTTCCTTACAATTGAGAAAATATGTAAAGGTATGTACATTATTTACATTTATATATAAATTACTTATAGAATCATTTAATGTTATTTATTTAATATGTAATGCATTTATTTACCACTTATTTATGTTATATACTTACAATACTGTTGTTATATTTATAATTATTTATTTTATTATTATTTATTATTGCTTATGTATGTATACTATCTCATCATATGTTTATGTATATAATGATAAAGAACTATGTAGTCTACCCATATATAACGTTATATTATTTTTATGTTACATTAATTATACTACTGAGAAGTGTCATGAGGGCTCCAATGGATTCTTGTTGTTACTATTACATGCTTTTATGGTTGCTATAAAATCCATTACTTATAGGAAAGTGTATTATGGTAGCGCTGGCAAGATAAGGTACTATACTATACGAATTTATCACAATGTATTAACAGCCGTTTGTGTGCATGGGGCTAACCTAATCATCAACATCTTATACCTGAACGGCCACCATCAATACTGGGCTTGTGCTCGTAAAAAAATCATAACCAGTTTAAGATTGTTTATGCTTCATTATAGCTGCATACTGTTTTTGGTCCATCACTACTGCATTCCTCCCGATCGTAAAAAACATAAGTATATGACATCAAAAAAAATTGCCATCTATGAAATAGCAATAGTGTTACATGTTCTCAGTATTTGTAATGGCTACTAACAAACGAGAACTAAGTATTTACTACCAGAATGTACGTGGTTTAAGGACGAAAACCTTAAATTTATATAAAAGCATATTGGAGTGTGATCATGATATATTATTATTCACTGAAACCTGGTTACAAAAAGATGTTTATGATGGTGAGTTATGCGACTGTCGATATGTCATATTCCGCCGTGATCGTGATCTCACAATGACGAATAAACAGTCGGGTGGTGGTGTCATGTTATGTATACGTAGCGAGTTGAATGCAGTCGTTCGCGAGGAGTGGGGTTGTGACTCTGTGGAACTTTTATGGGTGACTATACCGGCCCGCACGCTCGGTACATCGACAAATCTTCATATAGCTTTGGTATATGTGCCCCCGGACCGCGACCTGCCAATGCGTACTGCTACATTGATAAGCAATATTTCGCGGGTGTATGAGAGTCATCCGAACGAATCTTTTTTGTTGGTGGGTGATTTTAATCTACCGTGTATTTTATGGAATAATTACGAATATGAACTTTTGCGACAGGGCTCTTTGGAAGCGCAAAATTCTGCTCTTAGCCTGATTGAAAACCTCAGCTATTTAGGGCTTAGTCAGCATAGTCATATAGCCAATCTCAACAACAAAACTTTAGATCTAGCATTCTGCAATATACCGCTCACCGTACGCAGGGCACCACATTCGCTACTTAAAGAAGACAAGCATCATCCATCGCTAGTAATAGAGTTACCAGACTTATTTATAACACCGCTTAGAGAAAACCCTCAGCTGCGATATAATTTCTATAAAGGACAATTCGATGAAATTTCAGCATTTCTCAACTCCGTTGATTGGCTTGATTGTTTGACAAATTGCAGTGTTGATGATGCTGTTTCTAACTTTTATGGTAAAATTTATGAGTGTTTTGATTCATACATACCTCGTACACCACGCTCGCGCTTTGTATATCCAATCTGGTACAGCAAGGCACTCATAAATATTATCAAGGAAAAGAGTAGGATTCACGCCAGATGGAAAAAACATAAAAATCCTCTTGATTATGATGAATTTTCACTTCTTCGTGATCGACAGCGCCGAGTACAGCAACAATGCTTCAATGAATATACGGCGCGTTCAGAGATGTTGATTAAGGAAAACCCTAAGTTCTTCTGGAGGTATGTCAAGGCTGCTCGAGGTCACTCCAGTTATCCTAAATTATTCACCATAAATAATGAACGAATTAGCGATGGACCAAGCATTTGTGAAGCATTTAACCGGTTCTTTGAAAGTGTATTCATACAACCTAGCTCTATTGATAGTACGGCTGATGATTGTAACATAACTAACTACAATAGGTCTGCCTCTCCAATAGAGATCACTGAGTCACTAATATTAAAACATCTCAAGTCACTCGATGTAAACAAGGCCCTGGTTGCGATGGTGTACCGCCAATTTTATTAGTAAAATGTTCAAAGGCGTTGTTGCAACCGCTTTGTATAATTTTTTCAAGATCAATTCAGGAAGGTGTATTTCCTATCGAATGGAAAAAAGCAAATATTATACCCATTCACAAAGGTGGATCTAGGTCTCACATAGATAAGTACAGGCCCATATCAATCTTAAATACACTAAGTAAGGTTCTGGAAAGAATTATTTATGACGCTGTTTATGATACTATAACTAAAGGTATATCAGATGCTCAACACGGTTTCTTGTGTCGCCGTTCAACTTTGAGTAACTTGGGTGTATTTTCTAATTATATATTACATCAAATGGAGAATGGCGGTCAGATTGACGTGATCTACACCGACTTTGAAAAGGCTTTCGACCGTGTAGATCACGTCATTCTCTTAGATAAGTTGCAGCAGCTTGGGATACATGGGGATCTGTTGCGCTGGATTAAATCGTACCTTTTTAATCGTTCACAAGCTGTTGTCGTTGGCGGGTACAGATCTAACTACGTTAAAGTCACCTCGGGAGTCCCACAGGGGTCGCATATTGGCCCGCTTTTTTATAATGCTTATTTATTTGATATTCATAGATATATAATACATTCGCAACACTTACTCTACGCAGATGATACTAAGATATACATAAAGGTGAACAATATGACAGATTGCTTAAAGCTGCAAGAGGATTTGAATAACTTATTTGAATTTTACCAGCGTAATAGAATCACTGTTAATATCAACAAATGTCAGTGCATTAGTTTTACAAGGAAAAGAACTCCAATTATTTTTGATTATAATATTAACGGTGTTGTTCTGAAGAGGGTCGAGTTTGTGAGGGATCTTGGGGTCATATTCGACAATAAAATGACTATGTTCAGACATATAGATAACATAACGGAGAGAGCTTTCAGAAGTCTTGGTTTCATAATGCGTGTGAGTAAACCTTTTAAGGATATCTCCAGTCTCAAAATCTTGTATCATGCTTATGTAAGTAGCGTCCTGGAATTTGCCAGCCCAATCTGGTCCCCTCAATACATAACGTTTAAAGATCGCATAGAAAAGATACAGAGGAAATTCCTCCAGCATTTAAACTACCGTACGCGCAGGTTTAATAGTGATTATCTTGATACTTGTCGTAATTATAATATACTACCTCTTGAAGATAGGCGAATGATCTTGGATATGAACTTTCTTTTCGATATTCTGCAGGGAAAGTTGGACTGCCCCGTTCTGTTAGCAGGTATTAATTTTAATGTCCCCAGCCGTCGCACTCGAAATACAGTTTTATTTAGTGGACCTCTTTGTAAAACTAACTACGCGCACAACGCGGTTCTGAGTAGAATTATGACTAACTATAACAAGTATTTCTCTACAGTTGATCCTTTCAATAATTCTAAACTTGCTTTTAAATCGGAAATACGCAAAATCATCGTAGGTAAGAATGACGGCATGTAATATACAGCGCAGGCACTCACTGCCTTAGTGGTTGTACAACCGACACCAAGAATTAATCTTCGCAGGTCTAGGGCTCTGTGTGCCTGTTGCTGTGGGGCGTAGTGGTGAAGACATTTAAACAGATGTAATCTGTGTAGTCGCCCTCTGAATCCTAGTGGTTTGCTATAGCAGATGCTGTGTAACTGATCCCAAGAAAACTAGATAATTTCGCAGGGCTAGTGGTTCAGAGTGGTGATTGGTAGCGTTTGCGTGTGGTGAGGATATGGAGTCCCTCTAGCTTCTCTGCTTTGCTAAAGTAAATCTTATTTTATATGACATTCTCTTTAGGACTACAGTTGTATTCGTGTTCAATATATATATGCATATATATATGTTTTCTCATGTATATTTATAATATATATATATATATATATATAGATATATATATTTTCATATTATCTTTATATAATTTAATTTATATTATAGCATACAGATTTGTGAATGCTCTGCTCGCGTTATAATTAAGATTTAAGTTGTGATAGCCTATAATTCGTTTGTAAGCATACAATCAATTTAGTATACAAGTAAGATATGTAGCGGTTGGCTGTCCTTTAATAAATAAATAAATAAATAAATAAATAAATATGAGAGTACTGATAAGACGCAATTTTTGGCTTTTTATTGGTAACAGATGTTAATTTTCCACTTCGATTTTCATCTAACGTTAAAAATTTAACACAAAAGCGTAAAATAGCCTTTGTTCTAATTCTTGCTTCAAAAGTGATAAAAAAAAAACAAGGATGGACTTTTTCAATGTTCAACGAAGGTTGGTGACATCTAGCTAGGGTTGCCTGTAACTAATGTAGTATTACTACTGTAATAATGGACTCTAGATTTACTAACAATTTATGCGATACCATTACATTTTATATCGAACCTAAACTTTTAAGTAAGTAACTTCTTTGCTCGCAGAAAGGTCTTATCTAAGAAAGATTTAAGACATTGTTCTTGTACTTATCTTTTTGTTCTCAAGAAGCTAAACCAGGTGTATATTTGGTTCTTGGTTGATTTTCATTACCTCTAAAATCCACTAAGATAAGTTTAGGTCGAGATTGACACACATTCTCTACATCAAGACGATATTCCGCAAGATGAGTAGATAATTACCCTTATTTAGTACAACCCTAGTGAAACGTAGCAACAACGGTAGGTTTGGGTACTCATCAAAGATTTTACTCGTCAGAAAAATCCTGCTCAAGTTTTATTACTACCCCGGATTCCCAGCGTCTGATTGAAAAAGTAATACCTTGTTTTTTTCTATTTATTGGAAAACTTGAGGCTTTTTCTCATTCAATTAATTTAGCTGCGGAACGTTACCTTTATAAGAGTTCTGAAAGCGGCATTACTATGGTAACAACAATGTTCCATTTCGTTAGGGACATAGGGATGTCAATTGGTTCTGTTTCCTACACACTATCTTGCTTATTTTACCGTGTTTTACCTTTTTGAATTTTGAACAAGTATTTTCCCTCTATGGTTTCTAAGATGTAAACACACGAGCTACAAGGGGACCCTTCATGATTATCAACCTAGCTAGCATGTATCTAGAACCCAGGCGCTGCAGCTAATCTAACAAGGCCATCAGCTCAACTGGTGGATAGGCCTTCTCGCTCGGCGCTCTTCTGTACGTTACTACAAATGGGTTGTTTTTGTCCGTCCGTTTGTCTGTCTGTCAGTGGGCTGTATCTCTATAACTGTAATAGGTAGATAACTGAAATTTTCACAGAATATGTATTTCTATTGCCGCTACAACAAAAATATTATAAAAATGAAATAAAGCCAAAAATTAAAGGCTCTATACAAAAAAACACCTCTTTTTTTTTGAGTTTTTTTTTCATAGCCTAGTTGAGTTAGTTAATATTGTACGGAACCCTCTGTGAGCAAGTCTGACTCGTACTTTGCCGGTTTTTTATGAGTTCTACGTGCGTTCTCCTTGACCGCCACGGTCGGTGTGTGCAATTATCAAATGTGTCACATTGATTACAGTGAACGCGGAACGTAGAACTCTAACCGCAGAACTCTAAACTGCTCGCTGTGGGCGGCTTAATTGTACGAATCAGGCTCACATTTTTCATAGATAAACGCTTTAGAATGCTGTGTAAAACTAATTTCTCCACTGCCGACTCATTATACAAGCAAAGTAATTGAATTACCTACTAATGGTACCGGAGCACCGGCCTTCCCGCTCACACTTGGTTGTCTCGTCACGAGTGGTGACAAGACAACCAAGTAAGGTCTGGAATACTCCAAAACGATGATGAGTGGAGAGATGGGTTTCATACAAATGATAAGCCGAGTGGATTTTGCTCAGTTGTCATGTCATGACCGCCCGATTAGATGGCGTATCTACTACGTACGTTGTAAAGGAAAATAAATGAGAGTGAAGGTATTTTTTTTGCATAAAATAAATAAATAATATAATAAAAATAATATATTTTACATACAAAGCAAATAATTCTTTGATTTCACCGTGTCCACTTTTGGACATGTGGATATAGTTAATAAACACACAACTGGCTCTCTCTTGACAAACTGCCGTATTTAACTGGTAAATCAGCCGGTAAGGTAAGCTTACCTGTCACAGTATCACCTAACTATATTATCTAACCTTTATCCTGACCAATCCGTGCTGACATAATTTAAATTACAAAAAATAAATTATAACTCGCACCTTATATTTCATATCGCATATTAAAATCTTCAAGCATCCGAGCGATAAAACGGCCACAGTAAACATATTAATCTCTCGTAGCTCATCATATTATAAAACACAAAATTGTGTATGAAATATCCCGGTTGGTCGGAATATCCCGGAGTATCGTGGAACACGTCTGAAAAGCAAATTTAATAATCCCTGGATGAAACGTTTTACACGGAGTGAACTGCAAGTAGACGTGTACGTACGCGATCAAAATTTAATCTTGAATGTACGAGTATGTATATACGATTATGCCGATACCACATCGAAGACACTAGCGTTCAAAGAGCATGAGATACTGTCGGTGTGACAAATGAAGGGAAATCATCATTGTAAGGAAATTGTATGGATTGAGAAAAAAAATGCCTGGGGCCCAAGTCTGCTATTTCAATTGTGTTCCAATGATCTGAAAGTTCATTGGAACACAATTGAAATAGCAGATCATTGGAACACAATTGAAATAGCAGACTTGGGCCCCAGGCATTTTTTTTCATTTGATGCCCTGATGTCATTTATTGCTTACTAGCTTTCCACCTGCGGTTTCACTTGCGCCCCCTTCTTTACCTACCTTACCCTACGCAGTTTCTTAATGTTTTTTAATGTAAGAACCTTCTCCTGACAATAACAAACACAACAAAAAAGTCTTAGCGAAATTTGTCCAGCCATTCAACCGTGATGGCGTGACCAAGGGAAATAATTAATATAGATAATAATATGTTTCCGTTGAGTGTCTCAAAGATTTCTTATAATGTATGAAATCGAAATGTATTTTTTTATATTTTGTAGGTTCTGAAGATTTAAATAAGTATTGGAGTATTTAATTAATGTATTCAGTATTGCAGTTAATTATCATAAAATATTTTCAATTCATCTACAAGAATGGCTCCATCCCCATGTATTTGATATCGTCTTAGTTTGTGCCAAAACTGGTCCAAACTAATAATGAAATATGTACACTTTTTGTATAATAAAGGAAGTTTAAAAATGCCTTTATACTCATTCAGTCTGTATAAGGTATTCTTTAGCGTGTCTTTGTGTGTGTGTGTGTACTAAATATAACCATGTATAATCCAATTTTCAAAAGTAAATAAAATTGAGATTCTTTAAGAATTTTTGTTAGTTTTACTACGGTATTTATATCTCCTACAAATGAATGAATATTATATTCATAACTGTTTACAAACTCAACAATAATAACCAAGTTATCAACATTAATAATTGCTTTATCGCCAATAAAGCTAATATCAATAACGTCACTAAAACCTGTGTAACATAATTTATCGAGTTAACCGTGGAACATTGAGCTGGGTGGTGATTAATAACCAAGGTTGGTACTGGGCCAACACCTTTTAATGTGAACCTTGCTAACTAAGGCTTTAGTTATGCAGCAAATTACAATGGGAATTCAGGAAGGAATAAAAGGAGAGACAAAGCAAAAAAACATTGGCCAATTAATTGATTCATATAAGCTTTGAAATAAAAAAAATAAAAAAAAATATACGACTTAGTCAGTAAACAAGCATACGGCCCGCCTAATGGTAAACGGTTACCGTAGCCATATGGACGCTTGCAACACACGAACCATCGCTCACGCGTTACCGACCTCTCCCCCCCCTCCCCAATGAGCTCTGGCGACCTTGCTCACGCGCAGGAACACAACTTTACACAATATAAAGTTATTTGGCTGCGGTATTCTGTAAGGTGGAGATACTTCCCCAGTCGAGCTGCTCTTTAAACGCTATGCTCTACCTATCTTAAAATACTTCTGCTCCTACAACAAATCTTGTACTATGGAAACCAGATAACTGATATACTACTTGTAAATTAAAGATCCATCCAGATTAAGACCAAATAGACATGTTCACATGCACAATGTTAGTCCTAGATGGAAATCAACTCCTCAACGACATGGCAGTCAAAGTATCTTACCTCCACGCCGACCAGCTTAAGTGTAAGTGTCTTTAATCGATTTGCTTTACAAATGTGAAAGCAACAGATGCTTATATATTGTGAATAATGAATAAACAGCAGCAATTCACCCAGGAGATTAATGTTACGTAAATTTCTCTTGTCATTGTTTGAAAACAACCTATTCCGAGTTCTGGGTAAGAGTTACTCTGGTAACACATCATAATCATGAATCGGTATAATTTTCAGTTTGTTACTTCTATTTTCGTCAGAGTAATGCATGAGTGCTGAAGATTAAACCTTAATTCACTCATGTTAGGGTAGTTGTTAATAAACAACTACTTTATACAACAACTACAGTATACAAAAGAGAAGAATATAAAAATACTCTTGTGCATTTGTTGGAAAATCTATGACTACAGAAGAAGCCCTACAAAGGACCTCGTTACACGACACTATCGTATAGAATTGATAGTGATGTACACTAGTGTATGTCTATTTCCTTTCACAGGATTCAATTTAACATTAGATTATCTTCTCTTAAATATTTATTTTAGATCAGAGATGACTGCTAGTTTATTACAATCTAGGACCTTAATTATTTCTAATAGGTTTCAATGTCATTGTCATCAGTCCTTAGGAATTATTTTACTATTTAAAGGATCTGACCAAACATGTGACTTTGTTCTTAAGCAGCAATGAAATGAATAGAAACAAGAATCATTACAAAAACGTCCGAATTTGTTAACTATTATTCATGAGAACTGAACCATAAGTTTAGTAGTTTTATTTACATTTGTTTTCATGACTACTGATGTCCCATACTGGACGTTTGGAGTAACACATGGTCAGATTTATGCATGGCTAATCCCTGACCAATCGAGTGATATTTCATGAGAGATGGGTGAGAAGCCATGTGTTGCTAAGCGCCATCCAGTGAGTTAAAGGCATTAGTAACAAAGTTTTTGTACACTATGAACTTATAACTGTTACACGTGGAAGCTTGCCAGCAATTTAACTGATATGCAGGGCACCTAAGTGTAATCTTATATTTTTTAATAAGTTTGTATAGACATGATCTTTTCAGACTTCAATTTCGGTCCCAAAGTACCGAAAGACACCCTCGAAATATTTTCTAAAACACTGACACTTTGGAAAACTCAAAGAGCGCAACTGTAGAACGAATAGTAAGGATAAAAAATTATCGGAAAGTGCAATTCCTCTCAAAGTCACGAATGCTTCTCCATATAACGATCAGTAAAGTTGAAGCGTTACTACGTGTCTCCGTGAATATCTAAAGGGAAATGATCGTTGCCAATAAACGCTGTTACTTTGGCCGTAAATCCTTACCCGGTTGAGTGGTGGAAAAAATCGGAGTGCTTTTTAAAAGGATATTTTAAGACAGGATAATGTGCGATAGATGCTTTTATCACTTTGAACCAAACATTGCCGTCTCAGACTGGGTTTAAATGTTGTGCATCATAAGTAGAGTACCTATAGTAGTCATTGGGGAACCCAAAAATCAAGGTACATTTAGACTATAGTGCATTATTATTATGCATTTTAGGACAAGCGTGTTTTATATTCTGCTTTAATCATTGTGCATTATTTGGTTGTCTAACTTTCATTATATTTTTTCTCCTTTTTTAATTGAATGCGCTTGCGTTTGGCCACTGACCCGCCTATTAGGGGCGATGACGAAGCCTAATATGAAACAAGCTTACCCAGAAGAAACCTATTCACTCTGGCCTTGAAAGTTTCTAGATTGTAAGCGTCAGGAAACACAGACGCCGGAAGCAAGTTCCACTTCTTCAGCTTTTTTTTCTATATTTAAGAGGACATGTATCATGCTCTTTACTCTCCTATTTTCTATCGTCTCTATTATGTTTCTTTACACCGTGACTTTTCTTTTTCTTTACTGTTTTTTCACTTACTCATTCATCTCCTACCATTTAAGCTGATCCTATTATACACCTTCTATTATCCACAATCAGCTTTCTATTTATCTAATATTAAAATCAAATTAAATGCCTAGTTTCCAAACCGGTATTATAAACATCGGTAGAAAATTATTACAGAACAGATAACAAATCGTTATGTTTGATAGAGTCTTAGCCAGGGGCAGAACCAAACAATTTGCAATAACCCGCAGGCGTAATTAGCACTATAATTCAGCCATAATTCCTGTTATCACAGAACGTGCTAATGGTACTATTTTGATCACTGTTGAGAAGCAATGTTTTTCGTCGTAATGAAATTTTGTTTATTGTATAACACTTTGTTGATAAGATAAATACAAAATATTAATATATATATTTTTTAAGCGGAAGCGCTCGTGGTGTTGCATGTTTAGCAGTTCTTAATCGATCGGAAAAGTTAAGCTACCTCTGTGGTGGTCGGTACCTGGATGGGTGACCGCCTACAAATCGCGTACAAATCGAGCGTTTCCGTGCTTTAGAAGGCACGTGAAGCCGTTGGTCCCGGTTATCACTTAATTGTGATAGTCGTTAAGCTAGTTGGATGCCTACTCGAAGCCTTGAAAAATTCCAACAGTAGGTTCACCACTAGCCTACCTCCACCAATCCGCAGTGGGCACGCGTGGTGGAGTATCGCCCAGTCCCTTTCACCCTCATTTGTGTGCAGGAGGCCTGTGCTCAGCAGTGGGACATTATAGGCTGATGATGATGATTCTCGGTGTTTTTTTACGTTTTGTCCGACAGTCTTTTTATAGACATCTTTTCAAAAACCAACAAAAAAACAAGTAAAGTTCGTCATGCTGAAGAACTTCTACAATGCGACGCGACATCAGAAATTAGGGAAACAATACTCTTTTTCAAGCGTATTGATCGAGGATGGTTGATCAACTGTGAGTATTTTTGACAAGGGATTCGATTGTCAGTGTTCTTAAAAATCTGACACAAAAATATAGGATTATCTAAGTGTTAGAGCACTTAGATAATTCTATATTTTTGTTATACATGTTTTATTAAGACACTATACCATGTTATGAATTATATTTTCCATTTACATCTAGGTAGATTTTTCAAATCAACGCATTTTGTTGCGTAATACACATACATCTTCAAACCACGTGTTTAGTGCAGATTGCCTCTCATACAAGGCGCACAATGCAGCCTTCATCATTTGTTCTGTGTACGCGATGCCACAACAAATATGTAGTGAAAACAGAAAACCGACCGGTTACAATAGCTGCCTGTAATACGTAGAGTGCACGCTTTTGCATCTCAACTATAACCGTACGCTTATAAGCAAAGGCTTCTCTTTGAATTATTAGAAATAGAAGCATCAGTTTCATATTGTTGGGATAAATTACATTCTTATGAGGGTTGTGCACATGCACTGAAAAAAATATTTATTTAACCGTAACACAAAATTTTACTACCAATAACCTAAACAGAGTGACTAGCGAACTAAAAATTACCAGTAACAAAACTAGTTTTGGTTCATTACTAAACTATTTGATTAAATCTAAGAGATATAAGATTACATGTAACTAAAGTTAGTTTCCCGATAACAAAACTTCAACATACATAACTAGTTTTGTAGAACCTTTTTTTCAGTGTGTTTACAGGATAGGTATAATAGACAATAAGTTAGCTTTTTCAACTTCATGGTCACGCCAGACCAGAAACCTACATGCTTTGACTAGATAAATATCCTCAATAAATCAAAGACAAAGCTATTTATTTAATATAGGCCTTATGAGGAGTCAGATTGTGGAGTTACCACCGAGAAGAATGGTCAACCTTCAACAGACAAAAGCACTAAAGCGTTACTTACACGCATTGTAGAAACCAAAAGGATCAAGACAGAATGTTATGTTTAGTTAGATAAGTCACCGAATAGCATCAGTTAAAGGTGCACTAACAGTAAACCAACACAGGGATTACGAAGCTATTTAGATTTATTGTTATGGCTCAGTTGCAGCACACTAGATACCAACTAGATACCTTCGGTGAATTCGTGGCCGTATCCAAATACCCATTGGCCACAACTATTTTTAAAATAAACTAGATAAATGACTATTTTATCTCGTGGGATCTATTTGCTATCCCACAAAGAAATGCCTTTGTGGACATTCAATGCTAAACAAAGCCATTTTCGACACGATGATTGATGGTGGCACTTCGGTTTTGTAATATATCAAGAGCCATCAGTCAGCTTTGGAAAATAATGTCGATACAAATTGTGTACCTTTGGCAATTTGTTGTTTGTATGATCTTTGAATTTTTCGGTTCAACAATATGGTTGGTCATTCGTTAAAATAAGTTTTTCTTCATAATAAGCAGAACCATCGTATAGGGCTGCAATTTACAATGAACGCGGTTTAGTAAATTAGCCGTTTAGTTTAATTACCCAAAAACATCTTTGTGCCATTTCAAAAGAATATTCCACTAATTATCATCCCAAAAAAATCGTCTACTGAGGCAACAGTTCAGTTTTTTTTAATTTCTCTTAGCTAAATATAAATGTAAAGTTGACTGGTTGAGTAAAGTAAGCCGAATAGCTCTCGATTCGTTCCAAATTGCACCATCGAGTCTCGTAGTATCGAATCAGGCTCTCAAGCACGTATCCGCAATTTCTAGCCATTGACGAGTTGTTGAGACTGCTACATTGGACGTTGATCTCAGATTGTGTCTGAAAGTCTAAAAAACACGCCTCGTACACGGTTGAGCGTACTACGATGTACCTCAGAGACTAACTTTTATTCACATTCGAACGGTGCAGCGGAAATGTTTCATGTGTAGATGAAATAATAGTATTAAATAGTACTTTACGTCGAATAGCTTTATTCGGTCTCAGGTGGATAATAGCACGATATGTTTCAGTGCATAATCCAACACGCAAGAGAATTAGAACGATATTCTATTATTTAATAAGAGTTTCCTTGATTTCTTTTACGTATATAAAATAGATGGAAACCTCAGGTAAATCTGTGTTAGAGTTCGCCAGTCGTCTGCATAATCTGATAGCCAATTCAGATGCAACCCATATGGAGAGCACGTGAAAGAAAATGGTGATTTTCTCAATTTAGAACTGTATAGTTTTACCTCATAAAAGTTATTTTCAATCATGTTCACCGGATAAAAAATATTTGTAGTGCTCTATTTATTAAATACTAATCTATTATGCCTTTACAAAAGCGCTCGTGGTGTAGCATGATTAGCCGTTCTTAATTGAGCGGCAAAGTTAAGCTACCACCGGCGAGGCTGGTACCTGGATGGGTGACAGTCTTGTGGTATTTCAATTCGACCGTTTTCCGTGATGCGGGAAGCACGTAAAGCCGTTATCAAAACTTAATTTTGCCAACCTCTTTAATTTTGTTCACTCGTGAACACGATCAATGCAACTTGGTCTTCGAGGTTAGACAGTAAGCTTAAAACGTAACCATTTATTGCATTTAAAGTACCATCACAAACAACTACAATACTTGTACTACTAAATTGCTACATTTATAAAATTGTACCAATTGTTTCGTGATCTTCCAGCCACAATTCAACAATAGCTAAGTGACTTACAAATGACTAAGCAAATGGTACACCATTTGCTTGGTCAACGGAACACCGTTGGTAATCCACTGCGGAAAACGTTTCGTGATAAATTGCCCATAAATAGGATGAAGGGGGGAGAATAAACGCGAGGTTACCGTTGACAGAAACAAAGAAACTGGCAATCCGCAAATAGCTCACTGTGGACCACGATACGAGAGACAGGCGATGATATAAGATACAGGTTCATTCGTATTTCACATTGCAGTATAATGGCTGACATGTGGAAAAAGTATAAGTTATAGTTATTGTTTGTAATAAATCACAGGTAGAACCTGCAATAGTTTCAACATTTTATTTTGTAGTATGGATATGCATTTGTTAAAACTATATTTCAACCATGGTCAGACCCCTCTTCTTTAGGAAGAGCAGAAGGAAACCCAGAAGAGCACTGGCTCTCAAGTAAATATTATTATTCAGGAATAGAAACGTGCTTGGCGACCGATTTTCTTTAAAATAATTGTAGCCTACCAGTCAGGTACGGCTACCATGCTATGGTATCATCGCTGAAAGCTCAAGCGCATCATAAGATTCGAAGCCAAGACCATCGTCACGGTATTCCACTGTCCGGCATAGAACAGAAACATACCTAATAAGATTTAAAGAGCAAATTGGTCATTAGATTAAAATATACTCAAGAATCGTAATATGTACATAATAGTACCGTATTAGATTAGAAGTTATCTTCTATCTTCTATATATATAAAAATGAATTGCTGTTCGTTAGTCTCGCTAAAACTCGAGAATGGCTGGACCGATTTGGCTAATTTTGGGTTTGAACTATTCGTGGAAGTCCGGGGAAGGTTTAAATGAAGGGTAGGGTAGGGTATTACGCGAACGAAGTCGCGCCGGGCAGCTAGTCTTCGATATTTCACAAACAAATCCAAAAAAAGTATTTGCATGAAAAAAAAAGAAATAAACCTGCAGCTTTAGTATTGGCAGATAAGAAGGAAAATCCCGTCTGAAAGATATCACTAAAGTGGCTTCATTTTCGAATAATAAAAATAAATAACTAAACTCGTTTAAGATAAGCATACTTGGAAGTAGTATTGCTGTATTTGTTGTTGTCTTTTCAAACAAAAAATATATAGGAGCCAAATGTATAGAATTTTTCTGGAGCGACGCCAGAACAAGGACATTTAAAAATGCACTTTTTTTTACAAAACGGCAATCTTAAAAAGAAAAGAATATTTTACACGAACATCACAGAGCTTTCAATGATACATTATTATTATTGGGAACAAACAAATCGCTATTTGCTCATCACTTAGAACCAGCAATAAGAGTCCTGGCAAAGATATAAGAAACAATGTGGTCAGTATAAGTGATGGGAACAACTATTTAACGTTAATTTTCCTTGAGCCTTTATACTACTATCTACTACCTACCTAATTATGTTTACAATATACGGTCACATGGAAGGACATAAGGGAGAGCTATCATCATTTCAAAAAGTATCATGTTCAGATCCAATACAAAGACCACTATACACGGTCAGAAGAGTAGTAAAACACAAGGGCCTTATGCTTCAAGTTCGAAATCCGTTCCCTTAGCACCAATATAATGGTCGTATGGAAGGATATAAATGATAGCTATCATCATTTCAAAAAGAATCATGTCAGATACAATACCGATACAAACACCAGTATAAACGGTTAGAGGAGTAATAGAACATAGACGCCTTCAAGTTCGAAATCCATTCTCTTAGCACCAACTCGCACAAACGCCCACTAAATACAAAAGGTCAAGAGATTTACTTACAATAAACCTTCCAGACAATTTGCTCCAGGCGCGAGCGATAGAGAGAAGTGCCTGCGGTCAACCTCACTGTACAATATATCTTGTAAAAGACAGTATTAATTTACCGATAGCATCTATACAAGGGTACTTATAAAAGTTTCTGCATTACGAAATATATGCTTTCGTGTAACAGATTTCAGTTCATTAGAACTTTTTCTTTATACTTTTCTAGTTACCAACTTTGCCGCTCATACATATTTAGTGATTTTGCTTTTGTGAAGGGATTGGTTGGAATGTCATCATTGGCAATCTTTTTTGTAGCTGATAGAACCTTCATTTTTTTGTCAAACAATTCTGTCTCTAATGTGCTGTGTATCTGATCTTATTTTTCATTGGTGTTTTTAAAGTTTTCCACGGTATTTATAAAACTGAATTGTATCCTCGTAGCTTATTCGCCTTTTTTTTCCAAATTAATTTTAACGGACGCCTTTTAATCGTTGACTTTTCAGAGCTATCAATTACTTGTCCACCCGTTCTTTGTAAAATGTAAATGATCTTTCTGCAACCGACCGTGAGTTATATTTATCATGCTCACTAGGAACGTCTTGAAGTGAAATATAAAAGAAAATAAAACCCTTGCCTTTTTTGTTTTGGTTTCCAAAATAAGCATACTGATATTTTTGATGATGTTTTTGCAATTATAGCAAATGGTTCCTAATTCCTGCTTTGTCCACTTTTTTGAGTATACATTCTTACCACATATAATTACGATACGATCCATATAATATTGTCCAATAATTTATATGATCAACCATTCAGGGAGGTCATATTTTCTCGTTTCATTCGAAGAAAGGGCTTAGGCCGTCTTAGGGTAACGTCAAAATGTAGCACAACCAATAATATTAACAGAAGATTTATTGCTTGGCAATTGCAATGATGCTGAGTGGTGAGAAAAGCTCACTAGGTGATAATGTAGTTTTAGTAATAGTCTTAAGGTTAAACATCAGTTCCGAGGCGGAACATTCACTTATGGGTCATATTATACAAAAAACAGTCATAACACAATGTGCCAAATGAACATCTACTATTTCGCTAATCACTGAAACATCTATCCATATTGTTCTACGAAGGTAAAAAACAGTTATTCATAATTGAAAACTGCCAAAATATTATATTGCATATTATAGGTATTATAGAAAAAAACATGTTTTATAATATTTTTGTTGTGTCGTTAAATAAATAATAAAAAATAACCAGCTTTCAAGCCCTTGAACACCTCTAAAAATTTCTCATCTTTACGCACCTTGTAATTAATTCCACCAAGATTAATACGGAGCATCATCTGAGAAATTAATTTGATCCATCCTCATCCCTTAGCAGGAAGAACCTCAAAATAACATCTATTTACAACAAAAAAGGCTACAAAAGATCCTTGAAAAGATTTCATAAGATGACAACCCCAGAAATTCTAATTAGGAAGTTTTGATAATTTACCAGAAAATTAGTTGAAGGGAAACTTTAATTACCTCGTGTTTACAAAGGGCGGAATAATTTACGTCTAAAAAGTGGGAAGGATAACGAAATTCAGTCACCTTTCTTCAGGTTGTTCGGATTGTGGAACGTACGTAAGATAAGGAGATTTTTTTCAAATCGGTCAAGCCGTTTTTGAGTTTGAGCGAGATTAACGAATCACAAATGTTTTTAGACTAATAAACAGCAATTGATTGATAAGACTGAGCATAATTAATTCTTCAGAAAAAGTCGTTGTTACAATGACTGTATCTATTCGTATAACAGGAGCATAAAAAAAATATATATAATCTCCATAAGACAATACATTCTCTACAAGCCGCAAAAAGACAGGACTATCAGAATAGATAGAAAAAAACTACAATATATTGAATTGATATTTTATCTGACAGAAATAATGTTCCTTTTCGACCTTTCATGTTTCTCCAGCGTTATCAGCCCCAAACTGTCAGATTTTCTGGCATTGTACCACAAAATAGACATGAATATATACATCAAACTCTCGAAACTGACCTATATACCGGACAATATCAGGAGGAATTGAATAGGCGGTCTTAAATTATTGTCCATATAACGTACGTGGGTTTTCTTTGACACACGACACAATACAATGAGTGACGTCCGTTATCGAGGTCGTGAAATAAATTGGTATTCCAATAGACGTTGAGTGATTTACGTGGCTCACGTTGAGATCAATGAAATAGTATATGATTACATGACAATAAATCTGTTCAGCACAGAAATGGCAAACGGTAATTCACCAATCTATGCTGAACAATCAACGGAGCTAACACAGCTCCACAATACACTAATTCAATTAATCGCAGCAGATTGCCTTCTCAAATCGTTTACCACTAACGAATAAACCAAGTGTACCGGATTCGGGTAACAACGAAATCAAATACTAATTATAATATAGGGTAAAATCAGTGGCCAGGAGGTAGGACTTCGTTATAAGTAATCTAGACTATATTCAGCGTGTAACTTGCGAGACTTGTGCGAACTAACTGACTTCTATTGTATGTATACTGGATGCGAACTGACGCGCTCCCGTGATGCGGGGTGTATTTATCTAACGAAATCCCCTCTCCTAAGCGAGCCTTTATTTCTATAACAAACTTTACTTATTCTTAACACATTGAACACAGTTCATACATAATGGGAAAAGAAACTAACAATAAACTAGCAATTAAGCTACGCAATATTCTTTAACAATTGGTTATTAAGACATTTAGACAGAAAGGACTTACAAATAATATTAATGGCTGTGCAGTTTATTTTATAGCTGCACATGCAACCAGATGGGATACTTTCCGTGGGAAATAATCTTAGGACAATATGCTAACAAAACACAAACAAATACAAATTACTCTATAGAAACTAACGGGGAAACAGCTGAGGATTTCTAATATTTTATTATGTTATGAGCATTCTATTTTATACCATATTCTAAATAACAATCTATGATTACAAATCTTATTTTGTAAATAATTCTGAACAATAGTACAAAGTCTGTCGCGAACAAAATCGGTAGCAGAAATCGCTATGAAAAGAGACCATATTTTCAAAATGTATCCACCATTTAGGGAAGATGTGAATTCACGATGAAATTTGCATGCTACAGGAAAAGAACGTAGTCCGGAAATATTACATGCAAATAATTTCTAAGGAATTCCAATACGTATTTGTATTACTTATTTTCGAGGAAAAAAGAACATGTTATGTTACTCAGTAAATATAGTAGCTTCGTGTTAATACTACACTATCTACTGTCATTTTAATGTACTAATTTCGATAATAATTGTGGTGACACGGAACATTAAACTGTGAAATGCAACAGAGATGCCATTTCGCTCTTATCTGGAGCCGTTCACAAAACGGTGCCGGGGTTTTATAGCGCCGCTGGCATACGATATTTCACTAGGTGCAAACAGTGACGATTTAAAATAAAAGTAACAGGGACAATTTTCCAGAATAGTTTTCAATAGACGACATGTCGAAGAGTAATGGAGTTCTTTAACTAAAATAAACCCTTTTAAAGTCTCGAGCTTAAATAGAAAAGTTTTCGGACCTCGGGTGTTATTGCAGCGCTCAAACATCTTAATGCTCTTCTATTGAGTTCCGATATGGAAGAATGATCGATTCTTACCCGATATAGAAATGTTCTTGAGTATTGGAACGATTTACACGGGAAATGTGGGCTATAAATTTTATCAAGAATGTGTTAAAGCGCGATATAAAGTTTCATTTTATAAAGGTTTTTATAGTGTAGATAAAGGTTGCTTGGTCTTTGACAGGAAAGTGTATGATGACCTTAACATTGACATTTGCAGAGCAGGTGGCTGAGGCTATGCATCTGGTTTACTTTATTTATAGATAACAACGTTCCACCAATACGATGGTCAATCAATAAAATACACGGACAAGTTAAAAAAGAGTGTTCCTAATAATAATTTTAGTTTGATGAGTACGAAGGCCAACATATAAAGACAACGATTTGAGAGTATAATTTAAAAGGAATGTAAATACAAAAATATGATTTATCCTTACATTCCAAAAGGCTGATTTTTCAGGCATATCTGTTTATAGATTTTTCAAAGGAATAGAATATCCAAGGGTTTTCTAGCGTTTGAAAATATAGTATACGATAAAAGGTACTGAGCAATATCTTCTAGCTTTTAATTGAATTATTAAATTTTAATGAATTATTATCATTTAGCATCTCCGTGTACGTATTCAAAAGAAGCAATCCAATTTCAACAATAAATCAAGGTTCGACTCTAACAGGGGACAAAAGAGAAAGTTTTGATGGAAATAAACCCCCAATACCTTCGCATAATCGATTTATGGACTCACCGAGAGAAAGTGGATTTAGAATTTCATGGTTCCATTTGCGGGAAATAAATATGTGTCACATGAATTAGAATCTCCGAGATAAATTCAAGTGTCAGACATTATTTCTCGAAATACCTATTAGTTATGGACATCGTCATTTAATAACAAAGACTCCTCTATAAACAGACAAAAACACTTCAGGCACTGTTTATATTTCATTAAAACTTTTAATAAACGACCGAAGAACTTAAATTATTGAACAATTAAATTGCTCCTATAATAAGTTCCGGGCAGAACTTTATATAAATAATACGGAACAATCTTAACATCTACAAAGTTTTAACATTTCCTCAAATAAGGAAGTCGTTGTGAGGTCAGAATTAACAACTAGATTCGTAGTTATTGTGAAAGTTATGTAAAATTTTTGGTATACCAAAGTTTTATGGAACTTTTTATCTGATTTGGGAATCTTGAAATTCCCTAACCAGCTGTTTCGGTGGGAAACAGATTTATGAAGGCCGAACTTTCAGTGACATGGGCTGACTTAATCGAATTCTGTCGGGCCTGGTCCAGGCTAATCAAATCTGGCCAACTTTGAGGCACGTCGGAAATTTCCTAAAAAGCCTTCTCGCTTTCAGTTAATTAGTGATTTCAACGCTTTAGTGTGTAGTTTGTGATACGTGTCTTATCTTTCCGAGTTGGTTTACAATCAGGCTGAAGTAGTACGACGCCCACTTTTCCTTCAGCATACAAATTCGTTGAATGAAGCTTCTTAATATAATGTTTGATGTAGGTTACATTAATATTTATTATTATTCGAGTAAAACTAGTTTCCGCCCCAAGATAAAAATAAAAAAATGGTAAAATTCCAGATAAAATCTTATAAAAATTTTCATACGCTTAAAAATATCAATTCCCAAAACTAAGTGAGTAATGGTCAGAGTCGCTGGGCGCCGCTGGATGCAAGCGGCCCAGCACCTTTCGAAGTGGAAATCAATGGGGAGGCCTATGTTCAGCAGTGGACATCCATGGGCTGATATGATGATGATGAAGTGGGTACTTACATTGCATAAACATTACACGAGTTAACACAAAGCTAAAAGTTACAAACAAGAGCAGTTAAATAAACTTTTAATATAGTAGCTTCCGCAGCGGAAAATTTTCGCTCCCCCGTGCTAATTTTAACTAATTTTAACCTCAAACTCTGGTCATGTCCGTGCCAAGCGAGGACTGTCCAAGTAATTACATTTCGTAGGTAATCTACTAGGCATCTTTTAATACCGTATTGTCACTCAAGATTACAAGCCAGCTCGCTATATATACGCCTATAAAACATAATAATAAAAATAATGACTATGAAACGAGTTTAAAGATGAAGGAGGACATTTTTAATTAGTTTATATTCATGAAAATTCATGTAAATTGCGTTATTCTGGTTTAATTCGATACTCCTAAATGTTATATTTTGTGATAAACCTCTGCTTGTTATGGTTAGTTATTTATATACACTGTAGTGTTTTATAAGCTTAAATAGAATGTAGTTACCTAAAAACGGAACAAATTTAGGATTTGTTCCGTGTGAGAAAAGAGTCAAGTTCGATCAGCATTGCCTATACAAGAATTGAAATCAAAATGTGTTCCAAGTTTTATAGTTACAAGAGTGTACAGCTTTCTTCAATCGCTCCAAAAGATTTCGTTTTTTTTCCATTTTACTTTATATAACTGGACAGCCAACCAGTTTTTTTGTCTAGTTAATTTTATGAAATACTTATTTTAATTGGTTTGAAGTAAAATTTATTAATCATTCTAAGGATTTGAACGGTTTTGGACGGTCTTGCAAAGTCTTTGCTCGTATCTTGTCGTCGTAACACTCCCGTCAGGGTCTGGTTTCCATCTCGCCAAGTCACTTCATGTATTATTGTTTTTTCTTCAATGTCTGTCTTTTTCAAATTCAAGTCTCGGTATTTTTCGTCTAATCAACCAGTCAGTTCCGGCCACGGAGGTTGGACAGCTCCAACAACAATTGTTATAATATTATTTTAAATATACTTGTAAAATACAATATGTTTACCTACAAGCGATCAAGGCAATATCAAAATATTCAACTCCGATAAAATAATCTGAGAACTTTAACCGAGAATTTTCTTAGCTCACAGAAATTGTCTTTCATCGCGGTTTGTTTCACCTTCACTTCCTTTTAAGGCTTGTCATACTTACGATATAAATATTGGAAAAGTTCCCATAACGTGAAGACTTAGAAATTCATGTTCCCAACAATATAATTTAAGTTTATCCCAGTGCAAAAATATGAGTTTGACATTCTTTTTCTACAACATATGCTCCTCCTTTCACTCAATAAGTTAAAAAGAGGGTTTCATCTTATAACATTCGTCATTTTCATTTTCTTTCTTTCACGTGAATTGAAAATTTTAAGTTTGAGACTTGCTTCCTTTAAAGATTTATTTGTTAAAAACGAATAACCGTTAATAAGACAACACACATTTTTTATATTGTAAATTTCATGCAAATTATCTTGTTTGTGTAATGTGACCAATAGGAATTTATACAACAGGTTTAACGTTTCATTAAGATAAGGTATAAATCGTTAATTACCACATTATTTAACTATTATTCAACGTCTCAGGCAACGTTAATATACTGAGAACCAGAAATAGACATCGATTTACGATCTACAGTAAAGGAATACATAAATCACTGCTAATACCTTTCTTGTAAGTCCGAAACAAATGAGTGGATATTATTCATTTGTTTCGCAAATACTTAAGCATTTAGAAGACATATGTCTTGGGAATGTCCCTTACACGAAATCATCAATTGCTTATGTCAAGGAAAAAGTAATACGTACAGTAGATGAAAACTTCCACCAGTACAATCAATCACGTTCCTCGTAATCCTTACCTGGAACAAATACATCAATATAAACCAGTCGTACTAATTAAGTTTCACAAATGAAAAATGAAGCGATATTACACCAATAAATAACGACTGTAAGCACAAGTTTAATGACTGCAATATATCGCTACAGTGCCTTAACGAGAGCTTCAATAAAAATAATTTATTATTAAAACTAATAAAGCTGGATTAAAGTGTCCAACTTTCCGGACACTATTGAAATTTGTCAGCAGACGACTGTTGTAACGATGTTACACCAGTTGGCCCTAATATCGTCGGCAGAAGGGCCTTGCTGCGAATAAATTAGTCACAAGTTTAGACTAATTACTGGCGTGGGCATCATTAACGACTTTTTTGATATCCTTCGCAAAGTATATTCCTAACTTCAGAATATATGTTTAATTATGAGACTAAATTATACCATATTTCATAAGAATATTCATTAAGTCATTTTACTATTTTAAATTCTTTAATTATCAATATTTATACGAAATTTCGTAAATAGTTTTACGTTCCGGTATCTTCCAAAGCAGTATGTTACAATAATTCTAGATGTCGATACAAAAATTATGACTGATACTAAGATTCGATTTAAATGTTGACTGTCTGGGATACAGTAATGAATTCTAATATTAATACCGCAATTAGTTGGGAGTCAATGGTTCACTTATTTATTAATGCGATGTCCCACAAGAAAGCAAGAATCCAGTAAGTATCAAGCTTCTGTTCTGCGTGTTCTCATTCTATTGTTTTGCGTTAAATTTAGCTAGGGGATGTAAGTAAACAGCGAAATCTTATATCAATGGCTGTCAAAAGTTATCCTCAACAAAAGTCGATCATTTCTTATCGGGTGCAAGTAAAAATAGCGCATGTTGTTCATAAATATTTTTAGTTGCTGAAGCGATTCCTTTTGAGTCGGCTACGTTGTTTACCTTAGCTTTGTTATTTGGTTAATTTAATTTTCATAATTGTTTGGGTAACTTATCATCCGATGTTTTATAACTTGAGCCTATTTCTTCGATTTATAGTAGTTTAGTTTTGGCAACCTATTCAGCAATAGTCAGAGTATATCATATTCTTCAATGCTGATTCACCAGCAAAGCACATAAATGTATAGCACATAGCTATAGCAGAATTCTTTGCTTCGGCTAAATTCGCCCGTATTTTAAAAACCTTACATGAATACGATAAAATTCCCAATATTCTCTCAAATCTTCTGACAATTTTTAATATCATTCGTCCTTGCAAGTCTCAATTCACGTACGGTTACCTATTCGTGGGCGGATGACTTCTGAAATTTCTACAGTGTTTCAGTCGTAGCATTTTGCTATAAAATGTCACTGACACACGTCTTTGTATTTGAAGCGTGTTATTACTATAAATCAGTGTATTTGAGACGTTGGGGAGCATATATCTTGATACTAGAAATTGAATGAGGTATTAGTATTTTGCAAATACTTGGCACCTAATGGGATTTTGTAAAATGTTTGGATGAGATATTGCCAACATTGGTGACATAGATATCTTACCCGGTAGAATTTTAAATTAAACAATTTGTTGAATCCATAAATGTATTTTAGCCACGATTTATGACGATAATTGTTTTATATGATTTTAGATTGAGACATGATCGCTATTATCTGGAACTACCAGTCTCATTGAAGAAAAAATTAGGGGTCCCTACGAAAACTTCAATAATGTAACACAAGGTGTAAAAAAAAATACCCAAGAAAAAATTATCTACATTGTAACTACGCATCCGCTGGCAAAATTGTTTTCAAATATTAGTTTAAATAGACAAAGGAATTACGATCCAAAATTACACAGCCTAGGATCATCGAACTGTTTGGTCTGTTAGCAAAATGTATTTGTTTTACCGCGTAAATAGAGCAAAATGTTCTCGGGTCTGTGGCCTATCGATCCACTGAGAGAAATGCCTTAATTTATTTTCATTAAACGCCAAACCGAAACAGAGTTTCAACCCATTTCACCGACTTTATACCAATTTCAAATTGTACCACCAGGAACGATTTATTTTAAAAACAATGCTTAGTGAATTTAACTTTTGTTCGGAATGGCAGTCTTTAGTAGAATGTGAATACATTTGTATATGTCAGGAACAAGTCTTGACTTGAGACATGAGAAACAACTCGAAAGTTAAGTGACTGTATGCTTGCTTACATTTGGACACAATCCTGAATTAAAAACAATATATTTTCATGTAAAAGAGTTTGCTTCATTAATAAAGCAGACAAAATCCACGTCAAATAAGACGCTTTCAGATTTCAACAATCGCAACACTTGCCTTCTGCACACCAGCGAGAAAATCACAAAGGCTGACATCTTCAGATTTGTGCTCAAGTAAAACGTAAGCACAATAAGAAATATTTTATAGTCAAAGCGGCTTTTGAGACGGGGTTGTCACGCTGCGGATGAAAGGAGTCCTCACATTTCTATTTGTTGCACGAACACCTCGCAGTGTGTTCTACCACTGGATTTCGTGAATATAACATTTCCAATGCTCTAAACAGACATATTGGGGATGCGACTTGTAGTGCTGATATCGAATACCAATAGTAACACCAACACCGACGTAATACTCGCATGGAATACATAATGAGAGAATATTAGAAAGGGGGATGAGAAAAGTTATTTTATAAATGTGTAAGTAGTTTCAAACTGGATAACGGGCGGACTAGTTACACTTAGTAATAATAAGTGGACTGAGGCTTTTGATGGATTAGTTTCAAGAAAATAAAATTGGTAAATTTTAGGAGGGTACAAAGAAACATAAGTGTTTCAATTGATGATATCATATCCTTTAAGAATTTGGTAGTGTGAATTTAATTGGCTTCAAGGACCTTATTATAAATAAGGGGAACAATTTGAATATTCAGATTTAGCATTTCAGATTATACCTACTCAACTAAAAGAAACAGAAAGGAGTTTCGTAAAGTCGCACAGTTAACTTTTTGCGCTAATTAGAGAAAGCTATGAAATTAACCATTTCGTACGTATACCTAATGTTTTTTTTCATGGCTGCGAGCCAAGTTTATGTTCGAATTTTAAATTAGGGATGCTAGCTTAGTAGTTTATAACTTTAATTCAAATGAGATATTGCAATATATTTATCATAATACTCTATACAGAAAGCGAGAGATACTGGTTTGGTAGTTGAGAAAGCGGTGTATGCTTTTAGCATATTGACTTGAGTGTTCCGATTCATCACATGAGCCTAGACTGCTATGCTAGTGAAAAAACATCTCTGGCTTTCAGTATTTAGAAAAGAAAGAATGTTCCGGCTTATATGGCACCGGCAAAGGTTATAAATAAACACATGTTCATATAATATGAGATCTTAATAATCTTCTTGGATATTACCAAAATATAAGAGGATAATTCCCGTGGATAATTCCCACCAGATGGACTGAAAACCTGTCGCTGGGCGCCGCTGGATGCAAGCAGCCCAAAACCGTTCGAAGTGGAAGTGAATGGGGAGGCCTATGTTCAGAAGTGGACATCCGTAGACTGATATGATGAAGAGGATAATTTGTGATATTTCATCATCATCACCAGCCTATAATATCCCAGTGCTGAGCACAGGACTCCTTTCACAAATGAGAGTAAAAGGGAATTGACAATACTGCACCACGCATGTCCACTGCGGATTAGTGGAGAAAGGCTATTGGTCAACCTACTGCTGGAATTTCAAGGCGCCCAGGACGTGGTCCGCCATCCAGGTACCGACCACGACGGTGGTACCGATCGATTAAGAACGGCTAATTAAGGTACACCACGCGCGCTTCGTGATATTTACTAATGAATATCTAGCAAATGTTTTATCCGTCATTTATCAGTATTGAAAAATTACTTTTCTGAACAAAATCCTAATATAAAAATTGAAAAAGATTAATTGCGATAAAAATTGATTGCGATATTTTCACCAAAAGTGTTCCAGTTTTATCGATACCATTCAGATCCATTTTAAGAACTACTTTTTCTCCTTTTCTGACATCCGCATTGCGGCCAAATCTATTGACTTGGTGTTTCAGGCCAAATTGTGAAGCGGTGCGTATTTAACTTGGCCCACAACAGACTGGGTTTTGCAATATGTGTGTGATATATTGAACCAGTCCAGTGCAGTTATAGACGGAGAATCCAACACAATGTTTTCGTGGATACGTTTTTAGGTAGAGAATGTAGGTATTGGATCTACAATCAAACCGGAATAACTAATCCAGATATATTGTTGTACACAGTTCATGTATTTTGTGGATAACGGTTTAAAAACAATTGAAATACCTGTAGCAATTTTTATTTATTTTTTGTAGCATAAATATATCACATAAGGTTTACGTTTATGATATGTAAAAATATGAGTAAGATGTGTAACCTACGTTGCTTTTTGGAAAATGTACTTTATAACAGCAAAACGGATCAAAATTATTAGTATACGCAAACTAAGAAGTAGATAATTATTAACCCCCTTATTCATAATCGCTTTTTAACTAAATCAGTGTAATAGTGTCCTCCGTCTCACTCTTTCGATCACCAAATGTCACGTGCCAGATAAAGCCTTCAGAATTTTAGCTAATCAACGTTTGATAATATTTTTTCAGTCTACTTTGTAATTTTGCCGCCGCGCCGGGGCACGCAATTGTTTTCAGTGCGATTAGAATGTAAATATTATGTAATTAATCTAAGCCTGTTTTGAAAAGAGTAATTGCTGAGTTTATTGCCGGCTCTTCTCAGCAAATGCAACCTTCCGAACCGGTATTAGAGTATTAGAGTCAGACTTTTCATAAGTGCCTGCGAAGGTCTATTTGAATAAATGATTTTGAATTTGAATTTGATAACTTTATTATGAATACGGGGGTAAAATTACTTTGCTATACTAAATGTTCTTATTAGAAGACAATAAGTGGAACTTAAACATTTATGACAATTGATTCTAACAGCGAAAAAAAATAAACGAGCAATATTTTGCTGCCGAGACATTTTCCTAATTTAGTAAAGATAGCGTGACAGAACATCAGTCAACGTCTACTCTGGCATTCGCGATGGTGGCCAAATCGAAAAACCTAGAGAATATTTCGTTTGTAACCAACGCTGATGCGTAAATACGTTTTCTTTTTTAATAACCATTACTTTGCTGTTCGACTAAAAGAACTAAACAATTTGAGTTAGTGTGGGCCAGATATTAATTTATATCTGTGGTGTAGTGTTAAACCCATCACAGACGTAGCTATAATATATATTAATATGTCGAGCTATAATATAAATGACAGTACAAGTTGGTTAAGTAACAGAAATATATATTATAGCTGCGTGTGCGGTCACTCAAAGACTGGTATTGAAAATATATCGTAATATGCCTTGCTATGATTTATATTAATATATATTATAGCTACGTCTGTGATGGGCTTTAGTTGTAATAACTAGTGTAACGACGTTCAGGTACTACCATGAAGCAATAATCCCGGGTACTACTTATAAAAACACAAGTCACTTCTTAATTATAATTTAGATCGAAATCGAAAAAAATCTTATTAAGCCTAATGTTAAGGCTAGATTGTAATAACAATATAATACTACTTGAGTGTACCCGTCGTATATAAATAAAACAATACACCCATTAAAACTTAAAAGTTCATAAATTTGGAAAGCAAGGCCGTAGAAAAAACAATAAGATCTCTACAGATCTACCGAAGAACAAATTATACGAGACCGTTACATCGAGTTGGAAAACAGCCACATTTTAAGCTTTTTTCCCGACTTGGCTTCGTTGTCAATTCACCACTTTACAAAAGACGCGCTGTATATTTATGGCATGTTAGTTTTTGCAGTTTAATTTCCTAGGGAGACTAGGCCAAAACTGACGGAAGTGGCAGTGAGCCAAGCTACCTCACGCTTAATGAAATGGGTCTCCGAGAGGAATTTCATTATTGAAACTATTTCATTCGGGGCAGCAAGATTTGTAGTGACAAAATTTGTCGTGAATATTTAAAGAATTCGGTCAATTTATGCACGAGGCATCCAACCGCAATTGGATTCGTTTACCCTAGTAATATGTAGGATGTTTGCCAAGTATTCATTACCAGAAGATCCACTCAGTTTTACGTACAAGGATTCCATCCATCTAACTAAGATTGCTCGAAGCGCTAGAAGCGCTTGTGGTGTAGCATGATAAGCCGTTCTTAATCGATCGGCAAGTTAAGCTACCACCGTCGTGGTCGGTACCTGTATGGGTGACCGCCTTGTGGTATTTCAAATTGAGAATTCACCATTGGTCCCATAGTAAAAGTTGTTCAGCATGACTAACCCAACATAGGTTTTGAAAATATGCCATCTCGAAATCTCCACCTGTTATATGAGCAAGGGTTGCAAAAACTGATTTGGACGTCGAGAAAAATAAAGGCGTATAAGGGCCAGCATATATATTCATAGGCATTTAAATTATCAGATTCTAACAGATGGTTCTGAAGGTTTCTTGTTATGGTACTCACAAGAGCCGGCGATCAATATAATGGCAATATACAGTATACATTTATTACCTACTTTTTCCATACACATATTTGTATTCGATGAAAGATTTATAGCCATCTAATCATGCAAATGTGTCACGCTCACCACATATTGAATAATTTATATCATAGTCAACAGAGTGATGTGCAATACAATCAAGATGGCAAGGCACGTGTGGCCGTTGATTCAACTGATATTCACAATTCTCCTCAGTCTGTAATCGACAATATTTGTAAAGAGGAATAATAGCTTCAAATATTTGCAGACAAAAGTGAACAAACTGATCAATGAATAAGGTTCAAAATGAAGTTGTATCGCCATGCAACTTTAGAATAATAGGCAGGTTGTTGGAGAAGGAAAATAAAGTTATGTAGAGTTGGTCGTTATGAAATTAAGTTGGACAAAACCTACAACGGAACAAAAGATTGTTCCAATGGTGGAGGCGTGGCTTCCAAGTTACTTCCAAGATTGTATTGGAAGACGATAGTTCCCTAGGGAAGCACTTCATTGAGCTTCGTAAATGTCGGATGATCTTTAGGATTAAATTGGTTTAATATTTATACGCTTTCAGCGAAAAAACAAGCGAAAAAATAATTGGACAATGAACTTTTTGTTTTCAATCATCTGCGAGAATTTGCGAAGCATTGTAGGAAAAAAATATTATTAACTAATTTGAGGAAAGTGGTTTTAGTAATGTTTCGCTAACTAAATTAATTGTAATCTCGCAACTTGGTCGAAAGGTCGAGGTTTAGTCAAAAATCATAGTTTGATAATAAATCTGTGCGCTAATAGATTAATATTACAATGAAAGTGTTTTTTTTTAAATACTTTCCTCATATCAGCTTTAATAGATAAGACAAGCCTCGTTAAAGCGTTATTTGAGAAATAATACTCGTCTTAATTTATTTGGTATCAAAAGCATCAAAGGAATAATTATATTGCTTCAATTTCAGAGGTTTCATACCATATTGCTTTCTATTGTACAATTGTGTGGACTAATGTATTGATTGCATTCTAATATTACGTCAAGAATAATTATATTAACTTATAAAGTTTATTGTTTAATAAATAAAGTTTATTGCATTTTTAAAATAACACGGTTATACAATTAGATTACTGGTGGTCCCCACACTAGGTCAAAGAACAAGAAATCTAAATAAAATTAATGGAAATTAAAACTACAGGTATGTACTGCACTTGAAATCGTATTGTATTTTATACATATACGTACACTATTATTATTATATTTTTTTTTTTTTTTTTTTTTTTTTATTCTGACAACATATAGTCATTATGTAACATTTTTACAAATTATATCTTAACAGACTTTGAGTGTCAACTATTTTTTTGTTCATTATTTATAACATTAGGTAATACACAGACAGAAAGGTTGGCTTATCATATTAATTATGAATAAATACCACAGAGGAGGAGGATTATTAATTTTCAAATCTCCACGAATATATCACTAAACATAATTCAAAAGAAATTAAACGTGGAACGATAAACTTATCGCAAAAAGAAAGCGCAAACGCCCAAAGAATTAAATATCCGCTCTGATAGGCAACTGATGGGTGGAGTCGATCGCATCACCGATTTTTCGATTTGTTTTATGCAGCCCAATGGAAAACCGATTGCGAATGATTAATATGTAGGTGTGTTTTGTGAAGAGGCTTTTCAGATCAACCTTATGAAATTAATAATCTAAGAAGTAATCAAATCCTGATCTGATGACAATGGGACCAAACGGGAAGTGTACTCTTCAGACAAAAGAAGAATTTCCCAAATTGGTTAATAAATGACGGAGTTATGAGGTAACAAACATTAAAAAAATAAAAAAAAAGCTACCGAATTGAGAACCTCCTCCTTTTTTTGAAGTCGGTTAAAAATAGATTAATAAAATGACTTTAATAAGGCACTGTGAGTACCAGTAATTTTTTTTTTTCACTCAACCTTTAAAATTGACTGGTTGACGTGTCTTACTGATTATCAAGAGTTCACATACTTACATCCCTACTGCAGAGGAGTGAGTCTCCCCTAGCAACGAGAGGGATTAAGACGACAGTCTAACATGCAGATCCAGCTCAGATTACCGTACTTCTCATGCCTTTGAATTTGACTTCTCAGACAAACAGTTTTCCTCATATTTTACTCCACCAAAAAGCATTTGGTGAATCCAAACAAAAGCTTAAAACTGAGCCACAACGGCTACAGATCTTATAAATTCATACAACCACTTGAAAGGGGCTTTACATTTATTTTTAGCTCCTTTAATGTCATAGAATATATCTCAACAACAAAGCGAATGAGCTCAGTGCAAAATAATTGCGTGTCGTAATGAAATCTGAAGTTTTCTTTGTTCCATTACCTCTGGGCCGTGATCAACATGTTTTGTATTGTGACTGGCATACTAATTAGCATAATTAGCTCTGTTTTTTGTTTTGTTCAACCATATACAGTAGTTTGTTGTTTTTTTTGCATACAATTAAGTGAGTATTTTCGATGGCTAAAGGATTCACATTCATAACGGCAGTAGTAGCATCGATCTCTATGATTGAGTAGTAGGAATATAATTAAATTGTTTTTATATGTCAACAGGTAGTCAGGCAGACTGTCCATCTAATGGTGACTGGTATCCCCGCCTAAGGGCATTTGCAATACCAGGGAAATGCGAATAAAGAGAAATTCTTGAAAGTAGAGCTCATAATAAAAATTTCACTTTTAAATAGACCCACTGCGACAAAGACAAACTTTGGCAATTTTTTTGCCAAAGTTAGTTGTTTGTATTCATAATCTTGGCGGCACATTTTCACGACCCATATGAGGTACAATAAGAGCCAAGATAAAACTTGGGTGTTGACCAAATTTTGATTATTTTGGTGCGAGCACAAGGTCTTCTATTTGGCAAAACATGTTACATGATATTCAAGGAAATTGTTACTGAAGGTTATAAAAAAAGAAAAAACAACGTTAGTTCTACTATAATCGTATTCGTAAATAAAATAGGTCAATGTCAATGTGCTTATGAATTTCTTGAAGTTATGAACCAAAGGAGTTTTCATACAACGTACGGGAACGTTATAATTTTACATCAATTTTAGCAACGAGAGTAACTATAGAACGATCTGAGCTGAATATAATATCACTGCAAATACCGTACCACAAAATGAACATAATTGTACCACTAATGATTCTAAATGCTTCAGAACCTAAACAACTAGATAAAAAAAAAGATATTTTCTTTAATTTATGCCATATATTTGGGCTCCAAATTCAACTGTTTCAATCTCGATTCAAAATTTGACATCAGCCTTGATTGACGTTCTATAATTTTGAGGTAAGTTACGCATGAAACTAATATATACGTACAGCCCAAGCAGCACGCAAGCATATTCTACATCAATAAACCAGCCCATTTAGAACTTAGAGTTCTTTTAGAAACTTACAAGAGTGTAAAGAACAGTTTTAATACTTATAAGAGTGATTTATGAGATATTATACAGCTCTAGCTGTATAAAATTCTTAGTAAGGGATCCGCGTCAGCTTAGGGTTCTTAAACAGCATATCAAAACTCTACTATACAGCGTTAAGAATTTTATAACACTTCAAACTGGTTTTATTGTTAAAGCTGTATATAGGCTGTATAAAGGGATCCGCGTCAGCTTAGAGTTCTGAAACAGATATTATAACTCTATCATACAGAGTTAAGTGTTTTCTGACACTTCAAACTGGTTTTATCGTTAAAGCTGTATACAGGCTGTATAAAGGGATCCGCGTCAGCTTAGGGTTCTTAAACAGATATTATAACTCTACCATACAGCGTTAAGTATTTTCTGACACTTCAAGCTGGTTTTATCGTTAAAGCTGTATACAGGCTGTATTAAGCATGTGTTCACTTACTTAATACAGCAATAAACGTTCATAACTTACTTAGTACAGCTACTAAGACTTATAACACACTCCAAATATCTTCTAGGCTGTATAGCATATTGTCGACATTTTTACATTTACAATAACAACATTTAAATTACAATTAAAGGAATATTTGATAATAACTATAGCCGTATCATGGTTATCAGCTTCAATAATGATCATGTGTACTCATATCTATTATTTATAAATATATTTTTATTCTAACCTTAAAAACAAACACTTATTTACTGTATTTAGTATAATTTCTTTACTTTGGCTTGATTATTTTGTTGGCACGTGAATATTTTGACGGAAAACATACACAGGTTCACAATAAATTAAAATTTGCACATTGAATTCATCCATTAACAGCATCAGATATCCATGTCCAAGATTTTATCCTTTCCATTTATTAAATATTATGTCGCCATTCAGTATATCTTCGTAAATAGTTTTACTTATTTATTCTCACATAATTCTCTTCAACAACCTATTTAGAACTCTTATTCTTACAAGATACTTATAAGAGGATATCCGTAGTGTATAGGCTGCTCTATACACCTAATAACAGCTCTAATACAGCTTTTATACTTATCTATTGCTTATACAGCCTCTATACAGCTCCAATAACGAAATAAGCTGTGTAATGTGGGCCCTTTTTACACTTATAAGGTATGTATAAGCGCTTATACAGCCTTTGTACAGCCTGAATATTCAGCTTTTAGTATAAGAACGAACATTAATACAGCTTATATACAGCTTGTTATGCTACTTGGGAGGGACCCAATTCCCACCCACTCGAAATTGTTCGTTTGATCGAAAAAAGTAAGAATTCTAACTTTTATCGAGTGTAAATCACGTAACGTTATTCTGGAAAATTCGTATTTAGAAGAAAAACCAGTCAACTCGAGCTTTGATTGGTGGGGACCTTTCGAATTGACTCCGCTCCTCGAAATTTTACAATCGAATAGGACTCGAACCGTAAGCCGATTAGAAGTTTATTTCGAAGAACGCGAGAATGGGGTCCCCGGTCGGTTAACTAAAGCTGGCATGCTTTTTAATCTACAATGAAAAATAACCTACCTCATTGCAAAAACAACAGCGGTTAGTAATTTCAAACAGGGCGGTTAATAGAGGCAATCCTAAACAAAGATCCGCCCACAATCGCTAATAAATTACTTCGGTGGGCGAAATGGCGAGATGAGTCAAAGGGAAAACATAATATTAGAAGACAAACAATTCGGTATTGTTTATTCGAGGGAAATTATAATTGCAAAAATACGTATTAAAATATTCGGTTAGATCAATATTTACCACTTTATAAACAAAATATATATAGAAATGGTAAATATAAAACGATATTGTTCCTTTTCGATGCACTCACTAGCTGTAGATAACAATCGTGTATAATTAAAAATATGGTAGTAAATTACTGTGTCAGAAATAATAAGTAAAAAATTTGCTACAAAAGACAAAGTATAGGAAACTTCATACCTAAACGTTTTTTACATAAGAATGGATCTAAAACCGCACCGTAAGGTGTTCCATGCTGAGTACACTTAATATAAAGATACATACACAATAATCCTACGGCAAGATGAAATGTAAATAGCAGGCCATTAGCATTCTTCGGACGGCTGAAGAAAGGCTAATCCGGGACCATTGTTCCTTAAAAGCCTCACGCCACGTCAATTGTTGGCGCGCTGACATTCGACAGCGAAATAATTTTAGACATGAATATGGTGATCAAGGGAGGAATAATATTGTTGTGCAGTGAAGAGATTTTATAGACAATTCAGTTTTAAATTTGGAGACAATATCACTGGTATGATCTAATGGTTACGAAGATAAACTTAGAGTGGACTTTATCATGATTATCAACATATAAATTAGTACTATGGCCAAAGCACCTATAACTTGTATATAGGTAACAATCGAAAGTGATCATGAAATTAACACGGAAATTTCTCGAGGAATTTTGTTTTGCTGGCATAATATTTTATTTGTCGTGTGTCTGATTAAAATAACACAAAGTTGAATATATTCGAAGGATTTTAATTAACAATTCACTCTGCAACTTAGGTATTATACCAGTAATGAAGAGATTCTATACTATTATACTCCATGACAAATTTTTACATTATAAAAAGAACAAGGATAATTTTTGGAATCCACACAGTAATTGGAGTTGGAAAACAGTTACACAAACATCTCATCTGATTCAATCAATTTCCTCTGAAAAATGGCCCAGTATTTGTTTTAAAAACCTCCACCTCCAATACAGCTTCATTAAGTGGATTGATTGACTGATACCAGATTGAAATGTAATGGCCAATGTTTGCTCAAAGTTTTATTTGGATTGTGTTGGCTAAATTTCATTTTCCATTGAATGTTCAATGTTTGCACATTGGTCATTGTTACGTTGGATTTGTATTTGATTTGATGCTTTGATATTGCGTATAACGTGGCTTAGATGTTGTAGAAATAGACTTTGTGCAATTTGTGAATAGGAATTCTGGGTATTATAGTAGTTTTTAGTATTTGAAGTTTGGTAGATAAGAAACATTATATTTATCTTAATTAGGGATTATTTTTTAATGGCCAGGTAAGCGGTATCAAGCTGTTAATTTGGAATTAAAATAGTTTTTGTATACGATTAGCTTATCCGAGGTTTATCAAACGATAAAAAATCGTCATTTAATAAATAAATTATACAAAAGCTATAATGCTTTAAAACAGGCATAATAATATATTGATTTATTCAATTATATATCTATTATGTAAATTATAATCGTATGACTGAAATATTTGCGACCTTTTACCTATACTAGGCATCATGTCTAAAGTTCAAAGTACCTATAAAACCATCAAAGGCAAGAGAGGATCACCTCAAATGAGAATAATAACCAAACAGACCACCAACACTTTCTAATAAATAACAAACATGCCCTTTATACGCACATGTAACATAAATCATCATAACCGTCATAAGTTGACCTGCCTCATTGTCGAAAATGAACAGGATAACGTTTCAACGCTGTTTGGCCGCGTAACAATTCAAATGTAGCAGAATATGTATCAGGTGAGTGCGGAAATGAAGCTTGTCCGAACATTTTCATAATTTCTTCGGTGAATAAATATGATATATCGTTTTGATATAAAATTTTCGTGATTAAATTATATACGTACAGAAAGGTTCCTTCAATTATGTCTAAGAACCAAATAAGCTGCAATTCGAATCGAAAATAGTAAATAACTTCAATGTTATTTACAGAAAAGAATTTAATGATAATAATAAATAAGTATAATGTATTAAAAAATATTAAAATGTGTGTTTGTTCGTTCGTAGCCATGCGTTTTACTTTGTATCGTTGTTTGCACTTGGGTGAATGTTTCTGATATGGGTTAAAAATATTATGTAATGACAGATTAGCTAGAACAATATAAGTATACAATTTATTCAGGAACATCGTCAAACTTAAAAGATAAAGCACGATCCTTTGTAGAAATATGTAGTAAAAATTTACATAATAATAGTACGAAAGTCTTTTGTGAATGTAAAGATGTAACGTTGAGATACTCGGGGTAAATTTAATTAATGAAATCAGCTAGTGGAAAAAGGTTGCCCCGTCGAGTCAGCAAAAGAATATACTTAAATTATGCATACACGCTCATAAACAAATGAATGTAAAAGAAATACTGTTGAAGAAGCAAGCATTTTGAAATCCGTTGTTACTTTGAATATAGATATTGTTACAATAAATCAAATTATAAATAAAATAAATGTAAACTTCTTCTTCAAAGAACAATCTATTTCAGAGTGAACAACAAATTTAAAACTTCATTCCGAAATAAGCCAAACCGAAATAGATTTAACAGCAGACAGAATAAATGTATCAAGTTTCTTAATCAACCAGTGTCACACGGCTAACTTGGAAAGTCGATCACAGTCCAGTCCACGACAAGAGACACAATTTATCACTCTATAACTAATGTAAGAATGCAAAGTAAGACGGAGTGGACACAACTTCGCCGGCTTAAAAATCCTTCAAGAGTTTCAAGTTTTAAAACTTCATCAGGAATGTGACTTGCCTAGAATTTAAAAACATGAATTTGGAAGATTGTATGGCTTCGTTAACTTGAATTTTCATGACGTGGAAAAGTTTCAGCTCGTGTATTTTCGAAATTTTCGGCAAGAGCGCTCATTCATATCAACGAGATTCTGATGTAAACTTTAAATTCCACAAGTTGTCCTTCGCGGTGATCGCGGATGATGATGATGATGATGAATGTTGTTTCCTATTAGTGAAAGAATGTTTCAAATCTGACTAGTACTTCCAGAAATGTGTGATGTTTATTATATTAGTATAGATAAGATAAACGGATACTTAATGTACTTTTCACTAATCTGTACGCTCTCAGATGCGTCTCATGATTATTATAAAAAAATAAGTCTTTCTATTCATTACAATTGCCACTGATATTTTACAAAATGTTTTCCTCTAAGCCATTAACTGCCATAGCTACTCAACTAAAGGACTTTGCCATTTAGGCTGCAAATAAAATAAAATCAAGCGTAACACGTAATATCGACATCCTTACACACATGAAGATGAAAGCAAACGTAATCGTGATCCTGACAACACCCATTATCTGGGGCACGCCAATCCCGAACCAGAAGCGAAAGCCGTCGAATTATTCCGACACTTGAATAACTCTATTAGATGGAGGAAGGAAACCTAAATAAACACTATGTCTTGTGCCTTAGGTTTGTTATTTGATTAGCACGTGTTATAATTACAGTTAATAAAATATTATAGAGATTGCGAACGCCACAAATAATGTTGCTATAAGTCCTTATGCAAAACACGCTAGGTAAATTGACAATCAGAAAATTTGCATACCTTAATTTGATAGCGTGGGCGACAAATTTTCAACAGGTGCCAATTGATATACTATTCGTTTGATATTTTATTTTCTTGATATTTGTTTTCCTTAAAATCGTTTCAATTAGTGCCCTTCTGTGGTCTAAATTGAATTAATGGCTTTTAATTTGAAAACATGAAAATCAGAGAGACTTAACTTTCAAAGTAATGTGTTCTGTACCATATCCAAAAAGAAATTTAATATTCTTCAAAATGTACATACATACAACAGTTAAAGTCTAACGTGTTTAAACTGTTCTTGAGATTTTCCTGGCTTTTGCTGATGTAATGGTAAGTTCTTAAATTCAAAGTCCTGACTGACTGACTGACTGATATATCAACGCACAGCCTAAACCGCTGGTCCTAGATACATAAAATTGTGTAGGTATATTCTTTGTGAAGAGTATGTATCCACTAAGAAAAGGTTTTTCGAAATTGTGTAAAATAGGGTGTGAAAGTTTGTATGAAAGTCCGTCAGTTTCGAAGTTAGGGTCATCAAATTTTGTGTTTAGGCTGAAGATTGAAAATTAATCGGGATGGAGTTGTTTTGTTTTCTTTTATTGTTGTAGAAAAATATGTCATTTATTTCCTGTAGGCCACGCGGGCGAAGCCGCGAGCAGAAGCTAGTTATAAGATATTTCTGTAAAATGTCATAGAACGTGATACTTTGCCTTACCTACTTCAAAACTCCTTAAGCAAAAGCAAACCTATTCCGAACACCCAAAGTGCGAATGCTAATTCAAGCAATTTACGTAGAACAAACAAAACAACAGAATAATTAAACTTGTACGAAGCTCTAATGAATATTAGTGACGTGAAGTTGAAATATTTGCAGCCTGTGAATGGGTGTTTTCACTTTGATGTATACCGACACAAAACTGATTCATACCGAAGTTATTTGAACCATTTCTCAATACCGGTATTTGTTACGACAGCTGTCATTACCACTGGGTATTGACGTAGGATGCCGCGGCAAAGATGAAAGGTATTTTATTATATACTAGCTGTCCCCGGCGGTACCACCCGCGTTCTCGGGTAACAAAATAGCCTATAAGTATAACATTAGAAGATAACGTAGCTGCCTATCAGAGAAAGAATTCTTCGAAACCGACTTGTAGTTCCAGAGATTAGCGCGTTTAAACAATCAAACTCTTCAGATTTATTATACTTTTTTTTTTTTTGTTATACCACTTAGGTGGCAAACAAGCTTACGGTCCGCCTGATGGTAAGCGGTTACCGTAGCCTATGGACGCTTGCAACACCAGGGGTATCACGCGCGCGTTGCCGCGTACATACTACATACGTACATACTATATATTATTATACTACTACTAGCTGTCCCCGCGGATTCACCCGCGTTCCCGGGATAAAAAGTAGCCTATGTCCTTCTCCCTACCATAGGCTATCTGCATGCCTGATTTCATGATCATCCGTTGAGTACTTAGTTGAGGCGTGAATCGCATAAACAATATTAAGTTAGGATTGTTAGGACTAGTACAGATTGTAAGATTATCTATGGATATGCTCTTCATGGTACTTTTAGTAAAGAAAAAAAAGAGGAAATCAAAGCACGAAGGAACGGTATTAAAGGGTAAAATCAATCACACAATCAGGCTCACTTCAGCTAATAAATCCTTATCTACATAGGTACATACACGCCTACGACCGAGCATGCAAATATTCAACTGTTATTGTTTATTTTGTCACAGGGTTTTTCAATTTGCCTGTATTTTTATTATTAGCTTTCATAAAGGCTGCAAATATATTTTCTGTTTTTTTGTTGCTACAATATTTTTATTCGTCATCTATTGTTGAACTCATTAGCTTTGCGTTTGTACAATATTTCCAATAGTTCAGACATCAAGCATTCTATGATTCGGTAAACGACTAATTATGAAAGACCACAAACAAACCAAGAAGATCAGGATCAAACCAACAAGAATTAATTAGTAGGTATGTCTAGACAACACATCCCACAGCACTCACGACGTCGCGATAAGACGACAATTTGCGTTCCGACATACGTGTCGCACCAGCAATACCTCGCAGACCCATTTGTAATCACCATATGTAACGCGAGACCCTCGTGGTCTCATCAGTGATGCGGCTTTAAACCCACACCTTTGTAATTCTGATTCCCGCGGGAACACTTACCCGGGACCCCTCTTAATTATAGGGACGCGTTAGTTGTAGAATTGTCTGTCTATTGTAAAAGTTTATCTGTTACAGCGACCTCGTGTAAACTTATGCGAAATAGTTTTAGTTCTGAAATGGTTTGAATATCGATTAGGGTACGCACTAGTTACTTTTGTACGGCGAAGTCGATAGCGGCAGTTAGCGTAGATATGATCTTTAGTCATTGAAATGTAGGGGTATTTTACTTTCGTGTGATTTCATTAAATTTTACTGACTATTATAGTATGTTCAGTACCTTATTTATAAATAATGTTTTATTGTGATTTTATCAATCTAAGTTACAATACACACCTACAAAAGAAATCCTGAATCATAAAAATGTCAAAATGAAATTGATCGTTTAATTTGTTGGGACTTGGAAATTACAGTAATCATGAATAGTGATGTATTAATCAATGTCGATAGTATTCTTTAGTTTCAATTTCAATTACTAGAATTCCCTAATATATTTGTGTTAGGAATACTTATTTAAGCTTAGCTTTAATATTATTATGTAGATATGGAATGAATTGGAGCGTGGTTAGCTGAGATAACCAATTTGAGTATGGAATAGTTTGCTTTTATTTCCAACTAACAGTTGTTCAATTAAGGGTGTTACATAGCCCAATGACCTTGACGATTTGACCTCTAAACGAGTATTCTGTGCTACTCACCGCTGGGCGGCATTTGAAATGCCGCCTAACGTTGAGTAGCGGTACTACAATCAACTCGATTACAGAAAAGGTAACGGCGCAGATGTGTCGTATCGTTTTTATAACTTTGCCTATTTCCATTATTTATAACTAAAAATGTTGATTGCTAGGTCCTCAGGAACAGAATTTATAATTTATAATTTTACTCACCTGCTATACATACCTATCAAGGGTCTGATGATGATCAGGTTAATACATACTGGATGTCAGTAATAGAAATAGCTAAGATGTTACGGTTATCTAATATCACATGTGTTTTACTACACGATAAATCTCCAGGGTATGATGATGAACAGGTCTATAATAACGAGATATCAGTAATAGAGATGGCTAAGATGTTCTAGATTTTCAATAGTTGACTAATATTACATGTGTTTTACTACAAGCTGAATCTTAAGAGGCCGCCATCAAAATCGAAACGGGCCGAATTTGGTATTTGACACGTTCACGCACACGCGGGAGCGCTCGGTCGCGTGTGTGCGCGAGTCCGGAATCATTGATGGTCAGTACGGCGACAGTATGTTTTTTCTATTGAAATAAAAAGTCATGGTGGTAAATCAAATCAAAATCATTAATTTCATATAGACCTTCGCAGGTACTTATGAATAGTCTGACTCTAATACCCAGTGATTTATATAACCATGGATGCGGTCATCGGAACATTTTGCAAAAAAAATCTTTATACAAGTAAACAGTACCGCCATCTGTTTAAAATCGATTGGACTACGTAGTGCCGCGTTGCATAGGCGTACGAACGATGTAACTCATGTAACCTTGTATGTATGTGCGTACCATGCACATTTTATTTTTATTACATTTTTATTTAAGTCCGTTATTACTAAATTAAAAAAAAAGGTTATTCGACACGCGTGTATGTAATATTATTGGAATTGCAAAATATTCACAATTTAAAATAGTGTCCGCCTTAGTGAACTATTTAGTTATTGGTCCGATTGCTCTCAAAATTGGTATTAGAGAGGCCTTTGGAACATAAAAGATGAATCATTTCTCAAAATTGAAAAAAGTGGCCGCCATATTGAACTATTTAGTTATTGGTCCGATTGCTCTCAAAATTGATATTTGGGAGACCCTTGGACCATATAACATGAATCTTTGCTTAAAATTGAAAAAAAGTGTCCGCCATTTTGAACTATTTATTTATTGGTCCGATTGCTCTCAATTTTTTTTTTTTTTTTTTTTAACAGCACGAATACAAGAATTAACAAAAATAAAACAGCAAGAAACGTATAAATAACTAGGTTTACATATGTAAACCTAGTTATTTATACGTTATATATATGTAAACCTAGTTATTTATACGTTTCTTGCTGTTTTATTTTTGTTAATTCTTGTATTCGTGTTGTTAAATAAAAAAAAAAAAAAAAATAATTTGAGAGCAATCGGACCAATAACTAAATAGTTCAAAATGGCGGACACTTTTTTTCAATTTTAAGCAAAGATTCATGTTATATGGTCCAAGGGTCTCCCAAATATCAATTTTGAGAGCAATCGGACCAATAACTAAATAGTTCAATATGGCGGCCACTTTTTTCAATTTTGAGAAATGATTCATCTTTTATGTTCCAAAGGCCTCTCTAATACCAATTTTGAGAGCAATCGGACCAATAACTAAATAGTTCACTAAGGCGGACACTATTTTAAATTGTGAATATTTTGCAATTCCAATAATATTACATACACGCGTGTCGAATAACCTTTTTTTTTAATTTAGTAATAACGGACTTAAATAAAAATGTAATAAAAATAAAATGTGCATGGTACGCACATACATACAAGGTTACATGAGTTACATCGTTCGTACGCCTATGCAACGCGGCACTACGTAGTCCAATCGATTTTAAACAGATGGCGGTACTGTTTACTTGTATAAAGATTTTTTTTGCAAAATGTTCCGATGACCGCATCCATGGTTATATAAATCACTGGGTATTAGAGTCAGACTATTCATAAGTACCTGCGAAGGTCTATATGAAATTAATGATTTTGATTTGATTTACCACCATGACTTTTTATTTCAATAGAAAAAACATACTGTCGCCGTACTGACCATCAATGATTCCGGACTCGCGCACACACGCGACCGAGCGCTCCCGCGTGTGCGTGAACGTGTCAAATACCAAATTCAGCCCGTTTCGATTTTGAGGACGGCCTCTTAACACCGAATTTATAAAAGTAAACCTTTCATTTCAATTCGACGTCTGCGATTCAGTGGTTGAAAAATAAATTGTAAATTTTATAACGGAAAGACGTACATACAATCATTGCATGATCAATAAAATCTTGTTATAAAAAGAATAAAGGAAACCGATATCTTGCTCTAAATTCTATATAACTATTTGTACCTAACACATTTCTGATTAGTCTATGACGACTATTGATGTTCTAAAAAATATTATTTTTACTTATAACTACATTACATATATTTACAAGCTAAAAATTGTGCTCAAAATTGTATTTAAGTTATTATCAGAAGAAATCGATTTAAAAATCATTCATAAATTTAAATATTTAGTTAATTTGTCGTATAAAATTTTCGTGCGAGGTCCACTCGTGACAGCAGCCATCAAGGCACTGACGAGTCTCGGCTCCAGGCGTCCGCGGGTGGGATTTGGTGGGGAGCGAGTGATTTATGCTCCGCTATTTAGTTTTTTAAATTATTATTTGAAAATGATTCATGAAATTTGAAAAGTAATCAATACAAGTTGCTATAAAATGCATTACCTTTTTTTTGGTGTAAGATTCGCATAAATCTGTTGAGCCGTTATGTCAACAATTTACAATTTAGGTTAAAATTATACCTGTAAGGATATGTGTTTTTACAAAATTTGAAGATATTTACAAAAAATGTAATCAATACAACTTGTGCGTGATGAACAAATGTACAACATATATATTTTCCAGGACAAATGGATGGACAGTTTCTTCAACAAAATGCGTTTAGTCCAGCGTATTTTAGAGGTTTGACCATTGTTACAGCCTTAAATGCCAGTTTATGAAATAGATGAGCGAAAGGTATAACCTTCAATGGAACAAAGATAATTCTAGTTCAGTTTCTTGACCTTTGAATTATTTAGAACGTTCTAATATTTAAATGAAAATCGACAGAGGACTAAATTGAAAATTCCGAGAGGGTTCAAAGTAAGTTCTTATTTCAATATAATGAAGAAACCACGCCGCGAAAGTTAGTTATAACTAAAGTCCAAATATTTTATTATACTTAAAGACAGAACAAGATTTTTACATGTAAGTTTTTTGTTATCATCAAACCATATTTTATAAAATTCGAACTACAAACGTTAACTTCATTTTTTTTTTATACCACTAAGATGGCAAACAAGCATACGGCCCGCCTGATGGTAAGCAGTTACCGTAGCCTATGGACGCTTGCAACACCAGGGGTATCACTCGCGCGCTGCCGACCCTGAAGAAATCTCTTCATGCCCATTTTGAAGAACCCCATGCTGTACTCCATTGGGAAAACCACGGCGATATATACAAGACATACCTAATAGAAACACACGACACAAAGATAGATTATACCTACCACCTTCTAGAATAAGACCCACTTTACACTTAGTTGCAGAATAAATGAATATGAATATGAATATCTCAAAACTTGTTATCAAAAACCGATTGGTATAAAATTTATCGACATATACACATCACTACACATGAGTAACGCAATGGCGACCGCACATTATTCTCACTATGTGACCACGGCATGGTGTTTGGAACGCGAAACGCGCGTACGTACATAAAGCCACGTTTACACGACGCCTCTAATAGGTGTCTGAGATCTCGACGATTTTGTCGCTTAAAATTTTCCTACATTCGCTTCGGTTTCATTATAAAGTAATTCCTCAATAAAGTGGAATAAAAGTTTTGTTTGCACTCGCGACTGTATTTTAAGAAATATTTAATTATCTTCCAAACCGACATAAAGTAGAAGAGCTTTCATTTCTACAGTTCCATTTCAAGTGATACTAATTATTTCAGTTAACTAAATTATTCGAATTCAGTACGACAAAATACCTTACTGTCAAATTTTAACTAAGTAAATGAATTTTACATATTTTCCTGGATTTACTATCATCAATAATAATTATCATACAAACTGAATTTTGAAAATCTCTTCGAAAAGCTCATAAGGTTTGAGTTGTGCATGCAATTGCTTGCAATTAGCCGGTTTTTTAGTCTCTGTTTTCTTTTCTCCTATAGATAGGTAAACAGAAAATAACTAGGTATAAGATTTACAAATAATCTATATACTTATTAAAAATCAATGCCACTTTTCGTTTTAATTTTATAACTCAAGAACGGGCTCACATATCCTATATAGGCTTTGTTCGGACTATTTAGTAGATGGTTTATGTGAAGTTTGCACAAAATCGGTCGAGCGGTTCTTCATTTATCACATTTTTTGTAACAAATGAATTCAATAAATGGCGGATCATTTTGTTAATGGGGATTGTGCTGTCAAATTGAAACTTTTTTTAGTGTTGACAGTACAAGCATGTTGTTATGTCATTCATTTCTGTCATTTCATTTTGGATGTGCTTTGATTAAAGCTTGCAGTCGATAATATAATCTAGATACCCACTGCAGCGCCATCTGCCTGGCTGATTTATGAATCTAATGTGATGGTATAGGTAGGGTAGGAGAGTCTCCCTGCCAGCAGTCGTGTCGGCGATGCTGAGCGGGGATACGGCATCGAGGGCCGTAGCCTCCTTCTGTGAGACTGTAATGGTCCAGAAGGAGGCTGCTGAGCGGGATCGGGAGGGGGCCGATCCGCCCGGAGACGACGCCGCCGAGGCGCGGCCGTGCCTCGTGGCGGCCCTCCTGCCCTGTAGCTGGGGCTTAGAATCACAGCTACGGTGTTCCCCTGCCTGTCGTAAAAGCCGGAAGAGTAGGGTAGGTTACGGTAGGGTAGGATAGCACTACGCGAACGAAGTCGCGCCGAGCAGCTAGTTATCAATAAAAAAATCTATTCGATTCAGTAATCTTCAAATACGTAGAGATTTTCGAATCAATGTTCAGTGTGATATAAAGTAAATTACTATTTCTTTCTTTATTTTGGGTCAGAGGTTCAATCATCCTGTAGCGACATCTATCAGCCATCTATCAGTAACACGGAGATAGTTCACACATGGAAAGATAGATGGCGCGGCGCCACATTATCTTGCATCGCGCGCCTACATCCTGCATCGCGCTTGCGAAGTTTTCTCGAGAATCTGCATATATACAACTGTCCGACATGTACAGTTGGACCGCGGTCCCCAGGCACGATGTCCCAGCCTGGCGGAAGATCTTCCCTTTTAAATGGAGGTGTCATCCACCTTGCACCTCCATAGTGGTGACCCCGACGTGATGGATGGGAATATTTCCAAACCCCCAAAATCACGGAACATGCAGTAGCCTTCTGAGCAGATTCTTCAAGCTCATCACTCCCCACCGGCAAGCAGTCACACAGCAAGCCAACTTCGCCTCAATCAGGTCCATCGCAGCCGACTCACCGTGCTTCCTGGTCCTGCAAGGCAACACTGCGACTAAGCTCCTCGCCCGCACAGTCCACCGCAGCACACGCCCGGATCATCTCTCCGGCGTGGCGGTTTCTGCACTACGTGGACTAGCCGGCTCAACCTGTCGCAGCATCTGCGCTCCGTCTCGACTCACCGTAGACTTCGAGCAGCACTGGCACTTGCAAGCTTAACGCAACGACGCAACAACAGATCGACCTCCGGTCTAGGAAGGGAGTGATGTAGCGACATCTATCAGCCATCTATCAGTAACACGGAGATAGTTCACACATGGAAAGATAGATGGCGCGGCGCCACATTATCTTGCATCGCGCGCCTACATCCTGCATCGCGCTTGCGAAGTTTTCTCGAGAATCTGCATATATACAACTGTCCGACATGTACAGTTGGACCGCGGTCCCCAGGCACGATGTCCCAGCCTGGCGGAAGATCTTCCCTTTTAAATGGAGGTGTCATCCACCTTGCACCTCCATAATCCTATGATGTTTGATAGAATCATGTAATACAATGTCATTTCATATCAGAAGGGTTCTTATGGCGGTAATGTACTTCGGATCATGTTCCTTATCTGTATTATGATCTTTGGATATATGTGGAACACTTCAATCCGAACTCGGCTTATGTTTAGGAGAGCCAAAATAATCAAGTTTGATAAAACTAACATCCTTCTGAATATTATATACTAGCTGTCCCTCGCAGTTTCACCCGCGTCCTCGGGATAAAAAGTAGCCTACAAGTAGCATAACACTCGGGGTTAATGTAGTTTTCATCAGTGAGAGAATTTTTCGAATGTTACTGCTAGTTCCAGGGATTCGCCGGTTTAAACAAACAAACAAAAAATCTCTTCTTCATTATTATAGGTATTAGTAATGTGAAAGAGTGTTTTTTTGTTACCTCTTGCTGCATTAACGGCATTTGTGCCGTTAATGCAGCAAGAGCCATGGAATGAAATTTGTGTCATATGCTCCCTGCATATGACACTGGAGACACATAGGCTATAAATAAATAAATAAATAGGAACGCGGGTAAAACCGCGGCGAGGAGACTAGTAATTAAGCAAGAAAAGATAGAAGCTCTGTCTTTTTTAACTGAAAATTACAGGTTTGATAAATTGATAGCGGATCTTCCGACATCAATATTACGTATAATGTAAAAAAAAAAAAACACTAAGTCGGTAAACAAGCTTACGGCCCGCCTGATGGTAAGCGGTTACCGCAGCCATATGGAAAATTGCAACACACGTTGCATCGCTCACGCGGTACCGACCTTGCCTCCCTCCCCTATGAACACTGGCAATCTTACTCACGCGCAGAAACAAAACTTTACACAACATAAATTTATTTGGCTGCGGTATTTTGTATGGCGGAGGTACTTCCCCAGTCGAGCTGCTTTTTGAGCGAATAAAGTACGCTACGCTCTACCTCTCATATTCTAACTTTTTTATTATTTGTTCATAAAGAACTCTATGACTTTTCCATCTTACCTATCACAAACTCCAACTAATAAAAACCTAGCAAATGCAACTACTTCAGAAATAGTGATACGCTTCACCCCCTAATTCATTGAACCCTCAACCCTTCCGCCGCTGGAACTCAGTAAACTCTGCACGGATTCATTTGTAATTTCACGATTTGTTTTACAATTCAACGGCTTGAATTCTCACTGAAATAAAATGAAATTTCAGTCTGTAAACTGTTTCCATATAATTATGTTTAATTTTGTTACACAGTTTATATAACTAACTACTTTTACAGAAATGATTAATTAGTGTTTTAATTTTTGTTGCACTAATTGTTAGCTCGAGGCTATTTACGTATGTAAAACTGGGTTTTGTTTTACGGTTATTAAGATCTGAGTGCTGATCAAGTTAAGAGCGACATTATAGGATGTTTTTGACTGGGACGAGAATATTGTTAAGTGAGTGATATCAAAGGAAATTTATGATAATACTTAAGTGGTGAGGGAAGACGTGAAATTATGATATGACCGTGTAAATGAGGATGGGAGAGAGTGTGTGTGAAGGAAGATTCAACATCGGCGATCAGAAAGTGTTGTTGTTGTTGACTCATAGTAGTAAAGCCAGCCTTAGTTAGTACGAATAAGATAGGTTCTTAGAACTTCTATAACAAAAGCATCAGAAACTAAAATTAATTCTATAATCGAAACCACATAGTAAGAATATTAATCGACTAGCTGTCTTGCGCGGTTTATAATACTCGGGGATAATGTAGCTAATGTGAAAGAATTTTTCGAATCCGACTGGTAGTTCCAGTGATTAGCCCGCTTAAACACAAAAAAAACACTTCCGCTTTATTGTATTAGCGTATTAGTATAGATTGATAACAATACCTTGTACGAAGCGTGGGCATAGTTTGCATAGATATAAAAGTATCGATAAATAAAACCGGCCAAGTGCGAGTCAGACTCGCGCACCGAGGGTTCCGTACAAACCTGTAGGTATATAAGTAAATGGTAGTATAGACCTGAGTATTTGATATTAATTTCAATTTATGACCTATTAAAAAAAAACTAGTTACTAGATCTCGTTCAAACCAATTTTCAGTGGAAGTTTGCACCGTAATGTACATCGTATATTTTTTATAGATTTATCATTCTCTTATTTTAGAAGTTACAGGGGGGGGACACACATTTTACCACTTTGGAAGTGTCCCTCGCGCAAACTATTCAGTTTAGAAAAAAATTATATTAGAAACCTCAATATCATTTTTGAAGACCTATCCATAGACACCCCACACTTATGGGTTTGATGAAAAAAAAAATTTGAGTTTCAGTTCTAAGTATGGGGAACCCCCAAAATTTATTGTTTTTTTTCTATTTTTGTGTAAAAATCTTAATGCGGTTCACAGAATACATCTACTTACCAAGTTTCAACATTATAGTTCTTATAGTTTCGGAAATAAATGGCTGTGACATACACGGACAGACAGACAGACAGACAGACAGACAGACAGACATGACGAATCTATAAGGGTTCCGTTTTTTGCCATTTGGCTACGGAACCCTAAAAACGAGACATTGGCATTCATTATATGTATTTCGAAGCGCTCGTGGTGTAGCAAGATTAGCCGTTCTTAATCGATTGACAAAGTTAAGCTACGTCTGTCTTGGCCGGTACTTGGATGGGTGACCGCCTAGTGGTACTTCAAATCGAGCGTTTCCGTGCTTCGGAAGGCACGTAAAGCCGTTGGTCCCGGTTATCACTTAATTGTGATAGTCGTTAAGCTGGTTGGATGCCTCCTAGGCGGCTTGAAAAACTCCAACAGTAGGTTGGCCACTAGCCTACCTCCACCGATCCGCAGTGGGCACGCGTGGTGGAGTATCTGCCCATTCCCTTTCACCCTGATTTGTGAAAGGAGGCTTCTGTGCTCAGCAGTGGGACATTATAGGCTGATGATGATGATGATGATTATGTATTTAATCGTTCAAACTATGAACGCGCAGTACTTTTCGAGTCAGCGTTGCACATACCCGTGCTCACGCCACATACTCCAGTACAGTCGCTCTATTAATATTCTATCTCTGTAAACAAAACTTTCAACTCCATCTAAAACCTCCATCTACCCGTGTACTAAACCGTCGCATGAAGTTCCAAATCAAGCTTATAAACCTCTTAATATTAAAATAAATTCAGCAATCTGCATTCTGAGAATATTATTCTAGATATACATAGATATGTAGCAAATATTTGAGGTTGGTTGCGTTTAGAATGCAATATGTAAATTCATTCGTAACTCGTAGTTTGGCTGTTATGTACGGAATGTAAACCTCGTACCGACTGTGGTTTCACATCTGTACATATATTCACTAATATTCCACTTCAAATTAAAACATTTTATGCATGCGCAGCAAAATGTCTGAATTTGTCTACTTGTTCTTGTTAGTGTGACTGTACATCTACGAATGTGTGGAGTAGCATGTTCTACGAATATGCTACGACGTAGGAAGTTCTACGAATGTGCTACAACGTAGGGAGTTCTACGAAGCACCTTGGCTATAAAAAAAGTGGTTTGTGTCTCAATTCTTTGTCTAGTTCTCTTTCTGTATTATGTACACAGAATCATTATTTTCAATCAGTATTAGATGGGATTCAAAGATTTTATAAGTATAGACATTGATAAAGGGTATCATTATGTCAGACGGGCATGTATTTAATGGTTGAGCTTAGCTCACTCATAATACTAACTACTTGTCCGTACTAATTGGCTATAACAATGTGAAACCTACTAATATCCTACATTTGAAAGATTATATTGGATGTTTCTTATCAAACCATAGTACCTGAACATTTTTAGATAAAACTTTTCCCGAATATAACATCATAACCCTGTACCGGTAGGTCAGGAATGTCCCAGGATATTATTTATTTATTTATTATTTATATTCAATCAATAAAAAACTATTAGGAATGGTATTAAGTCAGGGCGAGGCAGCCAGGAAATGTTCCTTTACTATGATTTATGCGATGATTAACATATCGAGCCATTACCGCCGACTTAGCCTAGCCGAGAAAACCAAATTTTATGAGGTTTTTTTTTTCAAATAATAATCATTTTTAGTTAAAAATAAGAATAAGTATATCTATCAACTTAATAGCGCAATTATTAGTAAAAATATTAAAAAAGACAACCTCCTGTAAAATACGCTAAGTCGGCGGTAATGCCTCGATATTTGCAACTGTCGGTAAATTAACGAACACTGCTAAGTAATCTGAGAATTATCAATTATTAACTCTTTAAAAAACTGGGAAAACGCTTTAAAATTAGCCGAAAGAAATGAAGAGACAAAAGATGTATTTCAATTGTTTCCCAATTACCATTCGATTGTCTGTATACAGTATTAAATAATAAAATTGCAACGAACGGATATACACCATATCATAAAGTTTAATTGGGTTATAAGAGAGTAATGAAATATTTTAAAATTCATCGTCATTTATAAATGCAGCTGTTATTTCCCGAAAAAGGGTATAAAGTTTCGTTAGCAAAAAATACTTCATTTTTTTTATCTATAGTAGTAGTAGTTTTTACGCCCATATCTTTTATTTACAACAAATATGTACAAAATACAATCTATATTTACAAAATATAATCTATATATAGAAAATTTCCTCAAGCCTGCCGCTGCTTCCGATTAACGGCAAGGTTTCCTCTTTGGATAGCCAAGCTGACGCGTTGGCGGAAAAAGCTCCCCGCCCACTGGTCTCCGGAGGTCTCGATCAATTTTGAAGACAAGGTGCGAGCAAAACGGCGAGCTTCTGACCCCCATGGTCCCAAGGTCTCGACCGCAAAAGGCATAAAAATATAATTGGGTCCAATCGATGCATATTTTTTGAATTTTGAATTTTCCGCACTGGCCGCCGCTGCCCCTGCAGCTTTACAAGTAGCCGGTAAGTGAGATGGCGCGAGTGTATCGACACATGTGGCATCCCACACCAGCGACTTGCCGACACTCCAAGGGATCAAAGACATACCATCCGGTCTCTTGCCATCGCCCCGCGCAATACCGACTGGTTCCAGTACGGAAGGCACGTTAGCGACATCAAGAGCCTTGCGGATAATGTCATTAATAGCCGAGTGCCGTGATATTCGACCAGCACTTAGGGAGCACGAAAGTCCATGGTGGCCGAGCTCATTGACGAGGTCTCCGCAGCGGCAGCGATGAGGCTGATTGGTCCTGCAACCAAGACGAAGACAAATACACAGACTTAATGTTATACGGTCTAACATTGTCCCGGTATTTGTGGATGGAATAGCTTGTAGCCAGTGACCTGAGTCACTCTGAGAGACGGCTAACAAGCGCGCGCGGTCTGTATCTATCGAAAAGTTTGAAAATAAATTTCGCCAAGTTTTTTCACAAAGAGGCTTGTCGTTATTTTTTAGGGTTAAAACAAGTATTATGTAATGGTACGTCTACGCTACGCGAACCGAGCACGAGCCGAGCCGCTCTTCGTTCATCGCTCGCGTCAAGTGTGGACGTACAACGAGAGCGCAATGCGAAACTGTGTTCGTCAAAAAAATTACAATTGGCGGAGCACAGTCGAAAGCGAGCCGAACACTCATTTGAGTCTCAAGTCCGTCTACGCCACGTCTCATCATCATCATCAGCCTATAATGTCCCACAGCTGAGCACAGGCCTCCTTTCAAAAAACAGGGTGGACGGGTATGGGCAGATACTCCACCACGCGTGCCCACTGCGGATCGGCGGAGGTAGGCTAGTGGTCAACCTACTGTTGGAGTTTTCAAGCCGCCTATAAGGCCTCCAACTAGCTTAACGACTATCACAATTAAGTGATAACCGGGACCAACGGCTTTACGTTCCTCCGAAGCACGGTAACGACCGATTTGAAATACCACTAGGCGGTCACCCATCCAGGTACCGACCACGACGGTAGTAGCTTAACTTGCCGATCGATTAAGAACGGCTTATCATGCTACACCACGAGCGCTTGTCTACGCTACGCGAATTCGTGCTCCGCGTGTGCTCGGTTCGCGTAGTTTTATGCCGCTTCATTTATTAAACAAAACACGATGCTTACGACTTGGTAGCCAATATCACGGCACAGCCGACGTCAAAGCTAACGAGCACGTCTGCATTAAACGTTCAATTTCGCTTTGCTGTAAATTATTTCAACGCTGAGTGTAATTTAGAGATCCAAGAATGTGTTTTTTTTTACTTAACTTATTAAGTTTATGATTCTTGATACCTACTTAAACAAGCTAACAGTACATGATTACTGAAACAATGATTGATAGATAGATGCTCACGCGTAACATTTCAGTTTAAATTATCTATATATAAATACGTGAAGCAAAAACTTCCGAACCTTTTTTTAACATTTTGCGCGACCAGAGGTGTGAGATTTGGCATAGTTAAAGTTTATATGCAGAAGAAATACATGACATGTAAGGGGCACGATTCATGAGCACAGATTGACACCTGCGCAGTAGTACATTTTTCGGTCTATTTGGCGGAAAGAAGTAGGGGGGAGCGCCAAGCTGCACACGATTGGTTCGTCAGTCGATGCTCGTCGTCTATTGGATTCTCGCGTATCATTTGGCTACTGTGATTTGGCCAAAAGTGCAAATGCGCGAGCTTGCCCCCACAACTGCCTATCTGTGCTCACCATTCGTGCCTCATACTGTACCTGCGTTTTTCAGACACACATGTCAAACTGAGAAGGCGACATATTTGCAAACCCCTTGGTATTGTTAATATCTATAGGCGACAATAGCCACATAACATAATAATGACTGTCTGTCTGCTTGTAAGTCTTACGAAATCATAAAAAAGCTGTCGTTATGATGGACTCGTAATTCATAGAAACAACTATAGCGACGCAAATCTCTTTGTGCCGGAATTAAAAATGTTACTAATAACTTTTTATGCAGAACAAAAGAGTAGCGTAGGAATATTTTCCTCATAAAATAACAATGATAATTTCTGTGAAAACCCGTTGCGTCGGAAAAGGCGACAAAACAATGTTTTTGTTTTAGAAATTTTATAATCATAGCAGTATTTGCAGATAGATGCGATTTTCATAGATTTTTTCAGGGCCAGTTGGCGTGGGTGGTTAAATTCCACCTATCACGCTGCAGGTCGTGGGTGCGAATCCCACCCAGGACATGCATTTGTGTGCATCAACATGTCTGCATGTCCTGAGTTTGGCTGTAGGTAAAGTATGTCTTTAGAAACAAAGAGTAGTTTATGTAGCATATCAGTAATCGGGTTTCCATAGTACAAGTTTTAGATTAGATAACCGTTTGTGAAGAATATCCCGGGATATTAATTATTTATTTATAGTGATAATAACAACATGACGAATCCTTTGATAATCTAATCAAATCTTAAATCAGATATTTAGCCAGAATAGACGAAAGCAGGTAGAATCTAAGCCAGATGAATTAGAAATACCAAGACAATCACAAAAAAAACCTAGATATAAACACCACAGGAACAGATGTCACGGTAGATACTAATGAAGATACTTATAACTCTATAAGACGTTTAGTTGTCTTCACGAAGGCAAACACAGGCTGTTTAAAGGCTAATGTTAGATGCACATAATCCTTAACACCTTAACGAAGCTATTACATAATGGCATGCAGTAGAAAGCAACCAAGCACAGCTAAAGCGGATGGGATAATGCGATGTCGAGGCCATCCACTATGACAGACGGATTAGGGTATCAGCAAACGTTGATGCTTGCTTCGCGGTCTAATACCATTCACGTATTGTACCTATAGTGAAGTTAATCAGTGTTTTAGAAATTGTTTGAAAGTGTAGTTAATGTATTTCAGTAAAGTATATAAACCAAAATATGTGCGATGGTAATACAGAAATCTAGTTTGTGATATATATACGAGAATAATCTAAATACACATACAAAATACGACGTACGAGTAGGTATGTAGCATTTTAGGTTATGCTTGCGACACAATAGTATAAATGATATCAATATTATAACATCACACAAGAAACGTGACGTATTCTCTTTATGTAGATTTCATACATTTACATGATATTGGTTGACTATTAGGCGCCGATCCCACAGAGAGAGTTATAGAATTCTGCGTTCAGAGTTCTGCGTTTCGCGTTCACTGCAACCTATGCGGCGCCTTTAAAAGTAGAAATAAAATGAATGACGTGTGATCGTTAGCGAATATAGCAGAACTTTTGAACTCTTGCTGTGTGCACAATAGTGAATGCGGAACGCAGAACTCTAGAACTCTCTCTGTGGGATCGGCGCCTTAGCAGTCGTTATATTTGAGCACAAACGAATAAAAGTACCTTCATGAAAATTATCTGCAACGCCGTTTGGCATTGTTACATGTACAAAAAAACATGTATTGATTAAGTGTGCTTCTCTCATTGAAAACAAGCAGAGACATAACTCCACAACTGACTATCTCGAATGCAATCATCATCATCATAAAACGACATATTCGATTGACCCTCGTTTACGACCTTCGATACCATTTAACAGCACCAAACGCAATGATAAGCTAAAACGGGTCGTAGATCATAAAACGGGGAGAATTTAATGTGATTGTTGACTTGCAAGTGCCAATCTTGGCCAGGAAATGGTTCCGGAGGTTGGGCGAAGGCGGATCTTTCGTGCTATTTCCTATTAATACGGAGGGGTAATTTAATTAGCATACTATGTTAGTATTGTTTGTTGAACTTAATATTCTGAGTCATTTTCAAACGCGACCAAATGAACTCAAACTAAACACAGCTAGCTATAATTTTACAGACACCGGTCAACCGGTATCGTTTTAAACAGAGCACAATTCAAAACAAACGAAAAAACTTGCCCTCCATAGCGGCTTTGTCCATAATCCACCCAAATAAAAGATACGTACAGTATCAAAACGAAAACATTCGGAAAACAGTACACCCGAAACTGAATACGTAATATGGACTCGGGAGGATAAAAACTTCAATACGCATACTGAATGTTTATTCCAGTGGGAGTCCGCGTGGAAATCTCATTAGACCAGAACTACAGTACCTTCAGCACGGTAAACTATTAGATATTCTTTACCGTGCTTCAGGTATTGTGGGTACGAAAATACAAGTAAGTGCAATGAAAATGAACTAGCAATAAATCTCCAGAAAGTTACTGGTCAACGTTTTCGGCTATTTATGAATTTGTCTCAATATCTCAATTGGATTCTGCCATATCTATTTATTATCCATATTTTACAAGTAAATTTGTGGTTTAGAGGTTTAATACCCTGACTGCTAAGTCACTGAGTCTGGGTGTAAATGTCAATATGAGTTTTATATTTATTTACTGCATGCATGTAAATCGGTTATTTGTTTTCCATAGTACAAGCTCAGCCTCTGAGATCTGTGCTCAGCCTATATGTGGAGAATGACCCAAAATATAAATTTTTCATATTTTATTAATAACTTTTGGCCCTTTTATCTAGAAACAAAATAGATAAAAAAGTTTTTTTTCACGCTACAATAAAATGTATAAGCTGAATGCATGTTAGAACACGTTCAATTTCAATGACGCGGGAGCCGTGCTCGTTTAATTGCTTTTTTTTTGTCATCAACTGCTACGTAAAGCGTGATCAGTTTTTGTGCAACTATCTGTATCAAACTATTATTATTTTCATACAGTAATTTTTTATTTTATTTGTGTTAATATTTTATGAAAAAGCAATATCTGTTTAAGTTTTTGCTGCTCCAGTATTTTCCCACGTTGGTAATGTCGACGAATATAAATGAACAATAAACGTTTTTTGTTTTAAATTTAAATATACGTTCCGCGCTATCTTGTTTAAATTGTGTTTTTATTTAACGTGGTTGCGTAAAGCCTATTTTAATCGACTTAAAAAAGGAGATTATCAATTCGACCCGTATATATGTAAAATTATTGGAATTGCAACATATGACAATCTATTAGGGCGTCCAAACAAATATATATGCACATAGGTGTATGTATGTATGTTTGTCCACGCATATTTCCGAAACTATTAATCAGAATGTGACCATTATTTTTATATTTACTTCACTTAGGGAACAATGCAAGTTTCATCGAAATCGATTCTGTAGTTTTCAAGATATGGACTAATATGTGTGGCGGCCTGGATTATTGATACAAGCTACGGCTGTGCTGTCAAAGGGAACATCTCAAAAACTTGGTAAAATTCTAGTACATGTAAGGAAAACTAAAAATTACAAAAAAAATTACTTAAAAAAAAACTACTTCAAAATACATAAAAAAATATGAAATAACTCTAATCTGTCACTGATTTGAAGAAACTATTTACGTTGGCGATGCATTATCGACTTTATTTGGAATTATGAAAAGGTTTTTAAATTGCAGATACCTAAATCTAAAAGATCAACAACTGAATAAAATTTTAAAGAAGCAAATGTCTTTGTTAATTCTTTGTCCTTACTATGTACGGAAATGGCAATGAGTTTAATAGAGTATAGCGCCGATTCTCTAGTATTCTATTATATTTATAGGTCACGTAGGGACCAAATGAGTCAATTAAACCATCCTTTAACCTATTCTTAACCCATGGAGCATACATATTATGGAATTTAACTAAATGCGAGCTTAACTTCAATTGATCTAATAACCTACGCAGAAAAGTGTAGAAAAGATCTCAAAAATCATGAAATACCTTTTTCTGAAAGGTCATACAGGGTTCAGGGTACTAACTAGCACTTGCATGCGATCAAAATTCAACTTGAAACACCATATAACATCTAAACTGATTCGGCATTGACATCCGTGCGACAGGTTCAGCTTCCAGTTGACCTGAAAGACAGAGTCGGCGGGTTGGGCGCACTGCGCCAAATGAAGTCGCCCATTCGAAATTTGGTAAAGTTATCCAATCATTCGATTACAGGCATACAATTGATAGAAAAAGAGACACATGATACAAGAGAAAGAGACACCCTCATGTTATGAGGGTGCGTCGGGCGTAAAATTATCCTGGACTTGTTGTGTTTTATGCTCTTCTTAACCAAAATCTTAAGAGAGGAGATTTCTTCTTGGTTACAGCAGCCATGTTTAGATTGCATAGCCTATTGAGGCAGCAGTATCGATTTTAATGTTGGGAATTGACCCATCGCTACTTTTCGTAGCAATAGCCTATTGAGCTTTCTTAGTTTTTCGATATGTTGAAGTCACTTTGACGCTGAGCTGCTGCAAATGGATTATTATTAGAGGTGGTCGGGCATAATAACATAAGAGTCTGATGTAATATCAGGTTAGATTAGTTGGTTACATAAGATTAAAGATATACTAGAGAAGTTATTGTTGATACGATTTTAGTAGAGAACAGTAATATTTTCATACTAAGTCTTTGCTTTGACGCCGTATGCCCAAGCTAACATACCTGAATCCGACACTGTCATTGACTCTGATCGCAAAACGCCAATCAATCCATTAAGCGAACCAATTAGAGCATTACTAGTTTAGTTTGTACCAACTAGCAACGTTATAAATTACGTTATGGACATTTGAAATGAGATACTTCGCAGGGTACCATTATTGGAGCGTTAAAATCATTATCCCAGTTTGTAGTTAATTTGTGATTAAAAATAACAATAATAAATATCCATAATATGAGGATATATGACTGAATAACGGTGTTCATTTTTTGTCTGGAAAATGACATTATATTTATCTCTCGATAACAATAACTAATTCCCTTTATGTGCACACTCCAATGATTCTCAGGTAAGACACTCCATTTTATCTCAGAGATACGGTAACGTTTCTGGTGTTCCCTTACGAGTTATACCGACAAAACCCCTTTAGCACCCTGAGTAGGGTCCTCCAAACTTTATGCCTGTCAAGATCCTGATTAGAGGATTGCAATACTAAGTTCAGACATCTAATTTACTTCCACGTCGTTTTAATGTTCGCGTATGTAGCTGCGAGAAGTCCTTAACATAGTTCCAAGTAAAGTTCAGTCTACACTACTACTTGTTGTTATGAGACTGGGAATGCGTTTCCTCACCCTTAAGATAATTCAAATTCAAAAACAGTTCAATTTCCATTACCCTTGAAGCGCAAATAACGTCATTTACTTTGGCGATGCTATAAATATTTAAGAGATTCTTTTGTTCGGCCTATATCGTATCTATAATATCACATACAACTTTTAATTTTAATGCTTTATTATTGACTAAACTTCCTTTTTTTATCCAACGTCTAAAAAATCTATAATTACGAGAGATACCGCCCTGTAGATATTTCGTGATAATGTCTGATATCTGGTTTTGCATCATATTTATAAAATACGAAGATATAAGAAATAAAAAAAAAAAGATTGAGAAACTAACAATTAGAAAACATGGCTTAACAATTTTATTGAAACTTTTGAAAACCACATTTTATTAAGCAAAATATAGTTATACATACCATTTATCGAGAGTATATTTTATTACGCACAAAAAGCAGTACATACAAGTAGTTCCAGACAGTTCATTACAAGATGAACCTTACCGTAGAATTCGTCTCAACCCCCTTGATCCGATTCTGTCAATGTGAATTAGGACCAGGAATTGTGCAGGAAATCGCCCCGTCACATTGCCTCGATCATGAGCGATATGAATATACATTCAAAGGTATAGGTCAGGAAATTGAAGTACTCGCCTAGCTTCCTTGATGCTTCGAAGACACAAATCGATTGCCTCCGATATTTTGCTTGATAATGTATTATTACAAGCTGCCATAGGTACATTAATAATGCTTAATTTATTGAATAGAAAAACCATTTATATGAATATTTAAAAAAATATAATTGCATACATTTTTTTGTGCAAAGCTGTTTAAATTTTTTGTGTCAGAGCTTTTAGTGAAAGCATTTTCATAACAATTTTGCTACGTCGTCAAACCAAGCGAATGTTAATCGTAAGCGCGCAATCTCGGAATCACAGCATAGCGACATTTCGAAAAAAGGCTTTACTTATTTGCACGGTAGAAATCTCTGTGCCCTGGAATAATTTGTCATGCACCTTGACCTACTTTCTCTCGAGCCGCGCATACAAAAAGGCGGAATAATTTTGGAAATCGACTCTAACTGTTTGCACAGCGATTTTGAAATTAAGCTTCCCAATAAAGGTTGAATCGGTAATAATTTCCTGATTTTTTAGAACTTATGATTTACAAGACGAGAACAGTGAATAAAATACTTGTTTTGAAACCATACAAAATCTCTAATTACCAGTTAGAAGTACTATATACATCGCCATTTAGACCCACATTGTAATATCTTCGTACAACAATAAATCAATTAAAAATGAAAGCATTACGGAATCATAAGAGGACATCGAATATGCGCTTAGAAGTTCTCAAAAAGACGTAGTCAAAGTTGAAGAAATCGAACAAAAAGCAGACACACAAATCTAGCTTGTAAGTATTCGAATCAATCCTAGTATATTGATCAAGTTCTTCCAACTTGTGGATAGATTTCAATTTAAAGACCTGTATTACTTGTTGTGCAAGTTGGCTCCGATGTACCATGTGCAGTTAAACCAAACTACAGATTAACCGCTTATACCCAGACAAGGGTAGTTAAGTTTATATTGCATTTTGAGTATCAGATCGCAATATTGAATTAGCTGAGTAAATTTACTGCGCGCCAACTATTTAGAGAGATATTCCATAAATAATGGTTGGCTTAGTAGATTACATACTTGATTTACGACTAGGGAAACCAGAATAAAATGGGACTGGTTTTACGGTAAAATACCTAACTCATTATATTTATGTTGGTATAATTATTCTTGAGAAATATTAAAAATTAAAACCAAAAGAAAACGATTTTTATAACATGTATAACCAATTTACAATTTCATGGTTGTCAAATCGTAAATGAATAAATATGAGTCAGTTACTATAAAGAATGAAAGAGAATATCTCTGCCATCAACATAACTCAATGGTAGTAACCTCAGCCTAAAATGCCGTAGGTTTGTGTCCTATAATGAACTGTGGTTTCAGAGAAGAAAACCATGGTGAGAAAGTGGACCAAGTGTTTATCATAGTTGAAAAAAAAAACTATATTATTCTTATTCTAAGGTTTCTTTTTACATATCAGTAAAGGAGTGTGACAAATGTGAAGCTTCCTGAACTCTGAAAGTGTGAACTCATAAACGTCATAATCTTCAAAGTTAGTGTCGTGACCACAAAAAGGGCGAGGAAATATTTTGACGTTTCCACTGAGACGGTCATTAATCATCTTGCCTAGTGCGTTATTACTACTTCGAGAATGCCTTCGTTTACCTCAACGATTTCTCAATTCATGTGCAAAATGTTCAATATTAAATTTCTCAAAAGCTGTGTTTGATATAGGTTCGGATAAGCGGACAGGTGCGGATAAGGACGGTTGGTTTCCAATTTATAGCAAAGAATGTTGGACACACATTTTTTTTCCGTTTAACTTTAGATAAAATATTAATTTTGATACTTTTAACAATATCCAAGCCATTAAGTTACGGAGCGTAAGAAAAAAGACGATAAAACTATGTTTTGCACGAAATCATAATACAGCAATGAATAGAATTCGATTCAAGGTAGGGAATAATTTCCCGTATTTATGCTCCAGAGGATAAACTTCGTGAGTAACCAAAGTTCTTGCCACATAGCGAAATTATCAGCAAGAAAACTAGTGAAGCCTTGAATGAATAACGTTGATGTGTTTTTTTCATGTCAGGCTAAGAAATTAGAGTACTAATCGTTTTATTCTGAGATTAATTATTTGTGTTAATTAAACAACTTGTACCAAAAAGCATCGCAGCAAGCAATTAAATACAAAATCCTACATAAATCTTATATTACAAAATCCTCAGAATAGGGAAGAAAGGTAAATTAATCTGCTTATTTCCAATTTGTTATTATACGAATATTCTCTCAAGAAAATGCAGCCTCATCTCACATCTGTCCATTATTATTCGTAAAGATGACGTCGGTACGTGCCATTTCACAGATTCCATTACGGTCAGAAGCCGAGGAGGCTTTGTTTGCCACTAGGTTTGTCTAATTAGCGTTATCAAGGCGACTGCCTGTCTCTTTTGAACAAAAGCGCTCGCGGCCTACCAAATAATTCACTTAATTGATACTTAGACTTCCAAGCCCTTGCGGTTAATGAAGAATTTAAACTATTGTCCATTGTAAAATGCAATGAAAATTTACTTTGTTTGAGACATTATTTGAAACACTTTGATACTGTTTCTTGCATAAATGCTACAAATCAATCGAAATGATTTATAACAAACATACCTACAGCTATGATCAAAATGAATGAAATGGCTATGAAATATTTAGGAATTTTATCAATCTATGCATAATGGCAATTACAAAAGCTAAAATATAACAAAACCAGAATCCACAATTTTTAAAAAAGAAAACCAAGTATAATGTAAATGAAATCTCATTTGGAAATCACGCCTGGCACTTTGACTAAACAGCTGCGTTAATTTGAAGGAATAGAATAAATTTAAATATTTTGTTATGACAAAACCGCTTTGTTTCTGTTTTCCTTCTACCTCGCAAATACGAAACTACATTGAAATTAAACAAATAACATCATCCTCTTTGCTTTGTCCTTATAAAAAACTAATAATTAGAATTTGACTAATATTTAAGTACTATTTTAAACTTGTGTTTTACTCCAAAGCCAAAAAAATATGAATGATTCTAAATCGTGGCTTATTTGTGGCCCACACGATTATCCATTTAAATGCTGATCATGCAAGCTAGAAAATCCATTGATCCAGGTAGCCGGGGGATGATATGAATATTAATACCGTGAAATTTTAGTTGAAGGCCTGTTATATTACTTTAACTTAAAATTTATTGGTTAGGCCCAGGCATAATGAAGCCAGAGTAAAAGTTATTGATATTAGGCTATGACGATTGTTTCTAAAATCATTGGCATTGGGGAATCGAAATTGAATAAAGCCGATACGATGATTGTGGATGATCATTGCAAATTCTGAAATACAATGGTTGGTATTCGGGGTTTGCAAAGAATTTAGGATCCACGAAATAAACCGATTTATTTCTCAACATGTGAATATTGGAATGAATAGAAAAAACATATAGAGAAACTGGGCATCCAGAAAATGCTGGCCATATGGCGTTCATGAATTTTAGTATTTTTCTTATGTTGACGCCAAAGGAATATTACTCCTTTTTGAGTATAAATCTAGAGTATTTACCCTAAAACTAAGCACTGAAGTATGAATACTAACTTACATGGACTGTGTGATAATAAAATCACCAAATAAACATAAGCGTAAAGTACCGTTTTTTATTACACACGTAGAGTTTCTTCGCGAATGTAATAAATACTCAAACATCCAAATAACAGTAAACGTCAGTAAATAAAGCGTGCATTTTACTACCTTCAAGTGTAAACGTCGAAATAAAGGAAGGAAATGAATTAAATTTAAAGGTAATAGAATGAATGTTAAATGTAATAATAAAAATATAGGAAATGTTAAATTTGAAAAGCACCGAAACATTTAATTCCAAAGTTATTAATTATCTATTGCATAACCAGTTAATAGATTAACTCAATATATGTAACTTAGTTTGATTCTGTTGAAGAAGCAGATAATTTATATCAAGAATTCCCAGAATACAACTTGTCCAAGCAAGTTTATTATACCGACTATAACAAGTTGTATATACCCACTCATAGATAAATAAAAGATAGATGAAGAGAAAAGAGTCTTCATTATGTATAAATACCATGATGAAATGTAAATAGGAAGTGATTTTAGTCCGCGATATGAAGACAAATGTGTAAATTGGTATACAACAGAGCTTACTTGCTAAGATTCTTTCAAAAATCCACTTATTACTTTAGTCCTATGGCATCAAGCTTATTATAATGTTAATACAATACAACATTTTGTAATTCTTATGCGCAGTGTATCCTTACATGAATTAGTTATTTACGACGAAACGAAATTCCAACACCAAAACAATACACAAAATACTCGTAAACGAGACAATTTCATCTGTTCCTAAACAGTTTCAAAATGTACATTCATTCGAATATGTACCCGTTTAGAGCTTGGATTATTGTTAAGAGTTGTCAGGTAGAGAGCACATTGTGCTCCTAAATTGGGTCGAGGTAACTTTGTAAGTAGGTACTACGTTAACATACTCAATAGAATCTCGCATTAAAATCCATTTAAACTGCTTCAGAAATTGTGCATTCTCTTCAGCTCCAACGCAACTTTAGTTTGGAAGTATAGCGTACCTATACAAATTAGATCTAACCGTCTTATACTTGCAGAATTATTGGTTGAAACAGAAGTACCTAGCAATAACAGTAGTGTGAAATCTGATCCTGTTACCTTATCGAGGACGGTAAAGCTCTTTGAAGTTATAGAGGGAGCATCATGAATATGACATAATAATTTTAGTGGGTACAAAACTTTTGATGAAAGTATGAGTTTGTAAAATACTGAACCCTCTCGTTTATTGGAATATCGTTCGGTAGGAGGTCACATTTACAATGGCGATGTAACAATTCAGCAGGAATGGTATTGTCGTTTATTTCTAAAAGGTTAGGGCCTATGAGAACGCTTTTTGTAAGAGAAGCTGTTTAAGATATAGTGTGTTCAACGTCTGCTGGTATGGAAATTAATCTATTTCAAGACTGATAGGTTAGGCGTTCGCGTTGAAAGATAGGTTGACGTTGAGAGACTCGACGTAGCGGAAATCAACGTAAGACCGACATTTACCGTAAGTGGAATAATATCGTCGTTTTGTTAGTATAAACTTGAATCATGAGTAATTTTAGCTATAGTACTAGGAGAATCTCATCTTCTGAAAACCAAAGATGGGATTATCTTGCTGAACATAATAAAATGAAACGTAAAAAAACTTACATTTTATTGATCGATTTTTAAGGTGGCAAATCCAACTTGGGTTCCGAAAAGATAACAAATGGAAGAATCCACTCGGCATATCTTGCTAACTCATGTGAGCTGAGTAGCATTTAACTAATACGAAGAGAGAACATTTACGAGGTTGGCCAGGTAGAAAATTCAATGCATTTTGCAATCAATATTGTAACAGAATAGATAAGCTCAAAAAACAGTAAATTTTACGGAGAATAGCATGAAACTGCCATCCAAATGAAAATCTAAAGACAATAAAAATTTCAGAAGCGTCGCTGCGCGAAAGTACTTATGCACTCGCTGTGGAGACGACGCAACAGTTTTATTTTGTTGTAAAGCAAAACAAAATCAGGTCGCGAGAACAATGAAATGCCGCAGGAACAATCCGATTTTCTTCCGCTAACGTTAAAAATAATGTACTCGCTGTTTTAGCAGTTTTTCTTTGCGCAAATTGAATCTGAATTCATTTCAAAAGATTGGCAAGTGAACGAGAAAGTGGGAAAAAACTCTGAATTTCTAGGGGCGGATTTTACATTCACTCATTGCATTATTTGAAAAACAAGATAAGGCATGTATAATAAAAAACGCTGAAAACATAGAAAAAAAAATGCAATCAATTACAAACGTTTGCTTAAAGTTCGCGTTTCTAGTTCGTTCATTTAGCGTTTTTGATAATGTTAAGATAAAAACTAAGCAATTCAAACTCGAATAAATACACTCTGTTTGCAGCGTGCTTTACGAATACAAAAGCTAACAAAGAAAAAAAAACAAGGAACAAATCAATCCGATTACATCTGACATATCGTAGATATCGACAAAAGAAAAGTTCCTATACTGATAAGAGACTTTGGACCCATGCTTCCTTAAAGTTATCAAGCGGGAAATCTAATTTATATTTTTAATTTTGGTGAACGTGAAAGGAAATTGGCCGTTTACTTTGGAGCAGTAGAGCATGGTACGAGGTCGTTGGACCCGAATTATTAATGAGCGAGGCCCGTCTGCACCAGTTTCAGGGACGCTTATTAAATGCTTCAGCAGCACCGAGAAACAATAGTTCGTTAAGTTCAACGTGTGTACCTAAATTAAATTATGCATAGGCACTGGTGAATATGAGATTTCTTCGTTTATTGCCTGCATATAGGAAATAAGTTTGATGAAATAATGCAATCTTATTAATTAAGAACATGACGAAGAAACATGATTCAAAATAAATCATAAAACTAGATTATTAAACTCTCAATGATACCTATAAATAGTAAATCTAGAATTCAAGACTAATAAAATACAGCGAACGGTCTTTGAGTCCTCGAATTTAATATGCAAATCCACCATTAAGCAAAACACTTTATGACTGCTTTCAGATCCACCGTCACAATAACTCAGCTCAGAATTTTGCCGTTTAATCAAGTACACTTTGCAGTCGTTAAAGCCAGACACAGTTCCGTATCATTAATTCACAATTCACTTGGTCTTGTCGCACGAGACACTCAAATGGAATTTAATAAATAATAAATATCCTGGGACATTCCTCACACACGGTCATCTGATCCCAAACTAAGCAGAGCTTGTACTATGGAAACCAGGTAACTGATATAATACATATACTACTTTTTGTTTGTAAATACATACTTAATATACATAATTACACCCAGACTCAGGACATACAGACATGTTCATGCACACAAATGCATGTCCTGTGTGGGAATCGAACCCACGACCTGCGGCGCGTAAGGTGAACCTTAACCAACTGCGCCAACTGGCCCGTCATTATTTATGACCATCGATGCATCCTCTAAAGTTACTTTAATTATCAGGAGATATATTTTAATTCGATATTTTCTTTACAGTTATGTGTCGAATGTACATACTAGAACTTCATGCTGAAATCTCATTAGTTAATACTAATTTCAGTTAAGAAAAACAAAAGATATTAACTACAGATAATCTCAATGAAAACCAGAGTCAATATGAGATTAAGGGACGAGCTAAAGAGAAGAATCACAGGATCTCTCAAAAAACAAAGATTTGATACTATTAGCATCCCAGTAGCATGAAGGAGCTTATATTTTTAGCAGGACTAGCTACTCATGCTCTGAAAAACAAAAATACAGATTTTTCTGAATATTCCTCTCTTGTTATGCCAAATTCCTCAACGCAAAACAAAGAACAACTGACCGACTTATCTTGTTTCTAAGTTGGGTAGATAATACAGGATCGTGTTACAGTAATCTGATGGATTTTGTTCGTTATTTGAAACTTCGATCTTGTTAATATTTTTTCCGCCAAGGGTCTGCTTTTCTTAATATCTCATCTTTCTGATCTACTTAGCATAATATTTATGGATTCGTTTGAAAAATCACTCACTAATCACAAAATCTCAGGTACTATAAGTTGAAACCTACAAACTTGAAATTTGACAAGTCTATATAATTTAAAAAAATATCTCAGGGTGTCAAAAGTCAATTAAAGTGTGTATAAAACTTATTTGAAAAGTAATTTAATTACATGACTGTGTTAATATAAATTCTGATGTTTGGAAGACTGATTCATTAAGCCCGATAACGCGAGTGGAACTGAAGGAGACAGCTAGTTCAGTATAATTTTGTGTGCTTTAATTACACTTTGTTGTCATAAAGAAATGTCTGCAAAGAAAAACACTTTTATTTTCCACTCACTGTGAAGACGAAATACCTTTCGCAACGTCAACATTTATAAGTCTTCATGCACCTTAATTTTTACGAAACTTTCTAAGATATAGTTCCACGTCTATCGCCCCTTCGATTTCTGCTTCGGTCAATCTTCTTTCATCAATTCTCTCACATGTTTTCTCACATGTTACATTCATGAAAACATAGCATTCTTAATATAAAAAAAATACTTACGTTACCTATAAATATATCACGTAAAAAGGAAAAGGGCTAAGTGAAAGGAACCATTTTCTTATCAAATACGGGTAAACCTAGTGAATTTAATATGAAATATCAGATACCAAAACGATATGTTGTTAATAAGGTTAGGGTCGGCAAGGCGCGAGAGATACCCTTGGTGTTTCAAGCGTCCATAGGATACGGTAACTGTTTACCATCAGGCGGGCCGTATGCTTGTTTGCCACATTAGTGGTATAATTTTTTTTAAAAAAAATGTTTATTTGATCTGACCGAGCGAAATCGAGGAAGCGAATGTGAATGATATCCGGAGCAGAACTTACAGATGAGGTCTTTTGGGGTAAGGTAAAGATTTTTATTGACTCACCATCGGCTCACATAAATGCTACAAAATTAGATACAAACTGCTTGAAGTAACAAGCACTTTCTATAAAAAAAGGAGTCAATTTTATTAAACTGTTTATCCACTTGCCCTACCCTGCATCTGTCCCTCATGTGTATTGAGCCCAAAGTACTGACACGGTAAATAGTAAGGTTGATCCAGTTGATAGCTTTTGTAATTCGAATAACGAAATCGATTTTGCAAACTGTGCTTTATTTAACATAGCCATTGCCTCTGAAATCAGTTATTGTTCCCAAACTCTGTTTGTTACCTTTATGTTAATTTGTTTTTCTCTTTGAGAGCTTTCCTTTAGAGCCTCCAAAGCTTGATTATATGAGACAAGTTTAACAAATAACTTTAAGCTGTACCTTGTCTCTTGTGATTACGTAACTTTAAGTTGATATAAATTGAGTTTAGTTGTCGGTTACATTGTTTTTTTTTTTCGAGTTTTTTGTATAAACTGTAGAAAATATGCAAGTCGAGATAAATATACAGTTTTTTTAATACTTTCCGCCTCCTTGATATTCCGACTTTCTTCTTGTTTTCTTCTAGGATATCTTTGTATTTGTCAAATTTCATCCAACTTGATTGAGGAACATACTCCTCAACTTTCGCATTTAAAGTATAAATAGAATCACCATATTGTCTCTATATCCTTCCTCTCACATCATTCATTCAATCACAATATTCATTCATTCATATAACTCTAACAAATATCTAAATTCAATAAAATCAACCAAGTTAAGCTTCTCCATCTACTAATATTGCGTAACTCATAACTAAAACCAAGCTCGACGTTTCTGTACACACCATAATAATCCACATTATATTCTACGACTGGAAACTTATCACATAGTCGCAGACCTCCGGGCATTACGCGTATTAACCCAAACTTTATGCGGCTTCATATCACAGGGTACCATAAAAGCCACGTCCATATATAACGTTAAATTACAAAGCGTTACGTTGTTCATAATCATGAATAAGAAATTGGATATTTTATTGCTGCTTGCGTTGATATTGTTTCCGCTGTATGCATTCGATATTGGACTTTGAATCTAGTGGGCTAAAATATAAAAAGGCATACTCTGAAGCATAAGATGATACAAACTGACGTCGATGTCATAAGGAGATGGAAGGTTTGCTCGTATATTGGTAATTTACTCTTTTTTCTTGTTTGCTATTTAGATGCTTGGAGCCTTGTGTGTGATACATGGAAAGTATCTTATTGTGTAGGTACAACGAAGACAAACTTTATGGCAAATAGAATAAAAACTAAACTGTAGCACTTGTTCTGCTGGCCATAGCAGTTTGTAGCACACGGTTTTTGTTGTTTACGAATACCAGTACATTTTAATATACTCTAGAAATAATTTTACTAAAATACGTATTTACTTTCCATTAAATGATAATAAAATAAAACGTAATATATGAAAAATATTATTTGATGGAAATAATTATGTACATTAACCACACTTAAAATATGACACAAATGTACAAAAAATACACGAGTTATTTAGAACGTGCGGTTTTCTGCAGGAAATTAAAGCACGTAGCTATACGTACATAAATCACGAGTGCGATTTTCCACGCGCCATTACCTGAAACAAACAATAAAAAATATTGTTTTATTTATTTCACCACACAATAGACATAGAAAAGTTTTCACAAAGATGTTTCTGTTTGTTTATGCTTTATACTAATTAATAGTATGATTTGTAGAAATTATTGCAGTTCATAAGATTGAACATTAGCCTAAAAAAAACAACTTTCAGACTTTGATAAAAAAAACATCTTTAATTATTTATAACAAGATATATTTATTTGAAGATCAAAGCATATGGAAGTTCTCGTTGGCTGAGTTACTAAGACCGCAGTCAGCTGTACTTTATCTCATATTTCAGACATCTTCGGTGGTATATTTTTGCCAGATTAAGGGTGAGTGTAAACTAGAGCGCAATGTCGTCGCGGAATCGCCGATTATGACTCGCTAAGAGTCAGCATTTACTACAGGCATCATAACGTTTTTTGCTGTGCATAAAAACGAGTGAGACGAAAAGTCGACGAGAGTCTAGTCTAGTCGACGAAATTTTGTACTAGATGTAGTCGCCATATAATTAATTATATTGATTTTGAACTGACAACTTATCAACTATTTTGTATAGGTTATCTTAATAGTCATAGATAAGATTCTCAGAAAGTCAATGATATATTTATATGATTCATCGAGTTATCCTTTTGAAGGAATATTAAAAACGGGAGTAAAAGTATTTGTCCCAACTCTCATGCATCGAAAGTCATCGCTCACTAAAACAGCACCGCTACGTCTCATCAAGAACTTGCTATCGAGTATGTGCGCTTACGTAAATGTTATAATGACAAGATAAATCAGTTTATTATTATACTGTCATTAAAAAAAAAAAATTAAGGTCGCACTTGGATGGCAAGTATGTAATTTACTTCCTTATACAAAAACAAAGTTTTTTTATATTATTATTTTTCTTTTTATCTGTACTGTTTGTGTTAATACCTGAATGTTGATCGTCGGAAGGTTTCGTTGAAAACCAGTGTTGTGGCGCTTGTCGTCGCAACTTCATTCTGAGCGATTACCTTATTACGACACACCTTAATTTAAATATTTACTTTGTTATATACTATACCATTTCTTGTATTTCGTGTGTCTGAATAAATTATTCTTATTCTGAGGCGTAGCGGTGCTATTATAGTGAGATCTTGCGTCACACCACTAATTCATTCGAGGATTTCTCAGTTGCTCTTTATCTGGAGATTATGCTATTACCCAACCAAATACGTACCAAGTCTTATACATGTGAGCGGAATGATCCTTTGGTAGCCTATTTAGCTACTAATTGGATCCCTTGATCTTAATAAGCCTCTATTATGGGATCTGATGAAATTGGAACGTAATATTTTGCCTTATTCATTACTAATTAAAAGGTAGCGTTTGATGCTAGGTGATGTTCGCAACCTGTAAGATTATTCATTTTTATACGGAAAATGTTTTAATTTAAAGGAAATTAAGGGAAACGATACGATTATATAAAAATAAAGTAACCAAACGTAAAAAATACAAACTATTTTAAAAATACATTTTAATAAAACTTTATTTATTGCCCCGCTGCTGCCGGTCAGACTAAATAACCTGTTAAAATTCCCATAAGAGTGCTCTAAATAACCTGTTAAAATTCCCATAAGAGTGCTCTAAATAACCTGTTAAAATTCCCATAAGAGTGCTCTAAATAACCTGTTAAAATTCCCATAAGAGTGCTCGATTCAATATACTTACCCGCTGCCCTTTATTTTTAGACAATTTACTAAGGTCAATATTACCTCATAGTATATAAATACTACGTACAAAATATTACCTACTCCCAGATTAAGCAAAGCTTGCACCATAGGCCAATCAAATTATATCTATAAAAAGCGTTTGCTGGAAATCGTTTTAATACCTTCATTTGGTCCTAAATGCGTGTAATTCGAGTTTGCGCAATCCCAGGAGGTGTGCATAACTTGTGAGCGAGCGAAATTTTCGCTCTTTTTTTGTTTTTTGCTTGTAGCTCGAAAACGGTACACCGACGGAAAATGTCATTCCTTTCAATATTAAACAGGGTTAAATTCTGCATCGAATGAGCATCTTCAAATTCTGTTCAGTGGTTTCCGAAATCAAAAGTTTGAAACCGGGAAAATTTACATGACGTTTTCGAGCAAAAAACTGAAAAAAGAGCAAAATTTATCAAAAACTTGGCTCCAAAAATGTATGCACACCTCCGCGGATTGCGCAAACTCGGATTACACGCATTTCGGACCAAATGAAGGCATTAAAACGATTTCCAGCTTGCTGGAAATTAATTCTTCAGAAAATCTAATTTGTTTGGCCTACCAAGAAAACTAGATAGGTAATTGATATGTAGGTACAGTCGCGGACTGAAAATGTTTATCACATTTCAAAGATTCGATTTCAAGATTTCGATTCCATCTCATACCGCGCGCAAGAAGGTTTAATATGTCATAACAATCCACGTCTATCAATAGTCATTTTATTTCCGGTCAACCTTATGAAACAGAAATGTGCAAGCGATTATTGACCGTAAGGTGGTAAACATTTTTAGCCCGCGACTGTACACATTCACACCATGACTCACAAATGTTTATCCATAGGTATCGAAACTACACAACAACTGTCCCGTCCTCATAATCAAAAGTTAATGCAAATTTCAAAGCCCACAGTAAACTGTATCATAGAACAAAACACACATTTATATTCTGGATCTGACACCGACACAGGTCTGAGTTGCTACAGAACGGTGGTTCGCAAAAAAACATCGCTTGCTTCAAAAGCTGCGGAACCTCGTTAAATCCGATATGAATAATTCCAGTCTTTGTGCATAGCAGTGCTATTTCTACTATGAAAATTCACCTGTGAACCGAAATACCATAAGGGCTAGTTTTCACAAACACTGAAGCCAATTTCAGAATATACGTCGTTATAAACCTTTTGGAGGTTCCAGGAGCTGTATTAAATAATTTCCGATGAGGTTAAGCAAGATTTAAAATAATTTGTAAAGTTGATACGTTATTGTCGCATTTGAGAGCGCGTTTCATTTCAGAGTTCTATGTCAAGAGCTTGACAAACAGGCAGACGGAACTCCTGATGGAAACCGGTTACCGTCGCCTATAGACAAGTTACTTATATGTATTATTAGTATATATTAAAAGCTTTGATTAAGGAAACATCCAGATTGAGTGTCGAAGCTGTGCACGCGTCGAAAAAAATAGCCCCTAACAGTTAGGGGCTAAATCAAATGAAATTGCATAATAGTGTATTTCTCCCGATTTTAATTGGAATATTTCAATAACTGCTATCCTTATGAACGTCACTATGACAAGCAGAATGACGCAGAGGGAGCGTAAAACGTAGCTGTTACGCGCATCAGTCTATAAAAGTTGGCCTGTTTTATATATCCGTGTAGTATGGCGACGTTCTTTCTAGGTATATTTATTTCTATGATTACAAGTAAGTATATTATTCATTAATAAGTTAGGTAAAGTTACAGTATTGTCAATCAAGTTGAATGTCTATGAAAAGTAATTATTTTATTGACTGAGATAGTTGCTATGATGTTCAAAGAAGATATTTATGGAAAGCGGAAAGAGTAAACTGTATTTTTATTACAATGTATACCTAAAACTGCCCCAGAAAAAAAAAAATACTAAATGTACGCTACTTCAGTCACTTGGTTGGTCAACTAGCAATGAGCATCGCTTCCAGTAGCCTCTTCTCCACTTTCAATCTCAAAGTTGGTGGAACCCGCACCTAAATCTCCGTGCACTGAATAAGTAAACCATTGCATTGTGGTGTCCGGCGCATCGTGGCCACACGTTAATGAGCGGGAAGTGGGTCACAGCGGGAGTCAGCGTCCTCGTGAGTAGCACGCGGATTCATTAAGCGGTAAGTCGCTGCAGAATATTCACGTGTTCCTGTTACTTTGGGGAACTGTCGATTGTTTATTTTTTGCAGCGCTTTAAGCAGCTATGGTTTCGTAATCATGTACGAGAGGTATCCTAATAATTGGACTGTTTTACAAAAAACTCAAACCGACTTCAAAGTACACTAAGAAGTAATCAAATCCTGATCTGATGACAATGGGACCAAACGGGAAGTGTACCCTTCCAGACAAAAAAAGAATTTTCCGAATCGGTTAATAAATGACGGTAACAAACATTAAAAAAAAATTACAACCGAATTGAGAACCATCTCCATTTTTTGAAGTCGGTTAAAAAAATAATACAACCGAATTAAGAACCTTCTCCTTTTTTTGAAGTCGGTTAAAAAGTCTCAGCAAAGTAATTTTTATGCCAATCCGTGATTAAAATTGTACCAATAATCCAATGGTTGGTTTCACCAAATTGAGTTCAAAGCTGTTGAAACTTACAAGTCAACATCTTTCAATAAAATGGCACCTGCACTTTAGAGCAAATCTATTTTAAGCTTTTCTCATAAGTTTCGGTTATATCATCATATACCGCTGTGAGGATGTGTACACAACCAGTTTTTTTTCAATAAACTGTCTATTGAAAAAAATACCTGAAAATATTCTGCCGGGAAAATGCATTACATGTGTTAAAAAAAGAACAGGTTTCCCCTACAAAGTGACTTCAATCTTCGATAAAGCTAATTAGTACAAGTATAGCGATAGCGACCTCTTGGAACTGATAGTCCGGGAGAAATGTCAGTTTGTTTTATCTCCGTCGACGAGAAACGTACGAATTTTATAAGATTTCAAAGAGCGAAATTATTAACTTTGCTATATTATCAGCACTATAGAGACTGACTGATTCTAACCATACCCTAGCTCTTATCACTTACACGCAATAAATTCCAAAAAATAAAATAAATAAAGGACCTACTAAGATCTTTTCAATCGTATCAATATTAATTAATATTAATGCATTTTGGCATTCGTTCTCGCGAGGGAAGCGCGTCCTTGTCATTGTTATTTTTTTAACCGCTATCCAAAGGATTTAAATCAAAGTAGACGAAGAATTACTTTCCGATCCTAAGGAATTGGTAACAGTGAGACTAATGTCTCATTAAATATTATAAAGAACGTGTGAAACTTTGATTTGATGACGCGGTATTTAATTAGTTAGTAAGTTATTAATAACATTTTGTAATTATTGTTCGTTCACTAACTTGATATCATATTATATCTCACAAGCTACACTAGTCACCGACCTAACAAATGTCCCAGTCTTACCAAGTACCTACGAAGGTATTACAAGACCCATTTTCAATAATGTATGTCATGGGCGAGCGTGCGTACCAAACTCCTAGGTTTAATCGAATAGTTTGTTGCCAACTCAATTTACTGGTAATAGCTTTGTGTGTCTAATTGTACTGTACTGACAAAGACAGAAGATTTACATGAATAAGCTGTCGCGATGTCGTTGATTATAATTACCGGTGTATTATATTTAAAAAAATAAGTGATATTGGATCTTCCTTAAAGGATCACTTTTAAGGTAAAATTTTATTCAATTAAAGATTTAATTGAAGGTAGAATAATAACAGCAAAGTAACATATATCAAACCAGTAATAACGTATGAATAAGGAATATATTCGTAAAAAGTTTTGCGCTAATTTAATTAGTATAATGCTCAAAGGGAACCTGTAGTTTTGCCAAACTTTGAAAACAGAAGATAAATTACTGCGGCAGTTCTGTGGTATATTCATAAATTTATTAAATTCTATTTTATCTGATTCATTAACTTATTTGCAATTTATATGAGCATTAAAAAGTGGTAGAACCTTTCACGTGCATACTAAAAGTAATTTCTACACACTAATCATCAAAAACGTCACACAAACGATACAAACGTATTTAATGACAACTCAACTGATATTGTGCGCGGGAAAATAATTTAGTCACCAACAATTGGGATCCATTTTTTTCACCGCATACACTTACATAATCAATGGTCAGAAATATCAATGTAGAGAAATCATTCATTCCATTCGTTCAATGTTGCCATTTTACTGCGATTTGTAACTGAGAACATACTTTTTGACATCTTTAGCTAATGCACCTTTAATTATGCCTAAAGTGGTTTTGTGCACCATCTTTAAACTGACGGATTCATTAGCGTTAATAGCTCATTAGGTAATGAAGCTTTAATGGTGATCTTTGTGCAACCGACTGACAGTACATTATAAATATAATGGTGCGTCCATGCTTGGCGAACCGAGCACGAGCCGAGCCACGAACGCTCACACTGCGAGCACGATTCGCGCAGCGTGGACGGGCTTTCGAGCCTCGAACGAGCGCGATTGACAGTTTTTTCACGAACAAAGGGATTCGCATCGTGCTCGTTGTAGGTTCGTTTGTGGCTCGGCTCGTGCTCGATTCGAGTAGCGTACCATAAGAGATACGAGACTGACCATACGGAACTAAAAATTAAGAAGGACACATTGGATTTAGAAAACAGTACCTAATACACATGTTCTGATTGAGGAGAATAGATTATATGAGAGGTAACAGTTTAATGAACTGGTGTTTAATGAACTTTGATTTCTTACCACTTTCGCCCACATATTCAAACAGCCACATCAATTGTTAAGAAAAGACAAAACAGCCTGAATTTTTTAATCAAAGATAAATAAATCATGCCACTATATACAACTGACAATAGGCCAGAATCAGTCGCGTATGTACATCAAGATTCAATTCCATTAGATAGATCCAATATTTGTACATTCTGTGTGCATCGCTGGATTGTGAGGGAAAATGGGGTGATAAATCGTAGTGTGTCACGGTTGATAAAAGTCTGCAATTGTTGAGTGACGTCACATGGCTTGTGAATTAACCCTTCAAGCATTCAACTTCGCTTCATATTATGTATTCCTCGTTCATATTACCCGGGTTTGCTATGTTTTTATTACACTTAGAAACGATGACGTCATCCTGTCGATCTAAAACAACACATAACCGGTAAAAGATTAGCAGTTCACATTAAACCGTGATCATGCATTGATCTTTTCAATTTTCAGCGCTTCAGAGTGCACGTTAGCCATTCATAACTGTAAGGCGGTCACGAGGGCAAGTTGGCAGCCGATAATGTTGAATAGCGAGGTCAGGAGGTAAATGCTTCACTAATCCTCTGCTACGTTCAGTTTAGTTTAGTTTTGGATAAAAAAAAAGTTAAATTGAAAGATCTGCAATGTTTGGTAAAATTGGAAAAAAATAAGATGGAGTGAAAACACGGCTATGGTATAGTCAACATAACTTTTGATATAATAAACTAACAAGTATAATATATGACAAGTTTATTCGCTATTATTATACTTGCATTCGATAATAATATTTTGAGAGAGGTAGAGCAAAGCGTTTATTCGCTCAAAGAGCAGCTCGACTGGGGACACAGAATACCGCAGCCAAATAACTTTATGTTGTGTAAAGTGTGTTCCTGCACGTGAGTAAGGTCGCCAGAGCTCATAGGGGAGGGGGGAAAGGTCGGTAACGCGTGAGCGATGCTTCGTGTGTTGCAAGCGTCCATATGGCTACGGTAACCGCTTACCATCAGGTGGGCTTGTTTACCGACTTAGTCGTATAAAAGTAAATAAAAAAGAAAAATATATTTAATAAGTGATTCAAATACTCTCTCCTTGTTAGGTGCAGCACAGACGACAGACCGCACCGCGCCGAACATTTGAGTCTGTGAAAATAGAACCTATACAATTCTAAGCAGTAACGCACATGACGCGCAAAACGTCCGGCGCACAACCCTTTTCACACAGACTTTTTGTGTGCCGCAGACTAAAGTCCATCGTCTGCGCTGCACCTTATAGTGACGTAGTGTTGAAATATACAGCATGTCTCGATTTCATTTCTTAATTAAAAACGTAAGGGGGTAAAGAAGGGGGCGCGGGTGAAACCGCGGGCGGAAAGCTAGTATCTACCCACAATGGATTTAATTAAAGTTTCCATCTCCAGACCTAAGACACTAGCAGTCAATGTCACAAGTCTAATAAATGTTGGGCTGTTACACGCGATAACAAAGACTAGCCAGGCTTTCTGTATTATGTCTTTGAGACGCTTCAACACCTGTGGTATGGTACAGCGATTTGTTTAAAGATATTGCGCCATTAAAAACTATGATGGGTAAACACACTACTTTATTACGAAAACAAAGATTTCCAGCCATTTGACGTGCTTGTATTTCATTGTCTGTTTTTTTATACGTCGTCGTTGTCGGTAAACGGTAACCGTAGCTATATGGACGCTGAGCAATACTCGGGGCATCACTCCCGCGTTACCAACCCTTCCCCCACCTCGATCAGCTCTTTATATTAGGTAATCTTATTACAACCGGTAAAATAAAAACCATCGATGAAAATTGCCTCAATGCTTGAAAGGGATGGTTGTTCTTCTAATGGGCTAGTTTCCTGAAAAAATCTATTTAGTCCGTCTTTCCGGACGGTCGTTCCGTCCGTATGTAGACACGTATTTTTTCTTTTGTTAATTAAAAATACAACCGAATTAAGAACCTTCTCCTTTTTTTGAAGTCGGTTAAAAAGTCTCAGCAAAGTAATTTTTATGCCAATCCGTGATTAAAATTGTACCAATAGTCCAATGGTTGGTTTCACCAAATTGAGTTCAAAGCTGTTGAAACTTACAAGTCAACATCTTTCAATAAAATGGCACCTGCACTTTAGAGCAATCTATTTTAAGCTTTCCTCACAACTTTCGGTTATATCATTATATACTATTGTTAGGTTGTGTACACAACCAGGTTTTTTTTCAATAGACTGTCTATTGAAAAAAATACCTGAAAATATTCTGCCAGGAAAATTCATTACATGTGTTAAAAAAAGAACAGGTTTCCCCTACAAAGTGACTTCAATCTTCGATAAAGCTAATTAGTACAAGTATAGCGATAGCGACCTCTTGGAACTGATAGTCCGGGAGAAATGTCAGTTTGTTTTATCTCCGTCGACGAGAAACGTACGAATTTTATAAGATTTCAAAGAGCGAAATTATTAACTTTGCTATATTATCAGCACTATAGAGACTGACTGATTCTTACCATACCCTAGCTCTTATCACGTACACGCAATAAATTCCAAAAAATAAAATAAATAAAGGACCTACTAAGATCTTTTCAATCGTATCAATATTAATTAATATTAATGCATTGTGGCATTCGTTCTCGCGACGGAAGCGCGTCCTTGTCATTGTTATTTTTTTAACCGCTATCCAAAGGATTTAAATCAGAGTAGACGAAGAATTACTTTCCGATCCTAAGGAATTGGTAACAGTGAGACTAATGTCTCATTAAATATTATAAAGAACGTGTGAAAGTTTGATTTGATTACGCGGTATTTTAATTAGCGAGTTATTAATAACATTTTATAATTATTGTTCGTTCACTAACTTGATATCATATTATATCTCACAAGCTACACTAGTCACCGACCTAACAAATGTCCCAGTCTTCCCAAGTATCTACGAAGGTATTACAAGACCCCATTTTCAATAATGTATGTCATGGGCGAGCGTGCGTACCAAACTCCTAGGTTTAATCGAATAGTTTGTTGCCAACTCAATTTACTGGTAATAGCTTTGTGTGTCTAATTGAACTGTACTGACAAAGACAGAAGATTTACATGAATAAGCTGTCGCGATGTCGTTGATTATAATTACCGGTGTATTATATTTAAAAAAATAAGTGATATTGGATCTTCATTAAAGGATCACTTTTAAGGTAAAATTTTATTCAATTAAAGATTTAATTGAAGGTAGAATAATAACAGCACAGTATCATATATCAAACCAGTAATAACGTATGAATAAGGAATATATTCGTAAAAAGTTTTGCGCTAATTTAATTAGTATAATGCTCAAAGGGAACCTGTAGTTTTGCCAAACTTTGAAAACAGAAGATAAATTACTGCGGCAGTTCTGAGTGTGCTGCTTATATTTACTGACACACAAATTCTGTATAGTATCTTATATTTTTTTGAGAAATACACACAATACATTATAAATATAATGGTGCGTCCATGCTTGGCGAACCGAGCACGAGCCGAGCCACGAACGCTCACACTGCGAGCACGATTCGCGCAGCGTGGACGGGCTTTCGAGCCTCGAACGAGCGCGATTGACAGTTTTTTCACGAACAAAGGGATTCGCATCGTGCTCGTTGTAGGTTCGTTTGTGGCTCGGCTCGTGCTCGATTCGAGTAGCGTACCATAAGAGATACGAGACTGACCATACGGAACTAAAAATTAAGAAGGACACATTGGATTTAGAAAACAGTACCTAATACACATGTTCTGATTGAGGATAATAGATTATATGAGAGGTAACAGTTTAATGAACTTTGATTTCTTACCACTTTCGCCCACATATTCAAACAGCCACATCAATTGTTAAGAAAAGACAAAACAGCCTGAATTTTTTAATCAAAGATAAATAAATCATGCCACTATATACAACGGACAATAGGCCAGAATCAGTCGTGTATGTACATCAAGATTCAATTCCATTAGATAGACCCAATATTTGTACATTCTGTGTGCATCGCTGGATTGTGAGGAAAAATGGGGTGATAAATCGTAGTGTCACGGTTGATAGAAGTCTGCAATTGTTGAGTGACGTCACATGGCTTGTGAATTTACCCATCAAGCATTCAACTTCGCTTCATATTATGTATTTGTCATTCATATTATCCGGGTTTTCTGTTTTTATTACATTTAGAAACGATGACGTCATCCTGTCGATCTAAAACAACACATAACCGGTAAAAGATTAGCAGTTCACATTAAACCGTGATCATGCATTGATCTTTTCAATTTTCAGCGCTTCAGAGTGCACGTTAGCCATTCATAACTGTAAGGCGGTCACGAGGGCAAGTTGGCAGCCGATAATGTTGAATAGCGAGGTCAGGAGGTAAATGCTTCACTAATCCTCTGCTACGTTCAGTTTAGTTTAGTTTTGGATAAAAAAAAAGTTAAATTGAAAGATCTGCAATGTTTGGTAAAATTGGAAAAAAATAAGATGGAGTGAAAACACGGCTATGGTATAGTCAACATAACTTTTGATATAATAAACTAACAAGTATAATATATGAAAAGTTTATTCGCTATTATTATACTTGCATTCGATAATAATATTTTGAGAGAGGTAGAGCAAAGCGTTTATTCGCTCAAAGAGCAGCTCGACTGGGGACACAGAATACCGCAGCCAAATAACTTTATGTTGTGTAAAGTGTGTTCCTGCGCGTGAGTAAGGTCGCCAGAGCTCATAGGGGAGGGGGGAAAGGTCGGTAACGCGTGAGCGATGCTTCGTGTGTTGCAAGCGTCCATATGGCTACGGTAACCGCTTACCATCAGGTGGGCTTGTTTACCGACTTATTCGTATAAAAGTAAATAAAAAAGAAAAATATATTTAATAAGTGATTCAAATACTCTCTCCTTGTTAGGTGCAGCACAGACGACAGACCGCACCGCGCCGAACATTTGAGTCTGTGAAAATAGAACCTATACAATTCTAAGCAGTAACGCACATGACGCGCAAAACGTCCGGCGCACAACCCTTTTCACACAGACTTTTTGTGTGCCGCAGACTAAAGTCCATCGTCTGCGCTGCACCTTATAGTGACGTAGTGTTGAAATATACAGCATGTCTCGATTTCATTTCTTAATTAAAAACGTAAGGGGGTAAAGAAGGGGGCGCGGGTGAAACCGCGGGCGGAAAGCTAGTATCTACCCACAATGGATTTAATTAAAGTTTCCATCTCCAGACCTAAGACACTAGCAGTCAATGTCACAAGTCTAATAAATGTTGGGCTGTTACACGCGATAACAAAGACTAGCCAGGCTTTCTGTATTATGTCTTTGAGACGCTTCAACACCTGTGGTATGGTACAGCGATTTGTTTAAAGATATTGCGCCATTAAAAACTATGATGGGTAAACACACTACTTTATTACGAAAACAAAGATTTCCAGCCATTTGACGTGCTTGTATTTCATTGTCTGTTTTTTTATACGTCGTCGTTGTCGGTAAACGGTAACCGTAGCTATATGGACGCTGAGCAATACTCGGGGCATCACTCCCGCGTTACCAACCCTTCCCCCACCTCGATCAGCTCTTTATATTAGGTAATCTTATTACAACCGGTAAAATAAAAACCATCGATGAAAATTGCCTCAATGCTTGAAAGGGATGGTTGTTCTTCTAATGGGCTAGTTTCCTGAAAAAATCTATTTAGTCCGTCTTTCCGGACGGTCGTTCCGTCCGTATGTAGACACGTATTTTTTCTTTTGTTAATTAAAGAAAAAATACGAGGATATGGTTTGTTTAAGTTCCGCGTGACGTCACGGTGTGGCACACTTTTTAGTAACAAGTGACGTCACGAGCCCCACTCCCGAACTTATTAGCGCTTTATCTTCGTCAATTGTTAATGATATGGCAAAGCAAAAAATACGTGTCTAATATTTTTTGATAATCTAACTGACTGACTAATTAGAATTATTTTTTTTTACTCAGGAAACATCCCTAATGCTTAAATATTTACGTTGTCATTGTAAAAGGCTTAGCCAGTTTGCGAATAAAGATATACCCCCTTACTCATAAAGCGCTATTTAATATCCTGTTTAAATGGTCACGTAAATAATGTCACATTATTTGACAATGACAATAGAGTGACGTTATTTACGTGACCCTTTAAACAGTATATTACTTAAATAAGTATATAAGTAAGGGGGATATTCAATACTGACTGTGTGAATGAAGCACATAAAAAAAACCGGCCAAGTGCGAGTCAGACTCGCGCACCGAGGGTTCCGTACAAACCTGTAGGTATATAAGTAAATGGTAGTATAGACCTGAGTATTTGATATTAATTTTAATTTATGACCTATTAAAAAAAAACTACTTACTAGATCTCGTTCAAACCAATTTTCAGTGGAAGTTTGCACCGTAATGTACATCATATATTTTTTATAGATTTATCATTCTCTTATTTTAGAAGTTACAGGGGGGGGGACACACATTTTACCACTTTGGAAGTGTCTCTCGCGCAAATTATTCAGTTTAGAAAAAAATGATATTAGAAACCTCAATATCATTTTTGAAGACCTATCCATAGACACCTCACACTTAAGGGTTTGATGAAAAAAAAAAAAATTTGTTTCAGTTCTAAGTATGGGGAACCCCCAAAATTTATTGTTTTTTTTCTATTTTTGTGTAAAAATCTTAATGCGGTTCACAGAATACATCTACTTACCAAGTTTCAACATTATAGTTCTTATAGTTTCGGAAATAAATGGCTGTGACATACACGGACAGACAGACAGACAGACAGACAGACAGACAGACAGACAGACAGACAGACAGACAGACATGACGAATCTATAAGGGTTCCGTTTTTTGCCATTTGGCTACGGAACCCTAAAAACGCTCACATTGCGAATTTTTTCATACCTTGGGATAAGAAAACGAGAATTTACTACATACATTAGCTATATATTGAATTGAAATGTTTACATATTGAGAAATCAAGTAACCTTCCTAATACTTATACTATGTAATATTGAAGCTCCACCACCAAATATTAATATTTGTACAACCATCGAAACAGTTTTCTACGAATTCCCTCGATATCAAACTGTATATGAAACTCAAGCTTAAGAACTCATATGTCAAACAAATCAACTAAACATCAAATTCATTATGAGCGTCCTCAAAGTACTTACAAGGTTACACATACATCCCTGAACGCGACATGTACCGAATAAAATTACTTTTATGTTGACTTTGCTGTGAACTTTGAACCTTCTTCAATATATGCTTAAGTCATGTAGAGTTACAATAAACTAGTTGCTCCTTTAAATTGTCGCAAAGTGTGAGACACCGTGTCGTTGTTGGAAAACGTTGTTAGTCTAGGGAGCATATTGAATTAAGTTGAGTCGAGTGTAATAATGTTACTTGTATAGAGTAGGAAGACGCGAGCAGATTATTAAGGTAAGCGCTTACCATCAAGCGAGACTTATGCTTTTAAGCCGACTTCAAAATAATTGGACTGTTTTACAAAAAACTTAAACCGACTTCAAAGTACACGAAGAAGTAATCAAATACTGATCTGATGACAATGTGACCAAACGGGAGGTGTACCCTTCCAGACAAAAAAAATAATTTTCCAAATCGGTTCACAAATGACGGAGCTATGAGGTAACAAACATAAAAAAAAAAAAAAAAAAACATACAACCGAATTGAGAACCTCCTCCTTTTTTTGAAGTCGGTTAAAAAAGAGGAGGTTCTCAATTCGGTTGTATTTTTTTTTATGTTTGTCTCCTCACCTCATCACTGACCAAGGTGAGATTATTGTCAAATACAGATCTATAAATAGTTAAAAATAGAACAAGAATTACCTACCTAGTTTTAAGTGGCGATTCAATAGTCATTCTTAGTAATATATAGATTTTTTTTTTTTTAATTTTACTGTTTTTTTCCCCAAAAATTTGCATACAATTTAATTTCAGCATTTAAATTCAGAGAATGTCAGCTTTCAATCAAAGAAAACAAAAACAACAGTTTAATAATTTCCAGACCACGAATTTTATTTTTTCGTTTTTAGGGTTCCGTAGCCAAATGGCAAAAAACGGAACCCTTATAGATTCGTCATGTCTGTCTGTCTGTCTGTCTGTCTGTCCGTGTATGTCACAGCCATTTATTTCCGAAACTATAAGAACTATAATGTTGAAACTTGGTAAGTAGATGTATTCTGTGAACCGCATTAAGATTTTTACACAAAAATAGAAAAAAAACAATAAATTTTGGGGGTTCCCCATACTTAGAACTGAAACTCAATTTTTTTTTTTCATCAAACCCATAAGTGTGGTGTGTCTATGGATAGGTCTTCAAAAATGATATTGAGGTTTCTAATATCATTTTTTTCTAAACTGAATAGTTTGCGCGAGAGACACTTCCAAAGTGGTAAAATGTGTGTCCCCCCCTGTAACTTCTAAAATAAGAGAATGATAAATCTATAAAAAATATATGATGTACATTACGGTGCAAACTTCCACTGAAAATTGGTTTGAACGAGATCTAGTAAGTAGTTTTTTTTTAATAGGTCATAAGTTGAAATTAATATCAAATACTCAGGTCTATACTACCATTTACTTATATACCTACAGGTTTGTACGGAACCCTCGGTGCGCGAGTCTGACTCGCACTTGGCCGGTTTTTGTTAGAGTAAATATGCTTACATTTTGTACAGGAATATTTATTTCCGTTTCCAAGTTCGGACAAGGAAATGATTTAGAGACTTTTATTTGCACATGTTTTACCTATGAGTAAAATATGGAGGTTCGATATAAAGCCAATAAGGTATTCGTGCGGCGATCGGAAGTGTATTATAGATGGAGCAACTTGAGTATTCTAAACATCAAACGCTGGCAGTCAGCTGTCCATATATCAAATAATGTTAGACCAACTTTATACATTATTTTTTATATTATGAATAGACCTGTGTTTTAAAAAAAAACAAAAAAAAAGCAGTCAAAATCATTCATTCAAATAGGAGAATTCGCGCAGGCACTTATGAAAAGTCAGACTCTAATACTCTAATACCGGTTCGGAAGGTTCCATTTGCTGAGAAGAGCCGGCAATAAACTCAGCAATTACTCTTTTCAAACAAGCTTAGATAGTCAGCTGCTGCTTGAGAAACCAGCAGCATGACTAAGACCTAATTCATAGTCATGTGAAGGCCGAGGGCCCACGATTGGCAAAAAATAACATATTTGAATAAATATCGTGCTCTTAATCTTTCTATTTTTTTCTAACTAGCTGTCCCCCGCGGTTTCACCCGCGTTCCCGCGATAGAAAGTAGCCTATGTCCTTATACATATCAAAGGCTATCAGTATGCCAAATTTCATCGTTTTCGGTTGAGTTAAGGCGTGAAGGCGTACCAAACAAATAAACTCACTTTCGCATTTATTATATTAGTTAGGATATTACAATGAATATACATGTAACTTTAAAATCAAATATCATTATTCCCATGGCGATACCATAAATCTTGTTGACCTAAAATTCCAAAAGTACGATACTGACGGAACAAAATTGAATAGGTAAATTAAATGAATAGTAGAAATCAAACCTATCGCAGAGATTGCGCGAAAATTTTCAAAATAAAGTAAATAGCCCTGCAATAGCACAGTGGTCGGATAAATTAGAGAGTGGACTAGGGAATTTGTTGGAAACGAGCTAATAGAACGTCCATTGGAGTTTCGGATTTCGGTATATTATTATGCACCATATCGATTTCTGTCATGAACCGAATTTCAGCTTGGGGTTTCTCTCATTTCTGATGGGGAAATTCTAGTTTTGTTTTATTTTCATTTATACATTTATTTTCGATGGATTTTTAACCGACTTCAAAAAAAGGAGGAGGTTCTCAATTCGGTTGTATTTTTTTTTTTGTTGCCTCATAACTCCGTCATTTATCAACCGATTTGGAAAATTCTTTTTTTATCTGGAAGGGCACACTTCCCGTTTGGTCCCATTGTCACCAGATTACTTCTTAGTGTACTTTGAAGTCAGTTTAAGTTTTTTTGTAAAACAGTCCAATTATTCTAGTTCAATATCGACGATTTAAACACTTCCTTTAAACATTTGACCATTGTGGATCACAACGAATTACCACACTCACTATTAGGAAGATACTATCTTTATTACAACATCATATTCGCAGAAAAAACTGTAATAGTTTGTCATTCATAAAATCGTCAGATGCTTCCAGAAAACAATGACATAAAACTGATTTTACTGCGTCCTTAACGGCTACATTGCTAAAACATAACTATTATAACGTCTATATTATAACCTCAAATATGCATAAAACTACCAGCGTCATAAAACTTAGTTTTTATTATTTTTTCATAGCCCGTCGTTTTACTTACATATCGTTTTAGTTTTATATGTAGATATGAAAAGAAAATAAGTTTTGTACTTACTTTAACGGTTTTTTATGAATAATATGTTTCTAAAAAACCTTTTCATGGCTGCCTTTTTTGATATAATACATCGAAATCCTTATTTAGGGCCCATTTTTTTACGATATAATAAAAAGTAGAAAAAAATGTATATAGCTTTTATAAATAATCATGTTTTAACTAGGTATTCAGAAAATGTCAGCATAAAAAACACGTTTCGAATTTTGTACAGCTTACACACAAAACATACTGACTGAACAATAAAATGAAGCATAGCTTTTAACATTTTTATCTGTAACAAATTGATACGGTTTCTTGGTCTGTAGGTAAGTTTTTCTCTAATACAAAACTCAAATAGTGTAACTGTGTAGTGTCTGCATTTGAAGACTTTCAAAATTATGTGAACTTCTAGATTTAGAATTGTAGCGTGCTTATGAACACACTATTGAAGATGCTTTAGCTTCAACAATATTTATGTACGTAATTTTGATCACCATTTCAGTACATGTACACTAATCGAAACAATTAAAATTGACAGTGAGTTACATCAGTACCCCGAGTGTAAAGAATTGACGTTTGTAAACGCTTACTAATTAGTTTGCGTTTACGACACTTCTCTATAGGAATTGGCACAGCGCCTCTAGCGGAATACACATGGTACTAATTTCTCCCATACAAATTTATAGTTAACGTTGTTAACTAACATAAGTAAGCGTTTATTGACGTCAATTCTTTACACTCGGGGTACTGGTATCAAGTATATAGAATATTTATTTTATTTTCATCTTAAACTTAACAGTGTGGAATAAATCAAACCGAAACTCCTGCAATCCAAACGGTACATTTATTAAAAGAACATTACAAAACAACAATACATTATCATATACCTCGTTTACTTTCACAGTGTATTTTACAAGATGTTTCACTAGTAAATCTATTTTCATTGCCACCACAACCTGAGTATAACATCCGCATACATTTCCTTCTCACAACGTCGTAGAACCAAACGAAGTACCTTCCAGCACAGGATCCTATTGAAGGTGCTTGGTAACAATAGTAAGGTACATTCTTTAAAGCTGGGAACGGTCCGTCTATCGCCCCTGAAATAAATAAAGTTAAGCCTATTATCCTCGAAGAGGTAGTGAAAACACACACTAACCCCCTTATTAATAAATAAGGTGTAAGTCAAGTATAGTTACTAACTGCAACTTTACACAACATAAAATTATTTGGCTGCGGTATTCTGTAAGGTGGAGGTACTTCCCCAGTCGAGCTGCTCTTTGAACGAATTAACGCTAAACTCTACCTCTCTTACTCTTCTCTTTACTCTCTCTTCTCTTCTTTTCTAATGTCATATTAATAAAAATAAAATAAAAGGGCTGAGGCTATCTTTATACCTGAGTGTTACTAGACTGAGTCCTAATTTGAAAAACGTAGTATGCCTCTCAACCTGTTTTATAAATCAAAATCGACAAAATCGTAATGTTTCTAACTTGGGAATCAAACCCAGAGCTTCTCATCTCAAACCTAGTTCCATATCAACCTTAAATGAAACTGAAATGTGATTGAAAGTGTAATATCCGATGTCGGGAGTCAAAAGCAATTAATTGCCATGTAACATCTGGTCAACTTGAAACATTGAATGGAACGCAATGGTTTTTATTGGATAAAAAAAGATTTAAGGTTTATATGCTCAGCCGAATGGCATTGAATTAAAGCCATTATAATTAGACATATACTAAAGTGTGGTTTTGCATTCTTGTAGTATTTTTCTTTTCTACATAGTTACTTTCTTTTTTTTGTAAAGCTTTTATTAATTTTTAGAATTCATTTTCTATAGGATAGGGTAATTAATATTTAAACAAATCGATGACATGTTTTTGTTACAAAAATCTTTTTATGATGACTGTACTTTTTGATGTCTGTAATGTATACCAAATTTCAGCTCAATCGGACACTGGGAAGTGGGTGAAATTTTACTTGCAAGATTAGATTACAGACCGATGAAACTAAATTAAAGCTTGTACAAACAATGGTTGCTGAAATATACCGCTGTGAACGACATATAGGCTACATTCCGAATTGGATAATATCGCTCATAGTGCTCACAGCAATAATTTGCGTACCGAGTTAGATATCACGTTAATGACACCTGAGAACTGTCAACAATTCGGAACGCACGTGAACGCGCTCACGTATTCAAAACAGAACATTTGAGAATTTAATTAAAATCTGAATTAACAATGCGCTAGGACTCCTTATATCTTATATTAGTTGACTCGCAAAAAGGAATATCCGCTGTTTTATTATTTTTCTCTCGTACAATCATAAAAAGTATCTTTGCCAAATGGAAAACCAAGAATCTTATTAGATTTTTGGCGAAAACACAATAATTAACCGTCACTTTTATCAGCGCTCACGGTGATATCAGTTTAGGGCATTGTCGGTGTGAGCGCAAGATGGCGCATGTCATGACGTCATCTATGACGTTTCACGGGACATCGTGATCGCACTCAAACTAATATGGAACGGGTTTAAGCACGTTCAAATCGATTACAGCGTCAATTCGGAATGCAGCCATAGACTGACGGAGTGGCACGGGTTTCATTCTTACCTTTTTGTTTAGGAACCCTAAAAAGTATCAAAAATTACATAAATCATATAGAAATTAAAACCACACTTGTATAAAGATGTAACGCTGATGGTATATCCTGCTAGATGTAAGAGTGCTGCCTTAATTGCCCTAACTTGACTTAATTACAATTATTATCATTAACTTACGTCCATCTTTAACATAATTATGAAAATGATCACCATAGCCACTGAAAACACGGGTTGCCATTAAGCAAAGAAATATTAAACACGTGTACATGATGATCTACTGAAACCTTTGGTATATTGTCTCGTAATGAAACAATTTCAGTTTGAATTATCTGAAACAATCAAGCGTTTCATCAGAATTATCAGAAACAATTAAACGTATCGCTGATGTGTGGTTTATTGCCGCAATCTGTTTGGATTCTAACTAAAATGAAATGTTTCTATTTTGATTTCTCGCTGGCTATACTATATCAAGCGATATTGTGATGGAAAATTACAAGCTACTCGTATTTCTAGTTGGGCTAATTTCAACAAGAACCATTACTAAAATCAGTATTTATTACTGCGAATTACAGTTGTTAATTAACAGGCTCCATCTCAGAAGTAATAAGGAAATAATATACAGTTCATGGTGAAAACAAAACTAGTTTCAGGTATAGGTACAAAAGCCATTACAAGTTCTTTTACTATGTCTTGTGATTGACCGGCCGGTAAGTGAAGATGAGGCCGAAGGTGGTAAGCACACAAAGCAAAGAAGAACTGGCTCTCACGTGCAGCTGTCGGTACACACCGATAGGTGCTTGGTGATAGATTTTCTGTATGAGCGTGGTGCTCGTGGTGTAGCATGATAAGCCGTTCTTAATCGATCGGCAAGTTAAGCTACCACCGTTGTGGTCGGTACCTGGATGGTTGACCGCCTAGTGGTATTTCAAATCGAGCGTTTCCGTGCTTCAGAAGGCACGTAAACCCGTTGGTCCCGGTTATCACTTAATTGTGATAGTGGTTAAGCTAGTTGGAGGCCTTCTAGGCTGCTTGAAAACTCCAACAGTATAGGTTGACCACTAGCCTACCTCCACCGATCCGCAGTGGGCACGCGTGGTGAGGTATCTGCCCATTCCCTTTCACCCTGATTTGTGAAAGGAGGCCTGAACTCAGCAGTGGGACATTACAGGCTGATGATGAAGATATCCACGTAGAGATGAAGTAAAGTAAAGATGAAGAACCGAACCAGGTTTACAAATGCATTTCATTTTCCCCGCAAACTGTCGAGCGATTGCACAACTTTCATCAAATCATCTCCTGCAATACTTTTGTATGGTTTTATTGACTTAACCTGACCATGAATATATAACTGAATTAAAGCTCATATGAATCTGCTCTAGGCAGTCAGTTAGCATCGAATATAGATATTTTAACCAGCTGCCGAAGAATGTCACCAGATTTATCTACAGTCTTGTCAGATAAGCAAGCTGTTCTCAGTCGTATTATATGACAAATGAACAGCCGAATTTGTGTGCGTAAAATTTCGACACAAAGTTCCATTTTGTTTGAAGGATGTTACATAATATCGTATAGTCAAAGCCCTAACAAGGCCGTTTGTAAGGAAATCCCGTCTTCAAGTCAAATAACCGTTTTTGTATGAAATCTGTTTTGCAGATTTTTAGATCAAAGAGAGTAAATGCCATGTTTCTGTAATTTTATACAAGTTTTCAGGATTGGGGATTAGGGAACATAAGACGCATAAAATGTCCCTGTCACACTGACAATGACAGTAAGGTGACGTTAGTTACGAGACCGTTTGATTATTTGATTATTATATATTATAAATGCGAAAGTGAGTTTGTTTGTTACGCCATCACGCCTTAACTACTCATCGGATCATCATGAAATTTGGCATGCAGATAGCCTATGGTATGGAGGAGGACATACTTTTTATGTCGGGAACGCGGGTGAAACCGTGGGGCACAGCTAGTTTGATAATAAATGTATGAGTAATGCCGATTATGTTTCCCCAAGCGCCCCTTCGAAAAAGACAATGGCCCTGATTCTGTTGTTTACAACTAAACTAATTTTAATCTCACTATGCCTCTTTCTAACAAAGAACATAAGAAAAGGATGTAAGAAATGTGCTGTGAAATTAGTCCAATGCTTGTTTTGAATATAAATTTAGTCGCCATCTATCGCGGTTACGCCTAAATACACGCAAAATAACACGGAAAAGATTAATTTGACAGCTTTAAATATGTTCTATCCTTTTTACCAATACCAATTCCCTTTCAGTTTATTTATTTAGATTAGTTAAAGGTTAATTAAAGCAGCATTTCTATTTAATTTTAATTTTAGATTTCTTATTAATTATAAAATTAGAAAGAATCCCTAGATGTACGAAAAGTTGTATAAAACCATTTTCATAAAATCTCATTAGGTACTGTAACATCGTTGGGAACGTTACAAACGCTTTTATTAAATTGTCACAAATAGGTACTTACTTTAATTTTTTTTTTTTAGATTAGAATTTATGTTTATTTACAACAAATATGTACAAAATACAATCTATATTTACAAAATATAATCTATATATAGAAAATTTCCTCAAGCCTGCCGCTGCTTCCGATTAACGGCAAGGTTCCCAGAAGGCTGGCAGCGTTTCCTCTTTGGATAGCCAAGCTGACGCGTTGGCGGAAAAAGCTCCCCGCCCGCTGGTCTCCGGAGGTCTCGATCAATTTTGAAGACAAGGTGCGAGCAAAACGGCGAGCTTCTGACCCCCATGGTCCCAAGGTCTCGACCGCAAAAGGCATAAAAATATAATTGGGTCCAATCGATGCATATTTTTTGAATTTTGAATTTTCCGCACTGGCCGCCGCTGCCCCTGCAGCTTTACAAGTAGCCGGTAAGTGAGATGGCGCGAGTGTATCGACACATGTGGCATCCCACACCAGCGACTTGCCGACACTCCAAGGGATCAAAGACATACCATCCGGTCTCTTGCCATCGCCCCGCGCAATACCGACTGGTTCCAGTACGGAAGGCACGTTAGCGACAACAAGAGCCCTGCGGATAATGTCATTAATAGCCGAGTGCCGTGATATTCGACCAGCACTTAGGGAGCACGAAAGTCCATGGTGGCCGAGCTCATTGACGAGGTCTCCGCAGCGGCAGCGATGAGGCTGATTGGTCCTGCAACCAAGACGAAGACAAATACACAGACTTAATGTTATACGGTCTAACATTGTCCCGGTATTTGTGGATGGAATAGCTTGTAGCCAGTGACCTGAGTCACTCTGAGAGACGGCTAACAAGCGCGCGCGGTCTGTATCTATCGAAAAGTTTGAAAATAAATTTTGCCAAGTTTTTTCACAAAGAGGCTTGTCCCACGCTCTCTGAGAGTGACTCAAGGTTGGAATATTTGTGCCTGGACAAGCTGCCTGCCAGGCGTCTCTAGCATCGGACAGGTAAGAAACCTCAACAGATCCAATAGAAGGGTCCAAAACAGATCTGACAAGGCTGCCCACACTGTATACCGAGGATAGAAACGCCGGTACTGATATGCTTGAAATTTTCCGCACTCCTAGGCCACCATAACACACGGGTAGGGTGGCCTGAGACCACACTTTGTTTTCACAAAAACTGCAATTTAGAATTTTGGAAAGAGACGTTTTGATCATATTATCCAAAGTATCTAATATGTGAACGAATTTAAATAAGTGCGTACTGCGGAGTAAATAGGTAAACTTAGGCACGAAAAGGCAGAGTCGAACAATAAAAAATGCATAATGGGCATTAATTTCATAAAGTCTATTTGAAGAGTCATTAAAATTTTGAATCTTTTCCTCAAAGAAACTAGGTATGGATTCATCTAAGACTGGGGCTCCGAGAAGATGAAGCGACTCCTTTGACAGTAACTTAATATTGGGAGCCAAAACATTAAAATTTTGAATTAATTCTGGTTTTTCAGATTCTGGGAAAGAATCTAAAATAAGGAGCTCACATTTGGAGCTATTGAATTCTAGGCCAATCTTTTTAAAATTTTCTGTCAATGTTTTAAAATCACTGAGAACGGAAGCCGCATCACCCCCCAGCGTACCATCGTCTAGATACCATACATTAAATTTAGATTGTAACCCAGAAATAATTGAATGGATGGCCAAACTGAAGATAGCTGGACCGAGAGGGTCGCCCTGTTGACAACCCATGGCGGAAATAAGTGGGTGTTCTCTGAAAAAAAGTTTTGATGGATGCCCATAGCATTGCCAAAGGTAAGGATATACGTCAGGGCAGATATCCCGAATTTGGGTCAATAAAGCGCCCCTATCGACAGAGTTAAATGCATTTTTTATGTCAACTTTAAGCAGCACTTCACCTCCGTTATTTAATAGAAAGGTCCGAGCCGCATGAACAGCTGCCTCACAACCTCCCTTTGAGCCAAAACCGAGTTGAATGGGCTGAAATATTTCCGAAAGTTTCGGGAGAATGTGACGACAACAAATTTTGGAGGCCATACGACGGATAGTATTACCCACAGCGATGGGTCTTACTCCGCCATCTTTTTTGGATAGCGCGCAAAGGTTGGCCCCATAAATGATCTCAGTGAATGGGCTTGGCACCTTTCCTGCCAACATTAAATTTATAAGAGAGGTTAATTTCGATAATAATTTGGTACCAGCGTCTCCGGCGGCACCACAGACAAGATCTTTGTAATGCTGTGGTGTAAAACCGTCGAGACCGCCAGCAGAACCAGGTTTAAATGACATAATGACGCTCAAGAGATCTTGGGCGTTACAATTTAGAACAGATTGGTCTAAAGATGGGGGATCTGGGAGGTTTATATTTGAAAGCGGAGATGGATGTTTAGATTCTAAAGCAGACAGGGTTTCAGGTGTGTCTGAAGCGACAACATCGCTAGAAAAGAGCAGATGTGCTGCCCCCTTGAAATCGCCATCATTTGCTTTTGATTCTATTTTTCTTATAGTGTTTGCCTGATTATGCTTTTTTTGAATTTTGGGAAAATTTAATAATTAATTAAATTAATTAAATTAATTTAATTAAATTAGACCCATCATATATCACAGGGCTTCCAATAATGGGACTCCATATGGTGCCTTGAATTATTGGAGATATATCCACAAATATTATTCCTGAGACACCAAATATACTTTATTTTGAGTACAATTCTTCCCATTATTACTTTCGACAGGTGAATTTTTTTTTCTAGCCAGTATGGGCAACTTCCGAACTACAGTTCTTAGAGACGCTGAAAGGAAACCCAAGCTGAATTTTGAAGAAAATAAAAATGCAATAAGAGTTTATTTAAAAAAAATAGTTTATTCGGAGATGTGGATTTTTTTCAATAAAATTTTGTTTTTCCAAATTCTGCTTCTACGTCACAGTATGAACAAAATTATGAATGTATAACGTATAGTCTTGCTCACAAGTTGCTAGAAGTTATCCAAAATATTATTTTATATTTTCCTTGACCATGGTTTTAACCTGCGTAAAGTTTGACGGGGTGGAGCAGATCTCGCAGGGACCTCACTATGTTTAGCCATAAAGAAAGAAGAAGAAGAGAAAAATTCATCCTGTATACTCCAATAAAAACTATTCTTATTACAACTCAATCACATCTTACTAATATACATAATACCAACTCATCTGAAAACTTCATACACGCATTAGATACAAAATCCCAAAACCGTTTATCAAGGCTAACGTGTACAAGCAATTAATCAATAAGACAGCGGATCTGGAACCCTGTGCCGTAGTCATGACAACGGCAGTTCAGCTAAAAATAAAATGTACAAATTAAATCGTACAGAAGCTGATTATGTTACTTAAGTCGCAGAAAGGTATTGCGAAGTCTATAAAAGAACACTTAATTGGTTCGTTTGACATCGAACAGATTTTTAAACCGTACCTAATACGAATCTGAGAAAAGAGATAGAAGAATTACTCAGTTTTTAGATACGTCTAGGATTAAGTAATTATTAAATGATGACTTTTTATAACGCAGATGTGCAGATTACAATGTCACCGTGTTTAATTATGTTAGAGTAATTACTTATATTAGTAACTTTTGTGTATTTATTCTGGCAACCCTATGAACGGGCATATAGTATAGTGTCAGTTGATCGATTGGCGAATTTTGTCCATTGAATGTATTGATATAAAATCCAAATATTTCTACGTAATCTGCGTTTTATTGAATAAATAAGTAGCTGATCCAATATCTCAAAAGTGGAATACGAAAGACCCAACAGGGCCTTTAATTTCAGCTGCTGGAATTAACTTATCGGTGATTGAAATGACTTGATAGAATTATGTGACAGAGCCAGACAGGTACATCACAGTACTGTACAGTACCACCACCGTGATATGATTTACCGAAAGCTTATATTCATTATGTGATTCAATCCTTTAACTTCGCCATGACATTTGATGACACATCTGTGGTATATTATTTTAACCTTTGATATGCCTTTGATAAAGGAAACATCCAGATTGAGTGTCGAAGCTGTGCACGCGTCGAAAAAAATAGACCCTAACTGTTAGGGCTACGTAGCTGTTACGCGCAGCAGCCTATAAAAGTTGGCCTGTTTTATATATTCATGTAGTAAGGCGACGTTCTTTCTAGGTATATTTATTTCTATGATGTTAACATAAATACTTCAACTACTTCATATTTATTTTGAAGCTTATCATGACTCATGAAATTAAACGGCCTTATCAGTTTTACCTTTTACCTGTCATTTATTTGAACAATAACAATGAAAGAGAAGGTAAGATCTGATAAACAAATATTAAAGGAAATGTGTCATATTTCTATAGCTCAGGCCCAGGCGTAATAGAAACGTTGGGAGGCCTAAGTTGCCCATAGCACCGATATAAACCAGTATATGATGGCAAATGTTATGTACGATATAATCATACAACCCAAATATTCAAGCCACATTAATTTTCGTCCATATCGTTATTAGGGTTGACCCAACTGTTATATAATGCACCTATTATATCGGATCCGTTAGGAATTAAATAATTACAAAGGAGATGTGAGATTCGGTTGAGGAATTTCGGTGTTGTGGAATTTCTGGTATGTTTGTTTTAGAAACTGACTATTTGGACTAAAATCTTTAGTATTCATGTATTGAATTTTGGTTCAGTTTCATTTCACCTCTTGGCATGCTCTATTTAGTTAACTATTAGTTTTTCAGTCGTAAGTTCTTCTTCCAATCACTTTCAAAAATGCTGGACTAAAATCTCAACATCTTGATTTTCAAGTTTTATGTTTCATAGTTGTAAGCATTCTTTGAGTACCTATGTTCTTTTTCTTCTGGGCTTACTGGTCTTTGAACCTCATTGTGTGTGATACCGTTTCTATATACTATATGCTATCTTACTCAAACAATATAATGTTAAATCTACCTCAAAATTTATAAGTACCTATGAATAAAATAAACATACAACTGCCAATATTGAAGATCTCATGAATGCTGAAGCTTCGTAGAAATGTCGTATCATGCAATCATTAACAATATCTGTCTGAAACCACTCCCGCAAGACATGTGAGCACTATGTGTATTCAATGGCTTAAACAAGGCACTCTGTACGCCCATTTAAATTTAGTCAAGCGGGTAACTGATAGGCAAATGTGACATGTATTTCGCACAAATACCATTATAGCACCCACTTCTATTAACAAAAAATTATGGAAATATTTGGAATGTTCCAACTCAATTCACTGTTTTTAGGGTTCCGTAGCCAAATGGCAAAAAACGGAACCCTTATAGATTCGTCATGTCTGTCCGTCTGTCTGTCTATCCGCTGTATGTCACAGCCACTTTTTCCGAATCTATAAGAACTATAATGTTGAAACTTGGTAAGTAGATGTATTCTGTGAACCGCATTAAGATTTTCACACAAAAATAGAAAAAAAACAATAAATTTTGGGGGTTCCCCATACTTAGAACTGAAACTCATTTTTTTTTTAATAAAACCCTTAATTATGGGGTGTCTATGAATAGGTCTTCAAAAATGATACAGAGGTTTCTAATATCATTTTTATCTAAACTGAATAGTTTGCGCGAGAGACACTTCCAAAGTGGTAAAATGTGTGTCGCCCCTGTAACTTCTAAAATAAGAGAATGATAAATCTATAAAAAATATATGATGTACATTACGATGCAATATTCCACCGAAAATTGGTTTGAACGAGATCTAGTAAGTAGCTTTTTTTTAATACGTCATATATTGAAATTCATATCAAATACTCAGGTCTATACTACCATTTACCTACAGTTACACTACACACTACAGTACTACTAGTTACTACAGTTTTCTACGGAACCCTCGGTGCGCGAGTCTGACTCGCACTTGGCCGGTTTTTTTAACCGAATTCAAAAAAGGAGGAGGTTCTCAATTCGGATGTTTATATTTTTTTTTTTTTTTTTTTTTATGTATGTTCGGGCATAACTTTGTCATATGTAGACGGATTTTCAAAATTTTTTTTTTGTTCGAAAGGGGTTTATTCCGAAATGGTCCCATATAAATTTCATATAGATCTGATGATGAGTTTCGGAGACAGACAACGGAACTCTTAAAAAATGACAGCAAATCTACCGCAATTGCTGCTATCGCTTAAATATGCATTGTTTACGAAGGCCTTTACACGCGAAAGTATTTAAGTATATATGAAACTAAAAATTCAAAAATAAAATAACTTTTTAACAAAAAAAAAACCGCCTTCAAAGTACACTAAAAAGTAAGAAATAACTCTTATCTGACACTGTTTTGAAGTCAGCGAAATATTTTCTACAGAACACGTCATGCGATTTCGCTCACTTCAAAACAGTGTCAGATAAGAGTTATTTCTTACTTTTTAGTGTACTTTGAAGGCGGTTTTTTTTTTGTTAAAAAGTTATTTTTTAAGGAATCTTTTGTGAGCACGTATTTTATCCGAATAATCTCATAAGGCCCTACCTAATATAATATTTTCATATTCAAAATCTCAATTTATCTCACTGAGAATAAATTTTAAACCAGGTGTTAAATACATGAATAGAAATTTCATTATTTGGAATCATCAACTATATCTATTCCATTTATTTTTATTTTTTTTATTATTTCATTAAAATTAAACATGCTCAATTGAAAACATACAAAAAATAAAATAATATTTCAAAGTCAAAGCCATTAATTTAATTTATACCCCCAAAGGGCACTTATGAAGGTAAAATTTACTGAAGTTACCACCGGAATTCGGCCTTCAACTGAGAATAATCCGGCAAGAAACTCGGCAAGGTTACATTTTTTTTATATTTTTTGGACAATCTGACAATTATTTTAACATAAAAATATAAAAAATGTTTAACAATAAAAAAACATAAAATAAAACAACAGCAGTACCTATCCATATTCGTATTTTAATTTAACTCACAATATTTAACAGATTCAAATATGAGGATGCATGTAAACATGGGTAATTTATACGAAATAATTTATTTTACTACCTCTGGTTGATACACCGTGACATACTTGGGTTGTAAAATATTCAATTTATTATGCAGGGTTCATGGAAAGCAAAATTTATTCAACCGAAATTCCTTTCGTAAATCAATTCGTTGTACTACCTATGTGAGGAATGTATAAAAGAAATGAAAATAATAAACATGGTAGGTAATATTTTCAGTAGGTAAGTTAAGTACAAATATTACTGAATTTTAAACAAATAATTATAACACTAGAAGCAAATAACAAAGTAATCATAATGATGACAACAAACACTGAACTGTAAAATGATACTAAAAGGCAATGCTAACAGACTAACTTAACAAAAAAATAAAATACCTTTGGCAGTGGTAATATGGTATAAATATATAATATAAGAGCAAATATGGTAAATTTGAGGTAACGATATAAATTTAAACGACAGACATAATGAGATATCAAATGAATGAGTGCAATTGGTGAATAATTGCTATATTTTCATGTATGATGGGAATTGCTGTATTGTATCAGTTTTATTCCTCCATAAATTTATGTATGAAAAATCTTTTTTTTTAAATGAAATCAGTTGTTAACTTCGAATAACAAATTTTATTTCATATGAAAATCGAAAAGAGATAGTAAATCGATGACATGACACCACATCAAAGCAAACTATTGGAAGAAAAACCGCAGAGTTCACATAAAATGTAGGACAAAATACATAAACCTGGCAAGTTTTCAGATAATTTAATAACCAGCAGCCAGTTGACCGACATGTAGTGTCTATAAAAGCAACAAGGTATGAGACTGTTACCTACTGTCACACTATATAATTGGAACGAAGTTCCTTATCGCGCGTTGCGAAAGGGGGCTAGACGGAAAAAATTAAGACCAAAAGTTGTAACGACACTTTTTGCTATAGTTGTAAGCTGTGCGGCGTGCGCATGTTTCTGTCTGTCTCTCTCTCTCTTATAGAAAGCAAGCCAGTTATTTTCGTTTCGTCTTTCTATTCCGCATTGAAAAAACAAATATGTAAAATATATAGTAATATTTATACATATTTGTTTTTAACTTCGTTCCATCCGGGTGTCCCTTGACACCTCTCAAGTTTTTTTTATGTATACATCTTGAGGAAACTATTGCACGGTGGAGGAGGGTATTTTGTAGCAGGGATTTTGAAGATAATACGCATCCGCAATCATGGAACTTCTGCATACATTTTAGGAGCCAAATCCGTATTTCCTATAATCAATGCTGAACTGCGGATGCGGATTTCGTGCAAGTCGCGAAAAGTAATCGTGGACGGGGCTAATCTATGTAAGGGGATTAATCTATGAACCTAAACGATACAGACTGGAACTACTTTTTTCTGGATCTTTGTGCCTCATCCTCACTTACCATGGTGAGATTGTGATGAAACAAAAACCAATTCACGTTAAAAAACCGCCCATAAATATTAAAAAAATATGGACAGTAAATATTAATATTTAGGAAAACGCCTAAAGTTATTAACGGTGGATAAACGCTTAGAAACTGAATAATTCGTAGATGAACAAGGAACTAAAAGCTGATTTAATTCTAGTTGTGCCTTAAATTTTTAAAGTATCTAGAATAGGTTACATTATAATTAAAATAATTACAAGAAGATAGAGATAACTCATACATAACAGATATCGTTATATATTCGTGCCATTACGTAGCTAGCCGAACAATTAAGAAATTCGGTTATTATTTTATTTAAGAATAAATCAACTAAATCTGACACAAATAGGTACTAAGTACATTGGTAGTACATACTTTATTATTAACTCTGTGCTTTTGGTATGTAACTCTTTTAATAACTTGACCTTGTTTGATATTTGAAATTTGAAAAGTTACGAACTTTCATCACAGCTTTCAGGGTTAATCCAATTTAATCAAAGAACTCCAACAAAAGTAAAGTGAGTGTTGAAACATGAACATTTATAAATGATGTATTTCTTCCAAGTAACAATTCTGTAGATTTTAAATTTCATATTAAATATCAATATGTCTATTTATAACCATGGCAAATCATAATGAATACAAACATGCACATAGAAAATAAACTTATATTACCAAACCAACCAATTATTTCGAACACGAAATCGCCAGCGTTTGTAGTAATTAAGTCATCAGAAATGCTCATAAACATGAATTAACAGAAGCCACTTTCCCAAGACATATTACAAACGACTGAAGGAGAAAAATGACTACAACAAGACACGAGACTAATTACTGAGAAGATTCTTGGACAATTTGTCTTGAAGCAACTTGGTTATTCGCTTCACTTCACATTGTTAAATCAGTGAAGATTAGCAAAATATTTGCCAAATTAAAGACTTGGAAACAGTTTTAAACTTTCTACTGTTAGCCAATTTCTGTAAAATGGTTTTAAAAGCCAACAAATTAAATAAGCTGTAATTTTGAGCTTTGATCTGACCAGTTACTTTTAATATAGATTGTTTATGCTTATACTTTGTTATGGTGTTAGTTATGAAGAGACAAAAACAGGTTGTTAAAAGGCAACTGCTCACTGAATTCTAATTTACTTAGAAATGCCAGCTTCTTATAAAACTATGGACGCGAAATCCGAACGCAAAGACTTAACGAATACAGTATTTTAAAAATGCTATTCCAAAATTTCTTTTAACATGAATTATGGGAACACTGTCTCGCATGTTCCGATGTTAAGCCATTGTTTATTTCATCGTCTTACTCTGGTGACAACTAGGTCAAGCCACTTGTTTTGGACTCAGTGCCACAGCTTTCACGTAAAATGGCCCAAGACTTCTTATACAACATCTGGAACTTGCATACGAATACTAAGACTACTGACTTTATTTTCCATTGAAGCTTTTATTTCGTCGATATTCAGGATGAACTTCAACTCTAGAAGAAGAAGAACTTTAGAAGGTTGACGAAAATGCTACGTTTTTCTTTGTAAAGTACCTAATTCTTGACGGGGTAAATAATGCTAAAGTTCGCATTGTTTCAGACAAAACAAAAGTTAATTAAAAACTTGAAGACAAATTGTTTTCTCTTAATGAAGTAGAAAGATATTCTGAGAAAATAAAAGTTAATAATGCTGAATAAGTAAGCTATTGTTTTAGATGCGGAGATAACTTTGATGTGCTACTAAAATCTATGATTATAAGGAAATGCATAACGTGAGATGAATGAAAAACACTGAAAATTCTACATTACTAGATGCTTGACTGTTAAATAGATAACATAATTATTTATGAAATAAGCAGATTTTATGATGATAACCCTCGCTCAAATCAGTGAATAACATTAAATAAAATTTATGAATATTTTTTATATAATTTAATGGTGCGTCCATGCTTGGCGAACCGAGCACGAGCCGAGCCACGAACGAACACACTGCGAGCACGATTCGCGTAGCGTGGACGGGCTTGCGTGCGAGCCTCGAACGAGCGCGATTGTCAGTTTTTTCACGAACAAAGGTAGTCGCATCGTGCTCGTTGTAGGCTCGTTATAGGTTCGTTCGTGGCTCGGCTCGTGCTCGATTCGCGTAGCATGGACGCATCATAACATTAATTTGAAACGAAAGCTTTGAAATATAGCTTTTTGATATAAAATCTCAATTTATAATGACACCATATTTCAAACAAAGTGAAGTTTTGGCTCACAATTCGAAAACTTTTTAGTAAGAGTTTCCATTCTTCTATTGTCATTTTAAAGTTTGCGATGGTTATATGACTTTGCCAAATATCTATCTTATTTTCAAATCTATCTGAAAGTTGTAGGATAGTAGCTACTTTTGATATTGTTTTGACTATTATGGCATCTATTAGAATGCAATGGATGTGCCCCAGACTTCACTTTTGTATTTACGCCACCGATGACACCGTCCACTTTATTTAGAACCACCACAAATTTCTCCACGGTTCAATATTGTATGATTTTAAAGTTACTCAGTATTTTGTTTGCTTCAACCGTGAATATCTTTATTTTCCCATGGAATCCAGACTTGTCATACGAAATGATGCCCTCAATGAGGCCAACAATCTCCACCATAGCTTATAGTGCTACATTCTGGGGACGTGTTTCATACAAATGGACCAATTGTTCTTTCGCAGTTTACTGTTTCATTAAATTGTCCCTAGATAGTACAATTTTGAAGTAATTTATTTCTCACATCACGAAGATGACCTTTTTAATACAATAATAGAGACTAGATAGAAAATGTTTGTCGTATGTTCGTTTAAGGTATATTCATCCTTTCCTCATATTTTTCATTGCCAATAGAACATGAACAGTTACTACGGTAAATGTTTACCATCAGGCGGGCCGTATGCTTCTTTGCCACCTCAGTGGTATCACCATTTGAAGTAAGTTTTACTCTATAACGTTTTATTCTTTCCGCTAATTTCTCAAAACTACAATTCGTTAATAAATGGCAACCATTTGAGGCCCGTCTGAGATAATAAGGTTAGTTAGTTTAACTAGGTCGATCTGTTCCGCAGTACTGAGTATAATAGATCTAACTGCATTAAACTGATACGGTGGGGTGGTGTCTCTAACTAAATTGTAATTCTCTTGAGCACATTTCACTTTAAATCATCCTAGAATAAATTATGAATGAATGCTCATTATCTCATCTCATGTCATCTTCGTTTTCACTATATTATCGTAGTATAGCTCCTGCGCGAGTGCTAGGCACTGCCTTAGGTATACGGTCAGCGAGGGGGGAACTTCATATATGAAGAACAAATATGAAGTCTGAAATTAGAAAGTTTTACACTCAAATGGCAAAATTGAAAATTAGCTCAATGATTATCATCGCCTGCAAGTTGTTTTTTTTTTAGCTTTGAATATTTATAAGCTGATCCGATGATCCATGATCCAGCAATTGCAATCTTTAATCCCTCGGAAACGCGGGTGAAACCGTGAGGTGGAAACTAGTTAAACATAAATCCATGAATCCCACAAGTGCTTACAGATATAATGATCAATTCAACATAAACATTTTGCGGTCAGAGTAGGTACCTCAGTCAAACAACATCACAGTTTATCTTTTAATATCATCAAAGCCCTGATCTCTTTTTAATTAATTTATTTATTAAATAAGATGCATGTTATTTGGAGGGATTAACGTCATTTAAGAGGATTTATACTGTATCAGTTAACGTCTGATTTCATTTTAATAGCGCGGCCTTTTGTCCCTATATTAACTTTTAGGAGCTACCAATGACACCGCAGGGACTTTTTTAATAACCTTCAGGTCGACGATCTCTGCACTAGAAACACCGATTAAAAGTATTAAATAAGAGGAAATGTACATTAGTGGCGACAGCGGGCAGATTTTTAATTTCCCAGGGGTATATAGGCACATTAAAATTTTACCTGGCACTCGCCAAGCGTACGTGTTTATTCGTAATATTTTATTCATCATAACACATATTTTTGGGTTGTTCAAGCAATTTCTCATTATGAAATTCGGCGAATTCAACTAAAAATATATATATAAATATTCAAGTAAATGAAGTCTCAGTTATTTTCCCCTGCTTTATCAATAACAAGTAAGGTATTAATGAGATGATAACTTCTTCTTATTAGGGATTCTTAGGTTCAAGGTCGAATATATGTTTTAACAGTGCCTCCATGCTTGGCGAACCGAGCACGAGCTGAGCCACGAACAAGCCTACAACGAGCACGATGCGAATCCCTTTGTACGTGAAAAAATCGCGCTCGTTCGAGGCTCGTGAGCCCGTCCACGCTACGCGAATCGTGCTCGCAGTGTGCTCGTACGAGGCTCGGCTCGTGCTCGGTTCGCTAAGCATGGACGCACCATTAGGTACTAGACTTCTAAGTATGTATTTCTGTCTCAGCTTTACTTCATTTTCTATCTATTTTAGTTCGTATCCACTATAACTTCAATGTAAGATAAAGCCATACCTAGCCAAAATACTTTCAAGAGAAATGAAGTTCCATTTTCACAAAACCTTTAGTTTCAAGAATTTTCTCTCTGAGATTTAAAATTTAATATTGATTCAAGGTACGGCTCGTTTATTCCAACTTAAGAGGAGATTTTTAAATTGAAGGGGAGCGCTGACGCTTCAGATCGCCTAATTTGCTTTCAATAGATTGAAAAATCCAAACTTCAGGCAAATTCAATAGAAGATTATGAAGATGGATCTTTATTCTAACTATATTGAACCATAAGATTAAACTATCATTGTCTAAGGTTATATCTGTCTATAGACGTTTGTGTATTCAGGTTTTTTAATAAATCGTTATTATATAATACCTCGGTAACACCTTTCCATTTTCAAAACATATTCATCCTCATAAAATGTCGCTATCACTATAGCTTAAAATTCTATAAGACGACCTCCAATAAACTGGCATCCGTTCAGATTCATTTAACCCTTTTAGGGTCCGGAACACTAAAAATTCTACAATGAAATCGAGGCGGTTGCAAATATAGTATCATCAACTAACTTCCGAAGTAAATACACCATAAGGGGAATTGATTTAGACCCTGGGGATGTGTGAGACCCCATCAGATATATTATTCCTTCTATTTTTGAAATGGATTCAATTACACATCGGATGCGAATCGTTGGTGGCGCTTCATGCGTTGCGTTTTACCCCAAAAGCAATTTCGGCTTCGCGATTGCTATTGTCAAAAGCGCAAAAGGAAATTCATGGAAATGTTAAAAAGGATTATTTCGGTTAGATAAACGAGCCTTTTTTGTATTCCGCTTCCGATCGCAGTTCAAGTTTGTATTTTCACATAAAAACATTTAGTCGTTGGTTCTATTGATTCTTTCTCTCGTTCTAGAATGTTCGGTCAATGCGTTGAATATTTTTGATGTCACTGTTTCAATGTACAATCATAAGTTAGTTTTCATATGACACCTTTCACTTATGTATGGCTCACCGAAGAATATTTGAATCAATGAATACAAGAAAAAGCGATGACTGAATAGTCGCACAAATAAACTGTCAATTTATAAAACAACATTCTGACTAAAATTTTTCATATTTACATCCATAGATACATTTCCTTTACTGGTTACGCGGTAAAACATTATTCGAACAAAACACACAGATTTGACTGCACCTTACCAACACTTTAATTTTAGTCCAAGCTCCATCCATTATCATGCAAGTCCGTATGGCTTCCTTGATTCATCAATCTTCACACATTACGTTATATCATGGACTAAGCTTCATCAATCAAGAACAGCTGCTTTATCCCGCTATCGTATTAAGATGATATAGTATATAAACTTGCGAAGTTGCGACACAGAACTTAGGTAAAGAGACAATTTGTAGAACTTACTACATCTAGAACCAGCAATCGTCTAGATGGAATTGGCATACGTGTTCGGAGAGTATTTGTCATGAGCACTGATAAATGTGCTGTTATTTTGCGAATCATTCCAGGAAAATACAAGAATATTTTCTATCTCGTGGTGTTTGCTAGACACAATTTTAAATTATCTTTATCGTTTCTCAGAATGAAATCCCTTTAAAAATATTTACCTGAGAATAAGAAATTCTCATCAGTATTCAAAGTTTCGGCAGGTTTACCTCTAAGCTTAGAAGAGCTGTTTTTTACCGGAGCTTTTATAATTTTTCTTACCCTTGAATGTTTTTATGTTCTCAATTCACTCAATTCTAATATAGTACATTCCATAAATATAACAATAGTATCTATACATTTTCATAAGTATTTAAAATAGAATAACATGAGCGATGATTACACCGACGGCAATAAACAGCGCACATTAAAATTAACGATTTCATAAATCATCAGTTATGCTATCTAATTTATCATTGGCACGGTCGAAATTACCATTATACCCAGTTTTTTGTCACATCATATCTGCTCATGATTTATATCGATATCAATATAAATATTTCTCATCTCACGTACTAGTCCAAGAGCAAGCGCATAAGATGCAAATCGGTGTCATTGAAAATGTGCTCCCTTAAGTTCGACGAAGGCAGCCACTTGAAATAAATTAGGTGCAGATGTTGCCACCTCGTGACTAGATTCTTCAATTTTTGTTCCCTCTTGGGAAACTAAACCAGATATTCTAACTGCTTTTAAATTCATACTCTCTTAATATCCCTACTTATAGAACTTATCAACAATTCGAGGTCAAATACAAGTTAAGCTTGGAGTTAATTATCCGACAAGATCCCAAGTAATATAATATGTACGTTATCGCAAGCGCAATTATCGAGACACGTACAGAGTCAACAATAGGACCTGCTATGATACTCATCAGAACATACAATAGGAACATGGTACAATAATACTTATCTTTCCTATAGAGGCAGATTGAACCATTGTAGCGGAGCAAACTAATCTTTATAAAAATGAAATATGAATTCTTTTTTATAAACCATACGTTTCGTACTACGAAATAATACGTAATCTAAATAGATAAAGATATAAGAGGTAAGAGGATAAATATCCTCTTAAGGGCAAGAAGTATTCCCAAAGCAAGCATTTTAAATCTTTGACAAAAAAACATTTAAATGTATAGTAGACAAACTCGTACTTGTATTTAATAGTATATGGAGACCATACCATATGAATGACACACCATTGAACTGTAATCATACCTGCGAATGTGCCGCGCAATATTCAGGCGTCGGTTGTCTGAAGGGGCTGTGCACAGGGCACGAGGCGTGCTGCGCATGTTGGACGTGCGGCGCGTGCTGCAGGTGGTGGTGCTGATGCGCGTGGTGGTGGGGATGGGGATGGGTTTGGTGCCGGTGCGCCGCCAGCCGGGCCGGTGCCGGGGCGTGTCGTGCACACAGGTGCGTGGCGCTGCCATGGTGCTCAGCGAGCGACAGCGTCGAGCAAGATGGCCGCCAGTAGCCACCCTCCTCCATGTCAGGCCCAGGGGGGCATCGCGCCGCGCCGCAGCACGCGCAGCGCCGCGTGCACGTCAGCGCATGACGCCGCGCCTCGTGCGGGCACCAGTCCTCGCGCTCCCGGCCCGACACCCTTCCCGCTCGCCGCTACCGCGCCCGCTAGCGTCTCCGCCGAGCGGACAACCGCCAGCCGCGCATCCTCTCATCCGAGCGATCGCGCCAGAATTCGCTTTTATTTCATACACGTTTAAATCAACACGGCTATTTCACTTCACTAAGTTATTTCAATGAGTTCTGTCACTAGTTTCGCATGTTGGTACGTTACACGTGTTTAAGCACTGACAAGACTCCATCACTCGACCGACATTCAGATAAATGTTTCGACCTCTTCGAAAACAAAATGAAATATTAGTTCGGCTTAGTTTACTTCGAACGGTACGTTCTTCATGTACCTAACTGGAAAACCCGAGAGGAAGTTCAACCAATTGCTTAAACGAAGCAAACAAAGACCGATAGTGTGCAGGCAGTAGCGAATTGCACTGTGAAGGTAATAACCGCATTCCGTATAATGTTCGGAGCGGTTTAAGTTTGTCTTTCCACTGTGGAAGTAACCGCGGAAACCGAGACTCCAATACGAATTCCTGAAATTACAGAATCGAATTTGGTTTAGATATCAAAAGTTGTCGCTTCTGTAAATATAATAATTAATATACTATCTAGTACCCGTTCCCGTATCTAGTAACCGTTTATCTCTATCATATCTACGATAGAGATAAATTCTAGAACCGCATCAGGTAAGAAGCTGAGAAAAAGAAAAATATAAATAAAATAACGAAGAACAAAGCGAACGCAAAGAAAAGATTGATGAATGTGGTAATTGGAAAAATGTAAATATTTATTTGTGTGAAGGGAATACTAAAGAAACAATTTGGCAAATACCAGGTGCCACAACAATTTATATTTATTAATGTTGAGAATACAGGTGCGCGTGATATAAATGCTTTCTACTCGAGCCCCAGAGCAGTAGGTACAAATGCGAATTTTGGCCTGAGAGTTGGCATCGGATTTTAGTAAATTCGGTTGGGCTTATTTGAGAGAACTTGTAGTAGGCCACTTCCTAACTGAATCGTTTATGCTATCAATATCAACTAATATAAAGTTGTAGCAAAACGAGCAAGTCTTGAAACATTTTATTTATATTTAAACAGTTTTAAACTCACTAGAAGTACATAATATGGAACTATAAATTAAAATATATTAATATTGCCCTGAAGTGTGTAGTAGGTACACATAGTACATTTTTCCAATTTGCAAAACCCTAGGTAGAGGATAGAACTACTAAAAGTGACCCTCATCAAAATTAATTCTAAAACCTCAGATCCCTTGGCACGTCCTTTTAAAATATGCAATGAAATCACGTAGCCTTTAAAAATGTATTGTAGTGAGAGAAAAAGATTGCCTAGCACGTAATACACGCAGAGAATCTGTTGTTACATCAGGTTTGGTCAATAAATAAGGGTCTCACGTACACAGAAAGTGAGATGGTGGAATAATAGTGTAGGTAGTTGCGGGAGTCCCTAGGTACTCGGCTAGTGTGCGGTCAGCTGCTACTTAGGTCTTAAAGGGGAAGGACTACCTGAATACAATTCCCCATTTGTTAGTTTCTCAATTTGTTCGTAACCTTTTGTACAATTGCATCCAATAAATAATTATGAACCTATTACGAATTTGTGGTCAACACCATTTGTATAGAATCTGATGATACTGTAATAATAACCATTAGGTAAAAAGATTATGCTTAGAATCCTTTTACAGCTTTTCAATGGAAATGGTATTTAGGTTACTTAATCGCGTATTAAGCAGAAATCCTTTCTTGAAAAATTGTAACGAACCGTTTTCAAGATAAATCTTAAGCACAATGGTTTAGTGCACCCAGCAATAATTTCCCCCGAGACTGCAGGCATAAAATATTCAAGTCAGGTACTGGCGAAAGAATTCACTAACGGTGCACGTTTTTAATTGGAAAAAGGGAAAAAAAATATAAAGCACTAATTCACTATGTAGGCCAACATATCGATAGAACGAATAGGGCACATAAATTAGGCCCAATTCAAAGGACCAGCAAAGCGTAACGGTAAAACCGGGGACCATACGAGCAAAATTAGTTCCAAGCAATTATTGGAAACCCGTGAATGGGCTTTATATGACATCGCAAATGTTGGTGACGGATTGATTTTCAAACGCAAAGCCAGTCACCGTAAGTTACAGGAATAGAATACAATTACTGAAATAACTCAAGCGAGAGTTGAATTTCAATCATGTTAACTAAAGAGCTAGTTGATGCAAATTTAAGTTCAGTTAACTGAAGTGTTGTTAGCACGGTAACAGATAGCCTTGACCTGAGTGTGGCTCATTAAATTTCACTGCCTCGGTTATGCCGATTGCTGAATGACAATTAAAGAGAGCCTTGGGCGTAATGGCAGAATGGAAGCAGTTTTTTTTTATTATCCTTCATACTCCTTTTTATGGGGTCTTCAAATACAAATTAAGGTAACGGCGAAACATCACAATGTTGTCGACGAAAGATATTTGCGCCATTTATGTCCATACCTCAATTCCTTTATAACTACATGTAATTTTCCGTCATAAATGACCATGTTTGAGGATATGAAAACCTTAAGTAGGTATATCGCCCGAATTGATAACAAAAAAAAAAAACAACCGAATTGATAACCTCCTCCTTTTTTTGAAAAATAAGCCTCCGGTGTATTTTCATTTTTAAATGAGAAATAGTAATTCCCGTTTTATTGACGCTATACGAATTAACTACCACTAAAATTATAAATGCATGAGTTTGTGTGGATTTTCATTACTCAATCACGCCGTAATGACAAGATGTATTTGGATGACCATGAACTGAATTAAAACATCGGGTACGTTTTATCTCGGGAAATAATAATGGGCCTCGGGAAGGCAAATAAAGCCGTGGGCGTATGTATGAAATAAAATAGTGCAGCGGAAGTCATAAATCTATATAAACATTGCGGTATTTCTAACCTGAATGAATGAAATTTTATGATAAGTACAGGATTCTTGGTTATAAATAAATAAAAAGAAAAATAAGTCGATGGAAGACGAGGTAAATAAAACCTGATAACCTAATGGAAAATGCTAGACAGACGTGAAACCTTTCACACAATAATAATCATAATTCGCATAATTGTTAGACAAATATTTATTCATATCGGCAAAAACAAACATGTTTACAGAGATGACTTCACATCCTACCTACTTGCAGACGCCAAAGTAACGTAACATTATACGAAATGAAATTCTGAAGGTCTTACATGTTATTATTGATTTCCCAGACGGCTTCATACATCAACTATATTGAAGGTAAATTATCAATCTTATATTTAATTTATGTTGCAAAAGTTTTATTGAGACAACTACATAAGTAGTGCTGTGCTGGTAGCTATTCTAGTCAGATAAAATATTAGAATTTTTCGTTGCGTATTGCAACGCCATGAATATTGATAGCTGTCCAGAAATCAGTGCCAGAACTCAAAACTAATAGTAAGGTACACACGACTGCTAACTGCTGCAGTCCAAAATTGGGTCACTAGGTCATCAGTTCGCAACCGCTGTCATACAATGAGATATCTCTGCAGAGCCTGCCGGGTTTGTATCAGACTTCCGTAGCCGAAATTCCCCCGCCGTCAAGGGTCGACGAAGAAAAACTTTTCGATAAGTTTAATGAGTATGAGAGATTATATTCTTTGAAACAGTGTTGTTCGGAACGGTTTATTAATTTTTAGGCACGAAACTCGCTCGGTGAAAAAATATAATCCGCGGCTTAGCTGAGCAAGATAATGAAAATAAATCGTGAGAGCAGCGTGCCTTTGCATCGCAAAACCATGATACGCTCCAGAGACGCTCGGCTGAGGCGGGCGATACCAATGTAACTGTTCGCCTTTCAAGGGTTAAGTCAACAAGCTCTAATGGAAACATAATAAGACGTTGAAGACGAGGTAGACCTCTATTTCTGGGTCACGAAACAGAAAATGATGCGGGAGGGCTTTTGTTTATCCTTTATTTGTTCTTCTCCGTGAATTGCGAACCCGGAATTTCATTTCGCATGCATGCTAGTTTCAATACCAGTATGAATAGATCATAATATTGCAGAAAAAGATAAAACGGATAACTATAATTTTTCGGAAATATATCTCCAGGTTGATAATATTATAAGAACAACAAAATATATCTTGACAGTATATACCTACTAACATGTTCATGGCGTATATTATTTCAGCTTAAATACGACGCGGTAAAGGAAAAATCATATGTGAACATGATACTACACTCAGATAATTAAAAAGAATATTCTATTAAGGCGCCTAATAAAAGCACAAGCCACACCGGGACTTTACAACTTTGTTTTAACAGCAATGCATAAAAGTCACTTTAACCGAAGCGTGCATTGAAATGGGGTGTCACCTCCGGCGGTGCAATAAAGTAGGTCATGGTCCAAGGTACCTGCTGTTGGGTATACTGTACGCCGCTTTTAAGCATGTACCTCATACGCCTTGGCAAACGTAAGCCAATGCCTTTATGACCCCTTTCCTTTCTTCTTTAACAGCCTTCATAATAACTGAGCGAGCCAACCTTTATACTAAAAGAGTTTTAGTCTTTAGCTGCATATTTGGTTTTGATGCAAATTAGTGGATGCTTTTCCGAAGCCTTCTATATAGGTCAGCACTATTATTATCATAACGAAATAGGAAAGAAAATTACTTTGCAAAGTAATTACGAAGCTGTAAAGGGAAGGATGCAAAGTATGAAGTTGTAAAAGATTCTCCTGGTACATTTAAAATTATTAACAGCTTTAAAAGGCTTTGCGATGATCATGGCAAAATACTGACGAGTGTTTCAGCATATTGTGATGAATGTAATGTTGTAAATTATTCGCATTAACTCAAATTTGTTGCTGGAAAATGACATGGAAATCAAATTGCATTTGAAACAACGAGGATTTTACATACAATGGAATTTTAGTTGAATCATGAAATAAATCCTCAAATTGATATTAAGCGTGATATATTTATAGGTATTTCTTGACATAAACATATATTCTACAATAAACGATTTTTCTAAAAAGAGGGGATTTTTCTCCATGGGATTTTTCATCATATAGCAAACTAAGCCAATTTAACCCAAGAAACAGGCTCACTCGCGCAAACTAAATCCCTTTCAATTTCTCGAACGCTTATCGCTTTGGTTCGGCGTAACATTCGGCTGTGGGCACTGAAGCTCGCGAGAACTAAGAGGTTTCTACATATAACGATGACTTTAAATCTTTTGCAGTTGATAGCAGTTTAAATATTTCAACACCCTTTAAATTGTCAACAGCTCTTGAGAATAATGTTGAACTTAGGTAGAGGTTACAAATAAGGACCTATTCCAAAATAAGCAGAGTTTACTTTGTGGAATGTGTATGTGTTTTTTCGTACAGGGAATTGACCTCGTGACGGGTAACGTAGAAATTAATGTAATTCAACTTCAACCAATCGGCCACCCGACCCATCTTACGTGACATCATACATACATAATACTATTCATACCCATGTATATAACGTGTATGAATAGTACCTAGAGTTATAATTTACAAAAAAAAAGTAAAAAGGCAACATTTATAAACGTATCAAAAACCTGGAAGCTCGCTTTATCTTTGTGACATTGTATTTTGCAGCAAAAAAGGATATAAGTCAAGTCCCGACGAAACTCAACCACCGGCACAGGCATCGAAATCCCGAAAATGAGAGGACGGGTCAGCATTAGATTATACCTCGGAAATGTATCAACGAAAGCTCCCATGAAGAGGGTAACGTAATGAGGTTATACATTTGCGACACGAATTAAGTTTAGCCGGAGAATTTTAATTTGAAAATTTAAGGTCCCCCATTTTAATCAAATTAGTTTAAAGGAAACTGTATTAATATTAAAAGGTACCGTAGTTTTCATAATTCAATGAACCTGAATGAAATTTTAGTGGTTTCAGTATATCTATCAATGCCGACTATTGCTGTTTACTTTGTCCATAAAAGTTTCTGTATGCAGATATATCATCAGAATGTTAGCACATTGCTAAGTCGCAAATAAAATGGTATCCGAAACGCCTAGCCCTAAGATAAACTGAAAGCCAGCTTACACAGCGGGATTACAATAGTTAACACGGACTTACAGGCGATCCCACTCGATATAAAAATATGTAGACTCGTCTTTACAAAGAGAGTACCAAATGTCTGAGGCTTGCCAACTGGCAGAATGATCGTGACCGAATGGAGTGAATTTCGCCTTGAATGGCGATTTATATGCTGTAAGCCTTCGATAAATGGTATGATGGATTGTACATCAGTGAGTTACGATAGCGTCACTCAGAATTGTATTGGAAGTAAGATGATAACTGAAAATAATGTTTTCAACTGACATGCAAATTGCCATTCACATAATCGTAATATGTGTCATAAGCAAATGGATCTATGTGCCATGACAATTCTGGATAAAATCAGTTGCGAATCAAGAATTGATAAGGCTATAGTTACACATGTTTATAACGAATATGTAAAGATCACGACAATAATAAAAAGCTTAGTTTCAAAATGTCAAAGGTTCTATTGATCAAAACAACCTGTAAGCGATACAACAAGTTTAAGGTATGAATTGATAGAGGCCACGTGATTAGCGCGCACTGATGAGTCGAACCGAACTCTAGAACGACCTCTAGACAACTCAGGTGACTACTAACGGGTCGTAAGTACAAATACATCACAACCCGCGACACTGTAGGCTGTAATTGCTATAAAATAACTTTAAGAGCTGCCGAAAGCGCCTAACATTTTAACCGTTTTCGAAGAGGTCGATTCCGCTATTTAGTTTAACCCATCGATTACTTACTATGACAAGGTAAAAGAAGTTTCACACACGTTTTAAATTGCCACTCTATTTGGTCAGTTAAGCGTGATATGAGCGGGTTTCGCGTGGATATTCCCGCTCGGCGCGACGTCGACTGGCAGGAGTCCGGGTGGTACGGAGGCTGCGCGGACTCACCCCCGCCTTCATTCACTCACACAGCCCAGCCTCAGCTCAAAACAGCCGGATTTTTAATGCGGCATGTGCTCTTTTCAGAACAGAGGTCCTCGTGTCAGCATTAGCGATTCAAGATCAGCTGAAAAAAGGATTTATAATGTGCGGTAATGTGTTTATAGCAGACGGTACTATAATGTGCTATAATTCGATGGGAGTATATAGCTTGATGCTGGGAACTTTCTGAAACTTCTTATGTATATCTTTTTTAACATAGTCCTATGTTTAAATTTTATCTCATATGTCATATGACCAGCACCTAATCCTGCATCATGGGTGTAAGGCGACCCAAACAACAGATTTTATGTTATTGTTTAATAAGAGAACAAAAGCATTGTCAAATATCTCTAAAATTTTTCCTCGTAATTGTCGACCTTTTTGCTTTAATTCCATTAAGAAAAACATTGCTTTGATGTACGAGTCATATCTTTACCTTTTCAGTTTATTAATGGCTTGCTTTATACCCACTTTTAGCTTACTCGGCTTCTCTCAGATTACACATATCCTACTATTATTTAATTTTATTTAATTCCATCTTTCCTGAACTTTTTTTTTATTTGAGAAATATACTAACCATGGTTAAATTTATGCCAACTGAATGTGGTCAACCTACATATGTCTAACCGTTATATAAAAAAAACACTTTTGCAAATACGTCAAGTTAGAGACAGAAAATTAAGTTCATTAGGGTGTGGAATAAGCTCCCTATTACGGCTTACCCGCATCGCTATGACATGGGGTTCTTCAAAAGGCGTTAAAAGAGCTCTACAGGGTTGGCACAACGCTTTGGAAATCTCTGGTATTAGTGTCATCTGCCTGTCAGCCTTTTGACAAAAAAAAGATTTAAGAATATATTGCTAGAACAAGACAGAAACGTGATTGTAAGGCGATGTTCAATTATAATGATTCATCAGAATACCTACAGTTCAATTCGAGTCAAATTACCCTTCTCCAGATTGTGGTGAACACGGCATTGAATCTAAATACATTATTATGTCAACAACAATTAATGACGGTAGATTCATATTATGTTGAATTTTCAATTCGCTAAATGTAAAATTACGGTTTATTTGAAATATAAATAGGTGAGCTTATCAAACACTTAATGAGATTAGGATGAGATTAGAATGGAATTGAGTTTGCTTCATATTTAATTTAACTTTACATGAAACGTTTTATTCCAGATAATATAGTAGATTATTCGAGGAATGGGAGATTAGCAACAAAGTAAAACTTGAAAATGATGCCATGTATACTTTGGAACAAGATTACATCGTTCAAATTGCCATCTGATTTCAACCTCATTGTGATATTAAAAGAAACTATTATATATTCCTATGTTTGCATTCTGTAAGAGGTGACTCGGTTAATATTTAGTAGAATGAGCAAAATTAATATGAATAATTTATATCAAATGCAGAAAACAATCATTCAAGTTTATCGTGATCTTATATTATTTAGTCTCTATACGCCAATAATGTTGGCTAGCCTAGACATATAAAACAAATAAAACAGTTGAATGCAGCGGTCACTCAAAAAGGACGATGTAACAAAAACACGACAAGACACGACCCGCTCCCAGATGTTAGCCCAAAAAAGAGAAAAATTACCCCACTACTGACCAGACTATATCCCAGAGAAATATGAGCGAGTAAAAGTACGGTGAAGCTTTTTCAGTTTCGCGTCTAAATAAATCAAATTTCCGTTGACATGTTATGCTGGAAGTATGCAAATTGAATGCTGCGTCCAGGTTCGACATGTAGGAATTTCCCTGAAGGGAGCTAGGCTGGCTGGAAATATTCAATTTAAAGGCCGATCATACGGGCGGGCTCACACTAACCAACCCCAATTTATTCATAAATAAAACAAGGCAGCCGCATGCCCCCGTTTGGTCTCATAAACTTACGTTGCCCACATGGTGATTTCAGTGCGATTTGATCACGAACATGAACAAAAGCACTATCTTACTAGAATAACATTGATCGCACCGAATGTCTTGTAATTTATTCGGCACTAGACTAATAACTTATTCCCAGAGTTACAGACACCAATGTGTAAGGATATCAATTATGTAGAAGTTCTCAGCCCATCTCTTCTGTAGTTTTCCGGTTCTGGTCAGTTTTATGATTCGGTCCATAAAACTGGCGTCTTTTGATTTATTGAATGTGGACACAAATCTTCTGTACAAATTCACTTGCATATCATTAGTTATTTATTTATTGTGAGCCTCAATAGGTATCCATTTCCGCTATTTCCTGAATTAAACAATTCCATCAAACACCCCTTTCTTTATAGACAAAAAGATGTTCTTTTGGGCAATTTCAGTGACACCTTATCGATATTTATTTGCCATTCTAATTGTACCATTCTATCCGTTCACAATGACATATTTAAGGTACCCTTTAGAGGATCGTTTCCAGTAAAGTTATGGTCTTAATAAAATTCCTAGTTTGGAGAGCCGATTCCTGAAATTCTTAAGACAATTTAGGGAACAAATTATAAAAAGCGGGTTCAATAGGGATATTTAGAAAGTACCAAGATCAACTAAGCTGATTTACATTTCAACAGAGCAAAGTTGCCAAATTGAATTCTGATAAATTTGACGCGACATACAAACCGCAGGAAACTTACCTGGGTTGGGATCACCACATCTCTAGACGCGATTTAAAAGGGAGACCAACCACGTTGGCCTAATTTTCTTGAGTGACCACCATGGTCGTTGATTTGAATAGGGATGATTGGAAGCCTGAGGATTTACTTTGATGTTCTTTGGACGGAGGAAATAAGGCACAAGGATAAAATGTTATCATTTTAAAGTTTAATTTTCTCGGAAGCACTTTTAATGTATTTTGCTTTTTAGAGCTGTAATATTTCCAGATAAAATTACTTTGAAGGCAGTAATTTTATTATTTCAGTTACAAACAAGGTTTCTTCAAGATTAAAGACATTAGTTGTTAGCCAATTCATTTTAGAAAATATAACTATTCTTTTTACAATTATTATAGCTTTTATAAAAATTTGGAGGACATAAATATATTAAAAATTCAGCTTTTAAATGACCTGATAACATTTTATCTTAATGGAAGGATTCTGGACGGTGTTAGAAAAAGATTCAAAGTAAAGGATTTCATTTTCTGTAAAATGTATAATTATATCATATTTGATTGTTAAATTTGCAGCTTGAATCTATACTACGAGTCAGTGCTAAAATTAATCCTATTTCACATAGGCCTTTACTTTTGTTATTTTTAAAAACTGACGGTCGATTTGTTTAAAACGATACTTTTCAGAAATGATCATAAGATTCTTAACAATATCCAAGTTTAGGACACACTAAAGTTCTCTCATAAAAATAACTTGACGCTGTTATGTTACGGCCAAGTTTTGTTCAAGCGAAAGTGTACAGTCATCTTTATGGTAATGCCATCTCGATATTCAGTTTCAAACTGCAATTCAGATGAAGACAACATAATTCAATATTTACCGCTTCAGCGACTGTGGATATGTGGCCGAGTTTGTACCAAATATAACATTGAACTTTTGAATTTGGAAAGTGTTATGGGTTTGTGTATTACGGCGCGGGTGAAGTTTATAGAACAGTTATAATAAACCACAAATAAATTTACGAAGCACTGCTAGAATCGATAGATAAGGAATAACCGACACCAGCGGTACATAACCCGAAACTCGAAGTTATCGCTGCAGATACAAATAGTTGGAATTTGGAAATTATTTTCATTATTGAATTCGGTCAAAAAGTTATAGAAGAAAAAAATATACCCTACTACATAAATCATAATGATAAAGGAAATTATGTGACTTATCATAATCATAGTACTACAGCCAACAAAGAATATCAGTAATAATTTAACCTGCAAGTTAAATTGCGTATGTAAATTAATGTAAGATGAAACGGAGAATTGCTCAGAGTTCCCAAGATAATGGCCATTAAAAATTAAAGGGAGATTCAATGTAAGGACGATGACATCTTTTGATAAGAAACCACTATGAAAGAGATTAAAGACAAAATAAAACTGTTACCCTGTGTTGACTTGTGTGACTGTGTACTTTGTTATTAATTAGAAATCAATCAAATGCTTTCAACACTTTTTGATGCAACTGATACTCCTCAGCAGTCACCTGTCGACCCGCTCATGACGTCAGGACTCCATTGCACTTCTCGCACAACGCACTATTGGGGTAGACAGTTTGTGTATTATCGCAAAAAGACATTTGTCCTCGCGTCCGCTGACATCCCAATTTCATGATACTACCTCAGAGTAGATAAATACTACGTACAATACTACAGATAACTCTTTATTGTACACCACAAAAACAGAAACAAAACAGAAATAAAAGAACATAATAGTAGAATGGGCGGTCTTATCGCTAAAGAGCGATCTCTTTCTTTCAGACCACCTTAGGATGGAGAAGAATTACTAAATATTTATTTTACTATATTTCATGATAACATAAAAGATTGTAACTTAATTATTGTAATTTGATTCGTTACGGTGGTTTAATTTGATCCTACAGGTTTTAGCGGCTGGCATCTACAATGAGGTTGGCTAGCTAACTCTGATGTTGAAAATCTGTCGCAAAGCACCTAACGCTATGCGGCAGCTGCACTTGAAAGCTAGTTCTTGTGCGCTCCCCACCGTCGAGCCTCTTATCGTCGTGAGATTGTGTTAACCACAAGCCAAAATATAAGCGAACCAGCGAAGCGACCTAATACTTGCACCAAATAATAAAAATAAAAATGGCTTATTCACCCAAAAGCGTTTTAATATTATCACAAAGATAAACAGAGACTATGTAACACTTAAATATTCCTAAAAAAGATGTTCCTTTTGAACGTGGAAGTGAATTCGAAAATTATAAATGAATTTCATGAAAATTTATAGCAGTCACAGCACTTGAGCTTTTAAAATATCCGTGTAGAATGAGTTTTTCTTTGCACTTTACTGCTTCTACGGCGGACATTTATTTGTAAAATACAAAAGTTGTGTGGCATATTATGGCATATCATCATTATATGCATCTGTCAACAATGTCCCTTACCGTAAAGCTATGTTCACATTACAAACATCTTTGTCAAAATTATTCTTCCTTCACTAAGAAAAAATATGAGGGCCACAGATAACAGAATAATTCAGATGGAGCGCGCGGAACATGAAAGTGAAGCCAAAAAAGCAAATACATATTGAAAATCTGATACCTGGTATTCGTTTTCCAGTTTGTATTTGCATTGTTTAACCACAGTTTCTTAATAAAGGAGTGATTTTTTGTTAAATAAAGTTTGTTAAACAAAGCAAATACACATTCAAAAGCGAATACCGGGTACGTGTTTTTCAATTTATATTCGCTTTTTTGGCCTCACTCCCGTGTTCTGCACGCTCCATCTGCCTTATTCTGTAATCAGTGATGAGGGCTTTTTTATTTTGCAATAATTTAGTAGGTACTTACCGTAGGTAGGTACTTACGTGTCCTAATTTATAGGATTTTTCCGTTTGTGTATTAACTAGTCGATTTTATTTTCAATTCTCTTCGGTTAGTTTTAACAATCGAAATTCGACTTATATTGAATCGTATACTAAATAAGGTTCTTCTTTACGACCCGCTGTTAAAGTGACCGCTGCTTCAATAGCGACATTTACGCCACCAAGCAGCCCTATAAAAATGGAATATCAAATGGAAATTTCTTTCCGGTGCCCCGTTTTATTGGGGTCAAGTCCGGAGACTGCACTTGCTTGGCATTTGATGAGTCCGTGGTATCGTAAGATCGCCTGAAATATGGTAACTGGTGAACTTCATTATTACTAGAGTTGCATCTTGAATCTGTATACGTCGGAGTGAAAAGGAAGATATATCTATCCCTTTTGATAAAGTGATATAATTTATAGACAGGCCCGTTGGCGCAGTTGATTAAGACGTGGAGTCTTAACCTATGGCGCCGCAGGTGGTGGATTCGATTCCCACACAGGACATGCATTTGTGTGCATGAACATGTTTGTATGTCCTGAGTCTGTGTGTAATTATGCATGTATTTACAAACAAAAAGTAGTATATATATTATATCAGTTATCTGGTTTCCATAGTACTACTAAGCTCTGCTTAGTTTGGGATCAGATGACCGTGTGTGAGGAATGTCCCAGGATATTTATTTATTTATTTATAAGTTAGTCTATAGAAATCTCTATCCTAAGCAGGGATACCTGTACCGTTGTTTGTAAAGATAAAGGATAGTAGGTGCTGAATTCCTAAATTTTTAAACATTTGTTACCGTCCAATTCAAAGATTTATAGGTTCCGCCAACGTGTGGAAAGTCGATACATGTTTAATGAAGCCTGAAATCACTCCTAGTCCTGCCTTAGATTAAAAAGGGGAACATACGGTAACCAGTCTAAAGCGCATGGGGTACTGAAACTACGTCTAACTCAAGTCAATTGTATCTTCAATTCTTACTTCAAGTAAATGAAGACATTCATATTGGCAAAAAAAACTATGATTGTAGTTGTACATCCTAATCCCAACTTAATAATATTATAAATGTGATAGTGAGTTTGTTTGTTACGCCTTCACGTCTACGCGTCTCAACTACTCAACGGATCATCATGATTTGGCATGCAGATAGCCTATGGTATGAAGAAGGACATAGGCTACTTTTTATCCCGGGAACGCGGGTGAAACCGCTGGTGAAAACTAGTTTATTTATAAAACCAAACTTTTAGCAAAAATTTATATCATATATTTCTTTCTTCAAGTAAATGAAGACATGATTTCACATTCAAATTATGATGTTTCCGTAGTTTCATTAATATTGGCAAAAAACAACAATAAAGGAAGTTGTACTTTTATTTTCCAGAAAAGTTCTCTTTCAGCAAAATTTCCTATCAATACTAATAGTACTTTCCCTCAGTTTGGTATTGAGCCGCTCTGCGGGATGAATAGTAAGTATAATAGTTAAACTTGTATGTAGCTAGTTTTAAAACATCGTTAGTAACAATTTCCATGATAAGCTTTGTTATGAAAAACATGTGCTTTGAAGGTTGCTTTGTTCACAGTAACCGCATTTGGAAAACGAAGTTAATTTTTATATACTTTGGTTAAAAAGGTTGGCAGTTTCCGAAAGCAGCGGTTGCAAAAACGAGAGAATAAAATTTTTGTGCTTTGTAAAGCCCATCACAGACGTAGCTATAATATATATCAATATATAAATCATAGCAAGGCATATTACGATTTTTATAATAGTTTACTTAAGTATCAATTGATTCAAGAAGAAATCTGTGTGATATATCACTTATTACCCGAGATAGAAATAAAATTAGTCCAAGAGACAGGAATCTAAAAAAAAAAATTAAAACATGAATAAAAAAAAACGATAGCAGCTAGACCACTGCTTACAACATTTTTCTCGATAAATTTACGTATATTTTAATATTTTTTCGGGCGGTCACTTCTCGACGGGTGACATTGTATTTTCAATACTAATCTTTGAGTGACCGCACACGCAGCTATAATATATATTTCTGTTACTTCACCAACTAGTACTGTAATTTATATTATAGCTCGGCATATTAATATATATTATAGCTACGTCTGTGATGGGCTTAATGCAACTCAAAACAACCTTAATATATAACTAGCTGTGCCCGGCGGACTTACTGGCCATAGCGTGTTGTTATTATAGCCCTTGTATGTATATATATCCCTTGCTCAATAAACAGGCTAAGTAATACAAAAATAATTTTCAAATCGGTGTCGATTTTCCTGAGATTTGCGCGTTCAAACATACAAACTCGGCTTAGTATGGGTTATTTATATACTACGAGCAAAATGTGTTCTAATGCAGAGTTGATGCGTTCCTTCTCAACTCCTATTAATTCCTATCTCGCTTTTGAAAACTGATCCTCGAAAATTAGTTCCGAAATTTTCTAATAATCTTAAAATAAAGAAAAGAGAGGGAAATTTTTAAATTAAATTCACGTAAATATTTTTTTCTGATGGAATAACTTTATACACCTACGGCATTGATTGAGAATGAGTTAGGTACTACCTACTAACTAATCCATTAAAATTTGTTCCAAGTTTCAGTTCCCAAGTGAACGCTGTAATAAGAGCGATGGACCCAATCAGATCCAATTTAGGGAATGGTATTCGATTACATAAAGTGGCCGTTAAATATCTAGCTTTAAGGTAAGATAAATCTTAGGTAATATTAGAACCTTTCGTTTCGGTTCTTACTCGGGTCGAACGGTGACGGGAGAGGGTGGGTTGGGATTGAGCGTGTTTGAACCTGTACCAAGCACTACCTGTAAATCATTGAAAATATATTTCGTTTTATTCCAGGATATGATCCATCTATTTGCCAAACTATGTTCCCATTTATCCATGGGCACACCACCATGGTCTGTGATGATGTTAACCGAAGGTGGTAAATACACAAAGCCTAGAAAAGAACTGGCGCTAAGTGCAGCTGCTGCAATATACTGTTAGTTGCTTGGCTTTCCGAACAAAAGATGTCAGAAAGAGATCGCTTTTTAGCAATAACACCGCCTCACCATCTGCCTGACAAGTTTCCAATCACTTAGGGTCGATGCAAAATGTCTGCTTCCATTCTGATCTTCTATCCGTCATAACAGCATTCACTCCTTTCTTACCCATGTCATATTTCACACAATCTATATCTCTTTTTCGGTCTTCCTCTTTCCGTTTATTCATCCCACCTCCATATTCATAACTCTTTAAGTCACGTGACTTTCATTCATCCTCATAACATTTCTATACCACGATAAACGGTTCCCTCTCAACCTTTCAGTCACTGGCGCTACTTTCAAGCTTCCCCTTATGTACATAGCTTGGATCAGCTGAAGGTATTTCCCAGAGAAACCATTGTCTTTCAATGTCCACCACAAAACTTCAAGGGAACTTAGTCGTATGCCTGTTCCAGATCGATAAACAGGTGTTGTGCAGATTCTTATGTGCAATATACCGAAATGTAGTAATAACACAGCCTAATGAACAGTAATTAATAGTTCTTTTTTGTTAACTGTTTTTTGTCTGCAATAAAGAGATAAATCTTCTTCTCAGTCGTACACTCCTGGCGGAGTGGTCGTGGTTATGGATCGTCTGATGAGTTTGTTGCGGGTTTTGCGAGACTTCTCCATCTCTCTCTATTCGCGGCACTGCGTGCACATTCACTGAGGGAACATTTTTGTTGATTTTATGAGATCTGTCCATCTTGTGGGTGATCGGCCGCGGGAACGTTGACCTTCTACTCTTCCTTGTACCACTAATCGTTCCAATGAGCTTTCGTTGCGCATGATATGTCCAAACATCTTAAGAATTCGCACTTGCACAATCGAAGAAAGTCTTTGTTTGATGCGAAGCTCTTTCAGGATGGAAACGTTAGTGCGGTGAGCAGTCCATTTTATCACATTTCAAGGGCGTCAATCTTTTTCCGACATTTTTGATGGACCGTCCATGTCTCAGCTCCATACAGGAAAATAGGAAATATTAAGCATCTCATTAGGCGAACCTTGGTGTTTTTAGTTATGCGGCAATCTTTCCATATCTTCGTGAGCTTTTCCACGGCAGATCGTGTCACAGCACAACGTCTTCTAATTTCTTCTTCGCAACTTCCAGTATTTGTGATTGTGGATCCCAGGTAGATGTAACTCTGGACAACTTCGCAATTAGCTAGAAAGAGATAAATATCTGTATATATAAAATTCAAAGTCCTGACTGACTGACTGACTGACTGACTGATATATCAACGCACAGCCTAAACTGCTGGTCCTAGAGACATGAAATTTGGAGGGTGTATTCTTTGTGAAGAGTAGGTATCCACTAAGAAAGGGTTTTTCGAAACTCCACCCCTGAGGGGGTAAAATAGGGGATGAAAGTTTATATGAAAGTCCGTCAGTTTCGAAGTTAGGATCTTCAAATTTTGTGTTTAGGCTGAAGATTGAAAATTAATGTATAGGTGTCTGAGCGTTCGTGATAATTACACCCCCGTAGGGGGGAAAAGAGGGATGAAGTTACTTATGCAAGTCCTTCATTTCCACATTAAACACCACTAAATATATTATTATACAGTGTAGGCATCCACTACCGAAGGATTTTTTGATATTACACTCCTAAGGGAGTAAAAAAGGGGATGAAAGTTTGTATGAAATTCCGTCAGTTTCGAAGTTAGGATGTTCAAAATTAGTGCTAAGGCTGACGATTGAAAATTAATTTATACCTGTCTCAGCGTTTTTGATAATTGCACTCTCGAAGGGATGAAAAGCGGGATGAAGTTGTGTATTGGATCTCACTGACTAATAGGTATATCAACGCACAGGCTAAACCGCTGGTCCTACAGACATGAAATTTGGAGGTTGTGTGCTTTGCAAAGTGTAGGTAAGTACTAAGAAATGGTTTTTCAAAATTCCACCCCTGAGGGGGTAAAATAGGGGATGAAAGTTTGTATGAAAGTCCGTCGGTTTTGAAGTTAGGATCTTCAAATTTTGTGTTTAAGCTGATGACTGAAAGTTAATTAATACGTGTCTTAGCGTTTTTTGATAATCCACCCTCGAAGGGATGAAAATCAGGATGAAGTTGTGTATGGGAAATCACTGATTGATATATCAACGCACAGCTTAAACTGCTGGTCTTAGAAACATGAAATTTGAAGGGTGTGTTCTTTGGGAAGTGTACGTATCAAATATGAATGGTTTTTCGAAATTCCACCCCTAAGGGGGTGAAACGGGGGTTGAATTTTCTGTGAAACATATTATTACACGTAAGTTAAGTTTTTTATGCTTTTTTATGATTGCGTATTTTGTAAATAAAAAAAATGTTTTGAAAAAAAATATAAATATCACAATATAAAATTCAAAGTCCTGACTGACTGACAGATATATCAACGAACACCCTAAACCGCTGGTCCTAGATACATGAAATTTGGAGAGTGTACTCTTTGTGAAGAGTCGGTATCCACTAAGAAACGGTTTTTCGAAATTCCACCCCTAAGGGGGTAAAATAGGGGATGAAATTTTGTATGAATGTCCGTCAGTTTTGAAGTTAGGATCTTCAAATTTTGTGTTTAGGCTGAAGACTGAAAATTAATTCATACGTGTCTTAGCGTTTTTGATAATCCACCCTCGTAGGGATGAAAAGCAGGATGAAGTTGTGTATGGGAAGTCACTGATGTATCAATGCACAGTTTGCACAGCTTAAACCGCTGGTCTTAGAGACATGAAATTTGGAGGGTGTGTTCTTTGTGAAGTGTACGTATCAAATATGAAAGGGTTTTCCGAAATTCCATCCCAAATTAAATTCAACCAAGGGGTTGAATTTTCTGTAAAACATATTATTACACACGTACTTTAAGTTCTTGGTTCTTTCATGCGTTTTTATGATTGTGTATTATTATTTATACTTTATTTTGTAAATAAAAAAAAATTGAGAAAAATAGCCAATATAGTCATCAGAATATAAAATTCAAAGTCCTGACTGACTGACTGATATATCAACGCACAGCCTAAGCCGCTGGTCCAAGAGACATGAAATTTTGAGGGTGTTCTTTGTGAAGTGTAAGTATCCACTAAGAAAGGTCACGTGTATCATAGTTTTTTCGAAATGGGAGATGCCTAATAGAGTCAATAAGGCTTAAACAAGAAAAAAAAACAATTGAGAGGGAGTGAGAGCACTTATTACGTTTGTTTTTGAAGAAAAATATGTCATTTGTTTCCTGTAGGCCACGCGGGCGAAGCCGCGGGCAGAAGCTAGTAGTACCATAATAATATTAGTAGGACTTGTCACACCCGGTCACCAGAACTTCTTTATCCTAAGAGCTAATAACAGCTTGACGACTGACTTGTTCAAAAACTGCCATATTATAATTAGGGAATGTTTGCAGCGGTGCCACGGTGCCACCTATTAGTTTATGGTCAGATTATCCGCAGCCAAAGTTGGAGAGTGAATAAATTAGTTCCTCGTTTGTTGTTAGCGGCTGGCCAAATCGAATTGAATTAATGTCAGCCAGCCAAGTGAGCCTGAACGTCAGGGTCGTCTGCCAAGTAATTAGATCATTTATGTTGGAAAGACAAACAACTGACGTGCAGTTGTTTGTAATATATAAGAGTATTTTTTCCGCTTGCTTTCTCCGGAGGTATCCTACTATTCTACTAATCACACTACACACATAAATGGCTTGAATCCTAACATGACATATATATACCTCAGATACCTTTATATACGGGGTGGATACGACAATACGAAATTAAATGAAACCATATAAACTACTCATAAATACGATCAACTTTTACTATGGGACCAACTTCGAAATCGCATTTTTTTTACAGCTTTTCATACATTGTCGCCGACAGAGACATGTACCTTTTGTATGAACAGCTGTAATTTTCTTTTTCGATTTCGAAGTTGGTCCCATAGTAAAAGTTGATCGTATTTATGAGTACGTGGTTTCATTTAATGTCGTATTGTGGTATCCAACCCGTATACCTCAGAATAAAACATAAAATACTTTCCATCCCAAAAACAACATAAGATCCCACGGGGACGGTAAAACTTGTAATAATATAAGGTCGGATTTCTAATTACTAGAAGAAGGTTTTCACAAGCTATTATCTATAGTCCTGATTTTAATATCAGTTCAGAAGGTAGCTAAGGGAAACCTCTGACTCCTCAGGCATATTAGCCTCTTGATGATTTCCTTCACAGAAAAGCTGATGTTTAAAGGAGAGCCGGACTAGTGACTTAATCTTGCACAATCACGATTTTAGGTGGAACAATATGCCATTGTACCACTACAATATAGCTGCAATGTTACTAAAAACAAACCGCAAAACCAAATTCACAAAATAAAATGAATATTTTATTTTTATTCTACATGTAAATGTAAAGGTCCGTTCGTTCACATTGGCAACGCAGTTTTCCGACACCAAACGTCGCAAATGACGAGGGTGCGACCACCGGAGACGGCCGGAAAGCCACGAAGTTAAGGTGGTCGGAATTATACAGGCTGATTTTGTATAGAGCATACAAACTTGTAGTGTACTCATCAATACGAATAGAAGAAATGTTATCATTTTAATTAAATTGTTATTGATTTCAGTAATGTTTAAGGTTTTTAAAAAGGATTGTTTTTTGTCAGCTTGGTCAAAGATTTATTTTGAGTAGTTATTACAGACGAGCAGATTCTTTCGCGAATCCAGAGTTGGTGTCATAATTAAATTACGTCTTTCACTCCAATTAATTTGTGTACTGAATATAATCATCCTCTATAATGCGACATTCACCATTGGTTGTAAGATATTTACTTACTAAGATTTTTTGGTTGGCTACTAGAAATTATTTTAATATGCTTACCGAGTATATGGAAAATTCGAATGGAAAGAACGACTGGCATGCAGTCCTTATATGAAGATTTACTAGAATCAAGCGACACGAAGAGCTGAAGAATCCCTACAGCGTGTAGAAATCTAGCAGGAAAATAGAGACAATTGAGGAATGTCCAAGGATATTTATTAGTTATTATTATTAATTGATCAAGTTTTGTTTGAGGGATCAAGAACCAAACGACGAAAATCATAGTGATTCAAGGCGATGATAGCTCCGTGTTATTGACGTCGGATGTCGAGTTGAAAGTCCCGAGTTTGAATCCTACAATGAGCTTGAACTTTCGGTGAAGGAAAACATCGTGAGGAAACCATAGCACGGTGGTAGGGTACATTATAGTACCCTGGACTTTAGAACCAGTCACTTCCAAGCTTTGTGTGCTTATCCGTGGCTCAGAGTCCATGGTGAGATTGCGGTCAAACCATAGACTTAGGATTTCTCTACGCTAGGTCAAACAGGCCTATACACAGTACAAAAATGTATTCAAAGAGTTCCATATAGGTATATATAAACTAGCTGCCCGGCACGACTTCGTTCGCGTGGTGTCCTACTAACCTATACCCTAACCTACCCTACCCTACCCTACCACTACCCCTACCCTACCCTACCATACTACCCTACCTAATCTACCCTACTCTACCCTGCCACTACCCCTACCCAACCCTACCCTACTCTACCCTACCAGTACCCCTACCAAACCCCTACCCTACCCTCGAAACTTTCTTAATCTTTTCTTTCATAAGAACCTTCTCCTGATAATAACATACACAACAAAAAAATAATTAGCGAAGTCGGTCCAGACGTTCACGCGTGATGGCGTGACCAAGGGAAATAGGGATTCATTTTTATATATAAGTCGTCATTTTATATATAAGTCGTCACCTCTAATTGTAGTACTTTATTAGGTTAAAATGTCTTCTCCTTGACATAAAAATACAACAAGTAACCCAAATTCTAACAATTCCAACTGACCATTCTCCCATGCTTATTAATGTAGAACCGAAAAACAGAAGGACAACTTGAAAATAGGTTTCTTTGTAATGTTATCAACAACCTTTGAAACAGCTTTTCGTTATTACCTCACTAAATAACACTTGTTGTATTATTAAACTTCTGAAATGGAACTTTACGACTGAAAAAGTAAAATAGCGAGCCTCTGGGTTTGCGCTGAGATAACAGAACGTTGGAAGCGTCTTATCTCATGGTAATAATATAAATATTCCGGGTTTGTTTAATATTTTTAATGTAGCTTCTTTCAAGGTCTACCGATTTTTTATAGGTTTTGTGTGTCTAAAAATGAATGAATGAATTTCAGAAAACAAGAAATTACGAAGACGAACAATACTAAAGAACAAAAATAGCAGTCGAAATGTTTACAACCCATAATGGTTTTCGACGCCGAAGACTAACATAACTGAAAAATCTGTCAAATTTAACACCGCTTATAGTTCATTGGAACACAAATGTAATAGCAGTATTGGGCCCCAGCAGTTAAGATCAATCACAATGGTACAGACAGATTGTTAAAGGTTTTTTAGTTCAACTTTGCACTTAAAATTATATAAATAAAGGCTTTCTGGAAACATTATTGTCTTAAGCTTTACCCGAAAACATAAAAATAAAATCGCATTCAGATGAAAACAGTGAGAATAGGTAAGTACCACTTTGCTTTCTTTTCGTGTTACATTAAAGTATTAAGGTTGTACAGTCACCCGACCATCGACTCATTGTAGACGAGACGACCCAAAGTTGTTTCACCTCTACAGCTTTGTTTGTATTTTAGTGGGGATTTAGTTATTAAGTAAGTACTTACTCTTACAATGCGCAGAATAAAACAACATGAGAAACATGGTACTCGTCTAATGCGCGTGGAACGACAAAACTATATATAAATTTTAAATTACTTTTTATAGTAATTGTAAACCAATAAAAAAATAATGGTTACAATACGATTAATATCTTCGGAGATATGCGTGGACAAACATACATCTTACATACATACACCTATGATATTTTGTATATTTGGGAAGCCCTAATAGATTATTATATGTGAATATAATGCAGTTCGAATAATATTACATACATACGTGTCGAATTGATAATCTCCTTTTTTTTAAGTCGATTAAAAAAGGGAAAATACATTGATATTTTGGTCGATCTAAAACTAGACCACGGGACCACGGGTAATCGTGCTCGCGAGACAAAAGATGCGATTACAACTGAATGTAATGTAAGTACGTACATTTACCCACGCACTTAGACTGGGCAGCGTCCATCGACCTTTTTTTAAGTAGCGCTTGAAGAAGATGAAAAGGAAAATAATTTTAATTTTCCCATAACACACAGTATAATATGCATAAGTGCCTTTCCCATTTGAGAAACTTGACAAGGAGAAGCCTAATCGGGGATTACACAGAAGAAGCTGAAAGCAATAAGATATTTGCACCTATATTGTATGTCCTTATCTCCGAAACTCTCAAATACAACATAACATCAGAAAAGCCCAAATTGCTTGAACATGTAACAAAAAATATGATATAACGCTTTTATGCCACCCCTTTGGAATTTTCAAAGCATAAACAGCCTTATAAACGATATGTTTACGAGTTATTTTTGGGGTGCAAGTTAGCTGAGATTTTGGCTCGTTGATTTTTTATGTGATGTTTCATTCAACAGCTTTATGGATTTGTAAGATTCCTGTAAACTTATATTTTAATAAAAGCCCTACATTTAATCAAATAATAATATCTTATTAGACCATCGATATTTTATCTTTTGTCTAGATTAAGGGTTACGTACAAGACAACATCGTGAAAGTGGCCGCTTAAAAACTCAATAAAACAAAATTATGTCACTCATGAATGAATGTTCTACGTTCAATCGTGGACCTACTGAAACTGAAATAGCGACACAGTGGTCTTATTTCTTCGACCGTTTTTACAGCTGTCACCCTTATTCTAGGGTAATATCCTTATTCTATTTCGATGCCTTTTATACAGTACCCAATAAAATGTTGACGAGTGTTGTCAAATACTGTCCTGTATGATTTTGCTCTAGTAAAAATATTTATTGGAAAACATATGATGCTCATTACATAGATACACTCTCCGCTGTTGTCGGTTTTCTATGAAATTATATAAAAATACCCGAAAAGCAAAAATGCCATTTATGTAACACATTTATATGCCAAATACAAGCAGTGTCGATTACCAGAATAGGGCAAACCAACAAAATTGAACTTCCCAACGGAATTGCTAAAAGTGTTGCTCGCTCTCTAATGGTCATTAAAATTGTATGAGCTGACCCCAAATTAATTATTGATGCAAATCGAAACGTCAATGCGCTTTTATAAATCCCAAGTGTACAAATGGTTCTCTAAAAGCAAACTAGCCGAGTTTCTGACCTACATTTAACAAGCGAGGCCATTGAAAAGGCCAGAGCAGTTTACATTCACTCATTACTTGCAAGTGGAAAAGAGATGAAAGACAAAGTGAGTGCATTAGCAACAGTAAATTCAACATGAAAGTACCACAAGTTGTTACTTACAACTTTAATGTAAGTAGAAACAGGAGAGGCTGGAGCAGACATAAGTACACACTTTGAAGGTTCCACTGCAGATTTAAATGCGGAAGTGTGTAAGCGACAAACTGCCTTTGCAGTGTTAGCACTCTGTTTTATTTAAACTATTAGTGCAGAAATATCTTTATAATTCAACTAGACACGATTCATATCTACTGTAACGCAGGATCTAATAGCTTTTATAATACAAAATCATGCCATGGACGTGATTGTTAATTTGAAAGTCAAAGCCATTTATTCAATTAAGGCTCCAGAAGGGCAACTTAGGGCACTTATGAAGGTCAAATTTAAAGAAGTTACCACCGTCGGAACACGACCTTCAACTGAGAAGAATCCGGCAAGAAACTCAGTAAGGTTACCTTTTTAAATATTTTTGGTCAATCTGACAGTGAGAATATATAATGAAAAACGATCGAAATTCTTCCCCTGAAACTGGCAGTGTTTTTTCCAGAAACGCGCAAAAAGACAAATTACCAGGGTAACCCAATCAAATGGTAGCATTAATCTATCCATCGAATTTCACTGTTAACACCCCTATTGAATCAGCGGCTGAACAGTACCCATCCCGTTAATTCCCCTAAAGTTAAGGTTCCTATAATCACCAGGAGATCGTTTAACGTGCTGACTTTCACTTTTACGGTTGAAGCCTTTGGATCCCCTCATTTTTTTCCTGTTCCCATTTCACTTATTAACGTTTGGTTAGCATTTAGTTAGAAAAATGCATTACAAAAACCTTAACCAATGGAACTTCCATATGGAAAACCGAGGAATACAAAATTTGCCTTCGTTTTATCTCTTAAAAATTTACATCCATTGTTAAGAAACCATTATCAAAAACAGTTTAGCCCAAAAGCTGAGATGATGTAAGGTCATTTTAAGCAATAACTAATAAACATATATTAAATGCAAATATTTATATGTGGTCCCAATTCTCTAGACAAATTCTTTTAGCAAACGAGGAATAGCACCTAGTCTGACATTTTAAAGCTCCGCATGAAATAAAACCGCACAAGCGTCTTACGTGTGAGAGTTTTGTACTTCAGTGAAGGTCTGTACAAAACATTATCTAGGATTGTAATCTGCATTTCAATAGGTATTGTACTAATAGTAACATTTTCGTATCCTTCTCAAAGCTCAATAATGGGCTAGTTTCCTGAAAAAATCTACTTAGTCCGTCCCGTCATATACATACCTAATCGAAAAATATTTGACACGTATTTTTTCTTGTGTCAATTAAACAAAAAAATACGAGGATATGGTTTGTTGAAATTCCGTGTGACGTCACGGTGTGGTACACTTTTAAGTAACAAGTGACGTCACGAGCCCCCACTCCCGACCTTAGTCGCGCTTTATCTTCGTCAATTGTTAATGATTTGATAAATACATGTCCAATATTTTTTTATAATCTAAATGACGGATTTATTAATTATTATTTTTTTACCCATCCCATTTGCATGTTTCGACTACGAGTAACGAACGATCGTTAGTTCTAAAAAGAAACTTAAAAGGTTCAACACCAAATACGTCATACCTAATGTATCGAGTAATCCACGAGCCGATACATCCCAAAAAAAATCATTAAAGGTCACTGAATAACGAAATAGACTGAAGGGATCCGTAACATATATAAATATATACCATCTCTTTGGATAAAAATAGGTCATGAATAAAATGATTACATATTGGTCTTTATTATCCATCTTTATTATCCAGAATCTAAAGATCAAGTTTCCTCGGAGCTATTGTTTTTTGAATCGATATCCGAATTTAGTGTTGATTGTCCTGACGATGAATTCTTGATAGTGGGTGATTTTAATATTAGGAATGCACTATGGACGGCAAATCAATCGGTGACTAATACATATAGGATTTCTAACCCATCGGTTGATATAATAACCTCTCATGTATTTACTTTCATGTGCTTTACGGGCTGGTTTCAATATAATGGAATTCTTAATCATAACAACCGATCCCTCGACTTAATTTTTTCCAGCTTAACTTGTAAAGTAACTCGTACTGAGCCTTTATCTGAACCAGAAGATAGCCATCATCCGTCTTTGTCAATAGCTATTAATGTTGGAACGAGTAATGCTTCTCTTCGGCAACCACCTCGTGTTGATCGACGCTTCCATGCGGCAGATTACGAAATAATCAAAGCTGAACTCAATGCAATAGACTGGGAATTACATCTATCTGAACTCGATGTTGAGACTTCGTTAGATATATTTTATTCAATTTTAAATGATGTAATTGAAAAGCATGTTCCCTCAAAGCTGCAAAATCTTAATAATGCGTATCCGGTTTGGTTTTCTTTAACTTTGATAAAGATGATTAATAAAAAAACAAAACTACATAAAAAGTGGAAAACTTACGGAAGAATATCTGATTATGATAATTACTCAAATCTGAGGCGGTCGGTAAAAAGTATGGAGTCCTCATGCTATTCTTTATTTATTTCTAGATCTGAGACTAATATAAGGCACTGTTCTAAACATTTTTGGTCATTTATAAAGTCAAAAAAAAATGTTAATAGCATTCCGGACACAGTTCAACTTGATAATGATGTAAGCACTGATGGACGAATCATTGCTAATATGTTTAATAAATTTTTTCAGTCAGTATTCGAAATAGATTCAGGTGATAATATTGTCAATTCTAGATCAGGTGATTATGATTCCTCTATCATTAGTAATGTCGATATGACACAAGAGATTGTAGAAAAGTACCTCTCAAGAATTAATACATCAAAGGGTAGTGGCCCCGATGGCTTACATCCAATATTTTTAAAGCGTTGTAGTCAAGAGTTAGCTGCACCAGTAGCTTTTATTTTTAGACTATCTTTATCTAGTGGTATAATGCCTAATGTTTGGAAAAGGTCTTTTGTTGTTCCCATTCATAAGAGTGGCGACAAACATAACGTCCGTAATTATAGAGGTATATCAAAATTGTCAATTCTTCCGAAAGTTTTTGAAAAAATTGTGTATGATTCGGTTTGTCCAGCTATAAGTCCTCTGCTTACTATCCATCAACACGGATTTTTTGCCAAACGCTCAACAGAAACAAATTTATGTGAATTCTTGGATGTCGTGCTTGAAGCAATGGGTGAAGGATTCCAGGTGGACGCCGTGTACACCGATTACTCTAAAGCTTTTGATAAAATTTCCCATTCACGGTTAATTTTGAAGCTTGGAGCCATCGGTATACACGGTGATCTGTTCAGATGGCTGGTTTCATATTTAAGAAACAGGACACAGGCAGTTACAGTTAAGGGTTTTACCTCTAGTTTTATTCCAATCACATCCGGCGTGCCGCAGGGCTCTCACCTCGGCCCGTTGCTTTTTAATATTTTTATTAACGATGTGGTAGGCTGTTTTCAACACTCAAAATCATTATTATATGCGGATGACACCAAAATATTTTCTGTTATTAGGTCTAGAAGTGATTGTGAAGCTTTGCAAATTGACTTAGATAGGTTAAGTAAGTATTGTTCAATTAATAAATTGCACTTAAATGTAGAAAAATGCTATACAATTACTTTTACAAGAAAAAAGAAAGTAATTGAGTTTAATTATAAACTTTATAATAAGGGACTTATGAGGGTTGATGAGGTGAGAGACCTTGGGGTTCACTTGGATAGTGGATTACACTTTGACAAACACATCTATAAGGTTACGGCTAAGGCCTATAAGTTGCTTGGCTTTATATTTCGTCAAAGTGCTGATTTTAAAGACATGAACACGTTAATATTGCTTTATAATGCTTTTGTAAGGGCACAATTGGAATACGCATCCATAGTCTGGAATCCTGTGTATGATAAATATATAAAACAATTGGAAGGAATTCAAAATAAATTTGTCAAGCGTTTAGAGTACAGATTTAAGAATCTCAGTATGAATAAGATTTTATCATTGGAAAAGCGACGTGAACAAAGGGACCAAATTTTTCTATACAAAATAATTAATAACGTTGTTGATTCGCCATATCTTTTAAATAAAATAGATTTTAATTGTTCCAAGCTTCGTACACGCAAAAGGCATATTTTCTTTACACCTATTTGTTGTTCTAATTATACTAAAAACCGATTTATAGTGAGAGCCTGTAATAGTTACAACCATTCTTATAGTCACATCGATATTTTTCACGAGAGGATGGGCGCCTTCCGCAGCCGTTTAAAGCAAAATTGATTTTGAAAACTGCGAAAAAAAAAAAAAAAAAAATATATATTTACCTGTATATTCCTGTTGGTTCTCGCAGGGGACGTGCGTCCACTATTGTTTTATTATTATTATTTTTTACTGTGATCCAAAAGATTAATTTTTATAATTTGTTTGAGAGAAAACAATCAAACTATGTAAATAGTTTGTTTTCAATTCATTAAGTTTGCACCTGTCTATTCATAAGATAAAAAACAATGTTATTATCTAGCCGTAGAAACTGTTTTGGCAATTGTGTTACAAAAATGTTTAAGTTTGAAATGTATAATAATAGCCGTTTGTTTCTTTAATAAATAAAATAAAAAAAAAAAAAAAAATTATTTACAGAACCGATGGTAAATATTATTCGTGTTTAAACAATACTGAAAACAATTTGCATGCAGACACTTTGTAGGCACTTTAATTCATTTATTTCAAACGGCATCTGTCTAATTGCTTTTGTTTGTGCTGCTACCTTAGCAAAATTCGAGTTTTGTTTCATCAAAAAGGCTAACACTTGTCCTCAGAATCAACTATTATACCTATATGTTGTGGAAACTAAAGAAATCTAATCTAAATTAAGAGAAAAATCTGTTTTATTATAGTAATTTTGGATTATAAAATGTTGTTACGCACTTAGCCTATGGTATGTAGAAGGACATAGGCTACTATTTAAGCCAAGGACTCGTGTGAAACCGCGAGGAACAGTCATTCAATTTATTCACTTTAAAAAAAAAACAAATTGCCAACAATACACTGGGATAAGAAATTACTCCAAAATTACAGGAAAAGATCACAGAAAGAATAACTTCCCATAAACAAATCTTCGATTGCCTTGTGATTACCAAATCGTAAACACGAAGCAACAACAGAAGTAACGTCGGTGAAAAAAGAGGTTTCTCTAAAAGGTTATAGCTGTATTAAGCCACTTCGACTAATGTCACCGTGCAGCTGTCTGCATGCTATCATGCACACTTTTCGCGAGCCCAGAACGTATATTTGTTTGTTTACTACCGCATAAACTTTCAACCGCGCGTATTTCGCTACAGGAAAACATGTGAACTTCAGTTTCATATTTTAGAAAGAGGGAATTATATTTCAGGTGTGTCAAAAAATACTGAGTGAGAAGTAAATGCTAGTGCGATATTTTTTGCCAAAATGGTAACTCTATTTTCTTAATTTGAAACAAAATGTGTTATTTAAAAAATATATAAAACGCCTAAAGCCAAATATAGATGTTGCAAATTTAACTACCTCAGTGAGAATAAATCAAAATAGTATAAAGAAATATTGGAATAAAGTATTTGCGACCAAAATTTCGACGTACGACTGATGTACATCAAATAAATTCAAATCACCAATCCTAATATCAATCAACAAGCAATTAGTATAACGTCAATATAGAACGTAGCGATCAATTCGCTGACATGAACACAATCACAGCGCTTAACTGTGACTTTCACTTTCCGAACACACATCAGAAACGGGGGCAGCACTGTTGCGGGGTTGTCAGGGTACCTGGAAATAGGGATGGGCTGGTAAATGTCGATAGAATATTAAGTAATAGATTTGAAATATAAAAGATGACGATAATGGATTATTCTTTTCAGTTATTGGAAGACTTTTACCAGAACACTCATATAACCAATACAACTAAGAAAAAGTAATAGAACTGTTTTGTTAATTAGACGAATCAATGCTTATATTATTTAAAAAAAATGCAACACAGCAATATAAAGAGGTCTATCTAATCGTAAAAGTCGTCTAGTCTATCTAAATGATATATTGACGGTTGCTTCTTTTCCATGTAAATTTTACTGTTTGGTCATTATTTAGACGTAAAGTCGTCGCATGTATTATTTATAACGATCAAGCTGAAAATTTAAAAACAATAAAATCGCTGTAGTAGAGAAAAAATCAAAAGCCACTTCACAGCCCAGAGCTAAGAAACAACGTCGGTAAAATAAATGCCTCTTTTACCAGTCCTCTGTACATGATATATCGATACATTTCTGCAGTAGGTCCAGAATGGAGGCCCGTTTGTTTGCCGAGCCTGAATTGCGAGCCCGAGGCTACAGGTCGTCCGTGTTACTTACTAGTTTCATATATGTTGTGAATTCTAAGGATGAATTGTAACTTTACTCGATGATACTTGATAGTGCCAACAGTCGCTGAATTTGAATGCTTTCATTCGTTTTTCAATATAGAACGGTAATCAAGGGCGGATCCAGGGGGGGGGGGTATTGGGGGTACCCCCCCTGGGCCTCGGCCGTCTAGGTCAACCAGAGGTTTTATTTACTATATTTAACCTCAAAACCTGGGATGAAGCCCCCCCCATCACGGATTCGAATTCAATGTCTGTCACTATATTGTTATAAATTTGAAAATTTGTCACCAAATATCTGATTTTTTCGCCGCCTGATTCGAAATCTTAAAAGCTCTAAGAGTTTTTAGATGTTTGTATAGGTATCTCAAGAACTAAAGCACAGATTAACTAGACTACCTACCTAGAGTTATAAACACAAACAGAGTAGAGTATTGGAGTTACAATTACCAACAAAATCTTGTAGCAAACAGATCAGAACATCACACCCTTAATTTCGTTGTCAATAGGTTCTGTAGTCACATGAGTAATGAAAATGTGATTGACATGTTTTTAAGTATTAATTTTTCGCGCTGCGCGGCCCCTCTTTTCTATAGAAGGATGAAAATTCTTACAAATGTTCTCTGCGTGAATCTGCGGGTAACGGCTATAGTACTTATTTTGTATTTTGAAACCCATCCAAGCTGGACATAAGTGTGTGACCCCCCCTGACCCGATGGCTGGATCTGCCCTTGACGGTAATTTCATACTTTTATGTTGCCAGACAAAAGCAGATAACTTTTGTATAATCAAAAACTAACTACTTCATTAGTTTCTAAAGACGTTCTAACACTGCAGGTATATACTGCCCGTATTTTATAAACAAGACAAGTTATCTTATAATTACAACCAAATTAAATTTTCAATCTATTTACTCTAAACACGTTAACTGCGCAATAAAGACTAGCTAAAGGCGATTGTCTTAATATCCCTGGCGCTCAGTCAGGTTAATCTTGCAGGTTACGACCTCATAAATATGAATAAATGAGCGTCACTGATGACAGCTAACGTCATTTTGTAGATTTACGCTCTGCCAATAAAATGTAGGAATTGTATGAGACCCCTTTAAGGGAAGAAACTTGCGACGGTTTCGTATAAAAGTAATGATGTGAAGTGAAATATAATGTAATTTTTGTTATTTGAATATATAATACAATTTTATGTAAAATATAATAAAACCAGCCAAGGGATTGTCTGACTCCGGGTCCGTTAATATGTTTCTTGCATAAAATGAAATTAAATTTAAAAAGGCGGACCATGGGCGGGACCCCTTTAGTTTTTTTTTATTATTATTTGTTGTTATAGCGGCAATAGAAACACATATTCTGTCAAGATTTCAACTGTCTACCAATTAAGGTTCATGAGATATAGCCCACTGACAGACAGACGGATGGTCGGACAACGGAGGCTTAAGTAATAGTCCCGTTGGCACCTTTTGGTTACAGAACTATTTCATCATCATCATCATCATCAGCCTATAATGTCCCACTGCTGAGCACAGGCCTCCTTTCACAAATGAGGGTGAAAGGGACTGGGCGATACTCCACCACGCGTGCCCACTGCGGATTGGTGGAGGTAGGCTAGTGGTCAACCTACTGTTGGAATTTTTCAAGCCGCCTAGAAGGCATCCAACTAGCTTAACGACTATCACAATTAAGTGATAACCGGGACCAACGGCTTTACGTGCCTTCCGAAGCACGGAAACGCTCGATATGAAATACCACTAGACGGTCACCTAAACAGAACACACTACAGAACTATTTAAATTAGCAAATAATGTTGCACAATAATTTATAAAATATACACGACAATTTGATCGTAAATATGTACAGACAGACATATAATACAAATATCCTGTAGGAATATACGGGTCGTTGGTAATAACACACAAAGCGAACAATATCTGCAAACCCTTGTAGACTTGTACATCTGAGGATATTCATATCTTTAAAAGAAATGCTTTACCTGGGTTTTTGTTTTGAATTAAATTATAATAATGTAGAAACACATAGGTACGTATTTAAGGGTCTTTAGTCATTATGTCCCACTCGCGAATGGCCCGCGGGCCATAGCGCCTTTTCTATTTTATTTTCAAATTTTGCATTAGTCATTATGGCCCGCTGTCAAAACAAACAAAACACTATCCTATTTTTGGTACAGATGAGTGGAAAAGTGTTATGATAGAAATAATAAATAATTATTTCACATGGAAAATGAAAAATAAAAATGGTTTTTTTTCACACAACTGGTGGTAAGCGGTTACCTTAGCAATATGGATACTTGTGATAGCCGGGGCATCATTCGCGCGCATATAAAATATATATTCAAGTTACATTAATCTGGTGGTAAGCGGTTACCTTAGCACTATGGACACTCGGGGTGATACCCGGGCCGGGGCATCATTCGCGCGCATATAAAATACATATATTCAATGTCAACTGCTAAAAAAAACTCCTGCTCCCAACTCGTCATCTAACAGCTCATAGCAATCCTCACTAGTCTGCCAGGATATATTTAGAGGAATTCTGCTGACTCCTGACGAACGAGAACCTTCTTCCGTAAGCTCATCATACTGAATTTGTGGCCTTCTGTAGACAGATTTCCGTTCATGGACATGGAGACTCCTGTGTGTGTCTATGACAATGACTCATTGCATGAACATCCATGAGCTTGGAAGGTTATCTGCACGATGAATTACCAAAATTCAAGGCGATGATAGTTCATTGGTAGTGACGTCGGATGCCGAGGCGAAGGTCCCAGGTTCGAATCCTATAATGAGTCTGAGCTTTCGGTGAAGGAAAACATCGTGAGGAAACCGCTATGGTATCCTCACGATGGGGGTAGGATACTTTGTAACCAGTAACCAGACTGGCTACCACCCTCAAATTGAAAATCTGTCGCCAAGCACCTATCGACGTGTTCCGACAGCTGCACTTGAGAGCAAGTTCCATCTAGGCTTTGTGAGCTTACCACCTTCGGCCTCATTACCACTTACCATGGTGAGACTGCAGTGATAAATAGACACAAAAAAAGACAAGTTCCGACTTATTTTTGCCAGTGTCGAGTTGAATTACAAATTATTATTCTATCATCGGCGAGTGTAGCACGCTTAATGATTGATTTTCATGGCATCACAAGCGTCCATAGAGCTGAGGTAACGGCTTACCACCAGGGGGCTAAGTCTGCTATTATAATTGCATTCCAATGAACTATTAATTTATTTAGATTTTTAATGTAAATTTTTATTTCGATATAATAAAAGAATACTATGATCTACTATGATACAGCGAGGTTTCATGTTTGTGTACTATTTCAGAGTAATCACATGTAATTTCATTAGATATTGGTAAAAAACCTTGAACTGTCACGACTCACCCTATGTGAAATAGACTATATAGTACCTACTTACTCTTCTCGCTTCTCTCTCGTCTTTCGTGGATCCACGTTTTTGAGCAAACCTTAAACTGGTTTATGCGAAACACACAAGAATAGTCTTTGTTTACAGTTACACGGCAAAGGATTGGAGTAATTTTGAAAAACACAAGTCGGTGCACGCACGACATCGTCCTCAGCCAATGATCTTCAGTGAGAGACCTCTCGGCAGATTCGACACATATCACATAAACGTCTAGAAAAGAGAGGGTAGGAAACTTGCTTCATACAAGTTTACCCTCAATCTTATTTATAAACACAACTAATTTATAAATATATTGTTATCTTTTAAAGGCACGCTGACGGTACGTCTATATAGATTGATACATCAGTGAACATATCATTATGTTGACAATATGAGATGTCAATAAGTAACAATATTTTTTTCATAACGCCATTATTATCAGCCTGTTTTATTTGATATAAATGGTAAACCCTTCTTCAATAGAGTTTTAATGCTGGGACCGCACCGCACCTAGACAAAGTGTATTTCACATTAGGATACGTTACGCCCTAGAGTATCCTTATGTCGTATAATATGGACGAATACATTTTATTAATATTGTTTTATGTAATCTATATAATAATAATGTATGACCAAAAAAATATGCTTAAGACACGTATAACGGTCAGTTAGTCAATATAGATTATGTTATATGGTGCCGATTCTGTTGTTTACAACTAAACTAATTTAGTCTCACTATATCTATTTCTAACAAAGAACATAAGAAAGGATGTATGTAAGAAACGTCTATTAGCCCGTAAATTCAAACGGAAAAGACTAATTTGACAGCTTTAAATATGTTCTATCCTTTTTTAATAATGTTTGTAAGAAAGAGATGTGATGTGATTATAATTTGTTTAGTGCGATTTACAACAGAATCCGCATCATTGTATCGCTATCTTAAAAATTGCGCGGGGCGTCTCATAGTGTCGCGTGTCGTTGTATCCCGTTTCGGTGTAAACTGACCCTTAAGGCGAAAATCCTCTTTTTTATACTACATAATTTGAAATAAAATACACACACTACTACACATCATATACTACACTTAAAAAAAAACTTGTATGTCAATGTCACTGCTTGGGTGGGCGTTGCAATTACATATTTACTATTAAAATACAAGTTTATCTAAATTTGTGAGTACCTATTAAACTTTATTCCGATTTCTGTGATATAAATGAATCCTGGTCGTTTTCAAAACGTTAATTGTAATAGGTATACGTTACGGTATTTACATTAAACTGACTCTCCTTTCAGAATATATGTATGCTGATACTGCTACTCATGAAAAGATCGAGATGCTCTTGTAGCTTATGCAGAGCAGGAGCATCCAGAACTTACTAGAGGACTGGTTATGAGTGTGAATGGGGAGCCCGTTTCAATCATATGTGGACAGACATCACGGTCCAAATAGTCTTGGAACCATAAAATAATCTACAAAGCAGTGGTGAAAGGTGGATTCAACATCAGATTTAGTGATGAATGGTACTTACAGAATGGTTTGGTGTTATAACCAAAAATACTTTACTTAAAAAATATACATAATCCATTACAAAATGAAGGACGGACAAACAAACAAACATTCTTTTATCATATTAAAATAATTAAAAGTAGGTTTTTTGTAAGTAGCTATAAAGTTGTGAATCGTTGTGAAATTGGAATTGATATTTCCAGACCCTGATAAAAGAAAATTACTGCGTATGTCGTCGAGGATGGAGGAGGAAGGAGTACACTGACAACTCATGTCATGTCATACTTCTGCTAATTTGACCTGATGTGCGGTCTCAATTGAGGAAAGGAAGATTGCAGAGCTGGAGAGTACTTGGCAGGAGCTGCACAACCTCACGGACACGCGCCACGCGGGAGATGCTCGCGAATATTCACCGAATAGACATACTCGGCCTGATTTTTATGTACTATACAATAAAACAGTTTCAAGTTATTATGTATTTTATTTAAAAACATTTTAGTAAGGTAGTTTTAAGGTACTCTAGCCATAAACAATGAATGCATTCTTATCTCACTTTACGGCTTGTCTGAAGAGCCTGGCTTGCAGTATGTGGCCTAAATATTGCAGCAGACTGAGGACGATTTTCACACCCTCATCAATAAATTCAATGGGCTCTACATGAGCATATACACATATATTGTGGAGGACTGTGCAATAAAATCCATGAATATGAATCCAATCCTGGTACTTTAACTTAATATTTGCCTTGTCTGAATTCATGGTTTTCTCAGCTGCTGAATCCAATGAAATCCAATGAAATACCTACTTCATAAAATATATAATCTACCTATATAGTAGGTATATATAAAAAACATCGAGTCTACCGCTGCTATCGATTAACGGCACAGCACGATAGGTTAGATCTTAGCCAACCGCGCCAACTGGCCCGTCAAAAACTACCATCGCAACTCTCGCTATCGACGGAAGTCCATCCTCAAACATTGTAACCAAAACGGTTTCGAACTGTGCGAGCTCAAAGGAGCTTCCTTCCGTGGACGCTCAGACTGTGGAATGAGCACCCCGCCGTGGTTTTCCCAATGGAGTACAGCATGAGGTTCTTCAAAAAAATGGTGTGAAGAGATTTCTGCATGTTCGGCAACGCGCTAGGGATAACCCTGATGTAAGCGTCCATAGACTACGGTAACCGCTTACCATCAGGCGGGCCGTATGCTTGTTTGCCATCTTAGTGGTATAAAAAAATATAAAATGTATATATAAGTATCTAATAGCATTACTCTTTTTACCCTTGTCGCAGTCGGGCCATTACTTAATGTATTTTCTGTTTGAATGTCTTTCATAGCATTTGTTTTTTGTTGGGGTTTATCTCCACATCCCAATTTTTTTATATTTAAAATTTGCAATTATTGAGCGAATTACCCTGCGGGACATTCGGAAGTGGGCCATAATGACTAAAGACCCGTATTTAATTTACTAACTGGCGTACAAAATACGCAAAGCTCGGATTGTGTTGATATGCCGATTTTGTTTCACAGCTTTCTTCGCTATCCATCGGAGATTGTAAATGAATACTTTACGGATTGTATACTTTACGGATCTCGTCATGTTTAGTGATTGTTTTGTCGACGGTGTTAAACACAAGATACCGGCTACCAGAACTTCAAAATCGTTGCACTTACCAGACGAAGCGAAGTAACTATGTCAACTTACCTGGAAATAAATGAAAAATATATCAATTAGAAGTAACACTAATAGATTTATTTAATACCTAGGAAAATAACTGCACATTTTAATACAGAAAACCAAAAGGCGAAGCCAACGAGTAAATTGTTTTTAAAGAGGTTTAAATAAGTCAGTAATAACTGAGGTAATACAAATTATAATATCAGTAAGATTATTGCTTTCAGATATTAAATCAATATAAAAAATCAATACAACATATGTCTAATCTACAGTGTTAATTATAATACATGATCAAAGACATTAGCTAATTGTATGATTGACTTGTGAAGCGTCAAGATGTCAGATAATAAATTGATTGCTGGCAGATTATAATGATGTTTATGCGATAGGATACAGTTCAGTTAACTAAAACTGGCACATTTAACACATTTACACGTTGCGCTTGTGTAGTGTCTGTGAATGAGCGTGCGGCGTGACGTCGCACTGCATGCGCATCGTCAAATGTCTGTCAATCTCACCCGTGCGCGGTCAAGCTTATGTGTGTGAAGGAGACAGTTATTGTTTTGCGTTTGCTACTGCTAAAAAATATAGCATCGTCTTTTTTGCATTCTTCCATTAGAATTGACTGACTGATTAGAAGCAATAATGTAATAAAACGTACTGTAACGTGAAAGTGCATACGTGTGAGTAATGTGAACGTGCCAGCATTAGTTAACCGAGCTGTTTATATGTAAAGGTAATAGTCGCAAAGAAAGAAGAAACAATAAATGGCTCGTACTAACTACCTCACATTCGTTATTTGACGACTTAACCTGTAAACTTGATTTGCACTACCCCAAGGGGCTTTCTTCTAAGTAATTTGATTTACCGAAGGAGATGAGTCTACGCACGTATCAAGGGATATTGGGAAGATATAGAGAGTAAAAAAAACACAAAAATTATTATTCTATCCACCACAATTTTTTTGTACACCATATGAACTTTTTGAAAACTCATAATGTAAGAAAGAGAGAACTAACCTAAAATTCGCCAGCACGAAATGAAGCTAAACAGTTGTAAATTATAATGCATCAAAAAACTACAATCAAACTGCAGAAACTGCTTCTAAATGAGAACCGATAACAAAAGTTTTGAATGAGCGTATACTCCTTTACTTCTGCGAAAAGGAACTACGAATACTCTCATAGCTACCGAACATTTCTTTTGCTCATTTTTAACATAGCGCTGCAATATATTTTTAGTCCGAACTGAAAACATTCTGGATTCTTCACATCGCTTTGGTGCTGGAAAAGCTGCAGCTTTACACGCAAAGAAAGGCCTCACAGCCTGCAATGGCAATGAATACTGTACATTTTTAAGCCTACATACCTATGGTTATGTATGTGTTTTAAGTTTACTGATTCAGTTTAATCTATGAGTTTAATACTGTAAAAAGAAAAAATATATAAAAGTGGATAAGAAAAGGTTTAGGGTTTTTCTTATGCAAGTATCAGAGATATAGCAAACTTCATACTTTTTGTAGGTCCAATTGTCAGTATCAACTCAAGACCGCTGTTCTATTTTTCTTCGTAGGAAGTACCAGCATTCAAATTCAAAGCCATTTATTCAATTTGGGCCCCAGTAGGGCACTTATGAAGGTCAAATTTACTGAAGTTACCACCGGTTCGGATTCTGCCTTTACCTGAGACGAATCGCCGAGAAACTCATTAACTACTCATTATCCACTTTACTGCTTTTTAAGGACATGCGGTGATAATTACGGGATTCAAGGGTCATTTCTCTCCGACAAAAAGTTATATAGGCATTCAATGTATGACTTGTGCGAGCTCGAAGTGCGAAGGGTGGCTCAATATGGACGAGGAGAACAGTGGGTGCACATGTGAATGAATGAGAATGAGAATGAGAATAATTTATTTGCTAGAGACATGGTGAACATAAAGCTGGCTTAAATGATGCTTTAATGATGGCTTAAATGATGACGATATATCCAGAAACATTACATGTATAATCAGAAGTATTTCGCAAACTAATGTTTCAAAACTAATAATGTATTTAGCAAGTAATAATAGAAACTATAGTAACTTCATATTCACCCCATTTAATAAAGTTGGAAAAAGATGATGCAAAGTTACTCAAGTGTCACAGCGGAGCTTTGAATAGTGTTCTTAATAAACGCTCTTTTGTACAGAAAATAACCACATTTGCAAAAGTACCACATTGTTCGAAGAGCACTAGTTTAGACTGAGTCAGAGCTGACCCTATGCCACTAGCAATTTTATTGGATATTGCAACTTTATGCGTTTGCATGACTACTAAAATAGATAGAAAAGATTAGAACAAGGTTTCATTCGAAGCAAGTTTGATTAATTTTATTGCAGTTTCACTCCAAACAAAGCCAAATATCTTTGTTAAAGTTAAGATATATCTTAAACTTGATCAACAGTTGACGCAGCAAATTGTATAAAATATTTTGACGATATCCAAAATTTAATCAAAATACATGGCTCATAACCTGTAGTGCGTAATAGTGCAAGCTTGGAGCAGAAATACACCGGGTGTTCCAATTAAGACGTAATTGCTTGTTCCTCGCAGGAAAGAAGCGGAAAACAAGATTCACTTCATGTTGAACGACGTTAATATGAAAAATTGTACCTATTTATTTCTTGTACATCATTTTATTGACTCAAGCATCTTAGGTGCTGAAGTTTCTCTTGCATTCTCCTCTTCATTAAACAACCAAATAGGGGCTACGATGCCTGCCGCAAGCGCTGTGCTTCTTGCATGTTTCTTATGACACAAAATTATACTACAGTGAATTGGAGCTGGTTTTGCGTCACTTTCATGTTATTTGCGACCAATCTGGGCCGGACGTGAAGGGTGGGACTGGCATTCTTCTAAATTGTAGACTGTCTATATCCCGATATTGAGTACCTACGCAAGATATCAAGCGACCTCAAATTATTTCAGTGTAAAACTTTTCCAGGGTAAGTGCTTACTAACAAAAGTTACAATGTCTCAGGCAGGACCCACAACAAATTTAAATATATACGGAGGAGGAGGAGAGAGAAAATATAAAATAGGATACAACCATAAAAATAATATATATACCTATATATATAATGGCAATTGGCAACACAGTTAATATATTAGTTGTTATTTCAGGGGGCCAAGACTGCTATTTTAACCAGCGAGATGTATTTTAACTAAAAATGTAATTCTGACAAGATCCCATTACCAATCCATTGCCATTGAGCCAAAGTGCGTTCAATGTGGGTTTCGACGCTATTGACTAGCCCCAAGTGGCCAATTAAAACTGTCCCTTCTCCCAAAAATGAAATTTTCCGGAAATTTATTTATTTTGTCATACCGACGTTTATAAATAATGCAACCGTAAATTAAGCAGCCAACCTAACAAAATAAAAGAACGGCAAAAATATCATAGGAATAAATTACGAACAACGTCGTTGTAGTATAAAACATGAGGCATTAGGGAATCAATATCAAAGGCTTATATTTGCTCGTCGCATGCCTGTAATCCCATGTCAAAGAGTCGGGGATCACGGGTAGGTAGGTAAACCAGTATAAACTAATAACGTCATATTGGCACATAAGGCCTGTTTCATGAAAATATCCCGTGTTTTGTGATATAACTATATTGGGAAGAAATGTTGAAAGTAGCCTACAATGCGCACGATGCGAATCTCTTTGTTCGTGAAAAATCTGACTATCGCGCTCGTTCGAGGGTCGCAAGCCCGTCCACGCTACGCGAATCGTGCTCGCAGTGTGCTCGTTCGAGACTCGGCTCGTACTCGTTTCGCCAAGCATGGACGCACCATGATAAGTACTTTGCTGCAAAGCGAAGAACCGGTACCATATAAATATGATGATATTTTTAACAAGCAGAAATGATGCAGTAGGTAATTCAAACAACAAGCCACTTTAAATAGCATGTAATGCAATTGAACTCAAATTATGAAACTAACTACACTAACGAGCAATATAAAAAAACCACTAACTTATCACGAAATATTTCTAAAACCACGCAAGAAAGCTTTTTGAAGTGAAAAGCAACTTTTGACGGGCCCGTTGGCGCAGTTGGTTAAGACGTGGAGTCTTAACCTATAGCGCCGCAGGTCGTGGGTTCGATTCCCACACACACAGGACATGCATTTGTGTGTATGAACATGTCTGTATGTCCTCAGTCTGGGTGTAATTATGTATGTATTTACAAACAAAAATTAGTATATGTATTATATCAGTTATCTGGTTTCCATAGTACAAGCTCTGCTTAGTTTGGGTTCAGATGACCGCGTGTGAGCAACGTCCCAGGATATTACTTCAAGAAGCTATCTTGTGTGGTTTCGGAAATAAATCATGATGTAAAGTGCATTGTAAGTGGCTTTTTTATATTGCTCGTCAGGTATTCTGAGTAATTAAGCTCCTTCTAGAGTAAGCTAGTCGGCCTCCAAAATTTCACTATAAGCAATGTCTCTAACGTGGGTAAATCAATATGTACTTCCTTCCCATAACAACGCCGAATATACAACACTAGACATAGTTCTATACCTTTGTGCGTATAATGGGATTTGCGTGGCAGCGTGGTTAATTGATCGTTATTGTAATTAAAGCCAACACCTGCGCCTCTGAGCTACCATCGATTGTCCTCAGACCTTTGATGACAGGTTTTGTTCTGAATTCAGGTGTAATAAATCTGTGATTGGAAATGAAACGACGCGTGTTTTCAAGATTTATTTACTTATTTCAGAAACGGGTTTAACATAGAAATAAGCTTTCAATAGGTTTTACAACAGAAAATATAGGGCTACTGAATGACCACAGCTCACCAACATTTTGAGTATCCTCTATAACTCCGAGAAATCCTTCAAATATCATCAAAAGCTAAAAAAATTACCCACCCGCTACCTTTCAAAATATGAATTTATTACAAAATAAAGAATCTCCTTTCGATATAAACACTCGTGAAAAGGGCAAAACATGAAATGTCTTCCGGTCGATTGAGTTTCCTGTGTTATAAGCTTCAATGTAAGACTTCAAGTTTCTTGAAGGGAGAAATATTTAAGTTTCACCGGGAAAATGTCTCAACATGTAGGTTTATTAAAGTTATTTTGAAATAATTCTTCTTCCATATTATTAAAATAATAACTACTACAATAAGTCTGTGTACATTTTTGCAACAAAGGTAAGTATTTCTCACTTGGTCCTTTGAGTACTTTTGACTTGTCCTAAAGTAAACCGGTACTCTTCAATCTTATACTTTTTTAATGAAATTCATCAAATTAATTAGCTTTTAGACAACAGCAGAAGCAGAATAATCGTATAGCATTTTTTTATATTAGGTACATAATATCATGAAAATCATTCCGAGTTCCAAGGAAAAAATTTTTTCGAAACACCGTCAAAAAACCCCTCGTCTATTTCCCAATTTTAATAACAAAATTCCGCTGTCAAACGCAAGTCGAAATTGAAATAAAATGGGTAAATCCATTTTCCGATTGACTTCAGTAACAAAATACAAAGAAACTGTTTGATTTAAACGATTAATATTTTCAGAAAATGATTAATTGTACAATTGCAGTATGTTATTCGTATCATAATGCAATTATAATAAAAAATAATCATGATGCAAATGAACTCAGGTTATTTTAATCGCAACCTGAAATAAATAAAACAACTGTACCTTCATAAAGAGGAAAACAATAACAAGATAGATCAAGAAGTCATATCGATTATCAGTCGATCTGAAATTAAAGAAGATGCTCATCATCATCATCATCATCAGCCTATAATGTCCCACTGCTGAGAACAGGCCTCCTTTCACAAATGAGGGTGAAAGGGACTGGGCGATACTCCACCACGCGTGCCCACTGCGGATTGGTGGAGGTAGGCTAGTGGTCAAGCTACTGTTGGAATTTTTCAAGCCGCCTATAGGAGGCATCCAACTAGCTTAACGACTATTACAATTACGTGATAACCGGGACCAACGGCTTTACGTGCCTTCCACTACACACTAGGCGGTCACCCATCCAGGTACCAACCACGACAGACGTAGCTTAACTTTGCCGATCGATTAAGAACGGCTAATCATGCTACCCCACGAGCGCTTCAAGAAGATTCTCATAGAATGTTAAATCCAAATTTGAATGTAGAGATAATTAAGATAAACAGCAAGATTTGAGAGTCTTGACTACAATCTCGTCGCGGGAAGTAATGTTGTGGAAGATGATGGTAAGCATACTAGATCTAGAAGTCTAGCATAATGGTATAACTATGTAAATACCTACATACATTGTACTATTCGATACACCTTACATAAGCTAAAAAACAGAACGTAACAAGTGAAATCCAACAAGCCGAAACATGCTTTTTGGATTACACTCAGTTTCCTGATTTCGTCACGTGGCAACATCGATGGCATAAGTTTTAAAATGTATATTCTTTGTGCGGTGGAAACATGTCGAATGCAAAATAGACACAAATTTATATACTGGCTAAGCGAATTTGTTTTCGAACCGGGAGTTGTTGTCAATACGTGACTTGGTATTTTTAGACATCAAATGTTGGACCTAATGGTTATCTAGTTTTCAGACATACACAAAAACGTCTTTGACAAATCGAGGACAACTGAGAATACGTAAGAGAAAGCAAATCGAGTAAGATAAAATATATGGATAAGTCTAAAACAAAGAGATCAAAATACTTATTGAGACTTTTTGCAAACAAAATAGCAGTGACTCTACTTTATTGGAAGACCAACGCGAGGATACGAACGACAATATACAATATTAAACAAGGCTGCCAACTTAATTATCCACTCCAAAGCTAATATGTTAAAAAACTTATTTCCAACGACCTACTTCATATTGTTCATCAGCAGTAATATGGTTACCAGTTGTCTCGTGCACTGCATCTATGATTGCTAATGTAGTTAGCTCTCATCTTAGGTACAATGCTTCTTATGTAATGTAATATACACTATGTGTTTGGCTTGGCAAAGAATCCTGAAAGATAACAAAGAACCGGTGCTTCTGATCCCTTGGTTAGAAATACAATATAATTAGAATGTAAATACAGTATGTAATGCGTCTATGCTTATTTTGAAAAGAGTAATTGCTGAGTTTACTATACGACCGGCTCTTCTCAGCAAATGCAACCTTCCGAACCAGTATTAGGTTGATAGAGTCAGACTTTTCATAAATGCCTGCGTAGGTCTATTTGAATAAATGGATTTTCAATTTTGTTTTTTTATTTTTGAATACATATTATTTGACTTAAAAATAAATTTACAATAAGCATAATTGATCTGATGAAGCAAAGAAAGAGAGTAGAATAGTATTTAAACACATGTGAGCAAGATTTAAAAATGTTAGGTGCAGTAAAATTGAACCGAGTGAGGTCAAAGACAATTCCTTTAAAATAATAACTCTCACTGTCAGTGATATTATTTTTAGACCTTAAATACGCTTCTAGCAAGAAGCATTATAGCAGACTTGGGCGCAATTCAATGTTGTACAATCACCCAAGCTTGTTTTCCCCTGAGAAGCTTTGTATGCTGTCTGTCTGTAACTATAATATTCAGCTTGATTCGAAGTACATTAAACAATGCATTTAATTATTTGCTGGAATTGTGTGACGTATTTACTCTTTCAACATAATAGGGTATCTATAAGTGTTATGGTTCTGTCTAATCCTCGCTTATATAATCAATCAATGGTCAATTTCATGGACTCTTATTATAGATCATAGACTAGCTGAACCCCGCGGTTTCACTAATTACTTTAAAAAAAAAAGTTGCGAAGAAGTTTGCCCCCGTTTTTCTCCCCCTTAGGGGTAGAATTTCGGAAAATCCTTTATCGGATGCCTACATCATACAAAGAACACAAGTTTCAGGTCTCTACGATCAGCGGTTTAGGCTTTGCGTTAATCCATCATTCAGTCATTCAGGACAAAGCATTTTATATGTATAAGTAGATTTGAACAGCTTTTTATATAAAACAACTTCATACTTCCGCCATAGTACTTATTAGATAATGCAACAAAGAAGTTCCCAAAATCGTATGATATATGATTCCGAGTTGCTTTCATATTATGTTACGCACTCGACATTTATCATGTCGGATCTAGCAAACATGTCTCGAGGAACAAAGCCACCCATTCAACGCGCTTATATTATGGGAGACCTTGGCACAAGAGTGGTTTTAGAATTTAGGAAGCGTACCAAACTATTTCCATGGACATGGAAATGCATCTCTCTTATATTAAATTCGCGTGGGCGAAACTGATTAATGTGCTCATTAGATAATTAATTTCGAAATGTTACGCTTTTGTCTACAAATAACAAAAGACACTGCAATTAAAAAATCTTTATCAACATTCACATAATTTTATACCAAGAAGGAGGCTACAAATTAGAATAGCTGTTCCATTTAAGAATGTTCAATAATTTTCAATTTCAAGGAATACTTTGCCAAGATGAAATAGTGACAAAGAACAAAGAAGTTAATGGTCTGTCCAAAATAGTTTTCGTTTCTACACCTTTTAAAATTTAATCCCCTTAATATCTGCTTGACGTGCTTGCGTTATTTGTTATTCTTGGCTTGGAAAAACAGGTGATCTTTTTAAAGCAAAGATTTTTTCTTTAATTAAATTCGTTTGTACGGTTTGAAATATCAAGGTCTTCGGGGATTATTAGTTTTATTGTTGGAATAATTTATGTCTTCCGCTTGTAGTACATAATGATAACAGCGGTATACTTGTGGATTCTTGGCAGTTTCCAGGCAAATTGGAAATAAAACAGTGAAAGAAAACACAGCGGCAGCGAATATCGCTAACTGTGAAAACAAGCTGAACGATTGAAAATCACTACCACTATCAAACACAAACTGCAAAACTTAATGTTGAAATCTTCATAGATTGCCTTCATGGCCACTTAAATGTCCATACAATATAAATTTAAAAAAAAACTAGAAACCAGCGATGTCGAGGTACTGCATAAAATATGAATGAAACCAATTCAGAGTCAATAATTGGTAGACTATACGATTCAACCATCCATCGGAGTCCCAATTCTGTTCAATACGAACAATGACCGATCGCTATAATCCAATTAAAATTAGATTTTAGTTTGTGAGGAAACAATTAAATGAGAGACGGCAGTTTCCCATTATGATACTTCAGTTACATTAAAGTCAATGAAATCAATTTATTGGAGGGTTCTCAATGATTATATACGGTTGAAACTTAAGCAATAAGTAACTTAGTTCTAGGAGTTTTAGTTTATAGAGATTTCAATGTCTATATTCGTCAACATTAAAATCTTATAAGTAACTACGCAAGTTGCAAGAAAAATATAGAATTGATCAATTTTACACGGTATTATTTTATTTATTTATATTTTTATTGGGTAATATATTATTTATCTTGATCGGTTGCGAAGGTCAAAGGCGGAAAGCTACAGTGTAAAGTACCTACTGACTTTATAATTGGTATTTGTAATCCTGGATAGATTGAGAAACTTTAATATGGCCATCAAGTTGCACAAAGTAATTTGGTTTTAGGGATTCTCAAGTTTGAGTAACTTAAATAAATGATAATCTTCGTTTTTTAGGCTTCGCACAAAATACTCGCAGCGTCCTCGTCTCTCTTCAAACTTCTGGAGTAGATTAGACACGCCAACGCCTTATTTGTAGGAAACTTCATCACAAAGTTACATCATTCTTTGAAATTTATCTTCATAGTGCATTTTTCCAGAAAAACTAAGGACCCAAGCGAGCTCAGCTCGGCACACGTTCAAAAGGTACGTCGTGCAAAGTCATTAACGTTTGATTAATGAACTAGGATTATGCGCTAATCCTGCAAAAAAGAAGGCAGGTGTGATCATAGATTTTCAAGCAGATTCCTTATTATATTCATTATTGTTAATATATTTTAATGTATTCGTAGCCGGCCCACGTAAGGTCTACGGACTATATAGTTGTGATGTAGTAACAAGTTACAAATAAAGTGGTATTTATTACTTGCTGTCCCCCGATGTTTCACCCTTTCCCGGGATAAATCCAATAATACTCGGGGATAGTGTAGCTTTCTATTAGTGAAAGAATTTTTCGAATCCGACTGATAGTACCAGAGATTAGCCCGTTTACTAAAAAAAACTAAACAAAATATTTGTATCAATTGTGTTTCCGTTCAGGAGGTTGATTTAACCCAAGTAGCATAACAAGCTGTTTAAAGGCTGTATTAAAGTTCGTTCTTATACTAAAAGCTGAATATAAGGCTGTACAAAGGCTGCATAAGCGCTTATACAGACCTTATAAGTGTAAAAAGGGCCCACATTACACAGCTTAATTCGTTATTGGAGCTGTATAGAGGCTGTATAAACAAAAGACAAGCATAAAAGCTGTATTAAAGCTGTTATTAGGTGTATAGAGCAGCCTATACTCTACGGATATCCTCTTTTAAGTATCTTGTAAGAATAAGAGTTCTAAATAGGTTGTTGAAGAGAATTATGTGAGAATAAAATAAATAAAACTATTTACGATGCCATACTGAATGGCGACATAATATTTAATAAATGGAAAGGCTAAAATCTTGAACATGGATATCTGATGCTGTTAATTGATGAATTCAATGTGCAAATTTTAATTTATTGTGAACCTTTGTATGCATTCCGTCAAAATATTCACGCGCCAACAAAATAATCAAGCCAAAGTAAAGAAATTATACTAAATACAGTAAATATGTGTTTGTTTTTAAGGTTAGAATAAAAATATATTTATAAATAATAGATATGAGTACACATGATCATTACTCAAGCTGATAACCATGATACGGCTATAGTTATTATCAAATATTCCTTTAACTGTAATTTAAATGCTGTTATTGTAAATGTCAAAATGTCGACAATTTGCTATACAGCCTAGACGATATTTGGAGTGTGTTATAAGTCTTAGTAGCTGTACTAAGTAAGTTATGAACGTTTATTGCTGTATTAAGTAAGTGAACACATGCTTCATACAGCCTGTATACAGCTTTAACGATAAAACCCGTTTGAAGTGTCAGAAAACACTTAACGCTGTATTATAGAGTTATAATATCTGTTTCAGAACCCTAAGCTGACCCAGATCCCTTTATACAGCCTATATACAGCTTTAACGATAAAACCAGCTTGAAGTGTTATAAAATTCTTAACGCTGTATAGTAGAGTTTTGATATTCTGTTTAAGAACCCTAAGCTGACGCGGATCCCTTATTAAGAATTTTATACAGCGAGAGCTGTATAATATCTCATAAATCACTCTTATAAGTATTAAAACTGTTCTTTACACTCTTGTAAGTGTCTAAAAGAACTCTAAGTTCTAAATGGGCTGGTTTATTGATGTAGAATACGCTTGCGTGCTGCTTGGGAAGTAACAGAGATACTTGAATTGAACACGAATAAAAAAGAAAACTGTCTTATTTTTTTCCATAAAAACTTAAAACCAGTAGGCATCTACGTATTATTTTATACGGTTTTATACTTACCCCGAAAACATTGCTGATGGCAACGTTTCCTTCCTTATTCGATTATGCTCAATTGAACCCTAAAAACCCTGTCTGAGAGCTTGCGGACGTACATTTTTTAAACTTTTTAAACGCAGAGAATATTCAGAATTCTATGCTTAATTTAGTAGGTGGTGAAAGTTGGCGGAATATTAAATAGTTGGTTTAATTTTACGGTACAAACTATGTCTGCAACTTAGTTCGTGTGCAACTTTTGTTTTATGTGCTCTTTTTTCTCATCTTTTCTAGAACTTGTTAGCCCTTTCATTAAATCTAGTACCACAGTAGATGTATTATTAGGTAACTTTATCATCAAACAACGTCTGCTGATATAACAGAAGTTCGTAAAAAAGGTAATATCGTTCCTCTTCAAAATAGAAAAAGAAATAACCATTACCTAACAATCTTATTAAAATATTTGCTCTTAGTATTGTTTTATTTGCTGACAGGCAAGGCTTGTTATTATAAATACACGAAAGTATGATTCTACAAGTTTTAGTTGGCAATAAGCATAAACAATGCAGATGTAGTAGTGGACTCCAAACTAGGGAAGCCTGTAACTTGGAGTCTCCATCGTGCGGAATTTGACAAAGAAAATGGTGTAATATTATTGTCAACACACTCGCTCGTAAAGTGACAATTATTGCAAAATTTAAGTCTGTTTTTTTCCTCGCAAAAATGTGTGCTGTTGAAAAATGTCGCATGACACTCGTATGCATTGATTTATTACACTCTCGGCTCCCTTATCGGCTTAATACCGCCTGGAGTGTTAATAATCAAATTTGCACACATGTATTGTGTACTATTAGCAAACCACAGTAAACATATCGCTCTACTCGCAGCATCCAGGGATCACAATCGCATATACTTCATTCTTAACTCTTCTGATTTTAACTTATGGAGATGGAAGGTTGGATGACACCTCCGTTTAAAATGGAAGATATTCCGCCAGCCTGAATCATCGTGTTCGGGAACCGCGGTCCAACTGTACTTCGTTCGTGGTCATCTCGCACTTCCGCAAGGGAGTGGGGAAACAGTCAAATCAAATCAAATCAAAATTCTTTATTTGTACAGTTCCGGGGCCGACTGGCTCCTTTGTTGTGGTTGCTGTTCGCCACGTGCTACTACACGCGGGGCGCTGTGTTCGGCTATCAGCCTGTGGATCTTGCTGTAGGCAGCTAGGTTTCTGCTCGCTGTCCTAGTCGGGAATCTAGCCTGCCGGGTGTAAAAAGGCTGTGGCGGTGGACTGTGCAGTGGCGCCAAGTTCTGCACGTGCGGAAGTCTTGACGCGTCGGCACGCCGGGACATGTTCTTGGCAAGGTGGGCAATGAAGTCATCAATGCTCTCAACTTTTAGATCACGTGCGATCACGTCGTTTCTGACGTACCAGTGGGCACGGACGACGGTGCGCAGCGCGAGGTTTTGCTGGGCTCTCAGGCGGGTCTTCAGGGCCAGTGAGGTTAAAGCAAACCAAGCCTTGGCAGCATAAGTGAGACGTGATTGCACGTATCACTTATATACCCATAACTTTGTACGTAGGGGCAGGATGCGCCAACTGTACATGTCGGATGTCGGACAGTTGTATACCTATATGCAGATCATCGAGGAAACTTCGTAAGCGCAATGCAGATGTAGGGGCGCCACCTATATATCGGCGTGTGAACTTCTATATGTAGGTGGTCGCTACAAACTCTACGAAATTGGTTAGTAAAACTGAATATATTATTCTGTTATTGATGACAACTTTAAGCCACTGCGAGCTTTAGGGTCTAGTTACAGCAAGCGACTATGTGTATGAATTTACGTGAATTGGATTCAATCAAGCGTCGTTTGAGCGCTTCCGTTCAGCGTTACATTATATGGACGCGCGTCTCGAAACGCTTCCTATACTAGTTCTTTACCATAATGATTCTATGCAGGAACGAAGCGGTAGAATCACAGAGTAAAGGGGGTAGAATCCTCCATTGTAAAGGGATTTTTTCCGGCAGAATAAATTATGTCCAGTGTTCAGAAAACAACGATAGCGCGATGAGTTGATATAATTAACTTGCATCTATACCTAAATGTATTGTAGCGGCCATCTTTAAATAATAAATATCCTGGGGAATTCCTCACATACGGTCATCTGACTGATACCAAACTAAGCAGAGCTTGTACTATGGAAACCAGATAACTAATATAATACATAATTATACTACTTTTCGTTTGTAAATACATACATGACTTCCAGACTCAGGACATACAGAACATTTTCATGCACACAAATGCATGATCTGGCCCCCTAAAAAGGAAGCTAAGCAATATTGCTAACCCAATTATTTTTTTCGAATTTAAAGCAGATCTTATGCAATTCATCAATTCCAAATCTTTTAATGAATTGAATTGTATATAATGAGTAACTATTTTACCAAAAAATATTGGAATCACTTAGGATCTACCGAAAATTCGAAAAAAAAAATTGCTTAGAAATATTGCTTTAGCTTCCTTTTTAGCCCTCCTGACCTGTGAGGGAATCGAACCCACAACCTGTGGTGCGGTAGGTGGAATCTTAACCAACTGTGCCAACTGGTCCGTCATCTATCTTTTGGTTATGTTGTATCTTTTATGAACGAATATGGGGTACTTATTTACGGCATTACAGGAACTTTGGTAATAAAAGGAGGTTCCTTTGTATTACCAAAGTTAACAAATTATTGAGTTCCGGAGGCGTTCGAATGTTGTGTGCTTGATAAAAAGGTCAGTGAAATAGAAAATACTTTACCTTTCGTTAGGCTCTGTAATGCCGTAAATAAGTACCCCATAATTGTTCATAAAAAATACAAAATATGAAGGTAAGAAAGCAATGGTGCTTGCTTACACATAAATAAAAAGAAATGGAATAAAAGTTGAAAACTGCAGGGTGTAGCTTTTCATTTGAATGTTTATTATCGAGAAAGGTATCGGCGAAGTGGCTTCAAGTAAATAGGGGAATAGAAAGCAAAGATAGACAGTTTTTTATAATATGCTAACAAAATTGTTAGTTTTATATATGTAACTAGCTTCTGCTCGCGGCTTCGCCCGCGTGGCCTACAGGAAACAAATGTCATATTTTTCTAAAACAATTAAAAAAAAAAAAACAACTTTATCCAACTTCTTGGGTGGAATTATTGAAAACGCTGAGACACGTATAAATTAAAAAATAAATAAATTAATATCCTGGGACATTCTTCACACACGGTCATCTGATCCCAAACTAAGCAGAGCTTGTACTATAGAAACCAGATATCAACAATCTTCAGCCTAAACACAAAATTTTAAGATCCTAACTTCGAAACTGACGGACTTTCATACAAACTTTTACCCCCTTAGGGATGGAATTTCGAAAAACCCTTTCTTAGTGGATACCTTCTCTTCACATACCTACAATATACCCTCTAAATTTCATGTCTCTAGGACCAGTAGTTTACACCCTTAGGGATGGAATTTCGAAAAACCCTATCATAGTGGATACCTACTCTTCACATAGAATATACCCTCTAAATTTAATGTCTCTAGGACCAGTAGTTTAGGCTGTGCGTTGATATATCAGTCAGTCAGTCAGTCAGGACTTTGAATTTTATATAGGTATATAGATATATTTGTGTAATGAGATAAAACATAACTTATAGAAATGGAACCATTCCATTTCTCAACTCAACTCGGGTCGAAATGTTGCGCTTCACATCCACACTAATAAACCTACTTCGTTTCAGATGTAAAAGATTTTGAGCTACATCCTTTTCAACTCAAATAAAACAAAATAGCGATTCGTCCTATTCGAGTCCGAGGAAATACGGTCCCAAATGACCAATTTGTATCAGCGCGTGTGCACTTTTGCCGTCGCAATTTTTACAGACCAATATTTCTTCTTACGTAGTTTCCTGTCCCAAGCAGTGAGAAAGAAAGAAAAATATCTATAATCTAACGAGGCATAGTGCTTATAGAACGTTTGAAATAATAACACCAATTCCTTTTGAAAAATTACACGCATTATCGTCATACTCGAGGAGTCGTCGAGTAGGTTCAAACATTCCCTTATATCTTGAATTCAGATCGGTCCCAGTGCAAAAGCGCCCTAAGCTCGTCTGGGAATATAAAGTAAGTTTCTATGTTTTTGTATTTTATAGCTATTGTTGTCATGTCACGTAATAAATTTGCGGGTCGCTGAGGGACCAACTGGTCTCGAGTTGGTCTACGTAGGGTTTGGAATACTCTAAATTTACAACCTTCAAAGCATTATTTGTTATTTCAGTTATGTTTATTGAGTAAAGCAAACATAAATCATTTTCCGCAATAGCGGTTGCTTCAGCTTTTCCTGTAATTTTATGTAACTTTAAAAGGAAAAAGAGCGCATAATTAAGATAGCCCCAAAATCCTCTAGAAAATGGTAGCTCGGTAACAGAAGACCGTTCAAATCCTTTATCCAATCATCTTATTTCATAACTAATAGACTATTCATTACAAATCAACAATTCGCGATTTTAATATTCGAACTAAGATAGTCTCTATGATTGGTTGACTAATGAGTTTTAATGCAAGTGTAACACAAGCTCCTGTGAACCAACACCCAGAGTGGCAACCGACAACCACAAGCCGACGAGGCAATAAAGCCTCGAGCGGGAAACCTACATTGTCTTAGCACCCGCAACGAAGTTAATCAGAAGATAATTAGCAGCTGGAAATTCAGTTTCCGACTTCCCATCTAGAACAAGACGGGACAACAGACTAATTAAGTGTTCGCAATAATGGCATTTGACGTCGACAAATGAATTAAATCTCTGCAGTAATTTTTAGCTTTTTAAACAAAGAAAGGGCACATTGAGGGAGAAATTGTGGCGACATCTTATCGATTCAAAAGTATCACCCATAACTTGTCTAACTACTTTTATAACTCAAATGTCAGACAGAACCCAACAGTGATTACATTTTTCTAAATAATTCGTAAATACAATCTCGAGAATGAATTCACATGTCTGATAAATGTATTAGGAACCTATACTGGGTATAACGGAAAAGGTAGAAATCCAATTGTTTGGTACTTGGCGCACAGATCGCGGAAGAGAAAATTTTATATTAATACTAGCAGACACCCGCGTACGGTTTTTTTTTTTTTGCGCGAAACACAAATTATTTTTCAAAAATAAAAGTAGGTACTTAGCTAATTTACTCCTTATAACATCAACTATGAACCGGAACAGACAGACATTTTTTTTTATACCCAATCCAATTTTATTCAAAAATAGTTGAACTCACATAAAAGCTTGGTGCGACGGAATACTCCTTAGTGCTTTTCATTTAAATATTCTTTTATATTTGACATTCAAATTTTAAGGAGTATTCCGTCGCACCAAGCTTTTATGTGAGTTCAACTATTTTTGAATAAAATTGGATTGGGTATAAAAAAAAATGTCTGTCTGTTCCGGTTCATAGTTGATGTTATAAGGAGTAAATTAGCTAAGTACCTACTTTTATTTTTGAAAAATAATTTGTGTTTCGCGCAAAAAAAAAAAAACCGTACGCGGGTGTCTGCTAGTATTAATATAAAATTTTCTCTTCCGCGATCTGTGCGCCAAGTACCAAACAATTGGATTTCTACCTTTTCCGTTATACCCAGTATAGGTTCCTAATACATTTATCAGACATGTGAATTCATTCTCGAGATTGTATTTACGAATTATTTAGAAAAATGTAATCACTGTTGGGTTCTGTCTGACATTTGAGTTATAAAAGTAGTTAGACAAGTTATGGGTGATACTTTTGAATCGATAAGATGTCGCCACAATTTCTCCCTCAATGTGCCCTTTCTTTGTTTAAAAAGCTAAAAATTACTGCAGAGATTTAATTCATTTGTCGACGTCAAATGCCATTATTGCGAACACTTAATTAGTCTGTTGTCCCGTCTTGTTCTAGATGGGAAGTCGGAAACTGAATTTCCAGCTGCTAATTATCTTCTGATTAACTTCGTTGCGGGTGCTAAGACAATGTAGGTTTCCCGCTCGAGGCTTTATTGCCTCGTCGGCTTGTGGTTGTCGGTTGCCACTCTGGGTGTTGGTTCACAGGAGCTTGTGTTACACTTGCATTAAAACTCATTAGTCAACCAATCATAGAGACTATCTTAGTTCGAATATTAAAATCGCGAATTGTTGATTTGTAATGAATAGTCTATTAGTTATGAAATAAGATGATTGGATAAAGGATTTGAACGGTCTTCTGTTACCGAGCTACCATTTTCTAGAGGATTTTGGGGCTATCTTAATTATGCGCTCTTTTTCCTTTTAAAGTTACATAAAATTACAGGAAAAGCTGAAGCAACCGCTATTGCGGAAAATGATTTATGTTTGCTTTACTCAATAAACATAACTGAAATAACAAATAATGCTTTGAAGGTTGTAAATTTAGAGTATTCCAAACCCTACGTAGACCAACTCGAGACCAGTTGGTCCCTCAGCGACCCGCAAATTTATTACGTGACATGACAACAATAGCTATAAAATACAAAAACATAGAAACTTACTTTATATTCCCAGACGAGCTTAGGGCGCTTTTGCACTGGGACCGATCTGAATTCAAGATATAAGGGAATGTTTGAACCTACTCGACGACTCCTCGAGTATGACGATAATGCGTGTAATTTTTCAAAAGGAATTGGTGTTATTATTTCAAACGTTCTATAAGCACTATGCCTCGTTAGATTATAGATATTTTTCTTTCTTTCTCACTGCTTGGGACAGGAAACTACGTAAGAAGAAATATTGGTCTGTAAAAATTGCGACGGCAAAAGTGCACACGCGCTGATACAAATTGGTCATTTGGGACCGTATTTCCTCGGACTCGAATAGGACGAATCGCTATTTTGTTTTATTTGAGTTGAAAAGGATGTAGCTCAAAATCTTTTACATCTGAAACGAAGTAGGTTTATTAGTGTGGATGTGAAGCGCAACATTTCGACCCGAGTTGAGTTGAGAAATGGAATGGTTCCATTTCTATAAGTTATGTTTTATCTCATTACACAAATATATCTATATACCTATATAAAATTCAAAGTCCTGACTGACTGACTGACTGATATATCAACGCACAGCCTAAACTACTGGTCCTAGAGACATTAAATTTAGAGGGTATATTCTATGTGAAGAGTAGGTATCCACTATGATAGGGTTTTTCGAAATTCCATCCCTAAGGGTGTAAACTACTGGTCCTAGAGACATGAAATTTAGAGGGTATATTGTAGGTATGTGAAGAGAAGGTATCCACTAAGAAAGGGTTTTTCGAAATTCCATCCCTAAGGGGGTAAAAGTTTGTATGAAAGTCCGTCAGTTTCGAAGTTAGGATCTTAAAATTTTGTGTTTAGGCTGAAGATTGTTGATATCTGGTTTCTATAGTACAAGCTCTGCTTAGTTTGGGATCAGATGACCGTGTGTGAAGAATGTCCCAGGATATTAATTTATTTATTTTTTAATTTATACGTGTCTCAGCGTTTTCAATAATTCCACCCAAGAAGTTGGATAAAGTTGTTTTTTTTTTTTTAATTGTTTTAGAAAAATATGACATTTGTTTCCTGTAGGCCACGCGGGCGAAGCCGCGAGCAGAAGCTAGTTACATATATAAAACTAACAATTTTGTTAGCATATTATAAAAAACTGTCTATCTTTGCTTTCTATTCCCCTATTTACTTGAAGCCACTTCGCCGATACCTTTCTCGATAATAAACATTCAAATGAAAAGCTACACCCTGCAGTTTTCAACTTTTATTCCATTTCTTTTTATTTATGTGTAAGCAAGCACCATTGCTTTCTTACCTTCATATTTTGTATTTTTTATGAACAATTATGGGGTACTTATTTACGGCATTACAGAGCCTAACGAAAGGTAAAGTATTTTCTATTTCACTGACCTTTTTATCAAGCACACAACATTCGAACGCCTCCGGAACTCAATAATTTGTTAACTTTGGTAATACAAAGGAACCTCCTTTTATTACCAAAGTTCCTGTAATGCCGTAAATAAGTACCCCATATTCGTTCATAAAAGATACAACATAACCAAAAGATAGATGACGGACCAGTTGGCACAGTTGGTTAAGATTCCACCTACCGCACCACAGGTTGTGGGTTCGATTCCCTCACAGGTCAGGAGGGCTAAAAAGGAAGCTAAAGCAATATTTCTAAGCAATTTTTTTTTTCGAATTTTCGGTAGATCCTAAGTGATTCCAATATTTTTTGGTAAAATAGTTACTCATTATATACAATTCAATTCATTAAAAGATTTGGAATTGATGAATTGCATAAGATCTGCTTTAAATTCGAAAAAAATAATTGGGTTAGCAATATTGCTTAGCTTCCTTTTTAGGGGGCCAGATCATGCATTTGTGTGCATGAAAATGTTCTGTATGTCCTGAGTCTGGAAGTCATGTATGTATTTACAAACGAAAAGTAGTATACTTGGTGCGACGGAATACTCCTTAAAATTTGAATGTCAAATATAAAAGAATATTTAAATGAAAAGCACTAAGGAGTATTGATATCAACTTCGATGCAAGTCCCACTAAAATAACTTTCTACCCCTTTTTAAACCCGTTAGGCGATGAGTTTCAATAAAATACGAAACACGTCTTCCATCTGTTAAGGAATGTTTATGCAATTTTTTTAGTAGATCGGACCAAGGAATCACGTTGTCCCATACAAACTTTGCCCCCGTTTTTCACCCCCTTAGAGATAGCATTACGGAAAATCCTTTCTTATCGGATGCCTACGTCATACAAATAACACACCCTCCAAGTTTCAGGACTCTACGATCAGCGGTTTAGGCTGTTGTAATAAAATTTAATTATTAAATTAATTTTCACTTCAAAATCTTGTTGGGGTTTATATGTTCTGTAGTAAACTAAAAATAACGTTGTGCAGGTAAGGGCGTCGATTACTTTAGACACAAAACAAAAACTTATAGTAAATTATCGAAGCATGTTTGTTTATACAGTCAAAGGTTCGCGAACGAATCTAACCAAACGCTAGTCGTAAACAAAATACACCATTGTGGCCCAAACTTTATCCCATTCATTAAACATATGAGGGTTGACAGTTTCAAAGTTTGTAGAGTGGAGATAAATCATATGCTGACGACGAGTGCAACTCATTAATAATGCCAACTTAGTTCGTACGTATACAAAGATGATAGTGTTTTGTTTATTTTGTTAATACTTGCTTTGGAAACGTCTCATATTGCAGTCTCAAAAAAAGTCTTCAAGAAAAAAAAACAAGAAAAATTTAGCAAACCGCATTTATTATACTTAGGTCAAACGTGGGTCAAACACACGCCTGTTGGTACTAAAAAAGCTTTAAATGTTCATAATGTTACAAACAGCCAGAAGTAAAGTAGCTATAAACCAGTATTTTATTCAGATTTCACGACAAAAGCTAGACTTCACTCGACACATTTCAGCTCATGCAGCTGTGACTCGTGTGACTATGATTTAAAACTTGCTTAGATACTACGGTCATTCTTCACTTTATTTCTATTTTTACTTATACTTTTTAAACTGCAATTCAGTTTTGTGACAAAATATTTTATTATCATTTACCACCATTTACTCAAGTTTTAGGTTTCTAGCATATACAAAATATAGTACATGTCATGACAATCGAAATAGCACAAAATATTTTGCAGAGATTTGAAGTTCAGTTGAATCCAAAATGAATCCATAGCAACTACAAATAATACCAACACTAGTACAGTAGGAAGTTATTGTCTATGAATATCACCATGAAATGCTCACATTACAAAGGAAGACTATCCATCATTGTAATCCGATATGGTGCCTCTACTAAAACATGTAAATGAAGAGTTACGAGCACATAACATAAAACTTTTATATCGGCAACCTCACGTATTACGGTATATTGGCGAATATACCTACACATGGAATGATTCGATTGGAATAACAATACCACCTGTTTTTAACATAATCAAGACATCGTGCAAGGCTTACCTTTATACATCATCGTGAAATACTTTCAGAACAATGCCATCATATTCTATTATAGCATAATATTGTACACACGGCAACACATCAAGCTATACATTTCCAGTATAAGCTGATCTCGCATTGTATAGGATTTCCGTACAATGAGAGCTCAGCTTATATTGGAAATTTATAGCTTGATCTGTAGCCGTGCGTACCTACGAGAATACAATAGGATATCACTGCATATAGGTATAAATAGGAACAATGTCCAATCCGAAGTTTTTGCTTTATATATTTAGTTGGATCATACAAGTACAGTACCCAAATGATAAGGCGCGTCGTGAATCTTCGTTCGCACAGAATAGAAAGTATGGCCCCGAAGATTAACGAAAGAATGCTTAAAACTTACAATCAAACTTAGATCACTACTATAAGGTTCATAATACACTGCAGCTGTTAGTCTCACTCGCAAGTCACGCCCCTCCGCACACATGGCGGCAGCTGCAGACCAATAGCATGTCCCGCGCTTTGAAAATGTATCTTCTGCGCAGGTACATCGGTAAGCCATTTTAGTTGGGTACTACTGTACTTAGGTAAATAGATTTAATAAAAAGTTTAACTTTTGATACTCGCTATAAAGTTGTGTTTAGTTCAATCATAAATCGTCAACGCAACATAACATTTTATTAGAGATACCCTGACTGCCACGCCACGTGTCTTGGGTTCGATTCCCACACAGAACAAAACATTCTTGTGCAACATTTATACACACATTACAAAACAAGTTTCTGCATGAATATGTAAATTTGTTCCAAGCCTGGGTGTAGTGCTGTATGTATAAATTTTACAAGTAGTATTATCAGTTATCTGGTTTTCGTAGGACAATTTAAGCTCTGCTGAGATGGCCGTGCAATAAGAATGTCCAATTGTCCCATGATATGTATTGATAACATTGTACGGAATCTTTTCCCCTATCTATTATATACCTACTTTAAGATCGTACAAAGTTCACCGCATTACAATACAACTTGCAAGGATAGTTATCTTCGAAACGCAATGTTTGGTCGCGAATCCTGTTTCATTCCAAGTTATAAACAACGAAGACTATTTGTATTGAATTTTGTTTTAATACGGCAAATCTCATTCCATGTTCTCAACAGGTGTGCACTAATACAACTTCTGTACGCCAACATTCAGTAAACAGATAAGCAAATATTTAGTATTGGTTTAAAAAAAATTTAGATCTTGGAAAGAAGTTTATTTTCCCATTTCGTTTTCTTGAAAGAATAATGACATTAAAAATCCAGTTTTTAACCGACTGAAAGAGTAGAAAACTTAGATTTTTTCCCTAGATGTTGATTGACGCATCAATACAGCAACTTTTTTTAATAAATAAATTCCGGGTTATAAATTGTTACGATATGATTTATGCCCGGTATCAATAATTTACGGACCGTTATCGGTTAAGATTTATTAAAATTAAGACTCTTATATCTTTACTAATTATGAAGCAAAGACCTCAAAGCTTTGCATAGCAGTCCCTCCCATATGGAAGTAGCTATCAAAGGTAAAATTAGCTTACGAAATTATCTATATGCCCAGTTTGGCAATAAAAAAACCTACCATTGGTAAGCAAAACGATTCGTTTTTGTTTATTGAAACCGGGCATTAATCTTTGCGAGATTGTTAATGAAGCATAATTAGATCATTATTTCTAATTTATATTGAACTAGCTGTCCCCCGCGGTTTCACCGGCGTACCCGGGATAAAAAAGTAGCTTATGTCCTTCTCCATACCATAGGCTATCTGCATGCCAAGTTTCATCGCGATCGGTTCAGCGGCTTGGGCGTGAAAGCGTAACAAACAAACAGGGTTACTTTCGCATTTATAATATTAGTATAGTATGTATAGTATCGATGGATACAGGAAACAGTTAGCTCATTAATCAGAAGGAAAACATCGTGAGGAAACCATATCACGGTTCTCTCTTAGGCTCTGTGCGCTTATTCCATTATCATAAAAAAACCTGACACTTTGTCAATAATTTGAATAAAGTAGGCACTTTGAACTTTTAAACATTGTTTAAATTAAGAACTTAGACCATAAAACTCGCTACTATCACAAGTAAGTACCTACATGAAAACAGGGGAAAAGCGTAGCCCACGTTTGTGGGTTGTACTGGTTTCAAAATAGGTCGAGTGTACATAATTAGCAATCAATTGCAGGGACGCATGTACGTTAGTTTGTTGGCACATTCAAATACTTTGTACGTCTATTTGATGGTTCATGGACAGATTTAATCAAGTTTCATTTGATATGATCATCCATCCGGATCTACCAATTTATGAATCTTCTGTGTCGGTTTAATATGACAGTTATCGTATCTGAAGGTAATATAATTCTGTCTTGTTTAAATCCCGCCATTGAATATTAAATAATTACACAGTAATGGCTGAAGAATTTGCTTGATATTCACTTGTTACATTTTTTTTATACCACTAAGGTTGCAAACAAGCATACGGCCCGCCTGATGGTAAACAGTTACCGTAGCCTATGGATGCTTGCAACACCGGGGGTATCACTCGCGCGTTTCCGATCCTAAATAGGTATAAATTAAATAATAATAGGAACATAGTAGGCATTTTATTTATTGTTCAGCTGATACAGTCTTCAAGTTTTGAGAATAAGGATCAGGACATTCAGGATCAATCGGATATAGGAGAGGCCAAGAGCTGGGAAAAATCTGGAATGATTAAAATAACATAAATGAATAGGTGCGTATAGAAGAATATGAAACATGTAAAACCATAGTGTCCTTTAGATGTGTTAAAATCAATGGTGTAAATAATGTAGGCAGGCGTTATCGCTGGTATTCGTTTTAGCGCCATCTACTGGCATAGTATATAAAATTAGGAAAATGTAACCAGAGAGTCTACTCCAAAAACGATAAAGGAGTCCGATATTCGTTTTGAAATATTAAACAATAAAATTGCAGAAAAACGCGACGAAATGTTTGTGCAATGAGGGCTACCGTTGCTGTGGCCACCAGCTGGCGCCACTAGCGAGTTGGTCCTCGCTGTCGTTGAAAAAGTATTTTTAGCGCGTCAGGATCTTTTTTTTTTATACCACTAATGTGGCAAACAAGCATTCGGCCCGCCTGATGGTAAGCAGTTAAGAAGCACCAGGGGTGTCACTCGCGCGTTGCCGACCCTGCAGAAATCTCTTCACACCCTTTTTGAAGAACCCCATAAATGATAATAATAGAGAATAACCAAATAAATAAATTATTGATTATGCCTCCGTATTGCGAAGTCCCGTTAAGTTCCGCAGTTGGTAGCGATTCGCAGGTATGTCTGCCATAATTAATCAGGAATGGCATAATTTTACAATAAACATAAATAATTAGTGAAAATCCGCGATTAATAACTCGCAAATATACTTTCAGTATATTTCACAATAGCGCTTCTCGCGAATAGTTCAAGCGCGTTACCCCTCATTGTATTGGTTAATTTAATCGGACTATCGTTTTTAGTAGTTTAGAAAACCCTTTAAAAAGCGCTAACAAGCGTAATTTTGTCACCGTGATTATTTGTCACTGTCCCTGTACGTCGCCTACCCTGCTCACTTACAGAGACAGCAAAGGTAAAATGACGGTAACGAATAGGAGATAAAACACGAAGCGATTACTAGATGGCGCCACCAACAGAAACCGAAAACAGACGACATTCTGATTTCGACATTGATGTCGAATAGATATTTGGCGAAGAACATGGCGGTCTTCTGTCAAAACCTATAGAATTTTTAAGATACCCGCCATGTTTTTTGGTAATGTCTATGCGACATCGATGTCGAAAGCGTGAAAGCTTAGTGGTAAAACATAGGCAATTTTATCTTGTATTGCTTTAGAAAACCATAGAGCCTTCGCCCACCGTGACTTTTAGAAGCGCTGTAAATGCGCGACTGGATCAGGCGAAGTGAGGGTAAATAAAAGTGAGAGCATACTCTTCTTGTCTACTAAGATTTTCTGTACTGGCCACCTTTCTCGAACCTACGGTATAAAAGACGGCATACTATACCTGGCAACCCCTTACGAGGCTTCTGGGACCATCTGCGGTAGGTCACGCCGCTAGAGTACCCCCTGGTACTCATTAGATGTGAGAGTTGCATTGTGTTCACTCACTACCATTTCTCTAGAACGGTACTGGAGCTGTTAAATTCGCTCACCAAGCGCACTCCAGTACGCAATCGCACCTTGTTGTTGCTAGCGGATTCAATCCCAGCTAGGGACGCCAGAGATGCTGTTGGATTCAACGTCCAATAGTGAATCGCATCTTTACTACTTCATTAATTAAGGACGGTCGGATTACTCGTGATTGCAGCTCGGGCCGCTTGGACGGGACGAGAGTGGGTAGCGACGCGCGGCGAGGACGATATCGCGGTGATCGGTTGCGGCGCATAGTGTGAGAGCGTGTTACCTTTATATGTGGCAGTGCGAGCAGGCGGCGCAGCTCGTGTATGGCGGGCGGCGCGGGGGGCGCGGAGGGCGCGGAGGGCGCTATGGGCGCGGCGGCCCCGTGGCGCAGGCGCGCGCCGGCCTCCAGCGCCGCGCGGCGCCCCTCCGCCGCGGGCGCGCGACCGCTGCTCACCACCACTGTGCACGCTATGCGGTCGTACACCTGCCATCCAGAAAAATCCCTTTAGTAATACCAGCCCAAAGATTTTCATAGGACATCGTGCCTCTACCCAGATGGATAATCCGCCTTACTAAAGCATGACATTTAATATCACTCTGATTGAGGGGCTTCTGAGCAAATAGCTCTCAGTTCGTACTGCGCACGGCTGTCAAATACTGTCAATTCTGGCTTGTTTATTTCATGTTCCCATAGAGGCGACTATCCTTCTGGACGTTTTAAATTATTTGTACCAGCCATATATTGTATAACTATTTGGAACAAAAGCTGTTATATGAAAAGATCTTCCGGAAAAAAGCCTTGCTGAGTTTCTTGCCGGAGTCTTCTCAGTTTAAGTGTATTCCGAACCGGTGGTAATTCAACTGTATGTACAACGTAGTATTTATATACTTTGAGGTACAACTTACCGTTCATGAGTGCCTTACCAGGGCCTAAACTGAATATATGACTTTTTAATTTTGAGGCACACACACATACACACACACATCACTTTCATTGCTTTGGCACTGATATTGAACAGTAAGGACCAATCAATCAATAATTATTATTATTTATTATTATTATTCTCTTTTTTATCTGAATTCTTAGATTTTTTTTTATAACATTAATGTATAAAATCAAAAATATTATAAAAAAACCTAATCCTATATATAAATATGATTATTTTTTTTACAATATTTCTATAAAACAACTAAAAATGTTATAAAAAACCTAATTCTAGTATACCGCCGGCAGCGGGGTAGGGCCCAAACTACCGGTGGTTAGGGCTGCAGAGAGAGGAATCTCCTGACGATGCGCGCCGTGTCCAGGAGTACCGCCTTCTGTATCTGACCCTTGATCCAGCCATCCAGCGAGAGCCTCTCAAGATGTTGGTCGAGACTCTTCGCTATGAGACCGTTCGCCGAAACAACTATCGGGACAATGATCGTCGAATCAACATCCCACATGGCGGTCACCTCGTGAGCCAAGTCAAGGTATTTGCTGAGCTTGTCCTTCTCGGCCTTCACGAGGTTCTCGTCATGGGGGATGGTGATGTCAACGAGCACTGCCCGGCGCTTCAATCGATCTGTCAGCACGATATCAGGCTTATTGGCTACAATAGTCCTGTCCGTGATGACAGATCGATCCCAATAGAGCGTGGCACGACAATTTTCGAGAACTGGCGCAGGCGCGTACTTATAGTACGGCATTTCGGACTCTACAAGGCCGTATTGAAGAGCAAGTTGCTGGTGGATGATTCTGGCTACTAGGTTATGTCTGTGCAAGTACTCGCCGTTAGCAAGATGAGAACAACCGGAGATAATATGCCTGAGTGACTCTCCGGGACGGCGGCATGCTCGACAGATGTCGACCGTACCGTCCTTCAGGATATATTTCCGGTAGTTATTCGTCTTGATAACTTCATCCGCAATTGCACAGACAAAACCTTCGGTTTCCCCAAAGAGGTCACCAAAACGTAGCCAGTTCACCGACGCGAGCAGATCTACATCCGGCCCTGTTAGGGCCCTGTAGAACCGCCCGTGTAGCTCCTTACTCTTCCATACGTCCTTGCGGTCCTCGGTGCTTAGCACCTTTGGTCTGCGCCAGTTCTCGTTTGCCAAGGATAACGGGGTGAGGCCCCTGTCTACTGCCACCACATCGCGATGCATCCCACACTCGTTGTCAAGGAAATACTTCCTAAGACTGTACACCTCGTGGTTGTGGAGGTTTTTGGCGTTTAAAAAGCCGCGGCCTCCACACTTACGCGGGATGTACAGTCTCATAACAGACGAGCGTGGGTGTAGCATGCGATGTGTTGTGAGCAGGAGACGGACCCTCCTATCCAGGGCGTCCAGCTCAGTTTGAGTCCACCTTAGTATGCCAAAGGAGTACGTGAGCAGGGGCATCACCCAGGCGTTGAAGGCGCGCACCTTGTTACCACCCGACAAAAGACTGTTCAGTACTTTTGTCAGGCGACAGAAGAAGCGCTCCTTCACAGCCCGCTTTATGTCCCCGTCCACAATACCCAACGAATGTGACATACCAAGGTACTTATAGGTTTCTGCTTCGGAGAGTGATCTGAGAGACATTGTCTCAGAAAGCTGTAAATTCTTTGAATTTACAACTTTCCCCCGCTGTACATGCATGACCGCACACTTATCTACACCGAACTCCATTTTGATGGCGCTACTAAAAACTTCAGTCATTTTCAGTAGCTCCAACAAGTCTTGACGTTTTGGTGCAAATAGTTTAAGGTCATCCATGTACAAAAGATGAGAAATGACCTCACCCCCTCTTCGAAGCCGGCAGCCTACTCCACAGAGGCAGAACCACAGAGGACTCAAACTGTCACCCTGGAAAATACCTCGCTGAATCCTTATAAAGTCCTGCGGGCCAGAAGTGCCATCTCCACCACCTGGTTGACGAAGGACTGTGATCCACTGCCTCATACATGCGCTCAAGAAGGATCTAAGAGCTGTATCAACTTTATACAGTTCCAAGATCCTCTCCAGCCATGAGTGAGGCACTGAATCATAGGCCTTCTTGTAATCAATCCAGGCAGCCGAGATGGCTTCCCTATTCCGCCGGACTTGTTGGCAAATTGTCGTGTCGATGAGGAGGAGCTCTTTGGTACCACGGGACCCACCCCTACATCCATTTTGAGAGGAGGCCAAAACGTTATTCGCAACAATGTGCGTATTAATTTTTGCTCTCAAAATGGATGTAAGGAGCTTGTATAGTGTAGGCAAGCACGTGATGGGTCGATAGTTTTTCGGTTCCGTGGTACTACCGGACTTAAAGAGCAAGGAAGTAACACCCGTTGTTAGGAAAGTTGGCAGGGAACCATCCTCAAGGGCTTGTTGGAATTGCGTTGCCAAACGTTCGTGTGAGCATCGAAACCACTTTATCCAAAAGTTGTGCAATCCATCCGGCCCAGGACTTTTCCAGTTCTGGGTCGTACGGATCGCACAACCTATGTCAATGGGGCTGATGGTAATAGCCTCCATTGGTTCGATGGACTCACACTCACGTTTGACAACACTCATCCAATCACCCTCGGTGTGTTGGACAGGCATTGACCAGATACTACGCCAGAAATTAATCATAGCAGTAGTATCCGGCAACTGTCCATCCAACACACGTTGGTCGGTTCCCTCCCACTTTCGGTATACCTTCCTCTGGTCACTCTGGAAGAAGCGATTCTGCTGGAATCGATCCACACGCTCTCTGTAGCGGCGAATACGGCTTGCCCACGCATAAACTTTTTGCTTCAAGAAGTCAATGCGCTCTGTGACACAGGCCAAGTAGTCGTGGGACCTAATATCAGTCCCCGCAAAGGCCTGGGTCACAAAGCGCATGACACGAGGGCGATTATTGCCCTCCTTGAAGCAAATCAGCTTTGCAATGAGAGTCCTGAACGTGTTGATACGCCGCTCGATCCGCACTTGCCATGCGGGGGCACCACCGACGGTCCGCGTGGCTCGGTCAGGGACAGGTAGCCTGACACGAGCAACACGGCACGCCGCGATGGCCCCACAGTACAGAATCGAGTGGGTATCAACTAAATCTTCACTAGCCCGTAGATACGGGTCTAGTAAAGCGTTCAGGGCTCCCATTAGCGCTAAGTTATTATTATTATTATTTATATATTTAAAACGGAAGATTTTTTTATTTGTTTGTTCGTTTACACAGGCTAATCTCTGGATCTTCCAGTCAGATTCTAAAAATTCTTTCACTAATAGGAAGCTACATTATACCCGAATATTATAGGCTATTTTATATTACGGGAACGCGGCCGCGCGAGTGAAACCGCGCGAGGCAGCTAGTGACTAATAAGGACTAATCAATAATGCACCGGTTCTTGATTTAGCCAACACAGGCCAATGTGTCTTTGACTTAGCCAATCAAGTGGGAAATTAGCGGATTAGATTTCAAGCAAAATTAATTAATATTATATAGTAATTGTTCAATGACCTGTGGGGATCATAATCATCTTTTAAACATAAGCGGCGCCTTTCTTATAAAATGCTATATAACTAAATAGTAGATTATGCACCAAGGGAATAAAGTAGTGTGTGATGTCACGGGCGTCATATTGGACCCTGAGCGTAATGAGGTATGTATAGGTCGTTTTTCATGTACAAGATATGGATGGCTTGAAATTAGTAACTCCCTGCGATCCCTCTTCGAGATGGAATTAGGAGCTGTACAAACGGCTAAACATCAAGCTATACAATTCCAGTATAAGATGATCTCGCATTGTATAGGATTTCCGTACAATGAGAGGTCAGCTTATATTGGAAATGTTTAGCTTGATCAGTAGCCATGCGTACGTGCACCCGACAAAACGCAGGATCATTTGAAGAATCTTATAGTGGCTAGAGTAGACGCAAGGCATAAAGGAAAAACTACCAGAACCAATGGGTAGATGATAGACGACTTGCGAGACTTTAGGCGAGCCCATCCCCAACCACCACTAACTATAACTGCCAAAAACAACTCAGATCTTACATCGATTGGACGTCTGTCAAAACCAATATTTTTAATATCAGCCATGTAGTAAACGAAATATGTTAAAAGCGACATGGATGTCTAAGACATGAAACTATTTCTGCATCGACATCAAAATCAATAAATAATGAATTACCTCCAATAGCGCTCTCAGTTGTATATCATCAAGTACGCTGTGGAACAGATCCGGGTCCATGAACATGGGGCCGTCTTGTAGCACCGACACGTCATCCAGAGATTCAACCACCAGGTTCACGGCTGTAACAAAACAGTACACACTTAAGATTTATTTTATACATTTAATACGATACAACTTTACCGTCGGCGGTCTATGAAATCTTCGCAAGTGCATTGGTCCAGATTTTACAGGAGAAGAAAAAACCGTATGGTGAAATTTTTTGCAGGAAGCCGAGTAAAATATGCGATGGTTTTTTTTGGATAACATCACTCAATGATTCTGAAGATAATTGTTCACATACCTATAATTTACCAAAACTTGTAAGGTGAAAGCAATGCTCGTGTACCGACAGAAAAGCTGTATCATTGTTGCAGCGTGTGTTGGCACGTCAGCACTACATAATAAGAATGGTATGGGACCCAATATACTTCCTTGTGGCATTCCTGAAAGTGTTTCGTTTAAGGGAGTGGTTAATTATTGAATTTCACTTCAAAACATGACTCAGGACATGAAGACATGTAATTTTTTTTATATTACTAAGTCCGTAAACAAGCATACGGCCCGCCTAGTGGCAAACGGTTACCCTAGGCATATGGACGCTTGGAACAAACATTACCAACCCTCCACAATGAGCTCTGGCGACCTTACTCACGCGCAGGAACACACAAAGTTATTTGGCTGCGGTATTCTGTACGATGGCACTTATCCAGTCGATTTGAGAGAGGTAGACCATAGCGTTTATTCGCTCAAAGAGCAGCTTGACTGGGGAAGTACCTCCACCTTACAGAATACCGCTGCCAATTAACTTTATATTGTGTAAAGTTGTGTTCCTGCGCGTGAGTAAGGTCGCCAGAGCTCATAGGGGAGGGGGGAAGGGACGGTAACGCGTGAGCGATGCTTCTTGTGTTGCAAGCGTCCATATGGCTACGGTAACCGCTTACCATCAGGTGGGCCATAAGCTTGTTTACCGACTAAGTAGTATAAAAAAAAACTGCTCTATGAGCGAATAAACGCTATGTTCTATCTACTTCTCATAAAGTACTGTATACATACCAGCAGCATTAGCCTCCTCGAGCAGCACGAGTCTCCTGGGCGGTGTATCAGCGTCGTCCTCATCGTCGGCGGCGGCGGCTGCGAGTGTCGCCGCGCGGAGTCGACGCCGACTGTTGAACTTCTTCAGCTCCTCCACGGTACCACCGAGGTGGATGCGGTTCTGCTTGTCGCGGTCCTGGATAGTGTTTCTCTTATGAATACATACACCAATAAACCTGAAGCCGCTGCATAGACAATGTCACGCAGAGGAACATAAATGTAAAGTGTTGGCGGGAGGGAGGGTGGACTTTTTGGTGGGAACTTGCAGAGTGACGTAGCGAATTAATGAAAATAAAAACGTAAACGCTAGTATTATTATTTGTATCTTGACTTTTCAAGTTGTCTCAAAAAGTCCATGAAGAGTTTTAGTACAATGACCACCATTGTAGTGAAACGTGACTGAGGACTATATGTGAAAGTGATTTATTGTGACTGGAAACTATAACTCGACACTGGCAGAAATAAGCCCTAATTTGGGCTTGGTTGTCAAACTTAAAAATAAGAAGAAGAGGGAGGGTAGGCGGAAGTAACCTCGAGATCGCACTTCTATACCATAGGGTTTGTATGTACAGTTATACTGCAGGCATATTGAACCGATTGTACTAATGCATATTTCCTACTGTTTATAGGCCTACTATGTTTGACCACAATCTCACCATGGTGAGTGATGATGTGGCCGATGGTGGTAAGCACACAAAGCCTAGAAGGAACTGGCTCTCAAGTGCAGCTGTCGGAACACACCGATAGATGCTTGGACAGATTGTCAACTTGAGGGTGGTAGTCAGCTAGGTGGGTACTACAAAGTACCCAACCACCGTGCTATGGTTTCCTCACGTTGTTTTCCTTCAAAGCTCAAGCTCATTGCTGGATTCGAACCCGGGATCTTCGTCTCGGTATCTGACGTCACTACCACTGAGCCATAATCGCCTCAAAAAATTTTTTTTATGATAAGACCTTCAACAATATCCCATATGGGGGATAAATTAAACAACTGAATTACAATACTAGGGAGGTACAGTAGTACCCAACTAATATGGCTTACCGATGTACCTGCGCAGAAGATATATTTTCAAAGCGCGGGAAATGCTATTGGTCGACAGCTGTCGCCATGTGTGCGGAGGGGCGTGACTTGCGAGTGAGATGGAACTAACAGCTGCAGTGTATTATGAACCATATAGTAGTGGTCTAAGGTTGATTGTAAGTTTTAAGCATTCTTTCGTTAATCTTCGGGCCATACTTTCTTTTCGCCGCGCCTTATCAGTTGGGTACTACTGTAGAACCTTATAAATATTTGATACAAAATCAACCTTCATCAAAACATTTTCAAGATTCCAGAGTTGGTCCATGACCAATATACATAAAGATGACTAGTTCCACCTCTAAAGCAGTGCAAGTGAATTACAAATAATCTTGTAGTAATATAGTCGACGTTTTTACATACCCTTATCCATCTATGGTTGAGCACTTCTTGTATGTTGATCCGTTGAGTGTGGTCGACAGTCAGCATGCGCTGAACCAGATCTTTAGCGGAATCGCTAACATCGTCCCATGGTGGGGCATCGAACTGAAAATAACGTTGTTAAATTATTGTATTGTTCTTCAACCTAAGCTTAAGTTTACATTTAAGTATTTAAAGCTAGTTGCGAGAATAAAAAAGCTCTTTATGCTAATTTAACCTATCGTTTCGCCTCAGGTTCAACAAACATTCTGGAAGAAATTCTCTAATTGATCATAGAAGAGATATAAGAGATATAAGCCCCCAATGCAAAGACACTCTTCTTAGACAATCTTAGAATTTTTTAGACTAGCTTTTTCACTTCACCAATAAGCCAAAACTCACCCTCAATCTTCCCCGACAGATGGCTTCGAACAGCCTCTCCCTGGTTCCAGTGAATGGTAGATATCCAACCAACAAAACATGGAGTAGTATTCCTGCCGCCCAAACATCCACCGGTTTCCCATACAACTGACTCGACACCACTTCAGGTGCCATGTAGTGAGGTGTTCCGATGCGACCTGGTGAAGGAATCTTATTTGTAGAGCAATAAGGTTGAATTTTGTTTGTTACTATTGGTAGTAAATAATGAATGTGAAACTGAAAATAGAACGAGAGTTACTGGACACGTGATAGGTAACAAGTTACTATATCTGTATAGTTATAAGGTCTACTTTTGTTTGTGAAATTCTGAATTGTTAAGACATTGAAGTGACGTAAATGCATTGATGTCAAATGGTGCGTGTAAAATCAAATAATGATGACATTTGATACTAGACCCGTGTGATTTATTGTACAATAACAACAAAAATAATATGTATAGTAATGTATAAATAATCATAGCAATTCCCTAAGACTGAAGAAGAAAACAATTTTAAATTTTGAATTTAAAAACGAAACTGTATCGGTGAAAGTTGTGCCAATGAATTGATATTCAATCGAATTAAATACTCAAATAAAGCATCTTGAGAGAAATTCAATTCGAGTTAGTAGCTTTCTTGATATGTTTGACAGCAGTCAGTCAAATTACAGTGAACATGAAGAAATTAAACAATGGAGCCAAGAACTGATATTTAATTACATATTTAGATACATAATACAAACACAAGCAAGCCATTCGCACGAATTGAAAACAACTCAAGATGGATCAAAAATAAAAACAAAAACAGTGTAAAGTGCCAATACCAAATTACGTTAATAAAAGTGTTTAAACAAAGCATTTTTTGCTTTAATCTGTCTGTTGCAAAAGACAGGTGGTGTTTTTAATCTGTGGCGTATGAGTGACGACACTTTTGTGCTGATGAACATTGCACATTATGTCCATGCATTTAGGGCACAAATTGCTTTGATAACAGAGTCTTACCATACTCGTCTGATTTGAGATACGCTTGGCCCATCGGACCCATTAGGGGTCGATTGTCCATCACCAGTTCTGTGCAATACAACCTACTGTCAATATTTTGCTTCATAAACAGACTTTTTTGTGATTTGGCACACACTGATATAATATTTTTTAGATCAACACGTAGGATAGGATATAACGGGAAAATCCTTCGGGTATCCCAGATTCTTGAATAAAATGCTACAACCGCGATGATTGTCCTCTTTTCCATTGAGGAATTCCATCACATCCTTGATGTCCAGTCAGATCATGGTAAAATTTATATGGGACCACCTCGAGATCTACCGCGATATTTTACAGTTTAAAACCTCCAAATGGCACAAGCCGTTTCAGAGTAATCGGTGAACATACAAAAAAAAACATACAGACGAACCTATAACCTCCTCCTTTTTTGAAGTCGGTTAAAAACTAAAATAAGCGCACAAAGCCTAGATGGAAAGTGGGTGTTATTAGAACAATCGAACAATTAATCCAAAGAAGCGTAATGACGTTGATTTTGCTTGCAATCTATTCAGCCAATTTGCCACCATCGACAATGCACTCTGATTGGCTAAGACAAGGACACATGCGCTCTGATTGGCCAAGTGAAGAACACACGATGCAGTGAGTCCTTACTATTCAAGATCAGACAAATCAGTGACTAGTTTCTGAATCGGATCGGTCGGTATTAGTACTCGAAGGCGTCGTTCTAATTGGCGACGATCAAACGATGCGATTTCGTCGCACGACGAGATTAAATACACAAAACGCTTTACAGTGTCCTAATTGAAGCTCGCAAGTCATCGCGCGAGCACAGGAACATCAGCGCGATCGTGCGACGAAATCGCATCGTTTGATCGTACATCATCATCATCATCAGCCTATATTGTCCCACTGCTGAGAACAGGCCTCCTTTCACAAATGAGGGTGAAAGGGACTGGGCGATACTCCACCACGCGTGCCCACTGCGGATTGGTGGAGGTAGGCTAGTGGTCAATCTACTGTTGGAATTTTTCAAGCCGCTTAGGAGGCATCCAACTAGGTTAACGACTATAACAAATAAATGATAACCGGGACCAACGGCTTTACGTGCCTTCCGAATCACGGAAACGCTCGATTTGAAATACCACTAGGCGGTCACCCATCCTGGTACCGACCACGACAGACGGTAGCTTTACTTTGCCGATCGATTAAGAACGGCTAATCATGCTACGCCACGAGCGCTTCGTTTGATCGTACAATCGTCGCCAATTAGGAGGAGGCCTAAGGGATTGTTCGTCGATGTGTGAAACCTACCAGGTGGCGCCTGGTGCGCAGCCGGCGCGGGCAGCTGCGCGGCGACGCCGAACCCGCCCAGCTTGACGGGCGCGCAGTTGTCGCGGCCGGCCAGCAGCACGCAGTGCGGCCGCACGTCGCGGTGCACGATGTCGTTCTCGTGGCAGTACCGGAGAGCTTCCAGTATTTGACGCATGTAGTGGCTGCAAATTAGTGCCTTATGTTACTAAACATTTCTTATGTACATTTTCAATCTTGGTGTATTCTAATACAATTAAAAATGTATTGTTTTTGAGGCAATTTTGACGCTTTAGACATTTTAGGTCTGTTAATTTTCTTTTTAGGGTTCCTTACCCGAAGGTTGCCAAACGGGACCCTATTACTAAGACTCCGCTGTCCGTCCGTCCGTCCGTCTGTCTGTCAGTGAGCTGTATGAGCTGTATCTCATGAACGGTAATAAGTAGAGCTTAAATTTTCAGAGAACATGTATTTATATTGCCGCAATGCCAACAAATAACAAAAAATGAAATTAAAGGGCCGCCCATAATAGAAACTTCTTGTTTTGGCGTTTCTTTTTTCATACAAAAGTTGAGTTAGTTAATGTTGTACGGAACTCTCCGTGTGCGAATCCGACTCGGACTTGGCCGGTTTTTTTATTTTTATGTGACGAAGTAGGTAAACAAGCATATGGCCCGCCTGATGGTAAGCGGTTACCGTAGCCATATGGACGCTTGCAACACACGAGGCATCACTCACACGTTACAGATCTTTCCCCCTCCCTTTATTTAGCTGCGGTAGTCTGTGGATGGAAGTACTTCCCCAGTACAGCTACTCTTTGAACGAATATACGCTATGCTCTACCTCTCTCTAGATTAGTAATAAAATCTACATAAAACTACTAACAGTACACAACATAATTTCATTTTGGTACTGATAATACGTGATGACCTATATTAACTCTATTAACTATAGTATTTATTTACTACTTTATGTGATTTTAAAGTAACCAAACTTACCATGCAACAGCTTCACTGTAGACAAATCCAGCGGTGGCCCGACGAACCACTTCAAAGCAGAGGTCGGAGCCATCCATACTGAAAATTATAATATACCATTTAATCGCCGTAGTGACCATCACTGACTCACGCACACACGCCGACCGAGAGCTCCCGCGTGTGCGTGAACGAGTCAAATACCTAATTCGGCCCGTTTCGATATTGATGGCGGCCTCTTAATAAGAATCTCATTTCACCATCTACCACACCATCTACTTTCGTTGCTGGCTATTCAAACATTTCCAGATAAAACATAGTGCAATAGAACTGCACAATTTATTACGTTTGGAAATGGCTCCTGTTAAAACTATAGTATACTAGGTACAATAATTTTATTATTAGCATTCTAAATTGTAACTAGGGCACTTTCAAATGTAGTTATTATTAAATAAACAGATGTGGATTGCTACTTGAAACCGTATCAACTTGTTGAGATAGACTAATGCTTCAAAGTAACTATTGAAATTCAAAGTATCTACACAGTTACTGGCGTGTTTACTTAAACATCATGAAAGATTTCGACTAACTAGTAGGTACCTATTATAAACGTGTTTTAACTTTTTTTTGTGACAAAGAAGAAGGTTTTTACATGCAGTACTATAAATTAATATGTATACAAATATAATAAAGAACTGGAACTATCAGTCGGATTCGAAATATTCTTTCACAAATAGGAAGGTATATTATCCCAGAGTATTTGATATATCTACTGTGGTATTACCCTTTTAATCCAGGGAAAGCGGTTGAAACCGTGGGTAACAGTAACAGCTAGTTGTTTTTTATTTTTCGGCGGGCAAAATGGGACTTTCCAAAAAATAGGAATAAATTATCAGTATTTACTTATAACTAATTAATGTATATTCTTTAAAAGATGACGTGAGTTTTTCCATGAAAAACCCAGTTTTGTATGTTTTCCCCCAGTTTAAATTAGATTTGATGAGATGAGCCTTTTTGAGCTCACATATTAATGTCCCCTTGTTTATTAACTCTACCACTTTTTATCCCTACCCTACTTTTAAACCCAGGAATATTATACTCTCAGGTTTACCGATAAAAAATAACCAAGTTTATACTTACTATTCGAAGACCATGTAGAGCATTCCTTCAGAACTATATGTCTCAAGAAGCTCCACAATGTGGGGATGTTTCAGCATGTGGCATATTGTTGCCTCACGCTTCAAATCTGCAAGGAATTATTAATTATAATATGTTTTCACAAACATCCCCTATATTTAAGGGAACGGGGGTTTTCCGTTTCAACAACAGTTAGGGGTCACCTAAACATTAAAATGTCCCCTAAATTTAGGTGGTCGAAATTTGGGCTCTTAAAACAGCACATACATAGGTGATCTCTCAAGCAATGAAGATGGATAGTGAGTGATTCATATTATATGATCTTATCTGATATGATTTTTCTGAAAAAATTCTACTACATTAGACAACAAACAGACATAGACAAACAAACAAATTACTTCGATAGTTTTGATGAAACTAACATCAAAAAAAAATCCTAAGCAAGATTATACCTGCCTTGTGAGTCATTTTAGTTTTTTTTTAAAGATATTGAAAGAATAGTACAAGCCTTTTATTCAAGTTAGGCACTAGTAGGACACTAATGTAGGTCAAAGCTAATGAAGTAACCATCCATTCTGAACTCGGCCTTCAACTTCTATCAATATTTCATATATAATATTGTTGTGGAATGAGCTCCCCGCCGTGGTTTTCCCAATGGAGTACAGCATGGGGTTCTTCAAAAAGGGCGTGAAGAGATTTCTTCAGGGTCGGCAGCGCGCGAGCGATACCCCTGGTGTTGCAAGCGTCCATAGGCTACGGTAACTGCTTACCATCAGGCGGGCCGTATGCCTGTATTAAAAAAAAAAAAAAACGGCTGCCGCAGCCTGGCTGCCTGCTGCGCGGGTAGGCTTACTAACTATAAAATTTTCATTTTGTCCTATCATGCAACTATGGAATATAGATTCATATAAAATGTTTGCAACCATACAAGAAATAGATGTCCTTTTGACATTGCCATAATCAGTTTTACATAATCAATCATACAATTTATCAATAATGCAAGAGACCCTAGTTTTGCCTATATACTAACCATAGCATAGACGGTATGATTTATTATAATTTACTAGATACAACTCCTAGCCCACAATAATGGTACAATATGTATTTAATATAAGTATATAAGATGGCTGTTTACTTACCCGCAGTGCTTAGTCCAGGGCTGGCAGTGAATCGGGCAACATCCACAATCTTCACTGCAAACTGTTGCCCAGTCTGCCGGTGCACACAGCGGCGGACCAGACTGAATGGCCCCCTTCGAGATAATCAAATAAGCATTTTATATCATAACTAGAATAAATACAGTACTATTTACTATGTAAGTATACCAGCCTACCAATTAACTCTGTTCAGTTATTTAATAAATATAGAAAATATGGTGTGGGAAGGAATTAACTCTATTTCAAATATGGATGGTATGGCTGACAGATTTATAGAATATAATTTGTAGCATTATTGTAAACTTCACTAAAGGTATAAATACAATTTATTGATATAAGAGATTATTCTAGTAAGAATCCTGTACATCTGTACATACACAAGAAATTTAAACCATTGGTTCTTGTAGCGGATGTTCATCCTATAACATTTGTTGTCATTATTTTTTTAACCAGGAGCCAGAGTATTAAGATTATGGTATTTTTTTTATGAAATATTTTTATTTATTTTTATGTGACAATTCTTTATATAATAAAACTATACTTAATAATAATAAACTAATAACGAAAACTTAAAACTAATTTAGATAGGTACCTACTTTGTTTTTAAACCTATTCATTTTATCTGTGGTTTATTCCTTTTACTAATATTGTTGTTGTTTTAAAGTGTTTATTTCTTTTTGTATGTAATATTTTCTTTCAAATATATTCAGAGTAATTCTATCAAGTTTTCAGAGCTTATTTAATGTCTTTAATTTTTTGTATTAAATTAACTTTTTATAATTTGTAATGTCAGCTGAGGAAAATACTATCCCTATAGACTAAACGTATCCTGGTCTCCACGATACAGGCGTTGCCTAGTGTGGGGATCACCAGATATTCTCGCGTATTTTTTTATTATCTGGTTCTGCATGCACACTCAATTGTCGACAATACCTTCATTATGTAATTCTAAGTTGTTTATGTAGTAATAAATGCTTTTTCATTTTCATTTTCATTTGTTGATTGATGAGTGTATTAAAATTCATCATCATCATCTTCAGCCTATTATGTCCCACTGCTGAGCAGAGGCCTCCTTTCACAAATGAGGGTGAAAGGGACTGGGCGATACTCCACCATGGGTTCCACTGCAGACCACTAGGTCAACCTGCTGTTGGAATTTTTCAAGCCGCCTAGGAGGCAACCAACTAGCTTAACGACTATCACAATTAAGTGATAACCGGGACCAATAGCTCTATGTGCCTTCTGAAGCATGGAAACGCTTGATTTGAAATAGCACTAGGTGGTCACCCATCCAGGTACCGACCACGACAGACATAGCTTAAATTTGCCGATCGATTAAGAATGGCTAATCATGCTACAACACAAGCACTTCTTATTAGAATTATAATCAATTAATAAGAAATACATGTTGATTTTTTATTGCAGTTTAAAAAATATTTCATGAATTCTTGCAAACAACAGGTAGCTGTGAATATACTAAGTATTTAGTATATATTAAGATTTGAATTTAGTTGTTAGTTTACAACATACATTCTATCACATGATTACCTACTTATTAAAATCAGAGTACCTAATAGGAATTTGTACTTACTTGCCAATAATTTCACATAGTTCGTAAACATCGTCGAAAAGTACTTCGTCTTCTGCCATTTTTCACACAATTAAGGATCACTATATTTCAGAAATAATTACAAAATATCATTATAGCACAGCCTTCGACCCGATTCGTAGGGTGGTTACGCCCAGAGACGATATTCTTATTTCACAGGTACACTAAATATTTAAATGAACACTACACGATATTTTACTAGTAAGTCTCGTACGTTTATTAGAAATAACACACGAAAATCCGTGATAAAGCGTAATATGTGCATTCTAGGTAAAAATTTGTAATACGCGAAATTTTTTCCAATAAGATTTGTATACGACACTACTTTAAAACATTAACTGTGTGGAAGATAAAAAATGTATAACACTATAAGTGCTGATCAATAAAATATGAGCAAAAACTATGATTATCTTATAATAATCAATCCATTTCAGAATTTATTTTTATATTTACGTTTTGACATTCCAAGGGTTGCGAATGAATGAGAATGAAGTTAGCAATAATTTGTTCCGTTGACTGACAGAATGAAGGATCTAATAATGTTGCCAGTACCTAAAAATCAAAGTACGTTCAAAAACTTTATTTTGTCAAGTAGGTAGCCAAATACTAGTAATTGCTGAGTTTATTGCCGGCTCTTCTCAGCAAATGCAACCTTCCGAACCGGTATTAGAGTCAGACTTTTCATAAGTGCCTGCGATGGTCTATTTGAATAAATGATTTTGAATTTGAATTTGAATAAAAATCCTTAGCATTTGTAGAATTTATAACGGGCTACGATAACTCATTTATGCAAATCGACAGGTGGTTATTAGATGAGAATGTGCTGTTAGATTTGCTTTGAAATGGAGGTCCATAATATTTTAGCCGGATTGTGATTGTATGTAAGAAGTTACATAAATAAATTAGTAAAGAGATGCGTAAACATTTAATAAAATTAAAAATAAATACATTTACTGCCTAGAATCTTACAAACATAATCAGATTTATTCAGCTTAAGCTTAAAAATATAAAATATAAATAAGTAAATGATACATTTTATTTAGGTACCTAATTTTCTCACACAACTTAATTATAAAAATCAATACAATATATTATTTACTACACTGTATGATATATTGTTACTGCAATAGTTCTAAAATAAAATAGATAAAAACTTATTCCAAATTTAGGATTTATACTATAAGTTGACGAGTAGGTAGTTAAGGTGAAGCACAGACTAGGTACAGACTTTTTTTGCTGAGGACACACAAAAAAAAAAGGTTTGTGCGACTTTTTGCGCGTCATGTGTGTTACTGTTTAGAATTGTATAGATTCTATTTTCACAGACTAAAAAGTGTGGTACAGATAGTCTGTCGTCAGCGCTGCACCTTAAACAGGTAAGAATATATAAGTACATACCTACCATTTACAAATCCCTACTAAATATTTTATTTAAAGATTAACGAAATAAGAAATGAAATAATAATAAAAATATTTTACTTCATTATTCATTTCGGCAAAGTATTTTATTTGAGCTATACATAAAATAATGCTAGTAACTACTTATAGTTGCAGTATTTTACAGTCCATTTTCACAGTTTATTAACGTGCCATTCACTTTTCTCTTGAAGTATTCACAATCAGGTACAGTTATAGTTACTTCTGAATCGGGGTTTTTAGGTTTCCAAGATTTGTTAACACTCACTTTATAACTGCACTTATAATCCAATTCATAAAGTTCGAAAGAAGTTTGCTGTAAAATAAAATTTGTTGTTAATAAAAATACCTTATGTTTTGTAGTGGCAACACATACTGTTGCCGCCTTTTTTAGGACTTGCAGCTATATTCACATCTTACTTTAAAAAAAAATATGAGACTTGCGTGTTGAGTGTTTGGGGTGCCTTGATCTATCTGATTTAAACACAAAACACTTAGCACCTTATTACAAAACATGGTTTAAAGGGAAACCAGGTTTTAAAATAGCCTCGTCCCTTTTTATTATATGACGTTAGAAAGTGACCAAATGACAGTAAAACCTGGCTTTACTTTAAACCATGTTTTGTAATAAGGTGCATAGCGTGCAATTCCAATCCTTTCGTTATTTTTCCTAAAAAGTCTGAAATATTTTTAATTAGAAACTTCCTATGACGGATTTAAATGCGCAGATTTAGATTCAGCTCATGTTACAAATTGCCATATTTTATGGTTTTATAAATAAAAATAAAATTCAGGTTTATTGTGTCGTCGTCCAACATACCTCAGTCGTTGCAGACAAATCTTTTCGCTGTTTTGAGGGATTATTGCATGTTGTAGTTTTCCAATTTACGAAATATCTAAAAACACAAAAACTGTTTTAGTAGCGTAGTTTTATGAACTACTTTTTATGCATTTCAGTCACTTTTGACGGAATTGCGACGTACTTAATATTTTTAAGGTAACATTAAATTAATTTTATATAGACATCCAAAGACATTAATTTTATATTACCTCCGTGGCTGCTCGTAAACGCTCGGGAGCGGATCCCATGAGATCCTCGCCTTTAGTTTATTGTTGTACCAGACTATTTTATGTAATTTCAATCCCTTTACTTTTCTTTCGCGTCTTTGGAGAGCTTCGGCTGGAGGATCTGAAACAATAAGGTGTTTTTTTTCTAATTAGTAATATTTTTATGTATACTAGGTAATCCCATAATTTCGAAATTATAAACTATTTTAACCGTGCATTTTTTTTCGCGGTTTGCAAATTTACTAAACATGTTATTTCCAGCGGTAAGTAGGTATCGATGCATTTTCTTATTGGAATCTTTTAAGACAGTGCGGCCACCGAGAGAATGCGTTTCTTACATCTGTTAATATTGGACTATATTGTCAGAAACGGCTAATATACTATTGCGATGGGACACTCACGGGAAGGTTCAGATTTTTCTTAGGCATAGCTTAGAGTACCTAGTGAAAGTCCCATCATAATCATATTAGCCGTTTCCGTGATTAGGCCGGGTGGCAGTCGCATTGTTATTAAATATTCGGAATTCACTAACTTCATCAATAGCTAAATACACGTAGACTGTGGTCCTTCGGGAGTTTTGGGAGTTTCCCCTAACAATGACAGGGATATTGATGTCATACTTAATCTATGGCCATACGATGGCCATGCTAAGAAGTCATATTTGACAAGAGGGTGTCTCTCCTTGCCGCACTATGTTTGTCTCTTTTTGACACATGGATGTAACTAGTTATACTTATGGGTTGTCAAAAGTGCCTATTAGGAAGGCTCTATTATAGTCGACCATATTGCACGATGATAGGTATTACTTCGTACCTCGTAGTAGATTGCTATCAACCTCAAGTTGAAAATCTATCGCCAAGACTTTACCAGTGAGTTCCAGTAGTTGCACTTGAGAGCTGCTAGCCAGTTCTAGGCTGCTTAGTCCTTTACACAAGGTAAAAAAAAGGATGGCCGGTAAAGAAAATATTTTATTGGTGTGTAACGACTTGAGGAGAGCGCGTAACAGCATGATGACTACCTTTCACGACTTAATTGATTACTAATGCGTATACGGTAAATCTAGATAGTTAGGTATTTTAGCACTATAGTGCTTAAAAATACACACTGGCAGGTTGCCAATAAATGCCCATCCGAAAGAGAGAGCGATGAATAATAAAATATATTCAATGGGTAGATACTTTCTCAAAGAATCATGGAAGAAATTGAAAAAACATAAAACAATATTTTAAATATGTTGGATTAACGTTTTGTGGTCAATCAATCAATCAATCCTCTGTGTCCTTGGTGCGTAAGTGCTCAAAAAGTGCGAGCCTAAAACGGTTGCGATGATGGGCACCAAATATCAAACCTATGAAATCGGCGTTTCAGTCTTCAGTGAATGAATAGCAAACCGCAGGGCCTTATAAACTTGAAAGGCACACAGGAAGAATAAACTAAGGAAGGTCGAATTTTTTGCAGTGGTGTCGCTAATATGGATGGCACCGGTGCGGAAATCTTGGTGAACTAAAATGAAAACTGTTTAGAATAACGGGTGACACGTTGGTGACCACCAACAACGTCCCTCCCCCACTTGCTACGCCACTGATTGTTTGACTTGATGCCCACGGCTACCTTCTACCATCGCTCCTCCCACTTTCAACGAGGAGCTCATGCACATTTAATGTATTGAAACCAAAATGGTCTCGCACTGCAATGCGTGGTTTCAAAGGAGCTTAAATTCCTAATGAGGACGCTCAGTTTGTGGAATGAGATCATTACTCGCCGTGGTTTTGTCAAGAGAGTTAGTATCAGGTGCGTAGCTACCGCCATATCAAGCCGTACCAATGATACGGGGCCCCCGGGCTACAGGGGCCCCAGCGAAGCCCCGTGTGTGAGCAAAAATTATTAAAAATTCGTTACCCTCAATTTGGGCTTTATCGCAGGGCCCCCAACTAATTTTGATAGAGGGCCCGCCTAGTTCCGTTAGTAAGCACGAGAATCAATATATCTCGCGATTCTTTCCAATTCTAGCCCCACAATTCCTGACGGGCGGAAGGTATCCTACCTACTACAGCCAGTGTTAACTTCGGGGTTATTTTAAAACGATCGAATTCGGATTCGGGAGCGGAATCGGAAACCTTCATCGAAAAGATCCGATAGCGGAAAGTTGGAGTGCGTTTACAAAGTTTGTTTTTAATAATGGTAGGAAATGGTATACCTAAACTAAAATTTAAACTAAAATCGAAATGCTTACGGATTTTTATTGTTGAAAGCCCTCATTTAAACACTCATATCAAATGCATAAAGACAGATACTTGTTATTTTCTATATTTTGGATTTTAGGTCTACATTGTGTTTTAATAAACATAAAAATGGTTTCTAGTTTTATCGAACTTCGAAAACTGACTGATAGGTCGAAGTAACTGTTGTTTATAACATTAGCAAAAGTCAGGCAAAGGTTTGAGCCATACAGCCTAATCGTATTTGAGTTATACCTAAGTTCTAGGCACAAAATAAATCACTTTCATATTGAACGCACTGTCAGTCACAGTCCATAAACGTCATGTGTTAGTAAAATAGTGGTCAATAAACTAAAACTTCTCACGGACTTTTTGAGACAAGTTGAAGTCACGATACACATAATTCATTTAATTTCCCTTCATTGGTGCGCGTGGATTTATATGTATAGGATAAAACATCACAGATAATACGCAATAAAACTCAAAATACATGATTTTTTGAAAATTAAACGAAAACGCAACGTCACTTTGCAAGTTCCCGCCAAAAAGCCCTGTGTCAAAGTAGTTTTTTTTTTCAGTACATTCATGGAGAGTATAATAAAACAAATATTTTATGTTTTTCTTTTTTTCTTTTGAGTCTAATAAAATATTTTAACTTTTATTTGCAAATAGATAATTTGCAATAGATTTTATGGTTACGTAGATTTTTTAGTGGTAGTGATCTAGCATCCAACATGAGTAACGGTATTGAGTAGTGACCAACGTAGTCCCTACGAAGTTTGAGTATGTAGCTATTACTTTTACCGCAGACCTTTCTTATTCATTATTTACTTAAAATAGGGGCAAACACACTCAGTCTAGTACCAACTAACCATTATATAAGTTTAAATAATGCGTTTATATTAAATAATAGTCAAAAACGAACATTAAATAAAATTCGGAAAGAATTCCGCCATCTAAAAGCTATCGGAAACTTTTCGATGATTCGGATTGATATTTCCGTCGAGAAACGTCAAACTATTCGATTCGGAAATTAAAATAGCAATGGCCGCTTTAACCTATCATGCAGAATATATTTATTTTAGTTTAAGTATTATTTTGTAACACTTAAATTGTACTATTATCATACTATGTTAAATAAATATTGATGTTCTTACAGTTTTGATTGTATTTTAATGTGCAAATATACATTTTCATTATTATTTTATCATGTCGGAAACTCATCTCGGAAGTTTCCGATTCCGCTCCCGAATCCGAATTCGATCGTTTTAAAATAACCCCGCAGGTCTACTTTGTAACAAACCATTTTAACTTCAATCTCGTAAGTAACTTGTGTTGTTAACTATTTATATACTTCATAAGGTTGTTATTCCTGTAACTACAAGTCACTTGCTATTTCTGAAATGGGTACTGATTTTCCTGCTTACATATATTATAATACCTACCAGATTTGGTTTCTAAGAAATTGATAAACATCTAAGTTGAATTCAAAATTTAACTCGTTATCATTTTATAATAATGACCCATCAATTTCAATGAAATCCGATCGACCATAAAATTAATGTCGTGTCGTGCGTGATATATCAAAATTGGCAACCCGCTGAGCTTCTATGTGTCAACATATTACAGAGTGCACCTACTAACAGTTACCAAATTGGAAATCGTACTTGAAATTCACGTTTTGTTGATACTAATTTGTTTGGAACTTAGACATTAGTAAATTTTTGCAATAAACTATTTTTGTAAACAGGATCACAAGCAGGCACAGGAAGGATATTCGCCGTCTATGGACATAATAATATGCAATGCCAGGAGTATTGCCAATGTGTCAATCAAGAAGCTAGAAGAGTTATTAAGACTCCGTACCCAAAATTTTGCCGATTTCGTGATTTTACAGATGTGATTTTACGGTTCAAATACTGTATTTCTATAATTTTTAATACACAACATGAAAGATAATTTCAATTATGATCTAATACACCAGCAACTTTCTTATTTTTATTATTTAATTTTGATTAATCGACGTTTAAACGGATGGCTGTTTCTGAATTTTTGCTGTAAGAGGTGTAGAATATCACATATTTAAGAATCGTCTTGACGTCTAAACGGTACGAAAAAATTACAATATATTATTATGAAAGTCTTCTATAAAATACACCAATAACTTTTTAACACTTTCATATAAAAATGCTGAGTAAAAAAAATATTCAACTTAGTCAAATTGTAGAGAATTTGGGTTAAGTATTGCTTTTGATTTTGGCTACTTCGAACTCTCGTTTTTTCAAACTAAAATAACATAAATAAAGTTCAGCTCAAAATCAAACCAATTCCTGAAAAAAATGTTCAAAAATCTAAAAAAATCTATTTTTAAAAAATCTTTGAAAACTACCTAAATCGCGCAATATAATACTCGACGCAAGCCTCGAGTCAGCAGACCGCGCCGAGCGCTTCCAGAGGGTGGACGTATCGCTCTGCGCACCGAGTTGCCACTCCTACGTATGACGTGCCGACACACTCAGTTACAGACGCGTAACCAAAACCGCGTACGTGCGGCCGCCTATAAAATGCCTTTGTGACATCCGTAAATATGATCTAATAAAGAAAAAGTTAAATCTGAAAATGATGGTACACTCACTAAAATACTTTAGCTTTCCTTGAAAGTCCCAGATGCATTCTCTCGGCAGTAACACTCAAGTGCCAAATATTACTGAAAAATTTGGTAAAAAACCCAGATATAAACCGTTTTAACCATTTAAGTAGTTCAACTCACACATCTTAATCTACTTGATTACAAATACAATATAAAACCAAGTTAACACAGTAATAAAAATAGTTAAGTATCTACTTGTAGACCAATAATAAACGTCTCGCAAGTGGGTCGAGAGACGCAATAAGTTACATACTTCTAACTAGGCATTGTATCATGTAATGGGCTAAACGATGGACAAACAACAATTGGCTGTGATGATGACCATTTATGGACAGCATGATGGCTTGAAGTTAAGAGATTTGATTAGCTGAGAAACATCGATGATGATAGCAATAATGAGGTTGATAGGACCATAAAACTGTTATATTGACAGCAAACCCTTAAAAATATATTCAGCGCACCATGGGCTCGGCTCCGTACCACCATTACAAATTCCTTGTGTGACAATCGCCATAATGTCACTTCGCGGTTTTGTTTACGTATATTAAGTATAATAGTGCGACCGTGAGTTCTTGATTCTTTGGTAATTTGATAACAACGAAAAAAATAAAACAAAAAATAGTTTTGTAGCAAAACTTATGTATCATCTTTCGATTTATGACAAAAAAAATCTCTTCAAATTCCCAATTGTTGTCAGTGCGATTAAAATGTAAGTATTATGTCATAAATCTAAGTTTGTTTTGAAAAGAGTCATGCTCAGTTTATTACTGGCATTTCTCAGCAAATGCAACCTTCCAAATCGGGATTAGAGTCAGACTATTCATAAGTACCTGCGAAGGTCTATTTGAAATAAATGAATTTGATTTGATTTACTACCATGACTTTTTATTTCAAAAGAAAAAACCACGAGAGTAAGACACGTAAAATATATCAATGGATCAAAACCATTTAATAGCCGTACTGACCATCACTGACTCCGCCCTCACGCACACACGCCGACCGAGCGCTCCCGCGTGTGCGTGAACGAGTCAAATACCTAATTCGGCCCGTTTCGATATTGAGTGCGGCCTCTTAACGCCATTTTTGAAGACCCCGATGCTGTAGTTACTATGAGTTTTCGAAAATGTTAGGTACTGCATAGTGCATACCTACTGTATTAAATCTATACTGTGCTGTTTATGATATTTTCAAATAGAAGATTGCGCAAACACTAAAACGTGTTATGAAAGAATAATGATAACGATAAACGTGGATCTAAAAAACTTTTGGCTTTAGCAGTCATTGTCCTTTTTGGTCTTGGTTGTATTGAAGCAGTAGATAGATAGGTAAGATAATTGTCTATTATTATATAAACATCATTGTAAGCTTGACGATGATATCAATTGTTGAGAATAATTGGTATTGATTTGAAAATGCGTTTGACCTCCGACTGACTCCAGGAGGAGTTATGACGAGGCTGAGTATGTAGCGAGCTTACCCAGAAAAGGCCTAACTCTGGCCTTGAAGACATCTAGGTTACCAAAGGTGTCGGGAAATACAGACACCCGAAGAGAGTTCCTCTCCTTTGCTGTTCGCATAAGGAATGAATAAATTCGAATATTGAATAACTCGTTATTTAGAAATTTTGTATAAATCTATGAAAATATATAATATAAAAAAAAAATCTACAACAAGAATATCAACTTCTGGTATTCGAAACCTACACTACAATGCTTACAAAGAATTTCATATTTTTATTTCGAGATTCCAAGTAATTGCTGTTTGCATGATGAGGATCCCTCATCATGCAAACATCCAGACTCTTTATGGGTCTTAGATATATTACATAACCATTAGTTATATTGCAGACCATTATGTGTTATCAACGCATCAGCTTAAAGATGTCCACTGCTGAACATCCTCCATTGACTTCCATATTGAACGGTTTTGGGCCGCTTGCATCCAGCAGCGCCCAGCGACTCTGACCAGGTCGTCGGTCCACATAGTGGGTGGTCGTCCCGCTCGGCGTTTTCCACTCGAGAACCTTCCTTCCCCATCGGTTATCAGCTCTTCGAGCGATGTGCATTGCCCATTGCCACTTTAGCTTACTAACTCTACGAGCTATGTCCGTCGTTTTCGTTCTTCTACGAATATCCTCATTTCGGACGCTGTCACGTTTCACTTAGTATTATAGGTAGGTATGTGTTACGAATATCAAGTATAGCAACCTAGTATAGCAACTGTAGGTATACTCGTTAGAGTTTTGCATTCAACTTTTTGTTGCCAGTTGTACTTACAAATAAGTCTAAGTAAATACATGGAAAGGAAGATAAAATAAGATATAACATACCAATACCAGTAGTGGTGTTGTAGAAAACAGATGCCTTGTTACTGCGCAGCTTACCCAAACCGAACTGGCTGATTGTCTGTGCTTGCAAAAAATACATAGAATTCGGCCGCAGGTCTTTTATTTCGACATGATTTTGTTCCTGAAAAGTGCAACAAGTAATTTAATATACACCAAAATTGATCTGATTACTGTGTTAAGTACAGAAGTTAGCTAATTTCCAAATCTGGACTCTTCAAATCAAGCAAACAAAAATAGATTTTTGTAGGGTCAAAGGATTAGGGTCTATTTGATGGTAAGTGCATACCTATATAATGCTGACTCCTAGAATGTAAAAGCTATTTATAGGAATTTGAACGGTATCAAAGTTAAAACTATGGTTAATTTTAGCTACCTTCGGTACGATTTGATGACTAACAAGGACAGAATCCAGCTCTCCACTCAAGCCTCGGACGCGTCTGCTCCAGAATACCTTGTAACGCACCACTGGTAAGTCGGAATGTGGCTCTTTCCATTCTAATCGCACTGTTGCAGTTCCTGTTAATGTTTAGTTAGATACTTGAATAGATCAAATATAAGTTTATAACTTTTTCAGTAGGTAGGGTCAAACACAAAGACTCCCCCTTATTACATGAGATAGTTTAAAGCAAGTCTTGTAAAACCTAGGTTTTAAGATAGCACTGGCTCTTTTTCAGGGCTCCGTACTCAAAGGGTGCCAAAGGGATCCTATTACTAAGCCTCCGCTGTCCGTCCTTCCTTCCGCCCATCCGTCCGTCCATCCGTCTGTCCGTCTGTCTGTCTGTGGGCTGTATCTCATGAACCGCAATATGTAGAGAAACAAAAAATCACAGAATGTGTATTTCTATTGCCGCTATGGCAACAAATAATAAAATTAAATAATGTTAATAATTTAATGGGTATTAAATTTAATGACGACATATATTTACGGAACCTTTCGTGTGTGGGTCCGACTCGCACTTGGCCGGGTTTTATTTTATTTTACGTGAGACCATGAGTGATATATTAAAAACCTGGGTTTTACTTGACTTCGCATAAGCTATCTCATGTAATAAAGCAGAGTCTTTATCCTTAAAAAATGTCTCTTTTTTTATAACTCCCATGAAATTCTTAAAATATGTGCCAAAATTTACAAAGAATTAATACCATTATCCATCCGCAGCAGTCGTACTTTTAGCTTCTTGGGTGCTGGAGGTGGCCTAGGTCCTCGACGAGGAGTGAAAGCCGAACTCGGTACTGAGAACCCTCGTGTACCGGAGGCACTGATAGCAGCTACACGAAAGCGGTACCAGCGACCAGGTTTCAGCAGATTACGGAGTGACGCTTTTGTCCTGGGACGAACAATTTGACGTCAGTTCCGTGTGTTAATTACAATGGGAGTTCAAACACCATCATATAAGGTATATTCTCCAATAAAAGTGAATAGACAGAAAGAGCTAAAAGTAGTACTTAACAGTTCAGTAAGTGGAAGGAGGAGGGAGGGCTTTTCCGCATTTCCGTATGCGGAATATTTAAACGCTGATTTAAACTCCTGCTAAGCAGAAAGCAAGAAAAGTATTTTATAAAAATTCGCTTTAAATAATTGTAAAGACACATGGCACTTTACACTTCATATTCATAAAGAAATTGACGTCAAATAAACATGATAATTATTGGTGTACCAACCGGTAAAAACCCAGCCGACTGTTCCGTTAAATTTTCACTACAATTTCTCATAAACACTATAATTCAACTACGCCTGGTGGTAAGAGGTTACATAATAGATACTTTGTAACATCCCGGGCATCGCTCACATGTTACCAACCTCTCCCTTCCCGATGAGATCTGATGACCTTCCTCTCGCGCAGGAACACAATGGTCTTGGTATATTGTACTTCTCTATCAACTCCTCCGATTTCTATTCCACTACGGTATTGGATTGACAATGACTATTATGTCACTGCTCATTCATAAAACTACGGATAATGAACAATACTCACGTAACTCGTAGAGCTGTCTATAAATATACATTGTATTTATCTGATTACTTTCTATTACGTGCTACTAATGAAGAATTGGTCGATGAATTGTTTTACGGATGAAGAAAATATTCGATTCAGTTGTAAGTCTGATTAAAATGATGGCCGGTATCCTAAAATATTCAATTAGTACACCTTTATTTATTTTCACTTATTTTAATTTAAAATATTTCCGACAAGTCCAACTTAAGATTCAAACGCATTTTTTTTAATAACGCATAACTAGTCTGTTTTTAGGGTTCCGTAGCTCAAAAAAAAACTGTACCCTTTTAGGATTACTTTGTTGTCCATATGTCTGTCTATCTGTCTGTCAAGACCCTTTTTCTCAGGAACGCGTGGAGTTATAACGCTGAAAATAATATCAAATACTGAAGTCCGCAATCCCTTGGAGTAGTGAAAAAAACGAACTACTAAGTCAACGCAAAAAAAAAGATACGGCCGTTTATGCCGCATATTTTGACGTTCGCAAGGGAATCAAAACCTAGTTACCTAGTTAATATAATTCCCGTTGACCTAGAATTATGAAATTTGGCAAGAAGCAAGTTCACGTAGCACAAGTGAAGGAAGAAATCTGAGAAACATTTTGTAATTACATCTAAAAAAAAAATCGAAAAAAAGGGGAAAAAATTTCGAGACTCGATTCTCGTGATGAACGAACTATTCACAACAAGTCTGTACGGAACCGTCGGTGTGCGAGTCCGACTCGCAATTGGCCGGTTTTTTTTACTACCTCGTGGTTACCATTAAGTGGTTGAAAACCCGATTGATCATAAAAAGATCTATAGCAGATATGATTGTTATTACAACTAATAAAATTTTACTATCTAGAATTATAAATAATTATTCGGTCTCACTGGAAGTTAATTTGCTCGAGAAAAGCTAGCTAGCTAAGACTGGCGATATTAACTATCGTGCTATTAAGTCTAAGCTCGAATAGGTACTTCTGCTGATCACGACAGATCCCATAAAAGTTTTTATTATATTGTCACTCAGACGACAAGGGTTGTGAAATTGTGTACATTTCAAAATTGTAATTTTAGTCATTTTAAAGGATACACAGAGGCTAAATAAGGAGGTGAATAATGTTGCTAAAGACTTGTTAAATATAGAAGACGAAGATCCTAAAAAGGAACCAACCAACAACTACCTTTCCACCCCGCTGTTTTACTCGCCATCCCCTATTCTCCCCTCCCTCCCCCTCAAACCCTGGATCCCTATAAGGGTAGAATTTCTAGAGCCTACAGTCAGTTGCAGTCAGTCAGCTTCACTTTTTGATAAGTCAGTGCAATATTCAGTCCATACAGATAGAATATTACCATACTAATGTGCATAATATCATCTCTCAATGTTCATATTTGATAACAGGAGCCACTTTGAATAAGCTGGGTTATGTCATAGATGCACATGACATGTGCAAATTAAGTAACTATGATATCTAACTGACCCTATATAATAAGATACGCAGCATGTAGTCCAGTTTGAAGCTGACGACTGCTTTGGTAACATTATCCCATTTCTATGACTTACTTATTCGTCCTCAATAACAGGTTCCATTGTCCAAGCCTAGATTCTTCGTATTTAGGTCCTAAATGATGCTGTTCTTCAAGTAGGTACAGTATTCTACCTGTAACCGCTCTGGCTGAGTCACCTACTCCATCTGACCAGCGGATAAGAACTGATTTTCGTTTTTCTTTCACTTCTTGCACAACTGGTAATGCAGGAAGACCTAGTGGATGGAAAACATCAAAATCAAAGTAAAATATAGTTATTTTTAAATAGCGAGGGATTGCTCAATCACTTAGGCCTTACCTATTTAAAACAAATATCACTTCTACTAACAAGTAACGAGTTCAGTAGAAACATGCTTTAAAGGCATGGTACTTCTAAGAGCTGGATTAAATTGGCACTTTAGACAGTTCTAAATTTACAAAACTAACATTCTTCGATTAGATGCATAGGTACCTGGTAGAATTAAAAGATCAAGAGGCTCGCTGCAAGTGGACCCGCATCTATGGTGACAGCATCTTTGCACGCCGTCACATTGCGAATCCGAGTTGCATGCTTCAACGCACGCCGCCTCCCATTTAGGGGTATCTTTGATCGGGCAGGTTCCCGGCTTCTGCTCTTGCGCACGGCATTGTGAGCGGCACTGGGAAATATATAGAATTTTAATTAGAGAACGTTCTATTACATTGATTAAATCGCTGCTTTTGAAGTATACGCTTATCGCTTCGGGATTTTTCGATCAAGTCGAGCCGGTAATGTTATGTTTATTTTCAATATTTATAAATTGCAGTATTGAAATAACACTTTTTTTTTACACTGTAGGCTTGTGTTTGACCATTTACTCGGCATTCAACGTTACTACCACCAAGCTATCATCAGCCTTACATTTAATTATGGTTTTCCCACAACGTTATGACATAAGGTTCTTCCGAAAAGAAATATAAAGCTTTAGAGTCAACAATGCACGAGGACTCCCCGTGGTATTGCTAAAGTCCAAGGTGGTTTGTGGTGACCATAAAGTGCACTTTTTGATATAAATTTCCCTATAATATACATTATTGAGTGAGTAAAGTAAGATTAGAAGAAGCACTTTCGATAAATCAGCACTCATTTGAAGCTTTCTAAAGAGTTAATTTTACAATTTAGAGTAAGTACTTTTAAAAGTTCAACTAGGTAAATTGTTCAGTTTCTCTGAATAGAAGCATTCACTCACATAAGAGTTCCGTTACGTCGTTTCATTAGTGCATGCAAGATAATTAGCGTACACCCATTAGTTTCAGAATAACGATTCCTTTAAACTTAAATGATTCATTGCACGCTTTCTTGGCTACCACTTGTTATTGCATGGCTACTATTTTAAACCTTATTGCTTTTAATTAGAGATCAAATGAGAAATGCGCAGGAGCTTTAAAAATATTGTACTTTCTTATCTTTATGACGAGGAGATATCAATATATTAATGAATAATGATTGTACTATATTTGATTTTAAATACTGATTCAAATAGTGCGTGCCTTTATACAGAAATTGTTTAATGATTCTTAATGTATTATTTTTATTGTTATCTTCGAACACTATGAAGTTACCAAACCATTTAGTTGTAAAATGAGGTATTGAGAATTCAGAATCAAATACTCGAACTTTATAAGAGAATTGCGATAGTTCACAAAAGATAACAATGATGAATTAGTTGAGAGAGAACCACCTAAATTTATAAAACTATAAGAATAGAGAAATAAATTAATTACACACGTCTGATAAAAAAGAACGATAATAAAGACATCGATGTAAATAAAAGGGCGAATCATGAGAATGTTGATTTACAAGATCGCTGTCATTCTCAGAAACTTTGGACTGGTTAGTGGTTGGTTTACGGAGTTTTTGCTGGCTGTCGATTAGATCTACATTGTTTATATTACCTGGACCATGTTTAAACCGGGATTATATAATTTTCCTTTGAAGAAAAAATGTATGATTACATTACGTACCAAGTAGGAGTCTCTGACTATAACTGAAGGAAGTTTAGTTATTGTTTTTTTTTTTCGAAACTTCGAATCATGAAATTTTATGAATGGTGTTGCCTAGAATAGTTGAGTTTTCTTCAAATGCGGTCTAATGTGCTAATTTCTAGTTCGGAAAACTCAGAGCTAAAACAAAAAAAAAAACTTGGTAGAGTTTAGTTGAATTCGTACGTATAGCAATAGAGCATTTGTTATAAAACATTCGACAAAGCAATTTGTTCGCATAAATTGAAGAGTGTTTATTTAGATAAGCAAGATTTAAAAGTCAGAAGCTACAAATATTTACCCGAGCTTCGGTTTCTCGGTAATATTAATTACATATTCAGTGACGTCCCTTAATTTTCACAATCCGTATGTAAGCTCTACTGACGTCTATAACATACAGGTGTTAGATTATCCACTTACTAGATAGATTGAATTCATTAACAGTATTTGTACTGTATTGTACGATTAGCTCTGCTGTTTGCGGATTGTACTATCATCATACATCATACTACTAATTTGTTTGTTACCTCTTGACTAGTTTTTACGTACCTACAACCAATCGAGATGGAATTTGGCGTGCAGTTATCATACCCAACATTTAGAATATTTTTTGCCCAGGTGAAACTGCAGGGAACAGGTAGTGGTAATTTTTACAAGCTTTATATTAACCTGCAATGTATGTATGTTCGGGTCAAATTTTGCAAGTCGAATTTCACCCACTTCCAGTGGTTGGATTGACTTTATATTTGGTATACATTAGTATATTGGAAGACAATCCAATAGCACTCAAAAAAAGTACAGTCACAAAAAATAAAATTGTATTAACAAGGTTTTTTTTTTTACAAAAAAACTTATTTAGAATATTCTTTCTGAGTGCCTATGCAAAGATAAAGAATAAATAAGATAACTTTCGCATTTTATTCTTGATTTCGAATGATTGATATAATTTCGATTATAATAACGCTATTATTCGAATGGACTTAAAGATGTGTCTTTTTGTGTAAAGTCGAGGACATTAACTGAAATTTGAACACAAGTGTAAATGTTAAAAGATTCTACCTGCATAATGTCTCATAAATTGAAGCAATCGTTGGTGATTTTCACAATTATTTTAGGTATAATTATTCTCTCTTCGACTGTACTTATCAACTTCGTAAGTCATCATAAGATTGTTAAAATAAAATAGTCTCTATATAGTTTTAATCTTGATCTTAAGCCACAGAACTCTGTTGCGTTTGTTTTAGTATTATTTTTTTCTTTTTTTGTTCGAACAGAATACGAGGAACTATAAGCTTTGTCAAAAAGTATTTTTTTCTGAACATTGTTTGGCACCTTACATCGTAATTCGTTCGTGTAATTAATAATTATGAAATTTATCATGTTTTTATTTGTTTTGTTCATTTATATACCTAAGTAAAGTTATGATCAAACTTGAGACAGAAAACGCACGCACATTTAACTTAAACATAAAATTGGGATAAGGATAGAAATTGTGCTGACTATAAAGTTATATCCCAAAGGCTACTAAAATACTTAAAAAAATATCGAAAAATTTCAGGGAAATTTATATGTACTTACCTAAATGTCTAACGTTGTTTAAGTTTAAATCAGTAGCTATAGTATTAATAGGTATATTATTTCATTGAATTGTAACTGGGACAAGTTCATGCTATTTTATTTTATATTCTTTCAAACTTTTCGTCTTGGACAATTTTTTTATTACAATTGTCCGATGTTGTCAAGTGTTAAGTTAACCAACACACCTGAGTTTTATTTTCCTTACTCTCCTCAAAGCACATGAGATCACATCTTGTCTTGGATAGGATATTTGTTTGCATCTTCGAAAATCTCCTGGTCCTAGATAATACCATTGGCATCAGAATCACTATCACCACCACTAGTAAAACCTTTTTCATCATTTTTACAGTTTATTTAGTTCAAAATAAAGTTTCAATATTTGTGTTACACCACTTTTCATATAGGCATCATCTGGAATGTATCTTTCATTATTTTACCGATTGTTTATAATAATTTGGGCATAAATTGATAGTTCATTATATAATTGATTGTTTATAATAATTTGGGCGTAAATTGACGTAATATAAATGAACAAAGTAGAACTTGAGTGATACTCGGTAAATTATTTGTTAGTAACAATAGTTTTAAATTTTATTACATAAGAATTAAGTTTAGTGACAATAAATTAATAAAGATTTTGTATTTTGACCACGTAATGCATTAGGTACTGGGTACAACATTGAATTGAAAAACCATGGACTATTATAAAATATAGAGTCAAGTCAAAGTATTTTATTTTATGTATATTATATTACTGTTCGTTTATATTTAGGTCTGGTTTTTGTAACGAGTTTGCTTGTTTTTTTTTTTTTAAATCTTCGATCATCTGAATTGACTATCTACGAGTAGAATCAAAATGTTAAAATATCTCGTTCTTTCAATACCTACATTGTTTTTTATTTTTATATCATATTTATATTGTTAAGATATGATAATTTACTTTATTAATGCATCCCAAATTAAACTATGAAATAATCAAGATAACGTACTTTTCCGCGATTTATTTATTGTAGTGTCACTAAAACAGTTTTATTGTCAAACTTTTATATCTTCCATATTTCACGTGATTCTTGCTATACAAGTTTAATAATTTAAGTAAATCAGTTTATTTTTAATTATCCAGAAATATTTTAAAAATGTGAATAACATTCTTCTGCAGCTAACAACGTTGTAAACAATTTACACCCAAAAAATAAAAAATCATAAAAAATCACATCAATCGATCACGAGTTTCCAATCGAATAAAGTAATAGGAAAGTCAATTAAAATCGAAACATGCCGAGTCCTTCCGATCGCGTGTCATTGAACCCGAAGTTTTGATATAAACAAAAACTGACAGATGCGTCGCGTTCGATTCGTTTGAAATGCGCAGTAGTACTGGGTTGCGCTCGCGCATGCCCGCCACTGATCGTGCCTTAGCTTCATTAATACACATCGGTGGTGCTTTCCTGTCTGTACGTACGACAATGACGGAAGGCTGCTTTTACCGTGCCAGTTTCCTAATTAAAAAACACCGTCTTCCTGGTTTGACGGTGCAATCGTAGTCTCGTGTATTGTTTTGTGAACCGTAAACAAATTATAATTGCATACATTACGTGCCAACTTATAGTAGTTAAATTCGACCAATTGTTTCAGTGCTAAGACACTGGGTCTTATGTACTTCCACGTTTATGTTTCGAATTAAATTAATATAATATATTGTCCTGGAACATTTTTCACAGACAGTTATCCGATACCAAACATAACAGAGCTTTTGCAAACCAATATGTTTACAGATATTAACATGTAAATATGTAGCTAATATTATCAAAGCTCAGAGTAAATAGATATAATAGGCAAACAAATGTTTGTCCTGATGGGAATTGAACCAACATGTGGCGTGGCCAAAGAATACTAACTATAACTTTGCAGTCAAGATGTCCAACCTCCACCCTAAAGTTGCGCAGCCCAGAGATGTGCGAAGAAATGTGTAATGTGTACAGATGAGCGGTGCGAGGATAGTTAGCGAACAATTTTCGGATATGATCTCTACCAAACACCATCTATATTGGCTGACTGGTAGGCCATACTTTCATTTGCACATTCCGTGCTCATATTCATCCCTGGCACGCATTTCTCGCTAGTTATGTACTTAAAAAAACTTCGCTCTGCTAAGCCCATACCCATCAGAGCTGCTCAGGGCGAGGATAGATAAATGAAGTGATTCTATTGGTGCTAAAAAAACACAGCACTCGCAACGCAGCTTAGCACGCCTCTGGTGGATCCTCAGCCTAACCGGTTCGCCTTTCAATGTATTTAGATTTAGAAAATGAACGTCATTTGCTTTGTCACCTTTATAATACTTACTCTATTTAGGTATGTCAGATATCAATTTGATCCCAAATTATGAGCACATAATAAAATCTGTCCTTAAATTCATCTATGCTTATACAATGAGCCTTTTACTTCATGTTGCATTTCCTAATTTAAAAGCAGTGGCTCTCTACAAAGTTGGTAACCTATCGGAAACCCTCCAGCTACGAATAAGAAAACTACCCCCCAGAGACCAACTGCCTGCTTCACAACGTGATGTATTTCTTTTGAATAGGTAAAACACAGTGATTTAATTCTCCTTTTATCCATCGGTCGGCAATAGATTATAAACTTCTACACAATACTACAAAACTCCTCCGAATTCCTCACTTCATAACACAGCAAGTTACATAATAACGTGCAATTATCATCTTAATTACTAGGCCATTGAGCGCATAATGCGAAACAAACTGACTTCAGCACGAATGCAACGTAATGCATTATATTTTGTACTTTTTTTCTGTTCTTTCATCAACAGAATTGATTCAGATACATTGAGATCGATGTCACTTGACTTCGTGACGAGAATGCTTTTCATTTCCTGATACGCAATCATCACATGAATCTTAGCATTTGTTTGAAGCACTTCTTGTAACTTATAATTGTCTTGGAACAATTAACCCACAGAAGCGCACTGACGTTAATTTTGGTTGAAATAAATTCCACCAATTTCCCACTGCTAACAATGCGCTGTTATTGGCTAAGTCAAGAACACATGCACTCTGATTGGCCAAGTCCAAAACACACGATGCAGTGATTGGCCTGACTGGTTCAAAATCACTGACTAGTTGCGGTATTTAATTGTTCAGTATTACTACTAGTCTGAAGGGATTTTTCCTCGATGCTAATGGTTAAATATTGAAACATGACTTAGGTACATTTAAGTTGTGATTATGTTGACATTTGAGTTAACGTATGAAGGAGGGCTTTTATAAAGTTTCTGTGGCCACCAATTGGAGCTATTAGCGAGTAAGGTCGAGACTGGTGGAGTGCACGCATATTTTAAATTCGCGCGATGCTTGTACCACATTTATTGGTGACCAGTACCTCGCCGTACGCGCTTAATGCATTCGTGCGAGAGAATCGCGGCGAAATCGTCCTTTGACTGTCTGGACAGGGTCTAAAACAGTGGTTGGTAGCGAATTGCCATAATTAATCGGAAATGGTACAATCATGAATAATTAGTGAAAATCCTCGATGAAAAGCTCGCAAACAATTAACGACAGTGTCAGTGACATTTGACATTTCTAGATACCTCACTCTACACTAGTGCGTCTCGCGGCGAATTCAAGCACGATAGCCCTCAGGCGCTCAAAGGTCTTTTATGGCGTTTCAGCATTTGGTCATAACAGTTGTACCTATGGGTGTATGTATCGTGCTGATTATTGGACTCCATCGATAACCTCGTTATAAGGGTAGAGTCAAAAACCAACATGTGAGCCCAATGCCTATTTTGAACGCGGTGCCATTAAATTGTACAAATAAATAAATATTTTCAACGAAGTTAGAACGACGTTACAAAATTTATCCAAGGTGCCTTAAGCATTTCTTAAATTACGACATCTCTCTCTATACATGAAAATGAATCTCTATTTCCCTTGGTCACGCCAAAATTTGAGAACGACTTTACCGATTTCATCCATCTTTCTAATAATCTGGAGAAGATTCTTAAATATCCGTTTTCTTAAATTTGAAAATATTAAGAAAACGGTGGGGTAGGGTAGGATACGGTAGGATATCCTTCAGGTACGCGGATGAAACCGTGAGGCGCAATAAGTTTAAATAATTTATTGACAATATTATTTTTTAAATAATTACGGTCATGGATAAGTGAGACTAAAATGAAGATTCACATTATTAAATTCATCATCGTCATAAGGCACCTATTTACTGTTAGAGTATGAGCCCACTTTGTGTTTATGGGAATTCAGTACTATTTCCGGACATGTCTATCTCTAGTTACAAGAAGATAGCTAGGAGCCACCTACTATTCGTCCTGTTATAAACAACAATTTAAATTACTTAAAACGTCCGTGCAATACCAGTATGCAGACAAACAAACAAATCATGCGCGGACGTTCGCAGTAGGCACAACAGAAGTCTAATTAAGCTCTTGAAGGGCATCCGGCGCAAACGCGTCGAGCAATCAACCGGTCGTTGAATCCCCAGTTCTTTGTGAGCGATTTATCTTTGCCATTTTATTTCTTTTTTTTTAAGGGTAACTCTTAATTAGACTGATTATTTTGGTGCGATTCAGTGAAACACTCTGTTTTAATTAGGTGGTGTAAGTTTGTAACTCGGCAGCCTGATAACCTAAAGATGTCTGTTAGGAACTTTGATTTAAAGAGATCACTATTTATTGAATACTTCAGGATGTTTCACTACTGGTCTTTCCGGTTTGACATTGAACTGATTTCTTATAACCTGACGCTGAAACATCTGTTACTCGTCACTTCTAAAAATCTAGTAGGAATTATTTATCATCAAAACAGATTAATATTTTTACGGTGGACAACTTTGAATCTCGTAACATCCTTTAACCACTAAACAAACTTCAAACCGGTCTTTGTCTATCAACATTTTGATAATTTTAAACAAAACAATGGAATCAACATTTAATAATGTCCATTGTGATTATGCCATCCGGGTGGTAGTTTTTTGCTTCTGTCATATAGAAAGGCTTTTAAATTTTATCTCTGGACAGTTTGATTGATTGTTTGGTACATCATCAAGTCTTGTTCAAGGTTAGTAGTATCTTATGATGTTATAAGGCCGATCTGCATTTTGAAATCAAATGTTTCGAAGGAAAGAATCATGGCGAGCTCCATACATTGATTTGTACAAAAAAAACCTTTTTAACAAAAAAATAAACCACCGAAAAAACTGAAAAGCAAAAAATAATTTTGAATATAACTTGAATTTTATAAGGTTTTGCAGTCGGGGACCAGGAGAGGGACGAATTGAGATGACTGATGGAATGGATTACTGGAAAAAGCTTATACCTTGGAAACAGCTATATATATATATATATATATATATATATAGATATCCAACCTTGAGTCACTCTCAGAGAGCGTGGGACAAGCCTCTTTGAGAAAAAACTTGGCAAAATTTATTTTCAAACTTTTCGATAGATACAGACCGTGCGCGCTTGTTAGCCGTCTCTCAGAGTGACTCAGGTCACTGGCTACAAGCTATTCCATCCACAAATACCGGGACAATGTTAGACCGTATAACATTAAGTCTGTGTATTTGTCTTCGTCTTGGTTGCAGGACCAATCAGCCTCATCGCTGCCGCTGCGGAGACCTCGTCAATGAGCTCGGCCACCATGGACTTTCGTGCTGGTCGAATATCACGGCACTCGGCTATTAATGACATTATCCGCAGGGCTCTTGTTGTCGCTAACGTGCCTTCCGTACTGGAACCAGTCGGTATTGCGCGGGGCGATGGCAAGAGACCGGATGGTATGTCTTTGATCCCTTGGAGTGTCGGCAAGTCGCTGGTGTGGGATGCCACATGTGTCGATACACTCGCGCCATCTCACTTACCGGCTACTTGTAAAGCTGCAGGGGCAGCGGCGGCCAGTGCGGAAAATTCAAAATTCAAAAAATATGCATCGATTGGACCCAATTATATTTTTATGCCTTTTGCGGTCGAGACCTTGGGACCGTGGGGGTCAGAAGCTCGCCGTTTTGCTCGCACCTTGTCTTCAAAATTGATCGAGACCTCCGGAGACCAGCGGGCGGGGAGCTTTTTCCGCCAACGCGTCAGCTTGGCTATCCAAAGAGGAAACGCTGCCAGCCTTCTGGGAACCTTGCCGTTAATCGGGAGCAGCGGCAGGCTTGAGGACATTTTCTATATATAGATTATATTTTGTAAATATAGATTGTATTTTGTACATATTTGTTGTAAATAAATAAATAAGATATCAGGTTAGTTTATAGAATAACGAATGAAAAAAAATACTAGGTGATAAATGGTCAATGAAAAACCTATAATTAATTATGGTGTAAAATAAGAACGGTCCATAAAAAGACAAAAGGTTATTGACCAATGATAGTTAAACCTCTTCACATCAGTGTTCCTGTCAGCTGACAGAGCTCAAAGCATGGTTATAAATTTAGAGATATCAAAATGTTTCCCTAGAAGATGGTCAAGTGCGACTAGGCTACCTCAAGAGGCCTCAAGGCTAGTTCAAGAGAGGTAGAGCATAGCGTTTATTCGCTCAAAGAGCAGCTCGACTGGGGAAGTACCTCCACCTTACAGAATACCGCAGCCAAGTAACTTTATGTTGTGTAAAGTTGTGTTCCTGCGCGTGAGTATGGTTGCCAGAGCTCATAGGGGAGGGGGGATAGGTCGATAACGCGTGAGCGATGCTTCGTGTGTTGCAAGCGTCTATATGGCTACGGTAACCGCTTACCATCAGGCGGGCCGTATGCTCGTTATCGACTAAGTTGTATAAAAAAAAAAAAAACCCTCTCGCTGTGATATAGATGTATTAGATGCATTATTTTGCGGAGGAGGTCGCGTCGCGTTGTAGTGTTACTACACTCTAGTACACGGTACCGGTGTACCTTAGTATCCACAAATACATTGAATGGCCTATTAACGCACAGCTCAAATTTCTGGGTTAATTTCTATTCACAGTGATAACAAATTGTGTGTTTAGTGTTTCCCTTTCGTAATTTTTTATTTCTAAGGCAGAGGTAAGTCATGCTCACTTTAAGGCCTGGCTTGCGGCGGCGTCGTGTGACGGGTCGCTCACTTCCTGCCAATATGGCGAGGAGGGCGATGGCTGCCACACGCGTCATACTTGTGAACAGGTGCTGCTTGTGGGGGCTGGTCTGCTTAAGTTTGCTATTTATTTACTTACTAGCTGTCCCCCGCGGTTTCACCCGCGTTCCTGTGATAGAAAGTAGCCTATGTCCTTCTCCTCTCAAAATCTCTAAATTTCATGATGCTCCGTTGAATAGTTAAGGTGTGAAGGCGTAACAAACAAACAAACAAATAAACAAACAAACTCACTTCCGCATTTATAATATTAGTTAGGATTAGGATTAAATATTTATTCAGTCTACTTTGTAATTTTGCCGCCGCGCCGGGGCACGCAATTGTTGTCAGTGCGATTAGAATGTAAATATTATGTAATGAATCTAAGCTTGTTTTGAAAAGAGTAATTGCTGAGTTTATTGCCGGCTCTTCTCAGCAAATGCAACCTTCCGAACCGGTATTAGAGTATTAGAGTCAGACTTTTCATAAGTGCCTGCGAAGGTCTATTTTTGAATAAATGATTTTGAATTGAATTGAATTGAAAAAAGCTCAAGCTCATTGTGGAATTTGATGCCATGGCCTTAACCTCCACTACCACGAGTTATCGTAGATCTTACCTTATTCATTATTTAAATTTCTTTTTGATGTTTAACAATATCAAAGAAAAATAAACCTTTTTATTATAGAATAAAGTTCAAGTAAAATTCTACTGTGCTCCAGATCAGCTGTGCAGTAGAAAGAGATACATTTGTAAGTAAATCTTTGTGCCTTCTACACGGTGTATTACTACTTCTTATTCTGTGACGAGGCTCTGTACAATAATGTGGATTTATTTTGTTGGTCCTGCTTAAATATATTCAGGGTTTCCCCATAGTGTCACAGTTTAATGAAGCGTGACGAAAGGGTATTGAGTATGCTGGTTGGTACTTATCTTTCGATAGACACGCGGCTTAGCTGGAAGAAAATTATGAAAAAGTTTTATCAGCCACACCTATGGTGACACTTATTTTACACTCGTGAAATATAAGATGTGAAAAAGTTCTTCAGATATGGTTTTGATGCAAATTTAAAATTGAATTATGAAAAATTTTTTTTATGGGAATAGTCATGGGTAAACTAAAAGTAATGTGGGGTCATGTAAGTTAACTAATTTTCATCGTCCAAGCTCTACTTAGTTTGTATGTTATAATTATGTCGTATGTCGATTATGTTCAAATTAGGGTTTCGTTTCCGGGTCCCGGGAATCGGGAATTCCCGGGAAATACGTCGTTCCCGAAGTCGGGATTTTTTTTGCTATTTCCCGGGAATTCCCGGGAATTTCTTTATGAGATTGAATGCTCTAAAACACTACAAATATTGATCAAAATTAACGAAAAACCTTTGAAACACAAAGATGTTGCATACGTTCTTAAAACAAATGTTGATATTCACCGAAATCGAACGAACTGAACTACAAGCTTATGAGAAATCGCTGAGAGAAACTGTAAGAAGTGTGTATTTGTGGAGATAACGTTTTTTTCTTAGAAACATTTCAATTTCTCCGAAAATACACATTAAAACATGTTTGTTTGTAACCTAAAAAAAGAAAAGTAAAATACGTAATTTAATTTAATTACCTATTTGTGTCTCACACACAAACATAATTAGAAAATTAAAAATAATCATATCAAACTACAGGTTATAGTTACTATGGGTCGTTTCTAAACTGTCGGCTTTAGAGAAAATCTCTGAATGCGCGTAATTTTGAAGAAAATGAAAGTTACATTTTTTTTTTAAATATATATTTTTGGAGATAAAGCTTATCAGCGTTTTTGTCAAAGTCAAGTAAAACACATCATCATCATCATATCAGCCTAAGGATGTCCGCTGCTGAACAAAGACCTCCCCCATAAATTTCCATTTCGAACGATTTTGGGCCGCTTGCGTCCAGCGGCGCCCAGCGACTCTGACCAGGTTTTCAATCCGTCTGGTGGGAGGTCATCCATAACGGATGTCCATAATGTAGCTTATGACGCACTTAGTGCTTTTTAATTTACATTACCGCACAGTTTTATGATAGGTATAATCCCGATTATGTTAAGTTTGTAACTCAATGCTATTGATATGTGTGTAGACAAAGCATTCTTAATTTAAACGGTTAAAACAGTTTTGCTGTCAAAAAAAGAACTTGCGCGCCATATTTGTTGACGTTCTCATTGACTATTATCAAAAAATCTAGTTAAAAGAATACAAGATTGTTCTTTTCCTCAAAAACGTCGTATGACACGCGTGTGCATTGATCATTACACTCTTGGGTTTAGGTACCGTCCCGTGTGTGATTACCAACTTTGCACATGTCTCATAATGTACTATTATTTACTTCTACAAACAAGTATATTGGAGACAAATAAATTGCTAATTTAATTAAATTACGTGGTTTACTTGACTTTATATACGTTAAATTAACAAAACTAACAACTTTTTAAAATTTTCATTTATTTTACATTACATTTAAAAAAAAACAACTTCCCGGGAATTCCCGATTCCCGGGAAGTTGTTTTTTTCATTCCCGGGTCCCGGGAATGGAAAAAGGTCGGGAAAAACGAAACCCTCGTTCAAATCGATACTTGACAAGCACTTGACTCTACAATCACCAAACTACTACGATTTCATATCAAAGTTTTACAATTAAACAGAAATAAAGTTTCTTATCTTTTATTGATAGGTACTCACAGTTAAACTAAGGTAGATACAATATATTTAAGAAATTCTATATAAGGTCTTTTTCTGAAAAGCTTGGCGAATTTTGTTTTGTACTATTCAATAAAGTGAGGCTTTTGTATAGGTTCCTATTAGGGTTTTGGCTTGTATTTGGCCACTGACTTAGAAAAGACGATAACGAAGCCTAAGATGGAGCACGCTTCCACATCCAAAAAAATATTCAATTTGGTTTTGAAAATCCCTAAATTGTAAGAGTCAGGAAACACACGCCGAAAGTAAGTTCCACTCCCTTCCTATCCGCATAATAAATGAAGATGCAAAACGCTGTGCCCGTATTTTCGGAATATTTCAACAATGTACGTGTGAAAATATTTCCGGGGTCTCGTGATTCGGTGGAAAGTTGGGGATGGTGGAATAAGGTTGAACAATTCCTGTGCACATTCTCCAAAATATAATCCTGCAGAAAACCGATAGGTAAGCAACCATTCTTCGATGATCTAGGCTCGTGAGTTTCACCATTAAAGATTCATCTTCGATGAGTCTCTAGGTTCCCATGATTGCACGAGTCAGATTCCTTGGACCAAAAAAAAGTTGCTCAGCCCTCTCAGGTTTCGTAATTTTCACACCACCCTTAGCATTTTCGGCGTCTCCAAAAAGGGCGAATGAATCATTTTAACCATTTTTATAAATTTTCTCTTCGACTTTTTTTTATCCCAGCCCAGTTTTTATTTCGAAAATCGAATTCGGTTACACTAGTTTTTGTTAGTATATTATATTGAAAAAGTATGTGCGGTACCATAATTTATAGCTTCCTATAATAGCTCTAATATAATATCTGCCGGGCTAACATGGCTGCCACGACATACCGTATCTCACGGTATCTCCACTCGATATTACGTCATAAATTGGACTTATTTCATTTGTCTACTGACCGCAACATGGTTGCACGTAGAACTCGATTCTAGACGTCAAAAGTGGAAGAAATGTCTACGTCTATCCGTCAGTTGTGTTTTGTCGATGAACCGTAACATGCCAGCCTAATTTTATCCAATTTTGACAGTTAAATATGAAATATATATCGTCTAACATTTTGGTAGACGAGAAGGCACGAGCAATTTTGGTATCGTCTTATTCGGCGCGTTTTCCTATAGTTAGCTTCGAACACGATACCGGTCCCGTATTAGGATAGAACTAAGATGTCCCCCGGTTGTTGCAACGCTCGTGGTGTAACATGATAAGCCGTTCTTAATCGATCGATCGGAAGTTAAGCTACCACCGTCGTGGTCGGTACCTGGATGGGTGACCGCCTAGTGGTATTTCAAATCGAGCGTTTCCGTGTTTCGGAAGGCACGTAAAGCCGTTGGTCCCGGTTATCACTTAATTGTGATAGTCGTTAAGCTAGTTGGAGGCCTTCTAGGCGACTTGAAAACTCCAACAGTAGGTTGACCACTAGCCTACCTCCACCGATCCGCAGAGGGCACGCGTGGTGGAGTATCTGCCCATTCCCTTCCACCCTGATTTGTGAAAGGAGGGCTGTGCTCAGCAGCTGGACATTATAGGCTGATGATGATGATGATGAAGATGTTCCTTGCGGTTTCACCCGCGTTCTCAGGATAAAAGTAGCCTATGCCCTTCTCCATTGGCGTGCTAAATTACATCGCAATCATTTCAGCGGTTTAGGCGTGAAAGCGTAACAAACAAACAAACTCATATTCACATTTATAACATTAGTTAGGATTATTACCATACTTGCTTTCCCGCCCATTTCTATCTGTTGGATATTCTTATTACAACGTAATTATTGCAGATCCCTTATGCCTTGAGGTTAACGGCGGCGAATTGAGAATATACCTACTCATATTTTGCTAACTAAGGTCGCGTTGGTGGTGAACATTTGGACTAAAGCATCTTTGCCCATCCGTCCTTTAGAGAAAAAGAATACAAGACCTCTGTGTCCCCTTTAATTTGGTACTTAGTTGCGGAGTTTCAGGTACTATCTATTCTGTGGTACAAGTCTCTTCCTCATAGGTATGTCAACATAAAAATGGTCAACATGATAAATGTGCATTTGATAATCAAATAATATACTTTCAGATTGAAATAACAATTTAATACGAATGCAAAAGTAACACTTTGTGCCACAAATTTTTTGTGGCGTCACACTTGAAAAACAAACACATTATTATATTTTTGATGTTGCAGGTGATTTTGGCTACCCGCTAGAACCATGGCTCATGACCATCTGACGACTGTAAGACCACAGTTTAACCACATAAGACTTTCCATTGGTTCAACGAACGTTATGGACCAAGCTCATCTAATGAGGCCTTTATATTGGCCCACTCCCGGTTTCATAGGCGAGCGATAGTCGCCGGCCGCAAACTCTTGCTTGATGCTCGTGCATGTTTGGCTGGTATTGGCATAGAAAGTTGATCTGTGTGTTATAGCTGCGTATCCTGAAACAATGTTTTGCAGTTATGATTGATTCCATAATAAACTAAAATTAAGTGTTTCGCAACGTATAATCAAATCTATATTTACTTACGATTTTTAGTAGGAATTTCTATGATTATTATGAAGGCCTCCAATAATTATAATATTCCGGTATTCCGATATAAAAGCGTCAAACAAACAATATGTCATATTTTTTTTAAATCTTAAATGGCAGGCTTGGGTTATTAACTGTACAACCTATTTTTTTTATTATCTCTTTAAATATTCATTTTGCTTGTATGTCTTGTTCGTGTATGTGTTATTCTTCGCGTTTGTTCCAATCAGAGGTCATATTTTTGTTACTCAAACTAGATATTGGGTGATATTTTACCCAATTTCTGAGTGTTGCTATTAAAAAATATGTATGTGTACTAAAACTGTGTAATCAAAGGGCAACATCGGTTTGTCTACATGAAGCTGTCATGAAATACTGAAGTCTACGATGAAAAGATTGTCGTCGTGGCGCTCATGTTAGGGTCAATGACAAAAAACACGACAATGACAATCCTTGTCACTCTCGCGTGAATTATTTCGTGGTTGCGCATGTTAGGCCTACTGGCCTCTTAGAACATGAAATAAGTTAGTGTCGTTACACACATGTTATAAAAATACAGAAGACTCTTTTCTAGCTCTGAAATGTCAATGATGGCATAAATCTCCAAAATGAATGTAGAGCAAGTATATAATTGCCTTGAGAGCTGGTACCATAGATTTGCATAGGGCATCGTGCCATTCTATGGCAGGTACCTACGTATATCTTAACGTCAGAAAAGTTTCACAATGATACATTCATCCCGGCGACCTAGTCACGTGGAAAAGATAAAAATCTTTTTCTTTACATTAAATACTCTTAGTGAGTATTATTTCAGCCAAATTAACGTGAAATGACGTAATATTATGTAAATGTTATAAAATATTCATGCAGTTGGATAAACATTCTTCTTCTATGTCTTTGTTTTTCTCATGGTTGTGTCTTTCCTTATATATAAGTTTTGATAACTTCACTTCTACACACATTTTGAGCCATTGCAATTACTTTGTATGTTTTAATGCTTGCGTATATTACTTGGTATAACATTAAAAAAAAAACGGCCAAGTGCGATTAGACTCGCGCACCGAGGGTTCTGTACAGACCTGTAGGTATATAAGTAAATGTTAGTATAGACCTGAGTATTTGATATGAATCTCAATTTATGACGTATTAAAAAGAACTACTTACTAGATCTCATTCAAACCAATTTTCGGTGGAAGTTTGCATGGTAACGTACATCGTATTTTTTTTTTGTTTTATCATTCTCTTATTTTAGAAGTTACAGGGGGGCACACACATTTTAGCACTTTGGAATTGTCTCTCTCGCAAATTATTCAGTTTATAAAAAAAAAATATTAGAAACCTCAATATCATTTTTGAAGACCTATCTATAGACACCCAACATGTATGGGTTTTATAAAAAAAAATGAGTTTCAGTTCTAGGTATGGGGAATCCCCAAAATTTGTTTCTTTTTTTATTTTTGGTGTGAAAATCTTAATGCGGTTCACAGAATACATCTACTTACCAAGTTTCAACAGTATAGTTCTTATGGTTTCGGAAAAAAGTGGCTGTGACAAACGGACGGACAGACAGACAGACATGACGAATCCATAAGGGTTCCGTTTTTTGCCATATGGCTACGGAACCCTAAAAATAGCCAATATACTTAGTTCATTTTTTTTAAAACATGCACCCTTATTGAGTTTCTTGTGTGTTCTTCTCAGTTGAAGGCTGACTTCCAAGCTGGTGGTAACTTCAGTAGCTTTGACCTGCATAAGCCCTACTAGGGCCTAAATTGAATAAATGGCTATTTGACTTTGACTTAATGTTCATGAACACCATTTTTTACGATTCAATAATAAAGTTTTATTTACAACAAATATGTACAAAATACAATCTATATTTACAAAATATAATCTATATATAGAAAATTTCCTCAAGCCTGCCGCTGCTTCCGATTAACGGCAAGGTTCCCAGAAGGCTGGCAGCGTTTACTCTTTGGATAGCCAAGCTGACGCGTTGGCGGAATAAGCTCCCCGCCCGCTGGTCTCCGGAGGTCTCGATCAATTTTTAAGACAAGGTGCGAGCAAAACGGCGAGCTTCTGACCCCCATGGTCCCAAGATCTCGACCGCAAAAGGCATAAAAATATAATTGGGTCCAATCGATGCATATTTTTTGAATTTTGAATTTTCCGCACTGGCCGCCGCTGCCCCTGCAGCTTTACAAGTCGCCGGTAAGTGAGATGGCGCGAGTGTATCGACACATGTGGCATCCCACAATAATGATATTTTTCTATGTTTTAATACAAACTCTATCTATCCACGTACTACGTAGTGTAATCCAGTAAGAATTAAATTACTTGCTTAACCCAGGGTGCATGAAACATGAGAACACCCGTCACGCCTTGTTGGAAGGCAAACAAGTTGTAACACATGTTGTACCAGTAATCTACAAGGTAAACAAAACATATATAGTAGTATGTAGTCGTTATACTTTAAAGGTGTAGACATAAGTATAAGTGTACTATTTGTCTTGCTACGTCTTCCGTAACGAGATTGTGTCGTTCAATTAGAAGCAGAAGTACCTTCCTTCCACCTTACAGAAGCTCGCAGCCAAATAACATCACATGAATGGTATCTTCGCCAAGGCGCTGTGCTGAAAATTTGCGCATTGTCATGATCATGCGGGCCGTATACTTGCTGCTGCAGTCAAAATGGGCTTGGAGGACATCATCATTCCAAGAGAGGAAGAAACATAGCGTTGTTTCGCTCAAAGAGCAGCTCGACTGGGTAAGCACCTCCACCTTACAGAATACCGCAGCTTGCGCGTGAGTAAGGTCACCAGCCCCCCTAGACAAGATGGTTATCGACAATCGTCATCGTTAGTAAACGATCAAAATTTGTATGGGATAGACATTTCAAATCGAAATATCACGTGACTTTTAATAATCTCTTATGTCAATTCTATACAAAGGTTGATCGTTTACTAACGACGACGATTGTCGATAACCATCTTGTCTACTGGCCCAGAGCTCATTGGGAAGTAGGGAAGGATTGGTAACGCGTTAGTGATGCCTCGTGTGTTGCAAGCGTCCATATGGGTACGGTAACCGCTTAGCATCAGGTGGGCCGTAAGCTTGTTTATCGACTTCGTCGTATAAAAATCTAAAAGAAATGTTATTTATACTATATCGCCACCAAGGTCATTTTGATACAGAATTCCTACAGACCTATGCATCGAGATGACTGAACTGACTGTAGTGTATTCAATGTATTTAATCAATAATTACCACGCGTTTATTTAAACAGTTGTTTTCAAGAGTGTTGAAGTGGGAACTCGCAGGCCACCTATTAAATGAGAATATTATCTTTAAAAAAAATGCTATGGTCTACCTCTCTTAAAACGATAATTATGATCGTAGTTATATTTCTCGTATTATCGGCAGTCTCGTTTATTCAGGTAGTTCGGTTTATAATACTTATATCTATTGCAATAAAGTCATCAATCAGTACACCTCATTTGTCAATGAATACATAAGGAATAAACTCGGCGTCATGGTTAATTACATCCTACGTATTGCTTAAGAAAGTGCAACTGAATCTATATTTTTTTTATACCACTAAGTTGGCAAACAAGCATACGGCCCGCCTGATGGTAAGCGGTTACCATAGCCTATGGACGCTTGCAACACCAGGGGTATCACTCGCGCGTTGCCGACCCTGAAGAAACCTCTATTTACTTTAAATTTGATATTTTGCTTCGTAATATTATTTCCGGTAATACATTCATTTGATATAGTTTAAAATAAGCCCGAATGATGATTAAATTTGGTCTATTTTTGCAGTACTATAAATCGTGCGAAGAAAATATGAAACGATGGACGAATCTGAACACCAAATAAGGCTCTTCCATAAACGTATCCTTTTTAGGGTTCCGTAGCCAAATGGCAAAAAACGGAACCCTTATAGATTCGTCATGTCTGTCTGTCTGTCTGTCCGTGTATGTCACAGCCATTTATTTCCGAAACTATAAGAACTATAATGTTGAAACTTGGTAAGTAGATGTATTCTGTGAACCGCATTAAGATTTTCACACAAAAATAGAAAAAAAACAATAAATTTTGGGGGTTCCCCATACTTAGAACTGAAACTCAAAATTTTTTTTTTCATCAAACCCATAAGTGTGGGGTGTCTATGGATAGGTCTTCAAAAATGATATTGAGGTTTCTAATATCATTTTTTTCTAAACTGAATAGTTTGCGCGAGAGACACTTCCAAAGTGGTAAAATGTGTGTCCCCCCCCCCTGTAACTTCTAAAATAAGAGAATGATAAATCTATGAAAAATATATGATGTACATTACGGTGCAAACTTCCACTGAAAATTGGTTTGAACGAGATCTAGTAAGTAGTTTTTTTTGAATAGGTCATAAATTGAAATTAATATCAAATACTCAGGTCTATACTACCATTTACTTATATACCTACAGGTTTGTACGGAACCCTCGGTGCGCGAGTCTGACTCGCACTTGGCCGGTTTTTATTTTATATGTTTGCTGTATCTGAAATTACACAACAGTTGAACAGCTCTGCAGAAGTGTGTTCTTGCCCCGGAATGCCCCGACAACTTAAATGCTGCAACCAAATGAGTGGATTATGATAATTAATTATCGAAGTCGTTATCTTTTCCTTGAAGTTATTATATTTCTACACTAACCTATAGGAAAAAGTTAGACATCCATTATATATATTATCGATATAGATTATCTGAATAACTTTCGTGAGATTGAGAAAGCTTTAATTTGTACTTTACTTGGATGAAACAGCAGGTTTTCCCTATTATACATGTACTGCAGTAAACAAATCATAATGAAGAAATTAAAATGGTTTCAAGTAATTTATTATGAAATATCAAAGTAATAACGTGACATTTATTAAAACTGGCTTTTTATAATGTAATAAACTAGGTAGTGACTAAACATCAAAATAATTTAATGCTCCTAAAATAATTAATGATGACACAAATAGAATTTGTTAAAACCTTTTGTAAAAGGTTGACAAACTTTTCACCATAAAATAAAAAAAATCACATGTTCCTCTACTCAAACTTTAATTTTTCTATTGAAAAACTCTCTACAAATTAGTACACCAAACAAACAAATCGCCTAGCCCCAAAAATCTACTTATTATTAACCTTACTTTTACAGTAGATACTACATTTTTGACATCAATACATACCATAAACTAACCATGCATGCTAACAGCCTGAAACATGTGGCCACCAGATGATGCCTTTATTTGGACAATTTGTATGGACTCGCGGGACAGTTGTGGTCGTGGGCATGTCATTGTCCTCTTTATTTTCTATCCACCACAGACAACACGATGTTGACGAGTCTAAATCTATCTATTTGCCAGCAGCAGGAGCGGCTGGAGCTGCAGGTGCTGCTGCGGCCGGCGCTGCCGCAGCGGCAGGGGCAGCTGCTGCTGCTGCGGGTGCGGCTGCTGCTGCAGGTGCGGCAGCCGCTGGAGCTGCAGCTGGAGCAGCTGCTGCAGCAGCAGCTGGAGCAGCCGCTGGAGCAGCAGTTGCAGCAGCAGCTGGTGCTGCAGGTGGGGCTGGTGCAGCTGCTGGGGCTGCTGCTGGGGCTACCGCTGGGGCTGCTGCTGGGGCAGCAGCTGGGGCAGCTGAAGGAGCGCCACCAGAGGGCATAAAACTCACAGCAAAGTTTGAGAATCCCGAGCTTGGAATAGCCATGTTCATGACGCCTCCTGTCGCTAAAATAAAAATGTATAACATTAAGATTAAATTTCCATAAAAGGTTTTTACTATGTACTACTTCGTAATGTAATGGTGCGTCCATGCTTGGCGAACCGAAAACGAGCCGAGCCACGAACAAGCACACTGCGAGTACGATTCGCGTAGCGTGGACGGGCTTGCGTTCCTCGAACGAGCGCGATTGTCAGTTTTTTCACGAACAAAGGGATTCGCATTGTGCTCGTTATAGGCTCGTTGTAGGTTCGTTCGTGGGTCGGCTCATGCTCGATTCGCGTAGCGTGGACGCACCATAAAACTGCGTTTCAAACAAATTGCATGTTTTAATTAAAAATACCTTGAGCGGTCTAACTATAGTCAGTTAACCGTAGTATACTACGGACCGGAACGTAATAAAGTAAAAGATGTAACTTTGAGACGTTTTGACAGTAATTATGATTTAATCTCAACTCTTTAAAAACTAAAAATGACTTACTATTAAACATTATATTGAATGGATTCATTGACGTCGCAGTCGGCGTCGCAGCAGTAGTGGATCTTGTCCTAACTGTACAAAGTTCATTCAAAAGCCAGTCGATCAAGTCTTCATTGCTGGCAGAAGTCGATGTGTCATCATCATCTTCGCAGATGTTTAATAGTCCAAACATTGGCTGTAAGAAACCAATAATAAATACTTTTCTGTACTAATATAGCCCGTAATTATTCTAAAACATATTTGTTTTAGCTCTGATGAGATATAGTAATTATTTTGAGCGATGCTTCGTGTGTTGCAAGCGTCTATATGGCTACAGTAACCGCTTACCATCAGGCGGGCCGTATGCTTGTTTATCGACTAAGTTGTATAAAAAAAAAAAAAAAAAAAAAAAAATTTGTACAGTTTTTTCAAAAAATAAGATTTCATAACTTTTCAGTTTCAACTTTTAAAAAATCATACAAAATCCATTATGTGATTGTTTCTTTTATAAATAAAAACAAATGCTTAATTCCTTCACAAATAATACGGGCTACATGTAAAATTTCTAGATCACCATTAAATTTTATGTATAAAATAATTTTAGATATATTTAAAAAAATAACACACCTTTCCTATAACAATTTGTAAGTTCACAAGGAGCACCAAAACATACACGCACGCTCGCACTTCAGCCATGATTGCGATGTTATCATGAAAAAACATTCAGTCAGTTCCTTTCATACTTATAGCGAAGGCTTTTGCGTAAGGTGAGTGAATTACTAATACGTTGCCAAAGAATAAATAGTCCAATTTACTTGGCTATCCGTAAAGGTCGGTTGGAGTATATTCAGGGTCGATGCGCATAATTTTTATTTACTCATAAATTTTACGCATTTTCAGTTGTGCATAAGGGCAGAATATAGGTAATACTGATTGCTGAAGATGCCAGAAGAATGAAACATAATCCAGATCATAACCTGATTGTAGTCTGTCTTAAACTAAAATGATTGAAGGAACTTGAAATTTGTATTAAGAGAAGCAAGTACCTTACCAGAAATGGGTTCCAATTGGGATGACTTCACTCTGATTTTGGAGTTTTATGGCGCTGGATGCTAGTGGTTCAAGACCGTTTCTATTTTGAGGCCAGTATGACCACACACCTACCTTGGTTCTGTGAGCTTACCACAAAGCATTTAGCCAAAGCATCACTGATCTTGGTGAGATTGTGGTGAGAAATAATACCTAAAGTAATGGTGTGTCCATGCTACGCGAACCGAGCACGAGCCGAGACGCGAACGAACAGAATTCATTCGTTGCTCGCTATGTCAAGTGTGGACGTTACAACGAGCGTACAACACAAACTACAACGAGCGCGTGAAAGACAATCGGGCGGTAGTAGAGCGGGAGCAGAACTCTCGTTCGAGGATCGCAAGGCCGTCCATACGCTACGTGAACAAAGAAAGAACCCTGTTCGTTCGTGGCTTGGCTCGTGCTCGGTTCGCGTAGCATAGACGCACCATTAGGTATTTTATCATCTGCTTCAACCAAAAAATATACTCCTTTTGCTTACGGATGCTTAGTTCTTATTCACATTCAGTCTTATTACTATTATAAGTTTTAATTAATCTTCATTGCCAAATATTGAGGTATTAAAAAAAAACAATTTCAATTCAGTGTCTTTAATTATTGTTAATCTATGCAAAACCTCGCCTTCGGATTATCGTGTAAATTCAGAAACAGAGTACAAAACAGTTGTGTTCTACATGAGCGAGTATTTAAATTTTGCTCGCTATTGTCGATATTAGACACGGTCAAGTTTGAATGTCACAACGTACAATACGATATGAGTGTGTATGAGTCTTATTGTGTCGTGTGTACAGACAAATACCCTGTGGCATACTAATTATATCATCGAACAATACAGGCATGCCCTATCAGTTCTTCGAAGGCACTCAGTACTTTATATTTTAGCTTCTAATAGATTCTTCAAACTAAAAATACTAAGTAACTAAAATTATTAATGAAATATTTATCATACATTTCAGGTTAAGTTAATAATAAATTTAAAATAAGCTCGATATGCTTTCTTGTAAAAAAAAAGTAGAGTGCATATTATTTTAATAACTATATACCTACCTCGTTACGTTTATTATAATTAATCGAGGAAAACTTAGGTAAGTAACTTATTATTTGTTTTTTTATAGCACTAAGTTGGCAAATAAGTATACGGCTCGCCTGATGGTAAGCGGTTACCGTAGCCTATGGACCCTTGCAACACCAGGAGTATCACTCGCGCATTGCCGACCCTGCAGAAATCTCTTCACACCCTTTTTGAAGAATCCCATGCTGTACTCCATTGGGAAAACCACGGAGGGGAGACTCTAGGGTGGACCGCGCGTGCCCATTAGATGCATGTTCACACTGGTCTTAAATAATCCCATGTTGTATGTGTCTGGAAACACATTGTCCAAAAGAGAATTCCACAGCTTGGCCGAGCGTAAAAAGAAAGAGGAAGCGAAACGCTTGGTACGGCAAGAAGGTATGTCGACGAGAAAGTGGTGGAGACTCCCGACGTCGAGCTTGTGGTTCGATAGAAGAACGGGGATGGAGGGACAAGATTATGGAGTTCTTTGCAACCTGACGCCGCGGCCGGGCCGATGAGATGGTGATGATGACGAGGGTTAAAATAAAAAGGAAATTTTCTTATAAATAAAATTATTTAATTTTGTAAAAATATAGTTGTAGGTAAATGGAAAATTATCCGTAAATCTTTTTTAGCATTAAAATTGACGATCTTATTAATCTAAATGTTTTAACAGTTCTGTAAATTGAATAAGGAAAATTGATGAATTCTAAAATTTTTTGAGTTATCAATATTTATTTACCAAAACAAACCAGGAGTTACCATACTTTATATTAGCCACGAGATAATTTGTAAATATTGTCTCAGTGTCCGAATCCTACATTGTAAGTGATTCCTGGTCTCCTTGGGATCTTGCTGCCAACTTCAACTAGGATTGGAGAGAAGTCAGGTCTTGCTTGCTTAGTCGAACAATCTTTGTGAGGGATCGGAAATACATATTGGACGTCAACGTCGTATCTGAAAAAAAAAAATACATAATAATACTCGTACCTACAATCAAATGAACTAACGCTAAAATTGTATATTTGATGATTGACAAAAATGGATTGTCACTAATTACTAAAAAATGTTAAGGAACCAGATGGAGTGGTTGGTAGGACTTAGGAGTATATATCCTGCAACTTAAGTTTGAACTATATTTACAAAATATAATCTATATATAGAAAATTTCCTCAAGCCTGCCGCTGCTTCCGATTAACGGCAAGGTTCCCAGAAGGCTGGCAGCGTTTCCTCTTTGGATAGCCAAGCTGACGCGTTGGCGGAAAAAGCTTCTCGCCCGCTGGTCTCCGGAGGTCTCGAGGTTTTGAGTTTGAACTCAAAACGAATCTATTTCATTTGAGTCTACCACCGGTTCGTAATACACTTAAATTGATAAGACTCCGGTAAGATACTCAGCAAGTCGTTTTTGAGGAACAGTTTTTTTTTTGGTTTTAACCCGTTGGTTCTCGCGAGAGACGCGCGTCCTATTATAACAATTGATGTCATTGTTATATTTTTAACCGCGAGCCAACCTATAAGCTACTACAGCTATATTACTGCATCCTATGGAATTCCAATATCAAATAATACAATGGTACTTCTGCTGATCTATCTTCGCTATACTTTCATATGATACTTATTTGTGTTAATTGTTAAAACTCATGATTGTTTTGAATAAGGACCTCAAACAAATACCTCAAACAAATGCCAAAAAATTTGTAAAAAGAGAAATACCATAATATTCCTTGGTGGAATCAAACAGGCTATTGCTGATAAAAAAATTGAAACATATAGTTATAAATCGATAATGCAATAGACAAGTCTATCGTTGTACTCCTTCAGCGTGTATTGATATTACAGATCTGACATGCATTTCCGATGTACATTATACTGTTTAATAATCCGTGAAATTATCCTTGCGTTTCATGCTTGTTATAAACATTGAATATTCATCAACTATGAGGTGAAGGATGAAGATACATCAACAGATCCAAGCAAAAAAGAATATTCAAAAATTTACAAATACAACATTGAAGATTTAGGAGTAAACAACATGCTGGTGGCAACTTGCATAGAATTTAGTATTGGTTATGTAACAATCGGGATTAGATTCAGCTTTTTATTCGAATGTGTTTATAGTAGAAGAATACTACATTTTGTTCATGACCATGATCAGTAATAATAATCTACTGTCCTGACTCCTGATGTCGGAAAGCTACTGTAAGATAAAAAAAAAATACGATTGAATCGCTATTTCAAAATATAAATGATATAATATTAGTTGTATTATCTTATTTTTAGAAATTGGAACTACAGAAAAAAATGTATCCAAAGTTAAATTATGCGGGTGTGACTGAAACAGGATCAAATTTTTATAATATTTCCTACCTCGGTAACTTGTCCCTCAAGTAAGCCATCACGTTCTTCGGCAAGGACGTGGTTCGGGATAGGACGAAGGCACTGAGGTACCTCGCGCCTTCCGTCTGCTCAGCACAGTGTAGCAACAAAGCCCATGTCTTGTACTCCGTGTCCAGAACGTATGTATTGTAGATGCCGTCATCTGGAAGTAAAGAATTTACGAGTGGGCCAATCGATTAGTTATTTACAAGGTTAGGCGGAAAGGTTAAACAAGGATGAAGGGACATAAAATTACCCGTTATCATAACGAAATACATAACAATGGAGTCCACACAGAAATCATGAAAAAATATTGAAAGTCGTTCGATGAAAATGTTGAAATGATGAAATGAGTTGGTCTCATGGTAACAGTTGGTCATGTGCCTTCGTCCTAGGACACTTTTTCCGACAACCTTGTATGAATTTCCATCTATAAAATAGACCAGTGGATATCCTTGAGAAGAATACTTTGAAGTTAACAACAAAAACAACAATTGATCAACATCTGAGAACTTAGCGATGAGCTGGAATATTACATAGAAACCATTGGATGATAATGTGAATCCTCACAAGTTCTTTCAGCATGAGTCCAATGAGCCGGTTCATTAAGGTCCACGCGCCAGGTGATGTTACCAAGCAGGGTCTCCCCTAGAGGATCATCAGCGAATCGGTATGTGAAGTTCATTGTTACTCCTGGGGTCCATTCTACTGAACCACCTGAAACAAGATTTACAAGGTACCTTATAAATAACTTAAAATTTTGTAATTAATCCAAAACTTACTTTTTGTTTATCATTTTTGGTTTCTTACAGCTTTGCAGTTACTGTAGTCTTAATATTACGAGCCAAGAAATGTAATTTTGTTATCCCACCAAAAACATTTTCATGTAAAATGTTGCCAATACGAGACCACATGGCTCGCACTGTCAAAAAGTTATCAGAATTCATGTAGAGCCACTTATTACTCTACACGCCCTAACTCTACAAGCCCTAACTTCACAAACTCTACACCTTAGTCAAAATATGTGGCTTGCCCGTTTTAATTTTATTTTTGGTTTGAAATTTCCAAGTTTTATATTTTTTTGTTGTTTATTTACAAGCTTAAACACCAAATTTCAGCTTTCTAGGACTTCAGGAAGTACCCTACGAGTTTTGATGATCATCAGTGAGTCAGTGACGAAATCGGGGATTTTTAGATAGGTATCAATAAAATATAAAGTATAAGAGCTATGATATTGAAACTTAATATGTTTAATAAGTTCACTATTGACAATATATCCCGAAAATGTTGTTTATCTGGTATAATCCAAACCCAAGTTATGAGGGTTCTAAAACACGACGAAGCGCTTCGAGAAAAGGTAGGTATTGGCGGGGGCACTCCTGTACCCCCAGATAATGGGTGCCGATTTGCTGTAAATCGCATTGAACTAATTTGAAAGGACTAAAGTATGACTAAAGTTCTTTCATTCTTATCTCATATTCTTCGTAAGAAATGTATATAGTGAGACTAATAAGTTTGGCCGTGAACAACAGAATCGAACCAATAACTTCGCGTTCTAATTCGTTTTCATGTATATCTGTTTGTTTATCTGTCATTAAGTCATTTTCAAAAAAGTACTTTACCAGCTATCGGCACATGATCTTCCTCAGTAAAAACGGATCGCATGCAGCTGTAGGATAAAGCCTCTTCAGCACTCGCGTAGTATTCCACTACGTACCAGTCACCCAACATCTGAAAATGAATTTTATTCTTTGTACTCTTAAGTATTGTTTCGTGTGACAGATTGATAGGCTTGAGGCACAGACTTTAGGTGTGTTGAATATTTCGCCTAGCATAGTCGTATTATCAAAGAGACGATAACTGATTTTGCTATTGGTGTTTTGAAAGGAGCTCTATTTTACGTTTGAAGTTTTTTTGATGTAAATGCGGTGGATACGACAATACGACATTAAATGAAACCACGTAAAGTACTCATGTAAACGATCAACGATTTCGAGTACTTAACGTGGTTTCATATCCAACTGTATAAGGTGGTTTGAAGTCATTATGTGGACGAAGGTGCTAATCACAAAACTGGAACTGGCTATCAATTATAGCTGTCGGAACACACCAGTAAATGCTTGGCGACTGATTTTAAGACAGAACTTGATGGTGGTAGGTACGCAGCCAGCTAGGTGGGTCTACGAATACCCTGCCACCGTGCTATGGTTTTCTCACGTTGTTTCCTTCACCGAAAGCTCAAGTTCGTCGTAGAAGTCGAACCCGCAATGAGACCATTACCAAATTTTCGATCAAATTGCCCCACATTGTACATAAAAGAATTTAATTAGTAAAGTAAATGCGTAATAGTATTAGGCAGCCTAATGGCTAGTTAAACTATACATACGTACTTATAATTTGTATTTAAGATTTTAATCAACATCATGATAAATCGATCATGCATTATATTGATTGTATAACAAAAAAATACTTGTCTACTTAGTCAAGTGCTTTAAGCCTACAATGTCTCATTTGCATGTTACTGTTACAGCGTGAAAATTGACTATAAATATAATGCCTAAGTAACGTATAGTACTTACGGCTGGGGCCTACGGCTATATACTACGAATTCAGCAATCAAGCATGAGCCTTGGCGACCTTACTATGGCTGTGGTATTCTATAAAGTGGAGGTACTTCCCCAGTCGAGCTGCTCTTTGAGCGACAAATCTCTATGCTCTACCTCACTTTAGTATAATATACTGATTAAATGGTCACGTAAATACCGTCACTTTATTTGACAAAGTCAGTAAGGTGATCGATAAATATGTGACAACTTAGTCAGTGGTTTGGTTAGAGTTTTATAGTAAAGGTGCTATAGTTTAATTCAACAATACAGTGCCATGTATAGGAAATAATGGATAAAACAGTTCTTATATTGAATACCTTCATAATGTTTCGAAATTGTGTTCAATGGGTACAATGGTCTTTCATTAATACAGAGCTCGAAGCCTGTGGGAATTGAAAGCTGGAACTAGTATCTGGAATACCTTTGACACAGCTATACAAAATGTTCTTTGTATTTCATGTAGAACTATAGATATTCGATAACTGTGTTAATAAATGCTATAGCTAAATGTAAACAAATAATGGCATTTACGCTGAAATCGTTTTTTTATATAACAAATTAAATTGTTTATAGAACTGAACCTTAATAAATCACATTACTGATCAGAGATGATGACAGATACATCATCATCATCATCATCAGCCTATAATGTCCCATTGCTGAGCACAGCCTGCCCACTGCGGATTGGTGGAGGTAGGCTAGTGGTCAACCTACTGTTGGATTTTTTCAAGCCGCCAAGTATTTTTTGCTTTACCAAATCATAAAAAAATTAAAAAGATAAAGTGAGTCAAAGTCCGGGCGTGGTGGGCTCGTGACGTCACTTTACAGTAAAAAGTTTTTGTTTAATTGACAAAAGATAAAATATGTATGTAATTTGATAATGACGGAATAAATAGGTTTTTTGTCATCTAGCCTAGCATCTAGCCTTTGCGAAGTATCGGTTATCATTCGGTATACACTAGTTTCTTTAGGTTTAGGGTAGTTTGTATATTGATACGTAGGTAAGTAAAAAATTGCCAATATTAATTTAGATTTCTTACTGATAGGTTATTCATCATCATCATCATCAACCTATAATGTCCCACTGCTGAGCACAGGCCTCCTTTCACAAATCAGGGTGAAAGGGAATGGGCAGATACTCCACCACGCGTGCCCACTGCGGATCGGTGGAGGTAGGCTAGTGGCCAACCTACTGTTGGAATTTTTCAAGCCGCCTAGGAGGCATCCAACTAGCTTAACGACTATCACAATTACGTGATAACCGGGACCAACGGCTGTACTTGCCTTCCGAAGCACGGAAACGTTCGATTTGAAATACCACTAGGGGGTCACCCATCCAGGTACCGACCACGACAGACGAAGCATAACTTTGCCGATTGATTAAGAACGGCTAATCTTGCTACACCACGAGCGCTTCAGAGTTAACATAATAATGCTAAATGCACGACAATTCTATACCGTAATCGAAATAATCAATTCCCTCGCACAATAAACTAAAATTAGGCGATTCAATAATTTCCCGATTAGAACATTGATATGTAACATAAAATCCAACATTATAATACGACACTCCTCTAAATCCAATATTTGCATGCTGAGTCAATGACGATCACAAACTATGTATGTTGCTTCATAATTTCACTTTCTATTTTGTAAAGGATTATGATGAACTTAATGTATTCATGTTTTGATATAGAATATCTTACGGTACAGTTAGCAATACAGTATCGATTGTCAAACTTTTACTAGCCTTACTTATAAATTATTCATTGTATATATACGCTACGGTATTATACGTTAGCAATTTATTTAAGCCTTTGACCCGTACACAATTATGGATATAAACCTGAACAAATATTTAGGAAGTTTTATTAAAATCATAATTTTGTATACGATCTACAGCATGTCTAAATCTTGCAATATTACACATGAAATCTCTATAATATATAAAAATGAATCCCTATTTCCCTTGGTCACACCATAACTTGAGAACGGCTTTACCGATTTTATCCATCTTTTGAAAAAAAAAATCTAATAGCCTTGAGGTTGTTACGGAAAAAAAAATTAAGAAAATTTTACGTTAGGGTAGTATATACCTCGGGTACGCGGGTGAAACCGCGTGGCGCAACTAGTAATCTACTTAAAAATAACGTTATTTTCATGTAGTGAAGACTAGCCCGAGTTAAGTTTGTTTATTCATACATAAAAAGGTGAGGTGAATTTGTTAAATAGTTTTTGTTCTTGGTACTTATATATTACTGGAGGCTAACGATCAATTTTATTCCCTAGCTAGAGAACGTTTATTTTGTTTGTAGTCTTTTCCGCCTATTTCCCAACACCGACAAGGCGCTACGCAGGGATTGGTCCTTATTATTCAAACTCAGTAAAAAATTATTGAATAGTTGCCGATTTGGATTGCTCAGCATTACTATTCTTAAGTGATTTTTCCTTGATGCTAGATTGCCTAAGAAGATTCCGTTCCTACAAAGAGCATCAGGTTTCATTGAAGGAAAGCATCGTGAGGTAACCATAGGTTTGATTGGCTACTTTGTACTTTGTAGTATCCACCAAAGCTCCTTCTAGTATATTCCAGCCCAGCAGCTGCACTCCATAACCAGTTCCTTCTAGAAGCTTACTATCTTTGGTCACATCAAGCGTGAGTTGTGGTCAAAACAAGCCTATAAATAGTAAACCAGCCAAGTGCGTGTCCTCCCACGCGCAATGTAAAGGTTTACGCTACGCGAACGAAAGCGTCTTTGATTGCGGCGTCGTAAAATGCTAGGCTCGTTGAAAGTCCACACTTGACGCCGCGAGCGACGACGCAGTACCCCGAGTGTAAAGTAAACGCTTACTAATGCGTTTGAGTTAACTATAAATTTGTATAGGAGAAATTAGTACCATGAGTATTCCGCTAGAGGGCTGTGCCAATTCCTATAGAGAGGTGTCGTAAACGCAAACGCATTTGTAAGCGTTTACTAACGTCAATTCTTTACACTCGGGGTAGGTACTGCTCGTGCTCGGTTCGCCTAGCGTAGACGCACCTTAAGGTTCCGTAGTTTCCCGTCACAATAGAAGGGGCTAATAACTACCTGCTTTACACATCTAAAAATATTACCGATGTAATTTTCAATTTAATTTGTATGAATTTTCCCTTTTTTAAAAGCTTCGATTACGGACACCGGACGTCCGTAATCGAATCTTGAAAGTTAAATTTGACCCACTTCCCAGTGTCCGATTGAGCTGAAATTTGGTATAGGTCACGTATAGGTAATACTAGCTGTCCCCCGCGGTTTCACCCGCGTTCCCGGGATAAAAAGTAGCCTATATCCTTTTCCATCCCATAGGCTATCTGCATGCCAAATTTCAAGTTGATCCGTTGGGTAGTTGAGGCGTGAAGGCGTAACAAACAAACAAACTCACTTTCGCATTTATAATAATACTAGCAGACCCCCGCGGTTTCACCCGCGTACGGTTTGAATTTTCTGCTTCGAAAACCAATGCACGCCACTGATTATTAGACATAACAAATCAAACACAGATATTTTTACAATTAAAGCTAAATACCTATATTATACCTACACAAAAAAATCGAACTCAAAGAATCTTATTTAATTATTATAACAACAAATGAGAAAGAAATTAAATTAACTACAATCAAAATATTATAATGAAATAGAGATTTTTTTTTTGTCATTGGCGTCACACGGGTGTGTATTTTGCCAATTTCCAGTTATATTATGTAAGTTCTAGTCACAATAAATCACTTTCACATAGTCCTGATGCAGTCAGTCACCGTCCATAAAAGTCATGGTGGTCATGTACTAAAACTCTTCACGGACTTTTGAAAAGACACGATACACATAATTCATTTCATTTCACTTCACTGGTGCAAATGGATTGACCTTTATTGGATAAAATACCACCGATAATATACAATAAAACTCAAAATACACGAATTTATGAATATAAAAAAAACCGGCCAAGTGCGAGTCAGACTCGCGCACCGAGGGTTCCGTACAAACCTGTAGGTATATAAGTAAATGGTAGTATAGACCTGAGTATTTGATATTAATTTCAATTTATGACCTATTAAAAAAAAACTACTTACTAGATCTCGTTCAAACCAATTTTCAGTGGAAGTTTGCACCGTAATGTACATCATATATTTTTTATAGATTTATCATTCTCTTATTTTAGAAGTTACAGGGGGGGGGACACACATTTTACCACTTTGGAAGTGTCTCTCGCGCAAACTATTCAGTTTAGAAAAAAATGATATTAGAAACCTCAATATCATTTTTGAAGACCTATCCATAGACACCCCACACTTATGGGTTTGATGAAAAAAAAAAATTGAGTTTCAGTTCTAAGTATGGGGAACCCCCAAAATTTATTGTTTTTTTTCTATTTTTGTGTAAAAATCTTAATGCGGTTCACAGAATACATCTACTTACCAAGTTTCAACATTATAGTTCTTATAGTTTCGGAAATAAATGGCTGTGACATACACGGACAGACAGACAGACAGACAGACAGACAGACAGACAGACAGACAGACAGACAGACAGACAGACAGACAGACAGACAGACAGACAGACAGACAGACATGACGAATCTATAAGGGTTCCGTTTTTTGCCATTTGGCTACGGAACCCTAAAAATTAAAACGCAACGTCACTCTGCAAGTTCCCGCCAAAAAGTCCGAGAAAATGAACTTCCAAACAAATTTCGAATTCTAATCCGATTTAAATATTCTTTTATATTTGGCATTCCAATTTTAAAAAGCATTTCAGTTTCCAGAACAAAAGGCAGATTGAGCAAGCGAAACACAGGAGTGAGGCCAAAAAAATCAATTAGGTACAAATTGAAAAACACCTGGTATTCGCTTTTGAATTTGCTATGTTTAAAAGCTGCTGTATGCTAATTTATAAAAAGAAAGTGTTTTTCGTTAAAAAAGTTTTTTAAACAAAGCAAATACAAATTCAAAAGCGAATACCAGGTATGTGTTTTTCAAATTGTATTTGCTTTTTTGGCCTCACGCCCGTGTTCCGTTCGCTCCATCTGCCTTATTCTGTAATCTGGATTGAGATTTCAAACATGTGTCAAAAGTCAAAATAAAAAATGTTATTTAAATCAAAAGTACCTACTAAGGAGTATTGATATCAACTTCGATGCAAATCACCCCTAAAATAACTTTCTACCCCTTTTTGACCCCGTTATGTGATGATTTTCAATAAAATACGAATCACGTCTTCCATCAATTCTGTTAAGGAATGTATATGCAAAATTTGAAGTAGATCGGACCAAGGAATCACGTTGTTCCATACAAACTTTGCCCACGTTGTTCACCCCCTTAGGGGTAGAATTTCGGAAAATCCTTTCTTATCTGATGCCTACGTCATACAAAGAACACACCCTCCAAGTTTCAGGTCTCTACGATCAGCGGTTTAGGCTGTGCGTTGATTGTCAGTCAGTCATTCAGGACAAAGCATTTTATATAGATTATTATTATAAGGAAGGATTAGTATGTGATGACAGTGCAAGTAAACAATACAGTTACCATAAAAAGCTTGAATTAAAAATGCTTTTTTAACCGACTTCAAAAAAAGGAGGAGGTTCTCAATTCAGTTGTATGTTTTTTTTTTTTTTTTTTTATGTTTGTTACCTCATAACTCCGTCATTTATGAACCGATTTGGAAAATTATTTTTTTGTCTGGAAGGATACACTTCCCGTTTGTTCCCACTGTCATCAGATCAGGATTTGATTACTTCTTAGTGTGCTTTGAAGTCGGTTTAAGTTTTTTTTTTTGTAAAACAGTCCAATTATTTCATGTTAGTCCTTGTTACTTGTCTCCATCATCATCATCATCATCAGCCTATAATGTCCCACTGCTGAGCACAGGCCTCCTTTCACAAATCAGGGTGAAAGGGAATGGGCAGATACTCCACCACGCGTGCCCACTGCGGATCGGTGGAGGTAGGCTAGTGGCCAACCTACTGTTGGAATTTTTCAAGCCGCCTAGGAGGCATCCAACTAGCTTAACGACCATCATAATTAAGTGATAACCGGGACCAACGGCTTTACGTGCCTTCCGAAGCACGGAAACGCTCGATTTGAAATACCACTAGACGGTCACCCATCCAGGTACCGACCACGACAGACGTAGCTTAACTTTGCCGATCGATTAAGAACGGTTAATCATGCTACACCACGAGCGCTTCTTGTTATTTGTCTATGTACTTACATTTTATAAGTTAGTCGACTATTACTCGTTAACTGGTAAAGCCTTCTTAACTTTGATAGTTTTCCTTTTAACTTCACTATAGTTCACTATACTACTGCCTTGAATTTTTTCACATATCCATAAACTATCGTTTAGCTAGCAGGGAGGGGCTTTAGTTGACACTTGGCGCTAAGAAAAATTTGCACATTACAGCTTAATATTTCGTTTTCACATTCCCGCAATATTTTTGAACGACCTATCCAACTAAACCCTAAGTCCTGATTGCCTACGGAACGCTAAAAAAAGAAGACACAAACCCCCGTGAAATATAGAACACCAAAAGTTACTTTCTCAGCAGTGGCGTAACTATACCATCTGGGGCCCGTGGCAAATTCTTTTGATGGGGCCCTATCAGTTAAAATCGTCGGTCATAAGTACGTAAAATTACTCGTCACGGGTAACGTGTACATCTCTAAAAATGAATCAACATCTTTTTGTTTAGGTTGGTTGAAATGCTTAAATATCCTGGGACATTCCTCACACACGGTCATCTGATCCCAAACTAAGCAGAGCTTGTACTATGGAAACCAGACAACTGATATAATACATATACTACTTTTTGTTTGTAAATACATACTTAATATACATAATTACACCCAGACTCAGGACATACAGACATGTTCATGCACACAAATGCATGTCCTGTGTGGGAATTGAACCCACGACCTGCGGCGCTTAACGATTAACTTGAAATTGTATTATGGTCTTTAGTTGTCTCACTTTGGATTTTAAGCAGAACTTATAAAAATATACTTTTCAAATAAAATAAAATACTCAGGTACAATGTAAAAAAATATTTTTGAGCTCGCGCCCTCTTGGGCCGGGCCCTCTTCAAAATTCAAAAATCATTTATTCAAATAGACCTTCGCAGGCACTTATGAAAAGTCTGACTCTAATACTCTAATACCGGTTCGGAAGGTTGCATTTGCTGAGAAGAGCCGGCAATAAACTCAGCAATTACTCTTTTCAAAACAAGCTTAGATTAATTACATAATATTTACATTCTAATCGCACTGAAAACAATTGCGTGCCGGGGCCATCTTGGGTGGGGGGCCCGTGGCATTTTGCCAGCCCTGCCACCCTATTGTTACGCCACTGTGTCTCAGTTCTTGATTTTCTTGGACTAGCAGATGGTTGGAAGCTGATAATTTGCCAACTTGCACTAAGAAAGTTCTGCTACCTAAGACTATCTTAATAGAAATAAGTCTACTATCCGTCTAAATTGCCTTTGCATTGTTTTTGCATAATTTCAGATGAATGGTATCCTTCAATGATTCACCAACACCGGTCATAGTAAAAAAAAAAACGCTTTCACAAATAATTTAACTAATCGTATCATAATACCTACAAATGTTAAACGTCAATTACAATTATACATGTAATTGAGTGAGAATAATTGATGGTGTTTCGTTCCGTTATCACCGTGCAGTGCGTCCGGCGCCTACGCAGCTTTGACTTCCACCTAGTGTAATAATACACATTGATTGCGGTATGTTTGTATAACAATTAATATTTGAGCTATCACGCACGTTTATACTAAAAAACACTAATTTTATTATTGATAAACGTGATTTTTTTAAGCAAACACCCATACAATTCTCTCATAGATGAAGTTCTTAAGATGGAGTCGACAATTTGTTACTATGATAGAGAATGAAAAATAACCACGTGACAAACCGATCTCAATGTAAACCCCATACAAATTTCTTCTAGCGACACTCAATTTTTGATATCTATCCGTCATTTGAGCCATACTACATGATGCTACTCAATCTAAGCGATTCAACAGTCATCAGAATGTATGAAAAAACTCACGAGCACTGAATCCAAGCAATCCGCGAGCGTTATCTCTTGCCTGTAGAAACAGTGACCTTTGCGTTTTCCTTTTACTAAATTCAACCCCAGACACGAATCGAATCGAAATTGAAGTATTAGTTGTTTCTTCTGAATTAACTTACGTGAAAGTTTCTTTAGATGATGTAATTACAGAGATGTAAGTGTAAGATGATGTAATTCATGTAAGTACAGATGTAAGCTCACGTATTCATCAGCATAATAGTTCGACGATATGGAGTCATTCTCTACAAAATCGAAATTACTTGAGCAGATCTAGATAGAATTATGCGAGAAGAAGTTGAATACCTACATAGCACAGGGGAATAATCAGATCATGATGTAACTGGTGATGTTCATAGTATTATTGAAAAATAGGATGCAGGGGTCATAATAAACAGATATGTCTGGACATAGGTTGGATAGAATTCCGATTAACTGTGTAAGATAGAGATGGCTTATTACTCAACGGTGGGTGGAAATTTTTTATACCACTTAGATGGCAAACAAGCATACGGCCCGCCTGATGGTAAACCAGGCCATTGCAACACCAGGGGTATCACGCGCGCGTTGCCGACCCTGCAGAAATCTCTTCACACCCCTTTTGAAGAACCCCATGCTGTACTCCATTGGGAAAACCACGGCGGAGAGTGTTCCAACGCAAAAATTTTAAGGATATATGGTGCATCAAACTCACCGATGATTATGTACGTTAATTTTAAAATATGAGTTTGTTTTTATGCTACAAAGTTTTTTTATCGAAGCATCTAATAGAATTGATGGTTTGCATTGGGATAGCTGACGGGCGTAGTAAGAACAATATAAATATGCTAGTAGAATACGCATGTAATATTAACTTTAAAATATTTTCTAACAAAAGTAGGTGTACGAGCTTTTGATCTCGTTTAAACTGGTTCCAATACTCCACTAAAATTAACAATCTCGACACTATCCAGCCAGCCATTATACTCTCAAGCCAATACGCAGTAAATAACTCTTAATTTATATCGAAAAGGCAATAATTATACTATAACGACAAACCTGTGGTAGATTGAAATGGGGCACCGCTCTCACTTCAGGACATTTCCTCTTGTCCACGATCCGTCCCCAAGATGAACTTATAAACACCAATAGGAACACGAGATATAATACATTTTTCACCATTATCACCAGAAAATCACTACTGGATTGAAAACAAGAAACTTATATACTTTTTTTTAAATAATATGTATCATAGACGACAAACTTTTTTTAAATGGTATTTTTTAAATCGATTTAAAATCGTCACTTGTTCTCGTAAACGTATTTGTTATTCGAGTGGTAATGTGAAACTAACAAAAGGGAATTGTTATCAATTCGTATGGGACGTTAGCTAATGATGGACGCAGGGAATGCTTCCAGCATACCATTATCAGGTAGTGTGACTCACGATGCTTGTTTTGTTATAAATATTTTTGATGACAATGTTTTGGTGACCATTACGGATGTACAGATGTTTGATGATAAGTAGAACAATGAGTACGTGATATTAATAAATGATTTTTGTAAACTTGATGCAGTACTTTGGAGACGAAGAAATTGGTATAATTTAATTGAAATATTGATAGTATTAGAACTATCAATATTTCAATAACCAACTACTTCTTCAACTAACATAGATAAATAAAAATGTTTAGTTATTAAAAAAAAACCGCAGTGGGTATGCGTGGAGGAGTAACGCCCTTTCCCTTCCACCCTCATTTGTGAAAGGAGGCCTTTGCTCAGCAATGACACACAAGTCCCACTGATGGTGATGATGATAATGTTTCTTTTTAATTGGGGAAAAGTAATTGAATATGACCCTGACAATAAGCTTAAAGCCTTGAAAATAACTTTAGATTCATTGTATCCGATTATCACATAATTGGGACTGATAACGAGTGATATGGTGCATAAGAAACAATGAGAACTACGTGATGACCACGACAATTTCACAGACATGTTAATTGGAAGTAATTAGTTTAGTCAATATGGTCTCTTCATAGGTACATATTAAGTTCGATAATTAGTTATAATCCTAATCTAATGAATGCATAAATAATATTAATTGTGAATAATAATAACTAGACAGATCCAGGCTAATTGTAACGAGTTGTCTGTATAATAGTCAAATTATTCACTTTTACTTAATAAAGTGTCACCAGTGAGCATTAAAACGTCGAATGAATGTATAACTTTATCAAATTTTCGACGAGCTATGAAGATTCCTGTTAATAGAAAGGCAATGTACCTACGGACATGACCATTTTACTGGACCAAAATATTCACCCGTGAACTCCTTAGGGTACTTTTACAAATAAGTATTAGTGCGTATGGGTCGAATTACAAAAACCTTCATTGGTGTTTTTTTTTTTTTTTTTTATTAGCATGGGGAAATCCTCATAGGATACCCGACAGCCCTGGGGAGGAGCAGCCAGGCTATGCCTTTTACCGGGAAAACCCCACGGTGGTCGCCACCAGCGCTACAGAGGGGGGCGGGCTCTCGTGCAGATCGCTTACTTGCTCGCCCCAACATGCACGGCGCTGTGATAGCCCGTCCCGGGGGAAGTATGATACCTCCCCCAGCACCCTCGTGGTGCTATCGCACGATGAGTCGAGCGAGACCACAACGACCCATCGTCCTCCTCGGGGCCGCTTCTGGGCGTTCAGAGCCCCCACCCTGATTGCCCACGACCCCGAAGGTCCCCGTTTAGTCGCCTTTTACGACAGGCAGGGGAACACCGTAGCTGTGATTCTAGGCCCCAGCTACAGGGCATCCTTGGTGGAGGCCTACGTTATATAAGAAGCCTGTATTTAAAATTTTAAGTCTCGATATCCTGCGGTTTGAGCTGTTCGTTGTATATGTCAAATTTCAGTCATAGATAGGTATTGACAAAAGGACATATGAGTGGCGACTTAGTTTTGAAAGCGCCAAGCAGTGTTACTCCCGGATACTACCCTGATCCCGCACCTTGTGCAAATATATTGAGTACCTAGGCATATGTTCAGCTTCGGACATCCAAGCTAAATATGATGATGAAGATAACGAAACTTAATCTGCATTTCCCCCAACCTAGAGAGTAGCAGTACAAGTGATACTTAATTGGAGCCATTTCTTCAATATTTAATATATCAATAATGAAATATGGAGCCCAATTAAACGTGTTTTAATTATTTATTTGAGCCACATACTACAACAGGTGTGACTGCATTCAGGTTCCGTTTTGTAGGTATTAGCAAAATTCGTGCCGTTATAACATGTTCTGATAGCCCACATTTGACGATAGACTCGACGTTTATTAACTCGAGTTGTTAGTAAGGAGGTACGAAAAAGCCGAATAAAATGCATGATTTATGATATTGTCCTGTTATCTTTTATTTCTATTTCGTCTTGTACGTCTTCACTTTCTAGCGTTATGATAATGAGCTTTATCAGGCTTTCAAGGATGATTAAAGTGCTACTGCAAACGAAACATATTTCATCCTCTTCTTTTGTAGATTAATCTTTTATTTTCTTTCTCTCTCTTTCTTTTGGTTTTTATTTATCTATCCATGTTAATATAATCCATTTTTCGGGTAAAAATTAGTTCGTTAAAAGTAATAGAGAGATGATGAGCCAGTTTAAATTATTGCTCCTATTCAGTCGTCGATACTTGACAGTCATCTGTATTATATGGAAAAAAATATGAAATATCCTCGGATATTGTCACATACGGCCATCTGTTTTGAAGTCGGATTTGAAAGAAGGACAAAAGACAAGTAAGGGTATAATAATATTGTTTTAAGAGATGGTGGTTGGCTATCTGAACTCAAACTAAACAGATCTTGTTCTCATACATCTAGATATTGTACTGAAAATTATATCTAGTGGGTAGGTAGGTACTGTATAGATCTTATACAATCTAAACAATATCTAAATCAGGAAGTGTTCTACATTATTCACATTAACAATACAGAAGAGTCGAGACACATCCAAACGATTAAGACGAAATAAATTCCAAGAATCCGGACCTCTAACAAAAGTACAGAAAGTGTTTTTACTTTTCTCGGTCAATGTACAAGTTTTCACCAATTTGTCTCTCCTTATCTCAAAGCGGTCATGGGAACGTAGATTTTATTATGCGCGTCGGTGCTTCACTGTACACATTTGGTATTTTAGAAGTGTTGGGACGCTAAGAGGTGGCAGGATTTAAGAACTTTTTGTTTTTGGTCCTATCAGTTACAAAGATACGAATAAACTCGAAACATATTCTACATCCTTGTTAATTTTATAGATTTGTCATCTTTTAATAATTAATAATATACTTTACAATTCACTAGGTAAGGTCCCAATAAGTGATGACTTCTCTTTTGCTGTGCGGATTATTTACAGACTGCACAAAATCTACATTAAAATACTAAATAAAAACTTCTCCAACTTTCATTAGTTCTTTATCTAAATAAAATTGCCATTTCTGTTAACTATTTAAGCACTAAGCAACACCGCAGAATCTCCTGCGAATCTAAATTAGTTTGCGCGCAAGGAATCACAATAGGTGCGTTTTTGTAGCGTTACCGTAGTATACAGAGCACGTGCCCGTGTTAGTTGTACACTTTCCTAGCATTCCGACGTGATGTTCAGCGTTCGAGGAGTTTTCCAATGCTTAAAGTATGAGTTATTTATCGAACTGTCTCCTTGGTTGATGCTTTGAATGTTACATTGGCTGGTGTCACTGGTGTGTCATGTTCAGGCCTTTCTCTAACATCTACTATTTGTTAATTGATTTTAATGTCTTTTGTTTAAAACGGAGTTTATTTATAACTAGTTATTTTAGCGGGAATATTTCCAAAGTTAGTTATGCTTAGGATCATGTTTTTACGGGATATAAAGAATACTGTTTTCAAAAATGTAAAATTACACAATATGAATTTAAAAATCTTAATCCAATCAGCCAAAGGATGCTTTTAGAATTTCAAAACCTACCGAAGTAATGTTTTTCCTATTGGTTGTATTATGATCCTTTGTACAAGTCATCAACAAGTCATACATATATTATGTCCTCGCGAGGAACGTGACGGCACGAACCTCCCCTTACAATGCGGAGAAATTAGTTATTTATATGTCAGCGTAAATTTGTGAACACCGTCAGGTTATAATATATCTAGCGAGATTATAAACTGTCGGTAAAATGTGAACTGTACAATACTGTTTACAATATAGCGCATTCATTTTCGATAGTTTATAATCTACCCTTCGACCTAAAATTTCAATCTACATGTTCTTACTTCGGGAGCTTATAAACTGAAAGGTTAGAAACTGGCTTTAATTTTGGCTATAATTAATCGGTAGACTTTTAGGCCCAAAACGAGAATCAATAATTAGGTCAACAGGTCAACTCTCCAGACTAGATTGTGTTAATCTAAAAGAAACTTTATAACATAGATAAAGAATTCAAATTGAATTGTTCCAATTTTGACTCCAAAACATTATGGCTTTACCAGGGACCCAATTCTCATGTTCTTTGAAATAACCTTCGAATCGAACTTACTGTCCGAGTCCTATTCAACTGAAGCCATTTCGAAGGGTCCCGATCAATCAAAGCTTTAGTTGACTGTTTTCTTTTTTCTAAATATAACGGTCTCGATATTGCCAGAATAAGGAAACGCGATGTACACTCGATAAAAGTTCGAATTCGTACTTTTTTCGATCGAGCGATCAATTTCGATTGGGTGAAAATTGGCTCCCTGTTCGTTATCAATTACGAAACTGTCTCTAATCAAAGTAACACCATAAAATTCCTACAAAAAATATGTCTCACACAGCCCGAAGCGACAAATAACCATCAACTATTCAACCTGAGGGCAACATCCGGGCAGTCACTAATCCAGGTTACAAAGACAACCAGATATCATCGACCTACCCTGCCCCTTAACCACCTAATAAAATACACCAGATAAGTGACTTTATTTATGAAGGGAGAGGTCTCAGTTAGATGGTTGTCGCCACTGATTTTATGTTAACGATTCTATCGTTAAGTCTTGGAAGATATAAAATCTAGAAAACTTACTCCGGTTGAGAGCTTGCTCGCCGACTTGTCCGCGTAAGGGTGCTAACTAGTGCTAAGGCCAAATTTTGGGCCGGATTCTACATATATATTTAAAAAAACCTCTATTTGACATCACATTCTATCTACCAAATGTCAGTCGCAAAAAGGTGAACTTATAACTAATAAAATTCCAGGTCATTGAATTATTACGCTGTTCAGGTGTTCCAGGTAGCTAAAAATAATTAGGAGCTAATTAATTGACAAAAAATGACACTTATTTTATTTATCATCGATGTCAATAGGACAACAGATGAAAACATTCCACTACATATATTGTTTTTACACACCTGGCCAATCAAAAAGAAATTAATATGAATATTTTGCTAATATTTTAATTTTAACAAACAAGTTCTTTATAGGTTTTTTTTTGTCAAACGTCTTGTCCGTCTGTCGTTACCATTATAATAGAAGAGTGATATTTCCAATACTTTACTGTAATTATAACAGTGGCACGACAATTATAATAAATAAACATTTTGTTATATCGTAAAACTGAACGCTAAAAGCGACAAGGCCGCATCTTGTACAGATTTTTAATATAAAGTATATCTTGTGATTTTTTTCTTGTTCTTTTTGGTGAAAAATAATAATAATAGGTGTGATCCCTGCATTTTAAAATTACAAAAACATATTATGCATTCATTCATTTGTCTATTATTTGAAATTGTAAGTAAAAATAAATACCTATTCTTGTAGTTTGTTTTATGTAGGCATGAGTATGCCAGTAATGCCATTATGGTAAGTAATGATATGGCGTTAATAATAAACGTTAGATTAACTGAGCATAACATCCAAAAACGAATAAAAAATACTTTGTAGCGCTATATGTTACACTTCAAATACCCGGAAGTGTATAAGTGAAAAACTGGAATTGACACTAGGGCAAGGTAGGCATGCGTACAACAGTTAATTTAAATTCTTCATACAACCACCGGTCGACAATTAAGTTCGGTACGTGTGGGCGGGCCCTTACCTCGTCCCGTCCCTCGTTTTCCACTTTCCCATCAACCGCACAGTTTTTTGTGTAAACAGCCTTTTGTACATCGTTTGGTGACGTCACAATAGTGATTATGCTCTTTGAGATAGCCTTTACGCTTTACTTTTACGTAGTATTTATCTACTCTGAAGCTTTACGCTAGGCTTTTTAAAGAAACGCTGGTAATATCTTTGCGTGATGTCTGAAAAGTGTACACGATTAAAGTTGTTTTCTAATTACCAAACGTAAAAGGCAATTCGGTTTAGGCAAAACAGGTATGCGAGTTTCCTAAAAATATATATTTAGTCCGTCAGTTAGATTATCAAAAAATATTGGACACGTATTATGTTTTTCGTCAATCAAACAAAAAAATATGAACATAATGACCCGTTAAGGTTCCGCGTTGACGTCACATACTATACTTTTATTTGCGAAATGTGACATCTCACTTGTAACAGCTCTAAACTTAGGTACATGTTCTCCAAGTTTGTCCGGTGACGAATTTCGAATTTTCAAATTTTTTTGTAATTTTTATGCAACTAATACACGGTCGTATTAATACTGTGATAATAATACTAATACTACGTGAAGCGCTCGTGGTGTAGCATGATTAGTCGTTCCAAGTTAAGCTACCACCGTCGTGGTCGGTACCTGGATGGGTGACCGCCTAGTGGTATTTCAAATCGAGCGTTTCCGTGCTGCGGAAGGCACGTAAAGTCGTTGGTTCCGGTCATCACTTAATTGTGATAGTCGTTAAGCTAGTTGGTGGCCTTCTAGGCGGCTTCAACGGTAGGTTGATCATACTAGCCTACCTCCACCGATCCGCTGTGGGCACGCGGGGTGGAGTATCCCATTCCCTTTCACCCTGATTTGTGAAAGGAGGCCTGTGCTCAGCAGTGGGACATTATAGGCTGATGATGATGATGATGAATAATACTACTATTATTATCACATCAAAAATTTAACTAAGTTTTTCTAAAATAATCATTGTTTCATGAATAAACGCACACACGCGCTATTTGAGCAAATATTTTGGGAGAGTAGCCTCTCAGTCAGCCCACTTGATTACCATTTATTTGTTGTTAGAAATTAAAACAAACGAGAAACCAGTGGGTAACCACACACGGCGCGGTAGAAAGCGTTTTGTATGGTACATTTTTAATTGGTATCGTTGAACCAAGTATACCTTACGTTTGTATTCATGTTTTTTTTTATTCCAAAGAAATCGTGTTTTTTTTCATAGGTTAAATTTTCATTGAGGAAGGTTGATGTTTAGTTTGAAAGGTTGTTTTTTTTTCGCGGTTTCAACGTTGGTTTCATAGAAACAGTTGCTCAGAATGACTAATCAAACAAAGATTTCGAAAATTATGCCATCTCAAATTATCCACCCAGTATATTTATTTTTTATTATAATTAGTACTAAAGTTTTATCACAAGGGTGTCTCTTCCTGTCGCAATATGTTTGTCTTTATGTATATGTGCTGTCAAATCGGGCCTATTACATCTGGCTGACAGTTTAGTTGACCTTCCTTCGCATAGAGGTATTATCAGGTGGGTGTCTCTGACACAATACCTACTGTATCCTGACATCTGTGCCTTCGGAGACAGCAACTTGAATTCTATTAATTTCTTTTGTAAATTTTGGAGGACATACGGATAAGTAGCTTGAGGTATTTACTACACAGCTGTTTTAACGATAAATATGTATGAATGGGATTTGCCGAATTGTTGGTTACATGAACTTACTCTTCGTAGAATTCGAAGAGCCAGGTTTCTATATTCATATTACCATTCAACTAAATATCGCTTTGACCATGTTGATGTTTCAAACACGTCTAAAATGCACAACTATTCGTTTACTTAGTTAAGACAAGTATGTAAGTATCTGCCGAGTGCCACCACTGCGACGGGTGCCTCGAGGAGGAGGCACAGCACACATTGGAGGTGTGCCCGGCCTGGGCAAGCGAGCGCAGCGAGCTCTGCGCCGAAGTGGGGATAGATCTCTCGCTGCCGAGCGTGGTTCGTGCTGTGGTTGACAGCGAGAGATCGTGGGACGCACTCCACTCCTTTTGCGAGCGAGTTATGCTCGCGAAGGAGGCGGCGGAACGTGACAGGGAGGACACTACCACCCTGGCTATCCGCCGCAGGAGAACCGGGCGTCGGAGGGCGGCTTTTTTAAGCCACCTTCCCCCCAACATGGGCCCAAGGGTGGCGGACTCGGGGGAGTCTGCTGCCCATCAACACCGGGCCCGAGTAGTGGAGCGTGTGTTTCCGCACGCTACTCAGGAGGAGACGGCGGAGACAAGAGCTCCGGTCTCTGCCGTCGACGAAGAGGAGGCCTCCGATCAGGCCGTCGCTGCTGGATACGCGGACGAATGCTTCGGCGCCCCCGTATATCCAGCCGGCAGCGACAGGTAGGAACACCGTGGGGTTTTAGTCAGTAGGAGTCTGACATAACCCGGCCGCTCCCCCCGGAGTGCCCGGGTATCCATGAGGATTTCCCCACGTAAAAAAAAAAAAAAAAAAAAAAAAAAAAAAAAAAAAAAAAGTATGTAAGTATCTAATTATAAATTCAACATTAGGTACACACTTAATAATATTCTATGTTCAAAATTAATATTTACAGCTGGCTAAGGATTGTGCCTACTAGTAATTTATTTTAGGTATTTAGGCGGTTTGATGCTTCACTTTTAATTCAATATAAAGATTTCAATATTAAGATTGTTAAAATATGTTATTAATCATCACCATAATCATCACCCTATAATGTCCCACTGCTGAGCACAGGCCTCCTTTCACAAATTAGGTTGAAAGGGAATGGGCAGATACTCCACCACGCGCGCGTGTCCACTGCGAATCGGTGGAGGTTAGTTGATTTTGCCTACTGTTGGAGTTTTCAAGTCACTCCAATTACTAGCCACAACGGGAACAACGGCTTTACTTGCCTTCCGAAGAACGCGGCGGAAACGCTCGATTTGAAATATCACTAGGCGATCACTCATCCCGACCACGACGGTGTTAGCTTAACTTTGCCGGTCGATTAAGAATATAACACACTAAATACAAGGAATTATGCATACAACCCATATCTTATAAGACTAATAAATATTTATTTATTTTAAGGGCAACCAAAAAAGTATATCAAAGTATTTTGATTAGCATACAATCCACGAGAGAGCTACTCACACTCTATGAACTATTAGTGGACGTATTAAAGGCTGATTCTAAGACCAAAATAAATGTATCGATTAACACATTTTTGTATCGAATAATAAATCATAATAATTATTATAGTTTAGGTACTCACTAATCGATATTTTCTAAGAGAAAGTGAATGATTCCATTGCGAATACCTTCGATTAAACTGGTTCTTAATATCGGAACGCAATTTTTATGGAGGCAACAGCTCATCGATACATTGATTACTAGTCTCCGATTCATTTACATTGATTGTCGGGTACGTTTTACGTACCATTTAATAATGTAAACGCCAGATGCATTAAGCGTTGTCTTTTAATACTTAATTATCTATAAACGATTTTAATCTCTGATATTACAGCAGTGAAATTATTAATTAAATTTTTAAGGCAATGACGGGTTGTGATCTTGAATTATTTCGGTGAAGGACATCTTGCGGAAACCATAGCATGGTAGTAGCAGTTGTACTAAGGTTGTCGGGATCTGGTGCGTCCATGCTACGCGAACCGAGCATGGCCGAGCCACGAACCAACAGGATTCGTTCGTTGTTCGCGTAGCGTGGACGGACATGCGAGGCCCAAACGAGCTTTCGGATGGCGCTCTCTGCGCTTCGCCCGAAGTTTTTTTACGAACACGGAGGGTTTCGGATCTCTCTCGTTGTAACGTCTACACTTGACATCGCGAGGAACGAACGAATTCGGTTCATTCGTGAATCGTGGCTCTTCATCTCCGGAATTAGGTAAAATAGCATCTCAGTTCCGGTTGTAAACCCTCCGATATTGCATGCCCTTCATAGGTAGCTGGCTACCACTCTCACCTCTCTCTCTCAGCAGCAGCTACACTTGAATTCCTTTTTAGGATTTGTACTTATACTTTTGGCTACATCATCACTTAATTAACATAGTGAGTTTATGGTCAAATACAAGTCTATTCCTTGCATCAGCTCAGTGTTAATTAAACTTATTTTAATATTCGAAACCTACAGGTATATTAATTATTTCATAATATCACAGGAATCGCAAGGATATATTTATACAACGCTGGGAAAGCTGGGAAACAAGCATACGACAGCCTGATCGTAAGGGGTAACCCCTAGTATAGTGTATTATCTATGGAGTAACCGTCGACTATAGACACTTGTAACACCCGGGGCACAGGCCACTTATTACCCGGATTATTAGTCGGCGTAGCGTATGTATAATAACCCTTTCCAGTATTCAGCACGGGTGGCGATGGTTTAAAGTAAACCATTCCAGCATTCAGATCTGAGAACGATCTGAGCTCGGGTATTAAGAAATATATTAGTAGTTAATAATGAATGGGATCTGAGTCGCGGGAGGAAGATGCTCTCTGACTTCGCGTACCATAAAGAGGCAATTTTCAGAACATAGCTCACGGAGGAGGTTTACAAGTCGACGCGTATATTTTTTTTTATGTATGATCACGCATAACTTTTTGCAGAGTAGTCCGATTTTGATTATTCTTTTTTTATTGGATCTCAAAGGACCTCAAAGAGCTCTCTCCTACCTTGAAGGTGGGAAAATAGGGGTGATTTATTGTGCACTCACAGATTTGAACGCAATCCTTATAAAATTCAGGTTATAGGTATTCAAAATTCTATAGAGCTTGTTTTTCTCTTTTCAGTTATTTAAAAGGTTTATTATATATTCAGGATAGGTATATCTAATAATATTAACAAAATTAGGTTTAAGCGTAGAGTTATTTTACAAAAAATTTTTTTATAAAAATATTGCTTATTGGTATAATATTTCTATATTATAAAGTAGAAATACGAATACTTTATAACACTTCGGATTCTCAGAAGTATCCATCTTAAATCGTATCGAATCCAATCGAATCATCATCTAATCCAATTGGTAATCGCTACACGATACGAATGTTTAAATACGGGTAAATAAATAAAATTGCGCCGATGTAGGTAGAAAAATGTATGTCAGTGTGTTAACTTGAGTACATACATCGTCCGGCTCCGATGTAGGTACTAGGGTTGTCGAACTACAACTGTCGATGCAATAAAAATATTTGTTCAGTGATCATGCAATCCTTTATAATTTTTGTAACTAAGACTATGATTTATTAATAAAAATAGCAAGTAGCTTTGTGTAATGCCCTTAAAGATTTTACGGAGATATAATATAATATTTTTTGTCGTAATAAAAATACAATTTTATACATCAGATGGTGACAGCCCTAAAAACATGAATAGGCCTAAAATAGAAGTCACGCGTGTTCTTGAATCGTCACTGCTCTTTCACTAAACTTAATATTTATTTAGGAAAATTTTATTCGGGTGATGTCAGAATTAATTGTAAGCTTTGGAAAGAGTGATATTGTTATAATTTTAGTGTTATAATGATTAGATTGTTATGTAAGAAGTGTTGTTATTTGTAAATATATAATTCTGTCATATTACTTACTAAAAACATTATTCAAACAAAATTGAATATGTTTGAGCTCAGTGTAATAAGAATTACATGGAATTCTCTCTCAGAAACCGTCTACTAAAAATACCAAAATGTTGTTGTACGATCTCAATGCTTCCGAGAATCCATTCAAAAGGTTCGAACTTGATATTGGCTCTCGATTTTTTAAATGTCAATTAACGTCGTAAATTTTTATCCAGACTCCTCGGTAACAGATTCAATTTCAGATAACCACGTGTCTTTATATTTAATTTGTTCACATTTAACTTGTATCGTATTACGATTAATGCTTATTACAATTTCTATGGACATTGCGAGAACACCTTGTTCCACAACTCATTTAATGAATTGAAATATAACTGCATTAAATTAATTCATCACGGAGGCGTTATTAAAAATAATACGTGCGAATATTTACGTATTGGTTACTTGATCATGATCTGTAGGTATAGGCCAAACAGATTTAAATTAAACTTGGTACTTACCTAAATAGATCGTACTCACCTTATTAACTCATTTACTCAGCTTAGACCCTGCTCATAACGTACTTATGAACTTTATGGATTGAAATCAATGCATAAAACGCCACGTGTTCTTAATACCCTAGCTAGGTATAACATTATATGATAATTTTGGGCACTGCAGAAGACGGATGACAGACAATTCCATGCAGCTGAGATGAGGATATTGAAATGGATGTGTGGGTGGAGTGACAAGAATGGATAAGATAAGGAGAGTACATAAGTGGAAGCTTAAAAGTAGCGCTAGTAACAGAAAACTTGAGAGAGAACCGTTTATCGTGGTATGGACATGTTATGAAGAGGAATGAAAGTCATGTGACTAAATATGTATGAATATGAATGCGGATGGATATGCGGGAAGAGGAAGATCGAAAAAGAGATGAATGTATAGTGTGAAAGATGATATGGGTAAGAAAGGAGAGCATAATGCTGGTATTACGGATAGAAGAGCAGAATGGAAGAAGCAGACATTATATCGGTGACCCCATGTGATTGGGAACAGAGCAGGTAGATGATGAACATATGATACTTTTCATCCCGGAAGAACAAAAGATTCCTCGAGAGTGCGAGTAAAACTTTGAAACGGAAGAAAGTAAAGTCACGGCGAATAGTTTTATCAGAGAATTATGGTTCAGGTAGGCTGTTTTTCTACCCCAAACCGAATGGTAAATATTTAATAAAACGGCCTTCACTCAGCAAATTAACGTACAGTGAATTTATTTAGCAGAATACCGTTTTATCTGACCATAGAGTGGAGCTGGATTAAGAGTATTTTCAAAATTGAATGAACCAAAAATAAATGTTAGGCATCTAGGATGAAAGTTGAGTGTTTTTTCTAGTTTATTCTTCAGAGCGTCTCAAATTACAGAACTCAAATAGATTGCAGGGCCAACTGTCAAATTAACACGTCCATCGAAAGTCGTACATTGATCCCACGTCATAGGTTATGTCGCATCAAAAGAGACGAAAAATGTTCAAACATGTAAAACAAACAAACCGAGCGTTTCGGTCACAGATAGCGAAAGCTCTTATTGACACGATGGAAAGTAAGACCTTACAATTTTCAATGCCACTCTTAAATTTTATTATGACCCTTATGTTTTAGTTGGTAAGGTTCACAAAGTAGATGATGTTATTTTGGCAGCATACCATCACACTGTAGGCGGACCTTATCGACTATTGGACATATTTAGGTTGAGTACTCGTCTTTAAAATTTGAGTAATTTTTTTCATAGGATGTATACCTTCTTTGTGAGGACTGCCAAGTTCCAAGACCAGCTTTCAATGTGCTTACATCATGTGCGCTAAAGTTAAGTGTAAATACAATCGTAATTTTGAGAAATTTGAAGCATAAATATTTTTCTAGTTTTACTCCGTGCATTTTACTCCGAGTACCAGAAAATCTTGAAAAGGCTTTGGTAATGATCTATTGATTGCCATTTAGTGACACAAATAGATTTATATGGCTTATCGTGATCTTTAAAATCTTGAATGTAACTTGAATGTAATAAGGTATTGCAGTCGGGGACAAACCAATAACCTAAGTATGAGTTTTTTTTGTAATATTTTTTTATCCCCGACTGCAATACCTTATAACATTCAAGTTATATTCAAAATTCTATAGATTAAAGAGCTTGTTTTAATCTTTTCAGTTAATTTTTGTTTTACGCAGTCGGGTTTTTTGTTTCTTTTAATAATTTAATTTATTTCAGACTTTTTTGTTTTATACAGAATGAGTTGGTTGTAAGTATTAGTAAGTAAATGAGCGGTACGGTAAAGTAACGCTAACCACCATCGCAACTCTGTGAGTTACGTACGGTAACCGCTGTACCGCTGTACTGTTCTTGCATTAATCTTGGTTTTTTGCAGTTTACGTCAAAATGGTAGTATTAAAGTATTACAATATATACATATATGGAAAGGGCTGTTCACAAGCTTTCATTTGATACCCATATTGTTACAATAGCGTAATTTTTGTTTTTAATACCCCCCCTCTTTTTTTATCCGTAGACGCCATATAAAAATAATATACCCTATGACACTCCCATAGTTCAGACAAATCTAACGACACCTCATATGCTCAAATCCATCAAGCCGTTTGGGCTGCAGAGCGTGCCAAAGAAATAGACATACATACATACATACATCATGGACCAAATAGAATAGGACAAGCAAGCTCATACAAAACGGCGTAGCACCGTTGCTTAGTTCTCGTACGCTCTGTAGATGACACTACGGGTATCGAATCAACGATTTTTTTATGATTTAAAAGTGAAACGCATTTTGAAGATAACTTTATCATTGAATCTCATTAGCGATCGTTATAACGCAAAAGGAAACCGCTAGATGGCGTTGTAATATTGCACAATACGCTACGTACTCGGAGGCCAATAGAAAATTTATTCATATATATCAACAATAAATGATGCTAATATTTAATTAAAACTATTTACGTGTAACACAACAAAAAAAAAGGAATACAAGTACATAAGAAATATTGTAGAAACAATGAAAAATTATTATATTATTATTATAATCTCGTGCAAAAAAAAATATGCAAATAATGCTATCATATACAACACCATCTATTGATGTTCTTAAAGTGTATTGCTTGGATTTTAATGTACGACGATATTAGCGCTCCCGTGTTGTTTTTTGGCAACTTATATCATACTCAAAATTAAGCGCCATCTAGGATTAATACGAAATTAGGGCAAAGTTCCGAGACACGGTCAAATGTATGGCGCTTGTCACTCCAGACTTTACTCCATGATACATACATACACTCGAAAAACATAACCCTCCTTCCGGGTCAGTTGGGTAAAAAGATAACTGAATTTCAATTACAAAATATACTATACTTACTACCTATACTTTTTGCGAGAAGTCTACATTGTAGTCGTTCATTGCTCGGCTCGTGCTCGCTTCGCGTAGCATGGAAGCACCATTAGATTTGGTTTTCAGACGCAGTCTTTTATATTACGTATATTTCCGTAATAAATTGTCAGTCCCATTAATTAAACCAGGGCATCTTGTATAGCTCACCATCTTCTTCTATATTATAAAAATCAATCCCTTTTTCCCTTGGTCACGCCATAACTTGAGAACGATTTTACCGATTTCATCCATCTTTTTTTTAAGTTTTCTAATACTCAGAAGTTGGTAGAAAAAAAATCACGATTGGGTAGGGTTGGTATCCCTTGGGTACTCGGGGGAAACCGTGGGGTGCATCTAATTGCTCATAGAAGCACTGTATATACTAGCATGGCAATAATCATGTAAAATCTAGTGGGACCTACTAAATATACTGAGGGCGTCGCGTCGCCTTCAAAGATTTGTAATGGATTCTGCTTAGTCATGTGTGTGCGGCCTAGGTGTGGCCCCGACACTCAACGCATTGATGGCTTGCAGGTAACCGGTACGTTGCGACGTATTACAGGAAATTTGTAAATCTTGTTAAATCAGTCGTTATTTTGATTGAAAATGTTTGTGAAGTTTTATTTATTATCGGAAATTAAGCTAATTATTTAGCAGTTACGCCTTGTGATTTCATGCGCTTTTGCGAAATATTTTTTTGTTTCAACCTTTATGATAAATGTGTATTGTATGTAGTGCTTTTGTGTACCTCAAAATAAATATATTTATACTAGCTTTAGCCCGCGACTTCGTCCGCGTAGATTATTTCTTTTTTATAGACATGAATCATTGTAACAATATAGAGCTTTGTTCATGGCTATAGCCCGCCACTACGTGTGATATTTGACAAAAGTTCAGGAAGATTGAGAGCTTACATGCGAACATGCCACATAAAACTGAAACAGTCCTGCCCGATTTGAAGAAGAAGATCTGAAAATCTACCGGCAGAAATATGCATACATACACTGTCCGATTAGCTGAAGAAGAAATATGTTTTTTTTGGGAGGTGTCGAGATCGGGATTATTTATCTAAAATTACGCCATGAGACCTATCCACAAATTCCTCAACCATTTCATGACAGCTGAGATATTTGCTCATGGCACACGGACAGACAGACGAATACACCTATATCCACAAGTTCCTCAATAATTTCCAGACAGCTGAGATGTTTCTGTCTGTCTGTCAGTCTGAGGAGAGAATTTGCCTCCTTATGTGTGTACCACTTGTACAACGGACAATTCTCTGAAGAATTGTTTGACTTGATGCCCACGGGCTACCTTCTACCATCGCAACTCTCGCCATCGACGGGGAGTCCATACTCATATATTGGAACCGAAATGGTTTGTACTATGCGGTTTCAAAGGAGTTTTCTAGCGCGTAAACTCAGGCTGTGGAATGAGCTCCCCGCCATGGCGCCAGGGTGTGAAGATATTTCTTTATGGTCGGAAAGCACGAGTGATAAATACGGTGACCGCTTACCATCAGGCCGGCCGTATGCTTGTTTGACACCTTAGTATTAAATTTAAATAATAATAATAATTTAAAAATTACCCGTAGAAGACAGACAGACAGACGGATCGACACGGGCGGAGATCTATCCAAAAGTTCCTCAACCAGACAGCTGAGAATTTTTCTCGTGGCAGACAGACAGATAGATGGTCGGCAGTAGGCTTCTTAATAACATGATACACGTGTACATTATTTTACTTGAATACAAAATTATGTGAATGAACAGCTTAAATACAAAATTTAATCCCCCTGTTCACTCATTAATGGATCAAATTCCAACAACACCGATATTCTTTGCGTTAGTTTCCAAATTTTAATTATATTCCAAGCTTATATAATAAATTTAGTATACTTCCATACACAACTTCATCCCTTTTTTACCCCTTCGGGGTCGGAATTATCGAAAACGCTGAGGCACATATAAATTAATTTTCAATCATCAACCTAAACACAAAATTTGAAGGTCCTAACTTCCAAACTGATGGACTTTCATACAAACTCGCATCCCATATTTTACCCCCATAGGGGTGTAATATTGAAAAATCCTTCGTTAGTGGATACCTACACTTTATAATTATAAATTTAGTGATGTTTACTATGGAAATGAAAGATTTTCGTATACAACTTAATCCTCCTTTTCCCTCTTCGGGGGTGGAATTATCACAAACGCTGTGACAACTTTACTTTAATTTTCAATCGTCAGCCTAAACACAAAATTTGAAGATCTTATCTTCAAAACTGACGGACTTCCATACAAAATTTCATGGCCTATTTTTTCCAAAAAAATTCCAAAAATCTTCTTTACTGGATGCCTACACTGTATAATAATAAATTTAGTGAAGTTTATCGTAAAATTTAAGGCAACTTCATTCCCCTTTTTCCCCTTTCGGGGGTGGAATTATCATAAGTGCTGAGATAACTTTACATTAATTTTCAATCGTCAGCGTAAATACAAAATTTGAAGATCCTAACTTCAAAACTGACGGACTTGCGTACAAACTTTCATCCCTTATTTTACCCCCTTAGGGGTGGAATTTCCAAAAAACCTTCCTTAGTGGATGCCTACACCGTATAATAATACATTTAGTGAAGTTTACTTTCAAATTGAAGGACTTGCATACACAACTTCATCCCCCTTTTCCTCCCTTCGGTAGTGGAATTATCACAATCGCTGAGATAACTATACATTGATTTTCAATCGTCAGCCTAAATACAAAATTTGAAGATCCTAACTTCAAAACTGACGGACTTGCATACAAACTTTCATCCCTTATTTTACCCACTTAGGGGCGGAATTTCCAAAAATCCTTCCTTAGTGGATGCCTACACCGTATAATAATACATTTAGTGAAGTTTACTTTCAAATTGAAGGACTTGCATTAACAACTTCATCCCCCTTTTCCTCCCTTCGGTGGTGGAATTATCACAAACGCTGAGATAACTATACATTAATTTTCAATCGTAAGCCTAAACACAAAATTTGAAGATCCTAACTTCAAAACTGACGGACTTGCATACAAACTTTCATCCCCTATTTTACCCCCTTAGGGGTAGAATTTCCAAAAATCCTTCCTTAGTGGATGCCTACACTGTATAAGGTATCTTTGTGCAAAATTTCAAATCTCTAGGTCCAGCGATTTGGGCTATGCGTTGATATATTGCTTACAAACTTTCATCCCTTATTTTACCCTGTTAGGGGTGGAATTTTTAAAAATCCTTCTTTTGTGGATGCCTACACTATATAATAATATATTTAGTGAAGTTTACTTTGAAATTGAAGGACTTGCATAAACCACTTCATCCCCCTTTTCCTCCCTTCGGTGGTGGAATTATCACAAACGCTGAGATAACTAAACATTAATTTTTTATCGTCAGCCTAAACACAAAATTTTAAGATCCTAACTTCAAAACTGACGGACTTGCATACAAACTTTCATCCCTTATTTTACATCCTTAGGGGTGGAATTTCCGAAAATCCTTCCATAGTGGATGCCTACACCATATAATAATACATTTCATGAAGTTTACTTTGAAATTGAAGGCCTTGCATACCCAACTTCATCCCCCTTTTCCTCCCTTCGGGGGTGGAATTATCACAAATGCTGAGATAACTATACATTAATTTTCAATCGTCAGACTAAACACAAAATTTGAAGATCCTAACTTCAAAACTGACGGACTTGCATACAAACTGTCATCCCCTATTTTACCCTCTTAAGGGTGGAATTTCCAAAAATCCTTCCTTAGTGGATGCCTCCACTATATAAGGTATCTGTGTGCAAAATTTCAAATCTCTAGGTCCAGCGGTTTGGGCTGTGCGCTGATATATCAACAATCAGTTTATCATTTTATATATTAAGATTTTATTTATAACTAGCTTTAGCCCGCGACTTCGTCCGCGTAGTTTTTTTTTTCTAGATATGATTCATTGTAACAATATAGAGCTTTGTTCATGGCTATTGCCCGCCACTACGTGTGATATTTGACATAAGTTCAGGTAGATTGAGAGCTGATTGCAAGCATGCCACATACAACTGATACAGTCCTGTCGCAAATAAACTCTAGCAAATATCAGAGTTTTTCCCTGTGATTTATTAATAGCATTCGCGAAACAAACCTTGATAAGGAACTGTACACTTTTAAATTAAACGAAGGATTTGGGATCAATGGTATACGCGGCACGAAGACTGTTTCTCCTCTAGCAGGACCAGTTAATATTTTGGCCTCAATAACATTGCGACGGAGAGCTGTTACTTGAAGTCTAGTTCCACAGCCCAATTTTGGAGGCCGTATCTAATCATTATGAAAGGAGCACCTACATATGGATTACCCGGCAGATTAAGATCTAGTTTAAAAATTGAACAGGATAATTTACCGACTCATCCATATCGACCATGGTGGCAACAACCTTCAAATGAATAAATCAACATTTCATTTATCGCAGCGAGTTGGTTATTTTTGGGAGTCATAATGGCTCTCTCGCGCATAACCACTCTATCGGTTTGTGTTCATTGTAACATCAGTATACATTTTATTTATACCTAAGTTGGTATTTGTATCAACCCATATATTTGTGGAAAGTTTACGTTCCCGATTTGAAGAAGAAGATCTGAAAATCTACCGTCAGGAATATGCACCGTGTATGTATGGGAAGGTGAAATATGTTTTTTTTTTGGGAGGTGTCGAGATCGGGATTATTTATCTAAAATTGCGCTATGACACCTATTTCCTCAACCATTTCATGACAGCTGAGATATTTGCTTATGGCACACAGACAGACAGACGAATACACGGGACCTATATCCACAAGTTTCTTAATAATTTACAGACAGCTGAGATGTTTCTGTCTGTCTGTCAGTCTGAGGAGAGACTGCCTCCTTATGTGTGTATCGCTTGTACAACGGACAGTTCTCTGAAGAATTGTTTGATCTGATTCCCACGGGCTACCTTCTACCATCGCAACTTTTGCCAGCGACGGGGAGTCCATACTCATATATTGGAACCGAAATGGTTTCAAAAGAGTTTTCTACCGCGTACAGTCAGGCTGTGGAATGAGCTCCCCGCCGTGGCTTTCCCAAAGGAGTATAGCCAGGGGGTCTTAAAAAAGGTGTGAAGATATTTCTGTAGGGTCGGCAACGCACGAGTGATACCTACGGCGACCGCTTACCATCAGGCGGGCCGTATGCTTGTGTGACACCTTAGTATTAAATTTAAATATGAAATAATAATTTAAAAATTTCCCGTAGCAGACGGACAGATCGACGGGCGGAGATCTATCCAAAAGTTCCTCAAACAGACAGCTGAGAAATTTTCTCGTGGCAGACAGACAGATAGATGGCGGCAGTAGGCTTCTTAATAACATGATACACGTGTACATTATTTTTACTTCAATACAAAATTGTGTGAATGAACAACTTCAATACAAAATTACATCCCCCTTTACACCCCTTAAGAGTTCAAATTCCAACAACACCGATATTCGTTGCGTTAGTTTCCAACTATAAGCTTAAATAATAAATTTAGTATACTTCCATACACAACTTCATCCCCTTTTTTACCCTTTCGGGGTCGGAATTATCAAAAACGTTGAGGCATAAATAATTAAATTTTCAATCATCAACCTAAAGACAAAATTTGAAGGTCCTAACTTTGAAACTGATGGACTTTCATACAAACTTGCATCCCCTATTTTACCCCCATAGGGGTGTAATACTAAAAAATCCTTCTTTAGTGGATACCTACACTGTATAATTATAAATTTAGTGATGTTTACTGTGGAAATGAAGGACTTTCATATAAATAAATAAATAAATAAATATCCTGGGACATTCCTCACACACGGTCATCTGATCCCAAACTAAGCAGAGCTTGTTCTATGGAAACCAGATAACTGATATAATACATTTACTACTTTTTGTTTGTAAATACATACTTAATATACATAATAACACCCAGACTCAGGACATACAGACATGTTCATTCACACAAATGCATGTCCTGTTTGGGAATCGAACCCACGACCTGCGGCGCTATAGGTTAAGACTCCACGTCTTAACCAACTGCGCCAACTGGCCCGTCAATACAACTACAACAATATACAACTTAATCCCCCTTTTCCCTCTTCGGGGGTGGAATTATCACAAACGCTATGACAACTTTACATTAATTTTCAATCGTCAACCTATACACAAAATTTGAAGATCCTGACTTCAAAACTGACGGACTTGCATACAAACTTTTATCCCCTATTTTACCCTCTTAGGGTTGGAATTTCCAAAAATCCTTCCTTTTCTGGATACCTATACTGTGTAATAGTAAATTTAGTGAAGTTTATCGTGAAATTGAAGGCCTTGCATACCCAACTTCATCCCCCTTTTTCCACCTTCGGGGGTGGAATTATCATAAACGCTGAGATAACCTTAAATTAATTTTTAATCGTCAGCCTATACACAAAATTTGAAAATCCTAAGTTCAAAACTGACGGACTTGCATACAAACTTTCATCCCCTATTTTACCCTCTTAGGGGTGGAATTTCCAAAAACCCTTCCTTACTGGATACATATACTGTATAATAGTAAATTTAGTGAAGTTTACTTTCAAATTGAAGGCCTTGCATACCCAACTTCATCCACCTTTTTCCACCTTCGGGAGTGGAATTATCATAAACGCTGAGATAACTTTACATTAATTTTCAATCGTCAGGCCATACACAAAATTTGAAGATCCTAACATCAAAACTGACGGACTTGCATACAAACTTTCATCCCCTATTTTACCCCCTTAGGGGTGGAATTTCCGAAAATCCTTCCTTATTGGACGCCTACACTGTATAAGGTATCTTTGTACAAAATTTCAAATCTCTAGGTCCAGCGATTTGGGCTATGCGTTGATATATTGCATACAAACTCTCATCCCTTATTTTACCCTGTTAGGGGTGGAATTTTTAAAAATCCTTCTTTTGTGGATGCCTACACTATATAATAATATATTTAGTGAAGTTTACTTTGAAATTGAAGGACTTGCATACACCACTTCATCCCCCTTTTCCTCCCTTCGGTGGTGGAATTATCACAAACGCTGAGATAACTATACATTAATTTTCAATCGTCAGCCTAAACACAAAATTTGAAGATCCTAACTTCAAAACTGACGGACTTGCATACAAACTTTCATCCCTTATTTTACCCCCTTAGGGGTGGAATTTCCAAAAATCCTTCCATAGTGGATGCCTACACCGTATAATAATACATTTCATGAAGTTTACTTTGAAATTAAAGGCCTTGCATACCCAACTTCATCCCCCTTTTCCTCCCTTCGGGGCTGGAATTATCACAAACACTGAGATAACTATACATTAATTTTCAATCGTCAGCCTAAACACAAAATTTAAAGATCCTAACTTCAAAACTGACGGACTTGCATACAAACTGTCATCCCCTATTTTACCCTCTTAGGGGTGGAATTTCCAAAAATCCTTCCTTAGTGGATGCCTCCACTGTATAAGGTATCTGTGTGCAAAATTTCAAATCTCTAGGTCCAGCGGTTTGGGCTGTGCGTTGATATATCAACAATCAGTTTATCATTTTATATATTAAGATATTATATTTTATTTGTTTTAATTGATATAAGTACAGAAGCTATGAGCTCTTAGAATGTGCATCTCAAGTTGTTGAGACAATGTTAATTATTAAGTAAGAATAATAGCTCAAAACATTTACCTATAGATCAAATTTTCTAACGACAATATCCTTCCCTTTTCAAAAATAAAAAAAAGTTAAATGGGCTTGCGTTTGACCTTCGACTGACCCCATGAGGAGTTAAGACGAGGCCGAGGATGTAGCACGCTTACCCAGAAAAAGCCTATTCACTCTGGCCTTAAACTCACTCTTAAACTCATGTGATATTAAATGAGTTTAAGAGTGAGTCACATTAGAATGGCAAATTATTAATTCACTTCTGAGTAATAGATATATAAAAATACGCATTTCCAAAGGCGTCTTCCGAACTGGTGGTAACTTCAGTAGCTTTGACCATCATTAAAAGGAAAGGATGGCTGCAAGAAATTTGAAAAATTGATTTTTAACATATCTTTTGCTGTCACGTTGTGCCCGAGCTATCCCGCCCGAAGGCGATAGGGACAAATACAGCTTGGACCGATTATACCTATTTAAATTTGACGAAATCGCTATTTCTTAATCCCCGGTTTTCTCCTCCAAAACTGAACCGATAAAAAAAAACAGAATCATAATAAGAAGGGCTATTTCTGTCGGTTTTCCTTTGTTTTCTTATATTCGTCAAATTTGTTCGCTGGACGTCTGATAAGGCCGTTAAAATGGTAAGTTTATGTGATTTTAGAAGGCTCCTAATTCTTATAATAATTTATTTATGGAGAAAAACACAACCGAGGGACATACAGTGGTACCTACAGATTGTATGGTAAAAGAATCTTTGCTCTAGTGTAATTATCCAGAGTGGAAACTGAGGATTACGTTTGTATGGAACAAATGCCACCAGCACCTCTTAAGTGACCTATCTAGAGCCTACATTGAATAACCATAATAAGGAGCCACTTGCATTAAGTGGAACCAGTATACCCGATTTTCTTAATACTCTCTTGTGAATGTCTTGTAATGTACTTACCATAATAATAATTTATTTCATATAATAATTATTTCATATATAATATTTCAAGATTAAAAGATATCTGAAATATAGTGAAAGGCGTGGGAAACTCGTCAGAAGCGAAGCGATGTATGTAAAATCGAATAATATGGCAAGTGTTGCATCGCCGCTTTCGTTATACAATTTATCGCCCCATTGTCATTGGTTTTAACCCCAAAGAAGATAATATTTTAATGATTCAATTACCTTGTGTCATTTCGTGATTTTACAAAACTTTCAGACTCTATTTTCTGACGATAAACGTTAACTTTCGCTCCATGTAATGAAATATCCTAGAAATATTTATGGGTATAATGACTATTATTAGGTACTCACTATGGCTACGCTTTGCGTGTCGTTAGCAACATGACAAGTCTTTATGCTGAGCAATTTAAACACATATAAGTTATGTCTTCTGATCGTTTTTTGGACGAAACATAAGCAGCCATGACAGGTTAATACCAATTTGCTGCCAAATATATAATGGTTTTGAATGTTGATTTGAATAAATAAATAATCTTCTATTCAATATTTCCAGATTTCTTTTATCATTAAAACTAGTTTGTTGTAAAATCTAGACCACAATCGTTACCTTTTTGTGAGACATATTATTTATGAGGACAATCACCATGTTTTGTAGAGATCGACTACAAATTGAACATGCAGCTACTTAGCTGTGCTGCTGCTAATCTAGATAAACATACTGCCTGGATTCTAGTCTAGATAGTAAACCTACTTACTAGATATAAAGTGAGCCTAGTAAAGTACATTATAATAATAATTTGGTAAGGGATGATTCCTGGGAAAAAAAAAATGTAATTAGTCCGTCAGTTAGATTATCAAAAAATATTGGACTTGTATTTTTTGCTTTACCAAATCATTAAAAATTTACAAAGATAAAGCGAGTCAAAGTCCGGGAGTGGGGGCTCGTGACGTCACTTTACAGTAAAAAGTTTTTGTTTAATTGACAAAAGATAAAATATGTATGTAATTTGATAATGACGGAATAAATAGGTTTTTTTGTCATCTAGCCTAGCATCTAGCCTTTGCGAAGTATCGGTTATCATTCGGTATACAATAGTTTCTTTAGGTTTAGGGTAGTTTGTATATTGATTTGTAAGTAAATAATTGGACTGTTTTACAAAAAACTTAAACCGACTTCAAAGTACACTAAGAAGTAATCAAATCCTGAGCTGATGACAATGGGACCAAACGGGAAGTCTACCCTTCCAGACAAAAAAGAATTTTCCAAATCGGTTGATAAATGACGGAGTTATGAGGTAAAATCATAAAAAAAAAAAAAAACAAGCGAATTGAGAACCTCCTCCTTTTTTTTAAGTCGGTTAAAAATTGTCAATATTAATTTAGATTTCTTACTGATAGGTTGGTTATTCATGGCACCATACATTTATTTCAGATATCAGAATAATATACGGATATATCGTCTATCCTCCTTTGATACATAAAACTTACTATCAAATCAATTTACTGAGATACAATCTTATAGCAGCGATATTAATATGGCAATCATAAGTGCTCTGGAGTTATCAACAATCGATATTGAAATATAAACCTCGTTCCACCTCACATTAAAGTTCACAGCTCTGCAGTTTTTATGAGAGCCTGGTACTATATGGTGACGACATAGGATAGTGGAGCCTCTTAGAAATGCTCGTGTCGCATCCGGGGCGGCAGGCACGCGACACCCGCACGCGCGATTTACTGCCATCACATCGTCGATATACTGAATGTATGTGCGAGATCTTATTGAATTCTCGGTTTAAGAAAATAGAAGATAAGTTTTATATCAGCTTTAATATAGCAATGATGTGTATTATTTTAATTTTAAAACGATAATGACGTATTAAATATTCAAGCGTCTGCAATGTGTTTCACAAATTACCTATTTAATATCTATTTAAAGCGGGCTATTCCCACACAAATTAATATAAAAATGTGGTTTGTAGTTGAGCTGCAAAAATGTTGACAGATTAATTCACATGTTTTTTATTTTGAAACTTGCCCAACAAGATTATCACGCATGTTTCCGCAATTAAATACATCTATAGGTGCCAAGCTAGTCTTCTGCATTTTTTTTATGAAAATCACAAAGTTCATTTTCACTATTATATTTTCAGCGCGAAAATATTTTTAGCGTAAATCGCATCTATTGTCTGTCGTATAAGCATCATCCATACGTGTACGTATGTGATTGAGTAGTGCACAGTGCGCAGTGACAACAGCCCACTTGCGCGAGCGCATCCTACTAGCGACCTTGCCGACCGACATGCGATGAGCCCCGAGATTTCACTTCCTCTAGATGCGCGTCTAAAAAAATATCTACATCAGTTGTAATCGTAATATACGTTTCCCGCAAGAACCTCCCCTTAAGGGGGATAAAATGCAAAGGCCATGTACCCAGAGAAGCCACCAATCTGAAAGACCTGGTAATTACATTCAGTAACTCTACTAAATACATATTAATAAATAACTTATCTTAAATTAATAACCGATTAAAGTCTGTTGAACTTTTCAAAGTTTAACAACCAGATGTAAATAATTACTCGCAAGACGTTTAAAAATGCCAGCTATGTCTATCTATACACTTATAATATTATTTGTTTTAGTAGAAGGAAAATAAATGTTTTCACCAAACAGAATGTATCCGGTAAAACGTGTCCTGTGTATAACTTTAACTATGAAGCGTGGGAAAATATTGCTAGTTTCCGACTTTCGTTTTTAAATATTTCATTTTGTTGGAAGTACAAGGGATGTCTGTGATGAGAGGTAGAGCATACGCAGCGTTTATCTGCTCATAGAGCAGCTCGATTGGGGAATTATCTCCACCTTTCAAAATACCTTTTCTTGCGGTACAATCAGGCCGTACGCTTGTTTACCGACATCATGGTATAAAAATTATACAACCAGCCAAGTTCAAGTCGAACTCGCACACGGAGAGTTCCGTACCTATCGTGACTATTAACTAACTCTACTATGACAAATACGTACAAAAAAGAAGACGTAATAGGGTCCCGCACCCTTAGGGTACGGAACCGGGTCGCTTACTTCTGCCATGGCTGTCACACGCGTCATACTTGTGAACAGGTGCTGCTTGTGGGGGCTGGTCTGCTTAAGTTTGCTATTTATTGACTTATTAAATATTCATTCAGTCTACTTTGTAATTTTGCCGCCGCGCCGGGGCACGCAATTGTTTTCAGTGCGATTAGAATGTAAATATTATGTAATGAATCTAAGCTTGTTTTGAAAAGAGTAATTGCTGAGTTTATTGCCGGCTCTTCTCAGCAAATGCAACCTTCCGAACCGGTATTAGAGTATTAAAGTCAGACTTTTCATAAGTGCCTGCGAAGGTCTATTTGAATAAATGATTTTGAATTTGAATTTGAACCCTAAAATGAAAATTTTAAGGGAATTATTTCTATAGATTTTATTTGATTTCTATTGTAAGCTACGCGTAGTTTAGGCTGTGTGTATAATGCCCCGGGATTTTATTTATTTGTTTCCAAGGGCATGTATGACCCTCAATAAAATTCTTAACACAGTAATGTCACGTTTCGATGACCAACTCAAGATGTGCGTTGAAATGTCAATCAGTTACACTCGGTCGTTGAGCTTTAATTTTTGTATATAATGTAGAGAAAGTTACTTGTTTAATGTGCAAGTCTCATATGCATTGAAATATCACGAACCTTTAGATGTTACCGCTCGATTTTAATTTACGAAATAGACCCTTTTGGAATATACCTGATATTGAGCGAGATCTCAATTTGAGAGGGGGTAGTAAGTAGTACCTGTAATATCTCCAAAAAATTACTGTAGGTAATCTAATGTCATTGCTCTAATTCAATTTGAAACAACCACAAATACTTTATTTCTAACTTACATCAAAATACAATCTATACAGGATTATTTGTAAAACACTATGAACCTCTCAGGACTAGGAATATTTTAATTCAGCGCTCAAAATTTTACGAACTCTACGCGTTACAAAGGACTGAGTGACAGTGCATGGGAAGCGTAGGAATTGAAACGTGTTGGAAAGAAAACCTTTTTTGGTAAGTGTATTTATTATGTGTTGTAAAAAGTCATAGAACAAATGTTGTTGTTTATCTATCTTCTATCTATCTATATCTATATATATAAAAATCAATGCCACTTTTCGTTGTAATTTTATAACTCAAGAACGGGCTCACCTATCCAAACCAAATGTTTAGGCTTTGTTCGGACTATTTAGTAGATGGTTTATGTGAAGTTTGCATAAAATCGGTCGAGCAGTTCTTCATTTATCACATTTTTTGTAACAAATGAATTCAATAAATGGCGGATCATTTTGATGGGGATTTGAATGGGGATTTTGCTGTCAGGGTAGGGTAGGGTGGGGTAGGGTAGGGTAGATTAGGGTGGAGTAGGGTAGGGTAGGGTAGGGTAGGGTGGGGTAGGGTAGGGTAGGTTGGGGTAGGGTAGGGTAGGGTAGCACCACGCGAACGAAGTCGCGCCGGGCAGCTAGTGATGTTATATAATGTGATACAGTCCTTGAAAGTTGTTAGTGTTTTAAGAATAACCCTGTATATGGAAAATTTCCTAGAGGATGCGGTACCGCTGTAGCCAAGCTAATGCGTTGGTGAAAAAAGGTCCGCCCGCTGGTTTCACGAAGCCTTGATGAGTTTTGGCGATAAAGTACGAGCAAATTAGTGATCATCAGACCCAACGGTCCCATGGTCTCGACTGCACAATGCATAGACAAGTTTCCTAAAGAAATATTTTGGTATTGAAAACGGTTCTATTTGCATTAAAATATTCTTTGCAAATGCAGTTATTAGGACGGAAATAGGTTACCTATCGAAAATCCGCAAGAATTGACCGGTTTCTAACAGCAATTAATGACACCAAAGTTACATAATAGACCTGCTAATCATTTGATGCAAAAAACTTCTTGCGAGCTATTGTATTTGCAAAAGTCATGCACGTAGTATTACATTGTAAGACGATGTTTCACTCAGTACTAGTCGTGATCTCTAGCGGCACAAGTAAGATCGTAGAACGGGTTCGATATTTGGTGAAGCAAAACACAGTGAGGACACCATTACTCGGTGGTTATTTGTACTGCCTTCGTGGTTACCACCCTGAAAATATGCCAAGAAACACCTACCGATATACTAGTTTTACCTAACCGAAACATAATTTCTAGACTAACATCAAACTGCGTATTTTAGCTCAAACCAGTATGCTGAAAACTTTCAAGCTAACTTTAATATGCATTTCAATTTCAAACTTTGCAGAAAGGCCATTATATTTTGAAAGGAACAAATTATAATCTCACGTGAACCTGATTTTTACTTTGTTATTATGTATAGCACAATCATTTGTAATATTTGACTGGTTTTGTCCTGTGATTTCGTATTGATAAAGACAAATAATTCCCTAATGCTTTTGTGTACAACGAAGTAACATCTATATACAGAGTGTTTTTTTTCGAGCCAGTGTGTAACTACAAGTTTTAGAGAAAAACGCTGAAAGGAACCCCGAGCTGAATTTTGAAGAAAATGAAAATGCCATTAAAAAAAAGAAAAAAAAAATGTTTTTTCATTTTCTTTCAAACATTTTTTTTTCTTTTTCTGCTTCTACGTCACACACAATACGAACAAAATTATGTATGACAATTTTGGTCACAAGTTGCTAGAAGTTATCAAAATTTACCTCTAATTGTTGGTCAGAATGCTAAGCGCTAATTCTTTATGGCTAAACATAGTGAGGTCCTGCGAGATCAGCTCTACCTCGTCAAACATTACGCAGGATAAAACCAAGGTCAAGGAAAATATTAAATAATATTTTGGATAACTAGCAACTTCTGAGCAAGATTGACATGAATAATTTTGTTCGTATTGTGACGTAAAAGCAGAATTTTGATATTTCTTTTTAATATCCTGTATATTTGCTGATTAGAGTTTAGTAAATAATTATACTTTTATGTAGGCTCACCACGCAGTAAATTTAATAGTAGCAGAATACTGGGCTACTGCTACAGCTTACATATAAACTGTGGCACTGACACTTTTTATGGAACTAATGACAAATATAATAGAAATGCGCACAGTAACGTACTTGTATAAGATATGTATATTTTATTCCGTAGGAGTGGCACTGCCCAACCTAGACTGTGTTCTGTAGACTGAGGCTGATATTAGACAAATCAACGCCATTTTAGCTTTCTAATACTGATGCTCGGTGTCATCTTACAATAACAGGATCACCTTCTATTTTGTATTCGCTACCTAGATTATCTAAATTTGTCTTTATATAATAATTGTAATTGGTTTAAATAGGTTTTTTTTTTATTCTACTTAGTCGGTAAACAAGCTACGGCCCGCCTGATGGTAAGCGGTTACCGTAGCCATATGGACGCTTGCAACACACGAACCATCGCTCACGCGTTACCGACCTTTCACCCCTCCCCTACGAGCACGGGCAACCTTACTCACGCGCAGGAACACAACTTTACACAACATAAAGTTATTTGGCTGCGGTATTCTGTAAGGTGAAGGTACTTCCCCAGTCGAGCTGCTCTTTGAGCTAATAAACGCTACGCTCTACCTCTCTAATTTAAAACTACTTGTGTCAAAGTATTTTAAAAATTTAATTAATTATCTTTATCTTGAACTACAGTTGTCATTTCAATCAGTTGTTGAGCTTTGATTCTAGCTCACATATATTCAAGATTCCCATATTAATTTAGACGCGTTTTCAGAAAAATTTTAGTCTCAGGATGATGTCACACCTTCTGTTCAACTTAATCCCTTGACTTGCGGTTGAAAAATAACAATTGATTTCTATTGTTTTCCTCGCCCGCGTGATCGCCAAACAGTCAAAGGAATAATACTACAAACTATTGAACTTAAACTGTCCAAATAACTTTTCGTAGAAGATTTGCACTGTCGTAAAAGTGTCTTTATGTATTTGACATGTAAAATAGTTGCAATTATGCATATTAATATGGTAATAAAATAAAATATAAAATTTCGCTTTTATCACAATCAGGAGGAACATTAATGTTATATTTAAGCAAATGAGTATCAATTTCAATATTTGTTCAAGCAAAAGTATATTTATGATAAATCTTTGAAGACAGAAAGGACCAATTCTTTAAAAAACGGCCAAGTGCGAGTCAGTCTCGCGCACCGAGGGTTCCGTACAAACCTGTAGGTATATAAGTAAATGATAGTATAGACCTGAGTATTTGATATGAATTTCAATTTATGACGTATTAAAAAAAACTACTTTCTAGCTCTTGTTCAAACCAATTTTCGGTGGAAGTTTGCATGGTAATGTACATCATATATATATTTTTGTTTTATCATTCTCTTATTTTAGAAGTTACAGGGGGGGCACACATTTTACCACTTTTGAAGTGTCTCTCGCGCAAACTATTCAGTTTAGAAAAAAATTGTATCAGAAACCTCAATATCATTTTTGAAGACCTATCCATAAACACTTATGGGTTTTATTAAAAAAAAAAATTTGAGTTTCATTTTATGGGGAACCCCTAAAATTTATAGTTTTTTTTCTATTTTTGTGTGAAAATCTTAATGCGGTTCACAGAATACATATACTTACCAAGTGTCAACATTATAGTTCTTATAGTTTCGGAAAAAAAGTGGCTGTGACATGCGGGCGGACGGACAGACAGACAGACTTGACGAATCTATAAGGGTTCCGTTTTTTGCTATAAATTGTCTACGGAATCCTAAAAACGAGTTGACTCTTGGAAATAAGCTATAGGTACCCAAACGCTCCTTCTTTCACATTCTTGCCATCTGCATTCAGCTCAGGCGTAATTTTGGGTCGTTGATCTCAGTTTCAACTCATCTCCTTTACATCCCAAATTAACATTATCCTATTCCAACAAAAACTGTTTAAAATATTGCTCATCTCAATATATTGTTTTTCAAGCAATACTAAGAAAATGAGTGGCCTCCCTGATGTGTCGAGTGCGGGACAGTACTAGCGGCTTACTAGACAACGTACTATACAGATGTGATTGTCCAGTTGTGTGACGCTGGAACACCTTACACATGGGGTGCAGGGTCGCACTTGTTTATCTGAAATAATAATGTATTTTCCTTACTAACAAAGTTTTTAATCAGGTACTAACAAGATATGGATGAATACTATCAGAAAAAATGAATAAATAAAAAAAAAACGTTAGCTCAAGGTGGAAATCATACAAGGTCATAAAAATACAGACCCAGGTACCAAACGTTTGGAATTTGTAAAATTACTGGTAGACTTTGGCTTCCATCTCTCGTTGTTGATGGCCGTTGTGGATGTAAACAAACTGGTGGTGATGATGATTGATTTTAGCAAGATTAAAATGATTAAATTCCCATCAAAATCCAGCCACACAAAATAACTCAAAAGGTATACAGCAAAGCTGTTAAGACTGATAGATAGTCAGATAACATTCATAGTTCAGCAAGGCTACTACAGATTGAATGTTGATTAGACTGTCATATTAGTAGCAAGTATATCTGATTGCTCGATTGATCAATCATCTCTTTGTATCATGGATGCGGCTGTCAGTGCCACGATTGTCATCGATGATTGCTGTTTGGATTCGAGTATCTGTAAGTCTGATAGTATGTTTGATTGATAGGTAATTTACGCTTCTTGTATTGCCTAGCTTATTTTAGACTTAGGAATTTTTAGTAAATTACTCAGAACTGTTTATATTTTCATTTGGAAGTTAACAGTACTACTCTTAAGATTAAGCTTAAATAGTTTAGTAGTTTTTAATTATAGTTTTTTTTACATCAAAGTTAGAAAAGAAGCTTACATACCGCGTGGTTAGCGGTAACCATAGCTTATAGATATTTGCAACATCCGAGTCATCGCTCACGCTTTCCTTCGAAATGAGCTCTGGCGACCTCACTCACGCGCAGGAACACAACAATATTTGGCTGCGGAATTGTGTAAGATGGAGGTACTTCCCCAGTTGATTTACTCTATTATTCTTTGTTAATATTCTATTTCTACTATTTTTTTTTATACAACTAAGTCGGTAAACAAGCATACGGCCCGCCTGATGGTAAGCGGTTACCGTAGCTATATGGACGCTTGCAACACAAGAAGCATCGCTGACGCGTTACCCACCTATCCCCCTCCCCTATGAGCTCTGGCGACCTAACTCACGCACAGGAACACAACTTTACACAACATAAAGTTATTTGGCTGCGGTATTCTGTAAGGTGGAGGTACTTCCCCAGTCGAGCTGCTCTTTCAGTGAATAAACGCTATGCTCTACCTCTCTCAAAACTAGTACTAGTTTACATAGATGACCAAATGGTGACAGAAATTTATGATTGCTTCATGATCACCACTGCTAGAAACTTATGTTATACTAAGTTACTATTGTTGATCAACGGAAATGTTCTAAAACCATTATGCTGAATGATTGCATTCTATTGTACTCCGTCAAATCTTATTTAAATCTATGTAATTTCACAGTCTTTTATTCACAGCTGGGATTAAGCTTTTGACAATAAGATTATCGTGAGTGAAAACGTTTGCAATGTTGGACCGCGTCAAAATATATGAAAAGAGACTTTTGTGGCAGTTGGACAAGTTATAAAAATTTCTTATCGCAATATCTTAATTTTTATTGACCATTGTATCGATGCTGGCATATTGGTCTGATGTCTTTTTAAGAAGCCGAACAAGGATTCCAATGACAGCTTGCATTTGTCACGGTCGAGTAAATTTTAATACGTTCTTGCATTTTTGTTGTTTATGAAGAACATTTTTTGTTTTATGAATTTGTGTAAATGTTAGGTAGTCGGTATGAATCTGATACATAATTTTCAACAATCCGCCGTCGCATTTTTGATTGATCAACATCATAATATGATCATTAATCAGACTCACTGTCGCATTTATAATATTAGTTGGGATATAATCCTGAAGCCTATGATCGATGCAAATGCATATTTCACGAGTACATTGTATGTAAAATTGTGTGTTGTAGTTTTTATAGGGTTCTCTATCAAATATTTAACTATTTAAACTTCATAACGGCGTTGTAGCACTTCGTAGCAATTTTGAAAACAATACTGATGGCGACGGTACAGATGAAATAAATATGTTGTTATTATGCGAACATAATTGTAATTGTCAGATCACACTCAAGTCAATCATAAACCATAAAACGCAACTGACTCCAGAAAATGGATGGAGATGTATGCCTTCTGCTGTAGAGTTCTGCCGATGACCTTACGCACTTCATTCATCACTCAAGAAATCGCTGCTTAATTCCGTCGACTCAATCAGTTCAGAAATTTGGTATGTATGTAGGCAGACTTTCTCCGGGTGAAATGGGTGAGAGGAGGGGGACGCGACCTTGTTAGAGGGAGGCTGGCTTTACACCTGCGCAGTAACCACTTGTCACTCTCCGTCTGGCGCGCGCGCACCGCCGCGTTCGAAATTCAAACGCGTAGCCGCGCACGTGCGTTCGAATTCCTCATTTTTCGAAAACGAAAATAAATTACCTGTGGGACAGTTTTTGTGTGCGAACTGTGAACGTGTGAGTGCTGGACCACTGGGTGCTTTTGTTTTTCCTTTTTTGAATTCGGAAGATTGAACGGTATGTTTTCTTTTTATTTACTTTAAGGGTAGTTTCAGCCTGGAAGATATACATGTTATAAAATATAACTGAAGTAAAGAAGAAAAAAGTTGGTAAAAAAACAAATTAATTAAAGTTTGCGTATCACCAATATGCGTAGAGAAGGGCAACAACCCGTTGCTACTATCACCATATGAATACTACAAGCTTACTTACCTAAATACAATATGATGAGGTATTTGAATTGCAAAATTGCATATGTAGCTTCGTACACGGACGCGTCCGGTGGCGTCCGGAACGGTGTATTCAGAGCGAATCGAACGAATGTCGGTCAGAGTCGGTGGCAAGTGTGTGGCCGCGCAGCCCGGCCGCCCTTGCACTTCCGTGAACTTTATGAATGGCCGCATCTGTACAGTTGGTGTCACTGAATAATATGGAAAGTTTACGTTTCTTATTGTAAGATTTAGTCTTTGAGAAATCTAACGAAAGTTAACAAGTAGCTTTCAATCTTCTCACCCCCAATAAGTAACATGAGTATCGATCATATGACCTAATAAACTTTTATTTCAACATTATTTGTGTCTGCTTGTACCTGAGTCTGGGTTCAAATATGTATTTATAAAGGTATACATTAAAAAGAAATAGTAGATATATGTAGTGTATCAGTTATCTGATTTCTATAGTTTCCGTAGTACAAATTCTGCGTAATTTGCTTAGATGGCCTTTTGTGAAGAATGTCTCAGGATATTAATATTACTACTTAATGATTACCTATCATAAACTTTCTATTAGCTGATTACATGTCATTAAAGCTCTTACTTATACACCAGGCGAATATAAACAATCTCCTAACATCAAAGCGCGAGACGCTTCGTTTCGCTCGGCGAGCGGCGCGCGGCGTCGGGGGCGCCCGCGCATTGCGTAAACAGACGCATCAAGCCGTGGACATTGCAATTCGAGATGCAGGTAGCCTTGACAATTGCTCGAGTCATGAAGAGGCTAAACTATTTAAACTGTTAACTCGCCTTTTAATATTAATCAACAACATAAATAAACTGAAAAAAGAAATCGTCGGCCAAGACCGGACTAAGCAACGAAATTGTTGTGCTTAACCAGTGGATTTGGGTACCAGTGTATGTGCTGCTATCTAAACAGCAGAAGATAGATCCAGATAGTGAGCAATAGCCCGCGAGAAGATAGTCCGTCCCGCAGCAATGAGGCATACGATGTAAGGAGGTGGAAGTTAAGCCCACATTATGGACACCAGAAAACTGATAAACATTTTTTTTAAATCATATTTAAAATTATAATTATACTTTGACCGTGAACAGACATGTTCAGGCAAGGCAACCTTGTTTTGGATGGGTATAGAGCCCACGCCATGTGTAACAGGTGAAGTATCAACCTCACCAACCAGCCCTTCAATTAAGCCATCATTTGACTCGTCTGGCACCTTGTGTTGGGTCATACGAGTAGATACACCATAGATGCTTCTACTTCTGACCATTTAGTATCTGGAATGAGCTGGCCATTACAGTTTTGCCTCCGCGCTAGAACATGAGAGAAGGTGTTGAAGGTGTGAAATTATGGAAATATTATGCGGGGTGAAAGCCCATTATGATGGTGATGATAAAGATATTGAAAAACAAGACATGCAAATAAATGGGATGTAGTATGGGAGTAGGCACAATTTAGGTTATTAAGATAAAGAGGTAAATAAAATACAACTACGACTTATGCAATGAAATGATATAAGTATAAATTTTGATCCAAATAAGCCAATAGAGTAAAGTTGTAACATCGATAACATTGACGAACCATTCAATTCGCTTCATTAGAATTACACGGTCGATTTCACAGACGCAATCGGTCCATTTTACGATTCACATTGAAATTTCTTACTCGATCGAACCTTTTGTAGAGCCTCTTCGACTCAATTGACCGGTAAGTACGTTGGTTCCGTAGCTAATTACTTACTTAGTTGCCAACTTCTTTTGAGTAAATCTGTAGACATTATTTGCAATTCATTAAAAAACATATTTAAAATACTCGAGAAATTGCATCATCATCATCATCATCAGCCTATAATGTCCCACTGCTGAGCACAGGCCTCGTTTCACAAATCAGGGTTAAAGGGAATGCGCAGATACTCCACCACACGTGCCCACTGAGGATCGGTGGAGGTAGGCTAGTGGTCAATCTACTGTTGGAGTTTTCAAGGCGCCTAGAAGGCATCCAACTAGCTTAACGACTATCACAATTAAGTGATAACCGGGACCAACGGCTTTATCCAGGTACCGACCACGACGGTGGTAGCTTAACTTGCCGATCCATTAAGAACGGCGTATCATGCTACACCACGAGCGCTTCATTTGCATATTCTTTTATAATAAAAGATACTACATGTTCTAAAAATTATGCGTATCAGATAAATATTAAATACTTATTCAATGATCAACAATAATGATCAGTATTAGTGATGCTCACTCTTAGATTCTATAAACTATAAAAAAAATATTAAGGTGAAAAATAAACAAGCCTTAGTTGGAGAAAGTTAAGACCAAAATGCATGTCAGAAAGTTAAATTGAAACAAAAACTGAAACGGGTTAATCTGGATTTAATGGGGTTAAAGAAATGTATCAGATCTTTGATAAAGGAAATACGGCAAATTAAAAAAGTCAAAGCATGATATCCAAGCCAATATTATTTAAGTATGAGGATAACTAGGAAATGTCGTTATTTTAAACACTTTTAGCAGGGGATATAGCGGGGGTGCTCTTGATGTATCTTAGTATCAAAACATATTAGTGTCACACCTTCATAATTTGATGATTTGTCTGAATTAGTAGCTGAAACATTATTTTATTCAATTTCTTCAAGTTTCTTTATTATGGTAAATTCTACTGATCTGGTCAAAGCTTCCACATACATCGGAGACTTTTAAATAAGCTGTTAATGAAATAAACAGGAAACATCAATGGTTAGCATGCATGTGTCGGTATTCGTTTAATCGCAGTTTAATCGTTACGGTAATGGGTGAAACTCATCTCCGGTACCAAGTACTATTGGTTATTCTGTGTCTCCGGTCATAGTAGGTACTTCTTTATCCATGGCCGTCCTATTTATTTTTGTTGTAACACTTTCTCTAGTTAAAATAAGATTTATTGATTCCAATTTGTTTGGATTATGCTTTAATAGTTTTCGGATGCAATTCTTATTGTAATCAGTAGGCTTACATTTTAAATTCTGGTCGTCATGCTTCTTTAATATCAGTAGTTACCTACATGTTGTTCATGTTTTCTGATGTTTATTAAGTCTTGTTAAACATAAGTAAGTAGGTACCGGAGACTACATAGTCTCATAAATACATCCTAATCAGTGTATTTTCTTACTTACTTTTCTAACATTTTTAAAGATTGCACATAACATTATGTTTTTGCACAACAAATATACACAATATAATATTGACATCGTGGCTACCACTGCTGCCGATTTGCAAGGTATCCATCAAGCTGGCACCTCGTCCTCTTTGGAAGACCAAGCTAATGCGATGGCAAAAAACGTTATGTCTAATTAAACTACTCATACCACCTTTTATGAAGATGCTGTACCTTCAAGGGCTTTTATACATTATTTCCAACTTCAATAGGACCCCTTATCTGCTTTCTCAATGTGAAGTACCCATTGAATATAATAATTATCAAGTAAAAGTCTCCTCTTAATTCATCCATTATGAATGTGAATCACGCGCAACAAAGTTTTCATTACAAGCGTGAGAAAATAGTTTCTGTTTCTAATTAATATTTAAATGTCGGAATACGCCTTTGTTTAGGTGTAGTTTTTAAGGCTGTAAAATGGAAAGTTGTAGAGCAACTTACTATTTCTAAATAAAGCGAGCAGTTTTAATGTACACAATTTTTGACGTTGCACCAATTCAAGAGAGATCTGTTCAATATCGGACTCATATCAATTTTAAGGCAATAATACCTAGACAGAAACTTGGAGCTCTGGTCTCTCTGATAGCAGCAAAATAATTCTCATATTGATAAAAGTATAAAAGTAAATCTATAACAAATATAACTAACAATATTCATAGAAGTAAAAAATAATATTAATTAACATAGTGACCGATAGACAAACTTGCATGTATAATATACAAGATACAAAACCAGAATCTATGGAGAAAGTTTATGGCACGCCGGGTCAGGCAGACGAGACTCGAAACATGAGCTAACATTTATAATATTGGTGTTAATAGATTATGTTTATAGGCAACCACTGGCCGAGTATCTGTGTGTGTAAAAAGGTTATTTGTGTCGGAGCTTGTGCCTGAGTTTTTATCGGGTTGGAAGATATTATCGACCAGGCAATTTTATGAAGCATAATCATAATTATGTCTAGATGCTGATTATTTTAAATATGAAGTATTTGATTAGATATTATAAAAAATGTGATTACCTTTAGCTTGGTTATTCAGAAGACTTCTGCTGATCTTGGTGAACCTTGCTGATCGATAGCAGCGACAGTCCCGATGTTTGTTTTTATATTACAAGATTGTATTTTGTATTTATAAAATAAATTCCTTCAATTCTGATTTAAACATAGCATACTGGATAAGAATGGAGACCAATTTTGCAAGATGGCAAAGATCAGGTTAACTTCCCATTAGGTGATCCAAAAACCTGATAATGTCAAGATTCTGGATGCAAGGTTCAACACCGCTTGAGGATACCTATGTTCAGATCATCGTGACATACTTAATTTATAAACTAACTCACAAATCAATTACCACGAATAAAAATTAAGATATAGGTACCGAGACTACTTACTGACAATACGCATTCAAATAGTAGTTAAATAATTTGACTGTTTTACAAAAAACTTAAACCGATTTCAAAGTACACTAAGAAGTAATAAAATCCTGATCTGATGACAGTGGGACCAAACGGGAAGTGTACCCTTCCAGACAAAAAAAGAATTTTCCAAATCAGTTAATAAATGACGGAGTTATAAGGTAACAAACATTAAAAAAAAAAAAAAAAAAAAAAACAACCTAATTGAGAACCTCCTCCTTTTTTGAAGTCGGTTAAAAAACAGTAACAAAAATCCGATGAACATGAAATAAAGACATACAATCATGCCCTCCGGGTGTCGAATACTAGAAAGGCTGTTTTTTTAACCTGTCACTTGACGTGTACGTCAATGGCAATCGTTTTGGTTGTCAATCAGGGCAATTGGAGTGGAATAGCTTTTCAAACGAGCCGGTATTTATGTCGATCGATAAACATTGTGATTTAATGATATGCGAGTTAATTTGTCTTCATCATCATCAGCTTACAGATTATCATTTGTCTTGGATGTTTTGGAAACGCATTTCTCTTGTTTGTCACATTTTTTTACCACATAAGTATATTATTTATGTCATGCTAGTAGTTGAGATAATTTTGTTTTTTTTTTTATACAACTTAGTCGATTAACAGGCATACGGCCCACCTGATGGTAAGCGGTTACCGCAGCCATATGGACGCTTGCAACACAAGAAGCATAGCTCACGCGTTACCGACCTTTCCCCCCTCCCCTATGAGCTCTGGCGACCTTACTCACGCGCAGGAACACAACTTTACAAAACATAAAGTTATTCGGCTGCGGTAGTCTGTAAGGTCGAGCTGCTCTTTGAGCGAATACACGCTATGCTCTACCTCTCTCAAATCTCTCTCTTGGTATAAGATATGTAAGTAATGTTGTTCAATCAGTCCATAAGCTTAACTTAGACGAATGTATTTAGTTATAACAGGATGTTTATTCAGTAATTTACAGCACACTGATATTATAAATGCAAAAGTAGCTCTACTAGGTATATCTGTTTGTTTCACGATTAGTAATCCCCCGAATCAAACTTGATAAAATTTTACACGTAGTGCCTGATGACTTAAGGACATAGAGGACGATGGGTCGTTGTGGTCACGGCTCATCGTGCGATAGCACTGCGAGGGTGATGGGGGAAGATATCACACTTTACTGCTTGGAGGCTCAAGAATGCATTTTCTAGGAGAGCCCGACTCCTTCTACAGCGTGGATGACGACCACCGTGGGGTGGTATCCGGTACGAGTTCGGCATAACTCGGCCTCTCTCCCCGGGGCGGTTGGGTATCCCATGATTCCCACGCAATTCGTCCACGCAAAAAAAGGACATAGGCTACCCGCAGAGGGCTGACTTTAAAATATCGAACCGTAATTTATTCGATAAACTACCCTGTGAAGCATTAATGTTATGAGCAGAATATCGTAGCGGTTTATATTGCAAGTGAAAGGATTAAAAGGACCACCCATTAAGCGGTATTAGGTAATGTAAAAATAATCTTGAACCCGTTACGAGCCAAACCGGTTTCGGTACAAATCGGTTACGGTTCGCAGCGAAAGTGTTATAATTTTTACACTGCCACTTTTGGCTTTATCATTTTCGGTTGCCTTTATCAACTTTAACGATGATTACGTTTAATTAGGTTTTTATTTTTTTATACTTTATGAAGTGTGTGAAATATATTGGATGTAAAATGTATTATTAATATTGGGTGTGAGTGGATGCTTCTGTTATGATTTTTATAACAGAAAGACATTATTAACGTAGATTTACTTTGTTTAGTAAGTAAAGTAACTTGTGTTTAAATAAAAATAGTGCTGATGCTGATGGGATGATGATAATTACTTGCTAAAAGTTTCACAAACTACATAAAAAATATCTCAAGAACATAGTATTCAAAATATATCTTTTTGCCTCTCTGGGAACAAATAATTGAATGGAAAGCTTAGCACGAAGCCTCTAATTGACATTAACAAACGATCTTTTGTTTTGCACTACTGTATTTACTAACTCACTTGTTTGTCGCCTTAACAATAAGTAACAAATGGTGGAACAGTGACAAACTAATGAACTGACATGTTGGGGCAATTACAAAAGTAAATAAAAATAATGTTCACTTGTATTTTTTATTTAGCTAAAAATATTGCTAACAACTTGAATAGGCTTGAGAATTTTCTAATGAACACTTATTCAAATGTGGCTTCTTTTTTTAAAGTATATTTAACAAATTAAAAAAATATTATTAAAAAAACCAGAAGAGCGAAGAATTTATTGAAATGCGTTCTTGTCATATGTTGATCATTTTGGGTGACAGAATAGCTACCCTCTTCAGTATAGTACAACGACTCATTATAGCAAAGCCGTAATAATGCATTCCGCTTTTGCGGATCAATCAAAACAATTATCTACTTCCCCTCAATTCCATATCGCCGTCGCTAATCTAAATAGAAATCTCTTCTATTCTATTCTATCAAACAATATTAATAACTTCCCAAGATATTGTTTGCTTAGTTTTATATTGCCGAGAGATATATAAATATAAAAGTGAAATCCATTCGATCCATGAAAACTTTCTTCGTTTATTGTATCGTTCCGTTACGCCAACTAAATCTTAGCTTTCCTAGACTTTTTCAATGTGAACGAAAAAACATTTTCGAATAAGTCACTTTATATTGTATTAGTCCACAATAATAGAGCTTAAAATTTATTATCGGTAAATTAAACTCGTGCTATATTTTCACATAATAAAAAGACATGCTGATTTTAAATCACCAATCATATCAGGTAATTAAATCAGAGACTCGCTTACCATATACTTTGAATCAATTCAGTTATACGACGAAGTCGGTAATCAAGTTTACGGCCCGCCTGATGGAAAGCGGTTCCGGTAGCCATATGTACGCTTGATACACACGGGGCATCGCTCACGCATTACCGACCCTTTCACCCTCCCCAATCAGCACTGGCCACCTTTCCCACAGTGCAGGACACAACTTAAACTTATTTAGCTTCGGCATTCTGTAAATTATTTCCCCGGTCGAGGTGCTCTTCGATCGACGATTGATCTTCTTGTGTATCATCATCATCATATCAGCCCATGGATGTCCACTGCTGAACATTGATTTCCACTTCGAACGGTTCTGGGCCGCTTGCATCCAGCAGCGCCCAGCGACTCTGACCAGGTCGTTGGTCCACCTGGTGGGAGGTCGTCCCGCACGGCGCTTTCCAGTACGTGGTCGCCACTCGAGAACCTTCCATCCCCATCGGTTATCGGCTCTTCGAGCGATGTGGCCTGCCCATTGCCACTTCAGCTTACTAACTCTACGAGCTATGTCCGTCATCTTTGTTCTCCTACGAATGTCCTCATTTCGGACCCTGTCACGTAGAGAAATTCCGAGCATAGCTCGTTCCATATCTCGATGAGTGACTCTGAGCTTATTTATGCGGGCAGCAGTGAAAGACCATCTTGTGTATGGCACACAGGAATCTATAAAGCGAAGCTATTATGAGGGATAGGTAGAAACACTTGCACTTGCCCAATGTAAGGTCTCATATTTGTCGGACTTCGGTAGGATATATTTTGGAGAGTATGCACAGGAACTGTTCGATATCCTCCTTCCATCCTTATTTTGCCATCGTACCCCAAATACGTAACTATAACGTGGCCAAAATACTATTGCAATTGAACTCCTTTTGACTCGAAATATTGGCTTTATAGTCAATGGTCGTATACACTATACATAACTCCACCGTAGTAGGAGTCAAAAATAAATAAAACTGTAAACCTAATTAGGTATTCAGCAAAATTCCGACCACAACAGCGCTAACGTAATGCCTAGTAATGCTATTAGCATCTAATCACCCAAGTAATTAATATCCATTAAGTAACTGAACTGATCTGAAAGAAATACACCCACTAAATAATTTTGCATACCTAACTATAATTTCGATAATATGTTATAATAATCTTGATAAAGCTTTATTGATACTTATATTTTGGCAAATTAGACTTATTACCATGACGTGAAAGAAGTAAGACATTATAGATACGTCATTATTACTAATAGCAACTCAACTGAATTGTTATTATTTACTATAGTTGTTTGTTGAACACGTGTAAGGTAAGGCCGCCCGTAGAGCTTTTGACTGACCGCCCAATCGATTATAATTATGCAGGCAACCGCCCCATGCGTACGCGCTTGAGCGGTCATCGCGCGGCGAGCTTTTGTTAGTGTTGTTACTATGTTCCTGTCGATGTAATGTAATTTTTTGTAATTAAACTTAATTTGTAAATTCTGATAGTTATATTTAGATTAAATCTTTTGCTGTTTCATCACTGCTTATTGGATTTAGATAAGTAACTTTATCGCCCACGATTGATAGTTCAATTTATACCTACATATTTTGTTCATTGAGCTGCTAGCTAGTCAATTAAGTAGACAGGTTTGAATTAAAATTAATTGCACAACATTCCAAATCTTAATACCATTTCTCATTTGACAAAATGCGTGTATAACACATGGCTTAACTCCATAATCCGAGTCCGGTTGTCAGGTTAATCGATTATCGATATCGATATTAACACCGCATGTAAACATCGATATACTTGGGATCGCTAATTAGTTGGCCGGTGAAAGTTACCGACCGACTGACCACAATCGTATACCAGCCCGATGTTTCGGCGGTGCCGATTTTAGATCAAATCTACTTTCGTTTTTGACTACTCTTACTTACCGTTCACCACAAGTGTGAGATTGAAACATTGATTTATTTTGTACTTTACATCGTTCGACATTTGCATAGTGACTCTTGACCAGTTTTTTTACGGCCGCTTATTTCGAGCTGGGCGTTTTGATTGCAAATGGGAAATCATTTCGTTTATGACGATAGGTACCTACTTGATGATTTGAAAGGTTGTAAATTAGTTTGGATATTTATCGACATTGTTGTAATGAATAGACGACTGGTGAAGTCTAAAATGAATATAAATAAAACCTTTTTATGTACCTTTTTGAGCACGTCATATTATAAAAATTAGAACTATCGATATTATTATTATACCCTCTTTATTATTTGGCTATATTGATTTAAAATCCTCTCGTGCAATAATATATGAAAAAAAAACAACTGACGATCTATTGTTCCCCAATCATTCATCATCACCATCAGGTTTTTACTTCTTAATTATTAAAAATATAAGTACACATTATAATTTATAAACTTGTTGGTATGCATAAATGTACTTTACGAACTTCTTCGGCACTTCGGAACCGATACGCCAATGAAACCAATCTAAATAGGTATATACGATACTAAAGAGGAAGGTAAACGACGCCGGGGCCTGACGCGGGTCGACCTCACCGATGTATGCCAGCAGGTCTTCGATCTGGGTTTATGTTGCAGACGAGCGGGTTCCCAAGCGGTTGTGGGTGCCGTCGCATTGTCTCCGTCAATTAACTCGAACCGTTAAAATTTCCTAGGATTCCATGTGAATGAACATCACATATCTTGTTCAATTTTAATTATTATAATTATTTACATTGAAAAATTAACTGTGTTATAGTTTGCGTACCTAAGCTCGAAGGTCGTGTAATTTTAAACTTATGTTTTTTTATTTACTATTATAATATAATGTAGAAAAGAGAAATCACAACGAAACCAGAAAGTAACTTATGTCACGTGCTTCATAATATTTCAAACGGATTAATATGACACTTGTATGTAACATTAAGAACGTTGCATGCAATTAAAGTTCAGATACAATGCGCGAGTAAAAGCCTCAGCGAAAGCAAAAGTAAAATTTTCAAATGTCAATGACCGCTTGACGTTTGTCACGACATGAGATTTGACCAGTAACACGAATATCGACTGAAATCGTCACGTTGCGCTCGCGCCACGCCGCGCGCCGTCTCTTTCAGATCACATGATGAAAGCTTAAAGAGATATACCTGCCTCGCTTGCGCGTAATGAAATCACGCGGCTGTCACGTTGTGTTTGACAGGTTGACATGAATACGATACTTAGATCCTCGAAATACCAAGTGCAGTGAAAGTGTAAACAAATACTTTCGTTTAGACATTTTATGCTTGTTTTAAAAATAATTCAGTTTGCCTTTTCCACATAGGTACCTAACGTACCCATATCTTGCCACCCAGCGAAAACGCTTCTGTGACGTAACTAAGCATAAGTCCTCAGTATTTTGAAGGCAGAAGATTATAGAAGACGTTCGTTATTAAAAAGTTATTCACATATCCTAAATAAATCCTCTTAACGTTTTCTAATTGTGCAAACATTGCGATGTCTTAAATAAAGCTTGTACATAACATAACTGTATAATTACGTATCACTACATTGTCGCGAATTACTTTCAGTTTCGCGTGCGTCGGCGCAGGGTCAACGCACTCTAGATCTAGTACGGTGATAGGTCTCCCGCTCATTGATACTGTTTACATTCAGTCTAGACCGTAGACACAGACTCATCTGATTGGTCGAAACAATATTAGTAATGAAAGCTTGTTTATTTAAGTTGATCTCTTCACTTGTCAATGGTAAGATGATATGATGCTTTGGGTCTTTTATGACTTTCTTAATAAGAAGCTTTGTCGCATTTCAAGTTGTAGCTAAATGGTTCACAGCTAATAAAATAATAATTAAAGATGGTGAGGTGCAGGCCCTTAGGCAAGGGGGTTAGTATTTAGTTTTTTTTTATACATGACTATTCATTTGGGTACCAAAGCATATCACATTGTTGTACACATATGCATCTTTTACCTACCTAAGTAATATTGAATTTAGGTCAAATAATTGTATGAACACGTGTTTTTATGTTTAACAAACCAATTTCATAAAACTTCATCAGCACCCGATACATGGGTCCTGGCTATTCGTCCGTCACCCCCCGAATATGGGCCCTGGCTAGGGCCCTGCCCTGGTGAGGTGATAAGTATTAAAAAATTAAGCTGTTTACACATGCCCAATATTTTTACTTTGAAATAATAGAACTGAAATCAATTAGGTATGTATGGCTTTGTTAATTAACCACTTTGAATTTGACTATATTATCTACTCTATTTATAAAATAATAAGCTCGTCTAGTACTTGAAAGTTTATCTCCATATGTACGAGACTTGTTCATTCGTTTTGTGAGTAAGGAAAACAAAAAAGCGGCACTTGAATGATAGTAAATAATTAAGTAATAGGTACTTTATTAATGTTTAAAAAAAACATAGACTTCACCAATAAGATCTCCTTTCCAAAAACCATAAATTTCCTCAACAAATCAATTATATTTATTCATAAACATTGCAAAGGGCGCGTGCTAATCGGGTCAAGTCCGCAGTGAAAGTAAGTGGAGGCTGGAGGCTGCGCAAACGCACGCGTGAGATTCATCGCCCCGAGACGAGGGCGCGGGCGTTGGTAATGACTTTGAATAAGTCGTTGACCGTGTTTTAATTATGCTTACTCATTATTATTTTGGTTATTAATTTCAAAGAGCACACCATTGTTTTGTATAGGCACAATAACTAATAATACCAAGAATTTTGCTTTGCAAGATTTAACACCATTTGCCTGATTATCATTGTCATTCACATTTTTTTTAAGATAAGGTTCCGTATGTTCTCTGTCTTTGACATAAATTCCTCGAAAATTAAGTCCATATACCTATTTAAACTCACTGATCAAAGCTTCGTCATGTGTCATATTCACGTCACTAATGAAATTCTTACTAATGTTCCACAAGAGAGTACCGGAAATTAATCAAAAGATATACGAACAGTATATAAATAATAATTAAATAATAAATAGAGTTATAAATTGCTTGAGTCATTAATTCCACACCAACCTGCTTTGGAGTATAAAAATATTGCTTTGGTTATCAAAATTGCAATAAAACTCAGCTCAGGACACACCGCGCCCCTGCTAGTGGTAATAAGCATCGATTATTATATCGATAATGTGAGTTTATTACGGATTAATCGATTGAAGCGGAAGTACAACGTTCACTGCTCCTTTTCTTTGCACCAGAAGATCTATTGCGTAAGGAAATACCTACATTGGATTTAGCTCCAATTGTCTCGCATGCAATAGTCAAAGAGTTGACTTCGTTCCTGTGTGGCCCTTGATGATGAAATTTAATTCTGTATGCAGTGGAGCCCCATGTATATTTTGATGCACCTACCTACTTCTTTTAGAATCTAATTTCCTGGTATTTCTAACAACTTTGGAGTCACTAAAATTAAGGGAGAGAGTGAGACGATTATAGCTCAGTGGTAGTGACCCGGGTCGCGGGTTCGAATCATCATCAAACGGTTTACGGTGGTACCTACGGTACTGTATTAACCACCTAGCTGGCTACCACACTCAAGTTTAAAATCTGTCGCCAAGCATTTATCGGTGTGTGCCGACAGCTGCACTTGAGAGCCAGTTCCTCTAGCCTTAACATAGAAAAAAATATAAGAATGAATACTTTTAAATTGTGAATTTATATAAAATTGGTGTTAACCATACAATAAACCAAAAATGTTGAAGCATTCATCAAAACGATAAAACCTTACGCGGCACGCCCCGTAATTATACAACACAGTGCAACGCCGACCGCATACTTTACAAGCGAAAATGTACCGCAAAAACTCTAAAGATGCATTCACAAAGTGTTCCGGCACTTTCCGGTAAGTGTTTACTGGTACTTTCTCCCGGTGGTCCCACGGCCCACATGTCCTGAAGCGATCTGACTCGTTCAGCGGGAACGCCCAAAATATTCGGCGATTAGTCGTTCGGTGTGCCATGGCCTTTACTTTCCAACTTGCTCCTGCCAATTAAGCTTGGCTGCCAAACTCGATGTTGCCGAAACTTTTTTTATCCCCTAGTAATACAGTAAAAAAAATTCGTGCCAAGTTTGTGTTGGTCTTTTATTCTGTTAAATATTTCAGTTGACAGTATATTTGGACGTGATTTGATCCTGACTTGTATTAATTTTTAAGTAAGTTACTATTTCTGTTGATGTGACTTGATACTTATTTTACTCTTGAAAATAGAACTTCGAAATATTGCAACTGACTTAATAAATCTTAATAATCTTGATCCTTTCAAGCAGTCTAAATTTTCAGTCAAACTAAAATAAATACAGTTATCGACTATTCCATAAGTTTAGAGCCTAAAAAGGACTAAACCGAACAAGACATCAAACTTTTCCTTTCAATTAAGCAAGTAAGAGTTCCCATACCTCCGGAACCGCCTGACACAGTAACCCTTGAACTGCAGCAGTTTCTAATGTAAGGAGATGGTATTATTTATACACTGTCTCTCAGACAATGTCTAGAAATGACAAGCGGACAGTTGAAAGTAGAATGTGATCGATATTGTGATAAGCCGTATAGGTTTTGTTTGATTAATGGATGCCAAGTTAGTATTTATTACAGTGCGTTAATGTGTTTTGATCTAGGATCTTGTCAGATGAAGGATTGAGAGATGGTGTGATAGTGTAATCTCATGGCTTTATAATTATAACAATAGCGATTGGTAATGATTTGAAATTGTTGACGAGATGATTGCTTCACTTTTTTAAAAAGATAAATAGTTTTTTTTAATAATGCTTACATTATTGAAAACTGTGTAAATTATGAGAATTTATAAACAGGTGTAAAAATAAAAGTAAACATCAGTGAATGCACTAGTTTAGACAGATGAACTAGTAGCTGACTGTGCAGCTAAGCAATAATATGATTCTACATCGTTACCAGTATGTTCATAAAGAAACCAAATTCTCACTTTAATGAATCTGTAAAAATAAAAGTGTGAAATAATAGCAATTAAAATCTTTAAAAAGTATTTTCTCTCGTTATGTACATATAAAATGAAGGCTTTATACCGTGAAATTCTATTGTTCGTGTTCAACCCCTATTCTAGCTAAATTGCCATGACTGAGCGTGAAGAAGCTATACGACTTTCTCTTTCATTCATGTTTCTTATGAACCATTATAAGGTAAATAAAGAATTAACTATGAGTGTAGTCATGCGTTGAGATTATTAAACAATGAATCAAGAATCAACTATAAAAAGCTTTTTCATCACTAATTGTAGGCGTAATTGAGCGTCTTTGAAAGGAAGAGGAAGATTTAATCAATGCTGCAATATTTAAAGATTCCTTTTTGAGATATGATAGAGACTATATGGCAATAATGGTCATAGTGAAATAATTATATACATTTTGTGACAGTTTAAAAGATATGATAGAATGGTTTCACTGGCGGCGCATTTACTTGACAGTAATTACGTCAGTCAGCAGTAATACTACGGTTCTGTGTTGTGTAAATAGATTTGAAGCTAGTTCATCGCATGACACGAAACTAGTACCCACTGGAGGACACCTTTGTTTCGCAATGAAAATAAACATAAAACATTGATGTTAAACTACTTTTACTTAGTTAGAATAGAATAGAATAGAATAAATTTATTTCAGAAAATACGGTACTAATCTGTTCAATAAAAAAGTGGCCGACGTATTCTACCATCACAGATGGTGTAGAAATATTTAAAATTAAATTAATTGAATTCGCAAAATTACATAAGGCGATGATAGCTCAGTGGTAGTGACGTCGGATACCGAGACGAAGGTCCCGGGTTCGAATCCTACAATGAGCTTGAGCTTTCGGTGAAGGAAAACATCGTGAGGAAACCATAGCACGGTGGTAGGGTACTTTGTAGTACCCGTGTGGCTGGCTACCACACTCAAGTTGAAAATCTGTCGCCAAGCACCTATCCGTGTGTTCCGTCAGCTGCACTTGAGAGCCAGTTCCTTCTAGGCTTTGTGTACTTACCACCTTCGACCACATCATCACTTACCATAGTGAGATTGTGGTCAAACACAGGCCTATACACAGTAAAAAAAAAAAAAAATGTCTATAAATAAAATCATACTTGGGATCATTATGTGAACATGACTATATCCGATTTCTTAAGAGATTGTGGAATAACAAAAAGATTACCTAAATATCTTCTTGACAACAAGTTTTATTTATCAAAGCGTATCTCATAGGTACAATACAACCAGCGTCCCCAATATTATGGGAAACTGTACCAATTGTAAATTGTAATGCGAGGTTCGTCATGAGAATACAGCGATGATGGTTCCAAGCTAATTTCCTATGGAAATGAGGATTGTAATTACAATTGTATTGTAGTTGTAGATTTAGATGAGAATTAAAAGAAAGATTTGCGATTTTATTGTGTATTTGACAACCGTAACTTGCAAGTTTTTCTCACAGTTTACTAGGAAAAGCAAAGGAAAAGGTTCTGTGGACAACAGCATAGATACCATAGAGCTTAGATTACAGAATAAGGCAGATAGAGCGCGCGGAACACGGGAGTGAGGCCAAAAACGCAAATACAAATTAAAAAACACATACTTACCTGGTATTCGCTTTTGAATTTGTATTTGCTTTGTTTAAACAAAGTTTATTAAAAAGAAAGTGTTAATCGTGAAATAAAGTTTGTCAAAGAAAGCAAATACAATTCCAAAACAAATATAAATACCAGTTAAGTACATCTTTTTCAATTTGTATTTGCTTTTTTGGCCTCACTCCCGTGTTCCGCGCGCTCTATCTGCCTTTTGTTCTGTAACATGTGCCATAAAGTTACAATATTAAAGAGTGATAGCGTTAAACAATGTTACCTTGTTCGAAGTTGTCGATATGAATTCCTTGTCATTTGTTCCCGGTATTGATAAAAAACTACAAATTGGAATTCATTATATGTATTTTAGTGTCCACCGTGTACCAGTGCCCACTGACCGTAGGTACAGTACGTAGTACCCAACTAATATGGCTTACCGATGTACCTGCGGAGAAGATACATTTTCAAAGCGCGGGATATGCTATTGGTCGGCAGCTGTCGTCATGTTAGCGCGCGCCGTGCCGAGGGGCGTGACTTGCGAGTGAGACGGAAATTACAGCTGCAGTGTATTATGAACCTTATATTAGTGATCTAAGGTTGATTGTAAGTTTAAGCATTCTTTCGTTAATCTTCGGGGCAATACTTTAATTTCTGTGCGATCGAAGATTCTCGACGCGCCTTATCAGTTGGGTACTACTGTACTATATAGTACAGGCGCTCTATAATATTATAACTCTATGGTATATACCTAATCTAAATAGTAGCATCGTAAAGGTTATAGGACACAGTTATTGATAACTACTGCAACTTTCATCGTTTCACATTGTAAACATGATAATTCTGGTTTTTATGCACAAATAAATTTTATTCTTTATTGTAGGGGCCCAGAAAGGCCCCGTTCCTATTACCTAAATAAATAGCATCGTAAAGGTGTGTCTACACTAGGCGAGCCGTGCACGACCCGACGATGAAACCGACACCATGAAATCATGACGAAGAAAGTACATGATTCTACTAGTGATCGGCCACTCACAAAAAAAAGTAATGTTAACAAAAAAACTGTTTACAATTTTATTAATTTACAAATTAAGGATATATTCATAAAATATGAAGATGATTCGATGTTCATAAAATTTACAATGTTTGAAGATTTCTTCTGCAACTTTTACCGAAAACATTTTATCATCTAATTGATATGGTTCTAACACACTAGTAAAATTTAATGAATAAAGATTCTCTAGTATACTACATCCACATACTAATTTGAATATTGGCGTCAGTAGGTCAATGCTAAGCAGCATCCTCGAAATTTTGAATTCCTAAACCACGATGTCATGGCACTTTCCCTGCTAGGTGGAATTTCATTCACACTAGATCGATGTACTTTATCGTGCGTCGGCGTCGATAAATTTTGTTCTCCGGAAGAAACGGTTAGACATGCAAAGCTGAGATTTTATTTTTTAAAGTAACAACAATAGTACATCGGTTTTATTTTTACTTTTGTAAATCTTTGATAACGATTATTAAGATCCTTACTGCAAATATGAAACAACAAAAAATTGGACGTTTACTCTTAACACAACAGCGCTGCGAGTAGAGATGTATCGATAAACATATTATCGATATATTTGTCGACAAATTTGATATAACTCTATGATGTTGAAATTTGATACTCATATTTTTTTTTCGATATTTTAAAGTTAACGACGATCCATGCTCGGTAGAGAGGTTTTTGAAAACGGGATATAAAATCTTTTAATAAAAATCAGTCATTTATTTGGTTAAACAACCTTCTCTAAAATAAACCAATTATGTTACATTGCTAGTTTTTTTATTTTTATTTTTATTAAATACACATTTATTTCCATGTTACAAACTTACCTTATCATCGTATGAGTAGGTACTTATTTAATTTTTAAATGTTTTGTCCACAGTTGAGGATGCGGCTGAGACGGGGCCTGGCTATAGGCGTCCTGCTCATATTACATATGGTGAGATGACACAGTTTGCATATCTAATACCTGATACTTTCACATGTATATAAAATATACCATCATGACAAGAGTTGTGCCACTTATTAAAAGAATGCTGTAGTTTTTACGAGAGATTTGTCTACTATGAATAATTCGTGGATACAACGCATAGGTATTGAATATATTAGGAAGATTATAGTATGTCTCCAGACAAGTCAAGTAACAATCTGTCGCAATAACATCCTACTTCTAAAGAATTATATTTTTGGCAGATGCGGGTGACATAACCGAAGTGTGTGACTGCCTTTACATTACCTACTATTTGTTTTGAGCTGACGAATCGTTAGTTTTTTAGCTCATTTATATGAATAAAGAGCCATAGTCTTTTTTTGATGGTTGCTAAGGTTAAGTTTATAAAATCTAAATAGTCACTCCATTCGTATGAAAACCAAGCGTGTCACTTTTTTATACCTACCATAATGTGACAAGATTGATTTAGATAGGCTGGCATTAGAGCTATAACGTGAAAATGAAGCGATCCTATTTGTCAGCCCAAGACATCCCTCGCTACACATCTCTTGTGTGATCACGCGGTGGCGAGAAGATGAACAACGCGTATTCCAACAGTCAAAGACAAACCCAAGGCCCCGCGTGTTCGTTAGCACGCGGCGAAAGAAACCTCAACCAAGGGGCAAACAACCCCGCAATTGATTCCCGCCCTGCAAGGGGTTGAGATGCTTGTTACTGACATCACTTGTGGACATGCAGCCTCATGCGATTTCCCTTTCCGCACGAAACAGTTTCGAAAGAAGAGCATTGCTCTCCTTTTTTGCACAGCTTTTGACACGCGAATTACATGCACTCGCGTTATCTATTTATATCTGTGGATAGATAGATTTATATCTGTGGTTATATGGTTCCAACTTTACTTTTATTTGCTCTTTTCAATCAGCATTGTATCGTACTATATAGAGTCGCTTTATCTATCCTTAAATTTTACGTAGGTAGGTACTTGCGCAAAATCAAAAACGCAAATTTCGCTACATATTCCAATGTGCTAAATAAGCTACTGCTATTTTAGTCTATGGTTACTTTACGTTGTGTAGGCTGTTTTAAGGCTGTTTATTTATAACAATAAAGAACTGCCCCTTTGCAACTTTACTAGTTCGATTGGTCGAAATTGAACGTGACTTGGTTATTAAACGTCATGGTTTCTTTTTATTGGTTCTGTAATTATAACAATAACTTCCGACCAATCACTGCATTTTGTGTTAACGGGATAATAATTAATATTCGGTTAGTTTTTAATAAATAATGAAGGAAATCCATGAAAAGAAATAGGTACCTCACTGAACCTGTATAACATTTGTGCAAGCGAAAAAAGTTAATGTTCTATTTTCGAAAAATAGAATTGTATAATGCCTTCGGCCAATAGATAAAATGTATCCGATCTGGTTGAACCAATTTCCCGGTAGACTGATTTACAAATCGAATACAATCTGGAGCGGCTGATGTGGTTGCGGCTTATGTCCGCGTATTTATAATAATTAAAATGAATGGGTATTTCAAATTTATAATAAATTTAAATTATTTACAGCCTTTCCACAATTTCATTTTGACCCCATAATTCAAGTACATGCGTACAGTTCCGTAACTAGGGCAGTGCCAGCGGTGCCCAGGCACAATAAGGCGCCGTCCCCATAGACCCATAAGGGCGCAAAAAGACCAGGACCTAGGTTTTTGAGCATTTTCATAGTCGCAGTTGTCGCAGTTATTGTCGCAATGATAATAGCTCGTACCGGGCGCATACAAGGCTAGGTACGGCACTAATGAGTAGTGCAATGTTCAAATAAACTGATAGATAGAACATACTCTGGAATAAAGTATAGAATAACTACTTTTCATCGTAAATAAATATTAGATACCTCCAAAAGGGGGTAAAACTGGGCAAGCCTAATATTAAACACACAGACAGTTTCGTTTTTAACTAAAAAATAAAGTAATAACACATACAAATAAGTTTATTGATCTATTTCAAGGACAGCTGTAGCTAATTCAGTTCCAAATTCTTAGCTCCTTATTTCACCGCAATATGGCGAATCTGAAGATTTATTATCAGGCGTACATATTTCATTTTAGTGTATGTTAATAATAATATTAATCCATGTATAGTTTCGTTTCATAACAATCAATAGTAGATTTATTATTAAACAAAAATCATAATTAAAACTTTGCATTCAATATCTTACCGATGATCAAGCGAAAATTAACGGAACACGAATGAGTAGCTCATTTATTTATACTCCAACCGACCATGATCATGCTCCAGATTTTAGAAGTAAAAAAATATATCAGTTATGTGTGATTTATAATTTCTGAAATGTAATAATGATTTGTCTGTTGCGAATTATATTTTATCATGCTTTTGGTTCCAGTTATTTATATTTTTTTTACAATTTTCTAATACCTATAGAAAATTCAGATATAAAATAAACTTATATAAATTTGGCCACCAAAAGAAGATATGGTCAATATCTTTATAACTTTTGAATTTAGAGAGCTTTTTAAATTTTCAATCTTATTGCTGTCTATCATTTTACTCCTATATTAAAAATAACTTTGTATATTTATCTATTTCTCTAAAATAATAAAAACGAAGCTAATAATATGAGCTAAATAAGACAAGATACTTTTATTTATTTTTTAAATATTATAACCATAAAGGTAGGTAATTTTCAGATGAAAATATTTATACTAACAACTAATAATTCGTCCAAGAATAACTGTTCGATTTTGTATTTCACATTTCCAAGTTAAAATGATTGATAGGCACTATACATCAACTAAAGCATATTCCGCAACGCACTCGTTTAAATTACACTCATCTCATAAGATTTAAGCCGAAACATAAACCAAATAGTACACAAACCGTATCATGTGCCAAGTAGACCGGCGCTCGACACATGAAAGTTAATGATTTTTAATCGACACACACATGCTTTATATGGCACATCACTAGCAAGCCGCTAAGAAATCACCGTGTCGTTTGTCTCATATGTTTTCACAAAATTACGATAATCGATTAAGAAACTATTTTATTCGACGCGTAATCGATTTTCTATTCGCGCTTGCGTTTTTTTTGCTATAATTTCCTGCAATCATATTGCTATTTCATATATAATAATATTTTATGAACTTTATAATAAATCCTTATTTAAATATTCCATCGACATCTATGATTTATTCATAAGACATGTCTCTTATTGATTGTTATGGAACGAGCCTATAAATGAAGCCTATAAACTGTAATTAAATATGACTTTAAATTAACATAACTAAATTAGGTTATTATTACGCCTAATAATAAATCTTCAGATTCGTCATATTGCGGCGAAATAAGGAGCTAAGAATTTGGAACTGAATTAACTAGAGCTTTCCTTGAAATATATCAATGTTGCCCTCATTTCGATTATTAACATATATAATGTTACAGATAATAAAAGTACAAATAATGTCGAAGGGTGTATCTCTAGATAGGATCTAATACGGTCACCGGGTGGAAGCCCCAAATATGGCCACGTCGACCCACTGCGCTGACGGACGTGGCTAGTTCCGTCTACGTCGACTATTTACCTGTTTACCCTACTGTGGAGAGTAAGAAGGCTAGTGAACTCGTGTTAACATTGTCGCGAGCGGAAATGTTGTTGTTATTGAGCTAATTCTCTCAATCGTGTTAATTATCTTTCTTGGTTTTCTTAAATGTTTTGCGTGTGTACTTTGTTGACGTGTACCTAAAGAATATTATTATATTATTTAACAGCAAAGACATGGTTATGTTTTTCTTTTATTTACTTGATTAGATTTCTTCCCAGGTTAGGAATGGGCTTCTTATACATAATGTACTGAGTAAGTTTACCATCTTATTAAGGAACGTTTATTACTACTGTTAGAAATATAAAAATATATTTCGGTTTTTTGTACAGCGCGTAGCATCGTAAGAATATCGCAAGCCAACTATTATTACGTATTTAGAAGATATCATAAGCAAAGGTTATCCCATGTACCATTTTGTTTGAGTCAACTAAAGTTCTCTTTAGCGCTGAAACAATATTTAACTTAATACGAAATTGACCTATATGCTTAATATAATAAAAGGCAGGGTAAACGCCCATTAGCCAGCCAAGCAGAAAAGCGAGACGAAATAAGTTATACTCATCGATGCTGATTTACTACAATAGACGGGTGTCGTGGAAAGAGTAAAAGCCGCTTTCGCGCCGGTCGGTCACATAGCGACCTACAGCGACGACATACATTGAACTTGAAATCCTGCTCAACTTTATGATGTCCGACAATTGGTTGTTTTACCCTATATTTTCATGAATTAATATTTTTTAAATACCAAACATGATGTTTAAATTAACTGCTATCGAGTTTAGACGTGGTTGATTTAGTTCAGTAGGTACTTCACCGTCAAACAAAATTAATTTTGCCTCACGAAACAGTCTATAAAAACAAAAATTCTAAAATTAAAAATCATTTTTAGGGTTCCGTAGCCAAATGGCAAAAGGTTTTACCCTAAAGGTTTTACCCTATATTTTCATGAATTAATATTTTTTAAATACCAAACATGATGTTTAAATTAACTGCTATCGAGTTTAGACGTAGTTGATTTAGTTCAGTAGGTACTTCACCGTCAAACAAAACTAATTTTGCCTCACGAAACAGTCTATAAAAACAAAACTTCTAAAATTAAAAATCATTTTTAGGGTTCCGTAGCCAAATGGCAAAAAACGGAACCCTTATAGATTCGTCATGTCTGTCTGTCTGTCTGTCTGTCTGTCCGTATGTCACAGCCATTTATTTCCGAAACTATAAGAACTATAATGTTGAAACTTGGTAAGTAGATATATTCTGTGAACGCAATTAAGATTTTCACACAAAAATAGAAAAAAAACATTAAATTTTGGGGGTTCCCCATACTTAGAACTGAAACTCAAATTTTTTTTTTTCATCAAACCCATAAGTGTGGGGTGTCTATGGATAGGTCTTCAAAAATGATATTGAGGTTTCTAATATCATTTTTTTCTAAACTGAATAGTTTGAACGAGAGACACTTCCAAAGTGGTAAAATGTGTGTCCCCCTGTAACTTCTAAAATAGGAGAATGATAAATCTATAAAAAATATATGATGTACATTACGATGCAAACTACCAACGAAAATTGGTTTGAACGAGATCTAGTAAGTAGTTTTTTTTTAATACGTCATAAATTGAAATTCATATCAAATACTCAGGTCTATACTACCATTTACTTATATACCTATAGGTTTGTACGGGACCCTCGGTGCGCGTGTCTGACTCGCACTTGGCCGGTTTTATTCAAATAGACCTTCGCAGGCACTTTTTGCAAGTCTGACTCTAATACCGGTTCGGAAGGTTGCATTTGCTGAGAAGAGCCGGCAATAAACTCAGCAATTACTCTTTTCAAAACAAGCATAGATTCATTACATAATATTTACATTCTAATCGCACTGACAACAATTGCGTGCCCCGGCGCGGCGGCAAAATTACAAAGTAGACTGAATAAATATTTAATAAGTAAATAAATAGCAAACTTAAGCAGACCAGCCCCCACAAGCAGCATATGTTCTCTACTGAGAAACGTTGCTTTCAAGGCGATCATAGCTCAGTGGTAGTGACGATGGATACCGAGACGAAATTTCTTTTCTTTGTGGAGACGAAGGTCCCGGGTTCGAATCCTACAATTAACATGAGCTTTCGGTGAAGGAAAACATCGTGAGGAAACCATAGCACGATGGTAAGCTAATTTGTAGTACCCGCCTGGGTACCACCCTCAAGTTGAGCCTGTCGCCTAGCACCTATGGGTGAGTTCCGACAGCTGCACTTGAGAGCCAGTTCCTTCTAGGCTTTGTCTACTACCTTCGGCTTCATCATCACTTACCATGGTGACATTGTGGCCTACACACAGTAAAAAGAAAAAAAAAAAACCTGGTGATCATCGAAAAATAAAAGCTCTAAATTTATTGGTGCTTTTGTTAAAGATATTTTAAAACCCCTATAAATTACAAACTCAGCAAACAAAAAGTATGACAGTGTCGATTGTACAACTCAAAAAAAGCAAATATAAAAAGCAGAGTCCACGCTTCAGTAACAAACAACATGGTGCCGGTGGCTTAGTAAGCGGAGCACTTCATCTTAATGAAAGTAAAATTAGTTCGCTAAGAGCAACGACCGCCCGCTGACACACTGCACTTGACGCTACCAGTGCCACAGTATGTATAGCGCAGTAGAATAACCTGACTGATTCCTTAAAAATGGATATTCGGATGGAAGTTGGTGTTAGATTTCGAATAATAGTAGTAGTGATAATGCTAACAACAGGTGCTGCTTGTGGGGGCTGCTCTCCTTAAGTTTGCTAGTTACTTATTAAATATCGATTCAGTCTACTTTGTAGTTTGTATAATTTTGCCGCCGCGCTGGGGTACGCAATTGTTTTCTGTGCGACTAGAATGTAAATATTATTTAATGAATCTAAGCTTGTTTTCAAAGAGTAATTGCTAAGTTTATCGCCTTACCGGTTCTTCTCAGAAAGGCTAACTTGCAAACCATGGGTAGCTTCAGTAGCTTCGATTTTCATATGTGCCACTTATGGCCTGCACTGAATACATGACTTTAGACTTCGAATTCCTCTTGGATTTAGATTTTATTTAATGAACCTTTTTAGTAGCCAAGTCAAATCTGCAAAGTCAAAGCAGCAAGTTTGCTGTTCAGTCACTGCATTAGCTTTATATTGCACTATGTTAATCTAGTGCCAAGCCCCAACTAAATAGTTGGAACGAATCCATTGCGGATATTGTTTCATGTTTATTAATTTCAGCAAATGTAATTCGGTCGTTAGTTAATATGCAATTTTAGGTAGATAAGTTTTTTCCATTTAATATAGGTAATATTTTGTTTATTTTATTTTTTACAACTAATATTTACAAAATACAATCTATATATAGAAAATTTCCTCAAGCCTGCCGCTGCTTCCGATTAACGGCAAGGTTCCCAGAAGACTGGCAGCAGTGGCAGCGTTTCCTCTTTGGATAGCCAAGCTGACACGTTTGTTTATTCATGTCGGAATACTTTATTGTATTTTTAAATATCATAGCTTCTGCTATTAGAAAATGTCTTACAAATTCTAATAACAAATCATATATGTGTAGGTAATTTATTTTTGGTATTATGATATACTACTGAGTGTAAGAAATAAATTATTACATATAAACGATATCTCATCATCAGTTACATCAACCTAACAAGTATTTCTCACACAAATTACTTTCAAATACTCCAATCGCATTCCACGCCAGATTACTATTATTACATCTACGAGTCATCAAACATCCTGAAACCGACTTTCTCCATATCGATTACATAATACTCGTACTTGTATAGATCGATCTCCGCAATCGATTCGATAGCCTATCTAAAATAATTGCCGGCCTACGAAGGTACAGGTCCATTCATAAATCTTTATCGAAAAAACGGCCGGTTACACGCATACTTTCTAATTTTGTTGCTCGAGGCGAAACAAATAAGAGTAATAAAATTTGTTGACGATACTCTAATGGCAGGTTCACGGGCAAGTGTTAACACCCACGTTGCGATGTTCCCATTCACTTTTGAAGTTGACGGAAGTGCACAAACTGCCCACTTAGTGGCAGACGTTATGCTGAAATGTTGTGTAAAATATAAAGCGTCAGTAAAAGAAAACATTTTAAAACTATATAATCATTGTTCACTTTAAATGACTCCTATATTAGAAAGAATTTAATCCCTTGACTTGCGGTTAAAAAATGACGATTGATTTCTATTGTTTTCCTCGCCCGCGCGGGTTGTCAAACCGTCAAAGGAGTACTTAGCTCTCTCTCGTTCCGATAAAATTTGCCTAAATGTTTTACCTATTCATGAACTATCTGCAAGCTAAGTTTCAGATTCTGAGGTTTATTCCTCGATAGAGAGGAATTCCTTAGGAGGTTATGCCTTGTTTATTCGTGAAAAGGTTACACACAGAAATAGTTACTAAAATCATAATAATTTACCACTAAATCTACCTTAAATGGATATTTTATGTAGTTGCAAACAACTTACGTTATCGTCGATGTATAGACGATAACATAAGCGGGTCAAGGCTTATTAATGTGCCTAAGTATCCCTCAGAGGATTATTAAGGGATCATGGGATAATATAATTATTATCATAATAATTATAATCCTATTATCCTTAATATCCTATTTAATTTTATATCCTATTTTTTTTTATTCAGAAGTCAATCCGCCACATCACACGTTAATTGTGATTGATATGGGTAGGTAATTAGAATATGATTAAAATCTAGAAATTAATTGGACTCAAACAACGGTATTTTGCAAAATATTTTAGCAACGCAATGTTTGGCTATGACCAAAATTTTAGCTATGAAAACTGTTGTATATTTTATTAACTTAAACAGGATTTGTGTAACGCGCCGGTTCTAGCTCTGTTTGCAGCCGACCAGCCAGCGGTGGTGTCGGTTGATGCAAGCTCACACGCGCTGGGAGCGGTGCTGCTGCAGGCAGGCCGCCCGGTTGAGTTCGCGTCCCTTACCCTAACACAAACGCAACAGCGCTATGCTCAAATTGAGAAGGAAATGCTTGCAATAGTTTTTGCTTTGGAAAGGTTCCATCAATATGTTTATGGTAAAAATGACATTTTGGTGGAAACTGATCACAAGCCATTGGAAGCACTATTTAAGAAATCTTTAGATTCTGTACCTATACGGCTACAACGTATGATGCTTCGCGTTCAAAGGTATGACTTTTCCGTAGTGTACAAACCAGGAAAATATATGTTTATAGCAGACACGCTGTCTCGAGCTCCCCAAAAAGAATTAATGCATGATAAGGTGTCGGATGAGATCAATGAACAGACTTGTTTTCTTATAGAAAATGTCAGGTTTAGTGATAGTAAATTTAACTTAATCAGACAACATACACAAGAAGATAGTGAATGTCAAATTCTTGTAAATTATATAGTAAAGGGTTGGCCGTTAAATAAATATGAATGTGATGAAGTTGCACGTACTTATTGGGATTACAAGGAGGTATTTGCGTATATTGACGGTGTTATATTTAAAGACAATTTAGTATTCATTCCAAAAAAACTTCGTACAGATATGGTCGCGCGCGTACATGAAGGGCATCTTGGGATTGACAGGTGCAAAAGACGTGCTCGGGAAGTGATGTTCTGGGCGGGCATGTCACGCGACGTGGAGCGCGTCGTGCGCGGCTGTCAGACGTGTGCGCTGCACGCGCCGAAGCCGCAGCGTGAACCAATGATTGCTCACCACATACCTCAATTGCCATGGGCAAAAGTGGGTTCAGATATTTTTGAGTATAAAAAAAAATACTTCTTGCTGTTAGTGGATTATTTATCCAATTTTGTTGAAGTATGTCCGTTATGTTCGATTACTTCTAATAGCATAATTAAGGCAATGAAGGATCAATTCGCTCGTCACGGTATCCCACAAGAGCTAGTTACTGATAACGCGACCCCGTATGTTTCAAGGGAATTTAATTGTTTTGCTAAAACTTGGGGTTTTAGCCACACAACATCGTCTCCAAACTATCCGCAATCTAATGGGCGAAGTGAAAGGGCTGTTCGCACAATCAAATCGTTACTAATTAAGTCCATACATGACAATTCTGATTTCTATATTGCGTTGCTTAACTATAGATGTGCACCTAGAGATGGAGTCGATAGTCCCGCTCGACTTCTAATGGGTCGTAGTCTAAATACGCGATTGCCAACGCATACCGATAAGTTATTACCGAAGGCAAGCATTGAAACCGATTATTTGAATATTATACAAAAACAAACATTAACTAAAATTAATTATGATAACAAATCCCGTGAACTACCAGAACTAGAAGTAGGAGATCGCGTTATAACAATGGATGGTACAAAGAGGCGGGAAGCTCGTGTAAGTGGACGCACTCCATATCCTAGATCTTACTTTATAATTGATAGTAATGGCAAACGCTTCAGGAGAAATAGACGTCATCTTATTAAGGCCCCACCATTGGCTCCGTCATCATCCACCGCGGATATTACGAATGCTTGTGGTGGCAATAAGTCTGATAGTGATGATGACGTTTACGATGATGCAACTCAAAATTTTCAGAACGATATAGTTTTAAATAATAACCAGACAGTCTATACATCACCACTACCAGACTCACCACGCGTTGAGCGTGCAGCTGCACGTGACGCTAAAATCAAAATTAGGCAACAACATAATTAAACTATTATAATTACTGATGAACGAGTAAGTTTGTGCTATTATAGTACCCATTATAATATGTATATGTAACTGTTTGCGGAATTATTATTTTCATTTTCTTGTTCAGTATGCATCAATAATTTTTTTTTTTTCAAAAAATATATTGTATGTTAAATTTTGTAATTATATTAATATTTATTATTAAGGTCATAAGTTATGTTTCTACATACAAATAACAATCGAATGTTAGATATCAGAAATATGATTAAGAAGTAACTAAAATCTTAATGTAAATTGTCTTTAAAGAAAGTATAGTCTCATGCATGCACTCAGTGATCAAAAAGCTGTGTAGAAATAAATCTATGCTAAGATATGTTAAATTAATATTTAAAAAAAAAAAAAATTAAAAGGTTAAGATGTTGTATATTTTACTAAAAAATAATGTGTATAAAAAAAAATATTAAAGGGGAAAGATGTTGTATATTTTATTAATATGTATGTGGGTATTTTGGAAATAAATCAGTCTGTGTAAAACCATCTTGTAGTTTGCTTCAAAAACAAAAATACCAGAAAATCTGCCACTCCCATATAAAAACCTGTTCGGAATAAAATTCGGAGCGATGTGATGATGGAATCAAACAGGTACTAGATTCATGCAACTTTCACATTATCTTATTCTTGGACTACAGGAAATTGGAATCAGAAGAGTCACGAGCCAGAAGACGTTGTCACATAATCTATTGATACCAAAGTATTGGTACGGGTGTTAGCTGTTAGTGTGTCATATCAAATACCTTTGAGATAAATTATAATAACACATAAAACATTGCCCACGCTGCTACCAGAGAAAGTTTGCTGAGAATTCGTATAATAATAGATGGGTACTTAATGCATTTGTTGTGTCTCAAATAAATTCTAGGATGCTTGTTAATTTAATTTAACTAGTCTTCAGAATAATACAATTATTAATATTGATAAATCAATTTTCGTGTGATAGCCCAAGAACAAATGTCAGAAAAAGAAAAAATTTGAAATGTTTGATTCCCGTGGGATACATAACTTACTTGAACCATATCTCGGTGTTAGGTTGTAATACCCGCCTCAACGACTACTATCATCAAGTTTTAAATTCGTTGTCAAACCTACCAGTGTACTCCGGCAGGTGAGAGCCTATTCCTTACCAAGATGTCTTTAACATCTTCGGGCGCGTCATCACTAACTATAGAAAGATTGTATATATGATAAGCTAATCGTCAGTAAAAAAAATAGTCTTTCAATAGTAGAGATGACTTATGATTGAAGGTAGCTCATTAATGATTTTCTTGACATGTGAAGTCAATAGTAAAAAGGTATGTCGTGTCACCACAGTTACGTGGCATAGTAACGGAGAAAAAGAGCATGTCAATGACACATCTACCGTGATAGATGCTGTTAATCAACAGTTATTTGCAAACTTCATGTATTAGGTGGAAGTCGAGATCAGTGGGTAGAAGCCTAGTTGAGTAGGTAATCACGTAAGTCTATCATACATTTATATGACATAATGATGGACGATGGCCTTTCGGCGACATCAAAATTTTAACGAAGCTCAAGTGGCCTGTACAGTCTTGAACTTTAATATGGGTTGGAGACATTTCCTTCAAAATCAAAAATCAAATCAAAATCAAAAAGTCATTTATTCAGTTTTGGCCCTGGTAAGGCACTTATGAATGTTACATACAGTTGAATTTACCACCGGTTCGAAAGAACCTACATCTTCTTCTTCCTTCTCAGAACTTACAAAAGTTATGGGTTATACGTTTGCTATACGATATTCAACCTTAAATGAGTCCTAATTTAAAGTTCGAGCCTGACCACATTACCATCGAATAATTATTTCATTCATTTTGTTTGTAATCTATTTCGCCAATTCTCCACCAAGTCAGGGACACACATTTAGATGCAGTAATTGGTCGATACTGTTACTAATCAGTGCAAAAACACTTAATAGTTGCGGAATTAGATTCCTCGGTATTATCTAAAGGGAATTTACTTCTTATGGGAATATTTATTTCTTATGGGAATCAGTGTGTCAGCGGAAATAACATAATAAATATATCACACACACCAAAAATAATCTTGAAACCAACACACATAATATTTACCAAAAACTCTTCTTTTCAGAGCGGTACCCTCAGCGACCAATCATCAAATGAAGGCGGCGGGGGTGGTGGCAATGCAGGTTCAGATTCAAACAACGCCGCTGAACCATCCGGAGACCAGCTAGCGATGGAATCTTCGGAACGGGATCCACCGAGTCACGCGTATAATGGACCTCCACCGCCAGTACCACCACCGCATAATAGGAGGCAGAATCCACCTCATCATCAGGCGCATCATCCTTTAGGTAGGACTTTAATACATGTTCATCGAATATTTTATGAATAATGAGATTTTCTTAACACCTAATATAAATAATAAATGAAGCATTAAAAACTTTAGGCTTCATATTTTTATTTAATTATTAATATGATGAAAAATCTTTTTTAAAATTAAAATTCCTAATATTTTTATTTCAGGCATGCCTAGAATTCCTAATCATCACCCGATACACTCAAAACCTTTTGCTCTCGGCCAACAAGTCAGTCATCACAAAAACGAACTGGGACCTGGATTCCGTGCACCACCCCCTCCTCCCGCACCTCCTGCCGATGCACAAACTTCAGCCAGTGACAAAGTCTTCAGCGGCGCTGGAGATGTCTGGCCAGCACCTGCACCAGACATGCCTAAGATTGTTTCTCTAGACGTGAAATGTGAAAAAAATGCCATGAGAGTCTTCCTCAGCTTTGACAAGCCCTTCTTTGGTATTGTTTTCTCTAAAGGACACTATTCCAACCACCAATGTGTACATTTACCTCCTAACCTTGGAAGATCATCAGCCTCATTTGAAATCGGTGCTCATGCTTGTGGAACTGCAGGTAGTGGGGACCCGAGATACAGAGGTGACGTCGCAGCAGCTGGTACTTACTTCGAAAACGTTATTGTGATACAATACGACCCACAAGTTCAAGAAGTATGGGATCAAGCTCGCAAACTGCGCTGCACATGGCACGATCAGTACGAAAAGGCAGTTACTTTCAGACCATTCCCTGTTGATATGCTAGACGTAGTCCGAGCAGACTTTGCTGGAGACAACGTGGGATGCTGGATGCAAATCCAAGTCGGCAAAGGGCCGTGGGCTTCTGAAGTGTCTGGACTCGTAAAGATCGGTCAAACGATGACTATGGTTCTAGCTATCAAGGACGACGATGCTAAATTCGATATGTTGGTACGTGATTGCGTCGCTCATGATGGTCAACGCGCTCCTATACAATTAGTCGATAGGCGAGGCTGTGTAACAAGACCAAAATTGATGTCGAGATTTACGAAAATAAAGAACTTTGGTGCCAGTGCCAGCGTTCTTTCGTACGCACACTTCCAAGCGTTCAAGTTCCCTGATTCCATGGAAGTACATTTCCAATGTACGATACAGATTTGTAGGTATCGCTGCCCCGAGCAGTGTTCAGATGGCGGTCCCAACGTGATCGCACCTCATGCGGAATACGGACCTCCACAAATCGACGCTTACACTGTCGGAGCTGAAGCTAGGAGGGACGAGCGACGAGTAAGAAGGCAAAGACGTGCCACTTCCCCCGAAAAAGAAGTCGGTGTGAACCGAGTCATTCGTGTAGTATCTGCTGGTGACTTAAACATGGACACTGCAGAAGAAAGCACCGCTCCCAAAGTGATTCCTACGCCGGGTCTTGTCTGTATGACTACACCTGGTTTTGCCGCTACTCTTGGAGCTCTTCTTGCCACATTATTATGTTCTTGCGCTGTATCAGCTATTTTATTCCTTAAGTTAAGACCAATCACAACTCTGAAGAAGAAGACAGCCGCAGTAGCGACGATAGCGAGACCGCACCCACCGACAACAGCTCATGTAATTTCAAAAAGTCGCTTCTACTCGTAACAGCGCGTATATAACATAATTTGTACATATTAGTGTGATGAGACTGAAGAACAATGCCAATTTGCGTGTTATCAGAGTGCTCAAAGAATTTTCACAAAATCCGGAAACCCTATTTAGATTGATATTTATTACCTAGTTTAGTTATCGCCGTAATGAAGCTTCGGTTAAAACGGTTTCCTAATTTAGACAAAATGCGGTAAAGTTTGAGTCTCAATTGATTTGTTAAATCTTTAGGACAGTTTGTAACTATTCATGAATGTGAATTTAGAACAAATTGTAAACACAAAATATAGTATTAAAATATGATAAGTACAATCTTCTGTTACCTCTTTTCGAATGTATCTTTTGACATAGGGGCAACGGAAAATATTTATAACATGTGTTATATCAACATTTAGGTGAACCGCTAGACGTAATTTAAAATAACTTGTCATTAGTATTAATATTATTTATTTTAGTTAAGTTGTTGTAGTCATCGCTACGTGTAATTTATTTATTTTTATACCACCTGAGTACCTCTTCTTCTTATTTTGTTTTATTTTATTATTAAATGTTTTTCTTCGCATTTATAAAGTTTAACAATTGTTATAGAAAAGATACAGCAATGTTATCCGATAGTTAGCTGAATTACATTAAAGCTTCCTTGAGCTGATATTTTATTAATTTCGATACAAACAAGCCATGAAATATAAAACAATTTATACCTAAATTTGTTACATAGACCTTTATTTGAAAAGAATTAAACTATTATGAAGAAAATATGTTTCGCCGTTTTATTTCTATAATTTACCTACCATTGTTTGAACTTCAGAGTAATCGAAATTTAACGGAACTAACGAATGTAACCTTTTAAAGGTGGAGAGTAGAAAAAAAGTATATTATATAGTTTAACATTTTTTTTATTGTTAGCTATTCATCATCATCATCAGCCTATAATGTCCCACTGCTGAGCACAGGCCTCCTTTCACAAATGAGAGTTAAAGGGAATGGGCAGATACTCCACCACGCGTGCCCACTGCGGATTGGTGGAGGTAGGCTAGTGGTCAACCTACTGTTGGAATTTTTCAAGCCGCCTAGGAGGCATCCAACTAGCTTAACGACCATCACAATTAAGTGATAACCGGGACCAACGGCTTTACGTGCCTTCCGAAGCACGGAAACGCTCGATATGAAATACCACTAGACGGTCACCCATCCAGGTACCGACCACGACAGACGTAGCTTAACTTTGCCGATCGATTAAGAACGGCTAATCATGCTACACCACGAGCGCTTTTTAGCTATTACCTAACAATAAACTGATTTTGATTGATGAGTACTATCTAACCTTGGTAAGAGATTTTGTTGAAGGTGGTAACCACAAGTTCAAAATCAAATCAAAAAGTAATTTATTAAATTTAGGACCTGGTAAGGCACTTATGAACGTTAAAGTAATACATTTGAGTCTACCACAGATCGGAATGACAATTTAAATGAGAATCTTTGAATTTAATTTTGTTATGTAGTGTTGAATTTGTAGTTAATCAGTTTCAGAGCTTTTCATTTCATGGCTCCAATGGCCAGAAATCAAGCCCCATACCCACGTTTATAGCCATAACTAATGGCTTAAGTTATTTCGCTATAAATTTGTATGGTTTTATGTCTTCATAGTAACTCTTATTAAAGGAAAATAGGTGTAATTTTTTTTTTTTTTTTTCTTTTCTTTTTTTTCATAGTATGATCAGGCCCCTAGAGTCGCTTGAATCTGTATAACGAAGAAGTCTAGAAGAACTGTTACTAATCCTTAGTGTATTCGAGAATAACTTACTGCATTGTAAGTTGACATGACATTTTTTTTTGTACCACAAAGTTGGCAAACAAGCATACGGCCTGCCTTATGGTAAGCAGTTACCGTAGCCTATGGACGCTTGCAATACCAGGGGTAACATTCGCGCGTTGCCGACCCTGAAGAAACCTTTCACAACCTTTTTGAAGAACACCATGCTGTACTCCATTGCGAAAACCACGGCTCCTTCCACAGTTCGAGTCTGATAATAAGTACTTTAGGAAATAATTTGTTTCAAAGCAATATCAAATTAAAAAGAAACATTACAACATTGAGTGGGTGACCATGTTTATGAACTCAATAAGACTTGTTGAGACTTGTGACTATCAATGATTAATGGACAAAATATTCCATCAGTAATTTTATATCATGAAAAATAACTCAAATGATAAGTGTGGTAAGTGTTTACCGTATCCATATGGACGATGCAAACACACGAGGTATCACTCTTATGGTGCGTCCATGCTACGCGAAGCGAGCACGAGCCGAGCGTCGAACGAACAGGATTCGTTCTTTGTTCGCGTAACGTGGACGGACATGCAAGCCTCGAACGAGCATTCGTCTCACGCTCGCCTGCGCGCCCCCCGTTTGTCAGTGTTTTCACGAACACAGGGATTCGTATCGCGCTCGTTGTAGGCTCGTTGTAACGTTCACACTAAACATCGCGAACAACGAACGAATTCTGTACCTAGAGGTACAGTACTCATGGTAGAACCTCAGAGTAGATAAATACTACGTGTAGAACCATGAGTTTTCTACACTAACGTAATCTACACACGCTAGCGACTACGTTGAATATTTGTATAGCGAGCACCGCCTCTAGTGGACACTTTTGGAAGCATTTCATACAATATGTGTCACCGTAGTCGCTAGCGACTGTAGATTACGTCAGTGTAGAAAACTCATGGTAGTGGTACTGTTCGTTCGTAGCTTGGCTCGTGCTCGCATCGTGTAGCATGGACGCACCATTACGTTACCGACCCTTCCCCCCTTTCCGATGAGCTCAGTACCCCGAGTGTAAAGAATTGACGTTAGTAAACGCTTACTAATTCGTTTGCGTTTGCGACACGTCTCTGTAGAAATTGGCACAGCGCCTCTAGCGGAATACATATATGGTACTAATTTCTCCCATACAAATGTATAGTTAACGCAAAGACATTAGTAAGCGTTTATTAATGTCAATTCTTTACACTCGGGGTACTGTACACTCGAAAGGGTATCAGGGTACACCCATATTTTCTATCAAAGTTAGTGGTAGTTGCATATTTTTTCACGACTGCAAACTAATTGTAGAGCATTATTCAAGCTTGATTTATAAAAATTGTATTTATTGGTCATTGAAATCGCATATGAAATAGACAAATAAATTAACTTTTTAACAAAAAAAAAACGCCTTCAAAGTACACTAAAATGTATGAAACAACTGTAATGTGACACTGTTTTGAAGTCAGCGAAAGAGCATAACTTGTTCCATACAAAATATTTTGCTTACTTCAAATACATAATTTCAGTAAAATTTTGGGTTAAATTGATACCACTAAGAATATTTCAACATACTTTATTATTCCATTAAACATATTAACAGGTGCTTACGCATTAAACACATTTCGTCACCACATCCATACCTACAGAAACTTAAAGTATAAACAAAAAACATTTTGTTCACAATCATGTAAATAATAATATAATTCCCAGAATATATTTATAAAAGATAGCTAGAAACACGTTTCAGCATTACCGCAACCATTGAAGGACTCTTAATTGGAAAATTTAATTATATTTATTTTTATAAAAAAAATACAAAATAAAATTGCACTTAGGGACATAGTTTTCTATTGAAAACTCTATTTAACTTACGTATTAATAGTTTTGCTATAAATAAATGCAAGATTTTTGGGTGGCAAGTCATTAGAGGTAGAGAGACCGACATGTTAAAAAACTTATAACTAGTTGCTCGTGCCCGGCATCGCCTGGGTGTAATTTAAGATGTTTACGGTGAATTAACAAAAAAAAAATTTCATATACACCTTGACCTGACAATAACACAACAAATAAACAGCCAAATCGGTCGAGCCTTTCTAAAGTGTTGCTCCGCCATAAAGCATATCTAATGTGGCTATTGATTTCTGTTTTTATATATTTTCAATAATATTATCGATATTTATATGTATGAAACAGTCAATGGTGCTCATTCTGTTGTTTCCAACTAAACTAATTTCGTCTCTTTGTAACAAAGAACATAAGAAAAGGATGCAAGAAATTTAGTCCTGTCAAATTAGTAATGCTTGTTCGCAACGTAAATTTAGTCAACATCTATCGCGCCATCTATCTATCTAAAACCCGGAATATACTAATTTGACAGCCTTAAATATGTTCTATCATGTTTCAATAATGTTTGTAAGAAAAAGATAGTGCGATTTACAACAGAATCGGCACCAATCTAATGAAAACTTCAGGCTCTTACAATATTTTAATGTTCTCAGGATGTGGTAACCACCTTCTAGCCTTTAGGAGCAATTTTGATGTTAGGTTCCAATAAATTTCGGTAGGTCGATAGTATAATAAACTCTACCAGCTATAGTATAGATACTCTGTCATCATCATCATCAAGAAAGGGAATAGGCAGATACTCCACCACGCGTGCCCACTGCGGATCGGTGGTGGTAGGCTAGTGGTCAACCTACTGTTGGAGTTTTCAAGCCGCCTAAAAGGCCTCCAACTAGCTTAACGACTATCACAATTAAGTGATAACCGGGACCAGCGGCTTTACGTGCCTTCCGAAACATGAAAACGCTCGATTAGAAATACTACTAGGCGGTCACCCATCCAGGTACCGACCACGACGGTGGTAGCTTAACTTGCCGAACGATTAAGAACGGCTTATCATGCTACACCACGAGCGCTTCACTCTATACTCTGTAACTTTACTTTTACTTTACTTTATGAAATATATTTATTATTATGATTCATAAGAATAAAAATAATTAAAACTAATAGTTCTATATACATATAAATGCATGTAAATAAATATTATACGTACGTATGTATTTTTTCGATTTTATGTATTGAATGAAAATCAAACTACATTAAGAATAGTCGATCTCTCATACCATATCAGATCTAGCTTTAAATACTAACCAAACTAAATATCTTATCTAATCATAGCTGCTATTTAAATTAAAACAGATACAGTAAAGTCAAAGTAGTTTAATAATGCCTAAGAAGAAAGATGTACTTATGTTGTACATCAGCGCTTTTAATGCAGTCGGGCAAATAACGCCTCAATTACTTGTGATCTTATAAAAATAAGACTTAGAAAGGTAAGAGATAGTCAAGGTAAAAACGTCACAAATAGAATCTAGAATGGAGGCTAAATAATGCAACTACTTGTCTGCCAGGCTTTTCTCTAAATAAACTGCAACAAAAAATACGGACGTGAGAGAAAAATGCCAAACCTCCCGGATAATTCTGTAAGTATGGTCACCCTAAGCGCAACACTTATAACGCAACAAACTTATCCGGTGGCAAATATACCGGTGGGCAAAAGAGGGACTAACGACGCCATTGGTCAAAGTGAATATAACCACAACGTTCGTTGGTTGTTTGCTCCACCAAATGCGATAACAGCGTCTGTCTCACCCGCCGGGCTATTGCATATATTTGGTGGTAATCGTAACGAACACCATTATTTCATCAAATGACGCGCCCGCGATACGACGCTTTGTGCGACTATAGAGCGTGCCGACTGGCATTATTAAACTTCTTTTACTGAACGAATATTAAAATTAACTTTGAGCAATATTTTGACGTGACAAAATTAAATGCAATTTTTTGCAGAATAGAAACAACTAATCACCTAGTAATCATTGGTGTTTTAACTATTATACATAAAGGACATATTTCTTAAAAATATAGATATTTTCTTAAGGTGGTACAGTTTAACCAACTTTTTATTGCAGTCGATATAAATATTATAAATCTTCTAAACGTCAAACATTAAATGCAACGAAAACCGCATAAAAAGATGGTCCAACTGTAATATATTAATTAACCTACTAATTTAAAGAATATTTTTAAATGTTGACGTTATTAAGTAAAATTATAAATAAAGATGAAAACAAAAATAAATGATGACATTAATAATCAAAAAAATTTAGTAATGAATTTTTATTAGGTAGTCATATTTTTTGATAATTATAGATTTGATTATTATTGTAGTAATACATTTTTATTACAAATATTTTTTGATTATTAATGAATTTTAAATTAAAAAGTTTTAAGTTAAAATTGTAGTAATAAAAATATTTTAGAACAAATTATTGCAGAAAGTTAGTGATTCTTTCTATCCTATATGATATTAATGATGAAATAATTATGTAAATATATTATGATTTTTAGATGTGATAATAGATAACTAAGATCTCAGAATATATAAATCGATGAGCTAAAAACTACTTTTGATTAGAAAACAAATTGAGCAAACAATAACAGTAGAGAAAACGCAAAAGATGAGAGTTAACTAAACCTTACACTAATGGCATGACTCGACGTTTATTCTTATTAGCTAGATACTAAAGAACACGAATAAATCATAAGTTAGTTCAATAAAAACAAAGAAAACATTACTGTACAAAACTTATCCGTAATAGACGTGAAATATTCACAAAAAGTGTATATAATCAGGTTTCAAAGGACCAAAGTCCGTAGCACGACCTAGCACCATCGTTAACAAGGCTTTCTCCCATAGAACCATTATTTATTCCTATAAAAATACTTAAAACTAAGAAATTTCAAGAACAATCTAATTTGAATACTACCTAATTATTGAATGACATGACTGACCTTTCAGATTATTATGGGAAAACTAATTATCAGGTATCTAATACTCCATAAATTTGATATACATAATTACTATAAAATTCTATAATTTACAAGAAGTCGAAAAGATACAAAATAAATAGGTTGAGCCTTTCCCGTACATTTTAATATAATCTTCTCAGGATTTTGAGTTTTGAGCAAAAGTGATTCTTTTAATCAAATTTTTACTGCAGTAGAGTGAATAAATGTCATCAAATAATATACTCGTTGTTTGGACATACGTGATTTTTATTTTGGCCGGTACATATTGAGCAGCTCGGTACGACCACATCCATATAAATTATACACCTCAAACAATTTTATATTTGAAAAAATAATACCAATGTATGTCACAGTCAGTTATTTGATGTAGTTGGCAAGCAAAGAAAAAGATCTTGATGAGGCAATGCAGAAGGTGATCCGTAATCGGAATATTGAACCGAAAGATGGTCACACGACTCATCAATACCACTTTTGTTCCAGGACTTTTTAACTTACATAAAATAGTTACTTTAAACTCGTACAATATCAAAAAGTCGAAGGACAAAACACGTTCGCTTTATTAACCATAAAGGTACGTTTCCACATCGTGCGTTCTTGAGTTCTGCGTTCAGCAGTCAATATTGAGCGAGCGAGCAGTCTAGAGTTCTAGATTTTAGAAATATTTGCTAACGATCACACATTATATTCTCTTTTTACCTTTAAACAAAAAATAGCGCTTGTGCCGTTCAATAAATTTTCCGTTAGCTCAGACGTGTCGCGACCTGCCAGCTTTCGAGAATGAAACTCCCACAGATTATCAAAGCACCGCATAGATTACAGTGAACGCTGAACGCAGGACTCTAGATCGCTGTCTGTGGGATCGGCGCCTAAAACCTCATTTAGTCATAATTTTCATTAAAAATATCTACAGAAAGGCTCTAAAAACATAAATCTAAAACAGTCTCAGAAAAACGTAAAACTCAGCCTTCACGAGAATGGGTATGTGGCGGGGATCCTAAAAGTCTGAGGGCCATCCATGCTGCTAAGGAATGTGAAGCTGGTGATGGTGAGACTGGCACAGCTTGCTGCTGAGCCATTCTAGATCGCATTCTTTGTAGCATGACAGCAGCGGCCAGTGCTGCGCCCGCCGCGGCGCCCGCCGCTGATGCGAATAGAGCCCCGAAACTTACTGCACCCATACATATGCCGTATACCACCTACAAAAACGGGTCTTTTAGTGTTTTCAATAAAAATAGCCAATATAATTAGATCATCTAGAAAAAAAAAAACTAGGGCCTAATAACTTTGACTTTGACTTAAGTTTGCATAGTAGGTACTTTTTAAGCTTTCCCGAACTAAATTCATTGTGTAGGGTCTTTTCGCGCACAGATTATTATCATAATTTAATTTTGACTAACCTCGACGTTTCGACCAAGTTGCATTGCTGTGAATTGCATTGGTATAAATTAAATTTTCTGTGCGCGAATAGACCCGATACATTAATATTACAATTAAATTGGGATCTCTAATTTATTCTAGAGCGCCAATCAAGCTCAAGTTTCAAAAACAATTTGATATGGAAGCTGCACCAATCATATTAGGTTAATTTTCGATCAACACGATCTAATCTTGAGACTTGATACGAGTTTTGATCTCTTTCTAAAACGGCTTGGAGATGGTTTTTTTTTCATTCTATTGATAGCAAAATAAAATAATCTGCGATGGTAAATAGTTTAACTCTGGGCCTTAGTACCAGGGAGCCAATTCTCATTCACTCGAATTCATCACTCGTTCGTAATAAAGTTCGAACTCGTACTTTATTCGAGTGAAAATCAAGTTAGGCTATTCTGACAATTTCAAAGCCGCCATTTTTTCTTATTTTTCGAGGGCTAGCGCTCGAACTGCTTCGACTGGTCGGGACCGTTCGAAACGTATTTCGAATGCGAACTATCATACACCAAACAGTTAGGCTGTCATTTCGAAACGTAATGACAGATAAATCTAAGGATTTCCGTTACGCACAGTCAATGCTTTTTATTATTAAATTATAATTATTTAATCAAATTAATTAATTTATGAATTCCGGATATATCAAGATATAAAAAGTGTAAAACGTTTTAAATATGTCATAGTCATTCATATCTTTTTGAAATTTAATTTAAGATACGTACGTACGCATACGTTAACAAAACGCAATTATCAAGTGAAACGAAATGCATCGTGCAATTTGTATGTATCATAATGGCAACATTTATTCCTTACACTAGAAATTATTTCGAAGGTTAGTTCGATTAGTGCCGAGAATACAGGAATCGAAAAATTGACTCCGCCCCTCGAAATTTTACGGTCGAAATTGCACTCGTATTGCAAGTTCGATTCGAAAACTAGTTCGAGGGAAGTGAGAATTGGGTCCCAGCTGTGGTACCAGTCAGTAAGATAGCCAGGTACACAGATCATAAAAAAAGATCTAGAAAGGAATAAAAAAAACTGTATTCTTTCCATAAATATAAAATAAAATCTTACCTCTTCCCGAATCCTTCCACTAAACACAGTAACAGGTTCGCCTCTAGATGGTCCAAAGGCCAGATCAGCTTCGGAGACAACTTCGTATACACCTGTAACACCAACGTCGGCAGATCTTGCATCCCTCACTGTCCGTCTCTTTCTCAAGGACCTGGGACCTGCTACGGCTGCTGCAGGTTGTCTTGCTACATTGACGTTATCGCCTGAAGGTTCTGATATAGGTTTAACGTTCGAGCCGAGGTTCCGAGGACCGTGTGGGAAGTGCTCGTGTTCTAGTTCTGATGGACGATCCTGGATAAGGGAGTTATTGGTTATGAAGAATGTAAATAAGGCAGTTAATGATTATCACGCTGGCTGCGGCGTCATCTATACTTCTATACTAAAGCGGAATAGTTTTTTGTTTGTTTAAACGGGCTATACTTTGAAACTAACAGTCGGATTCGGAAAAATTCTTTCACTGATATGAAGTTACATTATCCCCGAGTATTATAGACTGCTTTTTATCCCGGGAACGTGGGCGAAACCATGGGGGATAGCTAGTGATATTATAAAAGGCTGTATAATCTTTGGAGTCTTTAAAAAAAAATCTACCTTAGTAATAGTAGAGAGGCAATATGTATTTGTATGTATGTTAGGGGTTACCTCTGCAACTACTGAATAGATTCTAAAAATTATTGCACCAAATAAAGGAATAATAATATTAGAAGCTAGCTGCAGAACACGACAGCTCAAAATAATACTTCTCTACATTGAATTACCTTGAAGGTCTTCAATTGTTTTATGAAATAATTGTGGAAAACATGACAATCGTCAACAATCAGACCGTCATAATACTAGAGGCTCTCGGAGTGGGATGTAGGCTCTAGTTTTTAAGAGCCTTTGCATTTTTCATCAGTACCTTTTATGACCCTGCGATGACCTAACTGGGCGCAAACCCTCTCAGCGTGCATAACTTACAGTGAAGGGTCTCGCGAGCGCTTCGACGAGCTCCTCAACGGCGGACATGTGCCCGTGGTGTGTGTCGTGTTGCGTGTCGTCGGTGTCGTCGAGCTCGTGCACCGGCGCAGGCGCGCGCTGCGGCAGCGGCGCCGGCGCCATCACCGCCTCGCCTGATACCTCGTCGCCGAACACTTCCTCTAGCGGGAGACGCGTCTCCTGTTCCTCTTCTGCTGTTGACTCGCTGAAAAGGATAAGCATTATTTTGTACTAACGACAACTATCAGACACCTATAGATAACATCGAAGAAATATAGATGGCGCCACTACGTTCTGCATCGCGCTGACGAAGTTTACTCCACGACAAGTTTATACAACGTGTTCCCAAAATTCAACTATAAGACGGACCTGCTATTGACTACTCGTAAAAAAAAAAAATATATTTTTTCTCACCAAATTGCTATGTATTAGGTAAGATAGATTTTATTTTGCAAAACATACATATAAATACACGAATATTACTTACTTGATCTCATTATGGTCCTGATGAGTCCTATCATCTTTTCTGTCCAAAGCATGTCTCTGAGGATTGACACCGGCTAACTGGCAATGGTCCAAACATCCATGTCTGCAGATTTCCACCTTGCATCGAATGTGGACACTAAGGGCATCGGGAAATTTGAAGGCATGGAAGAAAGCGTAGGTGATGACTGTCGCACGTTCATCTGCTGCTTTCGCTTTGAGGAACCTGGAAAATTGCAGATGATTATGAGAATGAAGTCATTAACTGAAATTGAGTACAAAAAATAGTTAAAAAATTAAATTAATTACGATTTTTTGTTCATTTTTTTATACATATAAATACAAACAAAAATAATATTTTAAAAACAACATTTTTAATAGGACCAACAGATAATTAGAAAAAACCTGTTTATATTGCTTTTTCTTATTTTCTTCTTAGTTTTATGTTTGGCAACCACATCCAAATTAGGACTTATAGAAATAAGTAACTGGCAGAAGCCATTGTCGAGTTCTATTATAATTTCCAGTCACAATAAATCAGTCCATAAAAGTCATGTTTTACTACAATGGTGGTCTTGTACTATTTAAAACTCTTCACGGTTTCAGTTCTAAGTATGGGGAACCCCCAAAATCTATTTTTTTTTTAATTTTTGTGTGAAAATCTTAATGCGGTTCACAGAATAGGTACATCTACTTACCAAGTTTCAACATTATAGTTCTTATAGTTTCGGAAAAAATGGCTGTTACATACGGACGGACTGACAGACAGACATGACGAATCTATAAGGGTTCCGTTTTTTGCCATTTGGCTACGGAAGTTTACGGAACCCTAAAAACGCAAAGTCACTCTGCAAGTTCCCGCCAAAAAGTTCGTTTTTCTTATCAATGTAATGTGCAAACATTTGACTAACACACCTTGATATCATTTTAGGGCGCAGCACACATCCGTACTCGTCCGACAACTGTATAACATGTCCGGAGCCGTCGGACGCCGCACACGATTTCACTCGCATGTCAAACTCACCTGAAAATTACAAAAATAGTCGTTTTAAGTATGACTGAAGAAATTTTCCAACCGATACGATATAATGTTCTCAAATGCATCCTATATGACGGGGGTGGTTATATACTCCGTTTATTCCATTGAACAACTCTTATATTTTTAACAATTTACCAACAACAATCTCTTGAGAAAATAAGACTCACTTATAAGCGTACAAGATAAAACTCTTCGGGAAAATTCCTTTTATAACTATTAGCAAAAGGTTGAGTACCGACGATCACACCACACACACATCTACTAGTCCATCAAAAAACGTTATGGGTTATGGTCTTATAGGCCCGTTGATGTATGGGCTATAATAAATCTAAATGGAATTGCTTAGTAAAGAAAATTTCAATATATCCCGCTGGTGAATGAAAATAAATGAATTAATATGGAAGTGCATGGAATACAAGCTATGACTTAATGGCTAGTATAAGGATAAATAACACTATTGAAGTAACAACTTGATAATTAAATTTCCATTCAGTGCCAAGGATTCATGGATACGGCTACACATGGAGTTCAAAAGGAACTACATAAGGTTAGAGAAGTGATTATTTATATTGTTTAAATGAATATACCATCTGAACGAATGAATGAGTAAACAATAAAAGAACAGAACACGTAATTAATTTAAATAAAACAGAAAGAAACAAAAATACCTACCCTTACAAAAGTTAACGAAAATGTTCAAACGTTGTATAAGAAAGTACGAGATATTGAAGAAAGCTTAACTTGACACGGTCCAAGTTATATATATAATAATAATTTCTTTATTGCATTAAATAAAAACACAAACACATTACGGCAGACAATTCAACATTAACAATATAGATAGTCACGGTAAAAAAATAAGCATTGATGGCTAAACTAGGTAAAAACCTGTAATATAGGCACCAATTCTCTTCCAATAAAATTTAAACAAGGATAATTTTATGCTCATTGCAGGTATCATCATGCCAAAACAAGGAAAAATTAAAAATAAATAAATAAAAGATTAAAATAAGAATTATAGGTACATTATAAAATACAGATTTCTAATAATTAAAGATACCATTAAATTTTGTATAAAATAAAAGTGCGTGCGTGCAAGTTAATGCCTTATTGATCCTAGCTAGATGAGAAAATGAAATTCTCATCCCTACTACGTGCAATGTGCATTTGTGCAATGCATTATGTATTTAATGTTAGTATGAATAATAACCTTTTTTAAATACTTAGTTTGGATTAGTAGTACGTCTTCTGGATCAATGACGAACTGTCTATGTCTATAACCCGGGATGACATAAAGAATGAAACGCACATGAACCCCGATAACTCTTTTTTCAGGCAGTCGGTATGGCCTATATCAATCAATGTAAGTCCTAAACGTTCTACAAATTACAAGCCCACTAAACTGTAGATAAGTGGATATCAAACATAGTACATAAACAACAATCGTTTAAGTTAAAGTATTTACAAATACCAAACATGTGCGCAACGGAAATGCGTAAACAAATATTCCATTAAACAAAACAAGCAAGAAGAAAGCTGTCGCAATACGAAGTTAACGTGCGTGCGGGCATTAAACCAGAGATAAACGCTTAACCACACCTTGTGGCCGGCGAAACGACCGAAAAGATCTAATTTGTGGTAATCCAAGACTGTCACAAGGAATATCAGTAAGAAGAGAGCAGAATTCGATTGGCCATGGAAATATGCTTGACAATGATGAATGATTCTTTCAGCGGCTTGATAATGGAGTGTGTGCAATATGATCCAGGGAGGTCATAAGCGTAATATAAGTTTTGATGAATTCTGATATATAAACATCTTTAATAACAAGATTAATATATACTTTTACCGTGGTAATACTACCAATGCCGAAGTTGGCAATAAGTTGTTTAGTTTTTTGATTAATTTTGATATGTGATGATACTTATAATGCTTTTGATAGAGTCTAAGCTATATAACATAGTCTAATAGAAGTTAAAGTTCACAAAACTTTAATGGATTTTCAAGTAGCGCTAATTTAAAGGACATATTTACAAAACTGTTTAATTGTAGCTAAAACAAAAGGTATTTAATTTCATATCAACTATAGTACAATCACATACAACCCTATTCAGCATTATATGCTTAGAAACCGTGTAAGCAACATTACAGAGCACCATTTTAGTGGCCTCACGTATTGTCTTCATGTTTATTACAACGTAAACTTGTTCCACCATAGCATTTACTTCAGTGTAATAAAATACGGTTCCAACATGCGTATTGAATCAATTGTTTCCAAAAACTGCTAAATTCTCACGGACTTTGGACAAATTTTGGAGCACCGACAAATTTCTTCTATTTTAATAGTACAGTATGATACATGTGTGCAAATTTTATCATAAACTCGAAGCGGTATTAAGCGTGAGCCGCAGGCGAACGCGATAAGGGAGCCGACAGTGTAATAAATCAATGCACACGAGTGTCATATGACATTTTTCAACACACTTGCGAGGAAAAAAAAGACTTTAATTTTGCAATAATTGACTGAAAAATTTGTTATAAATAAATATAAAGTCCGCCCTTTACATACAACTCTGTGCAAAAGCTAATGACCATTATTGCTCTATTCTCTTAAGTCTACCAGGTTTTACTGTTGATTTGATGGATTGATAATAACATAAAAATTTACCCCCTTATTCATAATCAATTTATCAAATGTTGATTAACTAAAGTTCTGAAGTCTTTATCTGACACATGACATTTGGTGATCGAAAGAGTGAGACGGAGGACACTATTACATTGATTTAGTTAAAAAGCGATTATGAATAAGGGGGTTAGAGTGTCTTGATATATTTTTTAAAATTCTTTCTTAACATTTGTTTCAAGATAAGAAAGCATGAGTCTATTCGACGCTATTCCTGTTATCTCCACTTGAGCGCAAAATATTGTGAAGAATATTACCTACGCACGATTGGTAATTGTCTATAGCTAGCCAACGTCACGATTAATGTAAGTTATTTAAAGAAATTGATTTTATTAGGATCAAGACCTAAATAAAGTTGACCTTTTTAAAGACAATATTCTAACTCTTTTTAATAAAACCTCGGATCATTTCAAATAAACAGCCAGATAACGTAGCCGGATTATCAGGTTATTGAAAAATTTGCTCTAAATAAATAAAAAATTCGCGCTACATTTTGGAATAAAATTTATATACTTTAAAATAAATATATCCGTCACTTTCTAAGCTAAATCACTACACTAATAATAAAGAGAGAAAATTTGGATTTTTGTATTTTTGTTTGTGATGATTAAACTCTATAACGATACAATTTTAAAGCGAAATTATCATTGAGTAACATAGGCTAAATTTTATTTAAAATAAAATAGGGATCCCTAGGAAAACTCCAATAATGTACCTAACTATATTTTCACCCGGGCTACGCGCGACGCCGGCCACGAACAGCATATAAACAAAAAGGGCTGAGGCTATCTTAATACCTAGGTGTTACAAGACTGACTTACACCTTATTTATTAATAAGGGGGTATAAGTTTAGAATATAACATTTATCATCCGATAATTAATATACAATGCCTTCCTTAAATTAATCTTTATAAATAAACGCCATTGAAAAACATCTTATGTCCTGCCATCGCGATCGGCTGCATTGCATCGCGACCAGACTGGGCCCGTTAAGCAAACCCATACTGACATATTTGTCCAGTTTACTTTTTACTATTACCCGTACCGTTAACGCGTGTTGACATAACATTAACCCGCCATCGCCTGTGACTACGAGTTTCGGTGCCAAACGTGATGGATTGTAAGCAGAAAGGAAATGCTAGTAAAATTGTTCCACGGAAATTGCTTTCTTTATCTTCGTGTTCACTTAAGGGAAATTTTACGCTTGGGAAAAATATCAAGAGTACTTTGTAAATAAGGTTCTCCCTTGGAAAGGCAGAACAGAACGCCTGGACTCGATGAATTTTGAAAGTTGTATTTCCGTTACAATTTTCAAGTTTGTTTTTCGTTGTATAAATCTAAAAATTATTAAAAGGAGTCTGGATATATAAAGGTATTTATTTCATTCATATTGCAGGCAACTTATTTTTAGTAACTATCATACTAAGCTTTTCATAAGCCCTGGGTGACATACACTCAGACAATTTTATATGGAACTTAAGTGTATATGAAAAAATAACTACTTAAATAAATAAAAGCTTATACTGAGACCATGATTGGTTCTAGTTTCTGGGCCGCGCTGAGTCATCATCATCATCATCATATCAGCCTAAGGATGTCCACTGCTGAACATAGGCCTCTCCCATTAACTTCCACTTGGAACGGTTTTGGGCCGCTTGCAACCAACGGAGCCCGCGACTCTGACCAAGTCATCGGTCCACCTGGTGGGTGGTCGTCCCACACGGCGCTTTCCAGTACGTGGTCGCCACTCGAGAACCTTCCTACCCCATCGTTTATCGGTTCGCCGAGCGATGTGGCCTGCCCATTGCCACTTCAGCTTACTAACTCTACGAGCTATATCGGTAATTTTTGTTCTCCTACGAATGTCCTCGTTTCGGACCATGTCTCGTAGAGAAATTCCGAGCATAGCTCGTTCCATAGCTCGCTGAGTGACTTTGAGCTTATTTATGCGGCCAGCAGTAAAAGACCTGCGCTGGGTGTTTTTCAGTAACTGCCCATCGTCCTTTATGGAAAGTTTTGTAAAATATTCTTACTGACATCAATATTGGACTAATACGCGTACGACCTTTGCCTTAGAATTTAAATAGGCATAAAAATACCAGTCCTATCAGTGAACCACCGTTACGCCGCACAAATGGACTAACATGACCTCCGTAACTCAGTGGACGCGTAGCGTAGGCGGTGTTAATAGTGTCACTTTCGACATTTATTATAAAACCTGGTTAGAATCAGTTAGGAGGTACCTTTAACCTTCCTCAGATAAAAATAGTATACAAGATACTACTACGAAAATAAAACTAATCAACTAGAAAATTGCAAAAGTTTCAGTATGTTTTTTTACATCTTTGATCGATTTTGAGGCAAAGGTGACATTACTGACTTTCTTGCTGGAGTTTTTTCAGTTAAGTGTAGTTATTTATTTTATTTATGTATTTATTTATTCGAACAGTGCCTTATTTGAGCGTGCGATTATTTTTTGGGGTCTGAATGACTCGATCTCTATGCTGTATATAAGTAATTGCTTACCTCGAAGAAAGGTATTGTGGCGATCAACAATTTGTAGTGAAGAAGCTAATTTTATTTAGTTACTTACGTTTAAACAGGTATTTATAATTTTTTAAGTAACAAAACATTATATTCGGTATCAGACGTGTATAATGAAGATTTATCTTTCACGCGTTTTCTCTACAGTCATGCCGAACTGAAGAAATGCGATAGATAGTTGGTTAGTTGGTTATTGGTTGGTTGGTGGTTTCCTGATTTTTTTATTAAGTCCATCAGTTAGTTCATTAAAAATATCGGATACGTATTTTTTCTTTTATTTTAGCTACACTTTTTAACAAACTGTAACGTCACGAACTCCCGAAATTTGACGCGCTTTAGTTTTTAATTTTTTTATTGATTTGTGTCCAATATTTTTTGATAATTTAACTGACCGACCGACTAACCAGATTTTTTACCCTGGAAACATCCTTATTGCATTTGTGTAAAAACAAACATTTCTTGGCACTCGATTGAACAACAACAAATTATTACGAAAGATAAGTAACATTCAGTGGTAGGATTAAGCAGATAGAAAGCCAGAGAAAGTATTTCGAATAAAATTAAAATGTCAACTTTCCGACCAAAATATTGAATAAGTAACTTCTGTAGCTTCACTTCGTTCATTAAACCGCCCGCATGTTGTAATAAAATAAACCATAACATTATGTTTTTACTGTGTTTCAAGTCAAATTTAATTATGACTTCTTGTAGCCAGGGAGACAAAGCACTACAAAGTATTCAACCGCCTAGTTCCACTAATTTGTTTTTATTTACTGAAAAGCTTGTTGCAGGATGTGATACTACCTTCACCAAGATCTTCGACTACCATTGAGATATCATCGCCTTAATACGTTATAAGTCCATCTGCTAATATACCAAAAATAACCGCAATGTACCCATAACTCAAATACACGCGTTAATTTAGCTAAACATCCTAATTTGTCATCGTTAAATAAAATTTTAATAGATATTTACGATATATGGATGTTTGATGGCGTATGCCAGCCCACGTATAGGGTTACCATGAATTTTGTGAATTAAGACGAGATTTAATAAAGCTACCAAAACAACAATATACCTACTTAAACATGCATACGGTCTGCCTGATGGTAAGCGTTTACCGTAGCCATATGGATGCTTGCAACACGCGATGCATAGCTCCCGCCACTATCGACTTTTCCGCTCTCCCCAATGAGCTCTGACGTCCTTACTCACGCGCAGGAACACAACATAAAGTTATTTGGCTGCGGTGGAAGTACTGCCCTAGTCGAGGTGCTCTCTGGGCGAAGTAATGCTATAATGCTCTACCTCTCTTAAAATTTTCTCTATTTTTTATATTGTAATTTTATAGTAAATTTAAGTATAATAATAAGTTACTTTAATTAATAGGTATCAGATTTCCTAGAACGCATTAATACATTAATTAATATAATTTCATAATTGGTACACCACGTTATTTAATTTAAAAGTAGGTAATTGAAATGTGTATTGCTAAACTATGGTGATCTTATCTGCGACTTTTGGCAGTCCATATTAAACATGTGCCAAAAAGAAAAACACAACCTCAAGGAGAGGCGGATTTCCCATTTCATTGTCAAAAGTGACTTCTTAGTTCTGTCCAATATTACATGTTTTAATATGGTCACCCTATAGACGCACCTCCGAAAACCTAATGAGACGAAATTCCACGAGACTCATCACGGAAATGACAGCAATAAAATTGTGATGTGATAAAAACTCTTTCCACCTGTTTCGTTTTTTTTTACCATTTTCGGACGACACAATAGGCAATTCCGAAAGTCAGAAACTTAACATATGAATGCGTGTAATTATGAATAACAGAACATGCCGTAATTATATGAATAACGCGGTTTGTTTGATTGTGAAAGAGTTTCTCAAATAATCTCACCTTTGATGTTACCTTACCATTTAACTTTATTGTTTAAAATAATTGAAGTTTAAATTAATCTTTAGAATTTTGGATAAGATTGATTAACTTTCCCACACCTCTATTGAAGACTACAGTTTTAGTAAAAAAATATCTCAAACAAAAATCACTAAAGAATATATAGACTTTTATTACAAAATCATTCATATATTCTGTCATATTTATACTGTTATACGACTATTATATAAATATTATAGGTTATTGTATTATTTGACCGTTAGTTATTCGATTGGTGTCAATAAAAAAGATATTAAATCTGTTGATGTGGCGCAATCTCGATCTCATGGGATCAATTTATTGATGTTTCTAATGACTATAAATCTATACTAATACTGAATGTTATAAACCTGTAGAATATTTGAACGTGCTCTTTTAGGAACTGCCAGTATGAATTTAAAAAATAATTTGCGATTGAAAGCCTATTTAGTAAGGAATAGGGAATACTAGACACCGGATAACTCACGCCTGCACTGCTAGATATATTAAAGATTTGTGTTTTTCTTTTTATTTTTTGGAGATGGGTATTTCAAATAATATAAAGTTTAAAACAAACCTTCAGATGTATACCGCATCAAGGAAATATCCTTTAATTTATTGATAATTGGTCGATATGAATGATAGTGGATAATTGAGTCGGTCGGATCATCATCATCATGAGTCGGACCCAGTTTTCTAGGCTATAACCAAACATATTTATTTGAAGTGAGCCTTCTGAGGCCCTGGGTTCTCATTTTATGAAGTCAGATATCATTTTGTGATACGATATAACATCGAGTTCATTTTGCTCGTAATTTAATCCGCCCATTTCCCACCACCAACAATGCGAGCTGATTGGCTAAGTCAAGGACGCATACGCTCTGATTGGCCATGTCAAATACACACGATGCAGTGATTGATTCTTACTATTTAAAATCAGTGCAAAGTCACTGACTAGTTGCGGATTGATTGCTCAGTATTACTACTCTAAAGAGATTATTCCCCGACGGCTCCAATGAACTATCAGTGGCGTCAAAATTTACAGGTTTGTCAGTATTGGTAGTCCAGACAAAAACTTCTAAAACTACTTATCATGAATTTAGTAAACAACTGGTAAACAACGCAAATTGGATCAATGGCAATGGAGTTGTATAATGGGATCGTATTTTTCTTTAATATAGCAGACTTTGCCCACCGCCGCGGTGCCGTTCTAAAACAGCCTGATATAGAATGTATACCTAAACTATTTATCGTACTATCATCACATACCCACGCTCTACTCCTATTTCTATCTATCTTTATTTATACTCCTTAGAATAACGTTTAAATTACCATAATCGTTATATTATAATTCGATATGTTTATACGAGCATCTAAAGGAAAATGGCAATGCTGATATTGGTGAGAAATTGTAAACAGCTTATTCAGGGCGTGAATTTTAACAACATATTGATATTCATTGGTTTAGATATTTCATGGTTAGCTGCGAATGTGTTATTTTATTATGTTTGTGAATAAAAGGGACTTTAGACTATAATAAACTATTGAAATATACTGAATACTTTGAGTTAGTATCAACTAAAAAGAAATCAGAAAAATCTCTCTTTTTCTGCTCATTTTGATCGAGCGCGTATCATCCGTACGCTTGCTAGGATCCAAGCTCTGTTTGACAGGTTGTACTGATCACAATAGAATACAATTCGACGTCCTAGGGCGGCGTAAGAGCACAGCGTCAGAGCGCCTCAGAGGGCGGCGTCACAGCTCGGCGCTAGGACACCATGATACGACACTATAGCGCTTCCTTTGACGAGGCAAATAAATAATTCCTCCAAATCTCGAGATTTATGTGATGATCATATATGTAATTAATTTCTTACCTCGATAGTCGTTGATGGCTACAACAAGAGTCAGAGTGGACCCTAAAGGGACAATGCCCGATACTGGTGCTGCCCAAGGTCCTTTGCCAGCTTGGATCTCCATCCAACAGTCCACATTGTCGCCTAGAAATAAATTCAAAGTAATATTAGATACTTACTAATAATTAGCCAGCAAGTAAGTATTTATTTGAAGATTACACAGAAAAATTACGGGAAAAATCAAAAAAGGAAAAATGTCTCTCAGAAAATTTTATCTAGCAAATCTACTTACAAGTAATCAAGTCTTCAAGTTGGGCGTGATAAAATACTTACAAGGAAATAATCAAAGGCTTTTAGACTTTCAGGAACCGAAAATAAAATAAAGGTATTATGTTATGGATCAAAATAATAACTAACTAAGTAAATTCCCACTACGTGAAATGACATCGCAACAAGCCCACCTGAAGTTAAATCAAGAAGAACTGCAGGTCGATTGTGATCCCCTCAGATTCATATTCATATTTTGCAATAGATTGATTGATTAGTTATTGCCTTCTCTTTCCTACCCAATAAAGTACATAGAAACAGCAGTCGCCGAAACGTCAAACTAATACAATATAGCCTACAATATCCGAGAGGATTACACAATTGACCTGCTGGATCACGACACATTCAAAATTCAAGTATAGTCAAAGAAATCAGGGGAAGAAAAAAACAAGAATCTTACCTCTAAAATCCAACTGCACAACATCCAAATCAGCAATGACCATCGGAGGTTTGGAAGCTGTTTTCTCATAGTCGTTAAACCACTCGCACCTTAGCCTTTTCGCCTCGTCCCATACTTCTAACAGATCCTTGTCATATTGAACTACCACTGTGTTCTCGTAGAACTGGCCGTGGAGGTCTGAAATGGGTGGAAATATTGTTAAATATAGGAAAGAATAACCCTGCAAGAAAGTGTGCTAACTCAGGGTTAGCGGGTGTATTATTTTTGGGAACTGGGTGTCTTTAGACCTAATAGAGTGATGCTTTAAGAAAAAGTAAAGTTCATAATAATATCTGTCTAGATGCCAATACATTTGAAAATGTTTACTTTGCTCTTGGAATAAAAATAAATCAATTTTAAATCCTTATTATTGCAAGGGCTATACCTACGTGGATGAACTCACACAAAAAGTGGATGTCGTCCGAAGAACGCGGATCGAACCAGTAGTCTCTCAGGTCGATGTAGTACAAACCAAACTGACTCTTAAGATCATCTACCTAACTCCCTTTCAGGTGTACGATCCATTAGGACATTAATCTTCCAACTTTGAATCGCAACTGACACATTCAGACTCTATATCTTACGGTTTAAAATCGTTTTCACATTGTCACCATCAGCGTTCATTCCTGCACATTCACTGAACTTAAAAGTTGCACATAAAGTCGCAAATAGTTTGTAATGGTGGGAAGGAAATACGGATTGAGGGTTGGCGTCTTCATGTCGGGCTGTTGAGGGAAAATAAGCTTTGTGCGCTGTGCTATGCGGTCCGGCGGGTGGCGATTCCGAGAAACAATGCTCGCGCGCAACGTTCGCAGAAGGAGCGGGACGCATGCGCCGTCCGTTATATCCCATACTAGCCATAGTAGAAACAACTAGGAATCAGAACGAGAAAAACTCACTGACTTTGTTGAAATGGGAACAAGATACTGCAAAACTTGGCCGGCGGAAGATTTATTGCGAAATTGTTACGAATTACCGATAGTTACTAAGAATTTTGAAACGCGTTGAAAATTATATGAGACTGCAATTTCAACACGTTATGGTAATTACTTTGCGGTTGTTTTATGTATATACTGTTGGTACAATTAACTCATAAAGTAGGTAGCTTTGTAGTTTTGACTAAAATAAATACTGATAACTTTTTATAAATTTAGTTTATCATTAATAATAAAGCAAATCATATCCATCATAATAATATAAGCTTCAAGTTATTCAAAACCACATTGTAAATTAATAATAATAATAATATAATATAATAATAATAATCTAATAATACTAATCTTTGAGTGACCGCACACGCAGCTATAATATATATTTCTGTTACTTCACCAACTTGTACTGTAATTTATATTATAGCTCGGCATTATAGCTACGTCTGTGAAGGGCTAAAGTTAAAGCTTTTAGCATTATTAATTATAAGAGTCATAGACCACGAGACACCAGATAACCTTTGCTTCGGAAATTTATTTTATGGCATCGGTCATCAAGTTGTATAGATGGATTGCTCGCAACTAGAAACTATAAAAGATAAATAATAATATAAACTATAACTGTACATGAAAATTATATGTACATAATGTATAATGAATTTTTGATTGATTTCTTGGCGGTATATCATAAACTAGCTGTCCCCCGCGATTTCACTCGCGTTCCCGAGATAAAAAGTAGCCTATGTCCACCTGTCCTTTTCCATATAGGCTATCTGCGTGCCAAATTTAATCGTGATCTGTTAAGTAGTTAAGGCATGGAGGCAAAACAAACAAACAAATAAACACACAAACTCACTTTCCAATTTATAATATTAGTTATGATTCCAATTTTAAAGAGTACTTATTGCATTGCACCAAGCTTTTATGTGAGATCAACGTTTTTTGAATAAAATCAGATTGAGTTTTCAAACATGTACCAAAATAAAAAGTTGTTTAAATCAAAAGCACTTTTTAACACCGTTAGGCGATGAGTTTCAATAAAATACGAAACACGTCTTCCATCAATTCCAAAGACCAAAGAATCAAGTTGTCCCATACAAACTTTGTCCCCGTTTTTCACCCCCCCTTTCGGAAAATCCTTTCCTATCGGATACCGACGTCATACAAAGAACACACCCTCCAAGTTGCAGGTCTCTACGATCAGCGGCTTTTTTACACTGGTGTTATAAAATGTTATACGATACTCGTGCCAAGTCATTTTTGCACGGCGAAAATTGCTTAGGGCAAACGTATCGTAATATACTATTTTTTTTACTACGTATAGGCCCGTGCTCCCAATCTCACCATAGTTATTGATGATGTGGCCGAAGGTGGTAAGCACAAAAAGCCTAGTAGGAACTAGCTCTCAAGTGCAGCTGTTGGAACACACTGTTAGGTGCTTGGCAACCGATTCTCACTCTTACCATAGCATGGTGGCTATGGTTTCCTCACGATGTTATCCTTCACCGAAAAATGAAGCTCATTGTAGGATTCGAATCTGGGACCTTGGTCTCGGCTTTCGACGTCACTACCACTGAGTTTTCATCGCCTAAAAAGCATCTCCAAACATAGTTACCAATACCAAGGAAAAAATTACAACAATCTGACATAGAGATATATAGAAACATTATTGTGAAATTCGTAAATCATCTTGCAATATCCAACAAATCATAAATATCTAACATCGTGGCCTATAACAACGTGTTGGATCTAGTACCAACAAAGATATAATCCTTTCGATCCCTCAAGGCAACTTTCAAGTAAAGAGTTAGGAATATCAGTAAGGGGTTTAGCTATTTATTAATTACACTACTATAGTCGTATGATACGTTTCATTCTACTGTCTTATTAACATGTTTTCTGCACCTCGTCATGGAAGAAGAATTTTTGTCCGCAGGGCGTGGTGTTCCGTCGCTTTAACGGATAAGTGCGACACAATCGCATAAAGACATAATTATAATATTTATGTTTGTTTGTAAGGTATATATCTATGGGCCACAAGTAGCCTGGAAATAAATGGAGGAATGTTTTGATTTTGGAAAAAAACTATAAGAATGCTCTACATATGAGAAAAGATTCCCCGAAAGCGCTGGTAGAATTAAGGGAGCAGAAGGAAGTTATTAATATTTTTCACATATCTTTAGGACCGGAAGGAAATATAAACTGGATTACAACTTATCGTTACATCATCGTTACATGCACCTTAGCAATAATCTTAAAAGTTTATGGTTGTATTAAAAACACTACATAGGTACGTCCTGTCTTATTAATGTAGTATACAGTTTTCTTTTGTATAGATTCATCTAATACATCAATTCAAATTCAAATTCAAAAAGTATTTATTCAATTTAGGCCTTGATAAGGCACTTATGAACGTTAATAAATTACTCTACACCGGTTAATATTTATGTTCGGTTAATATTTATGTGGTAACGGATTTTCAATCAAAAATAGTGAATGATTTTTAAAGTCGTCTTGCCAGTACTGCCAGTGTCTGAAACCCGATTTAAAGTAAATCTCTTGTTGAAAGTATACCAATTGTCAATGACGTCTGAAAAGACAAAGTCGGCAACATTTTTGATTATAGAATAACTTAGATTTGGTTTCCATAAATTCGCATGAGATTCGCAGTAGTATTATTTTTAAAATAAATAAATATCCCCGCTCCGTATGTTATGGAATAAAATTTTGACACTTTGAAATTCCGTGTGTTTATTTCCTAACACAGAAAGTGATAGAAACTTGTACAAAATTAACAATCATAGGTTTGGTTTCCGATACAAGTACAACAAGATAGTAATTCGGACATAAACATTGAACACCACGTAAAGTCCACCATCAATAAGCGGAAACGCCAATACGACGGGAATGCAGTTTTGCTTGCTGCTGCATCTTCTATTCATTTGTCACATAAATTATACTGCAGATTTGTTGGGTGCTATAGTGTCAGATCAGATTATCGTGTTGTATTTATTGTTAAATGTTCTTTATCCTTTTCTTAGGATTCGGAAAGGCCTTTGCTGTTTTAACTTTGCAAAGTCCAACATCGCACAATCAAGGAGACGAAATAAATAGAAGACGAAGCGAACAGTAAATGAAGAACAAGGAACTAGAGGCAGAGGGAAACGTTGAAAAATAAGCGGAAGACTAGGTGACACTGCCATGAGAGAAACTTTTTTTTAATATTAGAAATTTTCAGAATGCTGCTAATTCTGAAGAAGACGAGACTATTATTTCAGTTAGGGTTTGCATCTACTTCAAAAAACATGCAATACCTACCTACGTGTTTTTTGAATATTGTTTCTGTTGTCAATTAACCGTGTACAATTGAAATAATATCAACGATCGTTCATCTGTATTTGGTGACAACTGCTCCTTATCTCTTCGATGATTGTGGTGGTATATTTTTCAACTTGTGAATTAGCTATAGTTACCGTTCTAACAGCTGATAAACGAGCATTAACATAACATAAAACAATGTAAGACAAATTAATATTGTTGCTTTTGCATCTTTACTTATGCTTTTAATTTAAGCCAAACCCTATTTTAATACAATCATTTCGATCGCGGTTATAAAAAAAACAATGACATCAATTGCTTGAACATTTGCGTTAATGCTTGAATCAAAATCATTGAAATGTAAATAAAGAAGGGCTTTTTCTTTTAATAAAAACAAACATTACTAATAGCTGTTAAGTTGCACAGTAAACTCATTACTCACAAACCTAATAAAATTATAAATTCTTACTTTCATAAAAGTAAAACGCGGTCCGTGCCACAGATTCTACCAACGCGGTATACAATTAAACACCCCTATTAAATTCATTCAACTGAGCTTATACATTTACACTGGCTTGCAATTATTATAACAGTTCTCTTTATTTCAAAGATGAGTAAAGTTTACTTATATTTATAAGATAGGTGTTTTCAACCGCGGTTTCAACTGCGTTCTCGGGATAAAAAGTAGCATATATCCGTCTCCATGCCATAGGCTATCTGCATGCCAAACTTCATGATGATCCGTTGAGTATTTGAGGCGTGAAGGCGTACCAAACAAACAATATTAGTTAGGATAGAAGAATAAATGGAAACAGTACTACACGTCACACTTATTATCTCACCTAACAGTGTGACCAATTACAATTTTGTATTATTTAATCACCTAGTAATTGAACGAAATGATATTTGCTCGATTGTTGATGAAGATTTAAAAACAGGAATTAAAAATTATCACGGAGATTTTGATTTCAAGGTTAATTTTGAGCTATCTAAAGCAAAACAAACACTTATAATATGCGCAGGTTAGTCCGTTAAGGGGGTAATAATAGAAATTAAAATATTTTTTTCATTGGCCAAAAATAGCAATGCAGGAAAACGTATGATAGGAATTCAAGATTCTTACAGGTTCCAAGAAAACTAAAGATGACATTTAAATTGAAACGTTATCTTATCCGCACAAGGTGTTTATTTAATGCTAAAGTGTAACGACTTTAATTTTTAAACGCAGCACTTAAAACGGCAATAAAATAATACGGCCCGAAATAAAATAACAATTACAAATTTCATAAATCAGGCAGAACGGCCGATGAAACGAGAAGATGCTAATAAACAAGTTGTTAAGAATATATACGTAAATAGCCAATACCGTTTGTACACGAAGGCTCTTTAATTAATGAACGAAAGTTAAACAAATTTTTGAAAATAAAACCTTGTACGATGAAAGAAAGTGTACTGATAAATCAAGGAAGTAGTAAAAATACTGTTTCTTTTGTAACAAAGTAATATATTACACTGGAAACGAAAGCGAAATAAACCTTAAAAGCCATAAATGTAAAGATTATAATTAGACTGTTTTACAAAAAACTTAAACCGACTTCAAAGTACACTAAGAAGTAATCAAATCCTGATCTGATGACAATGGGACCAAACGGGAAGTGTACCCTTCCAGACAAAAAAAGAATTTTCCAAATCGGTTAATAAATGACGGAGTTATGAGGTAACAAACATAAAAAAAAAATATACAGCCAAATTGAGAACCTCCTCCTTTTTTTGAAGTCGGTTAAAAATACAGTATAATTGATAGCTCAATCAGAGTATAAAATTATACTATGATGTTTGAATGAATTGTCACGAGATTATTTTTGTTTGAATGCAAAAATGAGGAGTAAGTACATAATATGCATGCACAGCATACCTAACTGATAACTTCTAGAGTAGATACATTTATCAAATCTAAAATATTTAAGTAGGAATGTTATTTTGTTTAACGGATATTAAACAAGCATGAAATAACAACACAGAAAAAATGCTATGTATACACCTCAATTCAATTCATTTCAACGTTATTGCTAAGTTTAATTTAACCATGGGTACGGTTATTACACCATAACCATTTACCATATAACTACACTCTTACAAGAACCGTGCGTAAAAAATAATTATGAACCTTGAAAGGACCAAAGTTAAGCGGAACATCGAAATGATTTATTGAACGAAATCGATTGGTTTAATCGATGTATTATCATATAGCAGTAAGTTTGCATCATTAGCGATCAGAAATTTATTTATTGAATTCACACCTATTTCCGACTTAAGGTGCTATATTGGAAAAAAATGATATCTTTGTGTCCCTGTATCTTAATTAATACAAGGGTTGGGGTTCTGAGTTTTTATTATATGATTTTTGAGATCTTAATTGAGTTTGCCAATGAAGGAAAACACGTTTGATAGAAATTTTCTCGATAAAGTTTAATTCCAAAGTAGCCTCTAAATAAAAATCTTTTTTACTGTAACTCCGTCAAGCAGGCGAATTTTACAGTGAAATTTAATGCAAAAAATTGGTAATTCATTCTTCTTATGATGTGAAGAACAGATTTTCCATACATTGCATGGTTATTTTATAAACAATTTATATTTGGTTTGGTACTTACGTCGTTTATTAAAAGCTGCCGCTTGCCTGGGCGAGTACCTGAGAGCACTATAGTCATCTCTTTTTGGCACATACGAAATTACGGTGAACGTATTTATTACTACTCTTGCATCGCTAGGATTATTCGGCCGTAGCCTTTGTCGACGACGGACCTATGCTAGTTGTCGCGACCGGCTCTCGTAGTTTTAAACATAAAATATTTTCGTAGCATATTCTTTATTGTCTTTAAAGATAGTATTATAGTTTGTAATATCGTATTAATTTAAGTTTAGTGTGATAATCTAGTTCAATAGTGCTTGTAAATATAAAGTTAGTTGTGTAGTTTTGTTTTTATTAATTTTATAGTATTTTTTTAGTGTTAAAGTTGATTTAATTATAATTTCACGACATGGGTAATATAATAAAGACCAGGAAAATCAGCATTGGGAGCAGCATTTTAGCAATTATTTATTACAGTTACATCATTATCAGTTTATCGATAGATTTAAAACGAACTTATAACCCTTCTAAGTAAAGTTTACTGCTGATATTGTATGGTCTGCATTCCTCGTACCAACCAACTTGAATTAGACGGGCTACATCCAAGGGCATTGTACTCAACACACACACATAGATATCTCGCTCCCGCCCGCCATCGTCACACAAACTGCTATCCGTCCGAGTGCGAGTTACAGACCATAAAAGCCACAGATAAAAGCTATGATAACAACTAATTTGTTATTATATTTACGGATTCTTATTCTATTACTTTATATTACATTTTATTACCAAATACCTATAACATGATTTGATTATTATAATTATTTCTTATGGTGTACTTAGGACAACTATCTCTTTTTATGCCTAATAATGAAGAATGTTCACTAATTTAGATTTTTAGGTCTCCGTATTTTCTATAGAAAATAAAAAATACGTGTGAAAGAATTATTTCGATACGTCAATTAGTTTCCGAGATATGGAATTTTAAAATGAGCGCGCGACGCTGGATTCCACCGGCCCGTACTCGATGCGTGTGACGTCATGTTCCAACGCTCGCTCAGTCAATCGCGCTCACAGAACAAATACCCTGACGGGGTCGCGCTCTTCCGTACGTTTCCCTAGATGATTATGACTTTTTTGGTTTTTACCCGACTGACCCGAAAGGAGGGTTATGTTTTTCGAGTGTATGTATGTATGTATGTCTATTTCTTTGGCACGCTCTGCAGCCTAAATGGGTTGATGGATTTAAGCATATTAGGTGCCGTTAGATTCGTCTTGACTGTGGGAGTGTCATAAGGTATATTATTTTTATATGGCGTCTACGGATAAAAAAAAGGGGGGATATTCAAAACAAATATTTCGTTATTATAACAATATGGGTATCAAATGAAAGCTTGTGAACAGCCTATTCCATATATGTATACATTGTAATACTTTTGTGCTACCATTTTGACGTAAATTACAAAAAAACATTATTGTATTTGTTTCTTTTAATTAAATTTCCAATATAAATACTAGAAAATCATGTGTTGTGCCAAAATGTAATAATACAACCACCAGTCCACCGGAAAAGTTGATTTTATAATCGTTCCAATGAATGTCCAAATGTGAGAGAAATGGGTAAAAACTGTGAAGGGGTTGGATCTATTTAGAGACGAAAGCAAAGTTTATTGGTGTGAAGATAGTTTTGACGTAAGAATACTGACAGTCTATCTACTATGTACCTAACCAATTTTGTAGTGTGCAGTTATTTGATACCCCAGCGCAGCCGCGGTTTCACCCGCATGTAGCGTTTTAATTATTTTGCGCGAAACCCCTTATAAATTATCTGAAGTAAAAGAATCTTATGTTATTCCTTATAACATCCGCTATCTACCAGTGAATGTCTCGTCTATATCGGTCCAGCCGTTTTGGAAATCAGCCGGAACAAACTAGTGTTTCACCCGCTTACAAATTGATATTTTGATATTACATATTCAATTTTATTTATTTGGATAAATAAAGTAGATTGTGTTCCTGCGCGTGAGTAAGGTAGCCAAAGCTCATTGGGGAGGGGGGAAAGGTCGGTAACGCATGAGCAATGCTACATGTGTTGCAACTATCCATTTGGCTACGGTAACCGCTTACCGTCAGGTGGGCCGTACGTATGCTTGTTTACCGACTTAGTCGTATAAAAAAAGATAAGACATAGAAAAGGTTAAGTACATCTATTCAACTCGCTACATTTGCAATATATCAATTTATTTAGTTAAATTTACTAAGAAGAGTATAAATAGGTATAGACAAACATAATTAATTTATTGTCTATAACATGAAACTTAAAAGGTAAATAAGTACCTACTTGCGTTGCAGCTATAAAATAATTATTTTAGGTATATTAGGCAGACAGGAGTAAGCATTTGCATTCTTTCTTCTTGCTTTTCGGCGGCAACGGAATAACTATTCGTCGATAAATAATAAAACTTTTAAAATATATATATATGTGATTTGGACATCTTATTTAATTATGTTGTTTTATTATATTACATTGATTATTAGATTCAATTTAAAATAGTTTTACATGCTATTCTGTAGCGAAATGTGTAGACCTTATTTTAAGATTCCACCTAAATTGTACGACATTTTCTGGCGAAGTAAACAATTTCATTTCATTTCAACCAAAAGTCCATTTATTTTATGTAGATTTTACAGTTGCCCTTTTTCAAATCCAAAATACTTTCCACTAATAGCGCAAGATACCTACGTTCCACCGCTAGCGGCTAATATGAGTGAACGGAGCGTTGGAACATGACGTCACCTCGCGGTCACGTGACCGTTAGCGGGCCTCGATATTTAGGGGAATTTTAAATGTCTGTAAAATCATAACTACTTGGTTTTTTTGAACGAAACAAAAACTAATGTATTTGTATACGTAATTGCTCTACTGATACAAATTTTCAAGCGCTTTTGCATACCTATTAACATTCCTCAATTTTGTAGATGCTATAAATGAAATAAAATATTTATGATTCACAGGGAACAATCTCCACAAAAATAATCCGTAGTGAAAAGATCATGGTAGAACCCATAGAATAATTTTTGGCATCCTTGGTATCGCCCGCACCGCAGCCAGCCTATGATGTCGTAGATAATGTACCACCAAAAGCATCGCATTTTTTTTTGCGATTTCATATTTGGTACCGTAGTAAAAGTTGACCGTATACAGGAGTACTTTACGTGGTTTCATTTAATTTCGTATTGTCGTATCCACCCCGTATACCCTTTTCATTACCCGCAGCATATATACTTCATCATCATCATCATGATCAGCCTATAATGTCCCACTGCTGAGCACAGGCCTCCTTTCACAAATGAGAGTGAAAGGGAATGGGCAGATACTCCACCACGCGTGCCCACTGCGGATTGGTGGAGGTAGGCTAGTGGTCAACCTACTGTTGGAATTTTTCAAGCCGCCTAGTAGGCATCCAACTAGCTTAACGACTATCACAATTAAGTGATAACCGAGACCAACGGCTTTACGTGCCTTCCGAAGCACGGAAACGCTCGATATGAAATACCACTAGACGGTCACCCATCCAGGTACCGACCATGACAGACGTAGCTTAACTTTGCCGATCGATTAAGAACGGCTAATCATGCTACACCACGAGCGCTTCCTTATATATACTGATATATACTTACACAGTATAAACTCGTATTTACGTACAAATATGAGTAATTACTATAGCTTTTGGTTAAAAATCGTTTATAACAAGTGTAATAAAAAAATAAACTTTTACTGCTCTCCTATAAAATATACTCTGTAATTTAAACGATGGCGGTTCGGCTTTCGTGTTTCTGCCGGCGTCGCCCGAGTCCGGCCGAACGTATCTAGCGGTGGCGGGAATTTTTTAAAACTTTGATAGTTCTCTAGGGGCGGTGCCCCCCGCGCGGCGGGCTAGGCCACGCCTTTCAAGGAACGATTTATTTCCACGGTGTCATCTTAATTAACGTATTTAATTAGGTTCATTAACTCTGTAGTCTTCCAAAAAAAATATGAAAAATACCAAAAATCTTCTTTCAGTCATAACATTTTGGTGAATGTAATGTAGTTTGAATACAAGCATATTGACAAATATTTCAGTTGTTGGTGATTAAAATATTGATTATGATTCTGAAATAGCTGATGAATATATAGATACCTCACCTGGTTTAGTCCCACATTTGGCGTACGCGATCCTAAATGAGAAGTAAGTTTGCCCCGTGGATGGAGGCACGTAGACACACCGCGGGTCACCGTGCTGACCTGCGAACACATAAGAAATTTTACTACAGGATGGTCAAGTTATGCTGGTTCGAGAGTTTATCAGATAATTAAACTGATAAGTGAGACAAGGTTAATTGGTGACAACTGTTTAAAAGTAACAGTACACAGTTGTTTAATGCAATATATGAATTAGTATAAGAGGTACGCTCAGTTAGAAGATTAGACTCAGTTACCGCTAACTAGATTAAATAAGGTATTTCAAATAGATTATTTCATTACAAAGCCAAATTAGCACCACCTACACAATTGATTCTAACGTTGACTTGCATAGCACTTCTTGTTTTTTTAGTAATTATAGATAAGAACTTTTTAATTACATAAATTGCTTTCTTTAAAATATTAACTTATGATGTGTAATTATACAAAGTCCAGTGAAAAGTCTAGTTAAGCATATAACATATTAATAAATTGATTCGACTTCTTGTTTTTTTTAGTAATCATAGATTCTTTTCAATATATATAAATTACTTTCTTTAAAATATTAACTGTTCATGTGTAATTATACAAAGTCCAGTGAAGAGCCTAGTTAAGCATGTCAAGTCGGAAATAATACTTTGTATTCAGTTCTTATTACTTTTCATAATAACAATAATGAAATACCTATATGAAAATACGTTTAAAGTAGACCACAAAATCTCGACTGATCATCAATTTCATAAGATACAGTTCCCCATCAGCTAATGCTGCAAGTTTTAAAGGAAATACAAGAAGTGAAAACTTGCCTATAAGCCAAGTAGAAAGTAAAATACATTTTCTTGCAATTAAGGGCCCTGGGTAAGTGCTAATTGCTTATTAACGCCTTTCAACATTCACCTTCAGTACAATATCATTAGGATTATTTACAACATTTAACTGGCCACACAGACGTTATCTTTACTATTGCAATGAAAATGCTTAGTTTATTTGCCTTGGTATTGCATTAAGTGTTGAGCTTATGGTCTGTTATTGTAAAAGTTACGTGGGTATTAATCCCTTGACTTGCGGTTAAAAAATAACAATTGATTTCTATTATCCTCGCCCGCGCGGATCATCAAACAGTCAAAGAATAATTCGGGTGAACTATGACCATCAACCACTTCTTGATATGAACAGTCAAATTAAATCTAACCTAGTATTCGTCAAGACGATTTAAGATGATGATAGCTCTGTTGTAGCGACGGCATATGCCATAGAAAATCCTGGGTTCAAACCCTATAATGGGCTGGCCGCATGCATTTCCACAGAGTCACTCAGAAAGCTATGGAACGAGCTATGTTCGGAATTTCTCTAGGTGACAGGGTCCGAAACGAGGACATTTGGAGTAAAACAAAAATTACCGATATATCTCATAGAGTTAGTTAGTTGAAGTGGAAAGGGCAGGCCACATCGCTCGAACAACCGATAACCGATGGGGAAGGAAGGTTCTCAAGTGGCGACCACGTACTGGAAAGAGCCGAGCGGGTCGACCTCCCACCAGGTGAACCATCGACTTGCTCAGAGTTGCTGGGCGCCCCGCTGGATACAAGGGGTCCAAAACCGTTCGATTTGGAACTTAATGGAAAAGGAATAAAGGCCTATATTCAACAGTTGACATCCTTAGGGTGATATGATGATGATGATGATTAAAGTACTGGAGTTTTAGAAAAACAGTAAAGAATAATAAGTCGTTACAAAGAATAATGAATGGAGCTACAGGAAAATGCTTATATAGTACAAACATTTTCCCCCTTATTACAAAACATGGTTTAAAGTAAAGCCAGGTTTTACTGTCATTTGGTCACTTTCTAACGTCATATAATAAAAAGGGACGAGGCTATTTTAAAACCTGGTTTTCCTTTAAACCATGTTTTGTAATAAGGTGCATTATGTTTTGGTGAAAACCTAACGGAATTCATTTCTTTAGGGCGATAAGTACCAATAGCTACTCTGGAATACCATAGCCTGTTAAATGCTAATACCATTGTCATGGCATTTTGTCATAAATGTGTGAAATTAGCTGTCAAATAATCCAGAAGAGAAGCCTATAATTTTCAACCTTATGCCTTGGCTAATACAGTTGTAAGTATACGTGGAAATTTTACACTTAACCATGCACGAACCGACGAAAATATAGCATATTCATGTCAACACTATGGTAACACTTTCTTTAAAGAGTCTTTAAGATGATGATGCGTTACGAAAATTTGAGTTTTTACATTCTGTAGCTAAATAGTTGGTACGGAATGAATTTTATTTAAGTTAAAAGCTGCGTCAAGACCTCAATAATTACATTCATCATTAATATCATAAAAAATATAACCTAAATCGAAGAACTAAGTTTCACTCGCAGCTGGGTCAGAACAAAAGTTCCTCATTCGGAATAATCTTTTAATCGGCAAATTAATAGCACATATCACTATATCTTAATAATTACATACTCCAACCTCTGCATTCTGTACGCATACTAAAGCTCACAACTGGTGCATGAGTAACATTAATAATTCAGTATATCCGTCATAATTGTTAGTGAAACCTTGGCAATTACTTGTAGCAATTAGAGGCGGTCTAAATACTGTCAGGTAGCGCACCGCGGCCCGCATCGCACGCGCATCAGTGGGCCACACAGATATATTTATGGGGATTTTTTGATCTATTTATTGTTGCCTTCAAGAGTTGCTAAGTTTCAGTGAAACATTTTTGCTACGAATGGCTTCGGGTGCATACTTCCTGTAGCCGAAACGTCCAATTAAAATTCGGTCAGAAATTGATCATATGGTCAACATTTCTAGAAAAGAAAAGAAACCTCAAAGTTTTATTTTATATGCCTTAACTTACCTTTCGATGAAACGATGCCTTCGAAGGGATGTGAGAAGGTGAGGTGAACGTCCATATGGTCCTTCCCGCACATGACTTCTAGTGACTGTATGACTGGCATGCCGTCGGGCCTGTCCATCGGCCATAAATCGCCGGCTCTCACTCTCGTCTGTGAACAAGGAAGAGTTTAATCACTCATATGAACCACGAATCAAGAAGCATTGAAAGTCTCCACCTAGATGGACCAACAACGTGCACAACATTATGCAAAGTAGGATCACTGTTAAAAAATTGTCTCGTTTCGCATAGAGCTAATTTAAAAATATTTTCGTTTCTCTACAGCAATAATATAATTGTAATCATCATCACAAATCATGGTATTGGTGCCGATAATGTTGTAAATCGCTCTAAACTAATATTAGTCACCTCACATCTCTTTCTTACCAACATTATTGAAAAGGATAGAATATATGTATTTAAAGCTGTCAAATTAATCATTTCCGTCTTATTGTGCGTGTATTTAGGCGTAACCGCGATAGATGGCGACTAAATTTATATTGAAAACAAGCATTGGACTAATTTGACAGGACTTTTCTTACATCCTTTTCTTATGTTCTTTGTTAGAAAGAGACATAGTGAGATTAAAATTAATTTAGTTGCAAACAACAGAATCAGGGACATTATTATAAGCATCAAATATACCTTTCATCAACATGTATTAAAATCTTTACTAGTAATTCCGGTAATACATAAAAGCATAATTTTCGCCTCAGTTTAACCTGTCTTACATTTTACGAAATAAGAACGGATTTTACACGAAAATTAATTATTAAAGTAGCAATTTTCTGTAAAATTCCCAACGAGCTGTCGACGTGTAACGATGGGTTTCCACGAAAGGGAACAGCGTAAACTCAGTGTAAACATAATAAATTGGCAAAGAGTATATGAATTATTTCGGGAGCTAATTTAAAGGAACACGCTTTAAAAAATCAAAAGCATTTAGTCTTTGGCAGGTAAAAATATAACTTTTCCTTTCCTGTTTATGGAGACCATTATCGTGGTCTGCATTATAGAGAATATTCGTATTACTTATGAACACGTTTCTAATACCTAATACCTATTCTTTAAAGGGAAGCCCTATAAATAATATTCTGCTGTAGGCTATTTCCTTATATGTTAGCTACTTATCTCCCGGCAGTTGACATAGCCTAAAAGTTCTGTTACCAGCACTGCAATTTTGATATCTGCCATCTATCTACTTCACTAATCTTTGTTACAAAATAATTTGATGAACCGCAGGCGCACGTTCCAGGAAAGCGCGGGCGCATTTTGTTCCCACGCGCCAACAAGGATTTCGCGACTTGAGACAGTCTTATCTACCTTTATAGCGAGTAGTTGAGATAGATATACATACTTTTTGGATGGTCACTCGTAATTTACATTCTTCAGTACGAAAGTACCTCGATTTTTTTGCCATTATTTCTCTCTGATTTTTTCTACGTATCTATACTGTCAGCATATTGATTGCTTTTTTTAATGAAGCTCTTTTTAACCTCGTGTAAATTATGCGGAGTTCATTAATTTATCTAAGTGAAAGTGAATCGATAATATATTTAATTTCAAGCAATTAAAGTTAATGTGTTATATTAATAAATGCGAGGCTGTCAAACCCGTCTCGACTTTTTCAAGTGTATAGTTAAAACCAGAAGCGCTTGGTTTATTCAAATAATTTAAGTACCTGGGCCAGTAGACAAGATGGTTATCGACAATCATCATCGACAGTAAACGATCAACCTTTGTATGGGATTGACATTTCAAATCGAAATATCACATGATTTGTAACAATCTCTTACGTCTATCCCATACAATGGTTTATCATTTACTAACGATGACGATTGTCGACAACCATCTTGTCTAGCGGGCCAGATGTTGTTATTTTTAACTAACCTATACAGAAGTTTGGAATCAAATCTTTTATAACACACCGCATCAAAGCACTTCATACTTTCTCATAACAATTTCATACTCAATAATTACAGACAAATAGCCGTCAAGGAGCTGATAATGGCGTTAGACTAGATAATAATGAAATTACAGGGGTTTAATTGCGTTGGTATCTCGATATATGAAAGTGGGACGCGCACACAATGCGTTGCGCTGTAATCACAAGCGGGCGTATTATACGTTGTTGATGCGTTTGAGTTGAATTTATTTGGTGTCGATTGGTGACTCGGTTATAAAAAATAATTTCCAGATCATTTTAGAATTCACATGTCATGATGAGTTACTGGTTACAAACATTTCAGCTGCAAACAAATGCAAACTGCTTCATAAGATTCACAAGCAAAAGTTATCTGTCTTTCAGTCAATAATCATTAAATAAGTATTGTTAATGTAACAGACTTTATTATTTAATATTATTTCTACGAGCAATAATACTTCCTTCAATGTCTACATCATAGATCTCTGGCATCCCATTTACAGTAATGTGTTCACGCACAAATAAATATTAAAAACGCTGGAGTGTATTAGAAGAAAATAATAGATCTCCATCAATACGAGTCGTTAAGAATGCCCCGAGGCCAACTAATATTGCGTCCTTTAGGATAACAACTGGTAGTTAAAGAATGCGTACAATTTTTTGTGAAGGCACAATTCGTATGAGCTATTGAGAAGGTCAAATTCAAATTCAAATTCAAAAATTGTTAAGGCACGTACGAACGTTACAATTGATTTTACCACCGGTTCGTAATACACTTAAACTGAGAAGACTCCCGGCAAGAAACTCAGCAAGGATGTTTTTTTTTAAATCATCTTATTATAAATTTGACAATATTAGATAATGAAATTAAAATAGCCTGTAAAGCGAACACTTCATTCAAATGCGTTCTTGTCTTCCACAAAGTCGGAAACTTTATAGTACCTTTTATTACACAATTTTTGTTTAACAAACTTTTTAAATCTAAACACAGATAGTTCTTGAATTGATTTGGGTACTTTGTTATAGAAGCGTATACATTGCCCCTTAAAAGAATCCCTAACTTTGCTGAGCCGAGTTACAGGTACAGCAAGTTTGTCCTTATTTCTAGTGTTTAAACTATGAGTGTCGCTATTTTTAGGAAAATTAAGTATGTTTTTTCGAACATAAATTAAGTTTTCATATATGTACTGAGACGACATTGTCATTACATTTATGGTTTTAAACTTATCGTCGTAATATCTTCTTATGAATCTGTAATTTATCTCCTATTATCTAAAAAGATACTATCATATCGATGTGATAATTCCCTTACTTGCTATTTCCAATTGTAAACAGTTTTCCGAATAGAAGATTCGTTTGAAATCAATAAGTGCACAACCTTAATTGAAGTTAAAATCACTGTTGTTTAAATAATTAATCTATCACGAGACTACGACATAAACACCAACACAAAAGTATTAAACCAACTGTACAAATGTATTCAAATGTCAACTATAATAATAAGTAAAGATCTAGTTAAATAAAATTAAGAGATAACTGCGAGTCGTATTAATCATATTAAAAGTCTAGCATTTGATAACATTGCATTCGCGAACAAGGACAAAAACAACGGAACTGTCAAACGAATAATGCTTAACTTATCTGTGAACTGGTTTTAGCTGGCATTCATGATTTATTCAAATGAACCATTTCTTTTAAGGACTGGATACATTATTGAGTAATATTTCTAAAAGCATAGGAAGATTGTCTCGTATTTTAGAAGTAAGACATGAAAATGGCTAGGGATGCGAAGAGTATCAGAAAAACTTGGAAAAGAAGTGCGAGGTTCAAAATAGAGCGGAATAGGGAGGTTTTTAGAGATGTAGAGCATAGCGTTTATTCGCTCAAAGAGCAGCTCGACTGGGGAAGTACCTCAATCTTACAGAATACCGCAGCCAAATAACTTTATGTTGTGTAAAGTTGTATGGCGTGAGTAAGGTCGCCAGAGCTCATAGGGGAGGGGGGAAAGGTCGGTAACGCGTGAGCTATGCTTCGTGTGTAGCAAGCTTCCATATGGCTATGGTAACCGCTTACCATCAGGCGGGCCGTATGCTTGTTTACAGACTTAATTGTATAAAAAAAAAAAAACTTTCTGGAGCACTAAGAATCCCAACATCGAGGGCACTTTAGAGCCAGTTATATTTTAGACTGTGTCCTTACCACTTTCGGTCACAACTAAACATGGTGACAATGTGATCAATGTGGTCTATATTAAAAAGGGTATTAGAATTTAAATCAACTAAGTATAGAGATACAAGTTCCTAGACGACTCCAGGCAGCAGCAGCAGGCGAACGTGTCGTTGAGACACTAGGGTCTATGTATTACAAGTACCTTCCATAGCTAGTGACACGTTGCCTCTATTTTAATACATAGAAACGAAAGAGAAAGTATTAGTGTTGCGACGACATGGTCGCTTGCTGCTGAGAGTCTACTACGAAAAACGATACACGATATTCCGATCGTCGTTTTTCGTCTGCTACCTGCAGTCGGCTACGAACAGATTAACTTGCCTTTGGTTATCATATCTATAAAATCGTCATTTTGTAATAGTGAATTCTGAATTGACAAATTAATGTTCGTCACTATGTATCTAGACTAGATAATCTGTGACAAAAACTAATACCATAAATATTTATTTTGTCATATATTCTACGGTATGTATGCAGAGACTAAGATACTACGTACTTGTTATGTGTAATACCAAAATACTATCGGTCATCATGAATAATATTTTTTCTCATACTAAAAATTGATAAAATCTCTACACAACAACTTCGTCAAAGGACACTACCACACGTCAAAATATTTAGAGCAATGTTGCTGAATATGACAAGCAACTTTTGATGATTGCTATCATTTGGAAAAATGGGTGTAGTAACTAATTAGTAAATTGAGGTAGCAGAGATTATCTCGATTTTTTTTAAACTCGAGAATTCGGACTGGTGTCTACAGTAGTATTATAAAGAGGTGAAGTTTTTATGTAAGAGGTTATTTTTAGAATTACTGATCAAATTTTGAAATTTCATACTCTAATAGGAAGCTATATATTATCCCCGAGTGTAATACTACTGATCCCGGGAATGCGGGTAAAAAAGCCGGGGACAGCTAGGAACAAATATACAATAATGAAGTGTATTCTAATTGTCAATTGGATACTCATTCAGTTTCACTCTCATATTGTCTCTTTGTTCTTTGTTCTATTGATTTACGCTCAAATTGAAACGTACCTGACACTTCAAGTAACTAATCACCACTTGGTACCCAAACGGTTTCCCTCGGATCTAGTAACATTGTTAGTTTTGCGTTAGCGGTACGCTGCGCACGCGACTCTTTCACGCACAAATCACTAGTGATGTAGGTAGTATCGTAATAACAATCATCGCCATCAAAGTGAAGCAAAATATTTCCTACGTGTGCCTGAGTGAAGTCAACTAAAAAACAAGGGTGGATTTAGGGAGAGGGGGCCACAGGGGTATGTGACGGCCCCCCAGACGGTTATGGAGTTTCCATCACAGTACATACTTATAGTCAAATCAAATTATCAGGGTTGTTAAATTATATGTATAAAATAACAGAAATAACATGAGAGAAACTCTTGTCCATTTATGTCTGGAATAGCAGCGGCGTGGGAGAGCCATTGCCATGTCAACCTGAAATATTGATTATCGTTGCACGAATCTGCACCTTGTGTTAAAAAAAAAACCGCCTTGCATCATTTCAATCTAATTTCTCATCACTCATCATCATTTAAAGCCGCCTAGAAGGCCTCCAACTAGCTTAACGACTATCACAATTAAGTGATAACCGGGACCAACGGCTTTACGTGCCTTCCGAAGCACGGAAACGCTCGATTTGAAATACCACTAGGCGGTCACTCATCCACGACCACGACGGTGATAGCTTAACTGGCCGATCGATTAAGAACGGCTTATCATGCTACACCATGAGCGCTTCAGAACTCTTCTTAATAAAACCTAATCTTGAACATCACTAGCGCTAATAAACTCAACACTAGCGCGTGCCTACCACCATTACGGTAATGGCGCACCTGTATAGAAAATATACAGTAATCACCGACTTACTATATCGACAGTTATTACTAGAAACAGGGAGATGTTCTATTTGCTACTTGGTTTCTAATTTCACTTGTTTTGCTTGTTATCTCCCATCGTTATGAATTTCTAGCGGGTAATTTTCTTCATTATCTGTAACTTTGACGACTTCGAATCGGAACGCATCAAATTATCGTATATCTTACACGTTGATATCTTATTTATGGTGTTACGCACGACTTTCCGGATACAGTTTCGAATCACACAAAAATAAGTCAACAAGATTATAAAAAACGTGTCTCCCGCGGTTTCATTTGCGTTCCCGGGATAAAAAGTAGTCTTATGTCCTTTTCCATACCGTAGGCTATCTGCGTGCAAATTTCATCTTGATCGGTTGATAGAGTAAGAAACAAACAAACTCTCATTAATAGTAAGGATAAGGATTTCTTTGAACAGTTGAATAAAATTAACAATATAACAAGCTTAAAAAATATTATTTTTATTTTTATTCTAATAAAGCCAGAAAACGTTCTTAAGCTATGTTATTATAATTAAACCGTAACTAAAAATCTAATCGAATCAATCATTTACTTCTAGATGAACCTAAGCTTTACTGATACATTCAATTAAATAAAAAGATTTATTGACTTCCATTCTATTTGCACATTCAATACAATTTGTGCATTCATTCATAGATCATATTAAAAAGTCTAGACGGATCTTGTCTGCAATGCAAATTCACAACAAAACACTAGCCTTTCATTTCCTAACCATTTGATATACAGATCCCAACACTTGCATGCTGCTATTCTGTCTTTCAAAAGTGTTACCTATTCCCTTGCTTTAAGGCACACTGGATCAGCATTATGGTAAGCTCTAAGGACTGACAGGTTGTTTATGGCTTTTGGAAATGCACTTCAGTCTTTGCTCGAGCATCTTAATAGTTATCGGTTCAAGAGGTTATGTGTACACAAATTAATGATTACCGGATAGTTATTCACTTTTATTATGTTTCACTAAACTACTTTCAATGTGAACAATAATTTAGATATACAGATCATCATTCTCATCAGCCTATAATGTCCCACTGCTGAGCACAGGCCGCCTTTCACAAATCAGGTTGAAAGGGAATGGGCAGATACTCCACCACGCGTACCCATTGCGGATCGGTGGAGGTAGGCTAGTGTTCAACCTACTATTGGAGTTTTCAAGCCGCCTAGAAGGCCTCCAACTAGCTTAACGACTATCACAATTAAGTGATAACCGGGACCAACGGCTTCACGTGCCTTCTGAAGCACAGAAACGCTCGATTTGAAATACCACTAGGCGGTCACCCAGCCAGGTACCGACCACAACGGTGGTAGTTTAACTTGCCGATCGATTTAGAACGGCTTATCATGCTACACCACGAGCGCGAGATATACACATTGAACCATAATGTCGCGTCTTGTTCAGGCTTTCCGTAAATTATGCAAAAATTCACACAAAAACCAGTTTGCGTAAGCATTGAAATAAAGAAATTCAAATCGTCAAAATTCATTACGCCTAAAACATTAGACTATTTGAATGGTCTGAATATTTAGAATTCTCGTGGCCTCACCCAGCGTTACAAATATGTGAATGAGCCTATATTAACAAGATATGACTAACTGAACATGAATGAAACGGTGAAAGTCAGTTTGTTATTTGATTAGGAGGTTGGGAACAGGCTTACAAATATATTGACTCATGTCTTTGCCAAATGAAGGAGAAAGGACATGTCTATTAATGTTTTATATGTAATTGGAAAACATATTTGGATAGAGGTCTCAAATCCAACAATAATAAAATAATAAAACACCCAAAAAAAGTCTGCAATTTACCTTTGGTACACATAATTTGGAAACATTTCCAGGCGCATGGTGAGTAAGCAGACTAAAACAAACGTATCTATGTACTTCATCATCATCATCATCAGCCTATAATGTCCCACTGCTGAGAAAAGGCCTCCTTTCACAAATGAGGGTGAAAGGGACTGGGCGATACTCCACCACGCGTGCCCACTGCGGATTGGTGGAGGTAGGCTAGTGGTCAACCTACTGTTGGAATTTTTCAAGCCGCCTAGGAGGCATCCAACTAGCTTAACGACTATCACAATTAACTGATAACCGGGACCAACGACTTTACGTGCCTTCCGAAGCACGGAAACGCTCGATTTGAAATACCACTAGGCGGTCACCCATCCAGGTACCGACCACGACAGACGTAGCTTAACTTTGCCGATCGATTAAGAACGGCTAATCATGCTACGCCACGAGCGCTTCATCTATCTATGTACTTAGTGAGAGAATATCTGTGAGAATGTGTAACAGAAATAAAATATTTGGTAGAGAATATTTCTAAAATATATAACAATTTGTATGGTTCCTTTTATATTCTTTTGTTTAAATTACAGGGTAGAGAGTTAAAGGTCAGAGTGAACTTAAACGTTGTGAAGCAGCAGTAAGTAAATACAGCTGAAAATTCATATGCAAACACAATAACGAGACACCATATCAATGGATATCACGTGTATTTATTTACGTAAAGGAGTGTAGTGTAAAATAGCTGTAAACACGGCAGACGCGAAAAGAAAGCGATTTATAACTCATGAGTCACGATTAAATAAGGCTTAAAGTTTTACTACCTTACTTACTGTGATTCTAGAGGTATGCGAGGAATGTGAATTTCTTCCGGATGTGTTCACGTTGTTTAAAAGATGGTGATTTAATTGTAAAAAGGAATAAAATTATGACTCTATTAAGTGGAAAAATTACCAACGTTAAAGTTGTCTCTTGCTTGGGATGTTGAGAATTACGTTTTTTCTGCCGTCTTAAGTTACGGGTTTCTTGAAATGCTGACATTATTGCTACTCCAAGAACGGTGTTTTTGTTTTTAATATCTTTAGGTGTAAGCTTGTACTCACTATGCTATTATAAGTACTATAACTATTCATATAAAGCTACTCGTCAAAATTGACTTCCAAGTGTTCTGGATAATCTCGATTAGTTTTGAGATGTATGCTTCATCTGAACTCTTAACTGATGCAACATTCCAAATCCAAGTTTATTTGTTCGATGAAAAATATGAAATCGATCGAGATCTCTATGGAGAGCGCGAGTGCGACCCATTTTTGCGGGTTTGATCTATTGTACCCGATCACATTTGGAACATTTAAAAGGACGTAATTTTATATATCTTTTGACATTTCGGAAAATTTTACAGATTCCTAATATTATCAGCTATTGATGGGCGAAAGCCGTTCTAGCTAGCGACCGACTGACCCGCAACCTTAAGATAGATATTGACGAATAAAACTCATAAAGATGAACGCATTCTCACATGCTAGAAATTATATTATGAACAAATCTGAAAACTGATTATTTTCACTAATAAGCAGCTAGCTAGGTAAACATACTGAAGCAGCTCGAAAAAAGCAAAAACTAAACTGACAAGTTAAGATGAGACACACGTATGTAAACTACGTAAATAAATCTACCTATTCACATGGCAACAGAAAGACTTGGGCCTTAAATTCGACCGTAATACTTTCGTCGTCTATCACTCGATGACGATGACGCATAAACCGGTGAAAAGCTATTACTGAGACGTTTATGCGTATAGCCTATTTTAAGTGATAAATTTACACCGTCGGAAATCAATGACTTCAATATTTCATATCGATGGTGCTAAGGAATGGACCTCAGATGACGACGATGACGTCAGATAGACGTGATGTGAACCTATCTTTACGCTAACAGCTTTTCAGCAAGTGAACTCCAGATACAGTTTCAGTTACCTCCCATGGCCGTGGCAATATTGCGGAATTGTTCGATTGGATTTGGTAGATTCATATTCAAGTAATTTAGTAGACACTTAGCTGCAAAGTTTATAAATGATGTCAGTTAGTCATTATAATTCTATTTAAATCACTTGACACTGTAGATACACTTATGTCAAGCAACCATCACTTGAACACCTGCCGAGTCATGACGATAAGAATAAATAATAATTTCAACTGACTTCATCTAATTACTTATACGTCTACCTTATTTGGAATAAATTTCACAAACCAATCAATTTCGGTTTAGATTTGGGAGAAACAAAAACGCTATTCAATCAACATCTCAATTTATTAGCGGGCCTAGTATGTCTAAGCTGACTTGAAAGATTAAAAAATAAAAAGCTCAAATCTCTCACATGAATGAACGTTAGTCTCTAGCGTATATGAAATGTGCTTAGTTGTTCCTAACAGGAAAATCAACGTTGCAAATTGCAAAATATGTAAGACTTTCTGTCCAAGCACCTCGACTAAAACCACAAAATAAGATATAGTAAAACCTAAGTACAACGTAGGCTAAAGCTATTCCCAAAAAATCTAATTCATCACACAAAACCATGTAAAGCTTAAAAGTACACGCGTAATCACCTCAATCAAAATGTACCGAGCACCCATCCCCACTAATTATAAACACGCCCAACTTTACATATATGTACAAGTTTTTTGGCACCAGCGAGGCAGAGGTACGCTAACCGACTTGTGAGGTTCATTGCCACTATACTATGCCAGGTGGTGAGGGACCTTGATGTAGTGATAATTGAACTGGTACGAGTGTAGGTTTTTTGGAGGTTAGAGCGCGGTTTGTTACTCTTGAACTTAACCGCACTGTACGAAAGCCTTGAACTTATTTCGTTTAAGTGATCTAATTACTTGCAATGTATTTATAATCTGTTATAGGTTAAATGTAAATGGATATTTGACAAGTGAATTTGGCTCTCTTAGTCCATTCTTGCTGCTGTGAGCAAAGCAAGATTTTCTATATCGATCCAAGATGAGCTTAACGCTATGAATAACATTCATACATTGAACAGGTATAATTTGTAAATATTTACCTTCTATCATTGTAATCCAGTTTCACTGCAAAGTGACGGTGCACAACACCATATCAATGCGGCATCTAGTTTCACTCTACATCCGTCTCTCGGATCATAATGATAATGACAGCTTAGAACTGCCGACGGCCTCTAGTCTACCGATAGACATGTCGTTTTCCCACCGCGTTAATTGAATATATATGATAAATAATTATAAGTATGCAAAAAATGTGCCCAAACTAACGTTATAAAGCTTTTGTTAAGATTTCTGACTAAATTTTGAAACCCGAATTAATCCCGGGATTTCCAACGTCCCTGTCATTTAAAATGCATAGTCTTCATATAATTTGGGCGAAACTTTGATGCACTATAAGTTAATGCTTTGCATAAATATTAAATATCAGGGCGATTATCTGATATTTATAATATCGACGATGCCTATATAGATACACACGTGTTTAATTGATTCACTAATAAAATAATAAAAGCGACTCAGGAATTTGCCGAACCGGTTTTATCTAGCAAGTCCTAAATTAAATGAATAGAAAAAGAAGTACTTTGAGACTAAGCTCACGCCATCTTCCAAATCAATATACGATTTTAATCCCATGTTAAAAAGTGTAGAGCCTATCGCAGTTTTATAGGGTCCAGTATATAACGACCAAATGATGATCAACTCCACTTCACTCAATCAAAGACACATTTTTTGTATACATCTTGACGTAGGCTTTTCTTAAACTTGGGACATTTAATAGACTTCACATCGTTGCATAGATAACGGCCTGCTCCACGCGATTTAGAGAATTACAGACCATAGTTGCACAAGTGAGCAATCGGGTGTTCGAATCCACGCTGACGTGGCCTCACGTGGCTCAAATTGATACTCTCCATCCTTGAAGCGGTGGTTGCGGATAGGAGACTGGCGTCCTAAGTTACTGTTTGAAGCAGTTCCGCTCGGGTCATCTGCAACAGCCATGAGGCTGTTGCAGAAGATATATCTGTATCACATAACCTGTAGAAAACCAATTAACAAGTGGCACCAGTATGATGGATGCCTTGAGACAAGACACACATGCAGACGCCGAACGGAACAGCGCTCTGTGCCGAAGAAGTCGAACTACAGTAGCTGCTGCTGTAACCACCTTCAACCATATCATCACGAATGATGGTGGGAATAGTTGAACGAGCACCAACATTAGCTTACACTAAACATATTCATCGTGTGTAACTAGCATTTGATAGGAGGTCATTAGCATTTGATAGGAGGAGGTAAGTTGGACTATTAGAGTAACTTAATCAAGCCATTGAATCTCAGACCCTTAAATAACTGAACATCAGCTCGTTTAAATATGCCAATACCTCCAACCAGAAGCAATGCTTTCTAACTTTCCAAGCGAACTATTTTGATTGTGCGAGGAGTAAGTTCACGATAATCGTGCACAGTACGGCGGTTGCAAGTTTCTTTTGTGTGACCCCGCTACCGCATTCTCAACCCTTAGCCGAGACGCTATTCATCAGCTTTTACGGGGCTGGTGTTAGATATAAAGTTTACTGAATTTGGTAACAGTTAAACAGAAGTTGCTCATCAAAAAATTTGTCATCAAAAGTCTCGTGTAACGTGGATTATAGGGGGCGGCTTGAGAATAAGGGGACAAATCCAACACCTGTCAGTGGAAATATATATCAACCGCAACCTGTACCAAACGCTGCCTCTTTTCAAGTGGAAGTCGGAAATTGTTTCGTTACCCGAATCGGATAGCTCTGAATTATCAAGAATATTGAGTAAGGTCTCCTATTTGAAAACATCATTTTTTAACCGCAAGTCAAGGGATTTCTATCGTTTTCCTCGCCCGCGCGGATCGTCAAACAGTCAGAGGATTAAATAGTTTGATTTTCTTATATTGATATTATGATTGTTTATATGCGTTTAGACGGGAGAAAATTGTCACCGTACTATAAATAATTATAGTAATACCAAATCATTATTCAGTGATAGTAAAGCTCTAACTTCAAAATATAGGAATTTATTACACCTTAACGTTACCTTTCTACAAATGACCCACTTAATAGTTGATGACACGAGTACTGTTTTTAGGGTTCCGCGATCTTGTGAGAAAAAAGTAATTGTAAATTGGAATGAAAGTTTCAATGAGCACCTGATAATTAATATGAGAAAAGTTTATTGTATTTGTAGTAGCATCGTACTAATCTAGAAAGTAAAGGTAAACAATTTCCGCATCAGAAATTGGACGTCTATATATCCGCAAATACGAAAACGGCAAAAACTGATTTCACAGCTTTAAATTAAGTCATATCCTTTTTTAATAATGTTTGTAAGAAAGAATTATGTGTTGTAATTAAAATTAGTTTATTGCGATTTACTACACAATCGGCACCAGTCTTAGATGAATCCATACCTAGTTTCTTTGAGGAAAAGATTCAAAATTTTAATGACTCTTCAAATAGACTTTATGAAATTAATGCCCATTATGCATTTTTTATTGTTCGACTCTGCCTTTTCGTGCCTAAGTTTACCTATTTACTCCGCAGTACGCACTTATTTAAATTCGTTCACATATTAGATACTTTGGATAATATGATCAAAACGTCTCTTTCCAAAATTCTAAATTGCAGTTTTTGTGAAAACAAAGTGTGGTCTCAGGCCACCCTACCCGTGTGTTATGGTGGCCTAGGAGTGCGGAAAATTTCAAGCATATCAGTACCGGCGTTTCTATCCTCGGTATACAGTGTGGGCAGCCTTGTCAGATCTGTTTTGGACCCTTCTATTGGATCTGTTGAGGTTTCTTACCTGTCCGATGCTAGAGACGCCTGGCAGGCAGCTTGTCCAGGCACAAATATTCCAACCTTGAGTCACTCTCAGAGAGCGTGGGACAAGCCTCTTTGTGAAAAAACTTGGCAAAATTTATTTTCAAACTTTTCGATAGATACAGACCGCGCGCGCTTGTTAGCCGTCTCTCAGAGTGACTCAGGTCACTGGCTACAAGCTATTCCATCCACAAATACCGGGACAATGTTAGACCCTATAACATTAAGTCTGTGTATTTGTCTTCGTCTTGGTTGCAGGACCAATCAGCCTCATCGCTGCCGCTGCGGAGACCTCGTCAATGAGCTCGGCCACCATGGACTTTCGTGCTCCCTAAGTGCTGGTCGAATATCACGGCACTCGGCTATTAATGACATTATCCGCAGGGCTCTTGTTGTCGCTAACGTGCCTTCCGTACTGGAACCAGTCGGTATTGCGCGGGGCGATGGCAAGAGACCGGATGGTATGTCTTTGATCCCTTGGAGTGTCGGCAAGTCGCTGGTGTGGGATGCCACATGTGTCGATACACTCGCGCCATCTCACTTACCGGCTACTTGTAAAGCTGCAGGGGCAGCGGCGGCCAGTGCGGAAAATTCAAAATTCAAAAAATATGCATCGATTGGACCCAATTATATTTTTATGCCTTTTGCGGTCGAGACCTTGGGACCATGGGGGTCAGAAGCTCGCCGTTTTGCTCGCACCTTGTCTTCAAAATTGATCGAGACCTCCGGAGACCAGCGGGCGGGGAGCTTTTTCCGCCAACGCGTCAGCTTGGCTATCCAAAGAGGAAACGCTGCCAGCCTTCTGGGAACCTTGCCGTTAATCGGAAGCAGCGGCAGGCTTGAGGAAATTTTCTATATATAGATTATATTTTGTAAATATAGATTGTATTTTGTACATATTTGTTGTTAATTAAAGAGGAGAATTTATTAATAAATCGGCACCGTTGAATATATGAACTAAAAAAAAGCTTACTGTAAATTGTCACGTTCGGGTCTTTTCGGTTTATAAGCGGATTAATGCGCAGTGGAGTCAAGTCAACCTTTGAATTTCGAACTTTAAACTTTAAACAACGTTCTTTCATTCGACTTCAAAAATAGGAGATTATCAATCCGACACGAATGTATGTAATATCAGTATTTATCTACTCTGAGGTAATATTATTGGAACTGCATACATTCACATAAAATATGATGATCTTTAAAGCTTCCAAACAAATTCATAGGTGTATGTTTGTCCACGCATATCTCCGAAGATATTTATCGGATTGTGACCATTCTTTTTTTATTAGTTTACTTACATTTACTTCAACTTAGGAAACAGTGCAAGTTTCATCGAAGTCGATTGAGTAGTTCTAAAGATATGGACAAATATGTGTGACGGCCTGGCCTATTGGTACGAGCTACGGGTGTGGTGTCAAAAGAGAAACATCTCAAAACCTTGGTTAAATTCTAGTGCATATAAGATTCCATCTGTAGTAAATAACCTTATTATTGAAAAAAAAGGAATTAAAAATTTTTTTTTGTATATTTGTTTGGAAGCCCTAATAGATTATCATATGTGAATATAATGCAGTTACAATAATATTACATATACATCGTGTCGAATTGATAATCTCCTTTTTTTTAAGTGGATTAAAAATTATGAAATAACTCTAATCTGACACTGATTTGAAGTCAGCGAAATATTTTCAATTGAATACGTCGTCGTGCTCTTTCGCTTACTTCAAATCAGTGTCAGATTAGAGTTATTTCATACTTTTAAGTGTATTTTGGAGTCGTTTTTTTTTTTAATTACTTTTTTTCAATAATAAGGTTAATTTACTACAGACGGAACCCACATATTAACTGCAAAAGTCAAGTGTAACCGGTAAACGTGTAATTTGATGATTATCATTCTATTTCTTCTATTTATATCATGCCGCGCGCCTATTTTATGTTATGAGATATAAATTATATGTTCGTGATGCTGGAACATCTGTCTTATCGCCGTATTGGTTTCATAATCACTTACAAATTGATGCCCCAGGTTATGTAGTACGTTGTTGCTTTTATTCAAAACGTTCAAACTATGGCTTTGGATTACACACTTCAACTAACTCAACTTTGGTATGAAATTATTAGTAAAAAAACTTACGCCAAAAAAAACTTTTCTTATACATACATATACGGAATAAAATGAAATAATAAAATTGTATCTTTATGAAATTAAACGGGCACCCTTATTTTTTTATTATTATTATACGGGGTGGATACGACAACAGGTACATGTCTCCTCGGCAAAAATGTATGAAAATTTGTTTTTTTTTTTGAGATTTCGAGAGTTGGTCCCATAGTAAAAGTTGATCGTATACATGAGTACTTTACGTGGTTTCATTTATTGTCGTAGCCACCCGTATATAATTTTGTTATTTGTTGTTATAGCGCCAATAGAAATACACATTCTGTGACAATTTCAACTGTAGTTTATACGAGTACCTAACGGTGGGTATGGGGGCCACTATAGAACATCTCAGTAGATTATGAAGGGGGCTTTCTACCTACTACGGTTCATGAAATACAGCCAACTGACAGACAGGCGGACAGACAGCGGAGGTTTAGTAACAATCCCTTTTGGCACCTTTTGGGTACGAAATCCTTATAGGATAAAGCTTTGAAAGATTTAACTAACGCATTTTAATATTCTTGGCGAACCGAGCACGAGCCGAGCCACGAACGAGCACACTGCGAGCACGATTCGCGTAGCGGGCTTGCGAGCCTCGAACGAGCGCGATTGTCAGTTTTTTCACGTACAAAGGGATTCGCATTGTGCTCGTTGTAGGTTCGTTCGCGGCTCGGCTCGTGCTCGATTCGCGTAGCATGGACGCACCATTATAAGAAAGTTTCGTAACGTAAGTACATCGAACAATTAACGTAAGTAGGTATAATGGTTTTTACTTCGTGGTCAGCAAATATTTGCTCGGCACGATGACGCATCGGGAAAGGCCTATGCTCCGCACAGTAGGTAAGGTACGGTTAGAAAAAATCATTGTTATAAATGATCACACAATAAATAACCACCCTGCGCAGCCCATATTAAAAGTCATTAGTACGATTTAATTACAGATGCCCACGCGCACATCAAAATTAATTATAGTTCACGTTACAGTTCTAATTAAAGCTATACATCCATCTAAAGAAGTGTACGTAAAATAAATTGCCTTTTTTTTTTTTTTTATACCACTTAGGTGGCAAACAAGCATACGGCCCGCCTGATGGTAAGCGGTTACCGTAGCCTATGGACGCTTGCAACACCAGGGGTATCACGCGCGCGTTGCCGACCCTGCAGAAATCTCTTCACACCCCTTTTGAAGAACCCCATGCTATACTCCATTGGGAAAACCACGGCGGGGAGCTCATTCCACAGTCTGAGCGTCCGCGGAAGGAAGCTCCTTTGAGCCCGCACAGTACGAAACAATTCAGGTTTCAATATGTGAGGATGGACTCCCCGTCGATGGCGAGAGTTGCGATGGTAGAAAGTAGCCGTGGGCATCATCTTAAACAATTCTTCAGAACACCGTCCGTTGTACAAGCGGTAGAACACACATAAGGAGGCAAAGTCTCTCCTCAGACTGAGGGGCTCTAAACAGCTTGTGAGCTCGGGATCGTCGACAATTCTTATGGCACGTCGTTGAACCGAGTCTAAAGGATCAAGCTGGTATCCAGGTGCCCCCGCCCATAGATGACAGCAGTACTCCATATGAGGCCGGACTTGCGACTTGTAAAGTTGCAGCCTTTGCCCCGATGTAAAGTACTGCCTCGCTCTGTTGAGCACTCCGAGCTTTTTGGATGCCAGCTTAACCTTGCCTTCTAAGTGACTTCGGAACAAAACGTCGCTAGAAATGTCGACGCCAAGGATCCCGATGCTTTTGCTGATGTTCAAGGACGTGTTCTGGAACTGTGGAGCCACAGCAAATGGGGTTTTCTTAGCGGTGAACGCGCAGGCTTGAGTCTTGGTAGGGTTGAAATGGACTAGGTTTAGTCGACCCCAATCGGAGACACTAGTTAGTGTACTCTCGATTTCAGACACCAGCCGTTCGCGGCTTTCCTCAACCTCGGAACGAGGGATATTTGCACGGCCCGTATAATAGGTGTCCCCTGTACTGTCGTCCGCATAGCAATGAATGCCGTCAATAGACAGCATATCATTGATATGCAGAAGGAACAGTGTTGGGGACAGCACAGAGCCTTGCGGAACGCCAGCATTTATGTCCATGCTATCGGAGCAGCTACCGTCGACGACGGCTCTTATGCATCTGCTGGACAGAAAGCTGGCAATCCATTTGCACAATCCCTCGGGAAGCCCGTATGATGGTAACTTCGTTAGAAGACCCCTGTGCCAGACCCGATCGAACGCCTTCGCCACATCTAGGCTCACTGCCAATGCCTCACCTTGACTCTCGATGGCGAGTGACCAACGGTGCGTGAGATACACAAGGAGGTCACCAGCTGAGCGACTGTGGCGAAAGCCATACTGTCGGTCGCTCAACAAATCGTGATCCTCCAGGTATCTCAAAAGCTGCGTGTTGATCACTCGCTCCATGACTTTGGAGAGAAGGGAGGTGATGGCGATAGGCCTGTAATTCGTCGGGTCTGATCTGTCACCCTTTTTGGGCACTGGGTGCACATGGGCAGTCTTCCACAAAGACGGGACTTCCTTTTTGGTGTAGGAAAGCGCGAAAAGACGCGTCAGTACTGGACACAACTCAGGAGCACACCGCTTCAGCACCACTGCCGGTATGCCGTCTGGCCCACTCGACCTATGGATGTCCAGAGAAAGCAATTCCCGCCGGACCTCCCGTTGGGTAATGCTTATCTCCGGCATGGAGCTGTCACACCGCGGAATGGTAGGCGGTGTAGCGCCCATATCATCCAAAGTCGAGTTCGAGGCAAAGATAGAGCCTAAAAGGTCAGCCTTCTCTTTAGCACTATGGGCCAAGTTTCCGTCCGGCTTACGTAGTGGTGGCAAGGACGACTGGCAAAAGTTTCCCTCAGCAGCTTTGGCAAGAGACCAGAAAGCGCGACTCCCAGAGGGAAGGCTAGTCAGCCTCTCACCAAACCTGCCGACGAAATCGTACTTAGCCCTGGCAATCATACGCTTACTGAACCTCGAGGCAGCGTTAAATTTGCGTTTCGCATCACAGACTCTTAATTTAACTGAATGCATTTTAACCGGCAATTAGTTTGCCGTATCCAAATAATAATGCACAAAAACCGAAACTGATTTCAAATAGATCTGTATTTGTAAATTGCTGTCTTGTCGATGATTTTTTCTTCTTACCCGACTGCCCCGACCTGACTTATTTTTTTCGAGTGTATGTATGTATGTATGTATGTATGTCTATTACTTTGGTACGCTCTGCAGCCTAAACGGCTTGATGGATTTTAACATATGAGGTGTCGTTAGATTCGTCTTAACTGTGGAAGTGAAGTATAAGGTATATTATTTTAATATGGCATCTACGAATAAAAAGGGGAGGGGGGTGGTATTTAAAAACAAATATTTCATTATTTTAACAATATGGGAATAACATGGGACATGAAAGCTTGTAAACAGCCCATTCCAAATATGTATATATATTATAGTACTTTTATGCTGCCATTTTGACGTAAACTGCAAAAAAATACGTTTAATGCAAGGACAGTATGTATGTATGTAGCGGTTACCGTACGTAACTCACAGAGTTGCGATGGTTTTTAGCCTTACATTACCGTACCGCTCATTTTTGTACAACTCATTCATCAATAAAACTAAAAATTCAGAAATAAATTAAATTATTAAAAGAAAAAAAAACCCGACTGATAAAACAAAAAATAACTGAAAAGAGAAAAACAAGCTCTTTCATCTACAGAATTTTGAATATAACTTGAATTTTATAAGATATTGCAGTCGAGGATAAGCAAATATTACAAAACAAATTCATACTTAGTATAAGCTAATACTCAATACAATACTCATATATTTAATAATAACAATATTAAAGGTCAACATACGTTTATAGGTTTTTGGTTCGTAATTCGTAAAGTATTCAAAATTTTATAGATGAAATAGCTTGTTTTTCTCTTTTCAGTTATTTTTTGTTTCTTGTAATAATTTAATTTATTTAAGGAGCAATTATCGAGTGAGTTTGGATTATCAATTACCGTTTGAATGTGATTATGTATTTTTAACCGACTTCAAAAAAAAGAAGGAGGTTCTCAATTCGGTTGTATGTTTTTTTTTTTTTTTATGTTTGTTACCTCATACCTCCGTCATTTATGAACCGATATGGAAAATTCTTTTTTTGTCTGGAAGGGTACACTTCCCGTTTGGTCCCATTGTCATCAGATCAGGATTTGATTACTTCTTAGTGTACTTTGAAGTCGGTTTAAGTTTTTTTTAAAACAGTCCAATTATGTTTCTATAACTTCTATATGGGGAGTGGGGACTGTCTCACATGCAAACACCTGCTATCCAAATAATCAGCTGTTCACCTGTTTGTAAAACTCAACTTACAACGAATATTCTATAATCAAGAAAATTTATTGGGTCTGCTGGTAGAAGATATAGAATAGCATAATAATAACAATATTCCACATAAACAAAGCACAGTAAATATTCAATTTGCTTTATAGCCTCTATAAAACGTTTACACAGAAACACATTACGACTTTGATTTACTTACATGTTTCAGGCAAGTTGCCATTTCATTGCCAATAAGTAAAACGTCTTATTTAGCTTGAAAGCTTCATTTAGTAGTAACATTATCTCGTACAATGTATGGTTTAAATAGGTTAAATAACTTTAGTAAACTGTCGAGAATTCCTGTCTACCTTTGGAATCCATTTCTGAAGTATAGATTGTAATCAATATTGACTACGGTAATATTTTTAGTAGAAATGTATCCAATAACACGATTTCTACCTTGTCCAGTAAAATGAAGATGTTTATTACCGATTTCCGTTGTTTGGATCCGTTTTAATCGTGATGTACTATCTTTTTAACATATATAATCTAACTGGACATAGTGAAGTTTTGCGTTATTTTATTCGATATAAAAGACAGTTATAAAAACAAGTTTATCTTCAATGATAAAAGTTAAAATGAAAAATGTGGTACCTAAAATGATAATACAGGGTGGAAATTTTAGACGGGTCTGTAAGGGCAGCTACCTTAATGGTTGAACTTACGCGAATATGGCCTGGATTTTTTTTATACCACTGAGGTGACAAACAAGCATACGGCCCGCCAAATGGTAAGCAGTTACCGTAGCCTATGGACGCTTGCAACACCAGGGGTATCACTCGCGCGTTGCCGACCCTGAAGAAACCTCGTCACACCCTTTTCGAATTGGCCTATCAAAAATCTGTAAATGCCGATTGTAATTAATCAAAAATTAAAGAACAGTCACTTCAGACCATATTCGCGTGGCGTCAACCCTTAAGGTAACTGCCCTTACTGACCCGTCTAAAATTTCCATCCTGTATATCATAACTCTCAGATTTCCAGTCTTTTCTGAAAGTTAAAAAGCAGCAAAACTTTTACAGCAATCCATTTCTTAACACTTAAACCTATTATAAATGCAATTATATATGAAAAGATTTACAACCATAGCTAAGCCATGCCATTACTTATTTAGATAACACAAACGATAGCTACAAATGGTGTGTAGACTAACTGCTTAACAGGTGCGCAAGAGTATGTGATACCATCTCGTCTGCGAGAAAAGCATAGACAACACGGATAAACAATTAAATGAGACGCAAGAAATGTTACCAGTTTAAAGGTGCACTGTCATGCCTAAAATGGGATAGTCGCAGAAAATGTATGCACAAGCAAAAATCCTAATGGATTCCGGTAAATAAAAATGGTGAAATAATGACATCTAGGAAAAAATCTAAGTTTCGTATGCCACATACCCATTGGTACAAAGAAGATTCGGAGAGATTCCGAAGCGTTTTTCAACTGGCTATTTAAATGAACAACCATATACACAAATTTACAAATGGTATTTTCTATTAAGATAAATCTTTAATCGCACACCTTATTGCAAAAGGAACAAAACAAAGCACTCTGTTCCTAATAGGGCATAAGCAAAACTAATTGGCTCTAGCTCAAGCGAAGCACTTACCGAGTGCAGTCTTATTAATTGTCTAAAGAGCTGTGATTCACGATTTAACACCGACTCAAGTTCTCGGATCACCTCATCAGATACGATAGGGTATAAAGCGAACCACCTGTTCAGCTCACGTGTTTATATGTTTACGAGCAATTAAGACCAGTCTAAGGTGCTCTGTCTGATGCAAATAACATCTTAACAAACCGGATCGATATTACTTTCGTTGGCTGAAACCGAACCGATGTGACAAGAGGTTGCATTGTCGAAGTGTACCGACCGTTAGCATTCCAAGACGGGGCGTCATCGTCATCATGATATCTGCATATTCATCAGAATCCGTGGATAGGTAAATTTTGCGACCGTTACAATTCTATCATTCGTATCACGTAAACACGCGACGCATCTTATTGTTGCCTAGCCGACTCTCTAATGCATTATGCATGAAATGCAGCGCAAACAGCAAATCCTGGTGCATTGTCAACCTATAAACTAGTGACCTTGGAGTGAAATGAACTAACAATGTCAGTGCTTCCAACACGCATTCAAAGAAAGCTTAGGGCCGCGGCGCGGGCGGTATGCAAACGAAGTTTCTATTGCATAAAGACCGCTCATTCGGAAGCGGAACTGTGGATTCAGAAATCAATAACGTACGGTGATTAATTTTCTTAAGTTGACTTCACTCATACCTTCTAAGATGGTATCTTACACTAACTTAAGAGATACAAGTCGCACAAGTTGCAATGGCCGTGATAATAATCTGCCTGTCTCATTATAAATTCTGCTTTTCCCCTTTCGCCAGACCACTGAGTTCATGGGAACGAGACTCGATTTAAAATTATTTATCTTGATGATCATTTGTATCTTCATTTATCGTTGTAAATTGTTGTAGATATAAAATTTGATTAGGATGATTAATTATATTTGTAGGCGATGGGAGAGAAATTAAAAGCAATATAAAATGTTAAACTTTGTATTTAATATGTACAGAAAAAAATGCAGAAAAAACAATATCTTGACAACAAACTTTTTAATTTTCAGAACATTCGAATTTGGCGGCAAAGAGTTTATGGTCTTTACCTTTTTTTAATAGTTTTATTTTTAATAGGTCGCATCGCAGCGCAACTAAATCTAATGAGGTTTTATTATTTTTAACATGTAAATATTTGTTTTTTAAGACAATAATTATAATTAATTTAATTTTAATATTTCAGGAATTTATGCTTTGCACTCCTTAGCACTACTATCTCTGTCGTCTACATTCTCCGCCCAGTGTCGCTTCAGAGACACTCATCTGTCATCGGTAAAGGTGCTAAGCGAGTAACAGGTCTTGTGAGTATTCCACTTTTAATTTTCAGGTCTACTGTGCGTATTCGTCCATCCTTCCCAGGATATACTTTTTCCACTAAACCCTTCGGCCAAGTTCTTTGCGGTAGGTTTGAGTCTATAATCACGACAACGTCACCAGGGTTCAAGTTTCTACCTTTTTGGTACCATTTCTGACAGGGTAAACGCGTCAGGGACCTGCTGGTAAGTTCGTTTCTGCTTGACGCCAAGACCTCTTCTCTGGAGACTCTTTTCTTGTATCTTGAAACATACTTTTTGTCAGTAGGTTTCTTTCTTTTTACTGCTTTCAGTCGACAATAAGCGTTGCTGTACGAGTTTTTCAGCTGGGTATTTTCATTTTTCCAGGGTAAGCCAACTTCCCATTTTCCGTCTATTAATTTAGCAGAGCGATCTACTATTTGTATAACTTCTAATTCCTCTCTATTTAGTCTTGGTTTGTTGTGAACAACTGCGTTCGTTGCCGTCAGTAGGGAGAGGGCAGTGTGGGAGAATGCATAGCTGGCGGCGGGGCTAGAGGGCATCCTATGTGGTACCACTGTTATCATGGCGCTCTCGGGTGACCGTGATACTTCATTGCATTGTGTAGGAGTAGGATACATTCCATGTATGCACCATCCTAATGGTGTCAGCGTAGCACAAGGTTCATTTTTACCACGTATTATAGTTTTTAAGGGTGCAATGAGATGATAATTGTCCTGACCAATTATTAATTTTGGTTGTACGTTTTCACTGTATGATATAAAGCCATTCAAATTATTTTTATTATTATAATCGTCCAAATTAATTGATGGTAATTTTTGTACAGGTAAATTCAGTTCCCTTATCTTTCTAACACTAAGTTCAAAAGGTTCATTGTTCATATTAGTTATTTTGCAGTTTAAGATTTCACTTTCACACATCAGTTCAGAGTTCCATGCACCACGGATGCATAGAGTTTGTTTATATCCATGGAGATCAACCTGGTCAGCGATATCAGCAGAGATAAGTGAAACTGTTGCACCATCATCGAGCAGTGCATGCATACAGATTATGCCTCGTGGCCCATGAATGTTAATAGGTACAACTTTCAGCAGTACAGATGATTTATTTGAACTAATATTTACGTTAGCCATAGTCTCACTAGACGTGGAGCAGTCATTAGGCACTGTATTGTCATTAGGCACAATATTTTCACCGAGAAGAATATCACTAGTAATAGTTTCAGGTGCACTTACTGGAGGTTTCTTCCAATGTAGGAGGTGGTGGTGTGGCAGGCCACACTCATCAACGTTGCATGTAGCCACCGTACAAGTGTCACGATCATGTGAAGCCAATAAGCATTTGTGACACAGTTTGCTAGTCCTCACGAACCGCCATCGATCCTTGGTCATAGCGCGCTTGAAACGTGAGCACTCCGGTAGGTCGTGTTTACTTCTTCGGCAGAACTTGCAGATGTTAGAGACGTCTTTTTTATCTCCTAAAAGCACCGAATGTGATTTGCGGTCATCAGATCTTCTTTTGTAGTCTGGTTGATGTATGTGACTTTGGTGTATGTGGCTTAATCCTGCAGCTGAAATTTTATTTGCCTCTTCATATAGAAAATCGGCTAGGATTTCTAGCTTAGCCTTTTCTAGGTTGCAATTTAAATTATAATAGTCTGCCCACTTGTAGATAAGTATATTAGGGCATTTTGTAAGCACAGTTGAGACTAATTCAGGGCTGCGCAGATAATCAACCTGCTTTATTGTTTGAGCTGCGGCCACAAAGTTTTTTATTTTAATAGCAAAAGATATGATATCATTATGGTAGTTGTGTGATAGTGGTGGTATCTTTTTTATTTGGTATATAATTTTATTTATTATTGTTTCAGGTCTACCATAGCGGAGTTCCAGTGCATCAAGAACGATTTGCGGAGTCGTATTTCCGATGAGAAGTGAAGATACAGTCTCTCTTGCTTCTCCGCGTAGACATTTGCGCAAGCGCCAAATATTTTCATTTTCAGAGAATTTACACAACTTTGTTGACTCATGAAATGCTTCTCTGAACTGAAGCCATTCCAAGGGATCTCCAAAAAATAATGGTAAGTCTTTAGAGGTGCTGATTCTGGTTAAAAGTTCACGATTATGACCATCAGTAGCAGCGGTAGTCAAGGCATCTTTAAGGGCACAAGCCAAGAGCTGGATGTCCGTAGGTGCGGCAGGCTTGGCCACTAGCAGTTGACCGCTGGTGTGCGGCAGCTGTTCTGGTACATCTAGGTGACTATGCGGTGCGTTGGACTTCAACCAGTGTTCTACTTTTCCATTAACGCTGATTTCAGAGTGACTTTTATAACTTTTATTGCTCTCATCTTCGAGCGCGGCTATCTCAGCATCCAACCTCTTTTGTATGAGTTCTTTGTCAATCTTAGCCTTTGCCTCTGCAGCTTCTAACTCTAATTGCAATCTTCGGGCTACGATTGATGATTTGCTAGACTTTTTACTTGCAGAAAGAGATTTTTTTATCGGCTGTTTTACTGACAGGCTACCATTTTTTGCGAGTTTGTTTTCAGGTAAACTCGGTTCAGTTTTAGTACATTTTAAATTTTCTGACTGTACCTCTCTACTTTGTTTAACATCCTTGCTGGCTTGCTGCTCGGATTGCTCCCTCAATAATGCACTACGTGTTTTCATGGTGCGTAGTGGTGGAGGAGGCGTGACGAACATAACACTCAATATTTCTCTCCCGTGTGTAGGTCAAAAGTTCAATATCCGGCTCGAAGGACCACTTTGTAGGCGATGGGAGAGAAATTAAAAGCAATATAAAATGTTAAACTTTGTATTTAATATGTACAGAAAAAAATGCAGAAAAAACAATATCTTGACAACAAACTTTTTAATTTTCAGAACATTCGAATTTGGCGGCAAAGAGTTTATGGTCTTTACCTTTTTTTAATAGTTTTATTTTTAATAGGTCGCATCGCAGCGCAACTAAATCTAATGAGGTTTTATTATTTTTAACATGTAAATATTTGTTTTTTAAGACAATAATTATAATTAATTTAATTTTAATATTTCAGGAATTTATGCTTTGCACTCCTTAGCACTACTATCTCTGTCGTCTACAATATTACTTACTCATACTTTATAGTTAATGCGCGCAATAAAAATTTTAAGGCTTTCTTTTTCCACAGCATCAAAAAAAAACTATCAAAATGTTTAGAATATTTTAACTGTACCTATACAAAAACCAATAGAAACTCATTATTTGAACAATTAATCAATCATTATTGACTCCATTTAATTGCAGCAGTTAAACAAGCAGTCAATACTAGACCTTCATTTAATGTCCCCATAAAACCTAGTAATAACTTAACAACTTCCAGAGGAAATTGCACAGCAATTATCTCATTGGAACATGCGTGTGCAAACAACAAATCAATTATAGAAAAACCGTCATCAATTTGCCACGATTGGTTGAAACTACCTGGTATTCTAAACTCGGTCGGTAATTAGCCATGGATAATGAAGCCGATGGGACGTGACATAGACAATGGGTCACATAGTGTTGACGGGTTCACACGGCTTTCACAACCCATTACATGTTAGCCAGGCAGGACGTGTATGAACGGACGCCTGACGGGTAGTCGTGACTAGGGTTGACCACGAGGCATGTTATTATAATTTTTGCTGTTTCATTTGATTCGTGCTTGAAAGTTTTGTTTTCATTATTCAGTTTCATTTGTTTTAACTACAATTTACAGTGATTCTAATCTAACTAAAATCACATAGAATTGTTGAAGCTAGATAATTATAGAGTATGATGACTCTTCCTCGAATATAACGAACTCATTGTACCTAAAAATAAGCTTTTTACTGGTTTAATCTCTGAATTATGAATTTTTCGAAGTAATTCCGAAACATTTAGTTCCACCCAAAGAAACATGAAATGGAAGTTGTAAAAGAAAACTTTTCATCGTTTATCCTAAAAACTTATCTGCATCCATTTGAGTCTTGTTACAATTACATGATACGGCATTGTATTCAAATGAGTGGTAGCCCTATTCAAATTGGCCTTGTACTATGTTAGGTACCGTAGGTCGTGTTATGGTCGTAATTCTGCGGTCATATCAACTGCTAGTACAATCTTATTACAGCACATTACGTCTTCGTATCGTCGAAGAGTATCAATATTGTGGCCTCTCATTGTTGTGTTTTGCTCGATTGCATCATTATTTATGTGTATAGCATTTTATCTACCTATTCGTTTTCGTTTTCAATTTTAAGATGTTCAATAATTATTTTTTGCAAATATGGATTGGCATTGAAAAACAGAATTGATGTCTGAAGTTCCTTCCTTCCTTCTTTATTAATGATATTATTCAAATTAACGATAAACAATGAAAGATTAATTAAATAACAAATCAAGAACTTAGTGCCTACAGTAATATAAGTCGGTGATATAATTTCAGATATAAATAATAGTAAGAGTACAGCAAATTCTACTTCATACTCATAACCTGTTTATAATACTAAACTTCTAATAATGATTAATGTTTTTCTGACACGTTATAAATTTAACGACTCTAAACGTACCAAGTTATTACTTGATTCTAGGATTATCCATCATAGCCGTGATTTTATGGTCTTAGATTTTACGATTTTGTTATCCTGTTGTTTCTTATTTTCCCCATCAGCTAAGGAGGCTGAAGAATGTATGCCATATTCTGCTATTCCTGTTATATGCATATCAAGAAACAATTTCCGTTTCATCTGTCATTACCTCTACATTTGTCTTCTGCTTTGATGTTTCGATTTCTGCTGAACTGAATTTGTTTTGTTATTTCTCATGGTTTTCTTTTAGATGCACTAATTTTATCTACGTGTTAGTTACACGTTATCAAAAATATAATTTAAATTTGAATTTAAAGTGATTCATCTTTATAAATTCTATGAACATTGAAATAATTCAAGTATGAGCAACATCCTACGAATTATGAAGATTGATGTCCAAGTTAATCGGTCAGCCATTAAATAAACCTAAATTTTCATGGAGCTGTCGACAAAGAATTGCAGTAATTCATTAAAAGTTATTGCTGAGTAATTAAAACGTCAAGCCGTTATGTACCGACAGTAGCTAAAGACATGTATACCGAAACATGAGAGCTAATCTTTGCTACAAATCAGCTAAGATAAATATTCCCTAGAATGATTCATTTAAGTATCGCGCTGTCCAATTTTAAATAGATATAGTATTCTAAATATTCACAAGAAAATGTTTAAAAAAAAATCTCTACTGCTATTCCCTTGTTAAAAATACAGTGAGTTTTTTTTTTATTACATAATATTTTTATGTTGAACTCTATATCTCTCGATGATTTTAATATGTTATACTTGTCTTTTCACTTAAGGTGGTTTCATAGTTACTTTCTCTATCTTTATTTTCATCAACAACTTGAGGTTAAAGAAAATCTGTTGCATACTTTGTGGTTGCTTCTGCGAGCCGTACAAACGTTCATCCGTATGTTTTTACAAACGGTGGTCCAGTTGCTGGTGTGCGATATGTACGCTATGTATGCCACCGGACGCGCATGCACTATACGACCAGATCAAATGGAGCGGACACTGCAGCTATCACAACCGACTAAGCAAGAAATATTTGCTGTTATACGGTAGCTGTTGGTGATTGGTAGCTATGCTAACTGGCCGGGTTGTAATGTCGACCTCACCAAGGACGGAGTTTCGATTCTGCTTACTCAACCTACTAGGTCGGGTTTTTGTTGTAAACGGAGCTTGGTGGAATGCGTTTATCGAATTCAAGTTTGGAATTTTTAACTTTTCAATTTACGGTGTTGAAGGTACAGAATTATCTGATTGATAGATCGCTCAAAATTCTCTTGATTTTTACCCAATCATGCGCTCTTTTGGAACCGAGTGCGTAGATTGTTTATTTCATCCATAATTTTCAACAGCTTGTTTACTGCATCCTTTTTGAATTTGCGGTATAACGATCATTACCTCTACATCCTTCCTCACAACATAAAAGAAAACTTTCACAAACCAAAATTCGAATTGAAAATGAAAGCGGTATCATAAAGATCAATGACAGTAATATTTTTGTTGTGTCATTACATTAAAAACAAGTTATTACGCATACCCCTTTATACAGACAAATTGATAATAACGTCTAGACCAAAAGACGGCCAGACTACAGGAAATCTGTGTGTATATAATTTTAAAGCCAAGTCATTGTGGGAAGTGTATCAAATGAAACTTTCTTGATTCTGTAGCAATTTGGAATTGATAAGTTTGCTCATGATTGTAGTTTGTTATCGACAACAATTTTGTTTTGCTTGATGCAAGCCAAGATACCAATTGATTCTTTATCTTATGAATCAGAATCACTTTGTACACATGTACTTCCCACAATGACTTGCCTTTAAAATTATATACACCCTTCATCATTTCCGAAACATTTTATTAATTATTTTCTTTACTTCGCTGTGTTACTTGTTTTAATCTTTTTTGCATCTAAAAAGACTTTGTTGATTTTGTTTTTAAGTTCTTATTCTAGATTAACTTACTTTACCATGGTTAACTATTGCAATATAGCAGATATTTTAAAATATTATAATTTTGATGGATTAGTATTTGTTATTTTTTGTACTTACATTTGCCATGGCGAGGATTATCCATACGAATGTCGTTTTTCGTATTTGCGAGGTGATATCTGATGCCATTTTGGACCTGGAAAATAAAATTATTTTATTTGTAGCTGTCACTTAAAAAAAAAACATTGGTTTCATATAGATCTGTCAGACAAATTAATTCTAAATATCATAAAAAAGTCATTCACCTGACAGCACACTAACAACAGCCCAACAAGCAACATTTATTTCCGAAACAGTTATTTCCAAATGTATGTTTCTAACCGGACATCAACGGATAGTTCACAGGAGCATCGAGAGAATTTATTTCATTTACATAAGTGAAAATATATGAATAAATAAAGTCGTTTTAAACTAGTTCCGAGGCGCCCGCGCAGCGTGGTCGATGGCGGTAGATAATTTGCTTTCTCGACGCCAAAACGATCGCGGCCAATGTCACCGCGATATATTATTCCCCATCTTTCATGCTTATCCGCTTTTTGAGTAAATATTGAAATAAAAGAAAAAAAGATTTTATTAAACAGCACGAATACAAAAAGGTAATGAACATACATACCCTTTCCTTTATTTATTCTGATAGAATGTCTGATGCTAGAGAAATTTATTATCATTATTGGGTACTAATATCTGTGTATCCATAAAAATTTTTGGAACAGTAAATTTTCAGGGAATTGATTTTCGATTCGACGCCAGTCATTAACAAATGTCCTAATAAATGGTAAACCTTGATCCTAAAATCTATCAGTATATTAGTTATATAGCGTTTTAAAAGTAAGGCCTCTATAAAGATTCACCACGAGATAACCAGCAAATCCAGTCCATCAAGATATTCACGCACGCATATTACAAGTATTAAATTATTTTCTCGCACTGCAGTTCCCATAGATGTCAATTAGAAGGATTTACGACCGGCAAATAAATATAATTGAATGTTACAATTAATGTTTGCGATATAAGTTAGTGAAATACTACACTATCGCCCGTAGGCCTAGAATTAATTCGATGGCGTAGTGAATACCTTGTAGCACTATATTTGCAAAGATTCTATATCTTAATGCCATACTTAATTTGTTGGAATTACTACGACTTTCAAGTTATTATTATATATTATATTTAAAGAGTACCTACTGATCTACTTTTTTATCAGTTATTTCATGCGAGCCCTTCCTTTATTTTCCTAACTACTTTTTGTATGTGAGCATCGATATATGTATTTATATATCGACGTGTGTAAGTCTTTAAAAATATTTTATGTACTAAATTCATAGGTGCATCTACAAGTTAATCTTCAAAGTACATGCTCTTAATCTTACTCCTCAGTCTCCAATGTCACAATACAGTCTTGTCACAATAATATTACGTGTCAATAATAATATTAGAGGTAAATCATAATCCAATGTAATGACTTCATTGTTGCGGAGGAATTCTCTAAACGGAGCGTGAAGTTTGTCAATATTATAAAATTTCATCAAAGACACCGTTTACGACGCGTGTTTATTTAATTTATCGGACATGTTTTTATTTTATACAGCGTATTATTTCACTACATAATTATTCTACGATCGAACTTTAAATAACAGTACATTTTTTTTAATAAGAATAGCCGATACTATACGCGTCTCATAATATTAGTATAACAGTCTCCGACAAAGATTTAGTATGAAAGTAAAATATGGTAATAAACATGAATTAATGAATTAATGAAATATTCTTTATTGTATACACTTACATAGAGCACACGATTACAACAACACAAATTAGAGGAAGTTATACAATATAGGCGGCCTTATCGCTTAAGCGATCTCTTCCAGGCAACCTTTGGGAAAAACATGTTGTTTGTTTATCGGTCATCTAATAAAAAAAAAACGCAAAATCTCTATATTTTATTTTTATTCGCAACGTAACATAAATACCAACCACACGCATATTTACAAGTCAAGTAAAGATAGGTACACCATTACTGGTCGGTGTAATAGGATGCTTCTAACCCCTAATAAAGTGTGTGTCCACATGTTTCCGGGACATTATAATAAGTAATGTCCGTTACCGTAAGTATTGGTTGTATCAAATATCATACTTCGCAAATACGGTGCTCAGTAGACATACATGCGAAGGATTAACGGTTCAAATACGGACATAGGCAAACATTCCTCATACAAATATTCAATATTTAAATAAGCTTTTATGAATTCGAAATCGCATCCTGTTTTACTACTTTTAAAACCAAAAATATTAATTTTGAGAAATGGAAATTAGAAAAAAATGCACATAGAAATGCTGCACGAACGTCGATGCTCAGTGATTCGTGAGGTAGGTACGGATTTAGAAATCATCAAAGTAAAACAAGTTTTGAATAGTAAAAGTTGGGTTGCAGTATGCATTGACATTCAATATTTGATAAATAAATCTGCAGGACTACGATCGGATATTTCTTTTAGCATTCATTTTAAGTATTTATTAAAGTTAATTTTTGGAATGGAACAGAAAATAAATTACAATACTAAAACGAATATTTGGTTTTGCAATCGACCGAAAGACAACTTATATTAAACAAATTCGAAAAGAAACTAATGCTAGTGCAAAATGCATTTCTTTTCGAAATGAAAGTCAGTTATTATCGGTTTGCGCATGCGTGTCGCTTAGACGAGGCGCACGCGCCGCCCCGGCTCGCTCGATTAGCTCAATATCGATCGATTTCCCCTAATACGAATACGTTCATGTTTAAATCGTACATATAATTAGTTTTCACGTGATTTCAATTTGAATCGTGGCATACTGAGCAGTTGTGGACATGACGTGTGAATTAACTTGGTAATAACTCGTTTTTATAATGTACTAGTACACGATATTAAAAATATTTACTGTAGTTGTGTGATCCTTGTCAATAATATATTTTCAGTTGCTCAGAATGACTATTAATAATTTTTAGCACCGTATATTTGCATGTTTTTATATGGTATTCTACAAGGAACCATTCTCTGCCCCATTATTTTACTAATCTATAGAATGGTCTTATAATTTTAGGGCGGAGAGGAAACCCTCATTGTAAAATAAGCGTCATACTCTAACAATGCAGAGAAGACAATTGATGCCATCAAGACCACACAAATTGATAATTTGTACAACCTTTAAACACACTCCGATAAATGATCACGTGTAATATGTAATAACGCTTAAATAACTGGTCTGCATTCAAAATATAAAATTTTAAAACCATGCTTGGTTTTTGGATAAATTATTATTTATCAGAAGGTTTTGAGGGCAGAGAGCCAGCCTTATCGAAGTTGTGGTGCTCCTTTGAACGGCCGCTGCGGGCCCCGGGTTAGGGTTCCACGAAAGGCATTGTGATTTGATTATAAAGTTTAAATTAAGTATAAGAAATTATTGTCATGTATAATTTTTATTTTTATTGCAAATACTCAGAAACGATATTATCAAATTATTAAAACTACTGTGAAGCCCGATAATGTAATCTGGAGGGGATTTATCCCCAATACAAAGTAAACGCAGTTAAATCAGGTATTATACGATATAATATAAAATAATTTGATACACATGTCATGCGGTAGAAAATAAGACAGACATTTTTACTTTTTACATTTTGAATAAAGTACCACTCGGTTGCCAGTAGTTTAACTTGCATATATAACCTTTTACATGTAACGTGCATGAAAATGACAATAATAAATCCAGAAATAAGTATATGAAATTTAAAAACGAGGCTACAGAACAATAATTTTAGAACAACTCACGATATTTCAAAAGCACTCAATTTTAATTTAATGAAAATTTATCTTATATTATGGATGATAAGTACTATTATTAAGTTTTAGATAGGTAGGTACGTTCTATTTTTTTTATAACGTTTTGAAAGCAAAGATTAATATGATTTTGTCATTAAAAATCTCTATTAATTTAGCTACGGAACCCTCCAAAGATTACTTTGAGAAGTACCTCGGGCGTTTTTTAGCTCTTCCTTGAATTATTAACTTTGGTCGGTTGGTATGCAGGCCGTTTCCATCAATCAAATTTACATGTATGCCGGCACAATTTTAGCTGCCTACCCCGTTAGAGTTAACCACAATGCATGCTGAAATCAAATTTATGATTTTTTGTATGGATCATGAAGTAATTGTGATGAAACCTCTATCGGGTGCATCGTATTTTAAAGATGTGTAAGTAGAAATTATAAAAAATCTGAGCTCTACCTTTGATATAAAATAGCTTTAGAATCATAACCTTATGAAGTTATGAATGTGAGAGTATTAAGGAAAACAAAACAGCTGTAGAAATTACAAACACTGAAGGAGTCTGCACACAATAGTAAGATCTCATACTAATCACTCTACATACTCTATAAACATCCAAAGTCCAATCAACACCCAAGGCTGTTACATAATATAAGAAGACAATAAAAAGAGAAAGACATGTATAATACCAAATTTTTGAATTAATAATAATAAGGAAAATTCTAACTCTACACAGGATCAAAAATAAGCTTCAATTACTAACAGAGATACCACAAACAGAGCACCACACGACGGTTATATTATTAAACAACATAAATTACAAACTCAAGAAGACAGACTAAGAGCACGTATCATTTCACATGCAAGTGTACCGATGAGCCCTCCCGCAGTTAAATGCAATAACCCATGATATAGTACGTAGTATTATTTAGCAGGTATTCTATAATATAGGTACTCCTTGAGGATAGCTTACTACGATGACACCCTGCGGCGTGCGTGTAAAGCTGTAGACAGAGTTCGAATGAAATCTGTTTGTATATTGAATTTTAGACATGGAATAACAATTTATTAGTTGTCTTGCCTTTGGTTTTCTAGCGTCTTCCTTTAGGCAATCGAAGCCTACAAACAAAAATAACCAAAAGCTCGCAAATTTTCAATGTCATATGGAGCGAAGTATGCTAAATATAAGGCTATGAGATCGGTGGATCATTTCAAGAATAAGGAAAAGGACATAAGTACCTAAGTGATGTTATTAAGGAAATAAAAAAATGAAAATGGACATATTATGAGGACAAACAGAAAAAATTACGAAAGACATCATGGAATAGTATCCCAGAAACGGTAAAAGATCAAGAGGGCGTCAAATAAAGAGATGGGAAGATGATTTACCAAAATAATGGAGAAGATCAGCTTGCGACAGACAAGTGTGGAAGGATCTAGGGGAGGCCTATGTCGAAGCCTGACAAACAAACTGGGTGTTGAAAATTAGTTATTTATTTAATTTGGTCTAAACTTCAAAAAGTATTATATTATTTAAATTAAAGGACTCATTCTCAGTGAATAAAGGCTTTATCTATCTACCTGTCTAGATTCTGTGTCAATATTTAAAGGGATTATTATGCTGATTTTCTTGACAATGGCAGTCACAGAGGTAATGTTCCAACGTCAGTTCATCGTTAACTTAAAAACTGTTAGTAACCAATGATTTGTAAAATCTAGCAAATGATTGTTCGTTTGAATACTAGATTAGGTTTTAAACAATGTTTCGTATGTATATATTTTTTTCTTCTATACAGTTGCCAAACTTTATCGCTATCTATAAATTGACAATTTAGATTCGTAGTCATTTGTGTGGGGCAAAGATCTTACATCTGACGCCAGTTCTAAAGCTGATTCAAAATTGCATAAAAAGCACCATGTCAATTAGTAACTAAGATTACTACCGTAGAACCGAACTCCTAATAAATCAGGCTAAAAGTGATAATACCCTGTGTGTATCTAACCTAACAATTACAAGCTTAATGAAAGCGTCTTTCATTGCAACGAGCAATCCTTAATTAAGTCACATATATTATTAACTATCATCTCACAATTGGAAGTATCCGTCCGTCTGCTTTGCTTAGCTTATATTTAATGATACCTGCCTTCTAGACGCAAATAGAGAGAATGGAAAATTCTTACCTATTTTCAATTGCTTTCGCATCTACTCGGCTACTCATATTTGTTTTATTTATGTTTAAAAGGCATTTTACTATAATATCTACATTGAGTTTCGGGCATTGATAAAGATTGGAATAATTACCCTGATTTATCATGTTCTCATACAGACATTGCCATGCTATATTGGTATCTGCTGTCAGTTTTAAACACTGTGTCAAATAAACGGGATATAGAATCTGTAGTATATAAAATAATTGTTTTATACTTCAGATCATGTATTTTATCTAGTCAAAGACTGTCTGATCTTTATCATAATGTATTTATTTAGGCCCACGTTTTGCCGCCACACGCCGACTTATTTAAGGACTTATCCGAGGCCTAGGATGATGCTCACTCGTCCAGAAAATGCCTATTCACTCTGGCTTTTGTGTATAGATACACAGATGCCGGAACTGACTTCAACTCCTTTAGCGAACGATAAAGTAAAACGTCGTGTCTGTATAAGCGGTATGACAACGTGTGGGTGGAATTCTCCCGGTATCTTGTTTCAACAATACCACAGTGAGAGATCATAAAGCCTGTGTTAAAGCTTTAATATTCACATTATACTTAGAAACATAACAATATATCTTTCTTGAATTATGTGTTAATTCATATTTATCTATACTATATAATATAATAAAGCGGAGGGGTTTTTTTGTTTGTTTGTTTAAACGGGCTAATCTCTGGATCTACCAGTCGGATTATAAAAATTCTTTCACTAATAGGAAGCTACATTATCCCCGAGTATTATAAGCTACTTTTTATCACGAAAAAGCGGGTGAAACCGCGCGAGGCTGCTAGTTTATGTATAAAGTATCGTCAAACGTGAGTTTCTTGCCGATTCTTCTCAGTTGAAGGCCGACTTCCGAACCGGTGGTAACCACAGTGAATGTGACCCTCATAAGCCCTTCTGGGGCTTAAAATGGATAAATAGATTTTGAATGTGAAACAATCAATAGTTTTTGGATGAAAACTGCTTACATGCATAGCAATAGACTTGATTTTTACTATAGTTTGTGTGTATAATTTTGAACGCTCCGCGATTTTTGTGTTTGTAAGTGAAGAGCTATGAGCCTACTCCTTTAGTAAGTACTTTAAGGTCGCAGATAAAGTGTTAAAGTATCATTAACATTATACATACATACATACACTTCGAAAAGATGTTTACTTACCAACCACCGTATTTCCGACGGCTAGTATTCTTCGGCCGCCAAACAGACATTATTCACAACACAACACCAACATGTACGTCAAAACACAAGTGTCACCTTCTGTCCTTCGTGTTACAGCGTTTGTCGTTACACATAATCCCTTGATATTGATTCACTTCACTACACTGGCGTTTGTGATTGGAGCTTTAATCTGGAACAATCGAAATACAATTGTTAATGAAGCGATGGAATTTCCATAAAGTCCAAATAATAGAATTGACGCTGTGAAATAAAATATGTAATAGCAAATTAAGTCATTAGTTAGAGACAACAGTGTCTATGAAGAAAGAAATAAGTAAAAGAGACTAAAAGTAAACACATACATCAAACGGGTAAAGAATCAACAATAAATCAACACCTTCACTGATTAGAGAGGCATATAAAGAAGAATAAATTAAACATAATGATTTATCTCCATTAAAAAAAACATCCTAAGTTTACATTGACAGACGCGTAAGAAAACGAAAACCATTGTAATGTAACTAATGGCGTCTGTCATTAGAATAGACCGTAATACAATGGAATCCATTTTGAGATAACACTTTCTAATTCCCAAGAAATCGATATAAGGTAAACAATGATAGATTGGAATCGATTTATTTATCGATAAGAGTTTGACCGAAATCTTGAGAGTTCAGTCGGTCAAACATTATTTTTGGTAGGGAATTATAAAATCTGGGTTTTAAATCTTTCGAGTTATTTTCCGTATATACCCAAAGCCAGTTATGTGAAGTATCTTTCATAATGTTTCTTTTATAAAATGCAGATTGCTGTTGAGTAAACAAAGAATTCCCGAGTTTTGCCAGCACTGAACATTTTTTTTTATGAACGGGGTTCTGTTATATCAGATACCTTCCCCACCTTACGTGGACAAACCTTTTTATCTACGAAGTCGGTAAACAAGCGTACGGCCCGCCGATGGTAAGCGGTTACCATTTGCACTGGCAATCTTACTCACGCGCAGGAACACAACATATAGTTATTTTGCTGCAGTATTCTGTAAGCTGGAGGTACTTTCCCAGTCAAGCTGCTCTTTGAACGAATAAACGCTACACTCTAACTCTCTTAAAATGCAATTTAACAATAATAACAACAAATAACTTACTCATAGCGTTGTAAATTCATTGATAAATTAATTTGTACACATTATAAGCGTTGTGGGGTGTCTAATTTAGAGGACAATGTACTGTGAAACCGCCTGGGAAAGTATTTTCTTAGTACAGTTAACAGCAATACTGAAGAAGTGTATTTTTAGCTAATGTTTTTTTTTTCATTGTTGTGTACGACTTTTATGGTATTTTATTAATATTCATACTTATATTATAAAGCTGAAGAGTTTGTATGTGACAACACGGTTTTCTCGGGAAATATCAGTTTGATTAAAAATATTTTTGCGTTAGTTAGCCTGTTTATTCAGGAAGGTTTATATCTGTATAATAAAAACCGCGGGGCATAGCTATTCCTATTCTTAATAAATCAAATTTTTGCTTTATTTGAAATCAAGAGAAAAATCCAATGGCGTTTTTTTAATAATTTTATTTAATCAATTAATTAGATTTTCCGCAGACAAAATGGAATAAACTGATCCCAATGTTTTTTCTCTAATATAAATTACAAAAAAAAAGCCGTAGATGTTCTTCATTTGGAAGTCGACTGTACTGTACACCGTAACATTGTAAGTAGTTGCATTAACAATGAGCCATTCAGACATTTTTGAGTACTGACCTGAGATATTCAAGCATATTTTGTTACAGGCTTATTACAGCATACCTGCACCTGAATACCTAAGTTCACGTAACAGCTTTTGCGAAGTAGGACTCTACAATTTTAATATTTTTAATTAATATACAACTGGATATACGATTGTTATACTAGATAAAATACAGGAATATTTTATATATAATAAAATGACAGGGATGGAACAACTTTTATTATGGAATCAACTCTGAAAACGTGTTATTTTTTTAAATAATAATAATAATAAAGCGGAAGAGGATGCGCAAATTCCTGGAACTATCAGTCGAATTCGAAAAATTCTTTCACTAATAGGAAACTACATCATCCCCGAGCTACTTTTTACCCTGTGAGCGCGGGTGAAACCTTGGGGGACAGCTAGTTTATAATAAAATGTAGATAAAATACAACGTCTATCGGTCCATTAATGAGCTATAACTTATTTAATCTGTGCTATAACTTAAGAATTACTACATGTTATTTTCACAGTTATCTAGTGGATTCTCAAGGTGCACAATGATAGCGTGAAAAGTCAGGGACAAAAATACTGGTGGTTATGGCCGCGGCAACTAGCAAGTAATCCGTATCGCGTACACAGACTAGTCGTTCATAATCCTACATAAATACTGAGTATCAAACAGTTACAAACCTACTTATTTCAAATCTTTAAATACATACATACTCAATAAACAATAGTCTAGCCCCAATAGCTGGAACAATCAGCAGCCAGCACTAAACTCAAGTACTACTCCACTACCGAACAAGTGTATATTGTGCGCAACTCTCATGGATTTGACTCTCGCGACGGTAAGTTGGACGGTACGGCCCGTAACGGTACACATGAGCCGACATGCTCTACGGTACGATGTCGAGTTGTACCGATATTACCGATAATCTATTTATTGATAGTTGGAAATTGACGAATCAATAATTATTATTGTTTAAAGCTAGCTTCTACTTATAGTGCTCGTGATAAGAGGGCCTTTTAGTAATGTTGTTGAGCTAAGACTGAATTATAGAAGACCAAATAAATTAATGTTCATTCCATATTGCTGATATGAATGCTTGGCGAATACTCATGCAACTGATTTGAAACGAAGATTTTGGGGCAAATCAAATCAACAACATGTCATCGATATTATTGATTTGTAAAAGATGGAAATGTCGGAAGGTTATCAATATTTAGCTAACATATTTCCATATATATTTTTGTTTTCGGGTTCTTAATTTTTTTTATATCGTAAGCACCAAAATTTGTTACTCCATTCCAATTTGTCTAAAAATCTTTTCTTTTAATTGTGCCATGATTTGCCGCTTTGTCGATATCACTATACAGATATTTGTCATCGTTTCATCAATATCGTTCAATCTCCATGTCATTGACGGGAAAATATGATCTCTCCACATGGTGACACTGAATACAGTACAGTGTATGCTGAATAAAGTATCAAATTCATTAAGATTTTTTTGTGCTTTTCGCATTACGTTGTGAAGATAGAAGTTAGAGTTTTTTTCGTTAGTGTTTGCCAGTGAGACTATCAAAAATATACCTTATAATCTTTTGTTTTATGTAATGGCCGTGCTCCTTATGCCCCGACTCAAAAAATAAACAATAAGATTAAAGGTTTAAAAAGGTTTATTTAAATAAGCAAATTAACAAATTAAGAGAAAAAAGAAACAATAAAAGTGTTGTGTTTATGATAGAGATTGACTTATCATGTTTTCACTTTCAGTAAGACACCTGTATTTAGAATTTTGCTGACAGTGCAGATGGAGTTAAATAAAAAACCTAGAATAAAGTCTAGGACATAAATAATTGGACTGTTTTACAAAAAACTTAAACCGACTTCAAAGTACACTAAGAAGTAATCAAATCCTGATCTGATGACAGTGGGACCAAACGGGAAGTGTACCCTTCCAGACAAAAAATAATTTTCCAAATCGGTTAATAAATGACGGAGTTATGAGGTAACAGACATAAAAAAAAAACAACCGAATTGAGAACCTCCTCCTTTTTTTGTAGTCGGTTAAAAAGAGTCAATTAATAATAGCAGAACTTGCATGATATTACTTTTATTCATTTGGGCAAAATTATTCAATGTAATTTGATACTAAATCACAAATAGACAATCTGAAAGCCAAAAGAGTGTATACTCTTCTGAAAAAGAAGATTATATCAGATGTCAGATGAAAAATACTAGGAAAATGTAATAAACAAAACCAAATATTATCAAGAAACCTGAAAACGACATACGGTACCGTACAATTCTTCGTACCTATTGTACGTACCGTGTTATTCAAAGTGGGCATCCAGTTTCTGTCTTGATACCACTTAGCAAGTGTTTGTTCAGGCCTATGAGCTTGAAGGCCACTCAGAACAAAACAGGATGAGTACGAGATGGAAGAAATGTTTACGTAGTTATAGTATGTAAGTTTGCATTTGCAGAATTTAGAATTTCTCGATTTGATATTTTATAAAATGCAATGATAACTTTTGGCAATTTGGGGAAGACGATATGGTTTGATTTTGTGTGAGGATGTGACTTTAGATCAAAATAAATGGAAGGAGAATCAGGAACATGCCTAGTTAAACTGACTGAAATAACTTGAGGAAAATGGTATGAAATTTGAGTATTTACTGGACGAATTTTACACATACTACTTTCAAAGATTTATTTTGTATTTTTTTATCGTGACAATTTTATTACCAAACAACTTAGGGAAGTCGCTTGCATTTACAAAATTACAGCAAAAAATAAACATAATTTTTATCGCAGAAAAGATCATAATGTTCAGTGGACATACAGTATTAAACGGTATTCTTGCTACATACGAGATACAAGCCCCCGATACCTAACCGTGAAATATATGCGCTCATGTACTACATAGTATAGTTGCAAACCTTTCAAGCAATTATAGGCTTTTGTGCGTGGGAATAAAGTTTTGAATCACGGTGTAGCCGAGAAAAATGAGCTACGCTCCGATAGACAGCGATTAAGCATAATATGTGATGTGTGGTGTTTAAAATAATTGTTACAATTGAATTTGAAAATTTCGTGTTAATATCGCACTAATAAGCATTTGATTAATTATTTCAAAGTAATGAACGCAAAGAACAACACGTAATTAAATCAGATTATCTATACCGGGTGTTGTTCTGCATTTGAGGTTGATATTTACCTTGTATAGAACACTAATCAATTATAAAATCATGGTCGTAAAATTAAATATTATTTTTAAAGATTTGTAAAAATAAAAGTCCCCCCGTCTTTGACGATGTTTTATAAAGATTTATAAGATCTAGGTTGGTGACCGCTGCGCAGCGGCCTATTTTCTCCCCTCGCCCCGGATCGCAGACGTGCAGTTATAAAGTATTATTGTGATTTGACGTTAATTACAAATCATCAATAATTGTTTACTTATTAAGCCCAGAATTAATTACCTATTTTATTATAACTAAATAAATAATTTACTATTGGTTCTGTAAATATGCCACGAATGCAAAACAACACCCTATATATATAAATAATTTTTAAAAATTAAAACCCAATTGCAATTGTTTTACGGTCACAAATATATTTACACTCAACTGCCCACACGAAGATATTTGAATAAGACGAAACCGCAAATGTTGATAAAAAAAACAAAGCTTATATAAATAGAAGATATTAAACGAGATACCTATTTCTACTTTCACCCGTCGAGCTTAGCCATTAAATACGAGCTAGTCATTGTTTAAAATGATGTGGTCACTAGTAACAACACTGGATTTAAGTTAATCGTCCATTGGTGAAGATAAGCTATGCTGAAGTATAACGCTACCACAAACATTATCGTCCTAATATTGAAGCGCTCGTGGTGTAGCATGATTAGCCGTTCTTAATCGATCGGCAAAGTTAAGCTTCGTCTGTCGTGGTCGGTACCTGGATGGGTGACCGCCTAGTGGTATTTCAAATCGAGCGTTTCCGTGCTTCGGAAGGCACGTAAAGCCGTTGATCCCGGTTATCACTTAATTGAGATAGTCGTTAAGCTAGTTGGATGCCTCCTAGGCGGCTTGAAAAATTCCAACAGTAGGTTGACCACTAGCCTACCTCCACCAATCCGCAGTGGGCATGCGTGGTGGAGTATCGCCCAGACCCTTTCACCCTCATTTGTGAAAGGAGGCCAGTTCTCAGCAGTGCGACATTATAGGCTGATGATGATGATGATAGAACGGAGTAGAGTCTATTATCGTAGTGGGTAATCTATTATCTAAGCTGTGTGCACCAATGAATATGATTGGTGGAAATCAAACGCATCCACAGCAAGGTAGCGTAGCTCATCTCTGGTGGAAAAGCAGCCTATGCCAGTATTTTCGGGCAGTTCAAAAACTATCGAAGCATCGTGTAACTTGACTTGTGTATACCTCACATGAGATTTAGCATGACACTGTCATCCCCACACCTTAGTAATTATAGTAGCACATCGATACAAATCACACGTCTCTGGTAGGCCTTGTCTTCTACAGAACGTTTTTTTTTTTAAACTGACTGAGGTATAAGATTGCACTTTTAGTATACCTACATATTTCCTTCCGTGCCTATACCTAATTAAAATTAACTAAAGTTTCATTTCTTAGCTACAAATCTCTGAGTGAAACGAAACTAGTATTTACGCAAATGTAAAAGTTGTACGATGTTCCACTATTCCGAGTTAAATTTCCCCAAGAACCACGGCCAAGAACGCTTGGAGCTTTACCACCTGGTGTCATTTTGTGGTCGCTGCGTGGGTCCAAACTAGTGGTTATAGTATTATGTCAATTACTATTACACATTCTTGACAATACTTGGCTTTCGTCTGTTGATGAGATCGTGAAATTGTTTACATTTCGCTTGCCATGTAAAACCACCACATAATTTGACAGGCCAGTTGAAGACTCTGGTAAAGATTCCACCTATTGCGCCGCAGGTAGTGGGTTCGATTCCCGCACAGGATATGCATTTGTGTCTGTATGCCTGTCTGTATGTCCTGAGTCTGGGTGTAATTATGTATATTTAAGTATGTATTTACAAACAAAAAGTAGTATATTATGTTATTATATCAGTTCTGTTTAGTTTGGGATCATATGACCGTATGTGAGGAATGTCCCAGGATATTTATTATTATAATTACTGAGAATTGCCGTAAATATCCTGATATAGATTATTAGATTAACTATACCATTTTAACGGTTACTTTATCATAGTATTACTATCATGCAATTTTTTTGTAAAATCTTTGCATAATACTAAAATATCGTCTTAAAACCAGAATCCTTAACAAGCATATCGATAATCGAAGATTGGCGATTCAGACAACGAATTCCTCTCACATGATTCGTAGATGCAATTGGATATGCTTTCCAGACATATAACTGGCAGTCTCAGACCAAAAGAGCAGCGACTTGGCGGCGGATTAGGTAAACAAAAGAATGATCTTTACTTATATGGTCGAATGTGGCTGGACCTTCGAGTTATTGCTTGTTCATGGTTATTTTTACAAACATACAAAGGAGTTTCTGTGTTTTTAAGTAGACAGCATGTACCTATATAATAATTTCTATTTTAGTGTCGTTGTTGAGATTAATAGCAATAGTATTAAGAGAATCTAAGCAGTCTAAAATAAATTAGTAGTAATCCACTACTAATTTGTTATAGACTGCTTAGATTCTCTATCCACTACCTACTAATTTATTATAGACTGGTTAGATTCTCTAAGTCATTAAGGCGTAGATAGAGAACGCTTTTTGGAGTTTAGGACACCACATTCTTTTCAATGACCAGCGCAGCGCCTTTTTAACCGACTTCAAAAAAAAGGAGGAGATTCTCAATTCGGCTGTATTTTTTAACCGATTTGGAAAATTATTTTTTTTTGTCTGGAAGGGTGCACTTCCCGTTTGGTCCCAATGTCATCAGATCAGGATTTGATTACTTCTTAGTGTACTTTGAAGTCGGTTTAAGTTTTTTGTAAAACAGTCCAATTATTGTGATCAAAACTGTCTAACTCATAAAATTGAATAACTGTTTTATAACATTTGACTGGCAAAAAATAACACGTTGTTTAGATGAGTAATTCTTTTTGCAAGAAAATCAATCAATTGTTTATGGTGTAGGTCCAGTTAAGGCGCCGTGTGTTCATAGATTAGCAAAAATGCGTTTGTTTGATTCGGTTTTACGTAAAGAAAATGCAATAGTTCTAGTTCGGAAAAAATATATGTGAAAGTTGACAATATTTCCTAAGGTCCAGCGAGCTCCAAAACACGATTGCAATAATTTTACTAGATAGAAAAAAATCGTAAAGTTACCCCTTCTTATTACTTTTATTGCGTTTTATGGCTATAATAATCAGAATTTTCAGAAGAAAATTATACTAAAATAATAGTCATAATATGATCTATCGCCCTACGTTTTGTTTTTTTTATTTTATTTCTTTACTTTTACACAAATCCAAAATACCTATAAAATTCATCGTCTCGCGGTCAGCGGTGGCCCACTCAGTCGCGCTGGAGCGCTTGTGGAGGTCGGACCTATGCCAGATTTCTCGCCGAGTGGTTGAACTTGCTTTCATAACACTTCGATACACCATTTTTGTGCGTATTGATAGTAATCATTATAGATATTTGATTTTTTATTGCCGCGTTTCGTCCGAGAGTTAAAACATTCGTAGAAAAAAGTCGTAACTAAAATATATTAGTTTTATAGTACTTATAAAGTACTTATAAATTATTATAAGTAGGTAATATTATTATTTATTTATAATTTGATCTTTCTTTTCAATTGAAACATGAAAATATTCAAATGACAAAGTACAATCACTTTTGTTATTTATCAAATTGGGGATCCGTCAAAAAAATTATGACCAATTAGGGTTCCGTGGGAACCGCTTTATTGTATAGCTATATAGTTAAATTGTGTGTGATTCAATATGGGCAATAAGAGGAATAAGAAGAGAAAACAACTTTTTAATTAAATTATGTTGTAAAAAGTGTTGTGTGAAAAATAAAAATAATATTATGATTTATCAAAGATTAGAGTAGGTGCTTTTAAAATAATTAAAAAAGCTTTTAGGTTACGTACTACCAGTGCGCGATAAATTGAGACCCGAGTCACAGTCACAGTCGCGCTGTAGCGCACGTGTTGTAGACTTTTAGTACACACGGCTACATATCAAGCGATACATTTCCAGTATAAGCTGATCTCGCATTGTATAGGAATTCCGTACAATAAGAGTTCAGCTTATATTGGAAATATATAGCTTGATCTGTAGTCACGCGTACAAAACGAGCGCTATCGGGGAAGTACAGGGGAAGCGGGCAGATGAACGTGGGCCTCAACGCGAACGGGTAGTACCTACGTTTTATTATAAATGTTATCAGAAAATTAGTAACTCACATTCATTTCTTTGTATCAATTCTTTTTTTTTTTGTATTTTTTTTTATTCTGGAATTGGAAAAATACCGAAAATTCGTTCTATGTATTACTTCCGTGTAGTTTTCTAATTTCCTTTATTTTACAAAAATACCGCTAGGAATTATATTTTTGTGACTTGAAAATAAATCAGAAAAAATTATAAAGGCACAAAGAAGTGTATATACTTTAGGGCATGTAATATCAGAAGGTTTTCAATTCCGATATTGATTTCCGAATTAATTTTATCGGAATTTTCATTGCAAATATTCCTTATAAACTGCACATATCTATCTATGAGGGCATGTAATATCGGAAGGTTTTCAATTCCTATCTTGATTTCCGATATTGAATTTCAATATCGGAATTAGATATTTCTATTATAAATTGCACATAAGCCTTATAAAATGCACATAATCTATCTATACTAATATTATACAGTGGAAGAGTTTTTATTGTTTTGTTAAACTGGCTAATCTATGGAACTACCGGTCGGTTTTTTTTTTTATTTCACTTATAGGAAGCTACATTATCCCCGAGTATTATAGGCTACTTTTGATCGCGGGAACGCGGGTGTAACCTCGGGGGGCAACTAGTTCGTTATAAAGTTGGATTGAAAATATTATCTGCTCAGTCTAGCACGATTGTCAGAGTAGTCGTGGTAGCAATAATAGATACTGTACATGGTGAGTCTTCAACGCCAATGTTCTTCTTGACGAGGGTTACAGCTTTCGCAATGCTTTTCCATTTGATGATTCTCCTGAGCTGTCTTTCTCCCGATGAGTCTCCTGGCTCGGCGGTCTATTGAGTCGAGGGCCTCAAGCTGGTACTTAGCTGATCCATCCCAAAGATGGCGGCAGTACTCACTGCATGGCCGGACTTGTGCTTTATAAAGTTGGAGCAACTGCCCAGGCGTGAGGTACCGCTTAACCTTAGAGAGGATACCCAGCTTTCTGGCAGCTGTTTCTGCCTTCGACTCAATAGAACAGCCAAAGTTTATTTTGGCTGTTAATGTTATGCCTAGGAGATCAAGCCGATCGCATATCGGCAAGGATATATTTTGGAAAGTAGGAGCCTGATGGTAAGGACTCCGTTTGGCAGTGAAAAGACACGCCTGTGTCTTGGAGGCGTTAAACGTGACCAGATTGGCTCTGCCCCAATCAGAGACTGCCTGTAAGGTCACGTTCAAACGCTCAACCATGGCCTCTCGAAACAATTGGATCTCGTCACTAGTGGCTCGTGGGCTGGAAATGTATCTCTCTGCAACAGTGCTGTCGTCTGCGTACCCAAAGATACCGGGTTTTAACAGATCGTTGATATGCAGCAGAAATAAATTTGCAGAGAGAACTGATCCCTGAGGAACTCCGGCATTGATTGCCAAGAGGTCCGACGAGCACCCGTCTATGACCACTCGTATAGACCGTTCACTCAGGAAATCGGAAATCCAAGCGCACAGGCCATCAGGATTTCCATATGAAGGAAGCTTGCTTAGAAGGCTGGTGTGCCAGACCCTATCGAAAGCCTTAGAAATATCGAGGGAAACGGCAATTGCTTCCCCGTGTCTCTCAATGGCTTCTCTTCAAAGGTGTGTGGCATATACAAGAAGATCCCCAGTAGACCGTTTTTGGCGGAAACTATACTGTCGGTCGCTGAGGAGTTCGTTATCTTCAAGGTATGCCAGGAGCCTCCGATTCAATACCCGCTCCATAGTCTTGCAGAGTATGGAGGTGATCGCAATCGGTCGATAGTTTGTAGGATCGGCACGGCCCTTCTTAGGCACAGGTTGCACGTTAGCAAGCTTCCAGACTTTCGGAATATAACCCATTCGAAGTGAGAGGCGAAACAGGCGTGTCAAGACAGGAGACAATTCGGGCGCACAATTGCGCAGGACAATGGCTGGAATGCCGTCGGGACCACTGGCTTTATTCACGTCTAGAGCGCGTAGTACCTTTACAACCTCCTTTTGTCGGATACGGATGTCCGGCATTTGGCATTTGCAAGTAGGTAGTGGGGGTGGTGTTTGTAAACCAGCGTCTAGACATGAATTCTCCGCGAATAGAGAGGCGAACAAATTGGCCTTATCACAGCAGTGTAAGCTAGTGATCCATCAGGCTTCAGCAATGGCGGCAGCGACGGGCGGCAGAAATTGGTCGCGACCGATTTGGCAAGGGACCAGAAAGCTTTACTCCCAGAGGGGTAACATGATAGCTTTTTTCCGATCCGGCCAACATGGTTGAAACGCGCCTTCTTCGGTGCCTTTTCGCAGGAGGCTTTTTAGGTTAATTTCTAATTTTTTTCTTAATTTTTACAAAATATAGGGATAAGTTAAGATACATCTGTAATTTCTTGATGATTATGACAAGTTTATTGAATAAAGGTGTTTTATTTTAAAACTCAATTCCGTAACTAATTCTGAAATTGGTTCCGGAATGAACGCATAGTCCAATATTGAATTTCACAACCGGGGTTTAAAACCATTGCAATATTGTTGAGATACATATCTAATAGTTCGTGTTTTATTTTAAAACTCAATTCCGTAACTAATTCTGAAATTGGTTCCGGAATGAACGCATAGTCCAATATTGAATTTCACAACCGGGGTTTAAAACCATTGCAATATTGTTGAGATACATATCTAATAGTTCACATTATCCGGAATCCCGGACTAATTTTCATGTACTAAAAGTGGAAGATATTTTTTGTTTGTTTGTTAAAACGGGCCAATAACTAGAACTACCAGTCGGATTCGAAAAACTCTCACTAATAGGAAGCTACATTATCCCAGAGTATTATAGGCTACTTTTTATCCCGGAACAGCTATTTTTCACATATTTCAATTCAGTAATATTGTATTCCGTTAATATCGTAATTCCGATATCCATAAATTTTTATTATAATGAATAATTTATATCATATAGGTATTTAGCTTTTCCGGATTTATATTAAATATTAAACACGGAACCATGGCTCCAACCCCTCAAAAATATATATCGGCAATAGTTTTGCTAGTTTTTTCTGTTCTTATTCCAAATCATCTAGAAACGAAAAACCGTTCACAAGGTGCTAATTCCGAAACTAGTTCTCTGGTATCGGAACTCATTTCCGGAATTGAAAACTTTCCGATATTGCATGCCCTATTTCGAACAACATAAATGTCATTTTATGACTTTGTTTTGCAAACGAATATTATGTACCTATTTTGCAATTATTTATGTAAGTAGATTTTTGCATTGCGAAGTGATACTATTTTATACTAAGTACCTATTTATTTTATTCAAACCTAGACACAAGACATAAAATGTATGACCTTTCTTATAAATAAGACACAGGTATCGTTCTTATAATGCGTAATAGGACTATAAGTATTTAGACAATCAAAAGCATAAATTGAAATTTCCGGAATCTATAACAACCAGAATAAGGATTCCGACAGAATACGGACGCCGGCGGACTGCGCGGGTTGTACGCGGGGCGCCCCGAATTGAGCGCCGTCTTCACCGCTGCTTCACCCCCTCAAATGTGCGAAAAGTGTCTTCGCACAGCGCCTTAACGATATGATATTATATTTAATAAGTCGATATTTACTTCAACCAAATTTTATTAGGTACCTACTGCTTCCATAGTTTGTAGTTGTAAGATGCATTATGTAAGAATTACTACAATAAAACCCATATTTTATGACAGTGATTCATTTCTATTATCTTTCTAATTTTATTCTGACTTTAGATGAATGAATCGTAAGTTTTAGTATAAATTATAAAATAAAACCCTAATTCACGACGGGGAGTCGTATAATTCTAAGGCTTTGCAGATTCAAAACCATTATAGCGATTAAAGGACTTATCTGTGTGAATATCCGTAATTAAAGAAGAATAAAACGTATTTCATCAGTTTCCCTCGTTAAAGGCTTACGCATGTAGCACACCGGTATCACGTTATTGTGACAGCGAAACCGCAGTGATCTTCTTCTTCTTCTTATTTTTAATTTTGGCAACCAAGCCCAAATGAGGGCTCATTTCTGCCAGTGTCGAGTTATATTATAGTTTCCAGTTACAATAAATCACTTCACATTATAGTCCTTAGTCAGTCAACGTCCATACAAGTCATGTTTTACTACAATGGTGGTCATTGTACTAAAACTCTTCACGGACATTTTGAGACAACTTGAAAAGTCACGATACACATAATTCATTTCATTTCACTTCACTGGTGCACATGGATGTTCTTTATTGGGTAAAATACCACCAAAAATACACAATAAAACTCAAAATACACAAATTTATGAAAATAAAAATGATAACGCAACGTCACTCTGCAAGTTCCCGCCAAAAAGTCCCACCGCAGTGATCTGTCGACTGCTGCAGATGAAATCAGATTGCACACGTATTAGTTTTTACAAGTAGTTTTAGATATAAACTATTGGCTTTTATAGCTAATGATCGAGTATTTACTGTAAATGGTATGGTTTTATCGAATGTTGGTATGAGATATTGCTTTTATTTTAGATAGTCAGGTCGTCAGTCCAAAAATGGTGAAACTGCTGAGTTGTGCAATATTGCGTAAATTATTTGGGGGCCAGTTTTTCCTTTGACTTTTTTTTTTATTTTTATTTTTTATACAACTTAGTGGGTAAACAAGTATACGGCCCACCTGATGGTAAGCGGTTACCACATGCCACATGGACGCTTGCAAAACAAGAAGCATTGCTCACGCGTTACCGACCTCTCCCCCCTCCCCTATGAGCTCTGGCAACCTTACTCACGCGCAGGAACACAACTTTACACAACATAAAATTATTTGGCTGCGGTATTCTGTAAGGTGGAGGTACTTCCCCAGTCGAGCTGCTCTTTGAGCGAATAAACGCTGTGCTCTACCTCTCTGAAAAATACCATGGGCTTACATTTTCATCAAATTGTGTGTATTTGAACTGTGCTAATAATCTATGGTTAATTTATTTGCAGTTACGCCACCTCAAAATCGTGCGTTTGTATTCTAAGGAATACTAATGAACGCAATCAGACATGAAGGGGTAATATTTCAGAGACTTCACGGTTGTCATTTTAATGGAAAATGTTAATAGTTATGGATTTAGGTGAAGTGTCGATTAATTTGGTCAGTTAGTACAGTTCCACTTGACTTACCACCCATTTAAACGATAGTTTATGATTAAACATGGTAAGTGAGGTATAAATCAATGCATATATTATTCAGTAATTGGAATGTTTAAATCATGAATGACTTTAACCACCCTGCATGTTAACTAGATAAGAAAATACATCTATATAAGATGAAATTATATTAGGTGGCGAAACTTCACCGCGATATTTGTTGGTCAGAATCATCATCATCATCTGCCGCCCTGTTCCCAATCAATTGGGGTCGGCGCAATATGTACGCTTCTTCTGCTTATTTGTTGGTCAGAATATTGCATTATAAATATTCAATCATATGATATGACCACATGTCTAAGTCCTATTGGAGGAAGAACTGGCCGATCCGAACACCCTGGACAAATTGGCCTGTCGCCAAATTAGGAGAGCTGACCCCACCTATAGTGGGACAGAGCTAGAAAGAAGAAGATATGATATGACTACAGCATTTGAATGGCCCGCCTCCTGATCCACCAGTATTTGTGTGTGATGATTGTTATCAAAAATGATCAATAAGGAAATATCCAATAGGTACTATAACGATATGAACATAAGTAGGGTCTACCAACTACCAGTTGGATTCGAAAAATTCTTCCAGCTACATTATCCCCGAGTATTATAGGCTACTTTTTATCACCGGAACGCGGGTGAAACCGCGCGAGACAGCTAGTATTAAATAAGATTGCAAAGTTTAGCCAACTAATTTAATGTAACATTGTACTCGTATAGCGTGATCTCTAATCAAATACTATCATAAACCAGCCACTTACTCCACTTTAAGAACATCAGACTCACAATAATAACACCACCACTAAACTAGCATGTATAATAAAACTGCTAATTAAAATAATTAAAACTGTATTAAATAATGATTTTACAGAAAATGCGCATGTCGTTGATACAAATTGAAAAGGAAGAGAGCGAAAATTATTTACGAGTGTTGGCAATAGTTTTCAGCTCAGTAACAAAACTTACAGCTAAATGTAATGTTTAATATTATTAAACAGAGCTGGGCCGGGGCCAGTGAAAAACAGCTAATTTTTTAACATTTTTAAATATTACTTTTATTTTTATTTTTTTATTTAACTCTAAAATAGACTTTGTATTATTTATATGTAATATTACAACATATTTGTATATATTTTTTATTAAAAGTTACAGTGAACCTTTATGAAAATTAATTAAATTCCCTACCATTAAACCAATAACATATTAATTTAATGGCAGAGGACTCAATTTTCTTAAAGAACGTACATAGGTTTTATTGTTTGAAAGTTTGATAACACATTTTGATCCGAACAACTGCCAACCTTGGCGCCAATAATGGTGATACAGGTCAAAGTGTGTCTGGCGCTACAAAACCTAATAAAGAAATTTAAAAAAAAACTTGATAAGTTACTTTCGCTAGAATTAGGTAGGTACTTACCCGTATATAATTAGGCCTGATATAACTCACGAACCGCTTTGATCGTTACAAATTGCAATAATTAAATACCATTATGTATAATATCAATAAATGTTAAGAGATCACGATCTCTGTACGATATTATCATTTCTGATTGATCCACTTCTGCTTGGAAAGATTATCAGAGTCAATATTCATGCATGCGGCCAGCAATGTATGGCATAATAATTACCAAGTTGGATTGCTTTGCCAATAAATCGATATCAGTAAGCCGTAGTTTAATCGGAATCCACGACTTAGATACAATTATCTTTGTTTTGATTCATTTATGTTTATATCCATGTTTTCTTTCCTTAATTTCTTTAATTAATGTATCATTTGCCATAAATAAATTTATTTTGTTTCTTTCATTTTGGTAGCAGAGCAAGCAGCGATCTAGTGCTTATGGATATAGGTAGGTTTTTACTAAATGGGCGTATTTGGTAAACCACCACACACATAAAACAAAAAACGACAAGGGAAAAAAAACGAAAATAACCTAAATAACATCATACAAATAAATTCAAGTGGTAGCTAAGCATCGTCTTTATTCTGAAAACGTTTGCAGAACTCTTGAAAATTTGAGCATTTAAATGCGATGAGTCTGAGGCATAAAAACCTATACGATATTCGGTCTTACGTACATAAAGTAAATTAGCACACTTTTTCCCAGAAATGCCAACCACTTCTGTAGGCGTATACAAGAAAACCTAATGCAACCTTTAAAACAATGAGCATATAGTTCAAAATACAACCATCTACAATTACCAGTTTTTGTGACCACTGGCTACCTTTGAGATTCCCTATAAACGAGGCAATTAAGAGTTGAAAGGTCTAATCATGATGGCTGTAGATAGTAATCTGCTGCAACTGCCGCAAGGCATTCTTAGTAGACTGATGGAATGACAAGATCAAGTATGTTAAAACGATAAGGGTGTGTCTACATCTACTACACTAATCATCACACTTCGTCATAACTTCCATAAATAAAATATTATTAACCTCGCGCAGGGGCTGTGACTGAAATGTACCCGTGTGGGGTATTCTCTTGGATGTTGTGCTCGTACTCCGTACGCACATTCCCCGTAATAATCAACTCATTGCAAGGGCAGGTGATTTGAAATATACCCTCGCGTGGTATTCATTTGGTTGTTTTGCCCGTACTCCGTACGCACATTACCAATAATAGTCAACCCCTCGAAGGGGCAGATGACTAGAAATGTACCCTCGTAAGTCAATGGCCCACTGACCAGCTTATAAAGGATTATATTTGGATTGGAATTTAATAAACAGGTAAGTAATCTGGACCTAATAAGCCGATTCAAAAAAATATTTTGCCCAAATTGAAAGCTACACTATTGCCGAGTAATATAGGCTACTTTCCAACGACGCTGTACTTGACAGCGTTAGTTATCATCTAGGTTGTTTGCTTATCACCTTCGGCTGCATCATCAGTTACCATGATGAGATAGTTGTCAAACACGACCATAGTAAAAAGGCGCAAAAGGTGCTGTTCCAGGAAGGCAACACATCCCCTGTTATTGAAAATTTCCATAGATTGGGTGACTACTATCAGGTGGACCTCCCTGCTTGTGAAGCCGCTGGCCCAAAATTCTTGGTATAATTGGTCAATCAAAGAAATTCAGTAAACTGAACCAACAAAAAAATATGATCGAAGCACTTGTCGACATTGATAAGACGTGACATTAATATTCAAGTGACAGTCAAAAAACTTTTCGTATCATTAAATGAAATATATCTACGCTTCAATTATAACAATGATCATTTATAACTTAAACGTCTCCATCATTCTTAATGAAGACATGCCTATTCTTATTGTGTGCTTTTAGGGCGTCAGCCGATTCAATTCAATGTATTATTTCTATGCTCCTCCCACAAGCATCACAGTTTATTTTGCTTGTTTGAATTCGTTAAGTTAGCATATGCCCCATGGCAATATGCAGATTGAGAAATTCTTCAAAATTATAGAAGTATACAAGAATTGCGTAGCAATTTGTAATTTTAATTAGAAACAGTGATGGCTAATGGACTTGCTATTAATCTTGGATGCTTTTTTATCATGTTCCGTTTGAAAATGGCAGAGAACTTTTGCAAACCCTTTATGTATACCAAGGTGGAGTTGAGTCACGCGCTGGAAATAGTCCTTATCTGTTGTCTCATACTACAAAAATATCAATGGATCTTAGAGAATTTAAGATTAGTAACTTTTTAAGCTTTCGCGAACTAAATTCATTGTAATATTAATGTATCGGGTCTATTCGCGCACAGATTAACTTTGACTAACCTCGACGTTTCGACCAATTTGCATTGATCGTGGTCACGAGTGAACAGTTCACTTACAATGAATTTAAGATTAATACCCTAAATTACCTCCGTTGCCCAGTTCAAAGCTGGTCATATTTTTTAAAACGGCATTACATTAGCGTTACATTTGGAAGTTATTGCCACCATTAACTGAAGAAAAGGTTTACAATATCAACAGTCATTGAAGCACATTGTGGGTCAATCGATCATGGGAAAAGAATACATGTTTCGGCCCAACAGTAGTCGTATTGTACGTAGCATTGTCATCTTTACAGTTAGTTGGTCGAGCAGATAAATAATTCATGTACGTCCGTCCCCGAATATATACGACTGTCTGGTTGTATTGGACCACTTATTTATACTTTGACGTTTCAATAGGGTTTTGAGAGGAGCAAATTGAAGGTGTCAGGTCTTCTGCACCTTGGGAATTCACGAATGGAGGTAATGTACAGTTATGACCTTCTTGGTCAATATTCTTAATGGTGTGCTCCTATCGAGATTGGTTCACTGATATATTTTCACTCAGAATCAAATGTTACGTCATAAACAGTTTTTTGGAAACGTGGAAACAATTTTCCCTACTCGCCTTCTAATCAGCCTAGTATGCTTTTTACAAGTCATTATCATGACAAGGAATATCAAGTTTTCCATCTTTTCTAACACAATCTCTCCTCTTATGGTCAAATCTATCATAGTCCAAACTAGTTAGTCTTTGGATATTTTGATATTATTGACTTATGCTTTTTTCTAGCAACTCCACAAATAAATCGATAATTTAATTTTAGTCACCACTCAACTCTTTTCTAAAACAATGAAATTTATCAGGTAAGTATCATGAGACACCACGTCAGAAACGAATCGAATGTATCAAATCTCTTATGTCTTGTACTGCGTCTGAGTCACTCACATGAGCAGCAACAAGCGGAGCCCAGCTAATAAGGAGCGTTGCATCGCCGCGTTCCTTCATTCGTTTCACATTTTGAGGTTCCCACCCAGAACGTGCTCATGTACAGGATGACTTCTCATCTCTTGAGGTCACCGTAATAGAAAGACATTTGAAATTTTATATTGCCGTTATAAGAACAAATATCAAAATGATATATAATTAAAAATAAAAGGGGGCGATTCAAGAAATATCTACGGAACCCTTTGTGTGTGAGTCGGACTCGCACTTGGCCGGGTTTTTTTTATAAGCTAAAGATGATTAAAGTGAATTACTATCATAAAAATAAACACGCAACCGCATTAATGCACGAATAGATGGGACTATGTAAATCGATCATTCATCACTGCGCACTGCACTTACAATACCGCGCATAAAAATCAATGCAGAAACTTGAATTCCATGTTTCATTTATCGAACTAGTTCTAAGTAAAATTAAAAGTAGCAAAACTGGCTACGAGTAACATAACAAAATCGAAATTGAATGCTAATAATAGGTACATTGTAGGTAAATAACCTAAAAAGTATTATTTGCGCGTCAGAAAGCAACGGAACCGTTTGCAGATGCAGAAAGCAGTTGTAACTGAAAATATTGCCGAATTTACTGGCTGGTGAGCAATATCCCAAACGAACATGGCATAATAATATCAGTATACCAACATAAAGATATGAACACAAATTATTCTGGGATACCGCTAGTTTTGGACGCCACGCCCGCTTCTACATCCAAGATACGCCAAACGGTAGCTACGCTAACTGACACCCACATATTTGCACCATACGATAGCATAAAACATGCTATTCTATATCCTGTTGCTGTTATAATAAAGACCATAATGAAATGTTGAAACGTTTAAAGCTGTATACGAGGATACGGCACAAGTCTGGTCACTGAAGCGTAAGTTCCATTTAGAAGAGAGAGCGCGCCACGATGAGCTGTATAACATTAATAAATTAATAATGATTTTATGGAATTCCGCTAGCTCGGCCGCGGCATAGCCATTTTTACTTCATATATGAGTGAGAGTTGGATTAAGCTATTTGTTAACTGTAGTTAGTTGATTATGGCGATCTTTGAGCTATGGAGGACTAATTACCTCCTTTTGAGTTCATATACTCTATGCACCTTAAAGAATCTGCAAATAAATTTAAACAGGTGAAAATCGTAACCAGTTACATTCAAAAATCGTATCAAAAATATAAAAGCAGGTTCAAAATGCCAAAAGCAACAAATTGTACATGATACTGATTAAAAAACGAAACAAATGACAGAAAACAAGAAACCAACAATTTTAATCTACTCTGAGTTAAGGGATCGCAATATAAATTGAACTAATTATATCACTCGTATATCCCAAGAAAACTATAACATAACATTTCAATGCACATTCATAAAACATAAAGAAGCCTACCAAATTGAATGGTATATCAAATGGAATATATTCCGACAGAGATGGAAAAGCTAGACGGTGTTCCGATGCACGTGAGTTTCTGCAAACGAGCCAACTTTACGTAATGTCCTCCTTTGAAATCTAGTCACGGTTCTAGAAGCATTTTGAGAGCTTGCTATGATTCGGGATATCATGCTTTCAGTTCAGTAAACACAGATCAGTAAATCTACTTTGCTATTCTTTATTTTTTAAAGTCGTATAATATGTCTGCTTGTTTTTTTTTACTGTGTAGGTATAGGCCTGTGTTTGACCGAAGTCTCACCATGGTAAGTGATGATGTGGCCGATGGCGGTGGTAAGCACACAAAGCCTAGAAGGAACTGGCTCTCAAGTGCAGCTGTCGGAACACATCGATAGGTCCTTGGTGACAGATTTTCAACTTGAGGGTGGTAGCCAGTCAGGTGGATCCTACCACCATGCTATGGTTTCCTCACGATGTTTTCCTTCACTGAAAGCCCAAGCTCATTGTAGGATTCGAATGCGGAACCTTCGTCTCAGTATCCAACGTCACTACCACTGAGCTATCATCGCCTTGCAAATATCTCTTTTGCGGTTTGCTAACCCTGCTAGTCATTTTATTTATGATTTATTTAATCATTTTATCTCCTAGTCAATTAAATTTTAGACGATTGATAATAACAAGTAGGTAGTTGAGTTCTATAAGTGTTTTTTTTATTAATTAAATGTGTATTCAGACACGTGACTGACAACGAGCCTCCATCGGTCACGTCATATTGCAAGAGTCGTAGGAATTCACATGCACTGCTTGACTGCGTGTCATGCCTTGATCGCAGTGACTTGACTGATATGTATAAATGCGCTTTGCTTTAAATATCTTTTATTTTATATATACATTTAAGACTGAAATAAGTAACCTAAAACTAAGATTAAAAACAGGTTTTACCACCAAGTGTTACTTTCGAAATGTTTTCGAAGAGTGTTTGTAACAAAAGCAGCATGGAAAACGTTCGATGGATGACAGCAATATGCTATAAAATCTGAACTTTATAACTTATGGAAGCTGTATAGATTCGGTTTACAACTTGCAAACAGATGCCAGGGATATGATATTAAATTTTACTATCGATAATAAATGGTTATCTATTTTATTATCCTGGAGGTATATTAAGGTTCTCTAGAGACTGATAATATTATATTATTATATGTATAATCGAATTACCTATTCAGGTTCGCTGAATATTTGAATAAATTTATACTTAATATTATAAATCTGAAGAGTTTGTATGTTTAACGCACTAACCTCAGTAACTACCCATCCGACTAGAAAAAACTATATAGCCTGAATATCACAGTAACCCGGGTAAAACAGCGGGCCACAGCTATGTGCTGTTTTTTTTTGGTACCAAAGTATAAAACACAAACAAGAAAATTACTTACCAACTAGGAACCAGGTTTGCTAATAATTGTTAAAAAAACATTTTTGAATCCCTCTTAAGTATTTTCTAATAATATAAAACCTTATGTTCTCTATCAATATCTCCCATCATTTATATAAACGGTAGTGTGGGCGTAGTTTTATAGGCATACCAAATTATTATCTGATGTTTAACGTTTATGTCAGTTAATTGTACCAACAATGATTTTATTAATAACATTACCTAGCAAAACACCCTAAGGTGTTCTAGGACTTTATCATCCGACATCGTTCATCAACAAATAAGTTACAAAGTGCGATGAGTCCACAAGGAGGCACTGTGGCACTTTTAATGATGGGTTTGAAGACAGTTTTTCAGGGCCCGCAAAGCTGAGTGATGCTCTGGTCCTGCATGTCGCGTCTTTAGGCTTAAGCAGAGGTTCCCAAACTTTTGTTTCTCGTAGAACACTTATAAAATTGTCTGGTCTACCATAACCCAAAACTCGTCAAAAAATAAGATTAGAAGAGTCTCCCGAGGACCTTTGGGGGTCCACCTGGATCACATTGGGAATCACTGGGCAACAGTAACCGCTTACGATCAGGCGGGCTGTTTGCTTGTTAGCTATTTTTTTAGTATAATAGTACATTATGATACATGTGTGTAAATTTGATTATTAACACTCGAGGCGGTATCAAGCGCGTGAACCGCAGGCGAACGCGATAAGGGAGCTGAGAGTGTAATAAATCAATGCACACGAGTGTCATACGACATTTTTCAACACAATTGCGAGGAAAAAAACAGACTTCAATTTTGCTATAATTGTCACTTTACGACTATTTACGAGCTAGTGTTGAAAAAAAATTTACTACATAAATTTTAATCATAATAAAAGAACAAGGCCATACCTTGACGGCACTAGTTGAAGAAGCAAACAAAATTAATTGTACACGTTTTAATAGATCTTCGTTAGTTATGCAATACGAGATTAGATGGGTGGCACCTGGCAAGGTTCTCGGTTATAACGACCGCATAAACCACATATGGCATTAGACTTCGATGCTCACAAACGTGCCGACCATAAATTCAACTTATCTAAATGAATTATTGTGCCCACTAAGATTCTTTCGAAAATAAATTACTTTGGATTATATTATGAAGGAATTCCAACAATCTGATGTTTTCCCGTTTTGTGGTGACGTCGTAAATATTTAAACTAATGAGATAGATAATAAATTCTATATTCTTGACAGTGGGCGAAATTTATTTTGATGTATTAGTGTGCGTTATAGATATAAGCATAAGACTGTATAATTAAAAATATATTTACATAAACATGATAACTTGGACTATTTTAGCGCCTTGATTGTATATCTGATATAACTGTAAGTATTCATTATAGATCAAAACTTGAGGTTGGCAACTAATTAGCAATCCCTTGTATAGTTTATGTCCACAGGCGATATAAAACAAACATAAGTAGCTTCTACTATGTTCCGTATTATTTGTTGTTAGCGCAATATATACGTTCTGTCCATTATAATATTAATTTATCGGGTCATTGATCAATGCAACTTAGTCGAAACGTCGAGGTTAGTCAAAGTTAAATTTTGATAATAATCTGTGCGCAAATAGACCCGATAAATTAATATTACAATGAATTTAGTTCGCGAAAGCTTAAAAAGTACTACGGTGTGACCATTCGGCACATCTATCCGTCATATCAGCATTCACTCCTTTCTAACTCATATCATCTTTCTCCTCTTCGCGTACATAAGTAAAGCCAAAAATTTACCAAGAAACCTGAAAACGAGACACGGTACCGTACAATTCTTCGTAGCTTACACTTCTGCGTATCCAGTTTGTCTTGATACCACTTAGGTAGTTATGGTGTATGTATACATATGTTTTATGTGCAAGCCTAAAAAGCGTAGGGTATCAAAATAAATAGAAATCTAACTTATACAAATTTTATCGTGTCATAAGATAAATGTTAATAAACCATCTTAAGTTAAAAGCAGAAAGATGATTATCTAGTAATTAGATATAATATTATTCGTGGATTCATATGTGTAGTTGAGACGCATTACATTTGTCTGTTTAGCGGTAAGTTGTGTGGTTATAGTATATTTGTGAACCGTAGCGCAAGGTCGGGAAAACCACAGGATTGAGTTTTTAATCTTTGACACAAGCCAGTAACGTTTTCAAGTACTATGCCTACCGAACTACGGATATCTCGATGTTTTTGTGTCAATCAGTTGGCAAACTGGAAGACAGTCCACCCATAGGTATGTAAGCTGTCTATGTATGTATTTGGAACCGGTGTAGTCATTTAGTTAACGTTCGTATCAGCAGGGCCTAAATTTAATAAATACTTTTTGAATTTGAATATAGATGTTTGCTAAACCAGAGAGATAACCAATGATCTTCACGCTATTTTTGTAAAACCCCATTATGCTGCGATAAAAATGTTATGGGGCTAATACATACTAATAATACAGGTAAAACGATAAAAATATTCTCTAGAAAGTCGTTTTTCTTAGTTTACAGTGTTCTGAGGACTTTATTACGCGTTACGAAACAATTTTAACAAATCCAAGCATAAGGGTGGATATCCACTAATGATGTGTAGCGAGGAATTTGTTTGCTGACAAATAGGATCGTTTCATTAGACGTGAAAATGAAGCGATGGATATCTCTCTGGTGGATACCCACACGGACACACTAACAAATGACAAACGTTAAACGATTCGTAGCCCATATTTTTTAAAAAACATTACAAATAACACCGCTGTTTCAATAAAAAAAAACAACTTGATTTACCTCCAAAAGCTGATCTTAGTTATATTACTGTACTAAAGTGCACTGTGGCGATTGTGAACATGCCGTGAAGATACGTGTAACAAGACAAAACCAATTATAATTTTATTTACAGTTAACCTACTTTTGTACTATTTAATGTACGGCACACTGCTAATTCATGCTCTTACTCTAATTAGGAAAGCGTACGCTTTTCTTTTATAACAAGTAGGCATACCTAATATCTACTCAAAGGGTTTTACTTACAAAAGTTTTGCTTCGTTAAGCTTGATAGTTAGTCTTATTGCACATTATAAAAAAAAAGTGTCTTATAAGAAACTAGCTGCCTTGCGCGGTTTCACCTGCGTTCCCGTGATAATAGTTCCAGAGATTTGCCCGTTTAAACAAACAAACAAAAAAACTCTTCCGTTTTATTATCAATAATAATAATATAATATACTAGCTTCTGCCCGCGGCTTCGCCCGCGTGGCCTACAGGAAACAAATGACATATTTTTCTTCAAAAACAAACGTAATAAGTGCTCTCACTACCTCTCAATTGTTTTTTTTCTTGTTTAAGCCCTCTCTGTTACACTCCCATTCTTATATATTAACTCTGTTAGGCATCTCCCTTTTCGAAAAAACTATGATACACGTGACCTTTCTTAGTGGATACTTACACTTCACAAAGAACACCCTCAAAATGTCATGTCTCTAGGACCAGCGGTTTAGGCTGTGCGTTGATATATCAGTCAGTCATTATTTTTATTTTTATTTATTAAGTCAGGACTTTGAATTTTATACTTATTCTGATGACTATATTGGCTATTTTTTCCATTTTTTTTTATTTACAAAATAAAGTATTAATAATAATACACAATCATAAAAACGCATGAAAAAACCGAGAACTTAAATTACGTGTGTAATAATATGTTTTACAGAAAATTCAACCCCCGTTTCACTAAGAGGAATTTCGAAAAACCCTTTCATATTTGAAACGTACACTTCACAAAGAACACACCCTCCAAATTTCATGTCTCTAAGACCAGAGGTTTAAGCTGTGCAATACTGTGCATTGATATATCAGTGACTTCCCATACACAACTTCATCCTACTTTTCATCCCTTCGAGGGTGGATTATCAAAAACGCTAAGACATATATGAATTAATTTTCAGTCTTCAGCCTAAACACAAAATTTGAAGATCCTAACTTCAAAACTGACGGACTTTCATAAAAACTTTCATCCCCTATTTTACCCCCTTAGGGGTGGAATTTCGAAAAACCCTTTCTTCGTGGATACCGACTCTTCACAAAGAATACACTCTCTAAATTTCATGTATCTAGGACCAGCGGTTTAGGCTGTGCGTTGATATATCTGTCAGTCAGTCAGGACTTTTAATTTTATATTGTGATATTTATATTTTTTTTCAAAACATTTTTTTTATTTACAAAATACTCAATCATAAAAATCATAAAAAAGCATGTAAAAACCAAGAACTTACGTGTAATAATATGTTTCACAGAAAATTCAACCCCCGTTTCACCCTCTTAGGGGTGGAGTTTCGAAAAACCCATTCATATTTGATACGTACACTTCCCAAAGAACACACCCTTCAAATTTCATGTCTCTAAGACCAGCAGTTTAAGCTGTGCGTTGATATATCAATCAGTGATTTCCCATACACAACTTCATCCTGCTTTTCATCCCTTCGAGGGTGGATTATCTCTAGCTATTCGAGCCAAGACACGTATGAATTAATTTTCAGTCATCAGATAAAACACAAAATTTTAAGATCCTAACTTCAAAACCGATGGACTTTCATACAAACTTTCATCCCCTATTTTACCCCCTCAGGGGTGGAATTTCGAAAAACCCTTTCTCAGTGCTTACCTACACTTAGCAAAGCACACAACCTTCAAATTTCATGTCTGTAGGACCAGCGGTTTAGCTTGTGCGTTGATATATTAGTCAGTGAGATCCAATACACAACTTCATCCCGCTTTTCATCCCTTCGAGGGTGGAATTATCAATAACGCTGAGACAGGTATAAATTAATTTTCAATCGTCAGCCTTAACACAAATTTTGAACTAACCCTAACTTCGAAACTGACGGACTTTCATATAAACTTTCATCCCCTTTTTTACTCCCTTAGGAGTGTAATATCAAAAAATCCTTCGTTAGTGGATGCCTACACTGTATAATAATATATTTAGTGGTGTTTAATGTGGAAATGAAGGACTTGCATAAGTAACTTCATCCCTCTTTTCCCCCCTACGGGGGTGTAATTATAACAAACGCTCAGACACCTATACATTAATTTTCAATCTTCAGCCTAAACACAAAATTTGAAGATCCTAACTTCGAAACTGACGGACTTTCATACAAACTTTCATCCCCTATTTTACCCCCTCAGGGGTGGAATTTCGAAAAACCCTTTCTTAGTGGATACCTACTCTTCACAAAGAATACACCCTCCAAATTTTATGTCTCTAGGACCAGCGGTTTAGGCTGTGCGTTGATATATCAGTCAGTCAGTCAGTCAGTCAGTCAGGACTTTGAATTTTATATATACAGATATAAAAATCAATGCCACTTTTCGTTGTAATTTTATAACTCAAGAACGGGCTCACCTATCCAAACCAAATGTTTAGGCTTTGTTCGGACTATTTAGTAGATGGTTTATGTGAAGTTTGCACAAAATCGGTCGAGCGGTTCTTCATTTATCACATTTTTATTATTTCACTTTATACGTAGCGAAGCACGTACCGGGCCACTAGTATTAGTATAGATGTCTTATAAGAAATTCAGTTGCATTGGATGTTATATGAGATATTACAAGAAATGTCGGATCAGACACACCAATACGTCTTATGTATGATAAGACACAAGATTTTTTTTTATAATGTGTAAAAGGACTCTTTGGCATCATTTTGGAACATTTGACCCGAAGGAGCGCAATGACGTCCATTTTGTTTGAATTATTCCGCCAATTCCCCACCACCGACAATGCGCTCTGATTGGCTAAGTCAAGGACACACTCAAAATTTACCCCCTTACTCATAAAGCGCTATTTAACTATTATATTCTTTAAATGGTTTCGTTACATACACGATACATTTTCAAAAGAAGAGCATTGCACAGCTTTTGACACGCGAAGTACATACACTCGCGTCATCTATTCTAACGATCTACGACGTATCGTGTCGCCAGCCAGATGGGTACTACGAAGTACCCTACCACCGTGCTATGGTTTCCTCACGATGTTTTCGTTCACTGAAAGCTCAAACTCATGGTAGGATTCGAACCCGGGACCTTCGTCTCGGTATCCGACATCACTACCACTTAGCTATTCTATGACCAGCTAGCTGGCACGGTATGTTAAAACTCTGGTTAAGATTCCGCCTATTGCGCCGCAGGTCGTGGGTTCGATTCCCACACAGTTGCATTTGTGTGCATGAACATGTCTGTATGTCCTGAGTCTGGGTGTAATTATGTATATTAAGTATGTTATCTAGCAGTTATCTGGTTTCCATAGTACAAGCTCTGCTTAGTTTGGGATCAGATGACCGTGTGTGAGGAATGTCCCAGGATATTTATTTCATGGGCTAGATGCAACTGGCTGACACGCAAACCTTAGACCACACAGGAAGAACGGCGAAAAGTACAAAATAACTATCATCAAAATAAAATAAACTATCTGAATAAGTATATTTGCATTCTTTAAAACTGCGTCTGACTGTTAATTAAATAATCAAAAATAGTTTTTTTTTTATTAATTAGAAGAGTCATTTTACTTGAGCAATGTAAAACATTCAGATCTTCACAAAAACTCCATAAACACCAATCATACAAGTTAATAATCTCTTAGTTTGAAACAAAAAAAACTCGTGAAATTCCGAATAACTGTCTAAAACTCTACATCGTCGTGATTTTCAAGTATTCTTCACAATTAACAGTGTACACATAAAACAAGCAAGTCATGCTCTATTTCCATTTATCATATACTACTATTAACTCACGGCTTTGCCTGACACATTCGATAGATTTATCAAAAAGTTTTCATTACCGTCCATAGATCTTATTGGGAGATTCTTTGTATATTAGTAGTTCACTATAGTCTTTTACAAACAAACATAACTTTCCTCACATAAATTATATTTAATATGGTATATAACGTATGGAAACCCGCCGACAGCGTAGATACCGCTACCACTTGAGCATTCACCGCGCGTTGATGTCTTTTGTATGCGGCTTTTAGCGCACCTTGTTCTCTTTACTCGCAATCTTATCTTGATATCTCTTACAAAACAATATCATTCCGTCTTATTAATACCAATGTCTTAACTAATTATTTGAACATAAAAACATTTGTGTGGCTTCGCGTGTTAAAAGCTATGCGATTGTGAGAAACTCGAATGTGGAACGGGCTAATTGATTTCATATGTCGTTATAAATAAGCTTAGAAAAAACGGTAGATATTTAGTATGTATAAATTAAATAAAAAAAAAAACTGACACACATAAAAACCGAAACGTAAAATCGTAGAACACCGTTGATAATATACGAAACGCGTTAACGTATCGATTGGTAACGCAGTTTTTAAATCACACTGAAACCAAAACATAACCCGGAAACCTACATTCCATTTTATGAATTAAAACTTACCTATACAGTGGAGGAGTTGTCAAATCCCGAGCGCACACATGCACACAACACAATTTCAAAATTAGAACAACAGATTAGGGTTGCGCCACGCACGTGTCGATAATGTGTCGATGTGAGCGCGACGTGTGATCGGAGCGATGGCCGCGGGAGACTGGCGCGCCGCCGCGTCTGGCTGGCACCTGCCGCCCGGCCCCCGCGGTTAGTGACAGGTGGACCACTTGTATCGATATCGATGGAATAACACACCCTACTTACCTACCACCATAACTTAACACAATGATAATATATAAGGACTTTTTGGCGGGAACTTGCAGAGTGACGTAGCATATTCATTTTTATTTTCATAAATTTGTGTAATTTGAGTTTTATTGTGTATTTTTGGTGGTAATTTACCCAATAAAGATCATCGATGTGCACCAGTAAGTGAAATGAAATGAATTATGTGTATCGTGACTTTTCAAGTTGTCTCAAAATGTCCGTGAAGAGTTTTAGTACAATGACCAACATTGTAGTAAAACATGACTTTTATGGACGCTGACTGACTGAGGACTATAATGTGAAGTGATTTATTGTGACTTGAAACTATAATATAACTCGACACTGGCAGAAATGAGCCCTAATTTGGGCTTGGTTGCCAAAATTAAAAATAAGAAGAAGATAATATATAATTATAGCCTTACTTTGTCTTTTCGTATCACTTGAAGTCATGATATAAGTTAAATTAAAATATAATTATAGTAGTAATCTTTTAACTCTGCAGCCAGGCATTGATAACCGTGGAGTAAAGGTTTAAATAAACGGTTGTATAACGAGACAGTTTGGTAAATCTTCATCGGAATAAGAAAAGATCAAGATGGACTTACCTTAAGTCAATGTCTGATTTTGCGTTATTTAAATTATCCACCACCATTATGTCTGTCGTACACCTAAACGTAAAAAACAACAACATCAATACATACCAACCTCTAAAATTACCTATTCATTCAACTTTACTTAGTATTTTTCTGTCAAATGTCTCTTACCATACATTCTGACATCCTTTGACACAAAAACCAATCAGTAGGTACAGGCCGAGTTGAGTCGTTATAAAATCGGCGTGAGGGTGAAGGATGGTTGCACTGTATTATTTGTCGATAACGAAAAACTATCGACATCACCACCTCACTAATCGCGTAGGCAACGTACACCGACTGATCAAATTAATTACCGCCTCATCTCGACGCCGCAGCCACGCTCTCGATCAAAAAACTTTTCTGGCTCTCTTTCTGGCGCACTGTAAAAAATCTCTCAAACATCTGTCAGTCTCTGTCTGGCACGTGTAAAAAAAAACTTAGATTCTTCGGCGGTAGCGCGTGCCGAATGTGAAACGGCGAAGTTTCACCTGTGTCTTGTGAATGAACAACTGTCGGGCTGCGTTTGATATGTGAACCATTGATGGGAAAATGTCGACTGAGATAATAATATGTTGCTGAAATGGGGAAACCAACTTATATGGATTTTCACATTTTCCTTCTTATCTTTGAAATTATCACTTAAGTCACAATATTCACAATTGTCTATACAATCTTGCGCAGGATCGAAAATAATGGCTTGAGGGGGATGCTTTTACTCAGCAATTAATGAGGATATGAACTGATAAAAACAGTAGGTATCTTAAGAGTGCGTACTAAGCCAAATAACATATTCTTAGAATTGAAATTTACCCAAGTAAATAATATTTAAATAAAAAAATATTTTTATATGGGTATTTTCATTATATACGCGAGGGTTCTATCAGAGCAAAAACATAATGGAATGAAAATTCCTCGATAGAAAAAAATCACAAAGCTACCTCTAATAATAATGAATTTTCGATTTAATTCGTTCATGTTGTATCTAACTAAGACAATAATTCGATAAATAATATCACTAACGTATGACCTAGGGCTGTACTAGCGATTTTTAAAAATATTCTATACTTTACGAGTTATTTAGATTAGAAGCGCTTAGTAAATTGTTCCACAAAACACGCTATCTCCGTCTCATGCCACGCGAATATTAGACATAAGTTTGTTTCATCTGACATTGCCATATTTTTCTGGCTTTGTACGCCCTCTTAACTAACTGTCCCTGCGTATTTACACACGTTCCGGGATAATAAGTAGTCATGTCCTTATCGAAACCATAGACTTTAAGAGAGATAGAGCAAAGCGTTTATTTCGCTGAAGAGCAGCTCAACTGGGGAAGTACTTCCGCCTTACCGTAACATATGTACCATATTTGGTAGTATAGCAACAATATTATGGCAATCAAACTGTGTTTTTAGGTAAAAATGGCGCAACAATTTCCTGATTAAAATTTGGTGATCATTTACTAAAGAATCATGGCGAGACCCATAGGACACTGATTCGTTCAAATAATTAAACATTTTAGAGAATTATGAATCACTTCCAATGTTGAGATTACATTACCAGCAACATGTACAATATACATGAAATATTTTATAAGCCCCGCAAAACATAACAACAACTTAACGGTTTTGGTAGCGAATTGTCGCGATTCGCCGGCATGCCATAGGATTCTCATTTTTATCCCGGGTTCTAAAAATATTTAAATGGCTCAAGTTATTCCTTAGGCACCAAGGATCAATTATAATGTCATTCTAACGTCCCTAAAAATATTTATTTTTTTGTACAAATCTTGCCATGATTCTTTATCCGTCAATTCCCTATCACCGACATTGCGCTCTGAGTTAAGGACACGTGTGCTCTGATTGCCTAAGTCAAGGACACTGATAAAACATTTAACACAACATTTAGATACAGGGATTGGTCCTTGCTGTTAAAAATCAGTGTAAAATCACTGATTAGATCGGAATTGGATTGCTCGGAATTACTACTGTACTCCTAATCTCTTCACAAAGCTCGAGAAGAACCCCGAAAAAAAACAATGCTGGCCGGAGTCTTCTCAGTTTAAGATTATTGCGAACTTGTAGAGTCAATTGTAAACGTAAAGACGTGCCGTAATTTTTTTTTTTATTTTCTTACAAAATGTCAACCTTGCTCGATAATAATGTATGAAAAGAATAATTGAATTGAGAATTCATTGTTGGTCCCATAGTAAAAGTTGTTCATAACCTAACATAGGTTTCGAAAATATGCCATCTCGAAATCTCCACCTGTTATATATATGTTGTTTGGGTTATTATTGTTTATTTATTTTTTATGTTGTTGATTTATTTTTTGTTCTTATGCTTGCGTATTTTACTTTGTACAACAAAAACAAATACTTTGGGAAAAATAGCCAATATACTCAGATTATCCCCTTTACGTCGCGCGTCGTGTTCGATGGCTTTTGGTCATAGTTCTTTGTCAGGCGCTTTAATAATTTAGCGCTATGTTGCTTAGAGCCGGTGATGAAAATTGACTTTGGACTTGACCAGTTTTGTAAACCAACCTTCCGAACCGGTATTAGAGTATTAGAGTCAGACTTTTCATAAGTGCCTGCGAAGGTCTATTTGAATAAATGATTTTTGAATTTTGAATTTGAATTTTGTATGATAACAAAATTAGAAAATAATTACTGATACTTAATATTTAAAGTGAAGGAAGAAAAGCAAGAGTCAAAATAAAATAAAAATTTACTCATTCTATTAACCTTAAGATATACATCAGAAAATATTCCTCACGAATTTTCCGTTTCTTTGTATCTGAAAATAAAATAAAACAATAATTAGAATTATTTGTACACTTGATTAAGAAATTTTGCCGATTTCGCTGATTTATGTGATTTTCCAGTTAAAATACAGTATTTCTATAAGTTTTAATGCATAAGATAAAATACCATACATCACTTATTTTGTATGCATGATCATGTCTGTATGTCCTGAGTCTGGGTGTAATTCTAACTAATATTATAAATGCGACAATGAGTTTGTTTCTTTGTGACGCCTTCACGCTTCAACTACTCAACGGATCATCATGAAATTTGGCATGCAGATAGTCTATTGTACATGTTGATCAATAATAATGTTTTTTTTTTTTTCATCATTAAATTAATGAGTTTTTTTTTTAAAGCAAGGCGTCTCTAGGGTTGGGGCAGCCTTTTTTCCAATGATTTTGAACCTCTAGAACATGCATACTTCCAGCAAGTCCTTGAAGACTTACTAGGAGACGGCAAGGGTGTGGAGTATTCAAATCAAAGTGAGGTTCAGGAATCAAAGGAGGACAGTCATAGCAATCTCAAACCATTCAAGCCTGAAAAGTATAAATCTACAAATATAGTTATTACTTACTTGCAAGATATACAAGTGTAGAAGACCGTCTGCCCTTCATCAGCTGACCGGAGTTGTAACGTAGCGTATGACATTCTGTCATTACCACACTTGGGGCATCTCCGCTCCACCACTGGGCCCTCTGGCCCGTCCGTATTGATTATATTGTCATTGGTTACAGCTGACACTGCATTGAAATGAATTGTATACTCGAATTTTAGATTGCTGAAATCTGTAAAAGAAAAGAAAAATTGTGAAAATGAAACTTAAAAAGTTCTCAAAGATCCTTTAATAATATACACAGAGCTAATAGTGATACATTTTTTGAGCTTCTCCTTCTTTGGTTAGACAGTTCCTGGTTCTATTTTTATTTTCATATGAAGATAGGATGTGCATTCCATTTGAGAGTCACAGGATTAAAAGCAGTTTTAGATTTTTTACAGATTTGCATATATCACTGAAAACAGGTGATATTTTTACTGATCCCAGTAGTTGAATCAATCCATATGGTTAATCTAATCTGTCAACAATATGAAAGTATTCCCACACAATCATTTTGGCATACATGGGTTTTGGATTCAAAATTTTGTCAAATTAACCCATATGCTGGACAAAGTCAAATAGAAAGTGGATAGATGATATAGTACAGGAGTCAGGAGTGACATGGGGAAGGAAAGCTAATAACAGGAAAGAATGGGAGGAGTTGGGGGGTCTTTGCCCGTACTCGGGCCACTGAATAAATAAAAACAAATAAATTAAATATACATAAAGTCATGTTAATTTTTTTTAACTTATGCAGCAGTAAATTTCTTTCTATTTGTATTTGTAAAGAGATTTTAATGCTAGCCAGATCTCCCTTGGTTGGTTAATCACGCTTTATGGGTTAATACAATGCAAGGCAACTTTTGCCAGGGATTATAAGTGCAACCTAAGTTCCACTATACAGTAAACAGTCAATGGAGATGGAATGCACATTATTAATTTCAAAACTATTAACACAGATAAATGGAAATCAATTATAGTATAACTTACTTTCAGCATCATAATACGCTCTGCATGAATAACATTTCACAGAACCAAACTCCTGCAAAAGGGGCAGGATGGATCCACACCGTGCACAGAATGCGGTACTACTTGAGAATGGGCCAGAATCTGCCATTCTGAAAACATTAATTTAATCCATTATTACCTGCACACTGTCAATAGGTATTCACCTAATATGCATAGGCCAGTATTTTCAGGACAATGGGAGTTATTGCGATTACATTACAAGCTTCCTTTACTACATATTGAATGGACCAGTTGGCGTGGTTGGTTAAGATTCCACCTACTGCGCCGCAGGTTGTCGGTTCAATTCCCACACAGGACATAGATGGTTAAAATAAACAAAGAGCAAAGGAAATAATATAATATCGAAAATAAGTGCTTGGCTCCACAGATTACAGAATAAGGCAGATGGAGCGCGCAGAACACGGGAGTGAGGCCAAAAAAGCAAATACAAATTGAAAAACACGTACCTGGTATTCGCTTTTGAATGTGTATTTGCTTTGTTTAACAAACTTTATGTAACAAAAAACACTTCTTTATTAATAAAATGTGGTTAAACAATGCAAATACAAACTGGAATACAAGTACCAGGTGTCAGATTTTCAATTTGTATTTGCTTTTTTGGCTTCACTTTCGTGTTCCGCGCGCTCCATCTGCCTTATTCTGTAATCTGTGCTTGGCTCGTAGTTAAAAATATAACAAAGACATCAATTGTTATAATAGGACGCGCGTCCCTCGCGAGAACCAACGGGCACAGTTCAAATCCATTTTTCAAGATCAATCAATGTGTTTTTAAAATTTCTCTGTGTATTTATGCAAGATGTGAAAGTTTGAAAATAAGTGACTCATTGATTTTATATAACATAAAAAAAGTTTTAAACACTAGACGTAACATTCCTAAGCAATCCTAAATACCTAACTAATAGTATAAATGCGAAAGTGAGTTTGTTTGTTAAGCTTATCACGCCTCAACTACTCAACCGATCACGATGAAATTTGGCATGCAGATAGCCTATGATATGGAGAAGGACACAGGCTTTTTATCCCGGGAACGAGGGTAAAACCGCGGGGGACAGCTAGTAATCTATAATTCGTAAATGTCATTTAGGACATCATTTGGGCCAAATCAGCGATTTTAATGAATAAAACATTGTTAACAATCTCTATTATTAATGATCACAGTAGTAATCGATAGGTTATTTTATTTACCTTGTTTGTTCTTTTGTATACGGCTGTTAAAATTAACTAAATAACCAATAGATGTTCTGTTCACTGAATCCGTAGTGATTGATTAATTCGTCGTTTCTCTCCCTTGTCTAGGAGTTCTACGACCAACTATAGGTTTAGAACAAACCACAAACCAACGAACACAGAACAATATACCTAGGGCCTAGGGCCAACGTATCAGAGTATCGAATGACTCATTCGATACAGGGCTGTGTTCAGTAACTACACACCGTGTGACCGGTGCGATCGTCCGACGTCGTCCGACGATCGCACCACATACTATTGAACTGTTACTGAACGCTATCATGATCGTCGGGCGATCACACGGCGTTGTTACTGAACGCAGCCCAGTGGGTTATTTTGATTAGAACATTGCCAGGCGTGTTTTCTTGGAACCGGAATGACAGTGCAAAGTTCTTACTCGACGTTCTCGCCCCTCTCTTCCTTCCTTCGCCCCCGCCATGACCCATGCCGGCCATTTTATTTTCATTCCATTCCACAGAGTACTTTTTATAACTACCTAGCAATTCCATTCGTCAATATGCACCTACCTGTCATCAAACACGTGTTTGTTTTGATGAGAACATAAGTTCTTATGTCGATTTATTTCCACCTCTTATAATCCATAAATTCAGTGTTTTCCGTATTTTTATGACGAGATGTGTTGTATTGATAAATTTCCGCCACTTTAACAACATTTCAATACAGTGATTTCGGCATTTTTAAGTTTCGAAAATGTTGTATGCCCAAGTGCAACAGTTTACGCCAAGACTAACTACATCAGTTTTCTATAAGTGAGTAAAATAAGAGACAGTGGATAAAGTGTGAGACAATAACTTAACAGCGATCCACGCAAATTATATGTTTGTCACCTGAAGAGTGGCGCATATCGAAGCTTGGAGATTTCTTCAGGGAACCCGACAAATATCTTTTTTGAAGCAGGTAAACAACTATCGATCTACAAGTTGACTGTAATAATATAATATCTTATTATTATATGTATTATTCCTAGTCAACTCATAACATTTAAAGCTATAACCCAACCTTTGTGGTTGTGAAGGCATATTTAAGTCTAACCCAAAATAAATGCCTGGCAAATGCAGTTATATTGAGATATATATAACACATTAATAACCATGGCTCCACCAGAGTTAGAAATCTATTGTTTTATCCGGTTAGTTCACCCTTGTTCCTTATTTATTTTAACATAGGTTGACGGGCCAGTTGGTTAAGATTCCACCTGTTGCACTGCAGGTCGTGGGTTTGATTCCCACACAGGACATGCATTTGTGTGCATGAACATGTCTGCATGTCCTGAGTCTGGGTGTAATTATGTATATTAAGATTGATTAATTATGTATTTACAAACTAAAAGTAGTAAAATAATATGTAGTATATCAGTTATCTGGTTTCCACAGTACAAGCTCTGCTTAAGTTGGGATCAGATGACTGTGTGAGGAATGTCCCAGGACATTTATATATAGTTACAGAGATAAATTGCATTTTTTCAGATAACAAAAAAACTGTATGCGGTGATCATAGTTAGTCAAAGAAGCGCCACAATGATCATTCATATTACCAATGAAAGTCGCAAGAACAGAAGTTTTTGGTATGTATACATCATCCAGCAATTTTTGAATAAATTAAAAGAAATAATATAAAAGTAAAATTAAATTAAATTAAAAGTTTACTTTGATTATAAAATACTACTATGGGTAATGGACATGCCATTTATAGATCTTTACTCACTGGACTAGAGCATGATGAGGCTGTTTCCACTTTACACAAGAATATTTAACATTCTGTCCATATTGATGATACATGAACGTTTAGGTTTTAAAATAATAACAGCTCATACAAATTTTCAGATACCTCTGTCCAACCATCAGCTGCGAGCCATCAAAGTAATGCCACATGTGTGTCTCTGAATAACACAATGCAAATGAACTCAGGTAATTTTTTGCCATTTAATATAATCTTATCTAGTAATGTGTCCCCCTGTCCCCTTTGTATTAGATTAAGTGCTGGCTCAGTATCTCCAGCAGTGTGTTCCATTTGTGTAGGCTATTTCTATGTAAAATTTATAGCTGACATAAAAATATAATATTTTTAATGCATAATTAATTACTACACCCAAAATCTTTACCAATAAATTATATATACAAAAAAGGCAGATGATAGGAATGCCAGTCTCCATACTAAAATCTTCAAATCCTTCGACTATCTTGTACATAAAAAATAAAACATTTCAATGATTTTGTCATTATTTTCGGCCACCTTTTTGATATTTTTTGTGACGTAAAACGTCACAAAAAATATGACAAAGACAAAGACACCCTAGTATTTTTTGTTTGCATGGGTATCTCCAATCGATGTATATAGGCTTCATCGTACGCCACTATTTGAAAAAATAAAAAAAAACAATATGGAGCCTGAAGATTAAGCTAGGCTCCGATCGAAAATCTTCGCACTCATTTACAGTTACTTTATACTTTGTTTGCAGATATTTTAATGATGCCAACAGCTGTCCAGACCCATCTAGACCGTCACTACAGATAGACTTAAAAATGAAAATTTAAATAAATAATTTATAACTAAATAATTGTGTTTCATTTATTATTATACCATAAGAACCTTTGAAATAAAAAATAATTGTATTTACCCTAAAGCCCCGGGACCCTACATATCATAGGCTGTATGACTATTTTTCATTGTACAATAGTATGGGAATATTAAAAAAAAAAACGTCATGTTCAAACTCTGCATACGGTTTATCACCAATGTTCGTCAGATGGCGGTCTGAACTTTAGTTCTCTTGGTAGTTTGTGCAAGAAAACAATTATTTTACGAAACCATTTACTCAAAGAGTATAGTAATTTAACGGCAACATTTACTGTATTTATTTTCTTCTTCTTCTTATTTTTAATTTTGGCAACCAAGCCCAAATTAGGGCTCATTTCTGCCAGTGTCGAGTTATATTATAGTATCCAGTCACAAAATCACTTCACATTATAGGGTGTCAGGGCTATTTTCCGACTTACTTATTTTCCATATTCCTATATTGTCCACATTCTAAAAAATCCAACTTCTTATTTTTTCATATTCCTAATTATCCGCATTATTATATTTCCATATTATTACTTTTACAAATTCATATTTTTCCACATTACTTATTTTCTTCAAGGCAGTACAATCGTAAAAAATAAATTTAATTAAAACTAATTTTAGATAGAATTGAATTGAATCGAATTGAATTGAATTGTAATGAATTGAATTGAATCGAAATTAATTTAATTGAATTATTTTAACAATTATTTTATAACAAAATTAAAAACAATTTGAATTAATAATAGTCTAAAAGTCCAACTTCAGGATTTTCCACATTATAGATTTTCCAAACCTAACCTAATCTTTCCTAACCTAATCTTATTTGTCCAAATTACAAAATTTACAAATTCCTAATTTTCCGACTTTCTTATTTTCCAAATTATTGATTGTACAACTTCAATTTTTTCCGAATGAGTACAGTCTGATACATAAAGCAAAAATAAATAAATTCTGAGATTATAATAGATATTGTGTAGATATTCAATATTTATTAGCTGCGTTTTTTTTGCAAATATTTTACTCGTTCTTTTTCATAGGGCATAATCTCAGATTTCGGACCATGACGAACCCACCCAGCCAGATAACTATCTATTGAACGAAACCCAGTTATTTAGACCCACCAATATACAAATGTACTCTATATTTCTATGATGTACTCGATGAAACCCACCACGATTAAATATGACAGACATACAATACACGCAAAGACCACTATAGCGGATACTACCGTGCGTTGCGCATGGACGGCGTTGCGTGCCTGAACTAAATAGTGTTGGATAAAAAATATCGATACATTACCTACATCACAGACAGATTACTATATTAGGTAGTACCTACATCAAATAAAAGTTAATTAAATGGTAGATAGTAGGTAGGCGCACAACGGCGTGAGCAGGCAGTGTGACCAGATTTGAATTGAACATTATGCTAGCTGCTCGCGTAAATTCTGCTAGTCGGTTGATTTTTTTGTAATAAATGCGAACATTCTGCTTTTATGAATGAAGTCATAATTTGTGCGTATAATTATATAAAAAAACACAAAAATAAATATGATTTATGATATTTATTAATAAAAATCCATAACTTCTCGTCTTATATGGTGTCCATGTTTTTATACAGAGCTGTCAAGCTTTGAGCTACCTTTATCATATTTTTAATCTAATTTGAAACTAATTTCAAAATACCAAGCCTGTCCCACTCCCAATGTTAAGGCACGATAGCGCGCACGGCACGGAGTCTACCGGAGGCAATACCGAAGGGTTGCCACGCGCCCATTGCAAATGACGGACGCAGGCAGTGCATATTTATTTATAAAGTGGGTATAATATTCGGTGTCAGTCTAAAAGTCCAACTTCAGGATTTTCCACATTATAGATTTTCCAAATTATCTGTTTTACCTAATCTTATTTGTCCAAATTATAAAATTAACAAATTCCTAATTTTCCGACTCTCTTATTTTCCAAATTATTTAATTCAATTAAAGTCTATTTAAAATTAGTTTTAATTGAATTTGTTTGTTGCTGCCTTGAAGAAAATAAGTAATGTGGAAAAGTAGGAATTTGTAAAAGTAATAATGTGGAAATATAATAATGCGGAAAATTAGGAATACGAAAATATAATAAATTGGATTTTTTTGAATGTGGACAATATAGGAATATGAAAAATATGTAAGGCGGAAAATAGCCCTGACTGACACCGTTTTATATTTTTACCCCAGTGAAAAATAGGTAATTTGGTCAATGACTAATCCTGCTAATTTTCTGCGGAGATTGTATCTGAAACTGCCAAAGACTGCCATCCTTCCAGATCTGTGACACGATCCGGTAATTCCTAAATTGGAGATCCAAGTCTGCTATAATAGCAGAATTCTGCTTAATCTGGTCACACTGACCGTGTGAAAATTCTGTGACTTTTTGGCGGGAACTTGCAGACTGACGTTGCGTTTTCATTTTTATTTTCATAAATTCGTATATTTTGAGTTTTCTTGCATATTATCGGTGGTATTTTATCCAATAAAGTACAATAAATCAATCAATCCATGTGCACCAGTGAAGTGAAATGAAATGAATTATGTGTATCGTGACTTTACAAGTTGTCTCAAAAAGTCCGTGAAAAGCTTTAGTACCACCATTTTACTAAAACATGACTGGACGGTGACTGATAATGCGGAATATGTGAAAGTGAATTTGCGGACTATAATGAAAGTGATATTATAAATAAAATGTATGCAATTGAAGGACTCTGTATCCATGCTGTCCGTCTATTTAATGTAATTGGTACACCTTTACATTAAATAGACGGAAAGTTATACTTTGGCTTTATGGCTATAACCCATTAAGAATGTAATTTCCATAAATCCTTTCGTAGGCTACAAAAGGAACCAATGTGTATACACTTTTGAGAAAATCGAGGTTTGTGCTCCTTATTCTTAATTTTCGATCCACTGAATTAAAATACTGTAACTGCATTAGATTCCATCCCTCTAAAGTCTAAACTTTAACATACCGTAAACCCCTTTGAAAAACTAAGTATTAATAAATTATTTTCATCGAAATTAACGTCGTCAGTACAGTTAAAATATTACTTCGTCATGCAGAAATGTACCTACCTCAGTAACAAAAACAACTCTCTCATTCATACACGTGATAGGTATACAGAATGTCATAGATTTTAATTTTCTGAAAACATTTTTCGTTATGTCATCAAGCTCCCTCTAGTAATAGTATTCTATGATCATGATCGTAGATATGTCGATGGATTGATTGAAGCCGTAGATTGAAGTACTTTTTTTCATGCCGCCATTTTAGATTGACACTTTTCCAAGTAGTTCATCTGTCATCTAGTCTTTGTTCGGAGCACAGACTACCCGGACTCCACTCTCGCTATTACAAAACTGAGGCACCGTAATGGCGGCGGCTGTTTATGTGTGATTCAATTTAGGGTTGCCATGTTAGGCTAAATTTACCTATATTTTATTATATTATACTAAGACTAATATGTAACGGTAGACAAGTCTAAATGAAAATAAAGTAACGATTGGTGATTGTAGCAAAAAAAATAATCGAAAGAATCGACAATTGTAAAACTCTACATTCGATTGTCGATTCATTCGTTCTAACGAATAAACAATCGAAATACAATCGACCTTTCGAATGAAAATTGACCCACGCAACGCAGGTTGTAATAGTATGCACAATCGACGGGTGAGCGCGGGGACAAATAGATTAATTCATTCGGCGGACGGACAGCCAGCGCACGGCATAGGACATGCGTGGTGCCGCACGAAGCGTATTATGAACAATCGAAAGATGTCGATTGTTATTCGAATGATTCGAATAAATTGGCCAATCGAATAATTCGATTGTTTTTAGTAACAATCGCCCATCGCTAAAAAGTAAGTGTAAATGTAGGCAGAATATACCGTACTATTTTAAATTGTGAATGGTGGCCAAATCTCGCTATGAAAATATCCTAACTAATATTATACACAAGCGGATATGAGTTTGTTTGTATTTTTTTTTGTTATGCTTTCACGCTTCAACTACTCAACCGATCGCTATAAAAGGGGTTCGAAGATTTGTGTTCAGAGCCTGGCATAGTCATCAGGCACCGTTTTGTTTTTTTTTTAAATAACGTCACTCAACCCAACCTTTATACATCGATTAAGGACACTCATACGAATATAAAAATAATGGCGTGCCTATGTCCTTAAACATCACGTTACATAGTTATTTGCAAAAAAGATCGATGTTTCAATAACCATGACAAATTAATCATTAAATGTTTTTACGCATTCTATGGTGCTAGAATAGCTATATTGGTTTATTTCTACAAAAAATTACTGATATATCAGCATAAAATATGTAAAGCAGATTTCCGTAATAGTATTCTATTAATAAATAAATATTCTGGGACATTCCTCACACACATTTTAAATACAATAAGATATACAATATTTACAACCTACGCGGTAAAATAAAGAATACCTACACAATAAACTATGGCTAAGTTGTACTTTGACGTTACATTATTAGAAGGCTCTACACAAAGTTTAAAATTACGGAAAAAACTGGTTTACGAAAAAAAATCAAAATCGTTAAAATCTATGCAATATTTTGCCACTAAGTATAAAGTAATGTTTCGTTTTATGTAAGCAACCAATGAGTATATAATCAACAAACACAAAAAAATTATACTATATTCTATCTAACTTCATTGGTAATAAATAATAATAATAATAAATAAATATCCTCCACCACCTGCGGCGCTTAAGGTGAATCTTAACCAACTGCGCCAACTAGCCCGTCAAAAACTTAAAAATATTCATACTTATTTACATAGATATTTTTCTATGTTATTGAATAGAATGCCACAAGAAGAATAGGTAAAGTATAAATAAATATCCTAAATAGGTTAAGTTTGAACTTTGATAATACCGTGCGCGAGCCAAGCGAGCGTAGCGAGCGGTGCCGCGGGAGCGGCGGCCGGGGGTTAGTTGCAAATTTATGCACTATAAAAAGGACCACCCTTTCCCCTAACCCGACAAAATAAAAATAATAGTATCTAAAAAAAAGGGGGGTGCGCAACTTTTCCTTCACAGTGGGGGTTCTACACCGACCCCCTCCCTATTCACCCCCCCCTTCCGCCCCTTAAATCGACGAACTTCAAAGTACATTCCTACCTAAACTATTGTTTGATTATTTTAGGGCTCCATCGAATAATCCAGCTTTCTAAAAGTGGTCCGTTCGCCAAAAAAATTTGAGAACCACTGATATAAAGAATGTGTACTAGTCGCGAAAGTATGAAATCAATTTATAATAAAATACGTATTAATGATAACCATAAAATATAAAATTCCCATATTTCGGGTAATTTACAAAAGTGTATATTGGCAACACTGGCTTTGTCATTAATTCTTTTGTACTGGTGAATGAATATTTGTTTTGATGTATAAAATCGGGAAATAAGTGATTGAATTATTAATTTAACTGTGAAACGTGATTCCTGGTATTTTTTTCCTCAGGTCTCTACGGTTTTTACACCATTTCACTACACAAGAGATGCTATATTTTAATATTTTACGGCACCGCAAACGTATTGACTCTGTTGACGTTTATCCGCGTAATGGCCGACTAATGTGTGAATGTGTGCGTGCCGGCTTGTACGTACAGCGAGGTGGCCGACTCTCAGCGACACAGTTTTTTGTTAGTAAGGATACATCCGAAGTTTTATAACATCCTTGGTTCGGAGTTTATTTTTATTAGAATTATAGTGAACCTAGTGAACTGTGTGTGGTTTGGTACTTTTTTTAAATATTATTAAACTTGATTGAGCATAAATCAACATGATAGCGTGTTGCATCCGAGGATGTAATTCAAATTCTCGTAATCATGATTCCGCAGAATTGTCATTTTTCAGGTTAGTTGTTTTTTTTATTCAATTTTCATTTATATTTTTTTAGAGTATTACGTTTTATGTATTATTAATACGAATGGTAGATTGTGTTTTCCGCTTATCTACAATTTTAACTACTCACAACTGAATTAAAATAATTATAATGGGTTTACTAATGTTTACCTAAAATGTAGTGTTGCTCTTGCCTATTTCGAAGTTATCGATACAAACTAATACAAAGTCAATAATATCGATATAGTCTGGTGAAAATATAGAGTTACTAAAAAATAATAACGAAAATAATTAATCACGGCTTAGATCCATTAAATTTATTAGGTTATATATTTTGTTCCTGTTCCATATTTTATAAATATATTAGACGGGCCAGTTGGTGTGGTAGGTAACATTCCCTACCCATCACCCCACTGGTCATGGGTCATGGGTCATGGGTTCCACCTAATATAGAGATTTGTGTGCATGAAAATCTGTTTGTCCTGAGTCTAGGGCTATTTTAAAAGTTGTACATCATTTGTCTGGTTATGAGCAGAGCTCTTACTATCTATAAGTAAGAGCTCTGCTTAGTTTGAGATCAGATTGCCATGTATGTGTAAAGATATCCCCATTTTTATAAATAAATGTTAGTATAGGACGCGCGTCCCACCTACGCGTGCGCGTTACATCAATGGACTTATAAGGGTCAGTCAGACAAAACGGAAAAATGCCCGAGCATTTTACCGGCTCAATTGAAAAACGGACCGTATTACCATAGCCTAAAGTAAAAAAAAATGCATGAATATTGACACATTTGGCTCACGCATGCTCGCGAAGTCGCGACTCAGTCGCGGGCGCAAGGAAGCGCGCTAAATTATGGTAATAAGGTCCTATTTTCAATGAAGCCAGAACTACACAATACAGAACACACATACAGAACAGGCATTTTTCCGTTCTGTCTGAACTGACCCTGAGTTATCAAATGACAGGTTTAGGCCTTAGGGCATGTATATATTTTCAGCTTTCCTAAGAATGAAAGTCTTCTAAAATTATGGACCGATAACATAGGCACCGAAAACATAAAACCTGTGTCAATTATTAAGATATGCTCGAAGCATTTTAAAGAAAATTGTGTTAATAGAACATTGGGTGTGATTCGCCTTAAAGATGATGTCGTTCCCACTCTCTTTTTAGTAAGTTTTTCTTTTTAGTAATTACTGTGTAGGTAAGTTCAAGGTTTTTATACAACTAGGCTAGCAAATAAGCATACGGCCCGGCCTAATGGTAAGCGGTTCCCGTAGCCTATAGATGCTTGCAAATCCAGGGGTATCACTCTCCTAATCACTCACAAGGGGGGGTGAAAATTTCAGAAAATCCTACTTTATCCATATTAATATTATAAATGCGGAATTAGCTCTATCTGTCTGTTCTAAACATCTGAACAGAACCGATCAACTGGACCGACGACCGGGCGCGGGCAAATGTTCAAAATCTCGCGGTAAGCGGTTAGAGTCAGCAGAAGTGCGGCAACAGTTTTTTACCTATTTGCTGTAAAAAAAAACGTATGATAAATGTAACGTAAGCGTTAGCGTAAGGTTAAATATCAGTACCGAGGCGGGAAATTTGATTTTTTCCAGTTTTTATTTTACCTTCGTAGAACAACTACGTAGAACATCTATCATGTTTCAGTTATGAGCGACTGTAGAAGTTCATTTGGTACATTGTGTTATGATATTTTTTCGTATTATATGAGCCTTATTTGAACGTTTCTCACGCTTTCTTTAAAAACCGTTTAACTGACTAGTTTGTCATGGATAGATTATAAACGTAAATTAATACGTTATATTGTGAGCAGTTATGATACAGTTCACAATTTATCAGGGAGTTTTATAATCTCGCTAGATTATAAACTAACGGTTTTCACAAAAATACTATGACATATAGATTAACAGATTCGGTGTTGCTAATAAACATTAATAAACGCATACTATCGCGTTTGACTTTATAATATTTCGAATTATCAACAGAATGACAGGTATTTTCAACCAAACCCTATAAAACCCTATGGAAAGAAAACGTCTCATTTCAGTCTATAGAGAAATGTCGTAAATGCAAAAACGATAGCAAGCGTTTGCTAACGTCAATTCTTTACATCCGGGGTACGGAGTTAAAAGAGCTACCAACCTTTATAAAAAGTACTACATGCATACAATCGACATCGATACGATTTTTGCAAAAAATAAAATATATCACCTACTATATGCTTTTCATATTGTAGGATATTTCATATATCGGGAGAAATATATCGATAGTATATATTATCGATAATATCGCAAATTCGATAATATCGGCAAGCATACGGCCCGCCTGATGGTAAGCAGTTACCGTAGCCTATGGATTATGATTAGATGTATCGCATGAATATATAGTTCTTTTTAAAATATCGATATGCCTACATCCATTCAACAACACCCCTGGCTCTAGCTAGGACGATTGCAGAGCTGCCAACTTAGCGCTTTCGGAACCAGATCTAGTGCTTTTTTTTGGTGTACAGCACCTTTTAACATCTAATGCTAAATGTAGCGCTTTTTCCACTATTCAAAATTAAGTCGAAAGCTAGTCAGACTATCTACTACATTTGGAGCAAAATAAATCGTATCACAGGTTAATGAAGAAGTTTCAAGAATCAGATGATGATGAAATTACAATTACATTAACTACATTTTCTGAAAAATTGAATTAAAAAAATTGTTAACTTTGTTTTTTTTTATATCTCAGTCGTGCTAACTCTTGCGAAATTTTATAAAAAATGCATGGTAGTCAATAGGCTACTAATAAAATAGTATTTAGCTCGCGCTTTTTCAAGGGACTGGCAGCTCCTTTTCGGTTCTTTAGAAGAGTTGGCAGCACTGGATGATTGATTGATTTGTGGCTTTTTGGCGGAAACTTGCAGAGTGACGTTGCGTTTTCATTTTTATATTCATAAATTCATGTATTTTGAGTTTTATTGCATATTATCGGTGGTATTTTATCCAATAAAGATCAATTCATGTGCACCAGTGAAGTGAAATGAAATGAATTATGTGTATCGTGACTTTACAAGTAGTCTAAAAAAACCGTGTAAAGTTTTAGTACAAAGACCACTATTTCACTAAAACATGTCTGGACGGTGACTGATAATGCAGACTTTGTGAAAGTTTATGTGCGGACTAAATGAAATTAATATTATAAATAAAATGTATGCGACTGAATGAATTTGTATCCATGGTCGTGAACAAATAAAAAAAAAAGACTGATGTTTATTCTTTTATTGCATATAAGATTCTTGCGTAGGTACTACCTAGCAGCACTGAATACTACCTACCTACTAGGTAGGTAGTATTTTGGTTAGACAGAAGTCTCTCTCTAGTATAGTGTATTATCTATGGTTAGAAGAGTTGGCACTGCTGTATCCGTGCGTAATAACTTAGATCAAGCTATGAATTTCCAATATAAGCTGACCTCTCATCGTACGGAAATCCTATACAATGCGAGATCAGCTTATACTGGAAATGTATCGCTTGATGTGTAGCCGTGTGTACCTGTTCATTGGGTACATTATGTGGGCTTCGTTTCTAAGACGAATAAAAAGTCACGGAGTATTATACGTTCTCATTCTTAGTTTTCTTAATTCCTTTTTAAACCGATATGTTTAAAATTGTACCAAAAAATACCAATATTAGGATTTATTTATATAGTATATCAATTAATGAGCTTTCCCTCATACTTCAATAGGCTTGGGACTGACAATGTAAAAATTAAATAAATCTTTAAAAATATTTCGATTCTGATTACAATTAATATGATATAACTTGAGGAAATTTTCTATATATAGATTGTAATTTGTAAATATTTGTTGTAAATAATATTTCAATATTGTACACATACAGTTTTAATGATACCTGTCTATGATTTGTAACCTACGTCATCGATGCTGATCGACGGCATTTTTCATTGGGAAACAAAATCATGTGCGAGCATCGCACGCAAGTGTCAAATTATCACTGATATGCATATTTTTCGATCCTGCTACATAACATGCTAAAGAAGTTAACACTATATGTCACTTGTACTCCTAATAGCTAATCAATGATAAAGTTTTTTTTTTTAATTTTGTTATGACCTTGGATACATAGTCCTAGTTGGCAGCACTGGTAGTCATAACTAGTCACTAATCTGTGCTGGTAGTTGGTAGCAGTCTGTCGCGACTTAGAAGAAGAAAAAAGTCAATGAAGTTTGGTAGAACTTTTATGGTGCCCTCTCATTTCCGTAGTCTGTCTCGCTCTATGATTAAACGTCATCTGTCACTTGTTGTTTCCCTCCAGTTTTAAATAAATGAAAACATTTTGATAAGTTGAGAATATTATATTATATTACAGAATATTATACAGGATAGTGGTTAATCTAATTGCTAAGTAGAATAATAAGTGTTTTGCTTACGAAACCGTTTCTTTTTTAACTAAGATGAAGTATAGAAAATGCGAAGTGTGCGGATTAAGATCGGAAAGGAAAGATGGTAAAAAACGTGTTTTTATGGCCAAATTTCCCCTGGATGCAGTTCGGTAACTAAAATATCATATTATTTATGAGTTCTATAATACCTTTAATAAAAACATCTAAATATAGTATCTTAACGTATATACCATAATAATATATAAGAAAATAGAGTTGTGCAACATTTATTATCGAATTCGATATCGATATTTTTATATTTTTAGGTACCGAAAATGGGTGAAAATGACAGGTAACGAGGACTTGGCTTACATTCCAATAGAGAAACTAAATGAATTAAAATATATTTGCGGAAACCATTTTGTTGAGAAGGACTTTCAGAAAAAAAACACGGCTAAAGAAGACTGCAGTTCCATCCATAAGAATCTCAGCTAAGCCACTCTCTAAAGACAAACTTAAGGGATTTCCCTGCTACCTTTATAAGGAACAGTGAGCATCAGGTCACACACATATTTAAAATCAATACAAATAAAACGATAATTTATTATATAAATTTTAAATATTTTCACATTCATCTAGTTTATCCACCTACTCCTTCGGCCCCAAATGCTTCCCTGGATATTGAACAATCTATAAATTTAAATGATAATTTATCAGTACATTGCAATGAAATTTATAGCGAGTATGATATTCCAGTAGAATATACTATAGAGGTGAGCCATACAAGTGAGCAGCTGCAAGGTATATAACCACTTTTTGATTTTATTACACAAGACTTTATAAAATCAATTTGATACAAAATAATGATCATCTTCTATTCCAGATATTCCGAATATTCATACTGTTCCTGCTGGCGGTAGAGCTAAAGGGGTCATTGGGGAAAATGTTGTTAAGTGTAAAGCGTTGAAAGGTTCGGTCTTTAAGGGTCAGTTCACACCGAGACGAGACGCGACGAGACCTGTCGCAACTACGCCTGGAAAGGATACAATATACGACTATATCGCACTAAGGGAATGGTGGAAGGATACACTATCTCTTACGTACCCGACTCTGGATCTATGTAAAACGGTTGATTCATGTGTTTCTGTATTTGAGCATAATGTAAGAGAAAATCATCACTCTATCAATATTGGCAAATATTGCCAGTTAATGATGATGACAGACCTAAATTTATCATGGTTGTGTGAGAAGCACATTAAAAATGTATCTGAGGCTTTGCTGTCTCGATTGGCAGCTTTATTAATCAGAAATGAATGTCGTAAAGTTAATGCTTCCGTTAGTGATACAGAATAGTTTAATGCAGACAAAAATAAAATTGCTCAATTAAGTTGAGTTCAGCAAAATAATATTACTGTGCTTATCTAATATGTAACATAACATACAATTTAGGATTCTTCTTATGGCTAATCCTATTATTAAGGTTACGTTGTGGGCAGAGTCAACAAAACTCCAACTTGCGAATATATTTTATTACGCTATATTAGGAGTGCACAACAATAATAATAACATGACACGTGTGTTTATCAAAAGGCAACGTTGAGACTGGGATGAGAGTGGGAACTCTATGGCGACTGTTCTATGGCGACTGAGTGTGACGACTGCGTGTGACGACTGCAAGCGGCGCATACGGTGTACGCTTTATATTGCAGGGATAAAGCTATGAGTCCCTACATACAACATATTTTTTTAGGATACACAAAAAAATGCCTTATCAGGGCCTAAACAGGATTTACTTTTTGTTTTGATAAAACGTCTAGTTGCAAATATTATGTAGTTTTAATTAAACTCCAATCACAAACCTTACTGTATATTAATATAATGTGTATTGTATTAGTTAGTTCTTTGTCTCGACATTTTACGGTTTTCTTAAATACGCCGGTCTGTGATCCACAGGAAAAAATGCATCTTATTCCCCTTCCTAATTAATATTATATTTATACAGTAAAAAATATTAATATTTATTATTATTATGTAAACTTGTGTATTAATATATTGTATGGTATATCTTTTATTAAGTGTTAATGTTGTAATATTTATTTTTTTACATATACATTAACAACCATACCTAACAATTAATAAAACCTTAAATCTAAATTAGATGAAAAAAATTACAGATGAAATAGCAAAAAGAATATTTACATAGGAAAAAAGAAAAAGAGAAAACAAATAAAATAAAAAAGAGGAGATAGCCTTTATAAAAAATATAGCTGTTCCAAGTCGCTGCCAGTGGGTAAAGTGCCCAGAACGCTGGCGGCATTGCCACGCTGTATGGCAATGCTAATCCTCTGACCTAGGTATTCGCCAGCCCTCTGGTCACGGGAAGCGTCGATCAGTCGTTTTGAAATCTCGCGAAAAATTCGATGGGCTCCTGGCCCCCACGGGCCCAAAGTTTCTACCCCAAACGGCTCAAAAATATAGGCAACATCTAAGTTACTATATTTGCGCCGCTTGAGGTTTTCGGCACAGACAGCCGCACCACCCGCCTTTTTGATAGTCTCTGGAAGGTGGGACGGCGCGAGAGTATCGACGCAAGTTGCGTCCCACACTAAAGGCCGCCCCATCTTCCAGGGCATCAATGTCATTCCATCAGGCCTCTTACCATCGTCCCGCATCAAGCCACTCGGTTCACGAATAGCTGATACGTGGGCGCTGGCAAGAGCCCTGCGGATGATGTCGTTAAGGTCCGAATGGCGCGGAATCCTGCCTGCACTTTTTACGCACGATAGCCCGTGGTGGCCAAGCTGATCGACGAAAGTACCACACTGGCAGCGATGTGAAACATACATAGGTGCACCCAGACGAAGACAACACGCAAGCCGGAAAGTAGATGGATCGAGCAAGGTTCCTATGTTAGCTGACGGAAGAGCTCGCAGCCAAAGACCTCATTCCCATTCTGACACGGCAATGAGACGGGCGAGATCAGCGTGGCTAGTTGACGTTTCTATAAGTTGATTCCGTACTAGCTCGCAGATTGGCACATCCCATTGCCTCTGTGAGGATGGGAATGAGGGTAAATTGGAATTAGGGCAGGCTAAAGTCCATGCTATCTTGGCATCAGTCATATAGGCTATTTCACACGATGGAATAGAATTTTTGATGATAGCACTAACAAGAATCTGTGTGCTATTGACTGATGACAAGAAGGCCGGGAGTGAAATACTTGAAATTTTGCGGATGCCCAGGCCTCCTGATCGTATTGGAAGTGATGCCTGAGTCCAAGTGCGGTCGTCAAAATTTATATTTAAAATTGATGAAAGGGTTTCTCTAATGATGTTGTCTAGGCTCTGTAAAATGGATGGGTGGTTCCAGAACGGACAGCATCTTAGGAAATATGTAAATTTAGGGACGAATAGGCAGTATTTGATGACCGTGTAAGCCGAATGTGTATTGATTTTTAAAAGGCGCTCCGAAACATTGTTAAAATTTTGAATTTTCTCATCGATAAAAGATTGATAAGAGTCCATAAATATTGGGGAACCTAGAAGGCGAAGTGAGCTCTTTTTTAGAATTTTGATGTGTATAATTATATTTTTATACAAGTCATAATCTGAACAAAGTACCACTGGTTTTGTTTTGGTAGTGATAAAACAAATTCAGAGGATCTTAAATATCTATATTATTTACAACAGTATATATATATATCGATATCGATAGATTTAAATATCTACTAAGCAGCGCATCTCTATTTCGTTCTAAGGTTGGTAGTACTGATTCACTGATTGTTATTATTCTCAGTTGTTCTCATTGTGGCTTTTTTTGGTACCCAATTGATATTTTATCATTTTTATCTTGCTCTATGGAGTCCCGTCTCTTCTTACGTACCTAGTTATTGAATACTCTTTGGTTGGTAGTATTTCTCTACTTAGTTTGTGTTATTTTATTTTTTACCTACTAAGAGAAAATTTGATTGCGTCTTTGTTTGTTAAATTAACGCGCCGATCTTATGTAATAAAACAATCTCTCCCTAATATCCAACATAGGTAAGTAATATATTCACAAAAGTGGTTACCTTACCTCTGATGCATAACACAAAAAAGGTTATGTTATCATTTTGTTTACTTTTTTCGACAATTTGTTTCTAATTATTTTTGTAGGCGAAAACAAGGGTGAAAATGGAATCTTTGCAACCGCTAACTCAATCAGACATAAGCTTTTCACAAAGCAGTCAACCATCTATGGAGACTTCAACGGAAAGCACTATCCAACACACTGTAGGCTTGAGCGGGAAACACGAAGAGTTTTCTGTGGAGAAGGTTCTTGATCGAAGGGTGAAGAACGGGAAAGTCGAATATCTGTTGAAATGGAAAGGTTATTCTAAGTAAGTACTTGAAAATGCTTAGATCATAGAGTAATCATAAATAGAGTGATAACGTTAACAAAAATACCTTGTGTGAAGCATGAGCAGTTTGCTTGCATATATATACATTCATAGATATACTAGCGGCCCGGTACGTGCTTCGCTACGTATAAAGTGAAATAATAAAAATGTGATAAATGAAGAACCGCTCGACCGATTTTCTGCAAACTTCACATAAACCATCTACTAAATAGTCCAAACAAAGCCTAAACATTTGGTTTGGATAGGTGAGCCCGTTCTTGAGTTATAAAATTACAACGAAAAGTGGCATTGATTTTTATATATATAGATATATAGATAGATAGACTAGTTGACTGGCAGTTAGAAAAACAAAATATATGAGTTTCTTGTCATTTGTTCTTGGTAAAAGTATAGATATGAATATGAATTTGCAGTTCATTTCAAGGCAGCATTGCACATACCTGTGCTCACGGCACATACTCTAGTACAGTCGCACTATTAATATTCTATCTCAATGGCTTAGATTTAACTTGATTCCACTACACTATAGATTTATCATGAATATGCTTATAAATGAAATTAAATTGTTTATTTCGCCAGAAATAAGCATTGTAGGTGTTATCTTAAATAATTTGGCCTTAAATTGATTTATTTTTAGCCTTTTATAAGCTTGTGGTAATATATTATATATTTGTATGGCCATGGGACAGCAGTTCCTGTGGTATAAATGGCTTTTTATTTTGGCAACACATGCTCAGAAGTGAAGCTCAAAAGTCAGTGAAGTATGTAAGACATTCACACTGGGCCTGTATGGACAGCTTCTTCCTCTTCTAGTAAAAGGAGGCCTTAGTAGTGGTCCATGTGGAGCTGTTGATGATAATTGAGGAGCAGCCTCTTTCCAGCTGTGAAAACATAATATTTTATATATTTAGCTCTTAACGCTAATAATCATGTTATTATCCTAACTAATATTATAAATGTGAACATGAGTTTGTTTGTTATGCCTTCACGACTCAACTTCTCAACGGATCATTATGGAATTTGACATGCAGATAGCCTATGCCATAGGCCCTATGGTATTGAGAAGGACTTAGGCTACTTGTAATCCCGGGAACCCGAAGGCTGTCAAACGGTCCCGCTTGGCACCCTTGGAACCCTAAAAAGACTAATAATGATTATGTAACTAAATGGCCATTTTGGGATGCCTCAGGATATTAATACTAACTATTCACTGGATTTCTTGTTATGATGTGGCCAATCCTTCTTAAAAGATACTAAGTATGTATATTGGATGAAATTGATTTTACTAGATTTCTCAATATTTTATTCTAGTGAAGACAACACTTGGGAGCCGGAAGACAACCTTGACTGTCCCGAACTTATATCGGCATATGAAGATGCCCGTCTCAAGAGAGAGAGAGAAGCTACTGTTGCTATACCAGATCCTATGGAAGAGGGCTTGCATACTCGGAAGAGGTCAAGGAGAGCTGATAAGAAGAAGAAGGTTATTGAAGTATGTTAATTCAAAATGTGTTATATTTTCCGTAAACATTAACCCCCTTATAAATAAATAAGGTTTAAGTCAAGTTTAGTTATACCTAGGTTTAAAATATATAAATAAATAAATAAATATATCCTGGGACATTCCTCACACACGGTCATCTGATCCCAAACTAAGCAGAGCTTGTACTATGGAAACCAGATAACTGATATAATACATATACATACTTTTTTGTTTGTAAATACATACTTAATATACATAATTACACCCAGACTCAGGACATACAGACATGTTCATGCACACAAATGCATGTCCTGTGTGGGAATCGAACCCACGACCTGCGGCGCGTAAGGTGAACCTTAACCAACTGCGCCAACTGGCCCGTCACTTTCTATAGTCATATAAACAAAATGGGATGAGGCTATCTTAATACCTGGGTATTACAAGACTAACTTACACCTTATTTATTAATAAGGGGGTAAGAATGTACTTTTCACACAAATATTATAAATGCAAAAGTAACTGTTTGTTACCTTTTCACATCTAAATCTCTGAACTGATAGTGATAAAATTAGGCATGGAGATAGCTTAGAGTATGGAGAGGCACATTGGGTACTTTTAATCCCCGTCTAGCTTTTGTCGCCCAGCTGAAATTTCAGACTTCCGTAAACATTTTCTTTCATACAAACCCTGTCACTGCTAAACAAAAAATCAATCATTCAAACTGGTTGAGCAGTTCTCAAGTGATGTTCCCTCACACATGTGGCAATTGATATTTATTTATATAGATATGCAAATAAAACTGGAGCACAATTACCAATAAAAGTGACAACATACCAGCATACAGTATGGCTGTGATAGCCAAAATTTTTATATTATTGTTGGACAAGCATGTCCACACACATCTAGGATAGATGTGTGTGGACATGCTTGTATGACACATTGGTTCAGCTCTAATGGGGTAATAAATTGTTCATATTGTCTGTAATTTTTCAGGAAATTGAAAAGCCACGGGGTCTTGCCAGAGGTCTACCACCGGAAAAAATTCTAGCCGGCCAGTTGTTCCATGGCTCACTGTTCTTTTTGGTTAAATGGTAAGATTACAATGTCAATTTAGTGTAAATGCTATCCTATTAATGTTATAAGCTCGAAAGTTTGTGAGGATGTATGTTTGTTACTCTTTCACGCAAAAACTACTGAACCGATTTTGATGAAACTTAGCGCATAGACAGAATAATAGTATGTTCTAGATTCTAGATTGTCACAGAACATTTTTTTGGAACACATAGATAGGTGCTTGTCGATAGATTTTCGACTTGAGGGTGGTAGCCAGCCAGGAGGGTACAGTAGTACCCAAGTTATCACTTGGTTTACGACTAGTTTTACGACGCGCCATATCTGGCGCGTCGTAAAACTTCGTTCGCACAGAAAATAAAGTATGGCCCGAAGATCAACGAAAGAATGATTTAAACTTCAACCTTAGATCACTAATATAAGGTTCATAGTACAGTGCAGCTGTTAGTTCCGTCTCACTCGCAAGTCACGCCCCTCCGCACACATGGCGGCAGCTGCAGACCAATAGCATTTCCCGCGCTTTGAAAATGTATCTTCTGCGCAGGTACATCGGTAAGCCATATTAGTTGGGTACTACTGTACAACAAAGTACCCTACCACCGTGCTACGGTTTCCTCACGAAGTTTTCGTTCACCGAAAGCTCAAGCTCATTTTTAGGATTCGAACCTGAGACCGACTGTGTGTTTTTATTATATTTTTTTTGGGTTGAGTGGTTCCGAACTCAATAGTCTATCGAAGTCTTCAATTGCTGGGCCAAGTAGGAAGTGAAAAGTGTGTTTCAGTACTGAGGCCTATGCCTATCTATTCCAGGATAGTAAACGATATTTTAAATTTAATTTGCAGGCAAGGATGTCTGGAACTAGATGTGGTACCAGGCCATGACTTAAGCTTAGTATTTCCAGATTTCGTAATCAGCTACTACGAGCATTGTGTACCATTTAGCGTGAGGCATGCAGTCGCCAAGATCCCCAGAATTGCACCCGAGGTAAATAACCATTATATTGTTATTTTTTTGTCAGAGTATTGTCGAAAGACAATAGGTTAGTGGCCTGATTTGGTGAATTGAAAAACAGCGTGACGTCACGCGATGTACACTTTTTACAAACAAGTGACGTCACGAACTTTGACGCGCTTTATCAATTTTAATTGATTTGATAAACTGACGGACTACTTAGAATTATAATTTTCCCGGCCACATCCCTATGGCAAGCTTTTGGAACAGATCTGATTGCATAAGGTGCAGCGCAGACGACAGACTTTTTGTGCGAAGTAGTCTGCGTCACACAAAACAGTCGCACGGATTTTTCATAGATTCATAACAATAAATCTTCGATCATTCTGTCGGCGGAACTCTAGGGACGTACGCGCTATGGAATTGCAGAAACAGAAAAAGAAAAAGAAATAAGCAAATTTTGGGCACATTCGATTCTTTCGCAGACTTTTTGCGCATTCGTGTGCGTTACTGCTTCGAATTGTATAAGTTCTATTTTCCAAGTCTAAAAAGTGCGGCACGGATAGTCTGTCGTCTGTGCTGTACCTAATAGTGTGGTTTCGGATGTTGATTACAAATTTTACCTCCAACAAATAGCTCATTTTATTCGAACCTACCACCTCACCGTAGCTTCTGATGTCACTAGTTCATTACTCAGCTATCATTTCACTCACTCAGCAAGTGTCCATAGGCTTCGGTAACCGCTTACCATCAGGCGGGCCGTATGCTTGTTTGCCACCTTAGTGGTATATAAAAAAAAAACATAAGAAACCTTCAATGGGAGAGCTTTTTGAAATATTTGAAGTATTTTTTCTTCATTTCAGCTTCCACCAATAGAAGTTCCTTTACTAGAATCTTCCAGCATGCCGATGGAAGTATCAGAAAACACGGCAATGCAGGATCTTGGAGGTGAGCGGTAAATTTGTCTGATAAGTTAAAAAAAATGGTGTAAGTGTAGGTGGCAAAATGAAATATACAAACAACAAAAACAAGTTAAGCCTACTTTTTTGATTTAACTTTATATGTATCAACTAGCTTTCCGCCCCGCAGTTTCACTCGCGACCTTATTCTATTCCGGTTGGGTCAGTTCACACCGATACAATATAGAACTATGTTTAGTAAACGATAAGGTACACATTTTAGTGAGAGAATTGATATACGCCTCGCGGTGTAGCGAGTCACTTGTCACGAGTTATGTCACTGAAATGTGTACCTTTATGTGCAGTAAATAAAGTTCTATATTATCTAGTGTGTAGTAAGTTTACATACAATGAAAATAATAATTTCCATCCAAGTGTGCAGTTTTAATATTTATCAAAATCAGCCTAAAGACTCCTTTGAGCATATTGGTACTCACCTACAGGTTGGTTACCTATACCTAGCTGGCACGTTCACAATACCCACCCATATGCAATTTCACGATACAGTATGTTTTATAACATTATTGCTTCTAATCAGTCGGTCAATTCTAATGGACGAATGCAAAAAAATACCACTCTATATTTATGAGCAAAACAATAACTCTCCTTCATACTCATAAGCTTGGTGGCGCGCGAGAGAGAGATGGACAACACAAGTGCAACGTGTATATGTATTGTGTTGAACGTGCCAGCTTTAGACCTGCACTTTAGGATTCGGGCAACCATGCCCACTTGAAAAATTATGTATACAGGATGTCTTGTAATTAATGGTCCAAATGAAAACTCAAAAGCTGAGATTATGCCCTATGAGGAAAAGTAAAATATTTGCCAAAAATAAATCGTTGTTATCTTAAATTTTGGAAATCTTCAAAAAGGGTCTGAAGAGATTTCTTCAGGGTCGGCAACGCGCGAATGATACCCCTGGTGTTGTTAGCGTCCATAGGCTACGGTAACTGCTTACCATCAGGCGGGCCGTATGCATCATTGCGAATGTGAGTTTGTTTGTTACGTTAAATACTAGAACCGAGCATTATGAAATTTGACATGCAGATAGCCTATGGTATGGAGAAGGACAGGCTACAAATATTTCTAAAACCTCATAATTTAACTGGAGTTATTTTCATTTCATAGGGCTAAATCTCAGCTTTCGAGGGTTATCATTTGGACCATTAATTACAGGACAACCTGTATATAAAGTTTACATACATCGAGTGTATTTTTTTTAATTATGTGATTATTTCCAGTTGAACCTCAAGTGGGGTTAGAAACGACACCAGCCATTCCTGCGCTGTCAGAGCTTCCAAGCTTATCTATTCCTGATATTCCTGACCAAGACACCCAGCCTATTGGTGTGCCAGTCATATGAAGTAGTTTAAGTTTTATGCAATAATTTTACTTATAATGTAGTTTTGTAACCCTAGGCGAAGATTGCTACTCCTTTCCCGCTCTGAAATATGAAAAATATTGCTCAAAGAGCAGCTCGACTGGGGAAGTACCACCTTACAAAATACCGCAGCCAAATAACTTTAGTTGTGTAAAGTTGTGTTCCTGCGCGTGAGTAAGGTCGCCAGAGCTCATTGGGGAGGGGGGAAAAGTCGGTAACGCGTGAGCGATGCTTCGTGTGTTGCAAGCGACCATATGGCTACGGTAACCGCTTACCATCAGGCGGGCCGTATGCTTGTTTACCGACATAGTCGTATAAAAAAAAAAAAAATTTAAAACAAATATCTAAAGGCAAGTTCATATTTTTGTATGTTTTGATGATAGTTGGAAATCATTTATAGTCAGAAGTTTCATTAAGGGTCTGCAAATAAAAAAAAAGGTAATATGGTAAGAAAAAAAAATTGGTCAGTTATGTGAAGAATAGTTTTACATTTTAGCTATGGTACGTGCGTACGTAATAGATTTTTATTATATCATGAAATAACATATTTTTATATAAATTCATCTGTACGAATGAAATAAGAAATGTTTAATCATAATTTTCAAGGTTTGATTATTAGATATTGTCATTTTAGATGATAATTAATATTAAATAGATTATAAGAGATTCTGGAAATAAAATTAATTAAACTAAAAACTGTTTTATTTTTAAATCGATTTATTCATTTGCATTGCTTAAACTAATCCCTGTAATATCGTATACAAGTAGGTATATCACTTAGCTAAGTAAAATGAACTTAAAACTAAATACAAAAGAGTATCAAATACTTTGGCATATCGTGTCGATTGGGTTTGAGGTAACTTTGATCTTGGTCGAATACTTGAACATTGGTAAAGATAAACTTAAACTTGAAGACAATGTTGTAGTGAAGGAATGAAAAAGTATAAGAAATTATGTACCATATACTCTATGGCATAGAGTACAAATTACAACACACATTATATAAAAAATAGTTAAAAAGAATGATCAGTAGTAAATCTTAAACAAGCAGTCACTGAAGTATCACAGTACTTTACCAACATCCAAAAAACATTTTCAAAGATCAAATCATATATTTATCTTCCTCACTCTCCTTAAAGCTTGTTAAGGAAAGGTGAGATGGAAGCGAAGTCTTCGCACTCGGGAATCAGTTTTCCCTTGAACTTAATGCAGGATTCGGCGCAGAGGGGTCCTTCGAACCAGGCACCGAGCATATGCTTGCATTGGGCACAGTTTTCAATGCAGATCTCCATGGGATCGTAGCCGGTGGCTGTGTGAAAGAAGAGTTGTCAATCTTTTATCTAATTTAAGAACTGTATATAGAACAAGATCAAGCCTCAAGAATATAACGTGTTAATCGAAAATAAACCTAATGCCATTGTTTCAGGTTACAAATTCAATTGTTTTAATCTTGCTTGACTCAAATTTTACTTGAGAATTTCTAACATTAGTCAAGTTTTGAGTTGAGATTGAAACACTGATTTTGTGTGACCCGTCCTTGCAGCGCTACCATCACGGATTTCAATTCTGAGTATACAAAATGTTGTCACACGTTTGTCACATAAAAAAAATATACATTCTGTTATTTTGCGACAAATAAGCGAAGATTTCTGGAAGCAAACAGATCTTTGCTAGGTATAGTTTATATGTTATAGGTATTTTTTTACACTCAGAATTCAAATCTGTCCTGTTGGCCCTGCCAGAACTGGTCACATTGAATTTCAATATGCTTGTATCTTTGATAATATAAAGTGTATTTTCAACGAACACTATAGCTTTGAATCTTGACTTGTGTTGGTTCCGTTCTATAATACATAGGTAATTAATTATAAACATACTTGATGAATGCAATATCATTCCAAAAAAGGACATAATTCCAAAAAAAGTTAGGAAACTTGTACAGAATTGTGAAGTTGTGAATCGTAGGTAGCAATATCCTGAACTTTTCATTGGAAAAGTTTGAGATAGATTTACGACACAAATGTGATAGGTCGTAGGTAGTCCTAACACCTACTCATTAGATTTCCCAGTCTCGTCCTCTAGCATTCCATAAAATAATTTACTAGCAGAATTTCTGAAGTAAATAACTTACCCACCCACGCAAGTTTTAGTCATTCATTTCATCGGCTCCATTCATTGCGTGTTGAATATTAGACGAGGGAAGCCCTACCAGGGTACTATTACAAAATAGTTGTGTGCTGGGCATTATAGAAATCTACACCAATATGCTAATAGAAGTGGGATATTTGCGAGATTCAATAGTGACGAATCTTTTTGAATCGTAGATCGAGGTTCAGCATGTGGTTTTGTGAATTATATCGACTACTACTACTACTGTCTTGGTCACTGTCTTGGTTTATTATTTTGGATGTACCATCAATAAAGTTTATGCAATAGTATGCACGACTACAGATCAAAGCTATATTTTCCAATATAAGCTGACCTCTCATTGTATGTACGGAAATCTTATACAATGCGAGATCAGCTTATACTTACTGGAAATGTATAGCTTGATGTGTAGTCGTGTGTACCATACATTTTCGGAGCGCTTGTCAATACAAATTCTTGTCGAGTTAGTTCTAATACTTAGATTTCTATGCTTAGGACGTTACTGGTCCATAATACATAGTCTAACCGTGCGCGAACTGTCGTTACGAGGTCAAGTGTAAGCGGCTAAGGTGAAATTGCGTAATACATAATGCCAGGGCGAAAGTGAGCCGGCCAAATCGTGGATTGGGGTCATTGCCTCGTTCCGCGCGTCTTTGACGCTGTCGGCATCGAGAAAACAACAACATTGTTACATGGTAAGTTAACACTTTTATTTCACACTGTACCGTTATATGAACATTGAGATGAGCTTTTCAAATTCAGCGTTATTCGGAACTTTGTTGTGGATATTGTTTCGCAGTTTTCTAGCGTTCCTTTATAGCTCTTTGGAATAGTAATTTCTGGGGAAATGAGGACATCTTATTATACCTTATTAGGTACCTTAGAAGAAATTCTAAAATAATACTTTCAAAATTTTTGGTATTCTGAGTGAGCAGAATAGGCATTGGCTGTGGAATGGAACGTAGGTTGGTACCTACCGAATCCTGGTGAGTTTATGATATTCTGAAAGACTGGCGTAGCCGTGTAGCTTATCATACCTGGTATATTTAGCTTATGGCAGTGGGCTGACATGACATAATTTTGAAGACTGAATTGAGTATGAGTGACAAAAGTAGATGATATCGGCAATGACAATGATTCAATGTGAACAATTTTTCCAAGCATACTTAGTAACTAGCTTGAACATAAGCTGGTGTTTTTTTCAGGGGACTGACATCTAGTTTGTCAAGTAGTTAAGCCTCCCTTGAAGCCTAATTGTGACTAAATACCGTTTCATTAAGTTCTGTTTTCCTTTAATCTTTTGTCACGGTCTCTAGACTCCGTTATTTCTCAAACGAACAAAACGTCTTCAGTTTTAATTAAAATTGTATTTTATTTACTACTATTCTGCATGCAATCTTGAATAAATAAATATGTCAAATAATTAGAACAAATTAGTTGAATAATTAGAACATTCTGGATAGTGAAAATAGGGTAGGAGGTACAGTACCCCGAGTGTAAAGAATTGACGTTAGTAAACGCTTACTAACGTTTTGCGTTTTCGACACTTCTATTGACGTTAGTAAACGATTACTAACGTTTTGCGTTTTCGACACTTCTCTATAGGAATTGGCACAGCGCCTCTAGCGGAATACTCATGATACTAATTTAGGCAGTTAAGTGCTGTCACCTAAAAGTTCTTTTCAAACGAACCAAAAAGGTGAAATTATTGAGCCACTCCGTCGGTTTGTCCGTCTGTGACAGCGGTATATTTCAGCAACCACTGATGCTATTGTTTATTTTATTGATTTGCTGTTTGTTGCCTTACTGACGTTCTGAGTAAGCTAGGTACCTAGTCGCTTAGAACGTTGTAATAAGAGATTTTCTCTCTCTCTTTGGGTAGGTAGCTTCCGACTTACCGATAGCCGGATTGCAAGTGATATATCCGAAGTTAGCCACGAAAGCGGCGACAGTGAAGATGACGAAAACTGCGGACATCTTGCCGGCCATTGTAGAGTTTTCTGAAAATTATTACTAAGCTATTAAATCTGCTGCTATTATTTTTATGTTTAGAAACTTCACTAATAGACAGATACTGTAGATGTTCTGGCTGTTTTAGGATTAAAATATGAGCAAGTCTTTTGACATTGATGGTTTTTTACATCCTTATTTTCATTGAACAATTATTCACTTACCAATTCATTATTGTCTGTTAATTTATCAACTATTATAGCAGCCTCCGGGATCCTTTTTGACAAGATCAAAATGTTCAAGGTGATGGTATAGTTTGATGCTGTTTGTTTATGTAATTCACCAACTAGATGGTCCGATCAAGCAAAAGACTCATCGTCCTCCAAATTTTACACGGCTGTAACGAATGCGTTGGACAGAAACCGGTGGAGGCAGATCATCCACTCTAAAGTAAACCCGAAGCTGACCACGATCCTCAGATATGAGGGAACGACTATAGAGAGAGTTTATATAATTTTTGAGATCCATATCCCTGTTTATATAGATGATCATTGAACACCAACGCACGTGTGACCACAGGCGTATTATCTAATATTATGTCAAACAGATCGCAATACGGAAAACCCACTATCAATACAAAGGTAACTAGCTCTCCTCCTGCGGTTTTACCCGGCCTTTGTCACTCCAACACATAAGCTACCTCTCCTTTGCTGCGCGAAAGAACGACACATCAACAAATAAACGCATTTATACTAGTTATTAGTAAGGATAAATAATTACATCAAATAAAGCATAAAGCCACTCACCTTAATTCCGATAAGCATAAAGCCCACAATTCACTAACGCATTCATTTGGATCATGTAAATAATCATGAAATCAACACTGCACTATGGGCTTATTACGTCCATTCATGTTTCAATTTAAAAAATTCACACGACTAGTGTAACGGAAAATTTGTTGTAACCCACGACCGAACGATAATGGAACTTGTTTAAATATGTAACCAGTTAACTATGGCACGCGTGATAGGTGGGGCGGAGGCTTCGCTGCGCGTGCGCTTAAGGGATATCCCAGGAAACGGATCTGTACCTTTGCGAAAGACGAAAGTTCTAAGTAGGAAGTCGAATAACTCTATGTCGATGTTAATGTGGACTCTACTTTGTGAAAATTAAAAAAATGTGTGAACTCAATTTATGTAGTCTCTTTGAATATTTGGTAGAGCCACACAGTTTGTCATAAGTTTTAACCATAACGGTCACCTTCCAATTTACAATACATGGTTTCTGTACATTTTTTATTCTCCTGCAGTCCTTCAAAAGGAGAAAGTACCTACGTAACTACAAATTTTTCGTGATCTCCGAGTAAGAAGAAAATACAAAGTTATTACTTTACAAGGATTATTGTTCAAATTTTAAATGGTGAATTAAAAAAGAATTTTCAAAAAGACCAGTTTCTCGCATCTAGAATAATCAAAAGCTATTAATAGAGTGTCGTATACAAACGAAGATTGTTAATTTAAACAGTCAAAATGCCAAAATAAACCAGGAAATTAATCGAATAACTTCGAATTAAAGACCAATTGGGCGGACAGGTTATTAACATCATTATAATTATGTGTAACCCGCTCACAATAATTTCTTCCGTGATCAACTATTTTGCATGGAAAGAGTTGGCGAATAAATCAAGGATAGGTATGCGACAAGTGTTATGTAAGAGACGAGCGTCGCGTCGGTCCAAGGTAACGATCGAAAATTGCGAATTGTTTTCTAAGGAAAGCGTGTATTAGTCATCCATCGATGAATTTTAAATATCTATTGCGAAGTATTGCGTAGGCCCAAACATTTTCCTCGTAAGGACGTTTTGAAAAAAAAAAAGTTTTTTGAAAAAAAAATTACTTCAGTATTTGCCCTGAGATTTTATCCGAGTTTCCGAGATACATAATGTTTACCAGAGATAAAAAGTAGGTATCCGTTTTTTTCTTTCTAGGTTATCTATATCTACTGCTCACTTTCACCATAATTGGCTGTGCCCTTGAGGTGTCAAGAGATAACAAACAAATAACCGAACTCACATTCGCTTTTTTATATTACTCAGGTAGCGAACAAGTATACGGCCCACCTGATGGTAAGCTGCCACCGCAGCATATCGACGCTTACAACACGAGAGGTACCACTCGCGCGCTACCAACCCTGCAAAAATGTCCTTATACCTTTCTTAAAGAAACGATAAGATAATATTAGCATGATAAGTAGTATGGTTGTTTTATTAGTTTTTTCGGTCATATCTACACTATTCTTTTTTTATCAGTATGAACCGGGTCGCCTTCAGTAGTAGTAGCCCGCGGCGCCTGAATGCTTGTGCGTGGATGATACTTTTGGGGCTATTCTTTCTTATTTTTCTTTATTATTACTCATTAATATTTTAATTAAAGCACAAAACAATGGGATTTCATCAAACAATCTTTGACGTCAGTCTCTTGAATCCCAACTAAACAAGATATCTTGATCAAATCGCGAAATTATATGAATTTAAATATTTATGAGTTTGCAAATATTTTGCGTCAAATACGATGCGATTGTTCGTTTCAATTCTGATTAGTTTTCGTCGAAGATAATTGTTGCAGAATAGACCAACATTTGGGACAAAAACCATTTTTACTTCCGCACTGACGAACAAAAGTCAAATGTAAATAACCTCTAGACACAGGTCGTGTACTAAGTAATGAGTAGTTTCCGATTACTTCGTGAGCACGATTATTACTGTTCGGATAGTGCACGTGATATCAAATCACGTGCTTTTAGACTACGCAATGTAAAACGTTTTAGAATATAACCGATGTGTTCGACAAAGGATCAATGGCTTTTAGGAAGCGGATCTCGTAATCGTGTGATCAGCTTAAATCACAATAATGCCTGATACAGCACACTTCCTAAACTAAAAATAATGAACATGTAATCCTGCCGGACGCGAAGATCTGTATAAGATTGATTCTCGACTCTTACACAAGTAATTTCCGCATATGAAATCATGCTGGCAAAAAATGTGAACAAAAAACCTGCGGGATTGGTATGTAAAGCAGTTGGTATCGTTAATTTTAAGCCTTTAATTACTTGTCAATAAATAATCTGGTATTGGAAATTAAAATTGTTGTTTGTCTTAACTACGCTAATGAAAGGATCGTAATTATTTTTCGATAATGCGCAAATTTAAGTATTCTTGCAACATTTTGAAACCATTGTTCAAAACTGTTTTTGTCCTGATGAATTAATTGAACTCTGAAATCATCAAGATACAAACTTTTAAATGCAATTTCATATTTGGTCATATAGTAAAAGTTGTTCAGCATGACGAACCAATATTGTTTTTAAAATATGACTTCTGGAAAATACCCAATCGTTCAAAGTGAAGTGATTCTGTTTCAATGATAATAGTGAAATGAGGCTTTGATAGTTTTTTTTACGCCGGAAAAAGTAAGTATTGCAAAAAGTATATCGTACCGAAGTGCAAATAACATTTCATTAAAACAGATAAAGCATTGTGATAGTATATAAGCTTTTCCACTGAAAGCATTTTAATGTCCGTATTTCAATATTCATTGCATGCATTTGGTTAGATGGACATAATATTTCGTTTTCACAAAAACGGTCCACCAAAGAGAATATTAAGCTTCAATAAAAATTACTACTTTGTGCGACACAGATTAATGCGTTCACAAAAATAACACAGTTAATTTGTCACAATTTTCAAATAAAGTTGCATCAGCGACTTATTGGGAGAATAACTTACTCAGTAGTTCCGAATGTAGAAGCTCAATTGAACTGAGATGTGGAATGTGAGGAACGACTGGAATCCAGGCTTTTTATACTGAAACCCATCTACTTTCTGAAACGAACCGTGTCCGTTAACAACGGGGCACCACAGTTCTATCCATTATTTTGTATGGATCTGATAATTTAATTTGGAATTGTCTGAAAGGATATGCTTTTAAGGTTGTCCCTCTTGGAATTTCAGGAAGAAATTGTTGTTTTTTTTTTTACTAATAATATGAATGTAGATCTTGGTGTTTTTTTATGTCAACTGGTTGACAAGCAACTTTTGGTAAGTGGTCACCGCCATCTATGGACATTTGGAATATCAGGAATATTGCAAACTTTGAAGTTCACTTTTAAAGCCCCCTAAAAATAAATTTGATCGTAATGCTGCCCCGGAAAACCGTAATGGGAAGCTCTTTTCACATCCCAAAAGTCCGCAGCAGGAACCTCCAACTGAGCTGTATGGAAAATCGAGCCTCGAAAATTTCAAGGATATGAGGATGAGCTTCACATCACTGGTGAGCGGTGCAATGGTAGAAAAGAGATTTTAGCATCTTGAGAGCATTCCGCATCATATAGATAGACAGTAGAACACATCGAAAGAGCCTTCCGAAGGCTGGGTCTAAACCACCTTTAGCAAAAGCTTTTTCTACTTGGTGTTGGTAACTACTACAATTAAGGAATATAAATAGCATACGAAAATTGAAATTCGAGTATATCTTTAAAATCTAATAAAAAATAATCAATTTATAGTTTTTTTTCAAATCAGTAAAACATTGACGAAGTTAGGAACAAAAAACAAAATTCACAATAACACTTTCAATTTAGACCTTTCACCAGACGTTTAATTTTCAACATTAGGCAGTTCATCCATCATGCTGGCTAAGATTAGGTTCTTGTCAGTTCCCTGGGGTCTCTTAGGTTCTAAAGCTTCCCTCATCTCCAATGCTCGCGTATCAGTCTCCAAGGATTGCTCCTTATCATTCAGATCAATAGCAATTTTTATGGATGCACTTTCCAGCGCGTTGTAAGTGGCTCTGAAATTTCAAAAAATAAAGTTGCTTTCTCGATTTGAGGGTAGTCGGCCAGTGCTACAAAGTATATGATATCATCCGTGCTATATTTCCCTTCACTGAAATCATTGAAGGATTCGAATCTGTGAAGTCGAATCATCATCACGGCATTAGACGTCACTAACACTGAGCGACTAAAAAAATAGAGGTACTTAAGCAAATACAATTACAAACCCAAATTGAGCAAAAAAAAGGCGTACCTAAATAGGTACAGTACGTAGTCAGGTTACGAATGGAAGTGAGAAAGTGTTTTGTAAAAGCAGGAACAATTAACCAGGCCCAAGAATGCTCGAAAGCTATCAACCGTTGAAGTACCTACTGTTGAATTTACTCCGCCTTTTAATAGTTTTGGTTGAATAATTAAAATGGTTTAAGTTTCGTTCAATGTTCAAGACAATATCATTTATTCAGTCCTAAGTACGCGCTTGTGTGGGAGGAATTTAGTAAATAGAGCAGAAGCTTGACTTTCAGTGCTTTCAGGAAGATATTTATTGTGGACAAGTCTTTTTGTATCTACAAAGTGAGTGCTCGAGAGTTAGTGCCAATTTATAGGAAACATTACATTTTATTTTATAAAATTCTTTCAAGATTGAGAGAGGTAGAGCATAGCGTTTATTCGCTCGAAGAGCAGCTCGATGGGGAAGTACCTCCACCTTACAGAATACCGCAGCCAAATAACTTTATGTTGTGTAAAGTTGTGTTCCTGCGCGTGAGTAAGGTCGCCAGAGCTCATAGGGGAGGGGGTAAGGTCGGTAACGCGTGAGCGATGATTCTTGTGTTGCAAGCGTCCATATGGTTACGGTAACCGCTTACCATCAGGTGGCCGAATGCTTGTTTACCGACATAGTTGTATAAAAAAAAAAGATGAAGTTTTTATTGTCCAGTTTCAGCTCCTAAAGATATGAGGAAGGAAAAAATATATATTTTCAGACCAACTTTCAATCTCGGAACAACCACCATGCAAAGTTTTAAGTAGTTCGTAGTTTTTCCGCATACCGTGAGTAAACAAACAAATAAATAAACATCCGTCAACACACCCACATAACATAGATTAGAGATAGAAAGTAACCCGCAAACTTTCAGGTGAAGAAAAGCAGCTATAAAAATACGAGGAATAAGCGAAGGAGTTTTCTCTAAGTTAACTCTAGACCTTTAGATAGATAGAATGATGAGATAGAAGATATTTTTTGTAATAATCATTATACCCTGCTGATTCTGTTGTTTACAAACTAAACCAATTTAGTCTTAGTTCTTGTATCTCTTATTAACCAAGAATAGAATATAAGACAGTAGTCCTGTCAAATTAATCCAATGGCTTGTTTTCAATGTGAATTTATGACAGACCTATTTGACAGCTTTAATTTTACTAAAATTTGTTGACTGCGATTTGCAAAAAAATCAGCACAATTTTCTTTTCTTCAAATTTTAAATAATTTTATCGAAAAGTAATACTTACTTAGCACAATCTAATTTCTCTTGTAGTTGTCGAATCGTTTCTCTCAGATTGCGTACTTCTTCCTTCAAACCAATGTCAGCTTCATCCGCAGCTAATTCAATACCAGGTCTATATCCTCTGACCTCCAAGCGAGTTTCAGCAACTTTCAGCGCGTTCACTTTATCGGCAAATTGCTCTCCCATATTTTTCAGTTCAGTTGCTAGCTTTTCCATGTTTTCCTCCATCTGTAATAGTCGATGGATAATTTTTTTTTTTTTTTTTTAATTCAATTTTAAATAATGATTTACCTAATAGATTTAAAGAAGGTCTTGCTAAAAATTTTAATAATATATATAACTCAGAATATATAGTTTCTGAGTTACTTATTATACTAAAAAGTTTACAAAAATTCAAACCCTAAAGCGGGAAAGGTGGATTTTCAGTTTGGTCGACACCCTTTTGTATAAAGAAATTGGAAACCGAAACTTGGTAGATATACTGTACGAAGCAGATAATTAAATTAACTTTTAAGGGTTTTATCATATTTTTTTAAAACTTTACATCGGTAAACAAGAATACGGCCCGCCTGATGGTAAACGGTTACCGTATCTATATGGACACTTGCGACACACGAGGCATCAATCACGCGTCCCCGACCCTTCACCCCTCCCCAGTGAGCTCGTGGCCTTACGCTCAGGAACACAGCATAAAGTTTGCACATTGGGCTGCGGTATTCTGTAAGTCTTCTCCAGTCGACATTTCTGTAGTCACTTTTATAGTCAATGTGGAGTTACATTGTCAACATACCTTCATTTTTTGCCACTGCAACTCATTCCTAGCCCGCTGCGTTTCATAGATGCGTCTACGCAGCATATAGTTTGTAACATCAGTCTGCGCCCGGAGAGCGTTCCTGGCTCTTCCTCGTGCCACGAATAAGGATTCCCGAAGACGCAGAGTGTCTTGAAGTTCGTCCATGGCCATCTTCTTTGTAGCTTCGCATTTCTCCAGCCATTGTTCGCCGGTGATCATTCTATCGTAATTAAAAGTAGGACATTAAAGATTCATTATTCAATCACGCAAAAACAGCTAAACGGCACACAGCATATGTTTCGTTCAAGGTTCTAGAGTTATATACAGGATACTTTTCATCCCGGGAAAACAATTTTATTTATCCCTCAGAAATGCGGTCGGGGCCGAGAATAGTTAAAAAACTAATCATTTTGGAATTTTTAATTGTTCCACTCCAATCGTTCACAGAGTAAACAAATATGGAAAGCCAAACCAGGAAATTTTTCTATAGCTTTTTTACAATAATAAAATAACTAACATATTACACTGACGAGTAAATCATGAAATATTCGGAAGTATTGGTGTTCGTTGCATTTGAAATTTGAAAATGGATTTGAATGCTGCTTTTCACATCAAGAAGCTATTTTGCGTGGTGTTAGAAATACCTATTTTCAGTTAGTGTCTTTTTTATATTGCTCGTCTGTGTAATTTATAGCTTGTATAGTTATATTAGCTAGTTTCATAACTTCAAGTAGAACAAGTGTTTTATAAAAAGTTGGTAATGACAAAATGCGAGGCTTCAATTAACTACAAAAGACTAACCGTATCTTGTCATATTTATGAAAGTAGGCCACGATAGTCTATGTTTAAGAGAGTACCTTTTAAGTCAGTCTCAGGTGCAGTAAGGAACAAGACCGTGTCGTTACTCTCAACAAATTTAATTGTTTCAAAGTAATATACATGGTCGGTGTTGTCAGCACGATCTTCGAGCTTAGTTACATCAACAATGGTTTTTTTATGTTTTTTTCCCCAGTTCCATACTTAATAAATAAAACCATTTCAAAATAATATTAGATATATATTTATACCACTAAGGCAGCAAACAAGCATACGGCCCGCCTGATGGTAAGCAGTCACTGTAGCCTAAGCAACACCAGGGGCATCACTCGCGCGTTGCCGACCCTGTAAAAATCTCTTCACACCCTTTTTGAAGAACCCCATGCTGTACTCACTTGGAAGATTATTAAAATGACACCCAATAGGGTGAAATATGGTCCACCTAAGAGTCAACGAACCACATAATTATGCACCATATTAATACCAAAGTTCCTACCGCTTAGGATTCTTTAGAGAATCCGTCTTGTAAGTTATGTTCGCACAGTCTTTGTCTAAACCGAGCATGTCTTTGTCAATCTGTAGCGCTTCGTTTTTGTCGTTCAAATCCAGTTGAAGTTTGAACTTCACTACTTCTAACTTGTTTATCTTCTCCCATGCGGACTGACATCGGTCTATTAGCATTTTCTTGTTGCTTTCCGTGACGCAAAGTTCCTGTGAATGTTACTTTTTTATTGCGTCAAGATAACTCTGGGCAAAAACAAATTTTGGAGTTCGGCAAACCGAATAAGTAGTTATCTTCATAAAGTTTGCTAAATAAACCATTGAGTTTATAGAGAACTTTTACTGTAAATATCTAAATACCTTGAATATGCAAGAAGATAATCATATCACAACAAATTATAGACATTATAGGCAGCAGGTGCATGCCTGAGGTAATAATTTCGATGCTGCTGCTTCTGTAGGAAAGTTTTTAACAGAGTTGATTTTATGCAAGTACCTTTTTCAATTCCGTGTCAGCTAAGTCGTAAGTAAGCTCGCTGATTCTTCTGCCATCCCTGTTTGTGAGGCATTCAGAGCAAATAAGTAATGGCATGTTCAGTTGTTCAAGCTCTCTTTCGGTAGACGCCTTTTCTTCTTTCAATCCTGCCATCTCTCGGTCTAAACGTTCTAATAGATCTTTAATCGTTGATCTCCATTGCTCGATTTCGTATACCCTGAGAAAGATTACATATGACATTATTTGATTGATACTTTATGTATACTGGTGTATATGATGGTGAATGCTATGTAAGAGTATATGACTTTCACATTTATTCTTACTACCTACTACAAATTTCGTTCATTATTATGTATATCAATTCCAGGAACTAAACGTCTTTTAGAATTGTTTAACACAACTTCAAGTTCAGATCAGAGTATTGTGTAAATAATTGGACTGTTTTTTACAAAACTTAAACCGACTTCAAAGTTCACGAAGAAGTAAACAAATCCTGATCTGATGACAATGGGACCAAACGGGAAGTGTACCCTTCCAGACAATAAAATAATTTTCCAAAACTGTTCATAAATTACGGAGTTATGAGGTAAGAAACATAAAAAAAAAAAAAAAAACATACAACCGAATTGAGAACCTTCCTCCTTTTTTGAAGTAGGTTAAAAAATAGTAAATTTTATTGCATATTGAACAGTCTTCGTATGCGCTGCATAATGTACTCAAATTTCCTACACATCCTTTGAAATCTGCTGTTGTTGCAGAATATGGTTCTGAGATATTTATGATACTACTGTAATTACTGTGAAGACTTGGCCAGCTTTTATTTGAAACCTTTTGTATTTAAGAAGGTCCCATACACACCTAGATAACACTTAGACACATTTTTTACACATGATTATCCAATTATAAAGAATTATGCTCATAATTTGCAAACGTTACTTTTAAAATACAAAACAAAGAAGCTAACAACTTCATCACTGCCTTTTCAGTGAAGGAAAACCTCGCATACTTATTCAAAAGATTTTACTGAACTTTTTAATACTTTAAATGGGCATGTGTTTGACTAAAATCTCACCATAATAAGAGATGATGTGGCTCTCATAAAGCCGGAATACACCAGACAGTTAAATCCCCTCGAGGTTATGGTATACCTAATCTAGAAAACACACCGATAGGTACTTGGCGACAGATTTTCGACATGAGGATGGTAGTCAGCCAAGTGGGTGCTTTGCCTAACGATCTTTGCCTTCACCGAAAGCTCAATCTCAGGATTCGAACCCAGGACCTTCGTCTCGGCATCCGACGTCACTACCACGGAACTAGCATCGCTTTATAATGATAAATACCTAGCGCTCAAACGGTTGTTGTTGTGGTAACTATCCCATTCAGTCTTTATTTTGGTCTCATTGCGTAGTTGGTGAGCTCCGTGACGAAGATCGAAGGCATCAGCTCTTCTTGTGTCCGCTGTTACCTGACGACATAGAAAAATATTATGAAATAAAATTGCAGCCTGTGATATGATTTGACGGAACTGTAAATGTTATACTAGCTGTCCCCCGCGGTTTCACCCGCGTTCCCAGGATAAAAAGTCTGTCCTTCATACAATAGGCTATCTGCATGCCAAATTTCATGAAGATCCGTTAAGTAGTTGAGGCGTGAAGGCGTAACAAACAAACAAATTCACTTTCGCATTTATAATGTTAGGATTATAGTTAGGATTTTATGACTTCAAAAACTGCGTTCTTTTAAAACTTTTGATGTATCCCAACGTGCGTTATTGAAATTCTAAGCTGGTAACACATTCATGATATTCCAAAGATTTGCATAATTTAATTTTCGAATTGGAAAACTTATAAGACGAACTGGTATCACTAAGACTAGATATTTGTCAAAACTCGAATGTGAATAGCGTGTAAAGTACTTTATCGTCCAAGAAGAATGCATTTTGCATGCTAAAGTGAACATTAGAACTTTAGACTGGAAACTTTACTAAGATTTATTTTATTAAGCTCAAGGGTTTTATTGAAATAAAATAATGTTTTTACATTAAAAAGACTGATATATCTGTAAAAATGTTAAAAACTTAAGTTGTTTGCTAAAAACTTTTTATCTTGCTTCAGAAATGACTCTTACAAACTTTGAAGGCAATATTCCAGTTAAACGAGTAACTGATTGAAATGAATAAGGTATTGAGTAGGCGTCGATTTAATAATTTCGATTCCTTAACTTTCTATTCGTTCGGTACTTTATGAAAATCGTTTGACGTATAAATTACGATTCGGAATTTGAACTTTAATTACTTCGCAGTAATGAACTTTTCTTATCGAATAAGTAAAAACTTTACAATATTTAACTTTGCTTAGAATTCAATTACTTTGCGGTATAATATGAATGTACCTATATATTTCAATGTATTCTGAATATATATTGAAGCGCTCGTGGTGTAGCATGATAAGGCTTTCTTCATTGATCGGCAAGTTGCTACTCCCATCGTAGACGGTACCTGGATGGGTGACCGCCTAGTGGTATTTCAAATCGAGCGTTTCCGTGCTTCGGAAGGCACGTATAGCCGTTGGTCCCGGTTATCACTTAATTGTGAGAGTCGTTAAGTCTAGGCAGCTTGAAAACTCCAACAGTAGTGGTGGAGTATATTTTATTTTATATTAATGAGTTTACGCTTGACCGCAATCTCGCCTGATGGTAAGCGAAGTAAGCGCGTACCCATAAGATGCCTGTTCACTCTGGCCTTGAATAGACCCATATTATAAGTGTCTGGAAACACGTTGTCCGGGAGAACATTCTGCAATTCGCCGTGCGTATAAGGAAAGAGGAAGCGAAACGCTTGGTACGGCAAGACGGAATGTCGACGACGAAGCGGTGGAAACCCTCCCGACGCCTAGTGGTCCGATAGAAGAAAGGGGATGGAGGGACAAGATTATGGATCTGCCCATTCCCTTTCATACTTTTTTGTGAAAGGAGGCCTGTGCTGTCTTATTAAAGACTGTACAAGTCGCGAAAAAAACCATTATGTTGTTATGTTTTGCGAGGTTTATAAAATATTTTTAGCATGTTGCTGGTAATGTAATCTCAACATTGGAGTGATTCAAAGCCCTCTAAAATGTTTTATTTTTTTCTACAAATCAATGTACGGATCTCGCCATGATTCTAAGAAGGAAATAGGCCACTTTTATCCCGCGGACGCGGGTGAAACAGCCGTGCCGAGCTAGTATTATCATAAATACGAAAATAGATTTGTCTCTATTAAACCTCTAAACGCTCGCGATAAAATAAGCCACGCAGATAGCCTATGATGTGGAAAAGGATATAACTACATTTTACTAACCTACCGCTTTCTTTAAGTCAATCGCATACAAATTTAACAAACATTTGTCGACAGGCATTTCGTCTAAGAAGACAAAATCAAAGTGATGAATTTTCCGCTACCTCGGCCGGGAGTGCCGGTACCTACGGCCGGTACATATACAACTTTTCTCATTTGAATCCAGGCCTATGAAAATTTTGAGTAAGTTATCGATGGAGTTTTGTATATGATATATTGTTTTATGGTGCCTCGGAGGGCGATTATTACGTGACTTTTACCGTACTGTGGGGATTAATTCATATTAAAAGTTAAAAAGTTGTAGCGTATGTCGGTTAGAGGAAATTTATATTCTATGCTGTTAGGATAAAGTAGTTTTTTTTCTAAATTAACGTAGGATAGGTTTATAAATTAAATTTGTTTTTTTTTTTAACTTTAATGTTTAGTCATTATCAGATGACATTAACAGGAGAAAATGGGCCGTTAGCCCCAGACATGAATAATTAGTTTTAATATCTCGCATAAATACCCTTATAAACACAGGCTTCTGGATAATAATGTTATGTAAGGTTTTAAGGTTATTTTGGTGTATACTGACGCAGACTCTGGTAGAAGTATGCCAGATACTGTACATATACTACGCAGATTACAGAACAAAAGGCAGATGGAGCGCGCGAAACACGAAAGTGAAGCCAAAAAGCAAATACAAATTTAAAATCACATACCTGGTATTCGCTTTTGAATTCAAGGTAGGTATTTGCCTTGTTTAAACGAAGTTTATTAAAAAGAAGATTTGATTAATTGAATTAGTAATTGACGTAGAATAAAAAAATCTAGTCGGAGCACCGCCTTATAAAAAAGTGAAGCACTATTTTTAGCCCAAGCAGGCACAAGTGATACTGAGCCTTATTATCACTGTTGACATCTCAACGCGAAATGACAACGTGTGAGGCTTGTATTTACGAGACGCCCCGGCTTACTTACTATGGCGACACTCAGTCCTGATTTTTTATACGTCCATGTACAGTATGAGGCACGAGTAGTGAGCACAGATAGGCAGTAGTGGGGGTAAGCTCGCGCATGTATTTACTTTTGGCTAAATCACAGTAGCCAAATGACACGCATCCGATAGACGACGAGCATTGACTGACGAACCAATTGTGCGTGTGCAGCTCATCCTTCCTCCTTCTTCATACCGCCATTAAGACCGAAAAATTTATTACTACGCAGCTGTCAATCTCTGCTCATCACTCGTGCCCCTTACTATACCAGGTATCTACTTTTTTGGCTTCACTTTCGTGTTCCGCGCGCTCCACCTGCCTTTTATTCTGTAATCTGAGATCAAAGATTTATAGATAGGGCATCGTGCCTCTACCCAGATGGATAATCCGCCTTACTAAAGCATGACATTTAATTTCACTCCGCTTGAGGGGCTCCCTGAGCAAATCGCTCTCAGTTCGTACTGCGCACGGCTGTCAAATACTGTCAATTCTGGCTTGTTTATTTCATGTTCCCATAGAGGCGACTATCCTTCTGGACGTTTTAAATTCTTTGTCTGAGATATACTATATTCCACCTATATCATTTTTAATCTCTAGATTTACATTAGTATACAGTCAAATTAACCAACAATTACCCTCCTTTGCGTCGCGCAGTCGGGTAAAAAGGCTACCTACCTGTAAGCCATACAACCGGGCGTCCCAATCAGGCAAGCTCAAATGCGGTAACGGCTTCTCAAACGTAACAACTGACTGCATAGTTGAAATAAATTTTGGGTGGCTTTAACAAATCACTTGTAATTAAAAAGAAAATTACTAACAAAATAAATAACGTTTTCATGCAAGTGTCAAATGCAACTGTCAAAATAGCAGACAGTGGGATTCTAAATTTAAATTTTGTATCAAAACTTTTTTTTGAAGTGGTTGAACTAAGTAATTTATTTTACAAATGAGTTTTGTCGTTGAGCGGTATAAATATACGTCAGTTTAATATATGTATAGAGTAGGGGGTAGGGGTTTCAGTTTTCTTGCATTACCTGTATAAATGTAATGTCTTTTGTAGATAGTGATGATAGAATGAGGGCAAATTGCAACATCGACTAAAACTAAAGTAATAAAATTAGCAGTTTTTCGCACAAACATATTTTGTGCGAAAAACCTATTTCTCACGTGTTCAATTTAATTAAATATTGCTTCACTCCGCAATCAATATAATAATATTTGTGATACTTTACAATTTCAGATAATGATGACAGACAATTAAAATCACATAAAATATCATTATGATTACTTCATAGAATATCTATGACCGGCAGGGATGAGACATAGGATTTTTTTTACTGATATATCGAAAATCGAATGCTGCAGTTTTAGTTATAATAATCAAGAATCGACCTCCTTTGAGTATTTTTCGCTATTCCTATTATTGAATAGTTAGTTAGATTGGACATTAATTGTAAATCTAAAGATAATAATTTAAAAAATAAATCATATTATTTCCGCATGGTTTTCACATAACCTACATGATTTTCTTAATATTAATTTTGTATTTTCCCCCGTAACAAAACCCGCGCGATATTATTTAATTATTTCAAAATCGAACTTTTTTGTCGACTTCTAACGAGTTCCACCTCTATACTATTATGTTTTAAACTTTAGATTAGATTTAACCATAGGATTTAGACCATCGACCTCTGCTCGACACCTGAATACATATTTACCCTCCATTTTTCCATTATCATTTTTTTATGGAATCGAACTTACGACAGTCGGCAATCCAGGGTATCTAAGCTCTACGCCGATCGACCTTTGAGTGTAGTTATTTTTAGAAGAAGAGGGTCGAATTTTGTCCTTCACTCTGATTAAATTTCAAGTGATACTTTGCGGCTTGGCTTAACTTGTATTTATGAAGCAAGGAACTTTGTTCAGTGAAATACTAGATGGATGTAAGTTTCCCCGCCACGCTGCTAAACATTTTGAAAGTGAGGTCAAATGTCGGGTTATGCTCATGTTTCAAACTGTTATTAAAGTTTTCAGAAGTATCCAAGTCATCCATTAGGAAGCGTCAAAATAACATCGTATTTATCATCCTTGATTAAATTGTCTTGAAAATAAGTGCATTCACCGTTTTTTCATACAAAAGTTTTTTTTTTTTTTTGTTTTTTTATACCTCTTAGGTGGCAAACAAGCATACGGCCCGCCTGATGGTAAGCGGTTACCGTAGCCTATGGACGCTTGCAACACCAGGGGTATCACGCGCGCGTTGCCGACCCTGCAGAAATCTCTTCACACCCCTTTTGAAGAACCCCATGCTGTGCTGTGGGGTTCCCAATGGAGTACAGACTCCATTGGGAAAACCACGGCGAGAAGCTCATTCCACAGTCTGAGCGTCCGCGGAAGGAAGCTCCTTTGAGCCCGCACAGTACGAAACAATTCAGGTTTCAACATACACATACATAACATGAATTATGAATAACATGTTTAGACATGAAACATTTCTAATTTTGTTCTACTCTATTATTATCTTCATAGTTGTCATTTGCATTCTGCGGTAGGTCCTGACTTCCGACGTAAGGCAATGATGACCTCTTGATGTCAACCCCAAGGCACCCAATTTAATAAAAGAAGTGCTCAACAAAATATAGACTGAAATGACTTTTGATGCTTCTTTTGTCATAAGAACAAAAAGCTATCATAATTAAAACAAATGGCATAAACAGCCAGTTCAAAATAATGTTGAGTTCAAAATTGGAACGTGAACAGTGTGCCAGTATCTCATTTAACGTTGCAAAGGAGAAAATCGCTGATCAAAGGGTTTGTTCACGTCAGTCGTCCCTTTCGTGTTCCAAGAACTGTTTACACGCGTTTTACGCCAGAAACTTGTTTGAGGATTCAAGTCCAATAAAAGGTATGGTCCAATAAACGAGTAAAGTATAAGAAAGTTTTTTGTTGTTGGACTTTATTATGTTTACGGGTGAAGACGTAGAGAAAGAAACTTCGTCATAGGTAAACTCATTTGGACCAAAATTATGCTCTCAGGTTTAGCAAGTTGGTAAAGCTGATATTACTGATTGAATCTTGGGACAAAAAACCTGGTTAAAAGGAATAGTGAATATGGAAATTGAAGGGTTCCTAGGAGAGCTATTTCCCTTATAGGCTTCGCGTTTTACTGCGCTCAGCCAGTTTAATCATTATATTCATGAATATACATTATTCTAATACCTAATGTGAAAGTTTGTGTGTGTTTGTACTTTGGTTGATATTTCTCAACCATGCCGCATATAGTCGCTGAACGATTGTTATGAACCTTTGCTCATACTATGAACCTATGAGCATCAGTCATATATTGGAATACAAGAAAACTATTCATCCCTGGAGATCTCTTCCCTAGGGAACACGCGGAGAACTGTTGGCGGGAGCTTGTGTGATCAATAATGCATGACCATATTTTTAACCGACTTCAAAAAAAGGAGGAGGTTCTCAATTCGGTTGTATTTTCTTTTTTTTTTAATGTTTGTTACCTCATAACTCCGTCATTTATTAATCGATTTGGAAAATTATTTTTTTGTCTGGAAGGGTACACTTCCCGTTTGGTCCCATTGTCATCAAATCAGGATTTGATTACTTTTTAGTGTACTTTGAAGACGGTTTAAGTTTTTTGTAAAACAGTCCAATTATACTATTTAAGGACACTATCTACTTCGTCAGAGTTTCGTAAAAATGCATGACTTTTTCACTTGGTGCATAATCTAGTCATAACATGGGCACCGGTCCCACAACGCACGGTCTAGAGCTCTGCGGTCAGAGTTCTCATTACATGCGTTCTCATTGACCGCCGCGGTCCCTGTGTGCAATGATCAAAAGCGCCGAATAGATTACAGAGAACGCAGAACACTGAACTCTAGACCGCTCGCTGTGGAATCGGTGCCTTAAAGTTGGAGATTTTGTGTACCGTACTATAATAATCTGGATTAACTCAATAATACTGCGTATTTTAAAAGTATCTGTGTCATCACAGGCTGTTTACAAACAAGCTATTCATTATCTATAAAAAATACCAAAAGTCCGCCCACTTTTCCTATTTAGGTCGGAAAGTTTTCGGACGGTCACTCATATCCGAAAGCGCTTTAGCGTGCGTGACCATAAATTCTGCTACCATTTCCTTGCAGACGCGTTTTGGCGGAACGCCAGCTGTTCTATATTTCACCATGGATGCTAAACTATTAATATTGATTCTGTTAAGTTTTGTTATCTTCCCTTTGTCTCGTATCCAAAGCAGCAATTTTGTTTTCTTTTTATTCCACGGCCGTTAGCTAAGATAAGATGAGCTTTTTTCGTATTTCTCTGATGTTTACCCAGTTATCTCTATCAGCCAACCATGCATTCTATCTCCATTCTGGAAGCTCAAGAAATAAATTTGCTCCATGTTTAGTAAATAGCTCCAAGATTATGATACTAGCGTACAAGTCAACTTTCTAAAATATGATTTATCAATTTCATGACAATCAAATAATTGATTCATCAATGAATAAATTTTTGTTATAATCAAAATCTTTTACAAAACTTCGCAACATCATTTCATTCCCTTAAAACTTTTAAAAGTTGACACATTTAACAAATCTGCTTTCATTGAACAAAAGTTTATTCTCCATCAATTTACATGTTATCTTAAAGATTTCCTTTGATATGAACAAGAAATCTGAGAAAACAACGAAGATTTGTATTAACATAAAATCAATATCCAATATCCATATTTCTATACAAATCAACAGTTTGTATGTACATCTCATCATACAAATATTCTTTTCACCTTTCATCTTTTCAAAGAGAAAATAAACTCCCTGGAATGGCATGTCATTATACACACCGCGTGCTCCATTCGGATAGGAATTACGGAATAATTTTCATGTTTTCAGGTGTCTCTTTTCATTGTTAGCTATGTACGTGTGATTTTTATATTCTTTTTATAATAAACACCAATAATTTTAATTATAAACCTCGGGCAATTTTAATTTCATATCAAAAACACCCAAGTAATTAAATCTGATTCCAATGAATAATCAAAAACGAATTCCAAAATTAAATAGCTTTAGGTAATTAATGAATTCGAGATTAAAAGGGAGAGATTAGGTATTTTTAATTGAAATTTCAATTAGTTAAAGAGTTCGTAATTGAAAGGCAACCCTTTTGTACAAAAAAATAATGATCTTAATTTATCTTTGAAAACTGTTCGCGTTTAATTGTAACCATTTCAATGTTTCCTTCAATTCGTTTGTATTATTGCAATCTATGTAATTTTTCTGAGAACCGTTGTCAAAAAAAGCGTCTAATATATATTTTATCTTTTTCTACTGGAATACACTGATTAGTGGTTAGGGTTAGTGATAGATTTTCAGCTTGAGTCAGCCAAGCGGACTACAATGTGACTAATGATATATGGTCTTCCATGATGATTTATTTCCTTTAATATTTTGAAGTATATCATATTTTTTGTACGTTCCATAACACCAATCGCTCTCTGTTGCGCTTGCCTCGAATTCAAAACATCTTCTTCAAACTACGAAGTTTACACTGTTATGAAAATTAATGCCCAGTTTCAATCATTTACGGACTGTTATCGATTAAGACGAAAATTAAGACTCTTATATCTTTACTAATATTGAAGCAAAGACCTCAAAGCTTTGCATAGTAGACCCTCCATATGGAAGTAGCTATCACAGGTAAAATTAGCTTACGAAATTATCTATATTCCCAGTTTGGCAGTAAAAAAACTTACCATTGGTAAGCGAAACGATTTGTTTTTGTTTATTGAAACCGGGCATTAGCTAGTTAAAATCAACGACTGATGAATGACGTCACAAACTGTTGTTTCAATTATCTACAAAATAAATTGTAAAGAGAACATGATGTCATATTACAACAAAATTAGAAGTTAATAGTTTCGGCTGTCTCCGATGAGTCAGTCTCGAGTTAAAACTAATCAATATTGTAGACAGTTTTCTAACGAACCAATTACTCAAAGAATTGCCCAATAACAATTTTATATTTAGCTTGACAATTGGGCTGGATCAACAAACTGTAAGGCAATTGTTGACAAAAGGTACCTAATCTAGTTATTTTTTTACTGAATAGTAAGTATTTATTTTAGTTATTCTAAAATATGTTTATGTGATCGTAATAGAATTATAGTAGGTAGTTACCTACATATAGTTATCATTTTTGAATAACAGCCAATCAGAAAAAGTGTGTGTGGTACTTACCGTCTTTCGTACAAATCACATAGAGATATGCTGAAATCCAGAATACTCTCGTGCTTCTCTTATTAAATCGAAGAAACATTATATTTATGTAGTAGACCGAAAAATTTTACACATTTTTTGCTCTAGCGCGCCAAATAAACCTCCCACGATACAATTCTTTCGCATTACATTTGTTCTCTTTATCACTGTATTTGTAGCCTTTCCACAATTCTGTAAACATTTATGTCAGTACGTAACGGCTGAGTAGAAAATAAAAAAGCTCACTTTTACGACATACGGGAAATGTGATAAAATTCGGTTGTAAATTTTCAAATACACAATTGCTCATACCAAATATTTATAGTAATTTCAAAATCAGTTATTTTAGAAGCGATGTCTTATCCATCATAAACATGTAGCATAGCATCTGTAGACAACTATAGGATTTAGTCTTAGAATAAGACTCAGGTACTAAAGATAACCTAGGTGAAGTTAAATATAAACAGCATAGATGTTTACTATTCCCTACGGAAATTATGAAGTGCCGAAGACTCAGTGGATAGGCCACATCTATCGCAGGAAGGATCAATCAATATTATCGATGACGTAGACGTATTCTTGAGAAGCGATGACCTGCTGGGCAAGAGCCATGATGATGGTGAAGGAAGAGTATATTCCTTAATAGTGTTGAATCTCTCCAAGCTTACAGAAGACTAAAGTAATAATAATAATTTTATTTATTGCCACAGAGTACATATTATGACAGCAGACAAAAATTACGGCTAAGTTTATACAAGTCTATGAGTCTTCTGGCTCCCAAGCTAGAATAATCTGTATTATGGGTCAGTGAACCTCTATACAACAGTGAAGAACCAGCGCCAAAAATACTTTATTATATATTACAATAGGAAACGTGTGGATGCAAGGGTAGAGTGTGGGTGTGTGTATGTGGGGGTGGGTGTGTAGGTGTGGTGTGAATGTCAGAGTCTTCATCATCTGAGTAAATCCTCAGTCATCTCATAGTCCAAGCTTGAAAGCCAATCTTTCAGTTTGTTTTTCACCTCAAATTTAAACAAAGGTATAAGGTACATGATGTACATGATTATTACGTGTCAAAATATCGAATCTTGAAGGAAATTAATTGTAACTGGATTTACCAACTATATCAATTTCATAAATTACCTATATATTTGTATTTTACATTAACTATTTCTTATAATAAATAGCAATAGGCAAGTGACAAGTCAACTTGCCAATAGTACAACATGCAAATCCAATTGATGCAACATGATACATAATTCAAACAAACCATAATGCTATTCATACTACATACATTTCAAATAACAGTCATCAGCTATCGAATCAAATTCGAACCTCTCCGGATGAGCCGAGCATTAACCACATGAACCGAGCTGGCTAAGTGAAGTAATTACACTACACTCAAGCGCGTACTATCTGCCTAATGCTTCTAATTATTCTGTAACCTAACTGTATACATACGGCTTTCATATGACGTTCACAGCTGTTTAGAATTACCTATTTAGTAATTGTTGTTTCAGGTTATTGTTGTTGAAATCTTAGCGTAATTTTAGTCAGTGTGAGCTTTTTTCTAATTTTGGCTACAACACAGAAGACTTAGGTTCTCTTCATGCCAGGCTCGTAGGTAGGCGGGGTGATATGGGTGTTCAATTACACACCGGAGTTTTCGAATTACATTTAGATTATAATATGACTGTTCATTTGGGCGCCAAAGTATAATCATATTATGATGTACCCGTTGAGTTAGAATATAAATAGAGCGACATAGTACGGGGCGTGAGCACGGGTACGGGTAAAATGCCTTGAATGCGCGTACATAGATTGAACCGATTGAACGACTAAAATACCTATGTATGCCAATTTCTAATTTTTTATTGATTCTTTTACCGAGAACAAATGACAAGGAATATAGTACATCTATATGGAAACTGCTCACACTTCGCACAAGATAACGTCGTTAACGCTATCACTCTATATTATTCTCACTCTATGGTTATACTCATATGCACTGATACCTAAGTAACCTGTGTTTTTCAATTTGTATTTGCTTTTTTGGCCTCACTCCCGTGTTCCGCGCGCTCTATCTGCCTTTTGTTCTGTAATCTGTGAATGTAACATTGAATTTATGTAACATAATTAGACTGTTTTACAAAAAACTTAAACCGACTTCAAAGTACACTAAGAAGTAATCAAATCCTGTAAATTTTCCAAATCGGTTAATAAATGACGGAGTTACGAGGTAACAAACATAAAAAAAAAAAAAAAAAAAAAAAAAAAACATACAAACGAATTGAGAACCTCCTCCTTTTTTTGAAGTCGGTTAAAAATAAGTATAATGAACACGTCTTTAATTTATGCTTAACAAACCAAAATCAGAAAATTTCGTCATCCTGGATCAAATGGGTCCTGGCTATTCTTCAACCCCCTAACACAGATCCTAGCCGCGGCCCTACTTCATAATTAAACTGCATTGCCAAATAGGTTTGCACAGGTAGGAAGTTTGGGATCAATAACCTTTGAAAATTTATCGTCATTTCCTCAACAATATGTTTGTGGAAGTCACGTTATTGTTTTATGTGACATATTTTAACTGTTTTATTTTATTCTGCTATTGTTTAATTTTATTAGTCTACAGTCTAACGGCTATTAAGTTGATTCAGCAAACCAAACAAATCAACTCATAGATAAGATACCTATCAAATATTTTTATGATTTATTCTAAGACTATGATTTATGTATGATTTATACTAGCGATGGGCGATTATTCCAATAAAAGTAATCGAAAGAATCGACAATTGTAAAACTGTACATTCGATTGTCGATTCATTCGTTCTAACGAATAAACAATCGAATAACAATCGACCTTTCGAATGAAAATTGACGCCCGCAACGCAGGTTGCCTAATATATTTGTAGGACCTAATAACATTTTTTTCTAATAAAAAACATTAATTTGATATCATTAAACATTGCCATTCCGATGCCTGCGCCGCGCGAAGCGTATCATGAACAATCGACGGACAATCGAAAGATGCCGATTGTTATTCGAATGATTTGAATAAATAGAACAATCGAATAATTCGATCGTTTTTAGTAACAATCGCCCATCGCTAATTTATACTAAAAACATAACAGATTGACGGTCTGATAATACATTCGTTTCGCAATAGGTTATTAAATACTAATAGATAGCGCAGAGATAGCTCTGTTTAATGAAAAGAAATGCTACTTTAAAATACATATTAATAATAATATAAAAAACCCCAAAATATTATGGAAAAATCTTAAATCTAAAGTTATTCCTTCTAAATCTTCTGAAATCCCACTACATCTTAATGACCCTAATCTGATTAACAAACACTTTTTAAATGTCCCTGGCAGCACAGATATCTTAATAAATTATTTAACTTACTATGAATTTCATAGATTTGGTAGTGATATTTTTTCCTTAAAAGTAGTAGACTCGTCAACAACATTAAGAATACTTAGAGATTTGAAATCAAATGCCATTGGTGTTGATGGCATATCGTTGGATATGATTAAAATGATTTTACCATATGCATTGGACGTAATTACCGCACTAGTTAATAAGTCTATCTTATCCTCTAAGTTCCCATTGTTGTGGAAAACGGCAATCGTTAGACCTATTCCCAAAAGCAGTAATGTCACTGACGTAAAAGAATTGCGCCCAATTAGTATTTTGACATGCCTATCAAAAATTTTGGAAAAGGTCGTTAGCTTACAATTAACGCAATATTTGGAGACTAGCGGCATTTTACCAGAATTACAATCAGGTTTTAGAAGGAATAGAGGAACTACAACTGCACTTCTTGATGTCACAGACAATGTTTTGTCAGCACTAGACGAGGGCAAGGGTACTATATTGGTTTTGTTAGATTTCTCGAGGGCTTTTGACTCATTAAATATTTCTTTGTTATTGTCCAAGTTAGCATACTATGGGTTCGATAATAGTACAATAAGATGGTTCCATTCTTATCTGAGCAACCGTGCACAAATTGTTAATACCTACAATATCGACGGAACAACATCGCATTCTGATGTAGCATCTTTGAGTAGAGGAGTTCCTCAAGGGTCCATTTTGGGTCCACTTTTATTTATATTATTTAGCGCGGACATAATCAACGTTATAAGATATTGTTCATCTACGCTGACGATGTTCAGATATATTTTTCGTTCAAACCTTGTGAACTTAATGAAGCCGTTAATAAAATCAATGAGGATTTGAGCCGTATTTCAGACTGGGCTCAGCGTAATTCTCTAGTTCTCAATGCAGGTAAAACTGAATATATGATACTGGGAACAAGGCAACAGATCAGTAAAATCAAGCTTTTTAATCCGCTGATTAATATTGGGAATTCACCTATTGAGCGTGTGCAAGAGGCCCGCAATCTGGGTCTGATAATGGACGAAGAGTTACGATTTGAGCGTCATATCTCTGATGTAGTCAGGAACTGCTTCTACCGTTTAAAGGTGTTATATCGGATACGTAAGCATCTGAGTGTCGATATTCGTATACAGCTAGTCGACTCATTGGTTTTATCAAAGTTTAATTACCTAGATTCGGTCTATGGCCCGAGACTATTAGCCAGAACGGCAGGCCTTATTCAACGGGTGCAAAACGCATGTGCACGTTTCTGCTTTGATGTACCACCAAGATGCCACGTCACTCCCTATTTTAATAACGCTGACATACTTAAAATGAAATACAGAAGGGACTTACATTTGGCCACTCTATTGTTTGGGGTTATTTCTACACAAAAACCAGAGTACTTGTACTCAAAGCTTGTTTGGCCAAGTGAGAACAGTAAATATGCCTCTCGCGTCTCAGTTTGTGTTTTAAGTATTCCGCGTCATAGGTCCACAGCTTTCCGAGGCAGTTTTAAGTATAGCGCCACTAAGTGCTGGAATAACATACCTCCACCTTTACGTAGGCTGACCAGCATTCCAACCTTTAGGTCTAAACTTAAAAGTATGCTCATCGGCATTCAAAAATCCAGCGCTTAGGTGTATATTATGTGAGGAGAATTTATTAATATTATAATTAATTAACTACCCTTATGGATTTTATAAATACTTATTTATTTACAACTATTTATTAATATGTAATATATATTTTCTATTTTTTATGGTTTAAAATAATTATTTATTTATATGTAATATTGTGACTGTGGTTTCAATGTAATTTAATTTTTGGTTTTTAATTCTATTTTCAATTCACCGTCCAAATGTCCGTGATTCACGCGTGGCTTCAGCCGAAAATCAGCGCTGTAGTTATCTGCAGCACATGCTGAGCTGGGGCCAATTGGATCCACGATAACACACACTGTTATTATACTTGTATTTGTTATTGGTTATTGTATTGTTTTTTTACGTCTTTTGTTTTTATATGTTGTTGTATGTTATTATGCTGTTTCTTTTTTTTTCTTTTTATTGTGTTGTGTGTGTATCTGTGTTTTCAATAAATACAATTTTATCTTTTTATCTTTTTTTTTTTAATGCGAATTTAACTTGCGCGCCAAGACTTCATTACTTTTGCCTTAAAAAATAGTATAAATGACAATAAAACCAAATAAAAATAAAATTTTCACTCCATACACTTTTAATTTCTCAATGTATGAATATATGTTAAATCCACGAAATAGCATACGCAATTTGAGCCGCCACCCGTTCAGAGCTTATAAATAAAATTACGCATTCAAATATTAATGTACGTAAATACGCATTAATACAGGCAAGCCTCGGAGGCTTTTACGCTCTTTACGCTCCGGGTGTGCTGCTAATTGCTGATTAGACGTGGGAATTTGGGAAAAGTGTCGCTTGAAGTATGATAAATTTAATATGAGAGGTAAGATACCAGCTATTTTTAGACATTGTTGGTATGTTAGCTTTCATTGAAAGAGCGGAAGATAATAATTACTTACTGATAATAACTGTAACTCAAACTATAAAGGTTGCCTGGTAGAGATCACTTTTAGTGATAAGGCCGCCCATTGTAACACTTTATTATTTTTATGTTTTGTTTGTTAATTGTTTCTTTTTTTTTTTTGGTGTAACAATAAAGTATTATCTATCTATCTATCTATCTCAGTTTTTTTGCGATCATTCATATCTTCATATGAATAAATCCAAGTTCTGGCAAGTTATTATTATTATTATAAGCCATTTAATCCATGAATTTGATATAGGTTCGATAAATAAAAAAGCACATTTATTATAAACTAATTTAGCTCATGGCCCCACTTTGGGTATAGGCCTCCTCCAACTGTCTCCATCTTTCTCTATCTTTGGAAAACTTCATCCAGTCCTTGCCTGCCGTTTTTTGGATATCGTCAATCCATCGATCTTTGGGTCTGCCTCTTGCTCTTGTCCCTCCTGGACCTGACCATGTTGTGACATGTTTTGTCCATCTTCCATCTGAAATGCGGGCTACATGCCCCGCACATTTCCATTTCAAGCGCTGTGCGTGTTGTTCTGCGTCTATTACTTTAGTTTTCTGTCTAATTTTAATATTCTTTTGTATGGCAAGTTACCAAAACAATTCACACATAACTTAGTTTAAGTTATACAACATATATCGGAAAAGGTATATCTAGCCGAAATGGGTGAAGACTACATCAGATATATACGCTCTTATAAAAAGTTTCAGCTCAAAATTACTCATTTTTTTTCCAAGTTTATTGAATTAAACTCATAACCAACTTATCACCGCTCAATGAGGGTCATTATCTATTCACGTCACTTGCACATCTGTATATATAAAATTCAAAGTCCTGACTGACTGACTGACTGACAGATATATCAACGCACAGCCTAAACCGCTGGTCCTAGAGACATGAAATTTGGAGGGTGTATTCCTTGTGAAGAGTAGGTATCCACTAAGAAAGGGTTTTTCGAAATTCCACCCCTGAGGGGGTAAAATAGGGTTCATCCCCTATTTTACCCCCTCAGTTTGTATGAAAGTCCATCAGTTTCAAAGTTAGGATCTTCAAATTTTGTGTTTAGGCTGAAGATTGAAAATTAATGTATAGGTGTCTGAGCGTTTGTTATAATTACACCCCCGTAGTGGGGAAAAGAGGGATGAAGTTACTTATGCAAGTCATTCATTTCCACATTAAACACCACAAAATATATTATTATATAGTGTAGGCATCCACTAACGAAGGATTTTTTCATATTATACTCCTAAGGGAGTAAAAAAGGGGATGAAAGTTTGTATGAAAGTCCGTCAGTTTCGAAGTTAGGATGTTCAAAATTAGTGTTAAGGCTGACGATTGAAAATTAATTTATACCTGTCTCAGCGTTTTTGATAATTCCACCCTCGAAGGGATGAAAAGTGGGATTAAGTTGTGTATTGTTTGTCTCACTGACTAATATATCAACGCACAGGCTAAACCGCTGGTCCTACAGACATGAAATTTGGAGGTTGTGTGCTTTGCGAAGTGTAGGTAAGCACTAAGAAAGGGTTTTTCGAAATTCCACCCCTGAGGGGGTAAAATAAGGGATGAAAGTTTGTATGAAAGTCCGTCGGTTTTGAAGTTAGGATCTTCAAATTTTGTGTTTAAGCTGATGACTAAAAATTAATTCATACGTGTCTTAGCTTTTTTTGATAATCCACCCTCGAAGGGATGAAAAGCAGGATGAAGTTGTGTATGGGAAATCACTGATTGATATATCAACGCACAGCTTAAACTGCTGGTCTTAGAGATGAAATTTGAAGGGTGTGTTCTTTGGGAAGTGTACGTATCCACTAAGAAAGGTCACGTGTATCATAGTTTTTTCGAAATGGGAGATGCCTAACAGAGTCAATAGGGCTTAAACAAGAAAAAAAAAACAATTGAGAGGGAGTGAGAGCACTTATTACGTTTGTTTTTGAAGAAAAATGTATCATTTGTTTCCTGTAGGCCACGCGGGCGAAGCCGCGGGCAGAAGCTAGTATAATTATAAAATTAACTCTTTGGCGATCTATGTGCTTAACCCTGGCTCGTCTAAGTTCCGCGCGGAGTTATATTATGGTGCGTCCATGCTTGGCGAACCGAGCACGAGCCGAGCCACGAACGAGCACACTGCGAGCACGATTCGCGTAGCGTGGACGGGCTCGCGAGCCTCAAACTAGTGCGATTGTCAGTTTTTTCACGTACAAAGGGATTCGCATCGTGCTCGTTGTAGGTTCGTTCGTGGCTCGGCTCGTGCTCGATTCGCGTAGCATGGACGCACCAAAACTATACGAAACAATTGTTATTTTTTAACCGCGAGTCTGCGGGTAACAAAACAGTACATAAACATATGTACACAGCAATGTTCGCAGTAGAAAACAAAAATGTATGTATTTACAAACAAAAAGTAGTAAGTATATGTATTATATTAGTTATCTGGTTTCCATAGTACAAGCTTTGCTTAGTTTGGGATCAGATGACCGTGTGAGGAATGTCCCAGGATATTTATATTTATTTATTTATGTATCCCACACCCATTTAGCATTTTTTCAGATTATACATGTCTCTGTTGGGTGATAAAAAGTATCCAAGTGGATAAAGCAACATTATCGTTTGTTTTCAGCGCGAACTAAAGTATTTTTTATGTAACGAAGTCAGTAACAAGCATACGGCCCGCTTGATGGTAAGCGGCTACCGTAGCCATATGGGCGCTTGCCACCCACGTATTACCAACCTTACCCCAATGAGCTCTGTTACCTTTCTCACCCTCAGGAACAAACCTACAGTTATTTGGCTGTGGTATTCTGTAAAGTGGAAGTAGTACTCGCGTCGATCTGCTGTTTGAGCGAATAAACGCTGTGCTCTACCTATCTTTATTGCCGGCTCTTCTCAGCAAATGCAACCTCCCGAACCGGTATTAGAGTATCAGAGTCAGACTTTTCATAAGTGCCTGCGAAGGTCTATTTGAATAAATGATTTTGAATTTGAATTTGAAAAATTATCTTAACGATTAGCTCTTGCTCTATTAACGCTGTTCTACCCATAGAGCTAGAATAGTACAGAGCGAATTTATAAGGTAAATATTCTTTATTTGTACACCACATAGTAACAGAAAAAAAAAATTATAATACCATACAAGAAGAAGTGATACAAAACAGACGGCCTTATCGCTTAAGCGATTTCTTCTAGACAACTCTTGGGTAACCGGATATATGAATATGGCAGGTGTAACACATATGAATACACTTAAATAAATAAATTTTAAAAACCTAATACATAAAATATATACCTACTAGATCCTAATACTTACATAACCAAAGAAATAAACAAATACATACTAATATATATGTAGGAATGGAACGTGTGAAAGATGCATAGAATGGAACGTGGAGTGAGTGAGTGAAAGGGAGGGATGAAAGAGAGAGATAGATTTTGACGGAAGGACGAAAGACGTGAAGATTGTTAAAATTGTTAAAACTAAAGAAAAATAAAGTATCAATTATTATTGGAAGAATCTGCAGTTTTTATTAGCCGATCTCAAACCCCGTCATATATAATAAGATAAATAATCATAACATGAAATAACAGCTCTAGGAAAAATAAAAGAAATGTAAGATATGAGGAAGTTTTAGAGTATAAGAGTACGGTCTGTGAGCACGGGTACGGTCTAAATGCCTTGAAACGTAGTGCGCGTACATAGTTTGAACATTCAAATTCAAAATCATTTATTCAAATAGACCTTCGCAGGCACTTATGAAAAGTCTGACTCTAATACTCTAATACCGGTTCGGAAGGTTGCATACGACTAAACTACGTCTAACTACGTATAAAGAATGCCAATTTCTCGTTTTTCATCAAAGTCAAAGCCATTTATTCAATTTAGGTCCCAGAAGGGCACTTATGAAGGTCACATTTACTGAAGTTACCACCGGTTCGGAACTCAGCCTTAAACTGAGAAGAATCCGGCAAGAAACTCAGCAAGGTAACATTTTTTTAATATTTTTTGGACAATCTGACTATCTTTGGCTTTTTTTTCCAATCGATATCGACTTTTACCAAGAATAAATGACAAGGAATCCATATCGACATTTTGTCTGACGGCAAATCAACTAGTGTATCTAAGATATATCTGCTAATGCATCTATATGGAAACTACTCACCCTTCGCGCAATGCAAAATGTTGTTAACGCTATCTGTCTGCGCCATTCAACTCAATTATACATGCAACATTTAAAACTAATCACTCACATAACTCTAATACATTCACACCCATAAATCACGCATTTCCCATCTCTTTCCCTCAATTCATCAATCCTTACTAATTCAAAAAATCCCTCCGTTCACCCGCTCGCATCAAAAGACTCAGTAAGCAGTCTATCAACCAACGTCCGCGCGCGCGCGCAAGTACTGGCTGGCCAGCAGGTGAAATAACGCGAAAAACCTGTGCACCAATACGAGCCGCCGACCACTAGTGAGGAAGGATCCCAAAATCAGCGATCTGTAAGTCCCAAAATTATCCAACATTCCTTCGTCACACTATCACTCTATAATATTCTATAACTCTATGGTTCTACATCTCTTACGCTATTCTCTACCTCTCTTAAAACACTGATTTAAAATCCAATAATAAGAATCTTGTCTGAGCATTCAGTATTTTACTCATCTGTTAGCATTTTTACGAACCTACAAAGTTTAAGTACCAACGTAAACACGTAGAGGAGGTTAGGTAACGAACTGTACCTGTTGAATGTTGATTTAGCTTTGTGGCTGTCATCTAGCCCTTGAGGGCCCTTCTGTGAGATTATACCTGCTTTTTAGAATGTTTTACAGACAAGACAAGGTTAACGGGTGCCATGGTAACTTTTTTTTGAGAAATAAAATTAAAATAAGTTTTTGTTAAAATTTCATTTTTAATACAAGCTTTTTTTGGGGACTGTACTTTTTGTTGACTCGGCATTGTCTTCCAGTCAGTGGCGTGCATTGGTTTTTCGGACTAGGTAGGCAGAAGAAATCATGGCCATACACGCCTAAATATGCCTGTTAGATCGATACATTTTGCATCTTCACCACAAAAGTTCTTAATTTCACACAGATACACTTCGCAAAATCACAATAGAATAAAAATAAATGATAATAACAACATTGCATTCAATACAATGCCAACCAAACCATAAACAAACCAATACAAATAAATTGGGAAGTTATATTTGCGTTGCTCTAATGTTGGTAAACTGAAGTTTTTTTAATTTGGATGGGTTACTTTAGTTGCAACATGGTTACAACAGAGTAGGTTAGGTTAGCTTGGGTGCAGAAATTAATTTGGTAAGTATTTGAGCGGAGATAGCATGGCATGTGTACATTTAGATTCTTTTTCCTTTTAATTTTTTTCAAAATGTGAATTGATCGTACCATTTCAACCATCCTGAACTTCAAGACATTTTAAGAGAAAGTAAAATTGCATTTGTGGTTGAATACCCGTAAAATTATATGTAAGCCCTATCTTGTATCGGGCAACAATTAAATGCATTTTCGTTTTCGGTTAAGTGAGTTGAATCGGTATTTTCGTTTGTAACAGGGTTACCAGCATGGACATTTTTAAAATCTTTGAACTCTGATTTTTGTAATATTACGATAATTGACTTTAAGATATTCGCCATAGAGTATGGGTTATATGATCGAATCTTGTAGTCAAATATTACTTCAACAATTTCAATTTTTTCGAAAGATTTCAATCTGCTTCCTACAACAAGGATGAAAGACGAAGAAAATTACTAAACTCTAGATGGCAAAAAAAGTCTAATAATCCGACCATTGCTTTCTCATTCAAAATTAACATCATTGAAAAATGGAAAATAAATATTACTTATACCGTGAAAGAAAGCTGTCGAGGGCGTTGATAACCCTGAAAGCTTACATACCAGTTAAAGCCTATTCACAGCATGTGACACCTGTAACTCTTGTTAGCAGAACTGACGTCCAGCTCGATTCACGCTTTGTTGTAGAACAACTTAAGCCTCTTGGACAGTGGACTTTACATTACAGAACGGAATGTTTGTTCCGTTCTAATTTTAATATTTCGGATTTTGTCAGTTAAAAATTTAAGTGTGCATATATAAAAGGGCATTAGGTGTTAGCAAACTGTAAATTGCAGTATATTTTAAAATTAGAATTATTTCAATTTATCTCCATCTTCTAATACACACAATTTTTGAAAAAAAAAAAAAACAGAGAATTTTTTGATATTCAATAATAAAATATTGACTGATATGTCAAATAAGCTATTGTTTTTTTTTAACTTTCGTTTAAATCAAATAAACAGTTTTGACGTCGTAATTTTACAACATACTGATCTTGTTGGGGCGGTTCCTATCAGGTTCCTAAAAATACAAGAGATTTTTGATGTTTTATACATGGTTAGTGTAAGTTCATTTATTTTCCTTTCAAATTTTTTTTGCAGATATTTTACTGATAATTGTTTCCACATCGATGAGTTAGGCGACATAATTATATCGATACATCGTCGCGATTTCGGTAATTATGAGTCACTGCCGCATGCCGGTCCGATTAAAAGGCAAAAAATAATTATCTAAATATCCAAACTTTTACATTCATAATATTAGTGAGTACCTACTTCTATATTTTTTTAAATCCTTTCGGCTGTCTCTTTCCCCTCGCGCCGCCCCGCGCCTATTGGCACGTTTCCTAGACTTCCTAGCAAGCTGGCAACGTTTTCGCATTGTACAGTGGAAAAAGCTCCTTGCCCGCTGGTCCCTCGAGGCCTTGATGAGTTTTGAAGATAAAGTACGAGACAATCGGCAAGCTTCGTACTCACACGTTCTCATGGCAAAAAGAAGACTTAGCTTGGTCCAATGGATGAGTCTCTTTTGAAATGCTTTTGAATTTAAAATCTGTTTTAATTAAAAAATATTTAAAATGCATAGTAATTTGTGGTTAACGATTCATGATATTAATTGGTTTCATTGAAATTTAAACGGAAATTAATAAAATTTAAAGTACCTACAGCTTACCCAAAATTGGTAATTGTTATTTATAAGTAATAGCTTTGTCTAGTCTAGGCATTTATGGTTTCGGCTAGATGGGCGTGGGTACAAAGTTATTTATTGTCAGTGTATTGTTAGAAGCCCATAAGTGTTCCGTCTAGACAATTTATCACAGTTATTTAGGGTCGCCATTTTAATCACGAGTCCTCTCTCACCAAGTGTACAGTTAGCATTAAAAGAAAATGATCACTTTAGTACCATGTACCATTTACTAGCTGACACTGTTTTGAAGTCAGCGAAATATTTTCTATAGAACACGTCATGATCTTTCGCTGACTTGAAAACAGTGTCTGATAAGAATTATTTCATACTTTTTAGTGTAGGTACTTTGAAGGCGGTTTTTTTTTGTTAAAATGTTTTTATACTGATGTAGTAAAGAGCAATATCGTCGCATAATTCAAATTGCATTCAGTTGTATACATTAGCAGTTTTTTTTTTGTTTTTTTTTATACAACTTATTCGATAAACAAGCATACGGCCCGCCTGATGGTAAGCGGTTACCGTAGCCATATAGACGCTTGCAACACACGAAGCATCGCTCACGCGTTATCGACCTATCCCCCTTCCCCTATGAGCTCTGGCAACCTTACTCACGCGCAGGAACACAACTTTACACAACACAAAGTTATTTGGCTGCGGTATTCTGTAAAGTGGAGGTACTTCCCCAGTCGAGCTGCTCTTTGAGCGAATAAACGCTATGCTACCTCTCTTAAAAGGTTTGAGCCACACAGCACATTACGACACAAAGTGAGCCCTTTGAGAACGTTTATTACGTTTAGGTATAGGAATGATTTTGCGTAGCGTAAACTACGGTCGTTTGGCATCAGCCGTACGAACAGAGTTTCGCTCATTTGTTTTTGAACGAAGCCGAGTCAGACCCCTTTACACACAATACAGACACAATTAACACATTTCCTTCTACCTTTCTACGGCGTTACCTTGCAGAAAGCTAGCAAATCTAGAAAGCAATTATCATGCCACAATACGCGCCTTTGGAACAAACGATTTCAACCCCATCTAATCCACTAACCACCTACAGTACATTAGAACGGGGCTATTCACGTCGTCGGCGTCGTCTCTGAATTTTGATTGCTTCTAAATTGTTTAGGTCGATTCTTTGATGTTCGGTTTGTGTATACGATCTGTTCTAGATTATTTGGCGTTGGCCTAATCTTGAGTTTGGGACAAATAATACGAACATTACTGAAGCTAATAAGATTATATACAATCAAGTCTAGGGATAAGTATTTTCTAATCCCGATATGCACATAATTAGTCAATATATTTAGGCTACATGTGAAGCAAAAAGCAAACTAAAGATAAACGTATAACTCTCCAGACGAATGTATGAGTGAAAATATGAAAACAATCTTCACTGAAAAATAAATAAGACTTTTACTTCCCACAAAAAATGTGCTATATATTAATAAAAAGGTTTGATTAACCCCAAATTACACTGTCCTACAAATAAAAGAACCGGACAAGTGCGTGTCGGACACGCAAACGGAGGGTTCCGTACAATATTAACTAGGTAACTCAATGTGCTATGAAAACAAAATACAAAAAAAGACGTTTGTTGTATGGGCGCCCCCTATAATTTTTAACATTATTTCATTTTTATTATTTGTTGTTATAGCGGCAATAGAAATACATATTCTGTGAAAATTTCAGCTGTCTACCTATTACCGTTCATGAGATACAGCCCACTGACAGACAGATAGACGGACGGACGGACGGACAGCGGAGTCTTAGTAATAGCACTAGGGTCCCGTTTGGCACCCTTCGGGTACGGAACTCTAAAAAGGGCCAAGAACGACATTGTAAACCTTCAAATTAAAACGACTGAAAGAAACGTGAAGACCAAACTCAAAGTTTGTGCTAAACTAAACATAGTTATAGCACAGAATATTTAATAGTACTACGGTTATAGTGACAAAATGCTCATAGTCTCATAGACTTTAAAAGGTTAATAATTGGCCAGAAAAAAAGGGAAACTAACTTCCGCTAATGTTTCGTAAGGTCAACTCACGTAATTCTTTTGGCACCCGTGATTACATTTGTACGGTTTCCGAATGTCAAGTTATAGTTAATCGTAGAGGTTGCGTTTCTAGTGACAGAAAAGGTGGTATCACTGGTGGTGTACCGATGAAAGTATATTGAATCACGCCGCAGGTCGTGGGTTCGATTCCCACCCAGGATGCATGTCTGCATGTCCTGAGTCTGGGAGTAATTATTTAAACTGTATATTAACCATGTATTTACAAACAAAAAGTAGTATATAAAGTAAAGTAGTGGGTCCCGGGTTCGAATCCTACAATGAGCTTGAGATTTTGGTGAAGGAAAACATCGTGAGGAAACCATAGCACGGTGGTAGGATACTTTGTTGTACCCATCTGTTACTTCCGACAGCTGCACTTGAGAGCCATTTCCTTCTGGCCTTTGTGTGCTTACCACCCTCGGCCACATCATCACTTACCATGGTGAGATTGTGGTCAAACACAGTAAAAAAAAGAAAAATATGTAGTATATCAGTTGTCTGGTTTCCAAAGTACAAGCTCTGCTTAGTTTGGAATCCGATAGCTGTGAATGAGGAATGTTCCAGGATATTTTTGTTATAATATTATCACCTCTTATAGCGACATAAATCGTATAGTTTTTCTAAATCACACTTTTTCCATACATTCAGAGTGCCAATCATTAATTCTACTTGTTACGTCTTTCTTTGACAACCGACGTCAAAAAAGGACAGAAGACAAGTTAGATTATATTGTGATAAGAGGTGGTTAAGTCTTTTGATACAAAAACAATTCTTTTCCGCCGTAAGTTGAATCGCAAGAGTTGATGGTAAGTAAGGGGGCTGATCAAAGTTTTTTCGCAAAAGCTTTGTTTCTCCGCTCGAATAATGGCCCCAGCTTTACTCAGTTTATGTGCCAGTAAATAACTCCTGAAGGTATAGAATAAGAACACTTTAAACTCTGTTCTAAACTTAAGTGACTGTACGTATTTTACCACCGAGAGGGCGGTGGAGGAAAACACTCACTCTATGAAAGTTAGGACTTTCATCGTCACAAATCTTGGCATTGTTAAACTTTTGTAACCAGCATACATGAAGAAAAGTTTATTACAATTTTATGTTTAATTCCTCAAACTAACAAGCACTTATCTATCTATCTATACATATAAAATGCTTTGTCCTGAATGAATGACTGATGGATCAATGCACAGCCTAAACCGCTCATCGTAGAGACCTGAAACTTGAAGGGTGTATTCTTTGTTTGACGGGCCCGTTGGCGCAGTTGGTTAAGACGTGGAGTCTTAACCTATAGCGCCGGAGGTCGTGAGTTCGATTCAAAAATTCAAAAAAATTCAAAATGAGTCTGGGTGTAATTATGTATATTAAGTATGTATTTACAAACAAAAAGTAGTATATGTATTATATCAGTTATCTGGTTTCCATAGTACAAGCTTAGCTTAGTTTGGGATAAGATGACCGTGTTAAAAAAAAAAAAAAAAAGCATCCGATAAGAAAGGATTTTCCGAAATTCTACCCCTATTTTTTGAATAAAATCGGATTTAGTTTTCAAACATTTTTGTCTGTCTGTTCTGGTTCATAGCTGGTGCTATAAGGAGTACCTAAGTTAGCTACTTTTATTTTTGAAAAATAATTAGTGTTCCGCGTAATAAAATTGAAACTGCTAGTCTATATACCTACTATATCTTTTTTATTTGATTGTTGCTACCAGTTGGATTTGAAAAATTGTATAACTTTTCTTTAATATAAAAAAAAAACTCTCATGAAAGAAAGTATAGGATGCATACACATTTTAAGTGAACATGTTGCAACAGTGTTGGACCACAATTTCGCCAGGGTCAGTGATGATGTGGCCGGAGGTGATGAGCATATAAAGCCTAGAAATGAACTGACTCTCCAGTGCAACTATTAGAATACATGGGTAGGTGTATAACCATTTTTTACTTCGCTACCACTGAGCCATAGGTTACAACACATCAGTACCGAGGCGAGAATTTTGTTCTTTTTCGAGTTTTTATTGTTTTTTACTTTCGTAGAACAATATGGATAGATATGTCATTGATTAGCGTAGTAGTTAATTTAGCATATTTTAGCAAAACAGACAATTTTATGGTTTTTAGAGAAACCGTGAGAAGCGTTCATATGGCTCATATTATACAAGTGCCAAATGAACTTCTAAGGTGGCAAACCACTCCAATATTGTTCTACGAAGGTAAAAAACAATAAAAACTCGAAAAAATCATATTTCCCGCCTCGGTATTGATGTTTAACCTTAAATAGCCAATCGTATAATAATCCGATTAGAAGCGATTATATCCCATAATCGCTTAGTGTGGCCGCAAACTCTTCAGAATACTAAAAACAAGCCGTTTCAAAGCAAAAACGATAAACCCTACAAGAATTGTAATTGCAGTAGATTATACCAAATCTACCTACGGCAGTCGTACCTTACATTTTAATAAACCTATTTTTAAAAGGGCCACCCTAGTGAAAAGGGTTTTGTATTCATATCAGGCAACGGAAACAGTCGTTTAGTCATTTATGTCCCTGTTTTAAATGTCATTGTACTGTTTGATTGCGACTTATTTTACATTTTTATTAACATCAACAAACAAAAGAGAGATAGCGTGTACCTATACTCGTATGCCGTTGCCACCATTTAACATGACAAGTTATAGAAATTCTTTAAACCCCTTAGGGTGTAAGTTAGTCTTGTAACACCCAGGTATTAAGATAGCAACCCTTTTTGTTTATATGACATTAGAAAGTGACGGATATATTTAAAACCTAGGTATTACTCACTCTCAATCACTTTATTTATTAATAAGGGGGTAATAATGATAGCGTGAAGCGCTCGTGGTGTAGTACGATATGCCGTTCTTAATAAGGTTCTTCAAAAAAGGTGAAAAAAGAGCTCTACAAGGTCGAATGTCCATAGGCGGCGGTGAACACTTACCATCAGGTGGCCCGTCTGCCTGCTTGTCAACCTGTTGACATAAAATATCAAAAAAAAAAAAACGATCGCCAAGTTAAGCTACCACCGTCGTGGTCGGTACCTGGTTGGGTGACCGCCTAGTGGTATTTCAAATCGAGCTTTTCCGTGCTTCGGAAGGCACGTAAAGTCGTTGGTCCCGGTTATCACTTAATTGTGATAGTCGTTAAGCTAGTCGGAGGCCTAGGCGGCTTGAAAACTCCAATAGTAGGTTGACCACTAGCCTACCTCCATCGATCCGCAGTGGGCACGCGTGGTGGAGTATCTGCCCATTCCCTTCCAACCTGATCTGTGAAAGGAGGCCTGTGCTCAGCAGTGGGACATAATAGGCTGATGATGATGATGATGATATTTATAATCAGTATCTAAATAATAATTTCACAAATTCCGTCAAGTCTGTCAATCGAGCCGTTCATAGCATAGATAATACACTTATAAGTTCATATCTCATGCTTTGTTGAGCAATCGACAATCAGAAAGAATCGAATAGTAAAGATTATTTTGAAAGGTGACGAAAATCTTTACCAATAAAACAACATAGTCTGTCACGCATTCAGGCGCACAATACCGTATGAATCGGTACGATGAATCGAGTCTATTTACTCCATACAACTCGAGTCTCGATTTCGAATCTCGATTCGTTTTATTCAGTCAGCGAGCGACTGCCGCGCGAGTAGCTAGCGCGTCACGTGACTAGTTTCGCGACTTTGCCGCCATTTCGATTTTCGAATCGAAAGAAAAAGTTGTTACTTAGAATACAGTGAATATAGTGCTACAATGACGCATTTGTGGGTTAACTAATGTGATAAATAAACTTGAGTGTTATTTTCGTGTGTTAAAAAGTAATTGTGAAGTTTTTTTTTACGTCAGAAGTGGATTTTCAAGTTGACCGGCGTTTTGTGAGGTAGGTGTAAGAACTACGTTTTTTTAATTCTTATTGCATGCTAGCTAAGTGAACCCTGAACCGATATGTTAATGTTCTCTTATCAATATCTAACGACTTATCATAGCTGATATTCAAACGTCTTGCTTAATTGAACCACGTGATATTTATACGTACGAGAAATAATAGAAAGCCAGTTTCATTAATAAAAACCAGCCAAGTGCGTGTCGGACTCGCACACGAAGGGTTCCGTAAATACCTATATTTCTTGGAAGTTGACCTCCTTTATTTTTAATTTTATTTCATTTTTATTATTTGTTGTTATAGCCATTGTTACAACGTATACGTAGCTATTATTACTACGTATAGCGAAGCCATCATAAGAAAAGCAAAGAATTTAAAACGTCCAGAAGGATAGTCGCCTCTATGGGAACATGAAATAAACAAGCCAGAATTGACAGTATTTGACAGCCGTGCGCAGTACGAACTGAGAGCGATTTGCTCAGGGAGCCCCTCAAGCGGAGTGAAATTAAATGTCATGCTTTAGTAAGGCGGATTATCCATCTGGGTATAGGCACGATGCCCTATGAAAATCTTTGAAGAAAAGGTTACCCAGGTGTCCCATTTTTTTAGAGTCAACTAATGTTCTCTTTAGCGCTGAAACAATAATTAGTCGTCTAAGCAGACAGTAGAAAACACGTAGCGCTATCAGAACGCTTTTTTTCTCGCAAAAACCGTGATTTTCACGGCGCTTACGCGTTTCGTTCATTGTTCTACTACGACCTCACTTGAACGGAACATAGTTGTGATGTGTGGTGTCTTCTCTAGGGTTGCCATCCGTCCGGGTTTCCCCGGATTTGTCCTAATTTAGAGGGCGTCCGGGGATCGTCCGGGCGGGGTTTCATATGTAGTCCGGGTTTTTTTTAATTTCGAGTCTGAATAATCTTGTTATTTTTTTAATGATGATATAAGAAGACTAAATTTAATTTTAATGTCTTTGAAAATAAATATAAAGTTGATACCTAAGTATATGACATTTTGAACTAAGTTAACTGAACTGACCAAAAACTTACTTAATTAACTGTTTTTTTATTATTCTGAGCCCAGAACCCGGACTTGTCAATAGGTTTTTTTAATATTACCTATTGACAAGTCCGGGTTCTGGGCTCCAAAATACAAGGAATTAATAAATTCACAAAAAGCGTTATATAGGTAGGTATTTACCTATAGTTATCTTTCAAGGAACTGATTGGAATTTGTACCAATAAATGTTTTAAATTGCAACGGTCTGTCTGTCATGTTTATCAAATACCTAACAAGCAATGCGAATCGGTCGCTTATATAAATAATAATTGTTGATAACAGTGAGTTATTTACAACTTACGACGATAGTCATTATTATGAATGGCTTTGAAACCGGACATTGGAAGTATAGTTGCGTACCTACCTACCTAATTGCTTATTTTATACGTGAATCATTAACATCTTATCATCGTTTGTGTTATAAATACTAGATAGGTATCATGTAAATTAAATAAGGATAGCCATAAGAACAAGTTGGCTCGACAGACGCGACGTTTTGTCAAAAGGCTCATAGAAAAAAGATTTTTCCTATTTTTCGGAGAAACTTTCAAATTTTTCTTATATTGGTTAGTTGCCTATCCATCATAAAAATCGTAGGTCGAACCTTCCTTGAGCTGTCACCATTCACATTCGAGACATGAGGAAAATCCTTGAGTTTATCTTTCTTTATTTACTTTACTTACTGGTTAGGTTAGGTTAGGCAAGGTTAGCCTACCACCCTGGCTATCCGCCGCAGGAGAACCGGACGTCGGAGGTTGGCTTTTTTAAGCCACCTTCCCCCCAACATGGGCCCAAGGGTGGCGGACTCGGGGGAGTCTGCCGCCCACCAACATCGGGCCCGAGTAGTGGAGCGTGTGTTCCCGCACGCTACTCAGGAGGAGACGGCGGAGACAAGAGCTCCGGTCTCTGCCGTCGACGAAGAGGAGGCCTCCGATCAGGCCGTCGCTGCTGGATACGCGGACGAATGCTTCGGCGCCCCCGTATATCCAGCCGGCAGCGACAGGTAGGAACACCGTGGGGTTTTAGTCAGTAGGAGTCTGACATAACCCGGCCGCTCCCCCCGGGGTGCCCGGGTATCCATGAGGATTTCCCCACGTAAAAAAAAAAAAAAAAAAAAAAAAAAAAAAAAAAAAAAAAAAAAGGCAAGGTTAGCCTTTAGGTTCAAAGGCTAACCTTGTAGATACCTAGGTACTATTTATTTTATTTATTTATTTATTTATTCATTCATTCATTGCTTCATGTGTTACAAATATATAGGCGTTATAATTCTAATTAGTTCACAACAATTTAATAACATCGAAGAGTTTTTACGGTTTGATCCTCAAGACCTAAATCGTAAGTCTACTAGTGAAGCATTACTAGTCCAGTACTAGTTTACTAGTGCAGCAGTGCCACAGAAGCACTGCTGCTGAACTAAGAGTCAGTATAGTCAGGTACATAAAGCGTATATTTATTGAACTAGTAATTTTCCCACGGACATAAATCTAAATAGATAACACAAGTCCCTCCATCCGTATGAAAACCAAGCGTGCTACTTTACCTACCATAATGTCACAAGAGCACTTTAATTAGGCTGGGAGTACAGCTATATTGTGAAAATGAAGCGATCCTATTTGTCAGCTAAAAAACATCATTCGCTCGCTACACATCTCTGGTGGGCATGCAGCCTTATGCGAGTTCCCTGTCCACGCGAAACAGTTTCAAAAGAAGCATTGCTCTCCCTTTTGGCACAGATTTTGGCTCGGGAAGTAGGTACATTCACTCGCGTAATCTATTAAAATGTATGTGTGCATTTTCCTTAATCTTCTATTTTGTTTATCCTAATCTTCCCAACGTTGTGTCTTATGTGATTTGTTGGAGTTGGTAGAGAGCATCGTTGGTATTAGTCCGGGAGATCTTCAGTGAAAAACCCGTCACTCAACCAATGATCTAACTCTAATTTAAATGAATGGACTCCTAGAATATGAGAGCCAAATATTGCGGAAGATAGCTAGTTATGGCTTCCATTCTTCTCTTTTACTTGACTACCTTGATGTGAGTTTACAGTTCATGTCATGATATCTGTACGGGTAGGTATAGGTATGTAGGTAGTTAGCGTACCTACTATGTTTTCCCCATCCCTAATTGATTCGCAAATAACGCTGTCTGCTTATTTGATTATTAGACCCATACTTCATCCGTAGTGATTGCTCGTTTTATTGATCTACCATTATCACATCTAATGCCATTTAATTATAGCACTTAATGCCTTGAAGCGGCAATTGAATGGATGGAGAACCATAATCTACGAAATGGCCTTCAGTCTCAAAGTGATTAAGCGTAACCAGATTTCTTCCGGTAGGACAAGACAAAGAAAGGTTCTACGGGTTTTACTGACCCATAAAAAGCAAATGTTTGCCCTTACGCCGGGAATATCAGCTATAGTGGTTATTGTTGATTGCACAGCCAGATTGTAAAGGTTCTGACATAGGGCTGACAACTAAATAAATAGCGACTCAATTGTTGGATCGGGTTTTCTGTATTGATATTGTTTGATTGATTGTAAAAGTAACTAAGGCTTGACAGTGTTATTTTGCGCTGTCAAATATCGGTGTTGTTACATTTTAACACGTAGACAGAGAAAACTATCACTTCACGTTTTAACAATATTTGGTGACGTAAAGACTATTTATAGACTAGGTAAAAACAAACCCCCTTATTACATAATTGGACTGTTTTACAAAAGACTTTAACCGGCTTCAAAGTACATTAAACAGTAATCAAATCGTGATCTGATGACAATGGGACCAAACGGGAAGTATACCCTTCCACACAAAAAAATAATTTTCCAAATCGGTTAATATATATGACGGAGTTATTAGGTAACAAACATTTTAAAAAAATACAACCGAATTGAGAACCTCGATTGAGAGTTTTCAAGGTCTCTTTCTAACTTCATATAACAAAAAGAGACGAGGCTATTTTTAAACCTGGGTTTACTTAAAACTTATTTCATAAATGAGTAACATTTATGAATAACATTTATGAAATGGAAATAATGTCAGGCGGCAAGATTTTTCTGTCTCTTAGTAACCCTAAAAGAACTAGGTTTTTAATACCTATAAGTATTTAGGCATCGTAAATAATGTACTGAGAATAGACTCGGAAAATAAGGCAAAAAGAATAGCGAAGGGTGTTCTCGTTGCTTATCTGGTTCTAATATGAAAGTACAGCCAGTACCCAGTTGATTTAGTTTCCCTTTTGATGAATATTGGCATTGTTTATGTATATTTGGTATTATTTTTGATTAGTTTATCGAATGCTGTCTCGCCTTATCTATAATAATTATTATAATTTCGTATTATTGCTTTACGGTTTCTTTTGGTAGGTATTCTCAATCATTTTAATGTTAACTGTTTTCTAAAACTTCTTGATATATTAATTTTAACTAACCCATGCGGTTTCACGCGGTAAAAATATATGTTGCTTTTTATAAAAATATTTATTTAAAAAATAAAACATTTGAGGCCCTCACAACAAGCCCTTTCATTTGATATGTCACACGGTACACTTCACAATTTTTTATTTTATTTTCGTATTGGTCCCCCAAAAGTGATTTGTATACACCCCCTTTATTTGCGATACACATGTGTGTTTGGGTCACAGAATTTCATATGTGTACCAAATTTTAACTTAATCGGTCCAGTAAATTCGAATCAAATCAGCAGATTGTACTTGTTGAGGTACTGAACCCTAAAAATAATATTATTTATACCGGGAACACGAGTGAAACCACGAGAGACAGCTAGTTAACAAATAAAAATAATAAATACTCAATAAAGTGGATGCCAAAAACCATAACAAGTTAATTGATTTATCTGTATGTAAATCACTGTGGATTGACTATTAATTAACAACACCTATTATTTTATTATAGGCAAATATAACAACTGTTTGATGTAATATCCGAGTCAATGACTTCGACACAACTTCGAATAGTGTCACACATTCACACACATTGTTTATTCTTGACAAACTTGAATGGAAAGTGAGACTCGATGTGTTAAGGCCTTACCCCACCTCAAAAGTGCTCCTTTGATCCTGCATATCAATCAAAGTAACCAATCAATAATTTTGAAAAAAATATATAGTACAGTTGAGGATATATACTGACTCCTGTATGATGTGAAAACACGATTCCTAAACATTTTCTCGATAGAAAAAAATCTCAAACTTCCCTCTGAATTTTACAAATAAATCGCATTAGTCAATTAATACTTTACCTATACTAATGAAACTTTTTATATAAACTGTAGTTAGTACAATACGTGTACCATATGATTTGAATTTAAAATAATGTTTTATTTTAATTTGTTAGAAATTAAATCTCAAATATTTCGAGTGGTACGATGCGCTGCCGCACAGATTCAGTCGCGCTCCGGCGTTCGAACGGGGAACCCGTGTCTCTTGCTCTAACGACCCACGTAGATACGTACCTAATAAATTATAAGTGAAGTGTATTTTGTTTTAAATGGGAAATGATCGAGACAAGAAAAGAAAAGATGGAATTGGAGAAAAGAAAATGCTACATATAAATAATATAAATAATCTTAAGTGAATACCTAATATCCACTTGAAAAACGATTTGTATCGGTAAATCCATTTAACTGTGCTACCAATTATATCATTGAAAAAGGTGAGCCAAAGTCAGTATTGAATAATTTTGTTTACATTGGTTGGGCTTACTCATAAAACGTTATTTAACTATAATACTGATTTAAATGGTCATTTCTTAACGGATAGATCAAAATGGCTGCAATTACACAGGTACTTCTTTTTACTATGTAACTTAGGTAGCAAGTGTGTATATGGCCCGCCTGATGGTAATCGGTTACCGTAGCCTATGGACGCTTGCAACACCAGGGGTATCGCTTGCGCGTTGCCAACCCTGCAAAAATCTCTTCACACCCTTTTTGAAGAATATATTATTTACATACTTAATATAAGAAGAAAATATATTTATAAAAATTTGTATTAAAAAATGGGTTATCTGGCGGAATATTCGGAAATTTCACCCGGGTAACAAGGGCACGAGCAACTACGAAGTTAAAATTATCAGAACTTCAATTTCAATGGACGCAGCGTAACAGATCGCGTCTTTCAAAATTCACCAGCCAGAATTTACATTTCAGTGCGTGTTTTCATAATTCATTTCCTATCCTTAGGGGCGTGGGGTCGAATGAATTTTAAAATAGTCCGCTTGTCTGGTTTGTTCTGCTTTGCCTCTCTAGACCTAGAGTTTGTCTAGACCAAACGTAATTACAGATCTTCGCTATCTTTGTCGCGTGTTTTAGGGTTCTGTGTTTAAATTAATTATTGCATTATGTTTTAAATAAGTATATTTCACTGCGTTATCATGCGAAAAGCTAAGTAAATCATATGAATGATCGTAAGTAACTAAGAAGTGATTCTTACTATTACTACTTACGCAAAAAAAGTTGATGCAAAGAAATAATAAAAAAAAAACCGTCCAATTTCAAACAAAAACGGCATTATCATGCTTGAACACGAATGCTATTTTTGCAAAATTACTTTGCAAAGTTACCTTGTCATCAAATCGTTTAACAAGTCTCAAGGCGGCAATTTTTGTACAAACTTGATATTACAGCCCAGGCTCTAATATGAAGACAATTACACGACTAAGCCACGCTCGCTCTTGGCCAGTTTTTCTACTGACGCCATTAACGCCTACTGGTACGGTTACACGAAATGAAAAAGTACTGGTTTATTCAAGGCGAGCCCTGTTTTATTATTACACTGGCATGAGGCATTGTTTCAACTTAAGCTAACGTCTAATTTTCATTCCGTTGTTTATTCTACGTGGCTTTGGTTCTTTTGAGTGTATTTTTTATTTAAATTCTATATAGCCGCTCGTATGAAGCGCTCGTGGTGGAGCATGATAAGCCGGTCTTAATCGATCGGCAAGTTAAGTCGTGGTCGGTACCTGGATAGGTGACCGCCTAGTGGTATTTCAAATCGAGCGATTCCGTGCTTCGGAAAGCACGTAATGCCGTTGGTCCCGGTTATCACTTAATTGTGATAGTCGTTAAGATAGTTGGAGGCCTTCTAGGTGGCTTGAAAACTCCAACAGTAGGTTGACGACTAGCCTACCTCCACCGATCCGCAGTGGGCACGCGTGGTGGAGGATCTGCCCATTCCCTTTCACCCTGATTTGTGAATGGAGGCCTGTGCTCAGCAGTGGGACATTATAGGCTGATGATGATGATCATTATGTATATATCCATATATTTTTTATACTACTATAGTAGCAAACAAGCATATGCTTTATGGTAAGCGGTTGCAATACCCGTGTTTATTGTAAAATCGCTTACGGTGGGTCATTCCACAAACTGATTGATAATAACTGCGGTTAGAGTATCTTACGAGTACATAGTTTACTATCCATATTTTCTAAATTCTACTAACCAAAACCGTGTTCATCTAATTAAGATTAAATTAAGCGAACCGTCACAAGTTAATCCGTTACTCGTGACAAGTCAAGGTTGACGTCATAACATAGGTAACAAAGTGACCATAAGTCGGGTCGCTCAGGTAAAGAAAGGTCCGTCGATGTAACAAAACTGTGACGACCCTACCAACCTGTGTAATAAGGGGTCACTCATATTGGTAGGTTGGACGGAAGCGAGTTATTCAATTAAGCAGGCAATGAAAAGGTGCTATATGTTTTTTTAATGCCATTACTATCCATTTAGATTTTAGAATGTAGTGAGATACAGGAATAAAACATACATACGAGTATTATACCAATATGTGTATTGTAGTTGTGTAACTAAAGTCTTGTGGAAACATGTGCTCGAAGGCTGTATGGGCTCAGGACTCAGAAACTGATTCAAAGGATTTATTTGATCAGGATTATACGTTTCTTGATACAGATCCGTTAAATATCTAGTTCGCTCTGAAGCTGCATCCCTGTCCATTGCGTAGGTGTACGTACTGTTATCTAAAACCTGTATATTTTGTTATCGACGTGAACCGGCTCGTGTTCAATTCGAACTAGAATTTTGGTGCAATCTGTACATTATACTATAAAACAGACTGACAATAAACGTGCGACGGTTGCGTGAATCTGATCTATCTCGTATCTTGCCACGCGGCTTCTATAGTAATCGCGCCGTTCTGTCAGTTTTGTCTGAATCTAGCCTAAAGGTAATGCCACCTTATACTATAGCGGTTGAATATTTAAAGCCGAAATATCGACTTCAGTTTACCTATAATATTTCAGTGATATACCCGCGCTCCTGAATAACAAGTAGCTACCTACGTACCTATCCATATCAAGCGTCTATCTGCAAACCAAATTTCATCGCTATCATTTCAGAGGCCATTCCTGAAACTATAACAAACAGACCGACAGCAAAATTTATAATATTAGTATGAAGCAGGGTGTAGGTACGGCGATAATTATACTTACCTAAAATAATGCTAATTTATTTTGTTACTTTATCATGAAGTTATTAAAGCGGAACTCTTAGGCGGAATTAGTAGAAAAACCGAAAAACGCAAATGATAATAAGTTGAATAAGAATTTTATTCAAAAAGTTTAATTTTGAATTTAGCAAAATGGCCAACAATATTTGAAAAGAAACATTGCATTTCAAATTTATACATTTTTAAACAAATCTACTTTGGACTGATGAAAAATTGTAAACAGTTTCTGCAGACATGTAAATATTTAAAACTGTTTACAGTTATCAAACTGTAAAAATCGGGATCAAAATATTCCTAAACCGAAACAAATTCTGTTGAGGAACTCATGTTTATTTGATGCAGTGAAGAAAATATAATAGACTAAGGAGAAGATTTTTTTGCGTGTAGGTACTATATAGGCATGTTTTAGACCAAAATCTCACCATGGTAAGTGATGATGTGGCCGAACATCACGAAGTACATACTTTTTGATTTTATTCAGCACTAATTGTCCCCTGCGGTTTCACCCGCGTTCTTGGTATGTATATCATAGCCTTAAAAAAAAGGAGGCGGAAGGGCACGACATGCTACCCCAGTTTTTTTTTACCTACTTCAAAAAAGGAGGAGGTTCTCAATTTGGTTGTATTTTTTTTAATGTTTGTTACCTCATAACTCCGTCATTTATTAACCGATTTGGATATTTTTTTTGTTCGGAAGAGTACACTATCCGTTTGGTCCCATTGTCATCAGATCAAGGATTTGATTACTTCTTAGTGTAGGTTACTTTGAATTGAAGTCGGTTTAAGTTTTTTTTCAAGCAATTATATCAATCAACAAGCAAATACTTTACATCTTATTTTCTTGTTACTTTGAAACAGATTTAATTTTAGAATAAGTTTTGCAGCAAAACCACAAGTTTTTAATGTGGTTTTAGGTACTTCATATTTTAATTCTTGGTAAAGTTTTACGTCATATTCACGTGGGCTATTCGTAAGCCCACGTGAGCAGTGTAATCCTACTCAAGTCCTTCTTTTTCAGAATATGTACGAGCATCGTGATGTCATCTTGTGAAACTTATTTAATATATTTTATCCCGAAGAGTTTTTATCCGCTTATCTTATTTATATCGTGCAGGTACCTACTTGAATCTGACCTTGATTTTCTGCACAGTCGTAATAATTTTATTACATTCAACTAGTTACAAAGAGAACGTAATAAAGATTGTATGTGATTGTAATCGTACTACCGAATTGAATTGAATTGTAAATGAAACACTTAAGAAAATATCTATACTAGTAATATTATAACAGCAAAAGCATGATTATTGGTTTGCCCTTCTTTCACGATGTAATGGAGCAACAGGCCCCCTAGAAAGGAAGATATTCTCGGCAGATCCGAAGTGATTCCAATATTTTTTGGTAAATTAGTTACTCATTATTTACAATTCAATTAATTAAAAGATTTGGAATTGATGAATTGCATAAGTCCTGCTTTAAATTCGAAAAAATGAATTGCGTTAGCAATATTGCTTTAGCTTCCTTTTTAGCCCCCCAGAGCGGCGTGATTTTTTGCGTATAGATAGATTATGGGCTGGAGAATAATATAGACTTTTTATCCCGAGAATGAGAGCAAAGGCAAAAAAACCACCGGGGCAAAGGCTATTTTTAAATACTTGAGCTAAACTGTATTTAAAGTGTCTAATTTTATGAGTCCAAAGAATTGATAAAACATATGAGCTGTAATGTAAGTATGTCAAAATTATTAAAACGATTACATACACTATTTTCCAAATCATACTTCAGCAAACTGGGACTTCAGTAACACGCCTTTCGCTCATATCACAACCGAAATAACCCTAGAAATTATTCACGTTGTATTACCGAAATTTAAATCGTAAATTCCCGTCACGGGGTTTAAATAATAAAGCGCTACGGGCTCCCATATGAAATGTGCAATTGTGCCATGAAAGTGGGACGCCTTTAATGAATAAATTCGCTTACTTAATACTTAGGCTGTTACTTACCGACGCGAGAGTTAGGGTTCCTTAGGAAATTGAAGGAAAAAATACCGCACAATTATTATTTATACGTCACGGGAGTTTCGAGAATATAAAAAGCTGTTAATTTAATAATAATTGAGAAAATTGGGAAGTGTCTTGTTCTTTGTAGAATATATTTTTAACCGACTTTAAAAGGAGGATGTTCTTAATTCGGTTGTTTTTTTTTTATGTTTGTTACCTCATAACTCCGTCATTTATCAACCGATTTGGAAAAATTCTGTTTTTGTTGCGAAGGGTACACTTCCTTTGGTCCCATTGTCAGGTCAGGATTTGATTACTTTTTAGTGCACTTTGAAGTCGGTTTAAGATTTTTGTAAACAGTTTTCAATTATGTCAACAAAAATCCATACAAATGGAACGTTCTTCGTAGAAATTTGTAATTGTACAAGTAACTTATCATACTAATATATTGTAGTTTCTTCAATAACGTAATTTGATTTGGTGTCCTTTCCATGCAGCCTAGGGTAAATGTATTTCAAGACAATTGTAACTAAGGGTCAATTCACGGTCTACTCTCTATGCTTAGAAGCACAGAATAATAAATAGATAGGGGTAGTGGTGTTAAGTTAGCCAGAGGTTAGGTAGAGGTAGAATATAAATAGAATTTTCTTAGAATTTGGAATTCAGCTACATTCACTGAAATATGAATGGAAATTATACGATTTCCATTTTTGCTAGACGTTACTCAATCCTAATATACTTGTAATTGTAATATTGTCTGAGAATTTTCTTCTTCATTTGTTAGGATTCATTTGATTCAATGTGTCTTTTGAAAAGCAAAGGTTGATAATCTTTATACTTGATAGGTAAGGTTAGAACCTGTACCCTGGGTGTCATGCCACTGGTCATGTTTTGTATGCCCATTTGTGTGCATAAACATGTATTTTTGTTCTGACTGGGTGACAATATCAGACGGCCGAATTTGATTATATACCAGGGTATTAATTCTCTTTATTTTGACTTGCCTTTGATACGAATGCTCCTGCAATCCGATTTGACTTTGGTAAGACTTAAGAAACTTAAGATGTTCCACTTGCATATAGGTACCTCTTTAGTAAATAAAACGATTGGATGGTACGGTCATATAACGTGACTACCTAATTGCCTAGACGCACTGTATACTGATGTAAGCCTTGGCATAAATAGTCAAACAGTCTGTTATTGTTTACATTCATAGCTTTGTACGATGTCTATTACTACGAACTACATAGATCATTCATCATCATCATCATCATCATCATCAGCCTATACAATGTCCCACTGCTGAGCACAGGTTTAATCAGGGTGAAAGGGAATGGGCAGATACTCCACCACGCGTGCGTGCACTACGGATCGGTGGAGGTAGGCTAGTGGTCAACCTACTGTTGGAGTTTTCAAGCCGCCTAGAAGGCCTCCAACTAGCTTAACGACTATCACAATTAAGTGATAACCGGGACCAACGGTTTTACGTGCCTTCCGAACCACGGAAACGCTCGATTTGAAATACGACTAGGCGGTCACCCAGCCAGGTACCTTAACTAGTAGTAGCTTAACTTGCCGATCGATTAAGAACGGCTTATCATGCTACACCACGAGCGCTTCATAGATCATTACTAAAATGTGTTACCTTGTATTTTATTGATATAGTAGTTTAAAGGAGGTTTACTCTTCGATGTGTTAGCGTTTTCTAGTTCTAAGATTGGTGATACTTCAGTTTTATTAGTAACTTGATAATAAAACTGTAGAGTTTTATTGTTGCAAAAAGATTGGTGTTACTACTAACACCAATCTTTTTGCAACTGGAAAAGTTCAAGGAAAGTTAGGACAGTAAACTTCTTTGTGGTACTGTGTCCGATCTTCACTAAGTCATGCTTTATAAAGCTGCAGAGGTAGAAAGAAGATACTTAAACAGTTGTGTTGCTAAGACTGCTTCGGAATCTTTATTCACGAGATGTGAACAAATATCAGAGGAGTAGAAAAAAATCCTTGTAATTCCCCTTTATAGGTGATAACATCATAGTAATCATCAAAAAAAAAACATCAAACATCTCAGTAAAGAATTGCTTCTGTTAAAAGTGATTGCAGATGACATAATGAGTTAACAAAATAACAATGATGAACGTAATTCACTAGATTTTAGTTACTGAACAATTATTCGAAATTATGCCGATCAACTTGCATACTTATAATGTACATTCTTAATGATGAGCAAACACAGCTGATTATACTATACCATAAATGCAATTGTCTACTTACCTGTGAACTGTTGACACGGTTACTTACTATTGTTTTGGTGATTTGGGGTCGATGTTACACCTGAAGTTAACTTGTTATGTAACTTTACGTAGGAATGCGTACTAATAAGTCAGAGGAATAGGAAATTAGTTCCGCTATCGGTTTGGAATTAAGAAATTCTAGTTAAGGTTCAATGTACTCGGAATCTGACTGAGTAAGATGTAACATGTAGGGAGAAATCTCAAGATATGGATGCTGATACTAAAGGTATAGTAAGCGGCACGAGTCGTGAGCACACTTTTAAACATAAAGTTTAAAAGTTATTAGTGTTCAAGCATTTAAATACATTCATTGAAATGTATTTGAATAAGGCCACGTGACCTTATTTTATATAACAACTTTAACTCTAAGAACTTTTAAACTTTATGTTCAAAAGTGTGCTCATCACTCGTGCTGCTTACTTTATTGTTGTTGGTATACATGGCAATGTCGATTCTTTTAACATCGGTTTAAGATACTTTATTACTTTTGTAAATCTAGATATAAGATTGAGAATTATACTTGACGTAATTATAAGAATAGATTTATAGTTAATAGGCTATCATAAATAACACCGATGGGCTATAATATCAACATTCATTTCAAATACAAATTCCTAAGATACACATTGTAAATTACGTAACTAATATCGCTTTAATGGCACAAATATTTGAGTTAGTTAATTAAGTTTAATTTTATAACGGCATTCCAAATCACGGAGCGGTTTAGCGACACTATTTTATTGCCATAATAATTTCTGGTGACATAAAACTTGCTTCTTTTGCTCTATCTTTAGAATCATCAGTGAGACTTGTACCTTTTATCGGTTCTTATTATCGTTATATTTCTGTTATGCACCTTTATGCTAGAGCAAAATCTTCGTAAATATTAACAAAGTCCTATCTTTATGTTACCTTACACATTATGAAAACGTTACGTCCGCATAACTTGCAAGCTTATCTATGCAATGTTATAATCTAGTCGAGTACATTCGGGAAGTACAAGATAAAAGATACAGGTTTTGTTTGCATGCCTATGCAATATATGCATTGTTCTTTAATGGACCCATGCTTTTATTTACAATGTGGCAACACTGGCAGCGCTGTAGAATGTTTCGAGCAATACTTTAAGAGATTGAATTTTATCTTGTTTATATGACATTATTTGGTAGCTGTTCTACTTTTGGCTTATCAAAACTGCAAGTTATTAATAGTTTTTTCATTACTGTTAGTCTGCTATGTCACTTTTGTCGGTTATCTACACTACATTCAACTAGCCACAATCGGTAAGAGATCTTATAGTACCCACATTATGGTGCGTTTACTCCAAGTTTGTTATGACATTCCGTGGTTTCTCTACTAAATTATGGTGCTTCAAAGTTTGTTCTAAGATTCTGTAGTTTACTCTCCCTATTTGAGTTTTCAAAGTTTTCATGTTCTTATGGTGATGTAGCTAATACTCCCATGTACTGAGTAATTGAATGAACATCATTCTAAATAGGAACTACATATATATCAAACAATCTCTCAATAAATGTTATGGTAATCGAGATGGAACAGACTACGTAGGCTTCAGTTATTCTTTGAAGTGTCCCCTTCAATACTTACAAGTTATTGCTTTAAGTAGATTTAGTCGTTTTTCAATTAAATTGTTCCAGGTAAATGCTTCGAGAAACAGGATAAATACTTCACGACACAGGATATTTCTTGTGTTAGTGATTTTATGTTTTTTTTTAATATCTAAAATGGAATTTAGTTATCCGTAGGACAGAAAATTTTGATGGAACGAGGGAATTTCACCCAAATAACTCCATTGAACATGTTTAGATAGATGTAATTGTGACAACTTTAATTATGGTATGTTCTCTTTGTACAAGTGTTTATTTTGGTAGCTGTATTGTTTGTTTGTTTGCTGTGCATCTGGTATTTCTTTATTATGAATGTAGCCGGCGAAGAATTGCCGGAGGCAGATTCAAACAGCTCGAGAACATTTGTTTTCAGTAGTGGATATTCCCAGACTTAAATTAATCAATGATGACAATATACATATGTATGTCTCACTTTATACCTAGCATGAAAATCGTTTAACAATTTCTCCATTCGATTTCAGACAAAATATGTTACATCGCTCGTTATCGAAATTTACTGACAGTCAAAACAATTTTGTCGTCTAAATTGGCATTGTTATTTTTGGCACTTGCACACCTCTTTTCTCTTCTCGCTGAGTTAATCTAGACTGAACTTTCTGAAGAGCTCCCATCCTAATTGCTTCACCCATTATGTTTGAGTTGGGACATTGTTTGCTAGCTACAGAGGATACTATGGTTTTAAATTAATAGGCGTGAAGGCGTAACAAACAAACTCACTTTCGCATTTATAATATTAGTACGATGGTTAGGATTAGGTTTTGACTTGCAAAACGACTATCGAAAGTCATCGTATTTTATGTTACCTACTATAAGGTTAATCTAAATCTCGTCTAGTTAGTTTATACGCGTTTGTACGCATATTAGGTATGGTATTTTTCCTTTTATAAAATCAATTCTGGCAAATGCTTATTTCATTGGACCACAAACTTTTATAATTACGAAGATTCATATGAATTACCTTTTTTGGAACGTCATCAGCCTTCAATATGATTTCATTTCTCAATAACCGCGTGTTGTGTATAGTCAGTAAATGTATGTATGGTGCCTATATGATGATTAATTCATGTTGAATACTTATTTTAAGGTATTGTGTTTACAGGTCAATGCCATGACGTCACCGTGGTGTTACTTTGCTATAAACACAGAGTTAATAATATACTACAAGTACGTATAAGTATAAAATTGCGCTTGTCAATCGAAAGCCTTCTTTTTTAGAGCTCCGCAACCAAATGGTAAATAGGAACCCTTATGGTGCCACTCCGTCCGTCTGTCTGTCCGTCTGCCACAACGGTATATTTAAGCAACCACTAATGCTATTGATTTGAAATTTGGAATAGTTTTTAATATTGCTGACCCAAATATATTGCAAATTTATATATGATTTTAAATAATATTTTTATTTTCTTTGCAAATGGTACCGGAATAGGGGACCAAAATTAAAAGTTGGTCTACAACTTTTATATGATATCATATGAAAGAGCTTCATTTATACATTCCAAAGCAGGTTTTTATTTTCATTTGTATTAAAAAAAATACAAAAAATACCCCTGATCTCCGAAGTTCACGAACATCACTTTTTATCTGTTTTTCTACAGTTATGGCTCAAACTACGGAAGTTCGGAACCCTCGGTGCTTGAGCCAGACTCATAGCTCTTAGCTGATTTTATTTAAATAAAACGGTATAAACTAATTAACATACTCTGATAAGTAGATGTAAAAATAAATACATATCTTACAGTCTATTAATTTACAAACATCTAACGGTAACATCACGCAAAGTGTTTGATAAAATTAGAATGAAAAACCTTTCCCACCGCCATATTTATATCTAGAAAGACTCAATAAAGTAACATCCGTTTCCTAAACGAATTAAAATCATTGTAACGTATATGAATATGCAGTATGCACACACGTAAAAAACAGTGAGTCATGAAATCCAAAACTCAGGTAAGCTAGCTTATTCAGCCAATAAATGCGTAATATATACCTACCTACAAGCATCTTGCCTGTTGATACTAATACTTGATATTTTGTTGTTGTGTTTGTTGATATTAAATTGTTGTATATTAGGGCATGTAATATCGGAATATTTTTCAATTCCGATATTGATTTCCGATATTGGATCTCAATATCGGAATTCCGATATTAATATCGGAATTAGACATTTTTATTATAAATTGCACATATTCCTTATAAATAGCACATATTCCTTATAAACTTCACATAATTATCTATCTAAACTAATATTATAAAGGGGAAGAGTTTTTGTTTGGTTAAACTGGCTAATCTGTGGAACTGCAGGTCAGATTCGTTTTTTTTTCCAACTTATAGGAAGCTACATTCTCCCCGAGTATTATAGGCTACTTTTGATCCCGGGAACGCGGGTGAAATCTCGGGGACAACTAGTTCGTTATAAAGTTGGATTGAAAACATCTTCTGCTCAGTTGAGCACTCCTGTCAGAGTGGTCATGGTTGCAATAGATAATGTACAAGGTGGGTCTTCAATGTTCTCCTTGACTAGGGTTAAAGCTTTCGTAGCGTTGCGAGTACACTCTCCCACCCTGGACAATAAGACTCTTCATCGAGTGTTCGTTTCTGCAGATGTAACCAAATAACTTCAGAATTCGAAGCTGCATAATCGATGAAATACTATCTGTTATTCTAAGCTCCTGCAGGATCGAGTTATTGGTGTGAAAGGCCGTCAACGGAATTTTCAAGAAGCGTCTTCAGCACCACATCTCCATTGCGTCAATTTTTCGGCGATCTTGTAGGCTTAAGGACCAAGTTTCAGCTCCTTAGAGAAAGATCGGAAAGACCAGGCATCTCATAAGTCGAATCTTTATTTCTTATCCTACTGTCTTTCCAAATCTTCCTACTGCTGATCTTGTCTTTGCGCATGGTCTTCTGATCTCATGTTCACAGTCTCCTATGTTGGAAGTGGTAGAGCTGAGGTAGATGTATCTTTTTCGCAGTACGTCCATTCTATTAAGTTAGCCCCGGTCTATTATTATAATTTTCATTTTGTGTGTTGATTGCAAGTCCGAATTGGAGATTAGTGGTTGGTTTCATAATGAGCCAAGAGGTCCTCCGTGCTATTATTGGAAAATCTCCTCGTCTATTAGTGGAAAAAAATCGAATCCGACTGGTAGTTCCATAGATAAATGTATTAAAAAGAACGAAAAAAAAATCTTCAGTTTCATTATATTATATTAAAACTAGCTGTCCCCCGCGGTTTCACCGTTTAAACAAACAAAAAACCCTTTATTATATTAGCATCATCATATCAGCCCATGGATGTCCACTGCTGAACATAGGCCTCCCCCATTGATTTCCACTTCGAACGGTTCTGGGCCGCTTGCATCCAGCGGCGCCCAGCTACTCTGACCAGGTCGTCGGTCCACCTGGTGGGAGGTCGTCCCGCTCGGCGCTTTCCAGTACGCGGTCGCCACTCGAGAACCGTCCTTCCCCATCGGTTATCGACTCTTCGAGCGATGTGGCCTGCCCATTGCGACTTCAGCTTTACTAACTCTACGAGCTATGTCCGTCGTTTTTGTTCTCCTGTCCTCATTTTGGACCCTGTCACGTAGAGAAATTCCGAGCATAGCTCGTTCCATAGCTCGCTGACTGACTCTTGGCTTATGGCAGCTTCCCGAACACTGCCCAGCCGAGTTGGATTCTTCGATTTACCTCTTTGTCGAAGTTGGACCTACCTAATTGGACAATTTGTCCTAGGTAAACATACTCGTCTACAACTTTAAGAACAGTGCTCCCAACAATCACTGGCATTGGCGGAATATAAACATAATTAATTAATTATATTAATTATTGTCTAATTAATAATTAATTAGACATAATTTTTGTCTTGTCCATTTTACAATTTGTGTCATTTTTACCTACCTGCATGCCTGCGGCCTACCTGTTGGGAAACTCTGTTGAGGTCATTGAGCATGATGTTCAAAGCTTCCAGCGATTCCACCATTATGACTATATCGTCGGCAAATCGAAGGTGAGTGATATGTTCGCCATTGATGTCGATGCCATATCCCTTCAGGTCCAAGAGCTTGAATACATCCTCCATTACAGTGGTGACATTACATTACCTTTACGGAAACCGGCTTGTTCGGGAGGCTGGAAGTCGTCCAACCTACGTGCGAGACGATTCGTATATCGATATTAGCATAGATGTTAACATATTTAGTATAATTAATAGAAATTAGTTGTAAACAACAGAATCAGCACCATTTTATGTTTATTTTTTAAACGCTCGTTTTTCTTGCTAATATTTTCCTAAAAACAAAGCGTCAAGCATTTTTATGGATAATGAACATCGTATTTTGTTGAAAAAATACGCTCACTTGCAATACTGGTAGGCAAAATTGATGTATGTACGTTAATTTTATAGCTCTAGGTGACCATACCTTGTGGCGCCCTTAAAAGCTTTATTTAAAAACTCAAATAGAAAAAATATCCGATTCCGATATTACGATATTGGATCACTCAATTCCGATATTGTAATATCGGAAAAAACGGTCCGAGATTCCGATATTACGAGATTCCGAGATTCCGAGATTCATGCCCTATTGTATATTTCATGACTTTAAAAAGGTACCTGACATGACAACATCCACTATCATTTTCTGATATTTTTAGATCAGAGCGAATTTAAATTATCTGCGTCGTTCAAGTAGATGTATGTATATTATAAAATCTCTAATTATATTTTTTTTGTAGTTAGAATTTACAATCAGTGTCCCGCGCTGTCAGGCTTATGTTTCATCGCAATCTCAACGTGCTGAGTGATGAAGATGCATACAAAGCCTGGAATAGTATACCGGTTGGTGCTTGGGGACTGGATCGTGGACAGCCAGGTGGGTACTAAAAGATGCCTACTGCTGTTCTATGGTGTCCTCACGATGTTTTCCTTCATCGAAAGCTCAAGCTCATTGTAAGATTCAGACCACTTACTTTTTCTCATATCTCATTCGAGGGTTACAATTTGGACCATAGAGTTAGAATATTAATAGAGCGGGCACGGGTACGGGCAAAATGCCTTGAAATGAAGTTCGCGCACATAGTTGGACGACTAAAATACATATCGATAATTTTACCGAGAACAAATGACAATGAATCCATATCGACATTTTGTCTGGCTGTAAATCAAACAGTGTACGATATATCTGTGAATACATCTATATTGAAACTTCGCACAAGGTAATGTTATTAAAGCTATCACTCTATAATTATTTTAGCTCTATGATTTGGACCATTAATAGCAGGACATTTTGGTGGTCATTCATTATTTTTATACAGTGGTAATTTGGATCTGTATATCACACTAGGTAACTAAGTAACTTTCAGATAAGTATAGGTTTGTATACCTACTACAGATAAAAAAGTCCGTTTGAACATTCGTTCGTATTAATTACAATACTTGAGCGGGGGTCTTTTCGATCAGTTAGCAATTTAGCATACAATACGGGCACTGTCTGGTCATCCGGTTCTTGTTAACGATCGGCAATTTTCACAATGGTAATGTAAGATGGTTGTCCGGTTAAGTTTAATGAAGTTCTCAATTTACTAACTATGTTGTATCGTCCATGTTATTATTATGTGTCAAAATAACAATGTTTTTAGTAACAATTATTACAACTTGTCAGAAAAATAGTATTTTATTATATTAAGTAAAATACATATTAGATTTTATCATTAAATCAATAAATTTATCAATCTATTATTATTTGACGGGCCAGTTGGCGCAGTTGGTTAAGACGTGAAGTCTTAACCTATAGCGCCACAGGTCGTGGGTTCGATTCCCACACAGGACATACATTTTGTGTGCATGAACATGTCTGTATGTCCTGAGTCTGAGCGTAATTATGTATATTAAGTATGTATTTACAAACAAAAAGTAGTATATGTATTATATCAGTTATCTGGTTTCCATAGTACAAGCTCTGCTTGGTTTGGGATCAGATTACCGTGTGTGAGGAATGTCCCAGGATATTTAATTATTTATTAGCTTTTGTAAAAAGCGTAAATGTATACCTCTGTTACAGTAATAGTACGTAATAGTGTGAATAATTTAGAAGACCCGCACTGAATGGGTCTTAAAAGGTCGATAATGAATTCGTGGTTTGATAATTAAGAGCCTATTGTTACCTTTTTAGTGAGTTTAACCAGACTGTACCTCCGAAATTTAGATAGAATGAAGAATTATAGTTTCTATTCAACTATCTCACATAAAACATTTTACTTAAAATATAATGTAAAATCTTTTGTAAATAAATACTTGATTTATTTTCATTTATTAACCGACTTCAAAAAAAGGAGGAGGGTCTCAATTCGGTCATAAAAAAAAAACCATTTATAAAATAAAAAATCAAGAAGTCATTTATTCAGTTTAGGCCCTGGTAAGGCACTTATATAAAATATATATTAAGAATTCCACTACCGTCATATATTTTTTTATTTATACTCGGAAAAAATACAGACAATACTTGTGCAAAGGTGGCTTTCCAGTTGCTAGGATAACGATGTTAAATTTATTGTATGTTTCTCTACACTCCATGTTGTGTTACAAAAGTTACCTATATATCATATTATTATGAATGCTCATACACTAACTTTATATATATTTTATACAAAATTAAACTACAATGACATTGCACATTGAAGTATATATAGAGAAGCGCAAAAACTACTCTTCAATGCATCAGCGGCACTTGCGTCTCGCATGTTTTCCGATGTATCGCTTCGTTGCGCCTGATTTAATTGTTCTTGCTAGTGGAAAGTCACCCGTATTGCCTAGGGATTGCAATCCGGATACTTCGAAATTCAAAAATGACTGAAAAATCCGGATTTTAGGGGCCTATTATAAATCCGAATATTGAGAATAAAATCCGGTTTTTTCGAATTTTAATCATAATTGATAATAATTGATGTTTAACTAAAAATTTTCATTACATATCCAGTACATTTAGGTCAGTATTACTCTGAAATCTATGCACCGCTCGGCTCACACGCGGCTAGCTGCTACCGCTCATCCATCTAGCTAATAGTTAAGTCGGTCAGTGAGTCTTAGATGGAGGCGATGCGCGCGCGGCGCGAGTAACAACTCTTTGCACAACGTAATATCAAGAATGATAGTTCTATATAGTCGGGTTACCGCTGAAAGCATTTTGTACATCGGCTGATCTCAAATTTTTTTTACTTTTGAAAGGGTCTGACAAACCAGCTTTCTAAGCAAGCTTCCTTGATATGAAATCTCTGGTGGTTTGTGCGCTTGGATTTCCAATTTCCTGAGCGAACGGTCTATTCATGTAGTCATAGACGGGTGTTCGTCGGACCTTTTCGCAATCAATTCCACAGAGATCAGATTCAGTTCTCTCTGCAACCTTATTTCTGCTGCATATTAACGATCTGGTGAAGCCCGGTATCTTTGGGTACGTAGACGATAGCACCGTTGTCATAGATCCAATTGTTGCGAGAGGCCATGGTAGAGCGTTTGAACGTAACTTTACAGGCAGTCTCCGATTGGGGCAATGCCAATCTGCAGGGCTATTTTAAAACGCTCGGATTCGATATCGGAAACGGATTCAAAAACTGCTGAGGTGATTTTCCCAATTGCTATTTCAATTTCCGGATTCGAATATTTTTGATGTTTCTTTACGGAAATATCAATATCGAATCCGACGTTTTAAAATAGCCCTGCTGGTCACTTTTAATGCCACCAAGACGCAGGTGTGTCTTTTCACTACCAAACGGAGCCCTTTCCACCAGGCTCTCGCCCTCGACTCAATAAACCGCCGAGCCAGAAGACTCATCGAATATGAGACTAATTATGACGAAACTCACGAGGCTCGACCATCGAAGAAAGGTTGCTTGCCTTATCGGTTTCGTACAGGATATATTTTTGAGAGTGTGTGCAGAAATTGCTCAACCTTATTCCAACCACCATCCCTATTTTTACTCCGAACCACAAGACACGCTGAAATTTTTTCTTTTGTATCCTCAATAATAATGCGGACAGCAAGGGAGTGGAACTTGCTTCCGGCGACTGTAGTTGCTGACTCTTAGAATCTAGGGACTTTCACGGCCAGAATGAATAGGTTCCATTTGGGTTAGCGTGCTCCACCTTAGGCTTCGTCATTATCCTTTATGGACGGCTCAGTAGCCAAATACAATGGGCTTCATTTTTTTTTGTTATATTACTTGCTGTTTAATTGAATTTTTATTCAAAAACAAGCAATGGAAATACAATAAAATAGAATACCTCTCTTCAAACTACTAATTATTAAGCATAAACTACGCGTACAGTTTAAAATTACAAAATATTGCAAAAAAATACAAAAATCCGGATAATCCGGATTTATATGTGATGATAAAATTTGAATCCGGATTTGAAAAAAATCCGGATTTTGCAATCCCTACTTTAACGTATGCAGGCTGCGGCGTCTCGCTAAATTCCGCCTTGCTCATTTAGAGGGTTAATTAATCAAGCGTAACTCGTACGAAAATCGCACTTCTCTCTAGGGATAATGTGTGTTGAAGTGAAATTAAATTCGTTCCTACGTTGCCGCACCACGTCCACTTACAATAGTGACACTTTATTTATAGTTTTTGTTTTGTTATGAAGCTGCTGACGGATCAACAATGCATGTTATTTAAAGTACCTTTTGAAAACTATTACAATTGTACATACTTCTTCAAATTACTCTGAATTAAATGGAATGAATGGCAACGAAAATATAAATTTATCATGATTAAATGAAGAAAAAATAATGAATGCCAATAATAATGAATAGTATTAATTCATAATTAAATGAATAACATAGGTCTGAAAGATTGCATTAAAAATGCAAAAGATTTCAAAAGATAATTCAAAGATGAATGACATACAATGAATTTAATAAAATTGGAATATTCTTGGATGGAATTTATTCGATTCTTTACATCGGGCTCGTAAGTGTTATTAAATTAAATATTTGATCTCGAGTAATCTCGATCGAGTGCTCTTTTGAATGCATAGTTGTTCAATTTAAATAAATCAACATAACTTATCACTTACCAACCATAAATCGAATATGGTATACGTAGAATAGTCTTCTTGTCTTTATAACGTCGATACACTGGAATCCCCTTGGTATTGATAATTTTCATAAAGGACGGATCTTCTTAAATCAAATGGACCGCTTACCTTTAGTAAAATAATATAAGAAATTAGTTCCTTTAATTTTTTTCTGCCCAATTCTTCAAGAACCTCGTTCAACGAGACAACAATTTCTGATCGGCCATAAATAGTCCACCAGTTGTATGACAAAATCTTATAATTCAAGGCTTTACTTGGTTACTTAAATTCTCGTTTAAGTGCAGCTTAACTTATCGTAGTTGACCTCGCTATAAAGCTTCAAGGTTAGAGGGATATCGTATTTCGTAAATTATGTCACGATCGTAGGACGTGTTGGTCCGCATGTCACTGATAAAGTACAGTACAGTAAAGATGAGAGATTACAAATTATTTGAAGACGCTTTATGGGGATAATATAATACGTTAGGTACTTAGTTCTTTTATGTGCAGAATATTTCTTTAAAAAGAGGTGTGTAGGGGAATTAAAATCTAAAATGTCCATTATGAATACTATGGGCCAAAAGACTGTGCCTTGTGGAAGTACATATGAAGCAACTCATAGTGTAGGAGTTCAATTTAATACTGAAAAAGCGCCTTACTTTATAAAAACAATTCGTCTAAGAATACAAACACAAAGCTTGAGAACACGTCATCAACCAATAAAGCTAACTATATTCTTATAATTTCAACCGTAATTGTCAAAAACAGACAGTATACAGAGACTCAGACAATTTAACATCATAATCCTGAGTTCAAACGAAGTGAATGGATAGAGGTCGTATCAAATTACCATCAATGTAAAAGGGCAACCACAATTAACTACGAAAGGGCATCTAAGTATGTCAGAATTCATTGACTTCCTTGAAACAACGTAATAGTGAGACCAAGAATATATCCTGACAGTAGAAATGAAAATTGGTACCTGCAATGTATTACTTTCAGAGATTAGTTTAGCGAAGACATGACAGAACAAAACATTAACTAAATTGTACATAATAAAGATGGAGGCTACAATATCCAGAAACATTTTGTCTCAGCTTATTTTAACGTTGAAATAAGTAAGATGAAACGCTGGGATGATACAACATTCTCTTTAGCGTGGTAAGATTAGTAGCAGAATTATCATTTGTAGGGATGAAAGTTACTGTATTTAGTCTGTTAGCTAGTCCAATACCTACATTTGCCTTTTTGTGTTTGAAAATTTAGGAATGAAATGCTCTTGAGTACAAAAAAATCATGGATGGACATGGATCAGCCTCTCTGAATCAACGGGTTCAACAAAGTACCTTATCACCGGGCTTACTACTTTATCACCTTTCTTCAAGATTTTCTTCACGCAAAAGCTCAAGCTTCAGATCCACAATCGCCATCGAGGCATTCAACGCACCAAACAGGAACCAGCGTCATTGCAATTTCTCTAACTGAACTTCTTATAAATATTCAATTATGTGTATAATATTTGATGTCTGCTTATGATACATTCACATCAAAACTTATGAAGCATTGCTCTATAAGTTATTCAATTTTTTCGCCGTCTTCAGACTCCGAATGGAATTCTCAAGACGTGATCTACAGAGTACAGAGGCAAGCGTATGCTTATTCGATTTGACAAATATTACGTAGTCTACGGACGACCTTGGTATTTATTTGATTTCACTATTTCCACTGCCAAATATATTTATTAAGATTGGAAAGATGTGTTGAACTATTATTATCAGTGGCTTCATGCTATGCCATAAACCATGGCCATAAATTAGTTTTTCAATTACTTCTTGATGTAATAAATGAAATTGCAAACAGAGTTAGATTGCAACTGGGAGCTTCCAGTATCATTTAGTATTTTTAACCGACTTAAAAAAAAAGGAGGAGGAGGTTCTCAATTCGGTTGTATGTTTTTTTTTTTTTTTTTTTTATGTTTGTTACCTCATAACTCCTTCATTTATTAACCGATTTGGAAAATTCTTTTTTTGTCTAGAAGGGTACACTTCCCGTTTGGTCCCATTGTCATCAGATCAGGATTTGATTACTTCTTAGTGTACTTTGAAGTCGGTTTAAGTTTTTTGTAAAACAGTCCAATTATCATAAAAATGATTCATTTGAAATTGGAAGATACTAAATTAAATAATATGCTATCAACCTGTGGCTATCAACGTACGATTTTGTATGATTTCGGTAAAATTTACGAATTTAGTCGAAAGTCAAATCTATTATCTTATTTAAAAATATTAAAAAAATCTTTCTTTAGCTAAAACAAATTTGTTTGTTTACTCTTCGTTATTCTTATCTTTTTTGCAATTTGTTTTGATTTCATCGGTTTAAGTAACAGAATTGACAATCTTCGAGTCAGGAGCTCTGTCAATAACATTTCTATTAACTTTATTTAAAAATGTATTATAAGAACGATTATTTTAAAATTTTTCGTTCTTCTGCATCGGTCATTCAACCTATAGGCTCAGAGTAGATAAATACTACGTACCTATAGGTATTGATTTCGGGGTTATCGTTGCTTAAAATAATGGGGGTTAAAGTATGAAATTGCCGTTTTATTGTAATAGGTACTTCGAATTGACATACATAGAACCTTCATGGTTTGAGATTTTGGAGAGAAACTTTTTTCACATGCCTACCTATGAAGTTCTTCTTTTGAAAAATGTGCAACATTCGATTATCGACTTTCAGTTGTTTTTTTTATTCAGCCACAGTATTCAGCTTAGACAAGAAAGATGGATACTTTGAAAATTCGAGTGATTTTTGAATACGAGTTCCGACGCGGAACTAACGCGGCAGAAAAAGCTCGCAATATCAATGTTGCGTTTGGAGAGGGGACTGCTAATGAACGCACCGTGTGATTTTGGTTTAAGCGCTTTCGTGATGCAAACTTTGATTTGAAGAATGAACCACGTGGAAGGCATTCTTCCACGTGGTTCACAAATCAAAGTGAATGACAATGAATTGAAAGAGATGGTGGAAGCAGATCCGAGCCAAACTACCCAGGAATTAGCGGCATAGTTTAACGTTACCTTACCAACAATACTGACGTCAAATTTTAATCAATAAAATAAAAAAATATGAAAAATGGGTGCCTCATGATTTGACTGATCTGTAGAAAGAAACGCGTGTTGAAACTTGTGTTGCCTTGTTGAATTGATACAGAAATGAAGGTATATTGGATCGAATTGTGACATGTGATGAAAAGTGGATTCTTTACGATAACCGTAAGCGAACTTACTTGAATTTAGTTCGCAAAAGCTTAAAAAGTACAACCATAAGCGAAAAATGCAATGGCTGACCCCAGGTCAAACGCAGCAACAGTGTCCTAAAGCAAAGCTTACCAATAAAAAGGTAATGGTAACTGCATAGACATATAAAAAATCTGTTTGGTGGTCTCAGCATGCTGTTATTCACTAAAGCTTTCTCCGATCTGCAGGGCTATTTTAAAACGTCGGATTCGATATCGGAAACGGATTCAAAAATTTCCGAGGCGAATTTCAGCAATTGCTATTTTAATTTCCGAAAACTTTTCGATGAATCGAATTGATATTTCCGTAAAGAAATATGAAAAATATTCGAATTCGGAAATTAAAATAGCATTTGCGGAAAATCGCCTCATTAGTTTTTGAATATGTTTCCGATATCGAATCCGAGCATTTTAAAATAGCCCTGCTGGTCAAGCAATAACGGCAGATGTCTACTGTGCCGAACTCCGAAAAATGATAGCAAAACTAGCAGTGAAACAGCCCCGACTCATCGATCTTCACCATTATTGCTTCATGATAACGCGAGACCTCATACAGCACGAGAAACCGTTTTAACTCTACAGGAACTGCAATTAGAAACCATTCGTCACCCTGCGTATTCGCCAGACCTTGCTCCAACGGACTACTTACATACGTTTTTTTCGTGATTTGGACAATTTTCTATGTGATAAAATGTTTTCTTCTCAGGAGGCAGTACAAAATGCTTTCACACAATCGTAAATGCATAAATGACTTTCCTATTAGATGACAGCAATGTACCTATAGATATTAATGGTAATTATTTTGATTAAATAAATAAGTTAAATAAAAAAAAAAATTATTACAATTTTTCAGTACAAATCGGCAATTTCATACTTTACCCCCATATATCGTGAAAATATTAAGAATTGTATGTTTTATTAAGGTTAGCAACATCATACATATCGATAAGATAAATGTTTGAATAAATTTTATAAATTGCTGCTATCGTTTTGGTACAAAGCCAAAAAAAACGTTTAAATACTAAATACGTAGCTAGCAAATATTTTTTGATTTAGGACATCCAATCTAGAAAATATTTTAAATTAACAAATGCCGCAGAAGGCAGAAACGAAATTCGTTTAGGCGCCCTTCCTACAATTATAAAAATCCTCTTCAATACTGCTCAACTGGCCTTGGTTTCTATCTCAATTAATGGAATGGCGTACGTTGACCATTTTGGTTTTGCACGAGTAGGTATCATTATACTGGAAGACGAAAAAACCTTGGCCGAATTACATTCGATTCTGCGACTGACGAAATTAATGTTTCGGGACCAAATGAGTTTTAAATAATTTGGAAACGGTTACAATTTTGTATTTTGCTGTACGCGATGTTGGTGCCACGCCCTTTTATCCCTTATACATAGGTACATAGCCGATTGCCGGTTACCAAAATCTTATTCGTATTTTTGACGATCATACACACAGACAGACTAGAAAATATATATTGTGCACGTGAAAATAATGAAAATAACTTCAGAACAGTAACGACTAATCACTAGAACAATACAAGGACTTATAGTATAACTCGACACTGGCAAAAATAATTCCTAATTGACAAGAAGAAGCGTAGTGTATCCATGGCAACAGTACCTTGTTTGTATTATTGACATTTTGATTTTATGAGGATGGAGACCACAGATTAGTAAGTTGTTGATGGAGACGTTGTAATTGTTTTGTTCGTTTATTATTTGAGAAGTGAAATAAATAAAAAGCGACTATTTAAGGCTGATAGAAGAAATGAATGCGGTTGAAAACCAGCAAGAAAATACTCCAACAAGGCGTGATAAATTGTATAAAATTGGTTACAATCAAGTATTTAGATAAACAGTCGTTTCTTGTATGCAAAGAAAGAAAAGAAAAGAAAGAAAGAAAAAGATTTATTCAGGACAACACACAACATTACATTAGACAAAGGGGCGTCCTTTGATTAAGGATACATTCAGATTGAGCGTCGAGGCCATTGAATTATTACGCTCAATGGTCGAGGCTGTGCACGCGTCAAAAAAAATAGCCCCTAACTGTTAGAGGCTAAATCAAATAAAAATAAATAAAATTGCTAAATAATGTCAAATATTTAAATTTCTCCCGATTTTAATTAGAATATTCCAACAACTGCTATCATTATGAACGTCACTATGACAAGCAGAATGACGCAGAGGGAGCGTAAAACCTATCTGTTATGCGCAGCAGCCCATAAAAGTTGGCCTGTTTTATATATTCGTGTAGTATGGCGAGGTTATTTCTAGGTGGTAGGGTACTTTGTAGTACACCCGTCTGGCTGGCAACCACCCTCAAGTTGAAAATCTGTCGCCAAGCACCTATCGGTGTGTTCCGTCAGCTGCACTTGAGAGCCAGTTCCTTCTAGACTTTGTGTGCTTACCACCTTCGACCACATCATCACTTACCATAGTGAGATTGTGGTCAAACACAGGCCTATACACAGTAAAAAAAAAAAAAAAAAAAGGTATATTTATTTCTATGGGGGCACCCCTAAATTTTAAATTTTATTTTATTTTTATTATTTGTTTTTATAGCATGGTAATAGAAATACGCATTCTGTGAAAATTTCAACTGTCTATCTATTACGGTTCTTGAAATACAGCCCGCTGACAGATAGACGGACGGACGGACAACGGCGGCTTAGTCATAGGGCCCCGTTTGACACCCTTTGGGTACGGAACCCTAAAAAGCGCAATGCTAAAATGTAAATTAAATTGAATTGAAATTCCGGAGAGTCGTATTTTAAATGTGAAAATTCGACGAAAAACTATTCGGTATGTAAAAAAAAGCTTCCTCTCGGACAACCTGGTTCGTTAGCGCTCGGATCAAGCTGTGTCGTTGTCTGGGTCACAAAGACCTAAAATTCATTTTGTAGAGTATTTAATCGGTCACCAGCTGAACAGAGTATCGTTTCAGCTTAATTGAACAAAATTGACGTTTGTAGAATGTACCAATTCATAGGGTTACTAAACAGTTGGGAGATGAGGTCTAAACAATATGATGTTTTCAATGCATAAATCTATTGTAGTGTAGAAATAGGAAATATTTTTAATAGTATGCCAAAATTTTATAAAATTTTATTGCTGAAAAATGTATGGTACTTTGATTTCACCTGCTTAATAGAGTTACAGTAAAAAAGATTTTTATTTAGAGGCTACCATAGAAATAAATATACCTAGAAAGAACGTCGCCATAGGTACTACACGAATATATAAAACAGGCCAACTTTTATAGGCTGCTGCGCGTAACAGCTACGTTTTACGCTCCCTCTGCGTCATTCTGCTTGTCATAGTGACGTTCATAATGATAGTAGTTGTTGAAATATTCCAATTAAAATCAGGAGAAATTTAAATATAGGACATTATTTTGCAATTTTATTTATTTTTATTTGATTTAGCCCCTAACTGTTAGGGGCTATTTTTATCGACGCGGGCACAGCTGCGACACTCTATCTGGATGTATCCTTAATCAAAGGAGGCTACTTCATTATCGAGAAAACTTCAATCAAACGTGTTTTCCTTCCATTAGGATTGTTAATAAATAGGAAGGCTATGGTATTTTAGGCTTTAATTTTCAGGAAAACACTTTTCTCAACGTATGAATTCTTCACAATATATTTAGACAACCTGTCATCTTTTCTTTTTCATACAACAAAAAACAGTTTGAATATAGAATCTTCAACATCCTCCGCCCCCACAGGAATGCGGAGGTACACTTGTGTTACAAAAATAAAATATTATAAAAATCTAACACAAGTCATAACAAATAACAATCAAATAATAAAGTAATCTACAAAGTTAATCGTTCACGAATCTTCACCAGTCGACACGAACTAGTGACCTGTTTTTTGGAATTGTAAGGCTTAGGTTCAGTGGCTGATGACGCTGAATCGCTGAAATACAGAATCCTCCCCACCGTGGCGCTACTCGAGGAATAAAGCGCCCTTCTATGCTTTGAGTAGAGGTCTGTCTGAGATTTCGGAATATACTCAACGTTTTTTATACTAGAAGTAGTACTATGTAGCGCACTTACATTATTTACAGAGCAATGCGTACCAACCACTGGACCCTGAACTGTCCAGCCTAGTCTCGTTTCCAAAGCCAACACGTGGTCATCTATTCGTACTGATCGACCGGTGAGAATGCTACCTAGAACATCACAACCAATTAATAAATCAATAGCTACGCTGTTATCTATACAATCAGTAATGCAATCAACACCCTTGCTTTTTAACAAAGATATAAAAGTACCGCCCTTATTTAACTTAGGAAGAACTCCACAGATAGTCCCCTGTTCTAGAGCTTTTAATTTGCAAGAATAGCTACCAAATATGCTCTTCAACTGTAGGTTGAACAGTCTGTGTTTTATCTTTTTAGTGACAGCTCCTCCAAATAGGGTGTGGCTCAATTGTTCTTCGTTAACAGGCTCTAATCCTAGTTTCTCCACCACCTCGCTTCTAATGAATGAGCGCTGCGCACCTGAGTCTAGTAAAGCTCGAATAGTTTCTATTTTACCGCCATGCTCAATATTAACCTTCAAGGTTTGCAGTAAAACGGTTCTAGAAGACGACGAATGATTTAAAACAACTTCTTGAGGATCTAGTCCGTTTGAAGCCAGTTCAGATTTTATGTTCTCTGGCAAACCTCCACACATGATTGGGTAATGCCTTCTGCCACAGACCACACATTTAGGATGCTTTCTGCACCTATTCCACATATGACCGATGGTGAGACAAATAAAACATGCTTTCTTATGCTTAATAAAGTCTTTACGCTCCTGTAATGTTTTATTGATAGCTACATGACATTCTGAGCTTGTGTGGGAAGTTTTGTCACACCAAAGACATTGCTTTTCAATGTTCTCTCTAACCTGTTGCTTGTCCTTATTGTTCTTCTTATTAGTAGTAGTAAAACAAGCTGCAGTCGGATCAGCTGCTGAATAGCTCTCTGAAAATGCTGAACGCGCTAGCCGTATCTTCTCGTCTGACTCTACTTCTAACCTGAGGAAGGTTATTAATTTAGTGAGTGCATTACCATCTTGACTTACGAGTGATTGGGACCTGCTCCATGCCTTTAATATATCCTCCGGTAAAGCTGACTCTACTAAAGGAAACAAGAAAGCCGCATATTTTTCTTGAGTTACACCCAATGAGTCCAGAGCCAATATTTGCGTCATTAACTTATCATACAAGGCTCTGAGTGTTATTTTTTGCGTGCCTTTAGACTGTGCAAGGACAAGCTGTAGAAGCTCTCTAACGTAATATTCTATAATAAGTTCGTCCTTGGCAAAGCGCTCTTTTATTTGTTGCACGACTTTATGGTAATTTTCGCCGCATGGGGGAAAACTCTCTACCAATTCTTTAGCACATGACCCGTGCTCCATGCATTGCAACAGATATTGGAATTTATCATCGTTATCTATTTCATCATCTTGATGGATTTTATTGAATTGTGACCAGAAGCCGATCCAATTTTTAACCTCTCCGTTGAATGTCGGCAGCTTTAATTTAGGTAGCCTAAAGTGACGACGACGATCCTTCGAAGATTCACTGTCATTCTCATCTTTTCCTTTGACAGTACCTTTATATGAGCTTTGTGATCCGTGCATATTAAGAAACTCGTTAACTCTATATTTTGTATCAAACCACGTAGTCTCATAAGCATCGGAAGCTTCTATGTCTTTTTCGAATAGACTCTCATTCCTTTGGGTGTCATCCAGCCAGAGCTCTATTAATTTATTTTGGACGACTGATAACTCTTCGAAGAGTTTAGTGAGCCTTTCAAATTCTGGTTGTAATGCGTCTTTACATTTTTCTGATAAAATATCATTAACTTTACTCACGCATTTCGTAAACCGTTGGCGTGTAATTCTCCTCAACTCTTTTGCCTTTTCCATATCTACCGTCCTGTCACGGTCGCCAGATGTTAATAAATAGGAAGGCTATGGTATTTTAGGCTTTAATTTTCAGGAAAACACTTTTCTCAACGTATGAATTCTTCACAATATATTTAGACAACCTGTCATCTTTTCTTTTTCATACAACAAAAAACAGTTTGAATATAGAATCTTCAACAAGGATACTCAATTAAGATCTCAAAAATTATAGAATGACTCGTAACCCCAAACCTTGATAATTAAGATATAGGCAGGCACACATCAAATTTTTTCCTAAGGTAGCGCCCTAAGAATAAAAGTTTTTCTATGAAACAGTAACAGACAAACTACCAGTTACATCAAATACTGGACTGTCAATTCTCGCGCGGTTGTATTCGATTTCGATATCGTTAAAAAAAAAGGCGGATATCAGTCAAAATAATAATAAAACATGCCTTTTGAAATTCATAAATTACTAAGTAACTCCCTCCACACACATTATTCCGATTGAAAAAAATATATAATGTGAAAGTGCAATGCATTGTTTGGTGAAAGTAGGTATCCTTTCAAAGCGAACACGCGTACTATCTAGGTGATGTACCGAAGCCTAGTCTAGACACAATTATTACTTTCTTAATACAATTTGCTTTGAATAACATAGTAATTTGATTGACGTTATAACAAGAAAGAATTAATTAATTCTGGTGAAAGCCTATGCGAGTGAATAGATTATAATCTTTCACTTCTTTTCAGTGAAAGAAAATTAATTGTATTAAGGCATTTATAATTCTGTCTTTCTTGTTAAACAAAAAAAATATAACTTCAATCAAATGAAAATTAAAATACCATACCACTAGACAGATGGAGAGATAGGAAAAGTGGAGGGAACCAGATCGTGCAGCAGGTCATCTATGCGCTGGTCTGACCAAATTAAATCTGCAGTGGCAAAACGCGTATCTGAGTGCACCAGACAGTCTGCCAACAGAGAGAGATGGCGGGAGATCGTGCGGAGAGCCGTGTCCGCCTCTACCACCGATGTGGACGTGACCACAACCGCTCTACCAAGAGCGAAACGACAGAGAAGAAGAATAAGACGTGTCTTGGGCCACAATATAAACACAGTCTATAAAACAATACAGTTGTCCGACGCCTTTGATCTCGTGGAAAATGCCGACAACATCTAGACAGTATCGCTACGGCCATATAATGTATACTGTGTCCCGAGCTACTAACATCGCTTTGTTCGCAGGTCGGGCTCGGCTTTCCTGCGTCTCACCCCTCACACCCCGCACGATTGCCCTGTCTAGACGTCTTCGTCGAACGACTGTATGGTTGTATAGACTGTGATATTACTAACCATGCCGAGTTGAAGTCGAACACAATTTTATCATGAAATCGATGTAGTTAGAACTCCAACAAATTATAATTATAATATAGTTGAAAACACTGCCCAATATTGGAATTCCTGTTCTACCGTGTGTATTATTTTGATTAAAATAAGTACCTGTCTAAATATTTGCTTCCTGTGTACACTTAACTCTACAGAAAGCAGATTCTCGATATTATTACAAGCTTTCATTGGTAAGGGCTTTGCAAAAACAGGCCTTCATAAATTGTTCCATTTTGCAGAAACATGCAACAATTCTATTATTATAATAATAAAGACATTTTCACAGTTTTCACAAAAGTAAATTCATAAAAGTGCTTACGTACTATGCGAACCTGATTTGTGCGACATGTTTGTGCTTATTGTAGGTTTAAAAAAAACCTGTAGTACCTACAACATCTCCACAGATTGATAATACGTTATATTGTTTTTATATTTAACTGACAGATGTGTCGCTTTTAGAACTTTGATCAGTTTTATGGTTTGCAAATGCCCGGTTTCATTAATTTACGGACCGTTATCGGTTAAGATTTATTAAAATTAAGACTCCCAATATCTTTACTAATAATGAAGCAAAGACCTCAAAGCTTTGCATAGCAGACCCTCACATATGGAAGTAGCTATCACAGATAAAATTAGCTTACGAAATGATCTATATGCCCAGTTTGGCAATAAAAAAACCTACCATTGGTAAGCAAAACGATTCTTTTTTATTTACTGAAACCGGGCATAAGCCATCTTCATAGGCCATCTTTTACTCTTGTATAACTACGGACCACCTGTATTTTGGGACTTATCTGAAAATACTCTTGGGATCGGCCCGGAATGAATGATGAATACTTCTTCTGATCGTATCAAGGTATAAAATTGAATATAAAATTAAACGGATCCCAAGTGGATTTTAGGGTAATTGCTTGATTTGTCTGAAGATTTTTTTTTCCGATCGTTCGAATTCAAAAATGAAAATCAGTAAATATTTATTCATGGCCAAGATTTATAATGAAAGTAAAATGTTCGTGTCTACATGTACCTTAAGAGACTTATCGGGAAGGCGTGTGCGGTAATCCCGTTGGATGTGACTGGCTCGCGGCCAATGAAAACGTGGAAGCGTGAATGGGGGAGAGGAACAAAGAGGATCAAATTGATCATGGATAAATTTATCATCACTAACTCCAAATCTGAACAATTTGCTGACAGAAATAAGCGGCATATTGACATTCAGAAGGATAAAAATAATGAAAAAAATTGGTTATCTTTTGCATACTTTTCAGTTTTTATTTTAGTCTTCTAATAACCGTAACTTTTACAGTAGAATATAATAACAAGTAGGTTTTTGACTTCACTCGTGTGCTATCCTATATTTGCCAAAATTCAAAATTAATATCTCGTCTGTCTCTTAGGTACTTAGTATTCTTGACGAAAGTCAATAGTGGTATCTTAAACAAAATCTTTGAAGTCTACAACATGAAACAATTCTAAACGTTATTCAGTTTTATCTTGGTCTGGCTAAACAACTCCGAACAAGCTTGTCTTGTCCTGCCAAGCCATTTGTTATTTACTTGGTTTAACTAATTTTACACTTAAACATATACTACATCGTAAGCACTGCGTATATATTTAGTCTGGCTTTCATTATCTAGCTAGTTCATTTTCTTTTTATTATTTGTAGGCTATCCATAAAACCGGCCAAGTGCTAGTCGGACTCGTGCACCGAGGGTTCCGTACAGACTTGTAGGTACCTTATCTAAACCGGGAATCGAATATTTTTCCCCTTTTTTCCGATTATGTTATTTTTTATGTGATGTAACTACAAATTTACGGTTTTCGGATTTCTTCCTTTACTTGTGCTAGGTACGTGACCTTGCTTCTTGCTGAATTTCATGATTCTAGGTCAATGGAAAGTAACCTATAGATTTTGATTCCTTTGCGATCTTTCGATTGCGTTGACTTAGAAGTAAATGGTTTAAGACATTTAGTTCTCAAAAGATTACAAATAACTCCTCTAATATTATAAATCTTGTTTGTTGTAGCAACGGAGCAAGGGATCGGTTTCATTTTACTTTTGATCCCGTAACGAAAGGTAATATAGAATATTCAGTAAAATTATTCTATTGAACACCGCTCAATGCACTATAGAGATGATCGTAGATATAACTGATTGCGCGTACGCAAATGCACTTATGTGTCAAGGGTCACGTGGAGACGAAGATTGAGTAGATTAGGAAGTAGGCAACATCGCACTACAAGGTTTATCTTATTTGCTAACAGGATGTATATAATATATACTCATAGTGTAGGTGAAAATTCTTTTAATATAAATGCTTATACAGTGGATATACCTATGTTTTACAGCCTTAGGATTAAAAAATAGAATAATAGAAGCAAATAGAAAGAAACTATGTGTCAATCGTTATAATGAAGATTGTAATGTGGGCAGTAGAAAATAATCAATCTCAATTAAGAACATTCGAACATGCAACGACATAATCAAAGTGACCTTTTCGTCTCATTCGGAGTATTGATCGAAGTTATGATATATTCAAAAACTACTAAACTAGACTATAAAATTGTTGATAGGAATCTCATTATTCTATCCACGGATTCTATCCATAGAAATAAATATACCTAGAAGGAACGTCGCCATACTACACGAATATATAAAACAGGCCCACTTTTATAGGCTGCTGCGCGTAACAGCTACGTTGTACGCTCCCTCTGCGTCATTCTGCTTGTCATAGTGACGTTCATAATGATAGCAGTTGTTGAAATAATCCAATTAAATTCGGGAGAAATTTAAATATTAAACATTGTTTTGCAATTTATTTATTTTTATTTGATTTAGCCCCTATCAGTTAGGGGCTATTTTTTCGACGCGTGCACAGCTTCGACGCTCAATATGGATGTATCCTTAATCCAAGATTCTATAAAAAAATTAACAAGCTATTTGTTAAGATTTACATGTATACACACAAAAATGGAGGTACATTTCTAATGCAGCGGTCAGGCGCGAAAGGGACAATCCTTGACAACCACTCTGCCAAGAGTTCACGACTAAGAAGAAACATTTATACAGGCGATTCTTCGAGCAAAAATAATGTTATATTTTCTGCTTCTTTAAATTTGTATTATCTGCCCAAATAACTTGGATATCTTAAATCTTATATCTGAGGTATTCTCTGATCCATAAGCCGAGGTCATGATAATGCACAAAATATTAAAGACTGATGACTTCATCGTCAAAGGGGCGATGATGAATTAGATAAAAATTGTGACAAATTGTTACCGGACACACGTTCATCTTCCAAAATTGAGATTGATTGACATGATAGAACTTAGAAGAACGAATAGCGAAGATTCATCGCTATTTATAATGCGGATCAAATTCCTTGATGTGGGGTAGGAATAAATAAAACTGTAATGTGAATTCAAGGACTTAATATCATAAATGTCTATTTTTAACCGACTTCAAAAAAAGGAGCAGGTTCTTAATTCGGTTGTTTTTTTTTTTATGTTTGGTACCTCATAACTCCGTCATTTATTAACCGATTAGATTTTTTTTTACATGTTACACTTCCCGTTTGGTCCCATTGTCATCAAATCAGGATTTGAATACTTTTTAGTGTACTTTGAAGTCGGTTTAAGTTTGTTGTAAAACAGTCCAATTACAAAACTATTTAGTTTCACAGTATTATTCTGTAACTTATCTTTACTGGTTACATTTAAAAATCATCTCAACGTACAGATACTCAATAACTGCGTCAGAGGCGATCTAAATTGCCGGTTTCAAGTGATCGGTACTTGATACCAATGACCACTTGAGCGTGAAGTGGATGCAAGGTATAAGCATTGTCGCTTTGTTACAATAGGATGATTCTTAGGCAAAATAATAATAATTCTAATTAGTCCGACAGTTAGATCATCAAAATATATTGGACACGTATTTTTTGCTTTACCAAATCATAAAAAAAATTACAAAGATAAAGCGAGTCAAAGTTCGGGAGTAGGGGCTCGTGACGTCATACACAATATCTTCGTATTTTTTTGTTCATGTTCATAATGATAGCAGTTGTTGAAATAATCCAATTAAATTCGGGAGAAATTTAAATATTAAACATTGTTTTGCAATTTATTTATTTTTATTTGATTTAGCCCCTATCAGTTAGGGGCTATTTTTTCGACGCGTGCACAGCTTCGACGCTCAATATGGATGTATCCTTAATCCAAGATTCTATAAAAAAATTAACAAGCTATTTGTTAAGATTTACATGTATACACACAAAAATGGAGGTACATTTCTAATGCAGCGGTCAGGCGCGAAAGGGACAATCCTTGACAACCACTCTGCCAAGAGTTCACGACTAAGAAGAAAAATTTATACAGGCGATTCTTCGAGCAAAAATAATGTTATATTTTCTGCTTCTTTAAATTTGTATTATCTGCCCAAATAACTTGGATATCTTAAATCTTATATCTGAGGTATTCTCTGATCCATAAGCCGAGGTCATGATAATGCACAAAATATTAAAGACTGATGACTTCATCGTCAAAGGGGCGATGATGAATTAGATAAAAATTGTGACAAATTGTTACCGGACACACGTTCATCTTCCAAAATTGAGATTGATTGACATGATAGAACTTAGAAGAACGAATAGCGAAGATTCATCGCTATTTATAATGCGGATCAAATTCCTTGATGTGGGGTAGGAATAAATAAAACTGTAATGTGAATTCAAGGACTTAATATCATAAATGTCTATTTTTAACCGACTTCAAAAAAAGGAGCAGGTTCTTAATTCGGTTGTTTTTTTTTTTATGTTTGGTACCTCATAACTCCGTCATTTATTAACCGATTAGATTTTTTTTTACATGTTACACTTCCCGTTTGGTCCCATTGTCATCAAATCAGGATTTGAATACTTTTTAGTGTACTTTGAAGTCGGTTTAAGTTTGTTGTAAAACAGTCCAATTACAAAACTATTTAGTTTCACAGTATTATTCTGTAACTTATCTTTACTGGTTACATTTAAAAATCATCTCAACGTACAGATACTCAATAACTGCGTCAGAGGCGATCTAAATTGCCGGTTTCAAGTGATCGGTACTTGATACCAATGACCACTTGAGCGTGAAGTGGATGCAAGGTATAAGCATTGTCGCTTTGTTACAATAGGATGATTCTTAGGCAAAATAATAATAATTCTAATTAGTCCGACAGTTAGATCATCAAAATATATTGGACACGTATTTTTTGCTTTACCAAATCATAAAAAAAATTACAAAGATAAAGCGAGTCAAAGTTCGGGAGTAGGGGCTCGTGACGTCATACACAATATCTTCGTATTTTTTTGTTTAATTGACAAAAGAAAAAATACGTGTCTAATATGTTTTGATAATGTAAAAGATGGACTAAATAGTTTTTTTTGTCATCTAGCCCATTGTTGATTATATTTCATATCAATAATTTGGCTTCTGTGTGGTCTTTAAGTATTAAATACAAGTGAACAGTTAAGACAAATCTGTATACAGAAGTCTGACAATATTTCAAATGGAATAATTTGTTTTCGCGATCCACTTTATGTTATTTATTAAAAATTTCCGTTCAACTTTTAATTCCATAGATAGATAGATTTTACTTTATTGTTACACTACACATGATTTACAATAGGTAATACAATAACAATATAAACACAAAAGTGTCTCTACCAGGCAACTTTTGGATTAAAATAAACTGCAAGGCGGGAGTGTACAATAAAATAAACAACCAAAAATAAATCATATACATATTATAAACCTTGTAGTACTTATTTTAATAATTCGCTAGTTTTTATAATAATTAGCTGTTTACAGTAGTACCCAACTAATATGGCTTACCGATGTACCTGCGCCGAAGATACATTTTCAAAGCGCGGGAAATGCTATTGGTCTGCAGCAGCCGCCATGTGTGGCAGGGGCGTGACTTGCGAGTGAGACGGAACTAACAGCTGCAGTCTATTATGAAACTTATAGTAGTTCTAAGGTTGATTGTAATTTTTACCCGACTGACCCGGAAGGAGGGTTTTGTTTTTCGAGTGTATGTATGTATGTATGTATGTATGTATGTCTATTTCTTTGGCACGCTCTGCAGCCTAAACGGCTTGATGGATTTAAGCATATGAGGTGTCGTTAGATTCGTCTTGACTGTGGGAGTGTCATAGGGTATATTATATTTATATGGCGTTTACGGATAAGAAAAGAGGGGGGGTATTAAAAACAAAAAATTTCGTTATTATAACAATATGGGTATCAAATGAAAGCTTTTGAACAGCCCATTCCATATATGTATATATTGCAATACTTTTGTGCTACCATTTTGACGTAAACTGCAAAAAACCATGTTTAATGCAAGGACAGTAGGTACTATGAGCGGTACCGTACGTAACTCAACAGTGCGATGGTTGTTAGCGTTACTTTACCGTACCACTCATTTACTTACTAATACTTACAACTCATTCTGTATAGAACTAAAAAGTCTGTAATAAATTAAATTATTAAAAGAAACAAAAAACCCGACTGCGTAAAACAAAAATTAACTGAAAAGAGAAAAACAAGCTCTGGAATATTACTTGAATGTTATAAGGTATTGCAGTCGGGGATAAACAAATATTACAAAAAAAACACATACCTACCTAGGTTATTGGTTTGTCCCCGACTGCAATACCTTATAACATTCAAGTAATATTCCAGAGCTTGTTCTTCTCTTTTCAGCGCAGTCGGGTTTTTTGTTTCTTTTAATAATTTAATTTATTAAGCATTCTTTCGTTTATCTTCGGGCCATACTTTCTTTTCTGTGCGAATGAAGATACACGACCTGCCTTATCAGTTGGGTAATACTGTACCATGTTTGTATTCCAATAATGTTCAACCATATAAGTACGTAGTATTTATCTACTCTGAGATATAAGTTGTACGTAGTATTTATCTACTCTGAGATATAAGTCATACATTGTAGTCTATTGACACCTAGATATTCCCCCGCTTTCGCTTGCACGTTGTACGTTCTCTCTGGCTACCCGCACGCAGGTCACGACGCATTATTTATGATATTTGCATGCATGGTGACAATTTTATTCAATGAATTATTGATTCGCTGCGGATCTTGGTCACTCATTCATAATGCACTAATTCCCTTTATGTGAGATGGACCTTACGCTACGGCCATAATGAATGATTTAGAGTGTTTCATCACTTCTTACTGGATGTTCAGTTAATATAATATTAATGACGGCAGTCATTCTATCTCCATCTTCTAAATCATTGTTTGAATTTATTGCCCGACCATGCGATTTATATTAATTCAAATATTCACGTACGCATTTGAATAAATCTAAGTGTTTCCTTTCTATTATTCTTGATACAAGATTCAGAAATATTGAAATTTATTATAGCTGCAACTGAATACGAACCAATAAGTTTATTTTAGTATGGAGAACGACCCGATATTTTAATCTATCCATGTTGCTCATAAGGAAAGCTTAGTCGAGGTGCTTCCGAAGCTTTATTTGTAAGGTGCCTCAGTAGTTATGATACATTAAAGGAGCTTACCGGGAATAGCTTACTGTCTAATTTGTATACACTGACGGATGTTCGCTTCTCCTATGTAATTTATGTAGCTTCGGTATATTAGTTACATATACCGGAGCTCACAATTTGTATCATATTTGTCTCTCTCGTGTTTCGTTAATCTTCGGTTTAGTATTGTATGTATCATTAGGATAATGATGTAGGGATGTATAGGTTTGTGGTGTTTTGGTGGTACATTTACATTTCTAATGAAGGATTTTTGTAAATAATGATTAGAAATAATCTTTAGTTTAGTAAATGGATTATCGATATGAGTCTAATAAAATTGTCATTTGAATAAAAATGTTTTGTGTGATATGTAACCTTGATTTACTATTCTTCTGTTAGCAGCAGTCATTACATATATAGTATACATACATACAATGTACCTATGTAATGAAATGTAAGCGTGTGTGAGAAATGTCTCAGGATATCGACGTGGAATAATTAACTAAGACCACAGCTAAGACCTTGTTCATGTGTGTTCGGCTATTTATGTTTAAATTGATATGGAATTTGCGCCCATTGTGTTTTTTCCCCGATAAATTAAATACCTACCTAATTATGTAAATATAAATATATATTTTTACAGATTTATTATTTTATTTTTATAAGATTTACTATCTATTTTTTATCATAAAATGACACCACCGTCTTATAATATTTATAAATTCCTCTCCATCCTAAGGTTGTCTGGAAGAGATCGCTCTTTAGCGATAAGACCGCCCATTGTACAGTTATTTCTTTTCTTTCTGTTTTGTTAACTGTTTTTCTGGTGTACAATAAAGAGTTATCTATCTATCTATCTATGTAAATTGTGTTTAAATTTAACTCATTGGCTCGCGGTTAGAAATATAACAATGTAATCAATTATTGTTATAATAGGACGCGCGTCCCTCGCGAGAACCGACGGACCACTGGCCACCCATAGCACAGGCTAGCCTAGTTACTTAGTACATAAGTAACAATGTAAAACCCATTTTTTTTATATGCTTCGCTAACTAATTTCAATAATTAAAAAATCAAAGGGCGAGGTATGTCACTTGTTTGTACATTGCTACAAATATTTGCTAATCTCTGCGGTATTTTCCGCTGTATTTTTTGTTTTGCAATCATAAAGCAGCTTTCACAAGATGAAGCAATCTCATAACGCAATGAGGCGATTTGTCACGATAAGATAAGGATAGTAAAAATACCGGAACACTTGTTACAAATAGGTCAGATAAAGTTTATACCGTTTACACCTTGATAAGATTTGATGACATTTTTAATTTTATTACAACGATGTGAAAATTATTTGTATAATACTTATTTATTTATGCTGATTTTTATCCTAATATAACTATGTATAGTAAGGGGAACGACTCGTGAGCACAGATTGACACCTGCGCAGTAGTTAATTTTTCAGTATATTTGGAGGAATGAAGAGCGCCGAGCTGCACACGATTGGTTCGTCAGTCGATGCTCGTCGTCTATTGAATTGTCGCGTGTCATTTGGCTACTGTGATTTGGCCAAAAGTGTACATGCGCTAGCTTGCCCCCACTACTGCCTATCTGTGCTCACTACTCGTGCCTCATACTATACTAGTTGTTTGTTTATGCTGAAATCAGCTGAAATAGTTGACAAAACACAATAATGACGACCGTTATGACATGAGGGTGTCTCTTTGTCTCACCATCACAGTCAAAACTGCCACCATAGCGTGCCTGTAGTTAAGTGAGGATACAAAGTCGGTAACCAAGCGTATGGTAACCGGTTACCGTAGCCATATGGACGCTTGCAACACACGAGGCATCACTCACGTCTTACCGAACCTTCTCCCTCCCCAATGAGCTCTGGCGACCTTACTCACATTATTTGGCTGCGGTATTCTGTAAGGTGGAGTTACTTCCACAGTCGTGCTGCTTTTCTGTCTTTGAGCGGAATAAACGCTACGCTCTACATCTCTCGAAATACATATTTCAAAAAGATTTTGATTCACACAAAAGGATAACACATGAAAGCATAATTTTTACCAAAGCTAACGTTCTTGTCGTTGAATAATATTATGTTTGAATTACAATATTAAAAATATCTAGGATCTTAGTTCTACAAAAAACAGCTTTTCCTCAGTAAATCCTGTTTATTTCCATTCTTATTGCTTAGGAAGGCTTACCCGAATCTAGAATGCCTACGGGAAAGGGATTTAGAAAAACAAGTAGATTAAATTTTATTTTAAGGACCGAATCTTTATTGTAAAAAATATATTTTGTTTAAATATTTGGACGAAGTTTAGTGTACTTTTATAATATATATAGCTCATTTCGTTGTAAAATACTTATCTGATAAACATAATGGAAAGTATTATTGTGGATTTTATTGCTACATAATTATTATTTTATGAATATTTTATAAAGCCTTCTTGTATAGATTAATTATATTTTATTCGACGTACAATATAGACTGTTATTCATAATTTAAATATTATTTGTATTTGATTAATCTTCGCTATAGATATCATTAGCCAAAGTGACTGATACTGATATGCCTTCATACAAAAAATACCAAACAATGGTTTTTAATATAATAATAATATTTAATAATAATATTTATTTATTTCTCTCACAAAAAGGTTGTTAAGTACCTATACAGTTATAACATAATAGTGCCAGAGGCTAATCAACCAGTTTTGCGAGAAAACTGAAACTTTTATTTTCTAAAAGTATACAATTATGCATGATATAGGAACTCGTATCATTGGTTTTATGTTTACTTAGTTACATACCTACCTCACCTCCACTCATTATTTTTGATAACTTTCGTTTATAAGCGAAGCGTATGTAAAATCGAAACACGCGAGGATGCGCCGGCCTGTACGGTACGTTGTGTTGTCGTGTTGGTTCGTTACATATTTTTTCGTTTTGGTTCACATCTCGATCTTGCGACACATGTCATGTGTGTGTCGGATAGGTAACGCTGTAAATCTTCGGCATAGGATGAGGATATTATTTATAAACTCGTTGACATGATAGGACCTATATTAAATACGGAAGGTCGGATCGGACTGAAATTACACGTTCCATAGATAGTATATGCTCTGAGACTTATTTGTAGGAGTATGGAATTGATCAAATCAATAACAGATATATGTTAGGCAAAATTTCAGATTGCTTTGATTGAATATATGTATAACTAGCTGCCCGGTGCGACTTCGTTCGCGTGGTGCTACCATACCCTACCCCACCCCACCCTACCCTACCCTACCCTTTTTTTTTTTTTTTTTCGTGGGGATATCGTCATAGGATACCCGATAGCCTCGGGGGTAGCGGTCAGGTTATGCCGGACTTGTACCGGCTAAAACCCCACGGTGGTCGCCATCTGCGCTGTAGAGGGGGGCGGGCTCTCGTGTTGAACGCGTACCTGCTCACCCCTACCCTACCCTACCATACTCTACCATACCCTACCCTACCCTACCCTACCATACCCTACCCTACCCTACCCTACCCTACCCTACCCTACCCTACCCTACCCTACCCTACCCTACCCTACCCTACCCTACCCTACCCTACCCTACCCTGTCAGCAAAATCCCCATTAACAAAATGATCCGCCATTTATTGAATTCATTTGTTACAAAAAATGTGATAAATGAAGAACCGCTCGACCGAGTTTGTGCAAACTTCACATAAACCATCTACTAAATAGTCCGAACAAAGCCTAAACATTTGGTTTGGATAGGTGAGCCCGTTCTTGAGTTATAAAATTACAACGAAAAGTGGCATTGATTTTTATATATATATAGATATAGATAGATATAGATATAATAACAATCAATTATGAAGAGAGGAAAAGCATAGCATTTTTTTGTTCATAGAGCAGTTATAATGGGGAAGTACCTCCATCTTACAGAATACTGCAGCCAAATAACTATGTTGTGTTTCTGCATAGTGCGCGTTTATCTTTTGTTTGTATTTTGCTCTGAGCAAATCTTTGAACTCCGAAGCGATATAACGTGGTAACGTAACCATTACTTACAAAAGTGGACCAGTGTATTTGCTGGCAAGTCTGGCATATAAAATGTTTATTACAAACATTGTAATGTACATACAGCTTCCGTTCGGTAGATACACTCACATTCCAGGGAATCTTGTTTTCTCGGGATAAAAAGTATTTCTATGGCATGATCTATGTATGTCCCAAGTTTCTTGATACACCTACTCTATTTCATCTCAGCTGCGTAGATATTGCGGTGAGGCGGCCAATGGCTGCCACACGCGTCATACTTGTGAACAGGTGCTGCTTGTGGGGGCTGGTCTGCTTAAGTTTGCTATTTATTTACTTATTAAATATTTATTCAGTCTACTTTGTAATTTTGCCGCCGCGCCGGGGCACGCAATTGTTTTCAGTGTGATTAGAATGTAAATATTATGTAATGAATCTAAGCTTGTTTTGAAAAGAGTAATTGCTGAGTTTATTGCCGGCTCTTCTCAGCAAATGCAACCTTCCGAACCGGTATTAGAGTATTATAGTCAGACTTTTCATAAGCTTCTGCGAAGGTATATTTGAATAAATGATTTTGAATTTTGAATAATAATAATAATCATTGATTTTAAAACACAAATGAAAGTAAGATTTTACAAGTTTCATACAGCAATATTACACAACTCAACGCTGAATTGTCAGTGGACTCCAAACTCGGTAAGATCAATCAGGTCATGCATTTGGTCCTTCAACTGAGAACAGTCAAGAAACACTGCAAGGTTGCATTCTTTATGGCTAGCGACTTATGCTCTGGGAAAAAGAAGTTCCTTGTACAAAGGTCTCCAAACTCCCCAGTGAGCAAAATTGCTAGGCGAAAGCAAGTTTTAATAATATATGTTCAAAGTTCCAAATTACGTGCATTTTTACCTTCATAATAAAACCATGTAATAAACGTCGGAAGCGAGTCACTCCCAGGAGCTTCATGTAATAACTACTACTACCTATATTTATTTTCACACCATGTTTTATTAATTAAGACATTATTTGAACAGCACAAGACTGCTTTTCAGTTGCTCTTTCCACCGTAATTAATCACTCATATTTGCGTGACTTCCATTGCTAGTGAATGCGTGCTAGTGAATTAATTTGTGATAAGGTATACTCAGGATAATAAAATACTGCTAAGTTACTACTGATTAAATAATGCTAAATTATTCTTCATTGTACTTACTATACTCTATTTCACATAGGATGAGTCGTCAAGGTCAAGGGTTTATTACCAATATAGTAAAAAACCCTAGTGAAATTCCAATTGATTACTCTGAAATAGTACTCACAATATTTTATGAAACCTCGCTCTATCATAGTATATCTTTATTATATCGAAATGAACATTAACCATTGAGAAATCTAATAAAATATCATGTGTCACCGAACTCATGCTATTTGAAATCTAATATAATAAATTTGTATTTTTCCTCTTCACAACTAAACCTCTGAACCACTGATGAAATAAGATTACTATACCAAAGCCCACGAGACGAGATAAATAATGTAAACAATCTTTCAATATTTATTTAAAGAAGTTATATTGACAGCTGCTTTACCGACCGCTTTCCTGTACCACGAATCACACAACGACAGTTGTCGTCGACCAACTGACGTCATTATTTCATGCGAGAGATAATGATCGCTCACTAACCTAATTTAACTCAGTAGATAAATATATCTACTGAGTTACATTAGGTTAGTAATATATAATAATCTTATTATTAAGTTTATTAGATAATAATCTTATTAGTAGATGTTTACATATTTTATCTCCACTCGTTGGCTCTGGTATACAAACCATGATTTCTGAAAAGTTATGAAGTGCTATGTGTTGAATGAGTTAACTGCAGTTTATTTATTTATTCTTCAGTCTCAACGAAAAAAGGGTGAAAACATTGAATTATTACGCTTGTGAAAATCAATTTATTTGGCAGCTTCTTGATATTTATTTCTAATCAATATCAATGTGTGTATGACCAATACACATAAGTATTGTATACATACATCTAGATGTATTATATTATCACTCCTCTTATTATATAGCTGTCTTATTTTCTCCTCCCCAAGGCATTAACTATAATAATTAATAAAATCGCCTTAGCTTGAAGTTCTCCATTAATTAATCCGCCGATCTCTTGGATACGCGATAATACTTGACAACCCTAATGAGACAGCTGCCTTCAACATCCACGTCTTGTGGTTTCCGCTTAAGCCTTTAACACCATTTTATTATTGCACTGTCTTGTGTAATGCACGAAAGCATTTAGTGGGGTGTTTAATACGTTAATTAACTTGTATGTTGCGTGGCAAAGCTGTTGTTAAGTTATTTAGTTTAAGCTTTTGTGAAATGGTATATAAGTATTCTAATGGCTTCTATAATTAAGTAATTTCTAGTTCAATGTTCATGTTTACGTGTGCAGTATCAATAATACAGGGTGTCAAAATCAAAAAGACATTTATTCAGCTTAGGCCTTGGTAAGGCAGTTATGAACGTTAAATTGGTACATACAGTTGAATTTACCACCGGTTCGGAATACGTTTAAACTGAGAAGACTCCGGCAAGAAACTCAGCAGGGCAATTTTTTCTTTCGTGGAAGATCTGTGTCCCTACTATAACTAAGTGTCCATCCATAGTCCAGAGGTAGAGCAGTCTAGAAGCTAGCCGAATCACCCCATGTATTTTCAGTGATTTTTTGTAGTTTCGAGATATAAATATAACCTATTTTTTCATATTTTTAAATCAAAATCTGGTATTGACATGTTTGATCATTTTAGTGCCCTTAATATAGATGAATTTGAAAGTTGAATAGTGATCCTAGCGAATGCATCGAAATTTGTTCCAAAGTTTTATTTTAATTTTTTTATAACACAAACCCTAAAGTATTCTTAGTATTTAATAAGATTTTGTTAAAACAAATATTTTTTATCCAAGCTTTTTTTGTTGACTTTACTTGCATTCTCTTCCAATATACTAATATACTAATGTATACCAAATATCAAGTCAATCCGACCACCACTGGATATTGGTGAAATTCGACATGCAAGATTCCACCGGAACATACATAGTTACAAACGTACATACATTGCAAGTTAAATAAAAGCATGTAAAATAAGCCTTATAAGTGTCACTAATTAAATCACCCTCAAATAATTAGAAAACATTCAGGAGTAGAAAGTAACAATTAAATATTTTTTTGCAAACGCAACGGGTACGTCTATGATAGCGAATTATATCTACTAAGTTTACTATATATCTGATTTAGAAAAATAAATCCTACAGTCATGTATCACATCTATTCAAGTTACTGATTAAAAATGTTATAGTCAGAGTTTGGTTTAAAAACATAAAACATTGGTAAAACCTCAGAGTATATAAATACTAAAACGTAGAAACCGCGGGGCGGGGAGGCTATTAAGAAATTAATATCTCGGTAATGCTTTCACGAAAGGCTAATATTACCCCAAATTAAGTAGATATTGCAGGTTCTAAGAAACCAGATAGGTTATTGGTATCAAATATTAAGAATGATATTTAATGGATCCTTGTTATCCGATAATATAAATGAGTTATTATTATTTATAGATCGGTATTTAGTTTACCCAAACACTAACAAAGTCGTGGGTGGGAATCAAACTCATGACTTATTACGTGGCAATATCTAACCCACCACGGAAAAGAGAATACTAATAATATTTCTTTTCTCTGTGTAACCCACACAAATATGATCAGATTGAATGTAAAGAATTGTAGAGTATGAATTTACGAGTTTTCTCTATTTACGACACGCCTCTGCGAAATTAATTTCTGTAATACAAAATTAAGTGAACATTTCGCAAATGCAAAAGTAACAGTCAATTGTTTACACTAAGGATACAGAGCAGAACTGATTACTGCAATCATCTGCCCATGTTGTTTAACCGTGGTGACTAAGACAATAGTTACAGCGATAGAGCATAATGAACAGGCATTAGGCTGCTTTGCCACCAGAGATGTGCTATGCTTCGTTGCTGTGGATGCGTTTGATATCCACCAATCATATTCATTGGTGCACATAGCTTGGCACTGGTGGAAAAGGATGCGTGCTATGGATGCGTGTTATGGATGTATGCTACGGATGCGTGCTTTGGATGCGTGAGCGCCTCTCCCCACACCGCGCCGCCCTCGCCGCTTCCCTACTATCGATACATCGCTAGCTCGAGTAGTAACTTTGGTCGTCTCACACCCTTCCCAAATGGGGGGTGGGGAAGCAAAACCGGGGTCTTACGGACCCCTTAATTGCGGTGTCTGTATCGCTGCATGCCAATACGTGCAGGGCTCTGTTTTCGGCTCATAGGCTTTGTTGTGTTGCTGGCCATTTTTCAGCCAGAGGTGTAACCGAGCTGCACCACTCAGAGCGCGAGTCCTGGTATCCTGGGCGTGCCCGGTCGGCGCTCAGCGATCGAGTGGCGGCTCCTTGCTAGCTCGAGCTGTGCATCTTCCTCGCGCAGCTACTTTGCGGCGGCGCGGCGTATCTTCATAGCACATCATAACACAGCTACATAGCTTAGTATCAGTGGAAATGGTCACATAGTTTCACAGCTTAGCTATTACATCCTCGCAGCATAGCTGTATAGCACATATCTAGTGGAAAAGCAGCCTTAGCCTGCTAATTAGAACAACAACTGTCGTTATATTATATTGGTTATCGATTGTTTGATTTTAATTTATTTCTTTTTTTTCTTTCAGGTAATGATTTACTTTCTCACTGATTATATTGGAAGATAAATTATCGGTAAGTGTTTGCTTAAGGGTGATTTAAATGATTGGTGATCCTGCTAATATTTTGTCTTCGCTGATATTTTCGAATTCTAAAGAATCATGACAAATAAAAATATCTTCCAATGTTGAAATACAATTATATCTAATAATATATATCCCATTAAAATTTCTTTCATGGTCTCTTAAAACCAACAGTTATCAGGGTGGTCTCTATATTTACGATCAAATATCTTTAAGTTCGCGATTGTGAAATATTTCGAAAGTGAATAGAGTGGTTCTAATTCTGGATTCCAATAGAGAAGTTAAGGAATCTGTATCATGTAAATAATATTGAATACCGATTATATAGGTTAATGGCAGTATCGCTTAGGAGTGTGGCTGGTCTTAAAATGGGGTGAAGATATAGACCAAATGGATGTAGGTCGCATAATTATTTGTTTGTTTATTGATGAGTTTACTAGCGCTCATATTAATGTTCTTATTTTTAATCCCTTGTGCCAGAGAAGAAATACAAATAATTTATTGACTGTCATTTGTTTTTAGCTGAAAAACAGATATTGCAGTTTACTCTTTATATATTTATCCGTAAATCCTTCATTAGCTTATTTAAATCCAAAGAGATTTATTGATATAAGTAATTTATTTTCCATGCAATAATCTTTGCTGTACAGATAGCCTCCTCCGCCGCCCCAAGACCTTGTTTGATCCGATATAAAGATGGACATAATTATTTTAAGCAAGTCCTTAAACCAAAACGGAGTAAAATATACTTACGTAGATACAATTATTATCCAGAATCATGGGTCCAAAATATTCAACACCTCGCCTTATCAAATATTTACCTTTGAACTCATTGAAACAGGATATTCGGTTCAAATTAATTAATGTAACATTAGATACGCGATTATTAATTAAACGTATTTAGGGACTATGATTTTGTGCTTTACCACATTGGCATAAGTTTCAAAATATTCCAAGATGGTGCCTGTCTGCATGACTGTGACGATATATTTCAATTATTATTTATAGGCCCCTTATCTATCCCTCTTTGAATTTAATTATTTCTCGACTGTGTATTTATTAAAACTGTTGCCAAGCTTAATCTAGAATTGAATACACGTAAGTTTAGTCATACTTTCTTGCGACAACATCAACATGATACTGTATCCGAAAATAAAAACAAGGACATACACCAGAATACAATGCAGAATCATGAGCTCATGGTCAACGCGATCCTTATTAAGAAGTATTCAACGAATTATTTTAAAATAATCTTTAAGTACTTGAATACTACGTTTCATTAAATATATTTATCACAAGAGCCTACAGTCCGCGCGGAACTAGTGGGCCCTTCGGGCCGAACTGGTTCATCCTGCTATTGAAATCTCATGTGCGTTTTTATCTAAACTGGCCGGACCCTTCCAGAAGGCAACACGCATCAAAAGTCAAAAGTTCCGGTCAGTTTGGATGGGGTGCACATGAGATTTCGGTAGCAAGATGAACCGAACCAGTTCAGCCCAAACGGTCAACTGGTTCCGCGCGGACTATAGTTAATTGTTGCATGATTGACACCTACAACCTACAACCTAGATGTATTCAAGGCCAGAGTGAATAGGCTTTTTCTGGGTAAGCGTGCTACATCCTCGGCCTCGTCTTAACTCCTCATGGGGTCAGTCGAAGGTCAAACGCAAGCCCATTTAACATAAAAAAAAAAGGATAATGATATAATTGACAACTTAGTACCCTAATAAGTACCTCCTAAGATATGATGAATAGCAACCACTACATATCTTGAAAGGCTGAAATACACTCACATTTATTGGAAGTAAGATTACCTCACTATCTCAGTTCAAACTACTTTCTAGTTGAAATCTATCAGCCAGCAAAAGTGTGTTCCTGCACCTGCTGTCTGTGTAGTTTGCTTACTAAGTTAGCCCACAATATCATTTACCAAGTGACATTATACTCAATCATCCTCATCATCATCATCAGCCAGATCAGCCTATAATGTCCCACTGCTGAGCACAGGCCTCCTTTCACAAATGAGGGTGAAAGGGAAAGGGCAGATACTCTACCACGCGTGCCCACTGCGGATTGGTGAAGGTAGGCTAGTGGTCAACCTACTGTTGGAACTGGTCAAGCCGCCTAGAAGGCATCCAACTAGCTTAACGACTATCACAATTAAGTGATAACCGGGACCAACGGCTTCACGTGCCTTCCGAAGCACTGAAACGCTCGATATGAAATACCACTAGACGGTCACCCATCCAGGTACCGACCAAGACAGACGTAGCTTAATTTTGCCGATCGATTAAGACCGGCTTATCATGCTACACCACGAGCGCATCATTAACCTATAATGCCAATTATTTAGGAATCCACATAGATTTTACACTCTTATTTTATCTTAGAAAGTGAACAAAGCTTAGTCATCTAGGTACTGATGTAAATCCGGACTTACAATTTTTATAGTCTGCGTTCAGTTCAAGGTGTACTGGAAAAACAACACAGCTTTAATATTGTCTTCCAAATACAGGAAGGTTATGCAATAACGGCTTATGCAAATCAAGGGTAGACCCCGAACAGATTTTTTTTAACCCAATTTAAACAACGTCGAAAATCTTCGCTTACTTTGTAATTGTATTTACCCGATTCCGCAAAACGAGTGTTTGGAATTCCGCCCTCGCAGTGTACAGAAGCCAGTTGAATAGTATTTGTAATTGGACCGTTTTCATTAGACTTAAAGAATTTTAAGCTGTGTTATTTATGGGTAAGTACTTATGTAGGCTGAGGTTGTAACGAATTTAAAATTTTTCATTTGTAGATAGTCCCTCTCAAGGGCCATGAAATCGCAAATTAACATACTTCGTACAGTTTTGTACAGTTTTTGGGGATGAACATAATGACCTTCAAAAAGAATTTTGTGACAATAACCTCTTCGTCATATCTTTAAGTCGCCTATACCGCAAAGTCTCAAGACGAAGGTGTACAACCAGTGCGTCCTGCCTGTCATGACCTACGGAGCCGAGACATGGACACTGACGCATAGACTGGTCCAAAAATTTAAAGTCACTCAGCGAGCTATGGAAAGAGCTACGCTCGGAGTTTCTTTGAAGGATAGAATCCGCAACGAAGTCATCCGACAAAAAACCAAAGTAACCGACGTAGCTCAACGAATTAGCAAGCTGAAGTGGCAATGGGCCGGTCACATCTGCCGCAGAACCGACGGTCGATGGAGCAGACGAGTCTTAGAGTGGAGACCGCGTCTTGGCAAACGTAGTGTGGGGCGCCCGCCAGCCCGATGGACTGACGACCTCAAAAAAGTGGCCGGACTGGGCTGGATGCGGGTGGCAAGAAACCGGAAGGAGTGGCGCGCTCTGGGCGAGGCCTATGTCCAGCAGTGGACTTAAAAAAAGGCTGATGATGACAATAACCTCTATTACAATTGTAATATGAAACCAAATTTAGTAAATTATCACCAAATCAAATTAGGTCAAGCAATCTAACCGACGCATTCAAGTATGATGCCAGTTTTCAATATGACGGTTTGTCATGGATAGATTATAAACTATTGAAAATGAATACGTTATATTGTAAGCAGTATGATACAGTTCACAATTTATCGGGGAGTTTATAATCTCGCTAGGTATATTATAAGCTAACGGTTTTTACAAAAATACCGTGACATACCTACACACCACAGTTTTATATATTTTATGTTTTAGTGATAAGCGCATTAGGAAATAAGTTTAATAAAGTTATACCTATATCTACTTAACAAATTGTTAGCTTGTTTCTGTTGCTTGTCCAAATAAATAAATAAACTTTTGAATTAATCGAGACGCGCAGTATCTATAATCCTCCCCATAAACTTAGGATTTCGCTACGCTTACATCCTCCCTTTAAAATATGTGTGCCCCTTTTTACCCCATTAGGGGTCGATTTTCAAGAAACCCAAAACCACGTGTTTTATTTATTTTCTGCCAAAAGTATTAATACCGAGTTATTATTTATTAATTTCAAGTTTATCTGACAACGTGTTAGGTTACTTCCATACAAACTTTAAATAAAACCCCTAGACCCTATTTTAGGGGTAATTTTGAGAAAATAATAATAATTTTATTTATTTAGGCAAGCAATCGTGCAAAGTTTCAAGTTTATAAACGTATGGATGAATAAGATTTTTCATTCAAAAAAAAATTTCCCTTTTCAATAGTAGGGGTGGAATTTCCAAAAATCCTTTCTCAGTGGATGCCTAAGTACTTTATACAAGGAAGCTGTATGCAAAAAAATGTGTTTCTTACCCCAGCGGTTATGGCTCTGCGTTGATGAATCAGTCACTTATTCAGTCAGGTCAAATAATTATATACATAAGTAAAGATAGACTGGCATTAAAAATTTAAAAAATTATCAGCAAAAGCATCGGGATCCTTGGCGTCGACATTTCTAGCGACGTTTTGTTCCGAAGTCACTTAGAAGACAAGGTTAAGCTGGCATCCAAAAAGCTCGGAGTGCTCAACAGAGCGAGGCAGTACTTCACATCGGGGCAAAGGCTGCAACTTTACAAGTCGCAAGTCCGGCCTCATATGGAGTACTGCTGTCATCTATGGGCGGGGGCACCTGGATATCAGCTTGATCCTTTAGACTCGGTTCAACGACGTGCCATCAGAATTGTCGACGATCCCGAGCTCACAAGCGGTTTAGAGCCCCTCAGTCTGAGGAGAGACTTTGCCTCCTTATGTGTGTTCTACCGCTTGTACAACGGACGGTGTTCTGAAGAATTGTTTAAGATGATGCCCACGGCTACTTTCTACCATCGCAACTCTCGCCATCGACGGGGAGTCCATCCTCACATATTGAAACCTGAATTGTTTCGTACTGTGCGGGCTCAAAGGAGCTTCCTTCCGCGGACGCTCAGACTGTGGAATGAGCTCCCCGCCGTGGTTTTCCCAATGGAGTACAGCATGGGGTTCTTCAAAAAGGGTGTGAAGAGATTTCTGCAGGGTCGGCAACGCGCGCGTGATACCCCTGGTGTTGCAAGCGTCCATAGGCTACGGTAACCGCTTACCATCAGGCGGGCCGTATGCTTGTTTGCCACCTAAGTGGTATAAAAAAAAAAAAAAAAAAAAAAAAAATTAAAAAAATCCACCTCAGGAATTATATATAATGATAATTTGAGTAAGTACGAGTATATAACAAGCGTAAATCCACTAGAAACCGTACTGTGAACATAAAGTATCCACAAAGGTTTATTTCTTAAAAGAGAGGGTCTTTTGAAGGGATAATCTTTAATTGGATAGGGCTTCGTTGAGACGTTATTTCTTAAAATTAATCCAGTGTCAAATAACGCTTGCCTGACAACAAACTATTCCCCACAAGGTACAGGTCCTTTGTAAGCCATTTGTTTTTGTTTTTGTTTTAAAAGTGTTTACTTGAGAACACTATTTCATTAAAGTAAACGGTAATAATGGACGATGAACACGACATGGACAAGTTTATGTCAAATCAAATCAAATCAAATCAAAAATATTTATTTGTAGAATATAGGTACATACAATGGTGTTATTATAAATGAGGACCACTATATCCACACCAAAATGGCATACAAAATAAAACATAGATATTATTAAATAAACACAATCAAAACAACTATTACATTACATTTAAATACAACAATAAATAATAAAATATAATTTTTTTATGTGAGAAATCAAAAAAAGGCAAGACATTAGATATCCTGCTGAACAAATCGGGTATAATGTAGGTAGGTACCTAATATTAAATATCATTTAAAAATTCTTCTATTGCATAGTCTGTCCTTTCAATTAGAAAATTGTGGAGTTTTGTTTTGAACTCGTTAATATTAATAAGTTGACGAATTGTGTCGGGCAATTTGTTAAATATATGTGGGGCCATGCAGAATATACTACTGTGCAATAGTTTTGTCTTGTCGGTATACAAGTCTTATTATTTAATAAGAAAAAAACTTTGAAGAGTATTTAGAGTCGTTAGAGTTTGTAAAAATGTCAAACAGTATGCGCATGAGCTTCAGAGTCAATACCATGAAAAGCTCATATACGTTTGTGATCAATACTGGCTTTTAAGGAAGTGTCCGAATGTGTATAGGTAATAAGAAGATCTAGAAGTTATAGGGACATTTGAAGACAGCGAAAGTATAAACCTTCCTCATTTTAATTTAAAAATCTCTGTGTTCGAAACAAATAGTGTGAACACTAAGTCGGTTTTTTGCACATTTATTTTTATAAGCAAAAACGTGTGACCTATTTGTAAAGCCGCTTTTAAATACTTCCACTGGCATTGAGAGAATGTTGTTTTTAATATTTTCAATGTAATTTCTTCATTTAATGCTTCTGATTTACTATTTAGTTAACCTTTCTTTACTGAGAAGGTCTGTGTTAGACAATATCATAGAGGAAAACGCCCTTGAGCATAGTAATACCTACTGAGTAATTCAATTCCACAACTAGTAAGTGTTTTTGCACTGACTAATAACTAAATCAGTGAAATAGTGTGCCCCGTCTCACTCTTTCGATCACCAAATTGTAACCTTTAGTTGTGGGATGTTAAAATTTTGGATGTTATGCTCCGACTAGCTTGGTGGGTTCTGGGGCAGCAGCAGGCTATAAATGGGCGCCACGCACTTTTGGCCTAAAGTGCGAAAAGGTTGAAATAAAAAAAATAATTTTTCAAAACAGTAAGTAGGTATATTATCAACACAAAAACAAAAGAAAATAGATATTAGAATAATTACTTTGCTCTTCACTTAATTGTATTACAGTTGAATGGGTACTTAAGTTAATAACTGCTTAAGTATAACAACCTTATATAAACTTTAAATTGTAGCTAGTGGAAAATTAAAGTTAGCTTATTTCCGATGAAATTATCAATATGACATGAGTTGTTTGATATTAAGATAACATGAGTAGCGTTCACCTGATAATTTTTGTCCCTGTAGGATGACCAAGGTAGATAACCACTTTCTGTTGTTTAAATCAATTTCAATTACTCGATGTTGTTGACAAGAATAGTAGTTGTAGCATAGGATAAGCTCAGCTCTCACTCAGCCTCATGCCAGGTTGAAACACCTCAAGTCAAATTTCATCCCAAGCAAAGCGACCGAACACATGTCTGAAATATGCAGAAAAAGAAAGAAAATAAGCTTGCAATGACTGATTGTTATTGAACTAGGCCTGCACTAAAGCTTAGAAACGGATGGAAACCATAAGGAGCATTGCACATGGTGACATGACACGTGGCTTGGGTACCTATATGATACCTAAGAACATAACCAATGCAAACTTACTCGGTCGCTGAAGATACTATATTATTACTAATCCTTTCTGCAAAATACATAGGCGTAGCCTATTCTCAAATCTTTCTTCTATCTGTAACAAACAATCAAAACACCATGAGAACACTTGCATCACATTGCACAGAAGCCACTTTGAAATCTTGTTAATATGTAACAATTACAATGCTTACCAACCTGAAATAATAATGCAGATAAACAAAATGACACTATACGTCAATTAAAGTGAAAATCTCACAAAAATACTCATATAACGAGCAATTTCAAAAAGACAAATCCAGACAATCCAGTCTAGTTGAGCTCCAATCTCAAAAAAGAATAAAATGGCTTCTTCCAGTTAGTCAAGGGTCTACCTCCTCAGTAATCGATATCGATGAACATCCCATAGCAAATTTTCAATATAGGTCTAGAATATTTAAATGAAAAATACCATACTTTCAATGATTTTCCACTCAAAATTAACATACCTACTTATCATGACTTTCTAAGTTGAAAGCAACAAAAACTGAAGAAATTCAAGGTGGAATTAATCTAAATTAGACTGAAATCAGAAAAATATCGATACATCATTTACAATAATCGATGATCACATTATCGACCCGACCCCATCTTTCTGGTATAAGAAAACGTACAATTGATTGTCTCATTACAATCATTTTAACAAATTAATCACCCTATTTTTGTGCCATTTCATGTTATAATTTAAATAATAATAAATGATATTAAACAATTCATTAAAATTTCCTTTTTTAATAAATTCCTAAGCATTTCAAAGTATAAGTAATTATGTTTACTGTTTCCGGTCTAGCCATGCTACTTTTTAATGTTTCTATCCACAGAGGCAAAGGTCAACTTTGCAAACATCCTTTATCAAAATTAAGAAAATTAAGTTATAATTCTAAATTGATTGAAAATTAGTTTAATTATTTATTTAATATTTCTATAACTCAAACATTGAAAGAAATTAATTTTGAAAAGTATGTTGTATTCATATTTAATACCTTTTATTACCACGCCATCTAGCAGAGAAAATTAAAGACTAAAGCCAATATCCAATAATAACATGAAATAACACAAGATGGTGCTATGAAACGTGTATCTGAAAATGCAACGTTACAATACCTACTGACTTGAAAAAAAAAAAAAACCTTAAAAAAAAAGAATCTTAGTTGAAAGAGAAAAGACAAAACCAACCTATCTTCCCAAACAAAAAAAAACAAAAAGCGCAAGACTTCCTGCAAAAAAAAAAAAAATCCTTAGTGATTATGTATATCCAGGTACCTAGAAAAAAAAAATATTATTTAAGACAAAACACAAAAAAAAAAAAAAATACGTCATGATCTTGTTGTGTCAGCCAAAATAAAAAAAATGATATTACAAAGCAAAGAAAAAAAATCTTTCTAATTTTCCAAAATCTCTAATGAAATTGTTAACGTTAGTGTGTTAGTATTGTTAGTTTGGTTAGTGAAACAAAATGAAATAAAGCAAAAAAAAAATGTTTGTTAGTATTGTTAGTATGGTTAGTGTGTTAGTAAGAACCAATAGAAACCTAAAACGGGGACACAACAAGATCACAAACTACACTTCAAAAGAAAACGACATCTCTTTTGAAGTGTACGACAGTTTAACGACATGCCGAGGTCGGTACAACCTCGGAACCAGACTTTAATATGTCTTTAATGTGCCACCGACCCAACGGCAACTTTGACTCATAGTCCTGCAGTTCATACGTAACCGCAGAAATTTTCTTTGAGACAATACATTTTTTAAATTTAGGTGCTAGCTTCTGTGAAAAGAAATTTGAAGCATCAGACAAAGGATATTCCTTCTTCCAAACGACTTGTCCCACCACATATTCGATGCTAGTCCTATTCTTGTTATAATATACTCTACTTCTCTGATAAGCTCTTTTGAGGGAAGAGTCGACTTGCTCAAATATAGGGCGCAAATGTGACATTAAGGAAGCATATAAATCCCTATCGGTAAACTGCAGATCTTTTACCTCTATCTCTCCAGCAGGATACCAATCACCAGACAGAACGGCTTCTCTACCAAACGTCAAAAAATATGGACTATAACCAGTAACCTCATGAACTGCCGTGTTGATTGCAAACTCAATTGGACTTATATTTTCTGCCCAGTTACGGTGGTCATTACCAACCAATGATGCCATAGCAGTCACAACAACCCTATTCACTCGCTCCGCCGGATTGTTTTGAGGAGTGTACCTACAGTTATAGAATATATTTGGAATTTTGTATTTGTCTTTCAAAGACTTCATCATTTTGGATATAAATTGTGGTCCATTATCCATGATCATGCATTGTGGCACACCATGTCGCAATATAAACTGATTCTCTATTATATTTACCACAGTTTTTGCCAATGAATTTCTCATGGGAAAAAGATGAGTATATTTAGTAAAATAATCGGCTACCACCAATAAAAACTTATGTCCAGAGTAGCTACGTGGCAATGGCCCTAAAATGTCTGTTGAAATTACCTGAAAAGGCCGTTGAACTTTCTTACGATTTTGCATTAGCCCTGGTGATGATACATTTGTACTTTTGTATGATAAACAAATTTGACAATTCCTAACATACCTATTGACGTCACCTAACATTTTAGGCCAAAAATAGCTTTGAGATAACCTTTTGAATGTTTTATAAACTCCCAAGTGTGCAGAATCAGGCCTGTCATGGCACTGTTTCAACACATCATTTCTGAACTCCTCGGGAATTACTAGTTTCCATTCACAATCGGCCGCCAATGGATTGGAGTTTCTAACAATTTTATATAACCTTTCTCCTGTCACTCGCCAGTCCGGAAATTTGCCTGGATTACCCAAAACTTTTTTATACATATTGGTAGTCCAGACATCATTAGACGTAGCAATTGGGAAGTCTACTAAAACATCAACAGGCGCACGTGACAACGCGTCTGCCGCCGCATTCTCGGAGCCCTTACGGTATTCTACGATGAAGTTATATTGAGAAAGCCTAATGGCCCATCGTGCCAACCTACCTGTGGGTGATTTCAAATTGACTAACCATTTTAAACTACTGTGATCAGTATACACTTTGGTCTGAAAAGGTGAGCCATCAATATATCCTTTGAATTTTTCTAAAGCAAACAACAATGCATACAACTCTTTCTCCGTCGTAGAATAATTTACCTCACTTTTTGAGAGTGTTCTACTCGCGAAAGCTACTGGGTGTTCCATATCCTCATCATCCACCTGTGACAGTATACAACCAAGTCCTACATCTGAGGCATCCGTACTGATCATAAAAGGTCTATCAAATTTTGGAACACTTAGGACGGGTGCGGAAACAAGAAGAGATTTCACCTCCTTAATAGCCCTGTCTGCCTCGACATCAAAAACAAATTTGTCTCCCTTTTTAAGCTTTTTCGTCAACCTTATAATTGGGGATACGATGGTGGAAAAATTGTCAATGAAGCGTCGGTACCATGAAATCATTCCCAAAAATCTCCTCACTTCCTTTTGGGTGGTTGGGTTTGGAAACTCTACAATTGAACGCACCTTATCTTCATCAGTACGCAAACCCTGCCTATCCACCACATAACCCAAAAACTTGAGTGATGCTCTACAAAATACAGACTTTTCAAGGTTTATAGTGAGACCAGCGTCGTTCAGCCTATGGAAAACCTTATTGAGGAGCTCCATATGACAGGAAAATGAATCCGAAATCAAAATCACATCGTCCACATAATAAAAGACATTATTTGCAAATTCAGGTCCAAATACTTTATCCATCAATCTCGTCATTCTAGCTGTAGCATTAACAAGACCAAAGGGCATTCTACAAAATTGAAATGAGCCCATTCCTGGGACTGAAAAACTAGTCTTTTCACGGGAGGATTTATGTAGATTAATTTGAAAAAAAGCACTTTTGAGATCCAGTGACGTCATGAATTTGGCATTATTGAGCGAATCTAGAATTTCTTGAACCCTAGGCATAGGGTAAGAGTCAACCTTGGTAACACTATTTAGTTTTCTACTATCCAAACAAAGTCTAAGCTCACCATTTGCCTTGGGAACTAGAAGAATGGGACTATTCCATGGAGAAATGGATTTTTCAATAATGTTCAATTCTAACATGTTGTTTATTTCTTTGTTTACATATTTCCTATGATGAAAAGGTATAGGGTAGTATTTTTGTCTAATAGGAGCACTATCCCCAGTCTCTATAATATGTTCTTCGAGGTCAGTAAATCCTAATTTCTTTTCTGTTGCAGCTATGTCCTGGAACCTACCAATCACCACATCTAGTTCCTGTTTTTGTCCTAATGACAAATCCTTAATTTCATGCAAATGTATCACATCATTTTTAATTATATTCATTGATTTCTTACAAGACATCTTTCCCACATCATTGAAAATGTCTCGGCAGAGATCAAACTTTTTCAAAAAATCAACGCCTAGGATAATAGGTACATTTATATCCCTGCATATATAGAAATAAATTTCGCTAACCCTATCGGCATACTTAATGGGAAGAATCACCTTACCCAAAACGTTCAATTTCGCATTGTTCCCAACTGCTACAGAGTTATCACTATTTTCCAACACAATATTGCAATGACGTTTTTTCAAGATTTCAAAAGCATTCCTACTCATCACCGACACAGAAGCACCACTGTCAGCTAAAGCGTAACATTCAAGTCCTGAAATATCTATAATAATATAAGGCCTAGGATCCTGGTCATTTTTACTAAATAATGGCGATATATTGTCCTTATTAGAGTATGACTTTATAAAATCTAACCACAATTTCCATTCTCGGTCAGAGGTAAAAGAAACATTAGACGAGGAATTTACCACTGACCTATTTACTCGTTTTTTGAACAATCACACTCTGAAGTAATTACTCCTGGTTTCTTACATTTGAAACAATGTTTTCCTACATATACCTGGCATCTGAAATATGGATGATCACCATCGCATTTAAAACATTTAATCGCACCAATCAAGTTAGCCCTACCAGTAGGTGTGTAAGGTTTGGATATTTTACCTTTGCATACATCTGGTATGATAGAAGCATCACCTGGATTAAGAAAACCCCGAGCGTCACACTTGTGTTTCGCAAGGTCTAGTTTAGCACAAATGTTCTTTAAATCTTTAATTGAATTCACCTCAACTAAAGCTAGCCTAGAAATGAAGAATGGGTTCATATTTGTAGTGATAATTTCCAACTGATCTGCTTCACATAGCTTTGATGAGAGCCTAGAAAATAAGTTTTGCATAATATTTATGTATGTTTTGATGTTTTCATCTTTACCTTGTAACCTTGATTTTATTTGGTTGAGTAAGGAACGTTCAAAATCTACTGGCAAGAACTCACTCTTGAGTAGATCTACAAATTGAGAGTAAGAAAATATCTCAGCACAATTATTACGAAACCACAACAATGCTTCCCCACTTAAAAGATGTGCAATATTTTTAAGGAGTTCAGAATCTGAGATCCCAGACGAAATTTTATAATCATTCAATGCAAATAAGAAATCATGAAGTGGAGTTCTACCATCAAATGAAATTTTCCACTTAAAAACTTGTGATCCATATTTACCACCATTATTAACAATCGGTAGAACCTCTGTCGACTGTTGACTCACAGTAGGGGCAGCCACTCTGTCTGAATTAGTGTTACAAGAAATAACCTGAAACGCTTTCTGAGTCTTAACAATAAGATCAGTCTTCCACGCCTGCAGCTCTGGATCAAAGACCACCAGCTTATCCAGTCTCCACAGTATGTTATGTAGCCTAGCACAGCATTTACGTTTGCAGAGCGAGGAGGAGTGATCACGTGATAAAAGTTTATTTAATTTACCATCACAAAGTGTCAGTTCAGTATCAGGTACTAGAGATGACACAAAAGTTACCGCTTTGTCTTTAACACATTCATTTTTATTAATTCTGAGGAATTTTCTGAGATCGTCCACGGTTGAGTCATCCTTCAGTTCAAAACCCCTACTTTTAATTTCAAATATTAAATCTTCCTTAGCTAAATAATCTATATCTATATTTAACGCCATTTTGTATTTGAACAACAAATAAACTAAACACACTTGTTGACACAGCTATTGTCAACTTTTCACAATATAAAATATTGATAAACACTGTTATTGAGAGTATTCCTAATAATTATTACTAAATAATAAGCAAAGAGCAAAGTAACAATAGTAAAGCCTGAGATTTACTGAGCCCCGCCCGTTGAAGCGCCAAATGTAACCTTTAGTTGTGGGATGTTAAAATTTTGGATGTTATGCTCCGACTAGCTTGGTGGGTTCTGGGGCAGCAGCAGGCTATAAATGGGCGCCACGCACTTTTGGCCTAAAGTGCGAAAAGGTTGAAATAAAAAAAATAATTTTTCAAAACAGTAAGTAGGTATATTATCAACACAAAAACAAAAGAAAATAGATATTAGAATAATTACTTTGCTCTTCACTTAATTGTATTACAGTTGAATGGGTACTTAAGTTAATAACTGCTTAAGTATAACAACCTTATATAAACTTTAAATTGTAGCTAGTGGAAAATTAAAGTTAGCTTATTTCCGATGAAATTATCAATATGACATGAGTTGTTTGATATTAAGATAACATGAGTAGCGTTCACCTGATAATTTTTGTCCCTGTAGGATGACCAAGGTAGATAACCACTTTCTGTTGTTTAAATCAATTTCAATTACTCGATGTTGTTGACAAGAATAGTAGTTGTAGCATAGGATAAGCTCAGCTCTCACTCAGCCTCATGCCAGGTTGAAACACCTCAAGTCAAATTTCATCCCAAGCAAAGCGACCGAACACATGTCTGAAATATGCAGAAAAAGAAAGAAAATAAGCTTGCAATGACTGATTGTTATTGAACTAGGCCTGCACTAAAGCTTAGAAACGGATGGAAACCATAAGGAGCATTGCACATGGTGACATGACACGTGGCTTGGGTACCTATATGATACCTAAGAACATAACCAATGCAAACTTACTCGGTCGCTGAAGATACTATATTATTACTAATCCTTTCTGCAAAATACATAGGCGTAGCCTATTCTCAAATCTTTCTTCTATCTGTAACAAACAATCAAAACACCATGAGAACACTTGCATCACATTGCACAGAAGCCACTTTGAAATCTTGTTAATATGTAACAATTACAATGCTTACCAACCTGAAATAATAATGCAGATAAACAAAATGACACTATACGTCAATTAAAGTGAAAATCTCACAAAAATACTCATATAACGAGCAATTTCAAAAAGACAAATCCAGACAATCCAGTCTAGTTGAGCTCCAATCTCAAAAAAGAATAAAATGGCTTCTTCCAGTTAGTCAAGGGTCTACCTCCTCAGTAATCGATATCGATGAACATCCCATAGCAAATTTTCAATATAGGTCTAGAATATTTAAATGAAAAATACCATACTTTCAATGATTTTCCACTCAAAATTAACATACCTACTTATCATGACTTTCTAAGTTGAAAGCAACAAAAACTGAAGAAATTCAAGGTGGAATTAATCTAAATTAGACTGAAATCAGAAAAATATCGATACATCATTTACAATAATCGATGATCACATTATCGACCCGACCCCATCTTTCTGGTATAAGAAAACGTACAATTGATTGTCTCATTACAATCATTTTAACAAATTAATCACCCTATTTTTGTGCCATTTCATGTTATAATTTAAATAATAATAAATGATATTAAACAATTCATTAAAATTTCCTTTTTTAATAAATTCCTAAGCATTTCAAAGTATAAGTAATTATGTTTACTGTTTCCGGTCTAGCCATGCTACTTTTTAATGTTTCTATCCACAGAGGCAAAGGTCAACTTTGCAAACATCCTTTATCAAAATTAAGAAAATTAAGTTATAATTCTAAATTGATTGAAAATTAGTTTAATTATTTATTTAATATTTCTATAACTCAAACATTGAAAGAAATTAATTTTGAAAAGTATGTTGTATTCATATTTAATACCTTTTATTACCACGCCATCTAGCAGAGAAAATTAAAGACTAAAGCCAATATCCAATAATAACATGAAATAACACAAGATGGTGCTATGAAACGTGTATCTGAAAATGCAACGTTACAAAATGTCACCCACCTGTCAGATAAAGACTTCGGAAATTTAGCTAATCGACGTTTGATAACTTCATTATGAATAAGGGGGTTGATGTTTAGTGTGTCCTTGACTTAGATAATCAGAGCACAGATATTCTTAACGTCCCAATCGCATTGTTTGGCGGAATAAATAAAAAAAAAATGAACGTCATCGCGCTTCTTTCGGTTAATTGTTCGACGTTTCAACATGATCAGTAATGATGTAGCCATAACTGGTAAGCACACAATGGTCTGAAGTGAATTGGCTCTTATTGGAACTTACTGGTAGGTGCTTTTCGGGATGGCCGCCATTCAGGCGAGTACTGCAAAATACCGTACTAAGGTTTCCTTTACCGGAAGCTCAAGCGCATTGTAGGATTTTAGCCCACTACCTTTGTCACGGCTTTTGACTTCATTCTCATGCTATAATCGCTTAAATTTACTTAACAAAGCGATACCATTGGCGGTTTAAAACACATCTATCGCTTCGCATATTTGGTATAGAGTCCTCTAAAAAGTCTAGTCTTTTATAGCCTTTACCTAGCTCGTCGCATTAAATATTCATTACGTTACATTTAATTTCTTTATTTGTAATGGGAATGTTATGTTTGTTCAACTGTAGGTACTATACTTTTTGTATTCATATAGCGTTACTTTTGTCTACTTGAGGTATGAAAGAAACTACATAATAGTTAGTATTCAATTATGTAGCTCGGCTAGCTCCTAATTGTATTTTCCCCAGATATTGTTCACGTAAATCTATTAGCCGGAATTATATTACGCATTGGAATAAATCTTATTTCATGTTATACGATACGAGAATTTATTAGGGTTCCTGGAATGAAGCAAAACTATAGTAATATCTTGACATTGTGAAAACAATATATAGCTACAGCAAAAAGCGACGAGCGCGGTGCGGATGAGACGCAAGTGGAAGTGGCTTATATGGAACTGGTACTCACTCATGGATCGATTGCACTTTTAATGGTTTTGATGATAGAATAGTGAGTTTCTGTGCATGGAACTGGACAGCCGCAACTTTACATCGAAAGAGCCGCATGCGGCTTACGAGTCGCCTTAATAATATTATAAATGCGAATGTGTTTGTTACGCTTTCATGTTTCAACTATTCAACCGATCACGATGAAATTTGGTACGCAGATAGCCTATGGTATGAGGAAGGACATAGGCTACTTTTTATCCTGGGACGCGGATGTAACCGCAGGGGACAGCTAGTATTTGTAGGGACATCTATAAGCCATCTATCAGTTACACTGAGAAGAAACACAGAAAGATAGATGGCGCCACAACATCTTGCATCGAAATAGGGATAAAAATGTGCCAAAATTATGTGAAAAGTCCTCTACTTGCCAAAGAAAGTTGAATCAAAATAGGTTCAGCCGTGTAGGGGATCGCGACGCGAGTGACAATACGGGACGGAAATTTATATGTGTAGGTAATAATTGTAACGATTCATTATCATTGACCAATAACTATAAGTTGTCCGTAATGTCATTAATCGACTTATATCGTTACGCGAGCTCTATTGACGGATATTGATAATGCTTATCATTTATCTGTTAATCCACAATTATTGCGAAAGATATGTTGGTTCTATGTGTGATGTTAGTTTATCTATAATGCAGTATTAATCGCTTATGATATTAGTTAGTTACCATTAGGTACTACTATGCATACATGCATTATGCATTGACTACACTAGACTAAGCCCCTTACTCATAAAAAGCTATTTAACTAATATACTGATTAAATGGTCACGTAAATAATGTCACATTGGCAATGACAATAAAGTAACCTTATTTACGTGACCATAAGGCCGTATTTAGTTAATATATACGTATACTTATCTTTATGTGCCCTACACATTCTCAACCGTACAATTACACACAAACACACCCCCACATCACACACCCCTCAGATTCGTTGTTTTTTCTTTTGTTTGGTTTTACCTATTGTATAAGTTGCGTTTAAATTGTAAATTGCGTTTAAAAATTCCAGAGGGTTTTCTTTTTTAATTAACTTTTTTTAATTTGTTTTGATAGCTAACTTCGATGTATGATATTAATTAGTAATTTGTGTAACCCTTTCTTGGCCTTAATGTAAATACCAATTGTATTGAATTTGTGTTTTAAGTACGCTGTTGGATTACCTAATAAAAATAAATAAAATAAAATAATTTTACTTAGCTTTTATAATTGCTGATAGAAACGCTATGGCAGGATATTTTTCCTTTGTTATACATTATGGTTTAAAATCATGCCTTTTACTAAAATCTCTCGTTTAAAATATCTCTGTGTTTAAATCGAATCGATCATTAATGAATCTTGCGCTGCCGACCTTGCAAAAACTATCTTTCACACCCAGAAGTGTTTCCAAAAGGGATTGAGAGAAACTGCTGTTTTTTTATTACACGACAAAATTGGTAAACAAGCATACATCCCGCTTGATGGTGAGCGGTTACCGTAGCCATATGGACGCTTGTAACACACGAGGCATCACTCATGCCGACCCTACCCCCTCCCCAATGAGCTCTGGCGACCTTACTCACGCGCAGGAACACAACAAAAAGTTGTTTGGCTGCGGTATTCTGTAAGGTCCTCCAACTTAGCTCACCAGTCAAGCTGCTCTTTGAGCGAACTGAGCGCCGGTCCCAACACATTGCCCGCTCCCCAACGAGCTCTGGCGACCTTTCACCGCATAACATATAGATAACAGATATCATTGCATAATATTATTACGCAGTGGGTTGTTCTATTTACATAATATACAAATAATTCAATTTGCTTAGACGATAGCAATTGCATTGCCAATAACTATCTCTATATCTATCGGTGTCATTGGCGCCGTCTCGACGGAGTGTAGGCCTTCTTGGCCTCACACCATAATTTGAGGCATTTTAGGGAAAATTATAGCCTATTATTTCCTTTCGGATTTGCAATATGTTTTTCTTAGCTTATCCTAAAGGTTAAACTAGTTAACTAGTAACTTTTGGAATAAGTAGAGCTCGGTATTTTTTTATATTACTCAAGTAACAAACAAGCATACGATACGGCCCTCCTGATGGTAAGCGGTTAACGTAGCCTATGGACGATTGCAACACCAGGGGCATCACTCAAGCGTTGCTGACCCTTCATAAATCTCTTCACAACCTTCTTGAAGAACCCATTCCACAATCTGAGCATCCGCGGCAGGAAGTTTCTTTGAAACCGCACATTGCGGATCCATTATTTGCAAATTGGCATCCCCTTGTCTTTCTTTCTTTTAGCGATTTTAAAGTAGTGCGTTAGCGAACTCTGCATCCAATGCAAAAAAAGAATTATGAAAATCTCGCTTTGTAGAAAATATATTTGGATGGTTAGTAAGCTGCCAAAAATGTAAGTACCATAAATTAAAGTGAGATAAACCAAAACTATTCCTTTATTTGCAAATGTCGTATGAAAAGTGCTTACTGTTTAAAAACATCTAAAAAATCTAACAAGCACTAGGAAAACTTTTACGGCCAACATCAAATGTTGGTTTATGGCACCCACAGCCAACAGAAGACATAAAATTATACAAATAACTGTTCCTGTATCTATAAAACTTATATTTTTATGTCAATTCTGAATATTCGTGGTTACGCACTAAATGGAAAATTTTATCTGTATTATTACATTTTTATGATTTGTATTGACCTGATTTTTTCTTTCTGTGCCGGAATTGCGAAACTGTTAGATGCATGATTTGTTCAGGAATTAAAATTACTATGATACTACATTGTTACATTGATTGATTTTGATTGATTACCTCAGAGTCTGAAGACAAAGGTCTTCAATCAGTGCGTGTTGCCAGTGATGACATACGGGACAGAGACGTGGTCTTTTACTGCTGGCCGCATACTTACATAAGCTCAGAGTCACTTAGCGAGCTATGGAACGAGCTATGCTCGGAATTTCTCTACGAGACATGGTCCGAAACGAGGACATTCGTAGGAGAACAAAAATTACCGATATAGCTCGTAGACTCAGTAAGCTGAAGTGGCAATGGGCAGGCCACATCGCTCGGCGGACCGATAACTGATGGGGAAGGAAGGTTCTCGAGTGGCGACCACGTACTGGAAAGCGCCGTGTGGGACGACCACCCACCAGGTGGACCGATGACTTGGTCAGAGTCGCTGGGCTCCGTTGGATGCAAGCGGCCCAAAACCGCTCCAAGTGGAAGTTAATGGGAGAGGCCTATGTTCAGCAGTAGACATCCTTAGGCTGATATGATGACATTGATTGTAGTTATGAAATTGACGGACCAGCTGGCGCGGTTGGTTAAGACTCTGGTTAAGATTCCACCTAACGCGCCGCAGGTCGTGGGTTCGATTCCCACACAGGAAATGCGTTTGTGTGCATGAACATGTCTGTATGTCCTGAGTCCGGGTGTAATTATGTATATTAAGTATGTATTTACAAACAAAAAGTAGTATATGTATTATATCAGTTATCTGGTTTCCATAGTACAGTCTATTAATAGACTGTGGTACAAGCTCTGCTTAGTTTGGGATCAGATGACCGTGTGTGAGGAATGTCCCAGGATATTGTAGTTTGCGATTACTAGGAAAGCTGACTAGCGGTAGATGTTTTTAAATAAATTAGACCTTTGCTTCTCGTATGTCTGCGGATATTTTTCTGAGAATCATAATAATCATAATATTATAATGCTATGTGTGCTAGTCTTCAATTTCGGAAAACAAAAGCATACATAAATAGCTAAGAGAAATAATTTCATAATTTACACTTGACGATAGACAGACACTGTATTAAATTGGCAGATATTACCTTTACTTTAGATAGATGTTGAAAATTTGTTCGTGAGATAAAATTATCTGCAAGAATTCTTCCAATTATAAAGGTAAACTCTTAATCCACTGATGACTTTATCAATGTAAGCAAAAACATCAGACCCGAGAAAACGGAAAGTTTGTTTGTAAAGTCTTTGAAATTAGTACAGATTTTCACGAAATTCCCATCGGATTGGGAATAAGCCGTCTGCAAATTAGCTGAACGGATGCCCCATTCATTACAGCGAACTTTTAAAATAATGTTTGAAATATTATTTATTTTAAAAGAGGTTAACCAGTGGAAAGTGATGATTACAATGATCATTTATTGCTGATTTATTATGGACACAGAGAATAAATGTACCATGTAAATGTAATGTATCATGTTTAATCAAAATTTTGCATTCAAAATGAGGAGCGCATCTCCTAAGGAATGAGAAATTATCATCAACGCGAATACACGTTCGGTTTCTTGTAACTGTCATATAATTGAATACAATCTGAATTTTTAACCGACTTAAAAAAAAAGAGGTTCTCGATTCGGATGTTTTTTTTTTATGTTTGTTACCTCATCATAACTCCGTCATTTATTAACGGATTTGGAATTTTTTTTTTGTCTGGAAGGGTAGAGTTCCCGTTGGGTCCATTGTTATCTGATCAGAATTTGATTACTTCTTAGTGTACTTTGAAGTCGGTTTAAGTTTTTTTGTAAAGCAGTCTAATTATATTCCTAGTCCCTAGATGTTAAAACTCATCTGCTACTGCATTCCAGAAAACTAAACTTTTATGCCCGAAATTAATATTCGATGTATCCTTGATTTTGAGATTGTGATTGATATTTGCAATACATTTCTTACAAATAGTGTCAATATATCAATCCACAATTTTAAAATAAAGGATAGATCGAATATTAATTTGGGGCGTTAGACTAGTTTCCAAGATGCCGCAGACTTCTCACCTGACTGCTTAGAGACAACGAGTATAGTAAATTGAGTTTGCGACCTTGCAAAGTCACCCCTCTGAACGTGAATATAATGGCAATAAGGGGTGTCGGGACATGGGCTAAAACAAGTCTAATTTTAGGCAGGCTTTAAAGCTAGGGCAGCATGACTAGACAGCCAGACGTGCACAATCTTAGAAACTATTTAGTCTGAGAACTTAGATTATGACTACGTCCATTAAACTTCACTTATGTTCGCTAATGAATTTGTAAAGACACTGAGTTGCGCATTATTATTCTATGTAAATAATTGGACTGTTTAAAAAAAAACTTAAACCGACTTCAAAGTACACTAAGACGTACTCAAATCCTGATCTGATGACAATGGGACAAAAAAAACAAAAGACAAAAAATCCATTTTCCAAATCGGTTAATAAATGACGGAGTTATGAGGTAACAAACATAAAAAAAAAAAAAAAAAACATACAACCGAATTGAGAACCTCTTCCTTTTTTTGAAGTCGATTAAATATTAGACATGCATAGTTCTCATGTGGAAACCATTTAAGAAAACATATATACTTAATTCCTCTGGGTCTATCAAACACATCGTGGTGTTCTTATAATTATTTCATTCTATCTTAAATAAATTAAAGAGAAAATAAAATGAAATAAGAGGAAAATATTATACTATACGCGTAATGCTATTTGTAAAGTCATCCAAAAAGATAACAGGATAATTTGGCTACAATTTTCTAACAAAATGTCCTTGTCACATAATGCCTTTGAAACGTAATCTCCAAACTTGACATTATTAAACAAGATGGCACTTACAGTGATTGGCATTTTAGCACCCAAGATATTGATGACGAGTCTTAAATCACTGTATAGTCAACCAAAAACAAATAGGCTTTTAGAAACTCCCCTCAAATATCAGCTTTCTGTCCCGTTATTAATACTCTATGAAATATCTTCAAAATACTCGAGCAATCCCTTTCACCAAAGACGGTCATTAAAGTACTACGTGTAGGAATTTATCGACAGGAAGGCAGTTGAAAATTTCAGCGTAATCCTTGATATTTCATTACGGTTACCAAGTTCGAACCATACCTTTTCTAAACCAGTTGGGAACTAAGTTCTTAGAATTGAGTTAGTGTATAGCATTGTATCTAAGTTATAAGTACTTAACTATTGTGGTATCTAGTAGGCTTTAGAAAGGTAAGGAATAAACCACTGTGAATAGCTCAAGATAGCGAACACTATAGCTGCTCTCAAGTGAATTGCCGCAACACACAGGCACTGCTTGGCAAAATTACGAAGGTAAATGACACGGGTAAGTTGCGGGCAAGGTTAGCTATTTTCGGTCCATACAAGTCTGAATGAAACCGGTGGTACCGTAAATACTATAGCCTGCTAAAGCGGTTGTGTCAGCGGGCTAATGTATCTTGTTACGTAAAAACATACCTATTTATGTTTTTTTGGTAAACTAGCATTTTAAGGTAACATCATATAATCTTGTTAATAAATGTCAATTTAAATATATATGTTATTTAGTAGTTAGGGCGACAAAGAAATAAATCTTCGTGAAGCTGACAAAGCAAAACCACGCAAAATGGTATCACTGTTACATAGCTGAAGAGGCCATAAAAGTGATTAAGTACCTCTATGATTTTTACTTGCAATGTTCTACGGATATGAACATTCTTCTAACTTTATTCTCGCATTCCTATAAATTACTATTATTTCCAGATTTAGAGTACCTTGCTGTTCATGAATCACTCCTATAAAACGTTATAAATGTCTCCGAAGTAGTTTTGTGGTAGTGCACTTGTATATGGGGAATACGTTTTAGTCAGGATTAATGTTACGGTTCCCATATCTTAAGTTCTAGGATTTCATTTAAATCCAGATTCACTTCGAATTGAACTAAGATTTACTATAGCAGCCTCAGTGTCTTTCGGAGAGTTATAGGCTCACTCTGTGTTCTACCGTCCGTATAATAGGGAGTGTTCTCAAGAACTTTTTGACCTGGTGCCATCATCACCTTTCTGCCATCGCACTGCTCGCCGGCAATGTGTAGTTTATCCTCACATCCTCGAGCCTTCTCCATACGACGTTTCAGTCGGAAGTTCCTACTACGGACCACTCGTGATTTCATTTAAATCCAGATTAACTTCGAATTGAACTAAGATTTACTGTAGCAGCCTCAGTGTCTTTCGGAGAGTTATAGGCTCACTCTGTGTTTTACCGTCTGTATAATGGGGATTGTTCTCAAGATCTTTTTGACCTGGTGCCATCATCACTTTTCTACCATTGCACTGCTCGCCGGCAATGTGGAGTTCATCTTCACATCCTCGAGCCTTCTCCACACAACGTTTCAGTCGGAAGTTCCTACTGCGGACCATTAGTTTGTGGAATTAGCTCCCCATTACGGTTTTCTACACAGGGCTACGATATGGGGTTTTTCAATAAAGGCGTAAAAAGAGCTCTTCCTCTTCAAGGTCGGCAACGCATTTGCAATCCCCCTGGCATTGCAAATGTCTATAGACGGCGGTGAGCTCTTACCATCAGGAGCCCGACTGCCTGCTTGTCAACCAAGCATTAGCTGACCCCCGCGGTTTTACACGCATACGGATTTTTTTATTGCGTGGAATCACACAATAAACCTTATTTACTCCTTATGACATTAGATATCTGCTAGTGAAAGTTCTGTCAAAATCGATCCAGTGGTGATTAACTGAAACAAACAGACAGACAGCCAACATATTTAAAATTAGATTTATGGTAGTTTAAGTACCGTATATACTTTCATATGCATTTAGTAAAAAGCTGTTATTTTAACATTAAAAACAGTAACTTTTTTATTTGATAGATATAGACAGTGATTATTTAATATCTTTTGCAAAGCCTTCTTTGTAGTTCCATTAATTTGATATATTTTGAGGCTGGACATACTTTTATTACCATATCTGAAATGGTTGCTTCAACTGCTTTGCGAACTATATAAATAATTCAACCTGTCAACCCTAACTCTTTGTTTATAATCAACCTGTAACCCTTCGACCCTAAATAATTGGGCATTCCTATGTAAGGGATGCCCATTTTCCCAATTATTTTAACAAGGTCCTCCGCTGTTTGGTTGACAAGTGACGATGTATGTTTGGGCAAAGCGTGACCAATCACTCATAAAAGGTTTCACATGGTATCATTGATCCGTGTCTGATGATGTGTTGACCGTTTATCTATGGTTATTAAAGTCATGGTTTGGTTAGATGAATCATTAGGTACTTGTATGAGGACATATGATTGTTATTATTTAATGATCAGATATTTTAACTTTTTTAGGGTTCCGTAGCCAAATGGCAAAAAACGGAACCCTTATAGATTCGTCATGTCTGTCTGTCTGTCCGTCCGTATGTCACAGCCACTTTTTTCCGAAAGTATAAGAACTACAATGTTGAAACTTGGTGAGTAGATGTATTCTGCGAACCGCATTAAGATTTTCACAATAGAAAAAAGTAGTAGGGTTTCTATGGATAGGTCTTCAAAAATGATATTGAGGTTTCTAATATAATTTTTTTCTAAACTGAATAGTTTGCGCGAGAGACACTTCCAAAGTGGTAAAATGTGTGGCCCCCCCCTGTAACTTCTAAAATAAGAGAATGATAAAACCAAAAACAATATATGATGTACATTACGATGCAAACTTCCACCGAAAATTGGTTTGAACTAGATCTAGTAAGTAGTTTTTTTTTATACGTCATAAATTGAAATTCATATCAAATACTCAGGTCTATACTAGCATTTACATATAATACCTACAGGTTTGTACGGAACCCTCGGTGCGCGAGTCAGACTCGCACTTGGCCGGTTTTTTATTGTAGTTCTATTTTTTATTGGGCGGGTCTGACTCACTCTTGACATGTTTTTAACTCTTATATGACTTGACTTGGTGTATGTCATCTTGTCGGTATTACACGTCAATACCCATACATACTTTTCCCCTATTCTTATCTATATTGTTATATCTTCTTATATATAAAATTCTACTGTACGTGTGTATGTCACTGAATTCCTAATAAACGGCTGGACCGATTTGAATGAAATTTCAACAAATCAGCCCGGCAGATGGCGCTGCAGTCGGTATCTAGATTATATTATCGACTGCAGCGCCATCTGCCGGGCTGATTTGTGTAAGTAAACTATCCAGGGCGTCACCCAAACGCATACAAAAAAAAACATTCCAATCGGTCCAGCCGTTTAGGAGGAGTTCAGTGACAAACACACGTACATTTGTTTTTTTTGTATGCGTGTGGGTGACGCCCTGGATGGTTTAGATAGGGTAGGGTAGCACCACAGGGTAGGGTAGCACCACGCGAACGAAGTCGCGCCTGGCAGCTAGTTTTATGTAAATTACTTTTATTAATTCATCTTAATTAAAAAGTTTCTCTGTCATTTTTAATTAGCTAAATGCTAACTGCCTTTTGTTGATACGTGAACAATAAAAAATAAATAAGATTACCTTTGTAGCATCCAATAATACCTAGGCCATAAACAATTCCTGTTATCAGTCGGTCCGAAATGTATTAGACCGCAAGTATCGAAAAGGGAATATTTCTGTTTGACTCAATACGGTTTGCTATAGGTAAATAAGTCCGTAACATTCATTTGAAAAAGTAATTACCATATTCATTATGCAAACAATGAAAGATAAATATTGTAATACTGAAGCTTTATTAGTCTTCGATTGTATTGTATTGAATTATTTTCTTTAATAAATCGGTTTATATAGTTGTGAATTGGCATGTTTTGTGTGAGCATTTGGTTATTAAAATGGGATAAGTACAAATCAATATTCTGGTTATTCTCAAAATAATAGTAATCAAATCTTTATTTATTATTGCCATTGCACAAAGCATTTAGTTTGATAAGCTCACGAGTACAGATGCTTTGTTCGATATGAATTTAGAATTTAGTTGACCATTTGATGTGGTCCGTTTGTGTCCTTTACCAACCCAATAACTACACAACACAACACACATCTATTTATATATTATATTAAATGTATTATTGTTATATTCGCTTATGTAATTTAATTGAACGCCTTTTTTCTCTTTATTTATATTTCTTAAAGGTGACCCTTCAAGGGTGGGGGAAATGTTACCGCCGTCCTTTAAATTTGGTTATTAAAGGACGGCGGTAACATTTCCCCCACCCTTGAAGGGTCACCTTTAAGAAATATAAATAAAGAGAAAAAAGGCGTTCAATTAAATTACATAAGCGAATATAACAATAATACATTTAATATAATATATAAATAGATGTGTGTTGTGTTGTGTAGTTATTGGGTTGGTAAAGGACACAAACGGACCACTGGTCTGACGATTGTACCCCTTGCCGTCTTTACCGTCGCGACACGAATTACATTGTCCTTGGAAGGGTGAACCTTATCAATCACTCCCAAAGGCCACGAAAGTGTAGGCGAATTATCGTTAATAATTATGACTACTGTACCAACTGCTATTGGAACAGAAGACTGAGTCCATTTCTGTCGCACCTGCAATTGATGCAAGTATTCAGTTCTCCAGCGACGCCAGAAAGACTGTACCAGCTTGTCCAAAAGTGAGTGTCGCTGGAGTAAGTTAATAGGCGTAGATTCTACATCAGTCGCAGGTAGGGATCGTAGTGGCATTGTATTCAAAAAATGCGCAGGAGTCAGTGCGGTAGGTTCGGCGGGATCGGAACTAAGCACGGTGAGAGGGCGCGAATTAAGTAAACACTCTATTTGAGAGAGTATAGTAATAAGCTCCTCATACGCGAGAGTTTGCTGTCCGATGACTTTAAACAGATGATTTTTTACACATTTCACCATGCTTTCCCAACATCCACCGAAATGCGGGGCGGCGGGCGCTATAAACTTGAACTCAATACGATTTTCTAACAGTTCTTCTTGTAGACGCGAACGATACTCTTTGGTAATAAAATCGTATAAGTCACGTAAATAAGAACGCGCGCCGACAAAATTTGTTCCATGATCGGAGTAAAGACACTTCACAGGACCACGTCGCGAAAGGAACCGCTTTAAGGCGGCGAGAAAGCTCACAGTAGTGAGATCCGTGGCCACTTCAATGTGAAGTGCACGCGTAGTAAGGCATGTAAATATACATATATAAGCCTTGCGAGATTTAACACCGCGGGCGCGAATAGGCGTATAAGCTATAGGACCAGCGTAATCACAGCCAGTATGAGTGAAAGCCTTATCAGTTTGCGTTACTCTTTGCTTAGGTAAATCAGCCATGAGCGGAAACTGTGGCCGAGGCTTCGATTTAAAGCAAATATTACATTTGTTTATTCTAGACCGAATAATACGTCTAGCAGACAAGATCCAAAATCGTTGTCTTATCAACGACATAAGTAATTCCGGTCCAGCATGTAAATATTTTTTATGATAATAATCTATTAATGATTCTACAAGCGGATCGTGTCGCGGCAGAATAACCGGGAATTTTGATTCTGAACGTTGAGCGGAATTGGAAAGTCTACCACCTACACGTATAATACCTTCATTCAAAAATGCTTTAAGCTTCATTAGCGCGGGTGAACAGTCATTAGCGGTTTTTAAATTTTTAAAGTCTAAAGCAAAGTGTCTCTTTTGTATATCGCGAATAATTATGCGCTCAGCGACACTTATGTCGGATGCGGTGACCGCTATCGATCGGGAACGAGCCAATTTTTTCGTAAATCTACAAACGTAAACCATAATTCTCGTAAGCTTACTCCATGAGTTGACACGTTTGCTAAGCTCCTGAACTAACGAGGGTTCCGGTTCAGACACTATAATAGTATGAGCGGATATTTTCTCTTCGGGTAAATGATCCAACGTAATGTCGTCTATTTTATTCACAGGCCACTGTGAGGGGTCCTGTGCGAGCCAGGGTGGACCTCGCGACCATAGTGGATGATCTAATAATTTTCCAGGCATTAGACCTCTGGAGAGACAATCTGCTGGATTATCTACTCCCGCGACGTGATGGAAATGAGCGGCTGATAAATTATCAATAGTCTTAACGACTCGGTTGGCAACAAATGTTTGCCAGCGGTGTGGTGAAGAGTTCAACCAACACAGCGTGACCTTGGAGTCCGTAAACGCGTATAATTCATAAATGGGATAGCGTGGGTTATAGGTGTCATGAACACATCTGATCAGCCTTGCCAATAATTCAGCACCACAAAGTTCGAGGCGAGCGATGGACAGAGGCTTCACTGGCGACACTTTCGACTTAGCACAAATAACTTGAGTCTTAATTTTGTCTGAATGAGTAATGTGAGCATATACCACTGCTCCATATGCTCGTTCACTGGCATCGCAAAACCCGACCAGACGGAAAACACAATTTTCAAATACACCTAAATGTCGCGGTATTTTAAAATCATTAAGAAGCGGTAGCTCTATACAATATTTTTTCCAGATTTCAGCAATGTGGTGCGGCGGACAGTCGTCCCAATCAAGCTTCAAAAACCACAATTCTTTAATTAAAAGTTTCGCGAAGAGAACAACAGGCGCTACAAAGCCCATTATGTCCCATATTCTAGCTACAGTGGCTAAAATGATGCGTTTTGTACACTTATCATCAGGTGTGGTGATTTTAAACTCAAAACAATCATTAATTTTAGACCAAGACAAACCTAAAATTTTCTGTTGAGCGGTTTTGTCAAATTCAATAGGCTCGGAAACCTTATGTGACGCGGGAAGAGCTGCCAAGACAGAGTCGGAATTACTCGTCCACTTGACTAAATCGAACTGAGCGCGTTTAAATAGTTCGATCAGCTGATAAGCAGCTGTTATAGCCTGTTCATCCAGCATTATGCTGAAAACTATGTCATCCATGTAAATATAACGAGAGGCGATTTCTTTCGCTAAAGGAAACAAATCTCCTTCGTCCGCAATGAGCTGCTGAATGACGCGGAGCGCGTGGTACGGGCTGGATCGTAATCCAAAGCATACCCTATTAAATTCATATACGGCAAGTTCATCTTGCACACGAAAGCGGTATAACATGCGTTGAAAGCGGCGGTCTTTAATATTCATAATTATTTGAAGGAACATTTGTTTACAATCAGCGGAGAGTGCGGTAGCGAAAAGACGAAAATTTAAAATAATTGTAAACAGATCACCCTGTAGGTTAGGACCACAATGAAGAATATCGTTCAGTGAAATACCTGAACTTGATTTATGACTAGCGTCAAGAACCATGCGGAGTTTCGTTGTGGATTTATCCTCGCGGATTACACCGTGGTGCGGTATGACGTACACGGGATAGGAATCATTACTATTCAAGGATGGCGCGAGTGAAAGATAGCCTTTTTCCAAATATTCATGGATCACTGCATCATACGCGACTCTAAAGGCGGGTGCGGCGTCAAGTTTCTTTTCCAGACCTAAAAAACGCTTTCGGGCTGATTCATAACTATCACCGAGTGCGCAAACATCATCCCGAAACGGTAACGAAACGATATATCTACCGGTATCCTTGTCGCGTTCAGTCGTTTCACGGAAAAAATGCTCACACTCCATATCATCCGGAGAATGAGTAGGCGTTGCAATTAAAGGCGAGTCGTCGATTTGACAGAAACGTCTAACTAGCATGTCGAGTGGATCATGCTCAGCGGGTGCGGCTATCGAGCTACAATAAGCTACAGTTACGCTTTCGCGTGCGGGAAGAGCGGGCACAGTGCCCATAATAACATAACCGAGGGTGGTTTGTATGGCGGGTGGAACTAAACAACTACCTTGTACTACTCCGGATAGTAAAAGTTGCGAAAACAAAGAAGCGCCGATCAAAACATCAATCTGAGCTGGCTCAAAAAACCTTTCATCAGCCAACGGCAAATCTTGAAGAAACGGCAATGCGGAAACGTCTATAGGCGTCGACGGCAAGTTATCTGTTATTTTGTCAACAACCAGTGACGAAATATTATATTTTGAATTATCATTAAAACGTGACGAAAATTGAAAGTCAACAATTCCCTTTGTGTATTTTTCAGAGCCACCGATACCCTTTACTTTTATATTATTGTTGTTATTTACTGACAACTTCAAGCGATCACAACATTCTAACGATATAAAGTTACTCTGAGATGCACTGTCAAGTAAACAACGCACACTATGTTCTGTGCCATATACATCGCGCACCACTACAGTCGCCGTAGCGAGCAAAACTGTAGTCTTGGCGTTACATTGCGTGGCGAATACGCTAGTGTCATGCGACGCGCTAGCATGCGCATGCGGTTGCAGCGGTGCGGCAATGGACGCAGCACACAACGGTAGGCTAGAATTCGGTGTAGCGGTAGTATTGGTAGCGCTCGCGGCGGGCGACGGCTGTAACGAAGTGGGAACGGCGCCGGCGCCGGTGGCAGCGCTAGCGGCAGCGGTTGGCGGTTTAATAGTATCAAAGTGGAGTAAACTGTGATGTTTACCGCGGCAAGATTTACATGTAGAAGTTGAATTGCATGTCCCTGCCCTATGCTTACCACTTAAACAATTCACACAGGCGTTACGTTCTTTCACACATTTGTACCTCTCGTTTGGTGTCATTTTACCGAACGCGGGACACTTGTATAAATGGTCATGTAAAGATTTTACATGACCATTGACCATTGACCAAGGATACCGGTAGAAACATCATCCCGAAACGGTAACGAAACGATATATCTACCGGTATCCTTGTCGCGTTCAGTCGTTTCACGGAAAAAATGCTCACACTCCATATCATCCGGCTCGAAGGACCAAAAATATGGAGCTTAATTGATATAATATTAATTATTAGTGGACTGTGACTTTAGGATTCGTAAAGATTATAAAATAAAAAAAAGTGAAGAAAGCAACCGGCACGAGGAAACTTGGAGTGCACCAACCTTTGATCTCCTTGTGGTCTTCTGGTCTGCTTCCACTGTGTATTTCACTTTGGTTATAGTTTATTAGGTTAAACGCGGCCGCGAACAATAGTTTATATTTTAAATACACATCACACAAGAAAACTGCATACGCGCCATTGGATTCTTCAAAACAAGTGCGTTCCACACGCTGCGAGTTTGGTACTTCCATCTTGCGAGCGAGACGGCGACATCGCCAATAAGGTTTGGTGCGTGTGGGATAGAGAGGGAAATATGTCGGTTGCGAAGTAACTAATTTTAAAGGGAACTGGAATGATACCTCTAATAGGTCATAATATTGAAGCGGTAAATTTAAATTTGGTTATTAAAGGACGGCGGTAACAGTTAGATTATTAACAGACTGAAGGATTATTATCAAGGCGATGATAGCTTAGTGGTAGTGACATTGGAAGCCGAGACGAAGGTCCCGGGTTCGAAACCTTCAATGACCTCGAGCTTTCGGTGGTAGGGTACTTTGTAGTAGGTACCCACCTGGCTGGCTACCACCCGCATGTTGAAAGTCTGCCGCAAAGCAGCTATCGATGTGTTCCGACAGCTGCAAATGAGAGCCAGTTCCTTCTAGGCTTTGTGTGCTTAACACCTTCGGCCACAATCGCTTACCATGTTGAGATTGTGGTCAAACACAGTAAAAAAATATTTATTGATATGTTCATTCTTCTGTATGGTTTCTCTAAGCGAGGAGAAACCCGTCTTTTCATTTCTAAAATGCAAGAATATAGAAATCTTTTCACTGCTGGCTGTGCAATACTTGATCGGTAGTATGTGATCAGTACCTTACATTCACAGAGCGCACTGTATTGAAGTAGAGAAGAGTGACACACATTATTTAATATCTTCTGATTTGTGCATACGGCCTTATCATTAACCTGTTAAGATAATAAATTGATTGACTGAACTTGGGTTTATTTCATTTTAAAATAAACAAAGTTATCAGTTGGAAAACTGTGTCAAATATTTCATTTATTATTGGATTGCCCACCCAGTTGTAAAACGATTACTTTTGATTAATGACTTGGGTATGATAACAAATTATAATTTGAGTAAATAATTGTAATTGATGTTTATATTACGGGCTTGTATCAAATAGCAGCTTCAGTTGTTTTCGAAAGTTACGAAACTTAAGTTTAGGGTACTTAGAACCCTTGTTTGTTCTTATACATTGAGTAGGTATGTATACAATGGTGCCGATTCTGTTGTATATCGCACTTAACTAATTTTAGTCACATCACATCTCTTTCTTACAAACATTATTGAAAAAGGATAGAAAATATTTAATCGTCAAATGAGTCTTTGCCGTCTTCATTTGCGGGAATTTAGACGTAACCGCGGTAGATGGCAACTTTATATTGAAAATAAGCATCGGATCAATTTGACAGGACTACAGTTACATCCTTTTCTTATATTCTTTGTTAGAAAGAGACAAGTGAGACTAAATTAGTTTAGTTGTAAACAACAGAATAAGCACCAATTAGTTTTCACAGATAATTAGGTTTTAAGGCGATTATAGCCAGTGGTAATGAATGGTAATTTAGCTCAGTGGTAGTGAACTTGGGACGTTGGATGCCGAGACAAAGGTCCCGGGTTCGCATCCTACAATGACCTTGAGCTTTCGGTGAAGGAACACATCGTGAGGGAACCATAGCACGGTGGTAGGGTACTTTGTAGTACCCTGGCTGGCTACCAGCGACACTCACGCGCAGGAACATAACATAAAGTTATTTCGGCTGCGGTATTCAGTAAGGTGTGAGCGAATAAACGATATGCTCTACCTCTCTTATATCTTGCTTGATTATACAGATACCAATACGGTTTTCTTTCACATTGTTTAAACAATACTCAATCGTCGTAACGAGGTCGCGAGGTTAGCATAGGTTAGATGCTCATGGACTCATCAATAGAATGAGGCATGTATTGTGCAGACCCACTTCCCAATTATAGCTTTCCTGAACAATGAAACAGGCTTTGTATTGTGTATAGGTGGAAAGTCTACGGTATTTTGTATACCTACTGCTTGCCTTTTAATTGTGAGGAAGTTGGGCTATTATATTGTATACCTATTCTTAGCATTATTGACTACCGGTCGTTTTAATATTCTTTTTGATTACTCACAATATAAAAGAAGCATAATATATACTACCTAAGGCAGTTGTCCCACCGCTGTCGAGTCAACGAGTAACTATCGGCTATTCTCTAGTTCAAGTACAATAGATATATAACATTCCGTGTAAACAAAAGAGATGCGTATATTAATAGTTGATCGCTGACTGTTCACTGACGGCGGAGACACTCACTCGTTCCACTAGTTTGTCACTGAGCGACAAGAGCTATCAAAGATAATTCTCGCTCAGCGATGCTCGCTTGGCGTTCCCAATTCACGGCGAGAGACCAATTAGCAGTCATTTTCTGCCGCCACGAGCGAGTGGCGCGAGTGATCGCCCGTCGAACTCGCCCAGTCGCTTACAGCCCAGCGACAAAACTATCGGAACTACACACTCGCTTCCCGCTGCTCGCCAACTCGTTTCTAGTTTACTCGTCACTCGTTTATCGTCGGCGGTCCGACTAGTGCCTAAAGCATGGTATAAAAATGTAGACCTTTCCAGAAGGTATAATTCTGTTTGTATTATCCTCAACATACGCGTTATCTGCATGAATTTATAAAACAGCTCTCGGTTTTCCCCGAGTTTTATGAACATATTTTTTCAGTACCTAGATAATCCCGGTTATCGCTTAATTGTGATAGTCATTAAGCTAGTTGGAGGCCTTCTAGGCGGCTTGAAAACTCCCAACTGTAGGTTCACCACTAGTCTACCGCCACCGATCCGCAGTGGGCGTGGTGGAGTATCTGCCCATTCCCTTTCACCCTGATTTGTGAAAGAAGGCCTGTGCTCAGCAGTGGGACATTATAGGCTGATACATAATACTAATACGAATTATTTTATTTTACCTATGGGCCAAAGTAGCTTGATACGGCTCGGTAAGCAAGCATACGGCCCACCTGATGGGAAGCGGTTACCGTAGCCATAAGCCGTTATTATATAACTTGACTCCTACTACACTGGTTACTCTCGATAAAAAAAGCCAAATAGTAATAGTTGTTTCATCGTTCACTCCACTTAGGTATGTCCCGGTGACAACAGAGTGCCTACTCCGAAAAAGAACCACGATGGAACGATCATCGTTTTGAAATATCAGCCAATAGCATTGTAGCAAAACTGACAAGACGTAAATATTATGCAATTCTATTAGTTAAATATTTGCAACGTTTATCCGAATATCGTGTATCTTTTTTCGTAGTAGGGGCTCTGAGTCGAATACTGTGAGCTCCCACCTTGTAATACATTTAATATCGATCAGAGTATCAGAGTGCTACTAGGGCATTTCCATTTAGATCTACGGTACCAAGAACCTTTGTGATGGCTAAGAGGGCTTCTTATAAGATGTATGTCTAGACTAGAAATTAAGAACACTTATGACCAGACTGATGCTCTCTTGTACCTTTGTGTTCATAGAATGAAATATAGTTGGATGAGTTACGACGGCTAAAACGTCCAACAAGGCAGTAACGATGCTATCTCACTAATATTATATATTATAAATGCGAAAGTTTGGATGTTTGTACCTCAATCACACTTCAATAACTCAACAGATTTGCATGAAATTTGACACAAAAATAGACTCTATTCTGTTACTTTTTATACCGGGAAAGCAATATATCCCTCGGGTAAGCGGGTGCAACCGCGGGTCGCAACTAGTAGTCTATAACATTTTACAGTCTATAAAATTTTTTGAGAATTCACTATTGGTCCCATATTAAAAATTGTTCAGCATGACTAACCCAACATAGGTTTCGAAAATATGCCATCTCGAAATCTCCACCCAGTATATATTTGCCTTATCTAATAGATTAAGTACAGATGATTCAATGACACTAGATAGACATGTAGTTATGATAAAATGTGTAAGAGATCACAGCAAGGTAAATCTAAAATCTAATTTCTGGGCTTTGTATGCATTACCATCATTAGCCTCAATGTTACTTTCAGTCAAGCACAAAGCCAATGCATAACACAAAACGGTATGTCGAAAATTGTAATGACTATTAAATTATAATTTTAAGCTCTGATAATAAGCATACATTTCCCCTATATTTTACTTTAAAATAGCATCTAATATATTTTAAATTGCAACTACAGTCGCATTATATCGTTAGAGCGTTTGTCGAACAGAGAGAAATGTCGCTCGCTGCACTTAGCTGATAGGTACGCTTCAGCTCTGCTCCTACACCTAGAAAAAGATAGCTTCATTCGAGTCATATGAAAATTAACCTTATGGCTTTAGCATAAGGTTTATCTGTATCATCATAAAATCAATCACAGATTAAACAGATGAACCTTACTGTAAAGTAATAAGGTTAATTTTCATATGACTCAAACAACTGTCGCAGAGATCAAGCTATATTTTAAAAACAATAAGTATGTACACATATTAATCTTTTAAGGCTTTCTATTGTCACAATTGATTTTACTTCTACAAAGAAAGTACATATAGATAGACTAGTAGGCGATATGATGAAGCAAAAGCTGAACAGTGCGATAGCTTGAGCAAACGATAATTTTTCTGAGAGATCGTTGAATCTCCGCAGCGGAGCTATTGTGTTCAAATCCTTCTCGAATCATTTCGAGCTTTTGTCAGAAGAAAGCATTCGAAAAATAGCATATACGCCTGGCTATTTAGTTCATTATGTTGAAAGTCGCCAAGCCCAACTAATGTGTTTGGAGTTTGTTCAAATTACTATATGAATGAATATGACTCCAAACCCATTAAACTTAAATCCATACACTTTCTCTTCCAAGTATTTGTTGACTTTTCTTTAACCGTAAAGTCAATAACTGTGAGAATGTTTAAGCAGCGGAAGCTTTTCTCAACTACCTAATCTATCTTTGAAGCTATTTATTTTCGGTCATTATAACGGAATTGTACCTATCCTTGGTAATGTTGGCAATACCAAGAGGGGAGATTGTAACAACGGTGGCCATTGAAGAAAGTGTTTTAATTCATTTTGTTGTAATTACCAAGTTTACCAACGGTGTAAATAGAGATTTAGCTTGTTTAAGCCGACTTTCTTTTCAGTAAATACTTAAGGTACGGTTAATAGTAAGTAAGGACGAATCCATATAAAAGGGAAGATAGCCAAGAGTATTTAACATTCGCACAAAAGGTAACTTATTTAGTTTAAGTAATTAGTGCGTAGCCTTGTGGATTATGTAGGCAGACACCCAATTATACCTGTTGAATTGCTGAGTGCCTTTTATTGTAGCTCAGGTATAATTAGCTTAATATCGTCTGAAGGCGTTAGTTGATCTATCTATTACGTCTATCGAAAACTCTGTCAAATTATCACTTCAATGGATCCGTATCTCTAAATGAATATCGAATTTTCTGACGGTACGGTTACAGATTAAAATTGTTTACCTACGGTATTCATTAGATACTTAAACTATGTGTGTACTGCTAATAGGGGATGTAAATCTTCTTTTATATACATTACAGGTATATTAGTGATAAGGCCTACTGTGACATTTTGCTTGTTATCATTGTAATTTCTGCAACTACTGTTTTTGTGGTGTACTAATTAAGAGTCAACTATCCTAATATTGCAAGCTATAACATTATTCCTCATCATCATTATCATCTGCCTGCTCTGCTCCCAATCATTTGGGATCGGCGCAATATATAAACTTTTTCCATTCATCTCTTCTATCCGTCATAAAATTATTCACTCCTTTCCTTTGCTCCTTTCTTACCCAATCATCTATGAAACAGTTCCAATTTTAAACTTTAAAATAAAATAGAAATTCTAAATAAAATTAGTTTCCAGCGAACAGGTTATACGTATACTTTTTGAGTATCAATTACCTATCATGTCACGGTGAAATTTGCAAGTCGAAGCAATAAAATAGTCAACTTTATTTTATTGGCCTTAAAAATGTTCGTTGTATTCAATAAATTTAACATCTGTTATTTTTATTAAAATCCCGTTTATTAACGTTTTTTATATTGGAAATAATTGTGTTTTGTATACAATCGTGATGATTTATCCGAATGTGGTAATCGCACTAAGTTGAGAAGGGAATGTGCAGCTGACGGAACACACTTTTATGCTCCGTCAGTAGGTGCTTGGCAAAAGATTTTTACTTGAAGATGGTAGCAAGCCAAATGAGTTTTTTTTTACTGTGTATAGGCCTGTGTTTGACCACAATCTCACTATGGCAAGTGATGATGTGGCCGAAGGTGGTAAGCACACAAAGCCTAGAAAGAACGCTCTCAAGTGCAGCTGTCGGAACACACCGATAGGTGCTTGGCGACAGATTTTCAACTTGAGGGTGGTACCCAGCCAGACGGGTACTACAAAGTACCCTACCACCGTGCTGTGGTTTCCTCACGATGTTTTCCTTCACCGAAAGCTCAAGCTCATTGTAGGATTCGAACCCGGGACCTTCGTCTCGTTATCTGACGTCACTACCACTGAGCTATCATCGCCTTAAACATAGTAATACAAAGTACCCCTTTATCGTGCTATCATCATCATTATCATTGAGAATTTTAACATTTGTCAACTATTCGACGCAACTATTCGGCTATCAACAACTCAATATTCACTCAATGTTAATGAATGAAATGACTTTAAATAAACGTATCGATAAAACATGCAATAGGTACTATGTAGGTGTTCATTCGTTGTTAAATAAATAAAGCTTGTTTCTAAAGGTAATCTAAAATTAAAAAGACCAACGCACAAAGCAATGGAGCACGTAGTTATTTCATCACCTCATATAGTTGAAACTAAAAAGATATCGATCGTTATTGCAAGGCGGTATTATTAACTTTATTGAATAAAACCCACGTACGGTCATTCCGTTTTCTATTTGTAAGCCACATGCTGTAATATGAAGAAAGTTCAGTAGTCTAAGTTGAGAAGTTCTTGGAATTAATTGTGATAACTTGTGAGGTGCGCTAGCGCTTGGTTGTTAATAGTTTTGTTTTCAAAAATGTTAGCGTAGTTTTTCATTCAGTCATTATACTTGATTATTTATAGTCATTAATATTAATAGTTAAGAAAATACTTTATCCGCTATTTATCAAGGCTTAACCTACGTTTAATTTTTCAAAGACATAAAAAGAAAATATTTTTTTTATTCTTAAATAGGTACTTCAATTATATTCAAATATTTTATTTTATTGTCTTTGATTAATTATCGTAAATAAAACATAATTTTTTGTCACAAATACCTCATGTACCGACTTCTGATTATTCTATTTATCGATTAAAATAAGAATAATTTAATGTTGATCTACTGACATTTGCTGTACTAGCTATCTCCATATGAGAATATGAAATTAAACAAACCATTGTGAGGCGAAATGCTTTCAGCGCTTTGAATGATTTATTGTTATTGTGTGTGAATGGGAAATATGACGCGTGTTTGTGAAGTCTATACTTAGTCACAGTTTTTTGATTTAAAATAATGTTTTATTCAGTAATAGTTCCCGCACCGGAGTTTTACCCACTTTACCAAAGAATTTATTGTGCATTCTCGGGATAATTAAGTCGTTTATGTTTTTGTTACGTTATCACATTAAAACCACCGTGTGCTAAGTGTGAGTTTTTTACCCTATTCGATCGTTTAACTCTAGCTGTTTTCACTCAGCTTAGATCCCAGTCATAGTATACCTACTTCTCTTATCTCTCTCTTCCCTATCTTATGAGCTAGGGACAGCTAGTAAGTTATATATTTCGGATTATTAATGAAGGACCTTTCATATTTCCTCAATGACCCCTCAAGCTTTGTTGATAGAGGATGCCACGTAATATCTCGTAAGCTTAACGTATTAGGTTACCTGCCCCGTTTTCCTGAAACACCAATAACTTGTGTGTTGTTTGTGTAGGGCTTCAAATCAACTTGCCTGGCACTCCTGTGCCAAGCTCCTGTAAGATTACGTCTTACAACCGGGGGTTTAGTTTACAAACTGTTGCTTACGGGTAACTAATGGGTGTTAAGGTTTATTGTGGCTTCAAGCATTTTGTTACCGTTTAAATTGATTCAGCGTTTGATCGAGTGGAAATTAATCAGCATTTGTTTTGGCTAAGACCCAGTTTTTTTAGCAAAATCATAATTTTGCTTAAAAAAAAACAATTCCCGATTACTACCAGACGGGCCATATGGTTTATTGACGAATTGGTCGTATAAAAAAAGTTAAGAAACTTATTTAAGAAAACTAAACGAGAGTTTTATAAATTCCACCCCTACTTGTGTAAAACAGCGGATTGAGGATAAACCTTGTTGAAAGCTAGAGAGTGTACACGTCGTTGAATCAATTAATATATATTCGACAAATGGCTGGTCATATTTGTGGTAATGTGAGAATTGTTGAAGACAAGTTCGACAGGTTCCCAAAAGTTGCGATCGGTTCCTACAGAGTAGTGGGAATGACAGAAGGTTCTGTCAGTTACTAATTGAAGATATATTTTGCGGTACGAAAGCCTATTACGTTTTCTGATATACCTATATGTGAAGAAGAATATTAATATTCGAATTATGTTAGTAAAATATCTGCATACATAATTGGAACTATGCGATGAGGTAACCGTTTTTCAAGAAGAAAACGCCAATTGTATGCCCAATCCGGTAACTGAACTAGTTCCTCCCGTCTACGGCGAGTGCACCGCTTGATATCTGATGGTGATGATTTGGATATACAAAATATAACTATCTATATCATACTGTACGTTTTCTATCGAACCAAAACTCATTGTCAACATTGAACAAAATTGACGTCAGATTGACAATTCTAATAACATCACAAACAGTATCTATTCAGTGAGATGGTATAATAGTTCTAATAGGGAGTCGTTAGCTGGAAGCGTGTGTTCTGGTTATAAATTGCAGCTGCAAGCACAGTATTGATATCAGTTTTGCTGGTAATAGGGTTAAGGAAGATGTTTTTAAAATCAACTAATATGGAGTAATTAGTAGAGAAATTTTTATATTATGCAAGATCACTGCTACTTTTTGACTTTTCACCAAAACAAAATAAGATCACAAATGTTTGTGACCACTGATAAAAGAAAACCAATGAAAATCCCAAAAATTTTGTATACAATTCCACTTATCTAAGTGAACAACGCGGACTTAGTTTAATCGGGTGGTCCTATCTAAAACGACCCAGGGGCCAAATGGTCATAATGTTAGAACGGTGATCATAAAATGTAATGTAGTGGTGGGAAAAACGCGCTCATACGGCGAAAAATTTTAAGGCAAGTATTATAATAGTTGATTATGTAGATACCTACGTTAATTATAGCGCTGAATATTCATAGAAATGTGATATGTTGCCATTAGGAACCTTGCATTATGTGTTACTGAGCCTTTAATACCCATTCCACTAACCAATTATGAGATGCCTCATATTTAGGAAATCCTAACGAATGCCTATCTAGAAATTTATCAATTTGACAGTAACAATATTTCTATAAAAGTGTCGGACTTGGTATCTGAAAATGGCCATTATCGTTTTATATAGTACACATTTCCTCAAATATTCAATATCCCCCATTGAAGAATCAGTATACAATCCAAACAACTTTTTCCCCCTGCTGACCTAGCAGTAACTGGGATATATTTCGTGTCAGTGTTATCCTTATCCCATTTTAATGATCCGGATATTTTTTCGGGAAATAGTCGTTAGAAGTCGCAAACAAAGGGGACTATGCTGTAACTCCTCGCTGTAATGCCGGCATCTTTGCGTTTTCGCTTTATGGATCGATTGGAGTGTTGCCAAGCTGTGAAATGCGTAAAGGAGTTTGAATTCGTCTGTCGTACCGAAGTCGTAGCGAAATATCCAAATATCAGTGACCTTTGTCTGTCGTTGTCACAAACGTCGGACTGTCTGTCTTCAGATAACTGTACCTCCAATATTTAGGGAAACTAAATTATTATCTGAACATTATTTGCTATTGATAATAATTAATTTCTGATTTTATTCAGAATATTCAATTGTAAATGTGATTACTTTCTGGAAAATGGAAATTCTTGTAGATATCATTAAAAAAACGACTATTAGGTAGGTACATTCCATCTGTTATGTGACGGAAGTTAAAATAAAGAATTCGAATTTTCCATAATATTTTCCTCTCCCATAAGTAGGTACAATCTCTCCGTAAAAGCTCCAATGCCGCAGAATATTTTATTGCAATTGACATACATGTCCAAACAATTGATAACATACAATAAAACGCTTTACGAGAACCACTTCGTACATAAGATTCGACGTTAACTTATGACTTGTAGAATAGACCCCAGAGAACGAAACGTCATGTCAGTTAAGTTATAGGAATGAAAGGTTCTTGTGATAGACACGTCTTGTCTTATTTTTATTGAAAAGTGTCGACATTACACTTTAATATTACGAAAAAAACAAAATAAGTGTCTGCAAAAAGTGCCGAATCTGTATTTGTTTTGTCTGGGCGGTGAATGGCTAGACTAAATAACTAGCTGGATTTACATTGTTAAACGTCTCAGTATTTTTTGTCTATTATTTTCTGTTGATAACTTTTTGTTATACTTACTATGTTTTTAGTATAGCCGTTTTTTCTTGCCCATTGTATGACATTATAACAGAATGTGTTGTGTTCTAGAAAAATATTCATATTTTCATTGATGCCGCCGTTCTGAAAACCTTTTATTGTATTCTAGAGGACTAATTACATGACTTCTAGAGATCTTTGATAGTTTACTTGTTATAAAGATTGCCCATTTGGGATACTTTTACTACTCACTTTATTTCTTTGTTGAGATATAAAATACTATTCTGTTGTAAAAATAAAATAATTATTACAAAAATATTTATTTTATATCAGCTAGTCCTTACCGTACTATATTTCCTATTATATATATATTTTTTTCAATCACGTGACAATCGAACTTCACATCCACTTGATACCGTGTCGATTCAATTACTTTACAAGGTCATCAATAAAGACTGAATGTTTCATGGGAATTATTTACAAACATCTTTTGCTCGAAGTAACATGATCGTGAGCGATTAAATCGCATTCCTCAATAGAATGATACAAAGCATCTGCGAGTTGCTTTATGGTGGGATCTTAGTATTGAGAGTAAGCGGAATTGAATAACTGTATTCAAGAAATTCGATGGTGCTTCAGTGTCGACCTTAATATTAACCATCCCTTATTTACTGAAAAGAAGTTGGCTTAAACAAGCTAAATCTGTATTTACACCGTTGGTAAACTTGGTAATTACCACAAAATGAATTAAAACACTTTCTCCAATGGCCGCCATTATTACAATTATACTTTTATGGTGTTGCCATTCCTCGATATTCAAATACACAATATCAAAATAAACCGTTTTACACTTTCATAATAAATAATGCTGACAATTAATTATAATTAATCAATATTCAATGGTATGAAATTAAATAATATTCAAATAATATAATGTTAATGCTAACATTAATATGTTTTTCCTAGAGCTGAAACTGAATAAATGGCTTTGTAATAATGTTGCGGAAAATAAATAATACTAAACACATATTTTATCTCATGAAACGAAATTGTGTTCACGATTAGTACATTAATTACTGCAAAGTTGTTTGTAAGGATCGGAATATGTGCAGTGAATTTATTAACCGTTAAATATCCTAGCACAAAGGTAGTTATTATACTGTGTCTAAAGTAATGAGATACATTAAAAATATTAGTATTTTGCTCTCTGGCTCGTCGTATGAAGTCGTATACTATGATGGTTTGTGTCTGTGGGAGCAACGCTCTTTATAATCACTAATGGGTTCAAAGTTACTAATGTGTGTACCTTCCATATTATATTTAAACGGTTATTCGCAGACACGTGCTAACAGAATTCAGTAAAGAATCACTTGATGATACTTCAGTTAGACTACGTTTTTTGCAAAGAGTAAGTGCCAGTGTAAGCTAGATACTTCATCAGCGTAATTCGCAGCTGTACTTGAGAGGTCGCAGTGCTCTCAAAGGCGTAGTATGCTCCACTTTTGTGTACGTTATTACTTTCAAATCCGTTCGTGGCTAAACATACTTTCCAAATATTAAGTAACTAAATTAAATGCAATACTTTCCTTTGATTTGTGTATGAGTAGATGTGCTTAGCACCCTCGGCCACATAACATTAAATTATGAGATTGTGGTCAAACGATGGGTACACACTAATGAACTTGACCCTGAGTGTGTAAATGATAATCCTGTATAACCACTATACAAATATCTATATGTGCATAAAGATACGCTGTCGCTTATGCACTAAATCGCTGCCCAAAGCGGTAATAGCGGTATTCTATTGATGTACTTTTATTACAGAATGATTTGCAGATGTTAGGACTTACATTACTCAGCACCAATCTTGATGTAGCGTGTACGGTAAGCGCTCGTTATGATGTAATGAAAAAATCTCGTATTCAGTATATATTATTTTGAAAGGTGATTAGGTATGTTTTGACGTATTATGCAGGTATGATATATTAGTATTATTGCTTTTGATTATTTTTTTCTATGCCAAATATTACAACACCACACGTATTAGTTTGCTATTTTACTTCATATACCATGATATTAATAAGGTAATTAATGTATTTTATTTTTAGGTTTAAGTCTAACTCTAATATAACAAAACATTGAGTCGATACAAAACGCGGAAAATAGTAGCAGAGAAGAATTCCTAGATCTAGTAAAGCTGATCTCTGATTTCATATCTTACCAGTTCTTGTCAAGAACTATCCATAAAAAACATTCAAAGCTCTACTAGACCATTGATCTCGAGGTCATTAAATGCGTACCAGATGCGTACTTATACGTATCGGAATGTACGCAAATCGCTCTCGTACTCAAAGTGAACAGTTTTCAGATAAAGTTGATTAGTCTAGCTAGCGTCTGGATTATTTCAAGTTGTTACAAAGACGCCTTATTGCCCAGATTGCCTCTCTGATGGTTTTGTCGACGTTTGAAATTGTTTCTAGTTCAAAGTGTAGCCATTTGGTTATTAATTTTGACCTTGGTTAAGATTTTCTGGCTACTACAACTACTGCTTTGATTTGAGTAATGTACAACTCTAACAGCCATGTTGATCCTACAATAATGTACTACTAAGGCAACAAACAAGCATTATGTACGCTTGCAACAGAGGAGGCAACACTCACGCGTTCACGACCCTCTCACCCTCCCCAATTAAATCTGGAGACCCTACTCACGCGCAGGAACACAACATAAAGTTTTTTGGCTGCGGTATTCTGTAAGGCGGAGCTACTTCCCCAGTCGAACTGCTCTTTGACTGAATAAACGCTATGCTCTAACTTTCTCAAAATAACACTTAAAATTAATTCTATGTAAACGGGTTTTATAAAAAAAACATATTTACAATCGACTTGCCATTTTATTACTACAACAATAACATACGCAACATAAAAAACCATTTCGTTTAATTAGTGGGTAAGTAGTTTCAAGATCCTAATTTTTCTAACATAAGAATCAGCATCAAAATATTTTATAAAAAGAAACGAAATAAGTCGAAAGGAATTCAACTAAATAGGTCATTTATTAATGCGTAGCCGTAGGAATATCATTATGTACCCTAGAAGTTGGGACGATAAATATGTAGAACATAAACTAAACTTGTAAGAAAAGTTACTCTTACTAAGAAAACGGTAGCAGAATTCATTATCACTTCACTATCTATAGTGATAAAAAGTGTATCGGATTTCCACTAATGACTTCCGATAGCTAACAATTAATTGGGGACGAACGATAAAGGCCCATGTGGAAGTGAAACGTGATAGTCCCCATTGAGAACTGAAGTTATCGGCTCAGTGAAGTAGTTCATAAATGTAACAGTATCTCAACATTTTTTTTAACCATATTAAAAACATCGACTCTGCAATGATTCTTTTATGACGAGTTATTTTTTAATAAAAAATGTTTCCCTGCATAATGCAACTTAAAAATAACTGAAACCGCAATAATAGTTTTGTAGAATTCTGATGATATTCCTACTAATATACCTACTTAATACATTAACCGGCTTGTATTGGAAATATAATAGTTTAGAATAAAGTGACATAATTGTATGTCACATTATCTATTATTATTTAATAAACATCAACATAATTTGGTAAGCTTCCGATTTCAAAACATTTTATGTGTAAATCCAATAACTTTAAGTGGTAAATTTATGTGATGTACACAAACTTGTATTACTGTTTCTTTATTTACTTCGATAGACATGTCTTGTCGTTGACTGTAGCATATTGGAAATACACAATTAGAAGACCACATTGGCGTATATACTTGAAGTACGATGGCTTTTGTCCGGACCGGAAACTGGTGATCTGTTTGTGATATGTTTACTGACATTATATCTTAATTGTCTTTGATTGGCACGAAGACTAGAATTCGCTTACAAATTATACTATTATTATGGTATTTAAAAAAGTCTCTTGAGGACTGGATATAGTAAGTGACATGTTCGGCCGGCTGTCTGCGTTTCGGACGCTCTATCTATGTAGTATACATTTCTGTGCAACGGATTACAATAAATGTTTGTTCGAAGCTTCTTATCGGCCTTACATCTTATATATAGTTACAATCATATGACATCATTATTTATATTGTTCTGAAGCAAAAAATATAATAATGTGTTCTCACATTAGTTGGTATTTTTTGTGTTATTTAAAAGGCATAAAACAATAATACTAAAAAGAGAGATAGAGTCAATCAAAAATCACGGTGTATGAAATATACCTACAAATAATAATAGGTATTTGGAACGAATAGTGAAATAAAATGAAAGATTTGTGTTCAAATAGCCCATTACTGGCATATATGAATTATCAGACTAACTATAATTGCTATAATATTCCAAATGGTAATCGCCATGTTAATTAAGTTCAAGTTTATTGTATTATCATAGTTGTAGCACAGTCTAAGTTGTAGTGTAAGTCTAGTCAAACAATATTGACAATTCTAAAATAACAAAGCTAGATAAGTTTCTGATGATATGTATTTTCGATTGGCTATAACATACTTAACCTAAAGTATCCACAAGATGTAATTCAAATAATTATTCTTAAAAAAATCTATTCCTTTTTTAAGTAGTAGCGTCGTAGTGGTAGCGTCATCTGAATGCCCAAATATCAATTCAAATAAAAAAAAAAAGGGGCAAATCTGTGGCCGAAATGTTTGCAGATATAATCGTTGGAACTTCGCCAAGCACAGAGTTCAGTGAGCTTTGCTCATATATTTTATGATAGTAGTAAACGTAGTTCTACTTACTGAAAGAAATGCCTAAAAATCAAAATTTTATTTGCTTTACGAGTAGCCAACATTTTGAGATCTTAACCTTAGGCCCAATTTTACCAAAACCGACTAAATTTTCTCCTTTAAATATGAAAGACGTCGGTAAAATTGGGCCAATAAAGATAACTATACTGATTTATAGGTAACATGTATGTTTGATCTAAAGTATAAGTCTACCACAGTATAGTAGGTATACTATAGTGGCTTAAGTATACAGAAAATAATTCAACCTTAAGAAACCATTTGATCTATAGACTACTTCGTTAGTGTAAAGAGCTAAATAAAGAAAATAAAATGATAAAAGTAATAGCGAAATCCAGTCACGAACTTAAACAAAGATACAAGAAACTAAAAAATCGAGCTAGTATCGGAAGCAAAAACCTCACTTGCAGCAGACAAAGCGAAAAGACGGATCTGCTTCCTTGCAACTTTTCATAAGCATTTAGTTAACTTTGGACGTGGGACTACTACTACTACCTAAATATATCAATCTTACTTAACAGTTAAATATAAAGGTAGATAGATTTTGGTACAAAGCTTGAAACAAAACGCTAATTCTAAATTCTATATTTTTTTATACAGATACCTTTCGCGAAATAGAATCACGTTTGTGACGTCACGCGCTGAAAAGTTATGATGCGATCAAAATAAAGCAAAATGGTACGGCCTTGTCCATTCCATGTTATTCCTCGTTGATTTTGGTATGGGATTTATTTCGCGCAATTTCTATGAACCGAAAAGAGTTGACGCCAAAAATTGACACGGTGCCAGTGTGGTTGACCGCTTAGGAGATTTTTTTGGTAGTGCGTATACATTTTATAGAATTTCTGCTACACTAACTCTAATTTATGTTAGCTACGTGCTTGAAATATTTCAAGCATTTATTTCTTGCATTAAATTATATTGCAGACCAATGAAAACTGATTGAATAATTTGTACATAATCAGATTTTTCAAATCATTTCTGAATGAAGGATACAATTTGGATTTTAATGCTTTGTCACATGGTACATTTAGGAATTTATATTCATAGAGATAGAATATTATAATTATTGTTAGACATAATATTATGTTTTTACCATAAGCAAATGAGTTCTGTAAGTTCCGTCAGATTAAATTTTGCAAGCACACGGTTCACGAGAGGTCCATGTTTGCTCCGATGCAAGTAGTGGGCTTGGCTGCATTATATTAGAGCAACAGTCTTGACACAGTATGAGCGATGTGGTTTTCATCAAACTGACGGACGAACGGCTGGTTTGTTTCTGTATATATTTGTTCTATATTATTTATACATACACCATTTCACGCCTATCTCCTTAGCATAAACTATAGATAAACTGTTGTCATTTACTTTTGATGAATTTGTTTGAATCTGGATGCATATAAAATCAATCTACTTTACTGGTATGATATTTCAATTACCTATATTTTAATAGATATCTTTCATAATTACACTTTTTTCTCATTTTCTCTTCTACTTTCCAGGGAGTGTATTTTTCCCGTAATGCCTTACGTCTTACAGTACTTACAGGTGCAAGTCATATCAACTAAAGACAATAATAATGATAAACATCTAGTTATAAGTAAAATAGTAGGTTTATAATACATAACGAGGCTTGAGACCCACTGAGGTGTTTAATTTACTCAACTAATATCCAATATAGTCCGGTGACCGCAACTAAGACCAGCGATGATGAGATTGCCCTGTAAATGGAAGTTAAACAACTACGACGTGAATCGCTTAAGCTGGTTTTACATGGATATTAAGGTGGATTTAGAGCACAATTATAATTTGATAGTTTAACCTTAATTAGTTACCAAACTGGCTTTAGGGTCTACTTAAATGTTCACGCTATCGTGGAATAAATAAAGTCTCTGCGTAGTGTATATTTCTTGTATTGTAATGTAAATTCTAACAATCTATAAATATATATTGAACTTACTATGATATCACAAATAATATATAAAATTTCATGTTCAATAAATAAGTTACGAAACAACAAACTAAATAAAATCATATAGCGGATGAAGCAAACAGCAAAAATCCTTGATAAAAACTTCCAAGACCAAGGTCATTACACGAACAGTGGACAAGAATCCATGGTCTATCACCCTTTATAGTAATAGGCCAATAAAGAAGGACCATAAGCATAACATAGGAACATTTTCTACCTTTTATGTTACGCACAATTTGTTCCTACCAGAATACTCATGGTTCCCATTTACGCTTATCATACCAGTTTATATTGTTCCTGTAATAAACAGTTTCGGAAACTATAACGGGTGAAGTCTCTAAGCCTGTAAGATCCTGCTAAAGTAAGTATTGTTAGGAGAATAGATTTAGTGAGCGTAATGCTGGTAACGTTAATAATGTACTATGAAGTAATTGAGTTTGTGTGGCAGGAAATTATTCTAGTTGGGAAAATGTATTTGGTTACATAAGTAAACCGAGATTTAATTTCGTTGGCTTTGCTTCATGTAGGGCCTTATTATTTTTGTGCCTTTGACAAATTTTGACTGATCTGTTCCACATTGAGACCTGGTGGATTATTTGAATTCAGTTTTGGTTTTCTGAGAGATGTTTTCAGAATTTCTATTAACGTTCATATCGGACGTAGTAAAGCAATTTTGATTGCACTGGCTTACCGTTTACACTCGACTGCTTTAATGCACTACACACCACTTTATTACCAGGAACTTTCGAAAATAGATTGGATTTTTATTTTACAGGAACTGTTATGGAACAATGTTGATGATTTGTGTTCAAATATGTTTAAATTAACTTAACGGCAATTTGAAAGAAGTATTGAACTTGTTGACTATTGTTTATTTGAGATATCTAGATTTTCTTTAATCTGATTACCATAAGGATTTGCATTTCATTTTCAGATACACAAGAACTTTTAAACAAACACTTGTTCTAAAACAAGAACTTTCCAATGTTAACCTGAAGTTTTGATACACATTAACAATCGCTTAGAGGATCTATGCACAAAAGTGTTATATAACGTTCGTAGACTACACACATTAACGCTCCCTTACGTAATCCCTTTGATGCAACCCAGTTAGTTATAACTCCAATAACAATCTACAGTTTAGGTATTTTTATTATTTACTCTCTTTATTTTTATTATATATACTCTCAGTCAGCTGTTAAATGAAATTTTGCAACAGTATTAAGCCTAAATAGCAAAAGATTAATACTATTAAGATTATTACTATTTCGGCTTCTATTAAATTATACATGTCGGATTGATTAATTTAAATTTTAGAAAAGTGAGTGAACTTGAAATTAACAATTTGATTAATCAAAGTATGTCGAATCATCTATTACTATTAAAGTTTTAATTGATGTTGTATCATTTATTTGTATTAATCCTTCATAGGCGATAACTTTTCTCTATCATGATAGAATTTTGATTGTAATTTTAGGATATTTACTAAAAATTAAGCAGAAATCTGGCATAAACATACAACTGTCTATTTGCCAAAGCACGGGATCAATCACTGGGCTTATAATTAAAACAGTCTATCGTTTGTAGTATTTCAAGTTCGGTGTATGTTATTAGAGTCAGACCATTCATTACATTTTGGAAGAGCTGATTTCTTTTAGAGATGTCAACATGATTTATTATACGACAAGAATCATACTAAAGACAGAGGAAATAGTAACGTTCTTACGTTAGAATTTCCTCCGACACCAAACTTTTACCAGTATCCTCACTAAGCAAGCGTACTCGTCTGTCGTTAAATAAGTATGAGACCCTAAGCTGATTCTTAATTACATAAGCCGAGAAATTACCATGTTTATTATCAAAATGCATTAACCTTTGTTGGTACTTTGTTGTTGTACTGTTGATATAATTTTATTAATAAATTAAATACATTTAACATACTTTTAATTTGAGTTTAGTTAGAATAAGGTGATGAATCGTACTTAGGAATATATACTTACCAGAAAATACTGTGTTTAGTTGCAATTATGTCTCTAACTCTTTCTACTTCATTCAATGTTATCAAAGACCTCTTTATCTCAAGACTAGCAGATTGGAAAAAGATTATATCGGGGACTGAAAGACCGAGTCTTAATAATTCTTCAAGTCAAGACCCATTACTCTGATTAAAGTTAACCTTTATGATATCGGTGATGAGATCTGTATTTCATGAAATGGATGGAAATGTGAGTGAGAAAATCGTAAGCTGTAGATAATAATAGTAATAATAGTATAGTAATTCTCGGGATATGATGTCAATCAATAGTGAACTTATTAAATATATTAAGTTTCAATAACATAGCTCTTATATTTTACATTTTATTGATATCTAAAAAACCCCGAGTTCGTCACTGACTCACTGATCATGAAAACAAAGTTTCTAATTAATTACTGAATAATGAACTTCCTAACTATCTGAATGATTAGGCACGTGGCTTACCTTGAAATTAAGTAGATAATATAACAGTGCGGCATTGTTATGAAGTGAAAACGCGGCGTTGCAAATGCAAAATGCTGAAAATGTATCTGAAGAATGCAAGCGTGATTCAGTTACGTCGGTAACATGAGCTTTTGTTCGGTCATATAAAATGTATGTATAATGCTTGGTATTTATAGCCCAACGACTTTCCTTCGGTGCTTTGATGTAATTTTTCAGCTAAGTAAGTATAGGTTTTTTTTTATAAAGTCCTTGCCATATTTTATCCCGCCCCATATGAGAAGTAAGAATGTAATATAGAAAATGTGCTTTATATGTTTTACTTTATGAAATATGTTGCGGAAAATTGTTAATATTCAAGACTTTTCTGGCAAGAAAGAATAATTTACTGTCTGCCAGATACTGCAGCGGTTACGCTATGGTTATACCGCGAGTCTGTGTGCTAAGGGTCTAATGTGGCGTGTATACGATACCATGTGATAATTAGGTACGCTACTTACTCTAATTACTAACGGGAGCAATTGCTCTAATTACTGTTTTGCCGCAAAAGGAGGTGGTTTTTTAAGCAACTATTTCAAAGGAAACATCATTTGGTGCGTTGATGGAATATTTCTCCATTCTTTTGCCCGTTCTTTTATGCTTCTTTTCTTTTGCTTTGTTAGTTACCGATTCTTATAATGTATCGTAAGGTTCATAATTTATTTACGAGTGCCTACAACGCGAATATACTCATACCTTGATTGGAACTAGAAATGTATTATTCATAATTATGAAATTACATGATCCTCAATTTCAGCGCTCGATATTTTACGGTCCAGTACATACGCTGTGTAATAAGATATGTAAGTAAACATCAATCGTACGGTAAACCTTGGTAATATGAATGGCTTACTTTTATTATAGCCGTATTTTTGTTCCTGATTACGTAAATTCGTTGAGGCCCGGGAAGCCCGGGAGATTTGCGCAAACAAGTGTTCAGATTTCCCTTCACCCGCTGGAACAACTTTATAGCTTAATCTTTCATTTTTTATGCGTTAGGAATGCTTAATAGATGAAATTTCAACGTCTTGTACATCTTTTCCTGTTACAGCATATCTTCTTGTTATGGAACTTCCTACCATGTCTCATCTAAGTTTAACGTTTAAATAAGGTTAACGTCAATAAAAATTATTAACTATTGACATGCTACAAATATAGTCGATATATTTATTTTCTTCTCCCATGGATCAAAGAGGAACTGTATATTTTTCACTTAGATAATTAAAGGTATGCCATCGTTTTAAAACATCAAAACGAGATTCCTTTTTTTTTCATTCCATTAATCTTAATTTTTTATTGAAATAATGACAGTACCTCATCATATCAGCCCATGGATGTCCACTGCTGAACATAGGCCTCCCCCATTGATTTCCACTTCGAACGGTTCTGGGCCGCTTGCATCCAGCGGCGCCCAGCGACTCTGACCAGGTCGTCGGTCCACCTGGTGGGAGCTCGTCCCGCAGTACGTGGTCGCCACTCGAGAACCTTTCTTCCAATACAATACCTATTAGGATACAATTCGTAGCCCTGACTCCTAAAATGTCTCCGAAACTCCCAATATGACAGGAACAAGCCTCTAAAGAATGAGGGAATATTTAAAGTATCGCATAGCAGAGCTATTCATAGTTGGAAAAATCTTCCCTTACAAGAACGCATAACAACACGTCATCTAAATGTTTACGACTATCGCCGACTACCGCATAGACTACAGCCCGTTTCAGCCGACCGATATTTATTTTATTGTTGCAGTGGAGGAATTTCATGAATAAGGCTTTCTACTGATGCAGTACTGGCGAATTTATTTACGTAACTAACATAATGTCAGTTTGTAAATAGCTGCACTGCGTAAAAAAATTATTTTATGGAAAATGCTTACTAATACTTTAAATATATCGCTTTTTTTTAAGTAAAAAAGATGTGCTATATAAAATTAAAATTAATGTAACTCTTAAGATTTTGCCTGACAACTAAAGTTTCAAGTTACATGTAGGTATCTCTGCTTTCAAAAAGACCTTCATAAAAGCCATGTGTCCCTTTCATTCTTAATACGTCTAAATATAAAAGCGTAAAGTAAAGTATATGTCAGAATATTGTAGGTGACCCTTAAATTTTACCGAGGGTCGACAGGCAGATTAAGTGACGATATATATTTTATACGATAAGGACAAACGGCCCACCTGATGATACCTACGCTTTTTCACGTATAAAGAAAGTGCCGATAAAAGCGATACAACTTTTATCGGATCCACATGGATTCACTGACACTTTCACATTTTGTAAGTGGATTAAAACTAGTAATGCTGCGGTTAGCCACCATTATCCAATATTCAACATTATTCGGCATATTCTATTTTTTTTTCAAATTTATCGATTAGGTGAATAGCATATTATTTTTTACCTGTTTTTTGAAGAAAAAAAAAGGATTTATGAGAATAAATATTAGAAAGTAAAATAACTTTATTTTTTTAATGTTGTTCAAATTTTTTGTGTTGTATAATGTTACGTTAATTTGGTAGAACAGCCCTATCCACGGGCCCTATCTATACTATAATCTATACTAATATAATGAAGCGGAAGAGTTTTTTTGTTTGTTTGTTTAAACGGGCTAATCTCTGGATCTACCAGTCGGATTCTAAAAATTCTTTCACTAATAGGATAGGAAGCTACATTATCCCCGAGTATTATAGGTAATTTTAATACGCGAACGCGGGTGGAACCGCGCGAGACAGCTAGTATTAGATATTTTTAGAAAAGTAGTTTTGTAGGCTCTAGGTCACATGAGGTATGCTTGTGTATGTAATGTTAAAGCCTCTTTGGTAATATTTTTGAGTAGTACTGAGTAGAATTTACAAAGTAAACGTTATTTAAAATAATTCTGAACCATAATTAGTTTTTTGTTTTCACTTTATAACTAGATTTAGTTTTAACTAGAACTAGCTAGCTGTTTTAATATTACCTTTTATAAAACACATGGAAAAAAATATGGCAATATAGTCAGATTGTCCAAAAAAAATAAAAATAACCTTTTTGAGCATTTTGCTGGTTTTTCTCAGATGAAGGCTGACTTCCGAACTGGTGGTAACTGTAACTTCAGTAGCTTTAACCTTCATATGTGTCTTAAATAGGGCCTAAATTGAATGAATAGTTTTGACTTTATATTTTGAAGAATTTTTATAACAGTAAGCTGTCATGTTGGCAAAAAGTACCCTACTAACCTTTACAAAGTTTTGCAAATCGTGAATACAACAATAAAGAAACTTTACATGTAAATTTGCAACACACGAGGCATCACTCACGTGTTACCGAACTTTCCCCCTCCCCAATGAGCTCTCGCGACCTTAATCACGCGCAGGAACACAACATAAAGTTATTTGTCTGTGGTATTCTGTAAGGTGGAGGTACATCCCCAATCGAGCTGCTCTTTGAGCAAAATAACGCTATTCTCTACCTCTCTAGTATCTTTCCTAATAAATGCTTTATTTGTTCACAGGCATCGAGACAAGCTACAACCAACGGTGACTGCAACCGTAAGTATACAAGTATACACGTTTACACAACACACACACATGTGGTTTACAATACTCAGGTGGAATAAATGTCACTGTGTTTACCGATCGTGATCTGATTCCCAGCTTTATACCGAGTAGAACCGAATCCACCAATATTATGTAAATAAAACAAATCTGTGATTGATTCCAATGTATAAACTGAACAAATTAAAGTAGAACTTGTAAATTAATACAAATATTTACATCAGAAATATTAAGATGTTGATTTCAATTAAGCTTGACGCTTATCTGAAATCAGAACCGTTAATTTTCAATTAAAACGCGAATTACCATTGAAGGCAAATTCTCACGTCGATAATAATCTAACTGAATATTCAGATAGCCGAGTTAATGAAATTGTTAATGATTATTCACATATTGGAGCCAATATTCGTCTTGGAACAAAAGTTTGCAAAACTTATGATGAAAATATTCTTCCTACACAGTCGTTTTACATATCAAAATGTTCCATGAACGTTATTCTTGCACCGATTCTTTTATTCATCATATAAGCTTTAGACATTTAAAGTGGTTCTTTTGGGAGACACGAAATATAAAAGTCAAATCATTAGGTACTTCTTACGTCAAATATATTCCTCAAGTTCGCGATTGCTTGAGTGAACATTTTGTTGGGCATAAAGCTTTTAGTCACCTAGTGTGTGGGTTGTAGAAATGGGTAAGGAAGTGCTTACCTCTATTAAACCATTCCGCTATTTCGGCAATGTTTAGGGTTCAATAATTTTTCTGAATGGAGAAAGCGCAATGCTTAATATTTGACAGAATGATATATAAAATAAGAAATTTTTGAAGATGTTCTTTTGTTCAATTTTGAATTGATACATAAAATTAATTTGATCTAATTATTCTTGATGAAGAATTTTGTTCTTTGATTACAAATAATAAAATCATAATGTTAACTAGATGCGAAAAGATCTACAGAAGTATATATACTTTTCTTTGTACAGTGGCGGAATGAAAAAGTTCGACAGTTTTCAACTTGATTCATTCGACGTATCACGAGCATATATTACCTTTTGAAACTGAATACAAAGAATACACAGAATTAGAGAAAATAATGATTTAATTGTTCGTTATTAAAGTTCAAAACTATTCAGAATAAAGTTGTTCGACTGTTTATTTTGTAAACAAGATTGTTTTTATTTTATGTTTTGATAAAATCAAACCTTCTTGTTGGTTTAACCTGTTATTTATGTCAAATTAAAATTGAAAACCATAAAAAGCCATAAATTGTGTTTGATGTGATGTAAAAATAAGCAAAACGTTATTCGATAGCAAACGTCACATTTATGGTTGGTACATGTAATAAAATTGATTCTTGAAATCTGGTGCAAGCGAAAACCGACTCTAAGGTGACGAACCTTTACATTCTGCGACTGTACAACTATAGTATCTAAATGAACGGAATAAACCCAAAGTTTCTGATTAAAAGGTAAACATGATCAAAATTTTGCGATAAATTGTTTGTTAGAATGTATAAGAAGTACGTTGTAGTTGTACCTACACTTTACTGTTAGTGAAGTCGTTAAAAAAGGTACCAGCGTTTGCTCACAATGTGTGAATAACTTGGTGAGAATATTACGTTGGTACTTAGACAACATGAGTGCTTCTCGGTTTTATGTTGTCCTGGTGAATTGCCGGTGGCTGCATTTCGTATGTTGCTTCCGTAACTTTATGACGGCTGTCTTCCCCTATCTTTGTCAGTCTGTATGTCTCAGTTTATTATCTTCAACAACGAGCAAAACTTTCAGTTATGATGCCCATTCAAAATATTGTTGCCATATTAAATTTAATTGTTGCAAATAATTTTTAACCGACTTCAAAAAAAGGAGGAGGTTCTCAATTCAGTAGTATTTTTTTGTGTTTGTTACCTCATAACTCTATCATTTAGTAACCGGTTTGGAAAATTCTTGTTTTGTCTGGAAGCGTACACTTCCCGTTTGGTCCCATTGTCATCAGATCAGGATTTGATTACTTCTTAGTGTACTTTGAAGTCGGTATGAGTAGCTTTTATGTATTTCGTGCACAAGTAGGTAAGGAAAAAAAAATGATTTTTTTTAAGAAAAGTTATTTTTGTTGTCGTCATATACATAAATATGACGTGTAGTGGAAAAAGTCCGTAAAGATTTACCACCATTTATACCTCGTCAAACACACTATCTGATTTAAAACGAATTGTTGGTCAATTATTAACATCTCATCTCTACAAAATATTTCTATTTGTTTAACAGTTCTAATACAAGTCTCCAAGGTATACCATCAGGTCAGTGTGGTTAGTTAAATGGCCAATCTCCACAAACTAAATGAGCCCAAACCCAATAAAGTTAATTATATTTGTTCGTCAGTTTAAGTTTCGAGGTCTATCATCAGGTCATATCAAATTGTCAAGTGATAAGATGTCATCTGTATAAACAAAATTAGCCCTAACTCAATATACGTAACTACTTACTAGATTTGTTCGTACGTCATTTCTGTCTTCATGAGCCTGATATTTGATAGCTGTAATATTACTGACAGCTACAGTATGAGGCACGAATGGTGAGCACAGATAGGCAGCAGTGGGGGCAAACTCGCGCATGTACACTTTTGGCCAAATCACAGTTGCCAAATGACACGCAAGAATCCAATAGACGACGAGCATTGACTGACGAACCAATCGTGTGCAGCACGGCGCTCCCCCCTTCTTCACTCCGCCATACAGACCGAAAAATTAACTACTGCGCAGCTGTCAATCTGAGCTCACCACTCGTGCCCCTTACGATACACATGCAAACAAAGGTTTCAAACGTCAGCCTTTCATATTTTATGTTACCACCTTAGTATGTTTAAAAAATAATATCAAATGCGATATACAAGCTTTTCTTTTTATCCTTTATATAGTTTCTGCCCATTATGAAATAGCAAAAGAATATTTAGCAGTGACTAAAACTCTAGATATTTTTCATACGCTTTGAGAAATGGATCTAGAGTTCCTTTGATCGAATATCCTGACAAAGCATAGCAGAATAGTTTTTAATTGTTTTTTAGTGTTCATGTCGGGCTCTGTTATCGGCTCCTCTCTAGCTAGTATTTTGTCCACTAGCTTGTACTGCATTTATCTAGACAGTCATTTCATAAAATAAATATTATATGGTACCTATGTCGTAAAGTATAACTTCCTCGAATAAAATATTGTGAAAGTCAAGTTTGCCCACTATCTCAATATAGGCAATTCAGTTACCGCATCTTATGAAGCTTATTCTGTTACTCAGTAGAACATATTTCATTTCTTTTGTTTATGAATAAGTAACCGATACATTTATTATACATGAAATTATGCCAAGGAGCAACACAGACGGCTCGCATACATTATTATTGATGGATATCTATAGGTACTATTTCTATACATCAAGAGTTCATATTTTAAAGTCATCGAGACGTTATCGAAAATAGACTAGCCGTTGTAGATTTGTGTTTTAGAAAACAATATTGCTCTTGTGTTCTGTGGAAAGTATCAATGATATGTAGCTGCCTTTGTTGAACAAACAGAAACAAAAACAGCCTTAATTCATATGGTAAATTAACCGACGACTAGTAGTAGGTATGTCAATATTGATATATTTAAAAGAAAGCACCACGAAAGCACATATACTTTTTGTGACTTTTTATATTATACCAGAACTAGATCCTACCTATAAAAATATTTTACTAATGGTGCGTCTATGCTATGAGATTCGAGTACGAGCCGGGCGAAGAACGAACAGGATTCGTTCGTTGTTCGCGTAGCGTGGACGGCTACGGTGGACGGACTTGCGAGCCTCGAACGAGCGTTCGGCTCACGGTCGAATGCGCTCCGCCCGATTGTCAGTTTTTTCATGACACGGGGATTCGCATCGCGCTCGTTGTAGGCTCGTTGCACTTGACATCGCGAACAACTAACGAATTCTGTACGGCTCGTGCTCTATTCGCGTAGCGTGGACGCACCATTAGCTTTCATGGAAAATTGTCGGTTTCATATGACACATTTATAAAGTTGTGGAGCACCAAACTTATATACAGTCAATTCGGTTTTAAAATATCCTATACAAATAAATTGCAATCAGGCTATGTACACCATGAAACATAATAAATATCCGTTTCCAATATTTATTGTAGTAATTTCAGTAATAACTATTTATAAAATTTATAGTGCGTGATATTAACGACGACTATTCGTAGATAGTAAAGTTCTTTGCCCGCTCCCAATTCAAGTAGAGTTATTCTTAGGGTTAATAAAAACGTTCATAATTTCCATTTATGGCTCCGTGTGCGGTGTTTAAGTAACCGATACAGTAGTACCCGGGATATATGAGTACTATATTCTTAAATCTACATTATTCTGTATACAGTTTGGAGGCTAATATCTATTATGTTTTATTGGGATACTAAATAACAATAGACTAGAATTAGGTCATATGTCGTAATGAATCGAATCTGATAGTTTATACAGATTGTCCAATCGTGGCTATGAAGTTATTTGCATTTTTTTGCGCAGTAACAGCAGAGGTATTTTTTATTTTTTTTTATACAATAAACGATTATAGTCGATAAACAAGCATACGGCCCACCTGATGGTAAGCGGTTACCGTAGCCATATGGACGCTTGCAACACAAGTAGCATGGCTTACGCGTTACCGACCTTTCCCCCCTCCCCTATGAGCTCTGGCGACCATACTCACGCGCAGGAACACAACTTTACACAACATAAAGTTATTTGGCTGCGGTATTCTGTAAGGTGGAGGTACTTCCCCAGTCGAGCTGCTCGCCGAGCGAATAAATGCTATGCTCTACCTCTCTCATAAATGCTATGCTGTACCTCTCTCAATAAATGCTATGCTCTACCTCTCTCATAAATGCTATGCTCTACCTCTCTCAATAAATGCTACGCTCTACCTCTCTCAAAAAGGTAATTAGGTAATTATAAGTAATTGTAATTTATCGTAATAAAATTATAGGTAATTTACTAATGTATTAAATGGACTGATACCGTTTCTCTTCTAGAAGGTAATCATCGCAAAGACTAAGAGTCCTCAATACATTTTTTTTTAGAACATTATTGTAACTTGTATGCTTGTTAAGTAAATTGATCCATATTTGCCTTGAAGGGATGAGCAAACACGGCCTGACTTGATATAACACTTTAACGACATTTCGAGTGGCACTATCGCTTTTTCGTATTGTCATGTGACGATCAACTCGATCCATTTTATCGACAGCTTTTTTAGGACGGCTTTCATCGGCTTGACAATAGATACAATGTAAACGTTTGGTTTTATTTTCTGGTCATTGTTACATCGACTTCTGGTGGTTTACAAAATGAATGATGTGATATTGATCCTACTGTATGCAATATTGGCAACATTTTAAATTCTGTATTCTCTGTTATATTCATCCTTTTATTTTCAGATGAATTCAGTTTTAGTTGTATACGCAAACCAATGCAGTTTTAGTTAAAAGCCTGAAAGTTTAGTCAAGCTGTAAGTTATAAAATATTAATACTAAAATTTTCGGTGGATGTTTGCATGGTAATGTACATCATATATTTTTCCATTCATTCTCTTATTTTAGAAGTTACAGGGGGGGGGGGACACACATTTTACCACTTTGGAAGTGTCTCTCGCGCAAACTATTCAGTTAAGAAAAAATGATATTAGAAACCTCAATATCATTTTTGAAGACCTATATCAAAAGAAAAGTAAAAAATAATAATTTGAGATTCAGTTCTAAGTATGGGGAACCCCCATTTTTTATTTTCAATTTTTGTGTGAACATCTTAATGCGGTTCACAGAATACATGTATATCGGCGCCAAACAAATCCGTTCATCGTTTCGGTATAAATAATACTGACTTATTTAATTCTATTTTAATTCAAATGGGTCAAGAATGTTTATTATAATTTTGTTGTTTAAATGATTTTGATTTCCAGATTTATTTCAGATTATATCAAATTAATTAATCAAAGAACATTAATGTTTTCATATTTTATCATCATTATTTAATTTTTACAAACAATTCAGTATTTTAATTGACAGCTCACTCTATGATTTTAAATCAACCGGAAGTCGGTTATTTTATTCGAAGTAAAAGTGGTTTGTTCGTTGAGGGTAGATTCCATGCGTATAAAAGCAATAGTGAGCAGAGCTTGCGGATTCATTCTGTGTTCAGACGTAAAGGAGTAACAATCGTGAGTTAAGTACAAACGTTTTAATATTTAATTGTTATATTTGCTATATTGTTGGAATATTTTATGTGTGTGTGTGTTCTAATTTAATTATTTACAGTACCTGTATCATAAATAGATACAGTTAATATGAATAACGGTGTTTTCAATACAAACGGCGATTGTCCGCCGATAGCAGCGGTGGGATATACCTCGCCAGTGCTGAGGTTATCTCATTTTAGTGGTTCAGGGCCTGAGCCCGCTCCTCAATCTGTCACCGAGACAGAACCAAGCTTTTGTTTGGAACAAGTGATGAGCTTAGTTATATTCATTAGTTAACAAGCTGCATTCAGTGCCAGAAACACGCTCCCATGATATTTGAGATTGGTGTGTCAATGTTAACAAGACCTTTACTAGTTTCAGTTGTACAGTGCAGGAAGCTTACATGAAAGCAATCATATAATAACTACAAGGCAGAGCAAAAATATGGGCTGCCACTTGGGATCAAGTAAAAGTCAACCTGAAATCACAAAATAATGTGTCTGGTTCAACACATTATAAAAAGATAACTTTTCGGTGGTAAAACTTGATAAACCGTGGCATTCTACAAGTTAAGATTAACAATTAACGATTCATTCTTCTATATTAAAAATTACAGGAAGAACTACCCTGTAATTATTATTTGGCAAGCAATGCGCGGAGTGCATTGCTTGCGTGTATCAAGCCTTTTCATATTGATGATGATAAAAATGTAGAAGATCTAAATACTGTAAAATCGGTAAGTAGGTTAAGGATGGACGAGCAGGTGAAATATCTGATTACTAACTTATCCACCTTTCCAACCCTAAACGCTGGCTGGCCACCACGCGTATCCTTTTCCTGGTCTTGAGAGGCTAGATCCCAATGGGTGATGCCTAGTTGATTGCTTTGTTCGTTGTGTTTTGGTTAGACCCAAAATGGGTTTTGCCTAATGTTGAATTGGTGTTAACTTGCATAGGTATCTAAAAATATGATCTATATCCAACTATCCTACCCTAAACGCTAGCTGATCACAATGCGTATCCTTTCCTGGTCTGAGGGGCAAGATCCCAAGCGGGTGATGCCTAGCGTTGTGGCTAGATACCAGTTGGGTGACGCCAAACGTTACGGCTAGATCCAATGCGGGTGAGCTTATTATTACGAAGGGATCGACAGCGCAGAGAGCGCGCTGGAACAGAATGGCCGTATCGGCGCCAAACAAATCCGTTCATCGTTTCGGTATAAATAATACTGACTTATTTAATTCTATTTTAATTCAAATGGGTCAAGAATGTTTATTATAATTTTGTTGTTTAAATGATTTTGATTTCCAGATTTATTTCAGATTATATCAAATTAATTAATCAAAGAACATTAATGTTTTCATATTTTATCATCATTATTTAATTTTTACAAACAATTCAGTATTTTAATTGACAGCTCACTCTATGATTTTAAATCAACCGGAAGTCGGTTATTTTATTCGAAGTAAAAGTGGTTTGTTCGTTGAGGGTAGATTCCATGCGTATAAAAGCAATAGTGAGCAGAGCTTGCGGATTCATTCTGTGTTCAGACGTAAAGGAGTAACAATCGTGAGTTAAGTACAAACGTTTTAATATTTAATTGTTATATTTGCTATATTGTTGGAATATTTTATGTGTGTGTGTGTGTTCTAATTTAATTATTTACAGTACCTGTATCATAAATAGATACAGTTAATATGAATAACGGTGTTTTCAATACAAACGGCGATTGTCCGCCGATATGTACTTACCAAGTTTCAACATTATAGTTCTTATAGTTGCGGAAAAAAGTGGCTGTGACATACGGACGGACAGACAGACAGACAGACATGACGAATCCATAAGGGTTCCGTTTTTTGCCATTTGGCTATGGAACCCTAAAAATATGCAACAAACTGGGCGATGAAACGCGCCTCATGAGGACAGGGAAGGAACCAATGAGGTATGTGGTAGATTGCTGCGTAAGGCTGCGCATTCCCCAGCGGAGCGTTGCGAGTAGGGATTTCAAAATCCGGATTTTTTTCAAATCCGGATTCAAATTTTATCATCACCTACAAATCCGGATTATCCGGATTTTTCGAATTTTTGTATTTTTTTTGCAATATTTTGTAATTTTAAATTGTACGCGTAGTTTATGCTTAATTTTTAGTAGTTTGAAGAGAGGTGTTCTATTTTATTGTATTTCCATTGCTTGCTTTTGAAAAAAATTTGGATCTTGTTAAAACAACTGTATTTTTAGGTATTACATTAGACGATAAGTTACAATGGGGTCCACAGATACATAATCTAGTGAATAGACTTAGTTCTGCAGCGTATGCAGTGAAGAAAATCCGTTCTCTCACTGACGAATTTACGGCAAGATTAGTTTATTTTAGTTATTTTCATAGTTTAATGTCTTACGGCATCCTCCTTTGGGGCAGCGCGGTGCAGACATCAATAGAATTTTTATCCTGCAGAAGAAGGATATTCGCGCAATATATAACTTAAAGCCAAGAGATTCCCATAGGGATAAGTTTAAAACCATAAATGTAATGACAGTGTCGTCTCAGTACATATATGAAAACTTAATGTATGTTCGAAAAATATACTTAACATTCCTAAAAATAGCGACACTCATAGTTTAAACACTAGAAATAAGGACAAACTTGCTGTACCTGTAACACGGCTCAGCAAAGTTAGGGATTCTTTTAAGGGGCAATGTATACGCTTCTATAACAAAGTACCCAAATCAATTCAAGAACTATCAGTGTATCAGTGGCGTGCATTGGTTTTAGGACTAGGTAGGCAGAAGAAATCATGGCCATACACGCCTAAATATGCCTCTTAGATAGATTATGTTTTTTGACCCGATTCGTAAAATTGTTTAGGTCAGCGTATCATTCCACACACATTTGGAAACATTCATTAGCAAACAAAATACATAATAACATAATAATAGATTCGAATAACAACACCCAGATAGCCAGGTGTTTAATAAACATAATATTCTGTGTTAAAATGTCTAAGATTTTTACCTTTGTTTTAAATCCATGAATGTTTTGGAGTTGGTCTACAGCAAGTTACCTACTATTTTCAACAAACGAAAACTGACTAAAGGAATAATTGATCGACACATTTTGCATCTTCACCACAAAATTTCTTCATTTCACACACAATACACTTCGCAAAATTACAATAAGTAAATAACAACAACATTGCATACAATGCCAGCCAAACCATAAACAAACCAACACAAATAAATTGCGAAGTTATATTTGAGTTGCTCTAATGTTGGTAAAGTGTAGTCTTTTTAATTTGGATGGGTTACTTTACTTACAACAGATAGTGCGTTCGAATTGGAGTGATGTCGTTTTTAACAGTTTCAAAATGGGCATTTTTCTATTTGCGTTCGAATTGGAAAATTTCAACAATTTTGCAACTTTTGCCACAAACGATATGTCCCAAATCGAACGATTAGATACAAAAATGACATTTCCATGCTCATCGCCTGCTTGTCACTTGTCTCAACCTACCTTTTTCCTTCAGTTAATCATTAAACAAAGTTAATCTAACAAATTATTCTCTTACCTGTTAGTATTTCTATAAAATTTTATAATAAAAATTAGAATTTTCGCTTCCCGTATGAATTTTACGAAACTTATCTGTCAGATTCAAAGATGTCAAAATATGATCACAAACGACCCTGCCTCGGAGGTGGGTCAAAATTTGCAGTTCACGATGTCGTTTTTAACTGTTTCCAAGCACAACGAACGGTGAACGAAAACTGTTCAAAACGCCAATTTCGCCCACAACTTTCCAAATCGAACGCCAGTTGTGATCGTTTTTGGCATTTTGGACTGTTATTTTTGCTACCATACCCCAATTCGAACGCACCTAGAGTAGGTAAGGTTACTTTTGGTCCATAAATCGCGAATGTCAAATGTCAGTATGCTACGCATAGCAAAAGCGTGATTTATGCTTTCGTCGTAGTATCTTAAAGAAGTGTGTGTGTGTGTATGAATATGCCGAAATCTTTTTAGTGTGCGTGAATTGCCGTGAATTTGAGAGGCGAACTCGCGAGTGCCTGCGCGGCAAAGTTTGAAATTACGTATTGAATGTTAGGTTAGAATTTTTATTTAAAGTGATTATGTAGTTTAATTGAATCAAAATATTATTGAATTGAATCTTATGAGGTAGGCATTGCTTATTTGCCTATATGGAATGCACGCCACTGCTGTGTATAGATTTAAAAAGTTAGTTAAACAAAAATTGTGTAATAAAGGGTACTATAAAGTTTCCGACTTTGTAGAAGACAAGAATGCATTTGAATGAAGTGTTCGCTTTACAGGCTATTTTAATTTAATTATCTAATATTGTCAAATTTATTATAAGATAATAAAAAAAAAAAATCCTTGCTGAGTTTCTTGCCGGGAGTCTTTTCAGTTTATGTGTATTACGAACCGGTGGTAAAATGAATTGTAACGTTCGTAAGTGCCTTATTAAGGCCTATATTGAATATACAATTTTTGAATTTGAATTTGAATTAAACTGCAAGCAGCTTTTTTAAAATGGGCTTGTATTTGGCTACTGAGCCGTCCATAAAGGATAATGACGAAGCCTAAGGTGGAGCACGCTAACCCAAATCGAACCTATTCATTCTGGCCGTGAAAGTCCCTAGATTCTAAGAGTCAGGAAATACAGTCGCTAAAGCAAGTTCCACTCCCTTGCTGTCCGCATTATAATTGAGGATACAAAAGAAAAATTTCCCCGTGTCTTGTAGTTCGGAGTAAAAATAGGGATGGTGGTTGGAATAAGGTTGAGCAATTCCTGCACACACTCTCAAAAATATATCCTGTACAAAACTGATAAGGCAAGCAACCTTTCTTCGATGGTCGAGCCTCGTGAGTTTCGTCATAATTAGTCTCATATTGGATGTCTTCTGGTTCGGCGGTTTATTGAGTCGAGGGCGAGAGCCTGGTGGAAAGGGCTCCGTTTGGTGGTGAAAAGACACACCTGCGTCTTGGTAGCATTAACAGTGACCAGATTGGCATTGCCCCAATCGGAGACTGCCTGTAAAGTTACGTTCAAACGCTCTACCATGGCCTCTCGCAACAATTGGATCTATGACAACGGTGCTATCGTCTACGTACCCAAAGATACCGGGCTTCACCAGATCGTTAATATGCAGCAGAAATAAGGTTGCAGAGAGAACTGAATCTGATCTCTGTGGAATTGATTGCGAAAAGGTCCGACCCGTCTATGACTACATGAATAGACCGTTCGCTCAGGAAATTGGAAATCCAAGCGCACAGACCACCAGACATTTCATATTAAGGAAGCTTGCTTAGAAGGCTGGTGTGTCAGACCCTTTCAAAAGTAACAATTTTCTGAGATCAGCCGATGTACAAAATGCTTTCAGCGGTAACCCGACTATATAGAACTATCTAAAAAGAAATTTTTAGTTAAACATCAACTATAATCAATTATGATTAAAAATCGAAAAAACCGGATTTTATTCTCAATATTCGGATTTATAATAGGCCCCTAAAATCCGGATTTTTCAGTCATTTTCGGATTTCGAAGTATCCGGATTGCAATCCCTAGTTGCGAGGATGCGTAGTGAAGCTGTGAATCGGTGTGACTTCTTCAACCAAAGATGTGTAATGTGTACAAATGAGCGGTGCGAGGATAGGTAGCGGACTCTTTTCGGATATGATCTACCAAACACTTTTCCCGCACGCATTTTTCGCTTGTTTTGTATGTATAAAAACCTCGCTCCGCTAAACCCATATCCACCAGAGCTGTGCGAAGCGAGGCAAGGTAAATGAAGTAATTCTATTTGTGCTTGAAAATAAATGCCTCGCAACGCAGCTTAGCACATCTCTGGTGGATGCTCAGACTAATTCGAATTTACGTACGCCTCGCTTCACGTCACTAGAAGTTTTTGTACTTATCATACAACTCCTAATACATACTAAATTCTCAGTCTTTCATCATGTATCAGTTTGACATGAGCGGTTTAGACATTTTCAAACTGCCACCGTTTATATAATATCAATATCGTAAAAAATGTTATCGCTTGACCAGGGGATAAAAAGAGACCAACATGGTACAGTAAAAACTCCGTTATTACGATCTCCACAATAACTGTACAAGGTCATAAACCATGAAACGTTTTCAATTATTTTTCTCCGCCTTTTTGGTAATAATAATTAGGTAATTTTTTTTATACTACTTAGGTGTCAAACAAGCATACGGCCCGCCTGATGGTAACTGGTTGCCATAGCCTATGGACGCCCGCAAAACCGCGCTCGTTGCCGATCCTAAAATTTTATTGATGCGCCAAAAATATTTTAGAATAATAATCTGCAACACAAGTATTGTGGGAATGGAAGCATTAATTGGATGGTTATACTGCTAAAATATTCATTATTATCTTAATATTCTGTTTACACCATGTATCTATGTAATTACTTCTTGAGAGTTAGTTATTTTTTGTTGCAAATTTTCATAGTTAGTTTCATTTTAATGTTAAAAGAATAAGTAAAATACAAGGGAAATAAATACCTAAGTTAAAAATATGGAGGTACCTATTCTCAAATAACCACAAAATACATAGCAATGATGATGTCTGCCAAACAACTCTAGTATTAATAATATTCTCAATTTTTGGCATTTTTATAGCTACGGTGCCCTAATGCGAAAAGTACTCAACTTTCCCGAGCTGAAATATGAAATACGTAATTTCACATAAGAGCCTCCTAGCCTCAGAAAAGATCGTTAACTAAAATTTTCGCACTCAAAATTGTTCGCGGCTCAAATTGCTGCTCTCTAGGCGTCTATATGATAGGAATTTTCACACAAGCTACAGAAATGTCAAGCAATGATCGAACTTGTCGTTACTTATGGAATATTTTCGTGAAACCCTAAAGAAGACAAATGGATGTGTCATTACGTCGCCTGTATTTTCCCCTACTGCGTCATATAAAATTCTTGGCGCACGACGTTGGTGGAACTCGTATTAGTGCTTTCAATCTAGACTGTGGATGGAGGGTTTTGGTTTCGCGTGACTGATGAACTACCTTCTTTTCATGTGAAATTCTATAGGTACATGTAAGTTTAATATTTTAAAAGGTGTGCACCGATAGTAAGATATAAATATTTAATTATAAATTGATTTAATCCCGCTTCGCGAAGCAAATACAGAATTGGGTTTTTCACGCGTATCTTTGTTCGAGGTATATAATGGTGCGTCCATGCTACGCGAAGCGAGCACGTGATTTCAAGCGTAGGAGCGTTCAACGAGCCTACAACGAGTGCGATGCGAATCCCTGTGTTCGTGAAAAAACTGACAATCGGGCGGATCGCTGTCGAGCACGCTACGAATGCTCGTTCGAGGCTCGCAAGCCCGTCCACACTACGCGAAGTTTGTTCGTGATGCGAAGGAAAACAATCAGACTATTCTGAATATTCTACAGTCTTATATATATATATTCTATTATATTATTATTATATTATAGTTCTATACTTCATAGATGTTCTTAGAAATACGGTTTTGTTTGAGGTGACTTTAGTCGCTTAAATTTCGTAAATTGCTTGAATCTCGGGTATGCTTTTTTATATTCACAGATTATTCTCTCTATGTATTTTGAAGGCTTTGATTAAGGATACATCCAGATAGAGTGTTGCAGCTGTGCATGCGTCGATAAAAATAGCCCCTAACTGTTAGAGGCTAAATCAAATAAAAATAAATAAAAATGCAAAATAATGTTCAATATTTAACTTTCTCCCGATTTTAATTAGAATATTTCAACAACTATTATCATTATGAACGTCACTATGACAAGCAGAATGACGCAGAGGGAGCGTAAAACGTAGCTGTTACGCGCAGCAGCATAAAATTTGGCCTGTTTTATATATTGGTGTAGTATGGCAACGTTCTTTCTAGGTATATTTATTTATATGTTTCAAGGCTTGTCTGTTTTCGTGACGAACATGATCCACAGTTTAAAAGTTAGTACAAAAATGTGGAAAGAGCAAAGACCATAAAACTACCCTCAATCCCACATCACCAATGAATGTGATAAGTTCGTTGTACTATTTAAAGTTTTCACCGGTTTTAGTACGAAAATGTGACCCAGTTCTTCCTCACTTTCATTATAGTGAAACTGAAATAACGATAACATCAACTTCTAGTGTCTTGTAAGGTTATAAATAGGTTATAAAATTATAAAGAATGTAATCCATAATTTGAGGCTACCATCATTATTTGGACGATTTGCTTTTTCTTTAATAAACCTGAAGAGGATATTTTTTTTCGATTTAATTGTATCTATTTTCATAATTGAGTGACTAACATAATTTCTTATCTTATTTCATAGAGCAAAGATACGCTTAATTAATTCTGCCAGAATTACATTAACTGATTGAAGAGTGGGTTTATATTTAGGAAACAGTAGCACAGCTATTGTGATTGTGAACACTCATAATAAATTCACCATCAAAATATGTTCCCTTTTTCCATTTTTTTTTCCATGATTATTATCCAATTACACAATTAGTCACGATTTTATCAATAAATTTGAGTCAGGTCTTGTAATGTTCACTGAAAATAGGATTATGGTTGTGGTAACAAAAAAAACCGGCCAAGTGCGAGTCAGACTCGCGCACCGAGGGTTCCGTACAAACCTGTAGGTATATAAGTAAATGGTAGTATAGAAATTAATATCACATACTTACTCAGGATGTGATATTAATTTCAATTTATGACCTATTAAAAAAAAACTACTTACTAGATCTCGTTCAAACCAATTTTCAGTGGAAGTTTGCACCGTAATGTACATCATATATTTTTTATAGATTTATCATTCTCTTATTTTAGAAGTTACAGGGGGGGGGACACACATTTTACCACTTTGGAAGTGTCTCTCGCGCAAACTATTCAGTTTAGAAAAAAATGATATTAGAAACCTCAATATCATTTTTGAAGACCTATCCATAGACACCCCACACTTATGGGTTTGATGAAAAAAAAAATTTGAGTTTCAGTTCTAAGTATGGGGAACCCCCAAAATTTATTGTTTTTTTTCTATTTTTGTGTAAAAATCTTAATGCGGTTCACAGAATACATCTACTTACCAAGTTTCAACATTATAGTTCTTATAGTTTCGGAAATAAATGGCTGTGACATACACGGACAGACAGACAGACATGACGAATCTATAAGGGTTCCGTTTTTTGCCATTTGGCTACGGAACCCTAAAAACGCCTGCATAATTAAATACTTTAGTGGCTACTGAAAAGCAATATATTCTAAATGAATTCGACCGGTTTGTATGACTGAAAATGCGCACACTGAAGTTTCTGCACACATTGTGGGCTTGCTGTATTGATGGCCCACGGCGTTTGATTACAATTGCATCGAACAAAACCTATAGTGAGAATATTATAGTGCTTGGTAAATTACTAGATTTACATAGGTAACTAGCTGCCCGGCGCGACTTCGTTCGCGTGGTGCTACCCTAACCTACCCTACCCTACCCTACCCTACCGCTCGACTTATTTTGTGCAAACTTCACATAAACTAAATAGTCCGAACAAAGCCTAAATATTTGGTTTGGATAGGTGAGCCCGTTCTTGAGTTATAAAATTACAACGAAAAGTGCCATTGATTTTTATATATATATAGGTAATATACAGAGTTATTATGTGACCATGTTATTTTGTGACAAAAAAAGTATACCTACATGTGCACTTTTTGTATGCTCATTTTTGGACCATAATTATCATTGTTATTTTGTGGTTCTTTATATGTTTATAAATAGCATTTATGGTTGTGGATTAATTTAAAGTAATTTGTGTATCTCTCCAATATGGCGAGGAGGGCGATGGCTGCCACACGCGGCATACTTGTGAACTTGTGGCTGCTTGTGGGGGCTGGTCTGCTTAAGTTTCCTATTTATGTAGTTATTAAATATTTAATCAGTCTACTTTGTGATTTTCCCGCCGCGCCGGGGCACGCAATTGTTTTCAGTGCGATTAGAATGTAAATATTATGTAATGAATCTAAGCTTGTTTTGAAAAGAGTAATTGCTGAGTTTATTGCCGGCTCTTCTCAGCAAATGCAAACTTCCGAACCGGTATTAGAGTATTAGAGTCAGACTTTTCATGAGTGCCTGCGAAGGTCTAGTTGGAATTTAGAATTTTTTGCTGCCTTATGAGCATTTACGATGTTATTAGCTCTCTCTCACTATCTAGTTCCTCGTGTCTCTTCAATCATATCATATTTTATATCCAACAAGTGGAACCGTAGGCACATTTGTAATATTTATTTATTATAATTCTCAAACATCTGTACGTAGGGACGTTGGTGCAGTTATTCAGAGCACGGTTTTAATAAAACCAAGCACGCAGGGTATTTGCTTGTACCGCAGACTTATTGAGGTATTTCATACTTCTCACTCAAGTTGCTCTAGTTGTATAAACTTTTGCAATACTTGCTAGAAATGCTTTACATGTAAGTATGAAACCAAGTTCTGCGCGTTACGAGTTGCATGTTAAACCGAGAGAACTTTATCAGTTTTAGTTTAAGATAAACCATTTGACGTGATTTATATTGATTTTATGGTGCGTCCATGCTTTTCGAATCGAGCACGAGCCGAGCCACGAACGAGCCTACAACGAGCACGATGCGAATCCCTTTGTACGTGAAAACACTGACATAATTGAACTCTTTTACAAAAAAAAACTTATACCGACTTCAGAGTACACTAAGAAGTAATCAAATCCTGATCCGATGACAATGGGACCAAACGGGAAGTGTAACCTTCCAAACAAAAAAATAAATGACGGAGTCATGAGGTAACAAACATAAAAAAAAGAAATACAACCGAATTGAGAATATCCTCCTTTTTTGAAGTCGGTTAAAAAATCGGAAACCTTATAGGATCACTTTGTTGTCCGTCTGTCAAGAACCTTTTTCTCAAGAACGCGTGTATAAAATAAATAAATAAATATCCTGGGACATTCCTCACACACGGTCATCTGATCCCAAACTAAGCAGAGCTTGTACTATGGAAACCAGATAACTGATATAATACATATACTACTTTTTGTTTGTAAACACATACTTAATATACATAATTACACCCAGACTCAGGACATACATACATGTTTATGCACACAAATGCATGTCCTGTGCGGGAATCGAACCCACGACCTGCGGCGCAATAGGTGGAATCTTTACCAGAGTCCAACTGGCCCGTCAATATGTATCAAGCTGACAAATACTCAGGTTTGCATTCCTTGAAGCAGTGAAAAATTTAATTTCTAAGTCAACGCAATCAAAAGATACGGCCTTTTATGCCGCATATTTTGACACTGGCAAGGGAATAAAATCCTATACGATAGGTACTTCCCGTTGACCTAGAATCATGGAATTTAGCATGAAGCAAGATATGTAGTCTTGCTTCATGCTAAATTCCAAGTAAAGGAAGAAATCCAAAAACCGTCGCAAAAAAACATAAACGGAAAGAAAGTCAATCTTAGAGTTTTGATTCTCGTGATGAACTAACTATTTACATACCTACAAGTTTGTACGGAACCCTTGGTACGCGAGTCCGACTCACACTTGGCCGGTCCTTTTTATGAGATCTAGCGTTGGCTCCGAATATCCCTACTACTATCTCCGTGCAGAATTGACATGTAAAGGATAAACAAACAAATTCAATCTCACATTTATAGTACTATTTGAAGATTAGACGAAGTTACATTATTATGAGCATGTTATGAGCTTCTAGAAAACGTCTATAGAGATATTGACTAAGCTAAAACAATAGAATATGCATTAGCTTTCTTCAAACAGCCTCTGTTTTTGCTATTTAATATTCACTTTTATCTGCAATATGTAATTTATTTTCATTTCTTTAAGAGCTGTGTTTGATATACGAGTACCTAATCCATTTACTCTATTTACGAACGTATGTATATAATTTATAAGGCACATCCCTTTGTATTTGTTTATCCCTAAGTAAGCCCTTTGCTTCTGTTTTATTTATTGCGCTATTAGCTTGTCCTCGGAGATGTAACAAGAAATAATATTTAACGTTACAGGAACAATGAATGTTCTTAATCTTGGATAACATCTGGGAAATCTACAATTTACCATCTGGAAATCTGAATGGCTCTTGACATTTTTTGACAACTTTTATCGTTTTTAATGCCAGTTTTGTCTGTAATGTATGTTTTTAATGCTACGCGTTTTTTTTTTATTAAATGAACTTTTTAACAAACGGCATCTTATTTTAGAGATGAATCACAACTTATTATAAAATGAAGTCGCTTTCCGCGTCTGTCTGTCTGTTTGTCCGCTAACTCCTTCTAAACCACGCAACTGATTTTTATGCGGTTTTCACTGTAAGTTAGATAATTTCAGTTTCAGGAAGGTTATGTATATAATACATTCATGTTAAATACACATAACATATAAAAAAAGTCAATGTTTGGTAAACACATATTTTCTTTTTATGCTTGTTTTGCTAATGCTGACTAAACTATACGAGATATATTAAAATGAAGTACCCCGGAATTGTCAATCTTAAAAATATCTACAAAAAAGTCCGCGATGGTTTATGGCTATCCCTATGGATAACCCACAGGAACCATTTTTATGCGAATGAGATGTTTTTTTTATACCCCAAGGGTGGCAAACAAGCATACGGCCCGCCTGATGGTAAGTAGTTACCGTAGCCTATGGACGCTTGCCACACCAGAGGTACCAATCGCGCGTTGCCGACCCTGAAGAAATCTTTTCACACCCTTTTTGAAGAACCCCATGCTGTACCGCCAGTTCGTTAGTCGGCCTTCAACTGTTCTTCTCAGTTGAAGGCCGACTTACGAACTGGCGGTAACTTCAGTAGCTTTGACCTTCATAGGTGCCGGGCTTCTAGGGCCTAAATTGAATAAATGGCTTTGACTTTGACTTTACTCCATTGGGAAAACCACGGTCCGAGCGACCGCGGAAGAAAACTCCTTTTAGCCCGCACAGTTCGAAACAAATCTGGTTTCAATGTGTGAAGATGGACTCCCCGTCTATGGCGAGAGTTGCGATGGTGGAAGGTAGCCGTGGGCATCGAGTCGAACAATTCTTTAGAACACTCTCCGATGTACAAGCGGTAGAACACACATAATTTTGACCTATATAATATTAATCCTTATCTAATGAAATAGTTAGTTACGACGGGCATTTCATGTAGATAATGTTTCCTTTGTACAGAAAATCATTATCATTTATATTTTAAAAGATATATAACAGATTTAAAATTAGCAAGAAACAGTATTCGCGATACCACAGACAGAATAGATAATAGTTCCTCAGAGTATATAAGATAGTACTAACGTAGCGATACCGACGGGACGGGCCGAGAGAGGCGCGGGCGCGCAAATCGCTCGACGCCACACGACATTGTACCCGTGCGAAGCCGGGGCCGGTCGCTCGCTAATATTTTATAAAAATACGACTGCTACCACAGAATATTTAATAGTACTACGTACAGAAAACCCACTTCGAAAACGACATTTAAACAAAAATCGACTCTTGGAACGACAGAATAAAGCGCAATCCAGTTCGCGCAGCGCTGCGCGCCTCAAATTATATTCACCTACAACTTCCCTCTCTTTCTATCGTATAACTCTATCCTGTATGACGCGGCACGTGTTACGGTAGGGTTGTCTAATGACGTATTATGAATCTTCAATATTTCCTTATCGCCTATGTATGTCCTATTACTATTCTCTGTGTTTATTTTATTTCTATGCTATTCTCCTTTCGTGAACAATGACATTTAAAATATCCTAGCTAACTAGTATTAGATCAGAAAGTTATTTTAAAATGTCTACATACTTTAATCTAAGTTGTTAGACCTATACGTACTTTGTATACTGAATGTGTATTCTGTCTACGAAACTGAATACAACTATTTTGGGGAAGGGTTTTAGTAACATACATGCTTATCAAATCTGGAATGACTGACGACGCGACAAGAAACGGCACGATTACCTAGTCCAGTAGCCGTCAGCCGAAATTCACAATATTTGTTCTTAATAATCTTCATGTTGATTAAAGAAGTTTGTTATATAAAAATTAATAAAGAATTAACCAAAAAAAGGATATATTGAGTTACTACATAACAATAAGAATTGTAAAATTTTTCTGAATATTGTTCTACTGATTTTTGAAATAGTGGTATGTTAAATCTTACTTAGTTATTCTAAGAGTTGTAAGGTAGAATTACTGTATATTTAAAGAGGGAACTCTTACCCGACTTAAACCGACTTCAAAGTACACTAAGAAGTAATCAAATCCTGATCTGATGACAATGGGACCAAACGGGAAGTGTACCCTTCCAGACAAAAAAAATATTTCCAAATCGGTTTATAAACGACGGAGTTATGAGGTAACAAACATAAAAAAAAATAAAAAAAAAACATACAACCGAATTGAGAACCTCCTCCTTTTTTTGAAGTCGGTTAAAAAATATACGGTCGAATTGAGAAACCTCCTCCTTTTTTTGAAGTGGGTTAAAAATCATTCACATGAGTTTTCGAGGTCTAGTTTATACATTAGGGTCTCTTCTGGTCGTTCTATCTTTGTCTCTTTTTAACACACTGGTATGTGATCAAAACGGGCTTATTATTATAATAAGGACTTTAGGTCAATACAATGAAACAACAACAAAATATCTAGAACTATAAAAACAACGATATCTACACAATATAGTGTTAAAAAAAGAACAGTAAACACTTTATATAGGTAGTACGTAGGTATTTATACCCACACGCGTCTTGCGCTGCGTGCGCGTTGCAACCGACTAGCGTTGTTCCGGAAGTCCGCGTGCGCGCGATCGTACCTAAACATGGGAGTGGGACAGGCCTGCTGCTACACAAGTGCGAAAATGGATTTTTGGTTCGTCCTTTCACGAAGCAACGGTATATAAGATACGGTACATAGCAAATATTTTGTATTAGAAATAAGATGATTTATTTAAGAATTCAAATAGTAGAATTGCCGGATAATCTCTGGTTATCGTAGAGCTGTACAGTCGTGAACGTAAGTCATATTCGCAGCATGTGATACAATGATAATATTTTTTTTCTCTCAATGGTAAAAGTTTGGGTGTAATATCGTGTTGTGGCCAGGACATCGTAATTTTGGCACGCATAGTTTTCGCAAACGTTAGTATTAGTTCATGTATTTATTTTTATTTCGTAAACTATTTAAATAAAATTATTAAATTATTATCGGAACGTAAAATTATTAAAATATTGTTTAGTATCATCAGATCGTAAAACAACTTGGTTTGCCCATATCTAAAGAATAATAATAAAAATCGGCTAAGCGCGAGTTGGGCTCGCATACGGAGGGCTTTGTAGAATAAAAGTTATATTAACTTACTCTACTGTGCTAAATTCAAAATTCAAAATCATTTATTCAAATAGACCTTCGCAGGCACTTATGAAAAGTCTGACTCTAATACCGGTTCGGAAGGTTGCATTTGCTGAGAAGAGCCGGCAATAAACTCAGCAATTACTCTTTTCAAAACAGGCTTAGATTCATTACATAATATTTACATTCTAATCGCACTGAAAACAATTGCGTGCCCCGGCGCGGCGGCAAAATTACAAAGTAGACTGAATAAATATTTAATAAGTAAATAAATAGCAAACTTAAGCAGACCAGCCCCCACAAGCAGCACCTGTTCACAAGTATGACGCGTGTGGCAGCCATCGCCCTCCTCGCCATATTGGAGGGAAGTGAGCGACCCGTCACACGACGCCGCCGCAAGCAAAGGCCTTAAAGTGACCATGACTTACTTAAGTCTGCTTTAAAAATAAAAAATTACTAAAGGGAAACACTAAACACACAATTTGTTATCACTGTGACTATTGACAAGTTTAGACTAAATATCACAAAATAAAAATAAAATATAACAATTAGACAGACATAATATATCGATGCATTTATATCAAAATAAATAAATGGAGAATATTGAATTGTATTAATTTAATTACAGTAAGTAATATAATCTGTAACCTAAAAACATAACTTATAATAATAATAGCATACTTTGAATTAAAATGGACCTTGAACTAGCTGCTCAGTGAGGCAAGTGCAGAGAGAAGCTACTTCCATACATCCTTGTCGTCAATATAATGAGACACTTTATAATAAGCCCTACTCAACAGCCGCTTTTAAATATGTTCCTTAAATTTAAAAAAGGACATACTGGTCACGCTATGAGGAATTTTATTGTAAAATTGGATACAATTCCCAAGAAAGGACTTATTTACTTTAGCTAATCTAAATCTAGGTACAGTTATTTTGTCTCTGTTTCTAGTGTTTCTATCATGATAGTCACTATTGACTGGAAACAAATTAATGTTCTTGCGGACATACATAATATTTTCAAAAATGTACTGAGAGGGCAAAGTTAATATATTAATATCCGGAAATACATTTCGTAGAGATTCGCGAGAACCCAAACAGTAGATGGCGCGAATTGCCCTTTTTTGTAATACAAAAATTGATTCCAAGTCTGCGGCAGAGCCCCACAGCAAAAGGCCGTAGGACATAAGACTATGAAAATATGCAAAATAAATTAATCTGGCTGTATTAATGTCCGTCAGTTGCCTTATTTTGCTGACTGCAAAAGCAGCGGAGCTCAGTTTACCACCTAAGGCTTCCAGGTGAGCACCCCACTGCAATCTACAGTCTATAGTCAGACCAAGAAAAACAGTCTTATCTACTACATTAAGTTTATTACCATCCACAATAACACTGGTATCAACTTTTGGTACATTTGGTAATGAAAATCTTGTACATTTTGTTTTTTTAGAGTTTAACATAAGATTGTTGGCAGCAAACCATTGAGACACAGTCTTCAGAGCGTAGTTAACTTTTAAAAGATCTTTGTCTTTTCTATCTACTTTAAATATCAGAGACGTATCATCTGCAAACAAAACGACATCTGATAGTTCTTTCACCATATAAGGTAGGTCATTTATATAAACTAGAAACAGAAATGGGCCTAAAATCGAGCCTTGAGGCGTACCTCAAGGCTCGATTTTAGGCCCTCATGTGTCATCGGGCTCCTTAGTCAAATTAGGCGTACCTAATTTGACTAAGGAGCCCGATGACACACTACCATTGATTCCTACTTTTTGTTGGCGCCCTGAAAGATAGGAAACCACAAGATCGAGAGCCACTCCGCGAATTCCGTATAACTTAAGTTTAAGAGCTAGCGTTTGGTGATCTACGCAATCAAATGCCTTGGAGAGATCACAAAAGATACCAATAGCATCGTGTGAGCACTCCCAGGCCTGAAAAATATGCTTAATAAGTTTAGCTCCCGCATCCGTAGTGGACTTACCTCTCGTAAAACCGAACTGATCATCATGGAGTATCTTGTGGTTATTAAAATGCCTTAACATTTGGTTTAGCACAATCTTTTCAAAAAAGTTACTTAATGCAGGAAGTACTGAGACCGGTCTGTAATCTGAGGGATTGAAATATGCTGGGCTATGAAATCAATAGTAGTTGAAACAAAAAACAAACGCCAAAAATACATTTCTTGTATTTCTTTCTTTCTTATTTGTTGTTATAGCGGCAATAGAAATACAAATTCTGTGAAAATTTCAACTGTCTACTTAATACGGTAAATGAGATACAGCCCTCTAACATACGGACGGAAGAACGGCCGGATGGGCGGCATCGGAAGCATAGTACCTACTAGCTAGGGTATCGTTTGGCACCATTTAGGTACGGAACCCTAATAAAAACGACCAATATGTGGACGGGGAATAAGATTATCTGCCTTATTGCGTTATTGGAAAAGTATAATTATATCCAGCCATATAATTATATTCTCTCAGGTTTATTCCAGAAGTGAATTGGGAAAATATTTCTAACAAGCAAAAATTACCTTTTCGTAGATAATTGTTTGCCAAGAAAAAGTATTTTGACGTTATTTATGCTGAGCTCAAGTAAAGGTTTCTAATTAATTAAATTAAACTGTTGAACATCGCCAATACCATACTATCAAAGCATCCATCAGTCTGAGTTGTTTGCATGGAGCGTGCAGCGAATTTCAAATACGTTTATTTTGACTTTAGACTTTTACGGGTACGTAGGTAGCTGATATCTTTTTTGAACGTGATTAGTATACTTTATTAGCAGTTTCATTTTTTACATTATCTCTTTCTATTAACTAAATATTGCTCAGTTCATAAGTAATTTATTCCATTACGTTAAAGGCTTTTTCACGAGACTGTACAAAAAATAATTGCTTATTACATTTTCAGTTGGTATTTTGTCTACGCAATTACCCACACGCAAAATTGCCAAATTTTTTGCGTCAGTAGCGACAAGTAAATACGGCACTTTGGGAGATGAGCGAGGCAATTTGAGCTTTAAATAACACTACATTTACTCCACGGCTGCGTCTAAACCCACGCATTAAAAATCTGAATTCTTAAATTAAAATCAAAATATCCATGATTCAAAATAACGCATTAGAGAATAATTCAGAAGCACGGAACTAGATAATTAGTGTCTAGACTGTTTTAACTTTTACTAATCTAGCGTCCAGCATAAATGCGCTCAGTCTATGAATACGTCTCAGCGACCTATGCTCGGAATTTGTCTACGTGACAGGGACCAAAACGAGGACATTTGTAGGAGAATTAAAGCGACTGATATAGCTCGTAGAGTAAATGGCAATGGGCAGGCAGGCCCTATTGCTCGATGACTTAAATACGGCACGCCATGACGGCCGTTTTGACGTGAGGCCTAACCTCACATAAAAACGGCCGCCAGGCCGCCTCTCCTTGTCTCAAACTAGTAGGTATGTCTTATACTAAATCACTAATTAACTCTAGAGTTAATGAACTTCGCGTTTACAAAGTCCAAGAATCAAGAAGAGAGAGAGGTAGAGCATAGCGTTAATTCGCTCAAAGAGCGGCTCAACTGGGGAAGTACCTCCTTAAGTACCTCAAGTACCTTACAGAATACCGCAGCCAAATAACTTTATGTTGTGTAAAGTTGTGTTCCTGCGCGTGAGTAAGGTCGCCAGAGCTCATAGGGGAGGGTGGAAAGGTCAGTAACGCGTGTGCGATGCTTCGTGTGCTGCAAGCGTCGATATGGCTACGCTTACGCTTACCATCAGGCGGGCCGTATGCTTGTTTACCGACTTAGTCGTATAAAAACTAGGTATCTACTTGAGAGTAATTTCGTTATACCACCAAAGTGCATGGAGTTAACGTTAACATGTTATCCGAGACTATTTAAATGGCGGCTGCAACTCAGGTCGGTTGACTATCTTGACAAAGAAACTTCACTATTTTAACCCAGCTAAATAAAGTTGACATAAGCTTTACTTGAAAACCAAGAGTTTTTTGAGTTTATCTGGTTTTCATATTCATTCGTTTACTCTTGAGTAACCCAAAACAGTCTAGTATAGGTGATGGAAATCGCTAACGAAATTATACGAAGAATAAGTTAAAATAGGTTGTGTTACATGACATTTGCTTGAATCCATCCTAAGCGTGTTTCTTTTTGGCTCTCACTAAAGCTGTCATAACGGACATCATGACGTGCCGGTAGTTTAGGCATCATTTTTTTAATAGTACAAAATAAACGAGCAAATGAGAATGAACGTCCTTAATAGTTGCAGGTATTGCAATATTAATAATCTTATAATTATTTTCTGCCTTGCTCTATGACTTTGGGGTCAGCAAATTACTTGAACGGAAAATTCCGGTTCAAGATAGGCTTAGAGATTAGTATTATTATCGATTCGTTCTATTCATGTTCTATAAAGGTGATCTTCGGATCATAGTATTCTTCTATGTATCTAGTGCTGAAATAAATATTTAGTATGGCTCGTTGGTCACTAAATCGTCACATCACAACCTAAAACCTAAATTCCAAATAAGATTTTTGGTTATTTGACATTCATTCTGATAAATAATTAATGCTATCTTATTATTATTAAGTTGGTAATAATATTATGAAAAAATCTAAAGTATACATTTTTTTAAATAAAATGAAGCCAGAGGAAAATTCATATTGATATTTTGCAACGGATCTATGAAATCTTACAAAAACGTATGATATTACCCACGTTTCATAATATAATGTAACCCACACAAATGTTACTCTCTTGTACCTTACACAATGACAGTAAGGGTTATATTAGTTTGCATGTAAAGTTTAATGTTATTTGGTCTAGACACCCGATGTAACTAAGTAGGTAATAAGCCGCTGCTTATTATGGTTAGGGTGAAAGTAATACCTTGTTACTTATACGTTAATATACTTTAAGTTAATAATTGCAATAAAAGGAAACCCAACAAAATATACATGTGAAAAAGGCATTGTCAATACAAGAAGTTATTTATAAGTTACAAGAATGTATAACTTTTTCAAATATCTGCATAAGAAAATTTTGATTCTAATAATTCCTAACTTCCTAACTAATATTATAAATGTGAAAGTGAGTTTGTTTGTTTGTTTGTTACGGCTTCACACCTCAACTACTCAACGGATCATCATGAAATTTGGCATGCAGATAGCATATGGTATGGAGAAGGACATAGACTACTTTTTATCCCGGGAACGCGGGTGAAACCGCGGGGGACAGCTAGTATCACGGAAAAGAGAATACACTGGAAGGGCGATGCGTTAGAATTTGTATCGGAACCAGCGTCGCCAAACTCACACAAATAAATGTTAAATCATATATTGTACTACAAATAAACAATCCTTTTGATTGGTCGTTTCTATTTTACTCAAAAATAGCTTTAATCACACAGGTCATACATATGAAAATATACCTTTTTACGTTAATATAAAATTTATTTTTCAATAGCGTACAATGTATTTACGTCGTTTTGTAATCTACAAACTAACTAGATTCAATCGACGAAAAAGTTCTGCCACTCGGCACTAGATGGCCTTATTTTCATGGAACGCAATTTTGAACTCAAACGCATTAGACATAATGTTGATAATTGCGTAATAGCTGCGTCGACTGGCGTCGAGTAGCAACACTTATTGCTATTCGCTTAATGCAGCGAAAGTTATCGATAAAATATCAATAAAATTATCGATATTTTAATTTCGTCGATATATCTTTAGAAATTCCGGAAGAAAATTCACGTTCGATAAGAATAATTGTGCAAAGAATACTGAATTGTAAAAAAAAACGTGTAACATGATGAAGTAAATTAAAAAAAAGTTATTTTTACATGGTTTATTGCCCTTGAAATAAAATTTATTTGTTTCGAAATTCTCGTTTTGAAAGCTTAATTTTAACAGATGAATGCGGATATTGATATAACTTTCAACTATTGCCTTAATCAAATCAGAGATAAAAAGATGTATTTTATCGATATTGATCGAACAAAACTATCGATGCACGTGTTTTGGGGTCACGACAGGTCACGACTCACGACGAATGTGAAAGAACGCAATACATTACGTGCGGAGTTGCGCTCGCTACCTTGCGTACAAATAAAGTGAGTACATTGCCTTCAATGTATAATTTTGCAGTAGTATCAGAGTTTATCGTTTACACCTAAAATTATCATAATCTCGAATACATTTTTATAAATATCACAATTAAATAAAGGTTTGTAGACTCATCGATGAAAGAAAATCCCTCCTTGAGTTACACTCCGACTCCTCACTTCGTTTCCTACAGGAAATAATAGCGCATCACGACATAATTAATATTTTTCGCGGAGCTACGCACCTCTGCTAAGTATGGCGGATACTACGAAGCGTTGACGCGTGTTTTGGTTGATATATGCCCATTTGATGTCATGTGTGGCGCGCGGGCTCCGCTAGCATAGCGTCTCTATTATATTTCTTTTCTCTGTGGCTAGTATACTATATGTATAACTTGCAATCCTCTGGTACCTTGAAAAGCAGATGAAGCGCAACGACGTTACATTTCATAAAAATCGCCTCGGTCCAGCGGGGCCATCGCTGATCTTTGTTGATCATCGTAATGAACACAATTAATAAATTTCATCCAATGTACTTCATCGTATCAACTGAGTTATCGTGTATCTTTGTCGGTAGTCGTAACGATTTCATCCAATGACACGGTACGATAATAATCATTGGATTAGGCCCTGATTGGAGTATTTGGTGTAAATAATTCTAATAGTTTATAACATGTAATAAAATAACCATTTTAGAGTTTACTTTAAAAAAAGTAGTTCCAAAAATGTAGGGACTTAAAGTAAAACATCTCATTTTGCTTGTCACAAAATTTGAAGAAGATACAGTAGATAAAAAGGTAGTTAATCTTTAAAAAAATACGTTGAGGGGCGAGCTTTACAACTTGGTAGAGAAGTAGCACCTAACCACTTAGAAATTTCCAAGATGTCCTCACAACTAGTACCTTAAACCTCACAACTTGTACTAAAAATCTACCTACTGAAAAGATTTATTTATTGTAACATCGGTTCTAATAAACCATATCCACGTCTGTGTAAACAGGATCATAATCATCCCACTGTTTACCTAACATCAATGAAAATAACAGATGTAACAACAAATGCTAATCCGTCAGCTATTTGGATGATCAGTCAGAAAGCTATGTCATTGACCTATTTGGCTATACGTCAAGACATAAAGACGCATGTTCCAGTTTTTTCTATAAGAGAGAAAGCTTATTTTGTTGTCAATCCGTGTCATCAGTTAATTATGTTCGACGGATTGGAATTTCTTATTTGCGTTTATAATTTTGTTACGACGGAATTTAGGCCAAGGCTCCCTTATTTTTAAATAATTTCTTAGCACTACTAGGTAAGTATAAATCCAAGATTATGAGCCTCATTAAAACTTATAAATACCTAATACTGTGGCTTTAATATATTTGTCTGTATATATTAAATGAGAATCTCACTGATTGACATAGCATTGGAAATCCAAGTATAGTTTTAGTTTTTATCAAAATATGACTCGAGACTCCTTTGAGCATTATTCGCTATTCCCTATACTTTGAGATTTGGCTATACATCAATCTTCACTAAAATCGTCACTTAAAAAAAAATCTTGTGTAACGTAGGCTAAGGAAGGGTTTCTCAAAAATTTTACCCTTAAGGGATCGCAAATGGATCCTGAAAGCTGGTGCATTGTCATTTTTTCTATTATATTGTGTAAGGTTAGCTTATGCGGCAAGTATATTAGCTGGAGAGCTTTCAACTTGATACAACGACTGCACTTAGTGATCTTTCTTGCTTTTCTGATCTTTATCCCCAACAATAAATAATAGCTTATCTTTTCATTGAAACGAAATGCAACTAAGAAAACCTGACATTATCTTACCAAGTGCTCTCTCCAATTTTAAGTTCATAAGTAAAGGGTTAACGTCTGGGGCCGCTGTTAACTAAGTTCGAAGCGCCAAGTTGCAATTTCAACGGGAAGTGCTCAAAGAATGTACATAATGTCTTTAATCCAGTTAAAATTGCTCCATAGTTTTAAGGAACGAGATGACAACGATATTAAGTTTTAACTACTTAGAGTTAAGTTGTCATAAACTTGGATCCTGAGAATTAGGGTTTCAGTAAACAACATTATTAACCCGAAACATTAATGAGGGAACTCAAGTATTTTTTTTGGCTTCCAAGCTTTATTTACTATTCAATGTTTTTTCCGTCATACGGACTACTATTTTCAACTTATCCCTCTGGTAAATTTAAAACTACGATAAAACTGTCGATTCTCCCTTCGATTTCGTTCAAAAGCAGGATGTTGCATAATTTCGACAGGAATCGACGTTCATAAATTTTACATACAACTATTCGCCAAATCTTCCCTGTCTCGTGAAGGAATACATAATAGATATCTAACCCGACAGCCTCTTGGCGCCATATCAGTTTTGGAATCACCGTTAGCAATGCGAATCAATGGAAGTGGCAATCTTATTTTCATCCATTGTCATTGCAAATGTTATTCCGAAAGTGGAGTCGGGTCTCCAACGTTAGTAACGAATGCTGAATAATTTGGCAGTATCCATTTATATTTGCGATGAGTATTTTTTGATCTTTTAAGACAATGTTTGTGTTGGCTGTTTATATCATATCATCAAAATTTCAACGGTGTTGTTGAAAGTGAATACCTATATCATAAGGTGACTACTGCATGGAATGTATTTTGCAAAAAATTATAGGAAATATTCCTATATTTTTATTCTCTTTGTAGAATTTTGCTAATTGGTCGCCAGATGCAAAACAGACGTCGCCGCAACACGTGTAATGTTCTCCCTTATACTTGTAGTTTCGTGTTTATTCCGTTTATTTGTATTAAGGGTAATGGGAACGTGGCTTCAATAAGCGCCAGCTGTTGTCTAGATGTCGCTATCGTCAAAATGAGATCACGCTTGGATAATATTGTCAATGAAAATCATCGACACATGTCATAGCAATCCCAAAAATATATTTGTAAAAAGATGATTCAAAAGCGGAAGAAGAATGACTGACCAAGAGATTCTGGTAACCATTTCAGAGAAAATATTTTGTGGCGACTTGGTTCGTCTATTGTAAATAAAAGCTGACCGTTAGTTGAAAAACAACAGCGACTCCCAGAAGGTAGTCTTTTACCAATTCTGTTGTCAAAATAAAATTTAACTCTGGTTAATTTAACTTCCAGAACCTTGAAGCAGCATTACGTTTAGCAAGAGTGATATTTGAGTCTTGATTAGTTGAAGCCGTCCTCGTCTCATAAAAAGTCTGCTTGTTACGTCTAGCTTCTTTATAGAGCTGATTAAACCACGGTCGTGTCTTCACCGCCACTACTTACTTGAAAGTAGTAAGTACTTACCTAATTACACAGACCTACTTACTACGTTGTTTTATGATTATACCGCAAACCCATTTTGAAGTTGATTATATTTTACCTGACAAGCTCAGTTCAAACTTATTCATTCTAATTTTAAACAATAATCTGCCACCGATATCTAACAATATGATAAAGTGCAAGTAATATAAGTGTCAGTGCAGACTTAAGACTTATTCATCATCAAAGTGGATTTTACGACTCATTAACGTCGTTGCTTTGAAGTGTCTTGCAAGAATAAACGAAATTATTTCTTTTTGTTTTAAATGTGAAGATACGGAGTGCCCTTCATGGCACATCGGTTTAACGATATTGACCTTTGGAGAGTACACCCTAACGAGTTTTACTAATAGTCACAGTTCATGTTGAATTTAAACAGTACCACAATGCTTTATTCGATGACCTTTATAAATGTACCAATTACCATACCTCCAAAATCTGCCCTTTGTCTGCAGCACAGAGCAAGAGCATTATAATTTGATTATGTACTTATCAATGAAAAGCTTAGCTCCTAGTTACACAGTAGCGAGGCTTTTTAATATTTCAGACTCATATTAATAATGGTTGGTGATTCAAATTTCATAGCCCGCCCCACTAATTCACGAAATCAAAGCGAGTTGCCTTTTTCTTAAATGTATTTAATGATGTAATGTTATCTTTGTTCGTTCGTTTACTGTGTACCTTTTTGACGTAGGTGTTATATGAACCTCAACATTTTTATGTTGATATGTTAAACACAATAAAGAAGTGTAGGTAATAGTTGAACAGTGGTTTTTATAAATATACTACATAAGTAATAGATATATATTATAATAAATAAATAAATTAAATTATTAAAAGAAACAAAAAACCCGACTGCGTAAAACAAAAATTAACTGAAAAGAGAAAAACAAGCTCTTTGAATGTTATAAGGTATTGCAGTCGGGGACAAACCAATAACCTAAATATGTGTTTTTATTGTAATATTTGTTTATCCCCGACTGCAATACCTTATAACATTCAAAGAGCTTGTTTTTCTCTTTTCAGTTAATTTTTGTTTTACGCAGTCGGGTTTTTTGTTTCTTTTAATAATTTAATTTATTTCAGACTTTTTAGTTTTATACAGAATAAGTTGTAAGTATTATTAAGTAAATGGGCGGCACGGCAAAATAACGCTAACAACCATCGCAACTCTGTGAGTTACGTACGGTAACCGCTTATAGTACCTACCTACTGTCCTTGCATTAAACATGGTTTTTTGCAATTTACGTCAAAATGGTAGCATACAAGTATTACAATATATACATATATGGAAAGGGCTGTTCACAAGCTTTCATTTGATACCCATATTGTTACAATAACGTAATTTTTGTTTTTAATACCCCCCCTCTTTTTTTATCCGTAGACGCCATATAAAAATAATATACCCTATGACACTCCCACAGTTAAGACGAATCTAACGACACCTCATATGCTTAAATCCATTAAGCCGTTTAGGCTGCAGCGCGTGCCAAAGAAATAGACATACATACATACCTACATACATACATACATACATACATACATACATACATACATACATACATACATACATACATACATACATACATACATACATACATACATACATACATACATACATACATACATACATACATACATACATACATACATACATACATACACTCGAAAAACATAACCCTCCTTCCGGGTCAGTCGGGTAAAAATAAAATTTGGTTTTTCAATTTCTGATAAACCACCTATTTTATTCAGCTGCAGAAAGGATCAAGTTATAATTACCAGATTACGTAGGTATTGGACATACAAACATGACACACATACATTTAATACTCATACCGAAAAATAAGTGTAAACTGTACAAGTGTACTTAAACTACTACTGTACTTAAACACACACATCCACACACATACACAAACACGCATTTTTCTTTTGTTTAAATTTTACCCTTTATTATTTTTATATTCCTATTGTTTGTTTGATTTGTATTTGAGATGTATGTAACAGAGGAGGGCGTTGGTGTCTGCGACACAGTTTTTCAAACTTCTGCAGACACCATCGTTGTTGTTTAATTATTGTACCTTTTGTGTTGTTCCAAATAAAAATATTTTGATATTTTTGATTTTTTTGTAGACTGGACTTAACTGTCTTACATCTTCTTGTTGAATGCACGACATACAATAATAACTTGGTAATTACCACAAAATGAATTAAAACACTTTCTCCAATGGCCGCCATTATTACAATTATGCTTTTCTGGTGTTGCCATTCCTCGATATTCAAATACACAATATCAAAATAAACCGTTTTACACTTTCATAATAAATAATGCTGACAATTAATTATAATTAATCAATATTCAATGGTATGAAATTATATAATATAATGTTAATGCTAACAAGATGGTTGTGACCGAACATTCATTTTTTGAAAATGATAAATGTTTATAACCTAGTGTAATATGTAATAGAAATAAATATTATTGTTTATTGTGGTCGCTAATGACCTTAGATATTAAAAAGCGACCTAAAATAAAAAAAATAAAAAAGTATATAAATAAATGTCGCATGGCAAAAATGGCGGTCGCTTACAGGAGTGTTGAGTGATCCCCGTATGCCCATAAAAACTAAGGGTAAAGTTTATAGGAACGCAGTCCATCCGGCGGGAGTTGTTACTAGGCTTGGCAGAGTGCATAATGAATACATTCGAGGCAGCTTCAAAGGAGCACCAATTATAGATAAAATTACCGAAAGCCGACTCAGATGGTATGGACATGTAAAAGGACACGTAGTACAAATTGCTCTTAATCTGCCGGAACAGAAGAGAGGTAGAGGCCGCCCGCCATCGACCTGCTGGTCTAAGGTGCAAGTCACACTCGTAAGACGGGGCGCATGATGATACATAAAACGCGCGACGGCTGTGGATGAAAGACATGGCTGCGACCTTTACACTTTTGAATCGCATTGAAATAATAATAAGGTTGAAATTAATTTGACATGTGCGAATGTGCGTGCGTGTCTGCGCCCCGTCTTACGAGTGTGGCTTGCGCCTAATATCAAGAGAGTCCTCATTGCCAGAGCCGATAACCCAAGACAGAATGTCCTGGCGCAAAAGAGTGAGGAGACACGACCCCAAATAAATTAAATTATTAAAAGAAACAAAAAACCCGACTGCGTAAAACAAAAATTAACTGAAAAGAGAAAAACAAGCTCTTTAACCTATAGAATTTTGAATATAACTTGAATTTTATAAGGTATTGCAGTCGGGGACAAACCAATAACCTAAATATATGTTTTTTTTTGTAATATTCGTTTATCCCCGACTGCAATACCTTATAAAATTCAAGTTATATTCAAAATTCTATAGGTTAAAGAGCTTGTTTTTCTCTTTTCAGTTAATTTTTGTTTTACGCAGTCGGGTTTTTTGTTTCTTTTAATAATTTAATTTATTTCAGTCTTTTTAGTTTTATACAGAATGAGTTGTAAGTATTATTAAGTAAATGAGCGGTACGGTAAAGTAACGCTAACAACCATCGCAACTCTGTGACTTACGTACGGTAACCGCTCATAGTACCTACTTACTGTCCTTGCATTTAAAATGGTTTTTTGCAGTTTACGTCAAAACGGTAGCATAAAAGTATTACAATATATACATATATGGAAAGGGCTGTTCACAAGCTTTCATTTGATACCCATATTGTTACAATAACGTAATTTTTGTTTTTAATACCCCCCCTCTTTTTTTATCCGTAGACGCCATATAAAAATAATATACCCTATGACACTCCCACAGTTCAGACGAATCTAACGATACCTCATATGCTTAAATCCATCAAGCCGTTTAGGCTGCAGAGCGTGCCAAAGAAATAGACATACATACATACATACATACATACTTACATACATACATACATACATACACTCGAAAAACATAACCCTCCTTCCGGGTCAGTCGGGTAAAAAGGGAATAGGTACGGGCAAAGAAGAAAGAAGAAGTAATAGGTATTTATGACTGTCATATTAATTTCCTATTAGTAAAATTCAGTGAAAGATAAAATAAATACGTAAGCAAGTCTGTTAATAGCAGTTCCTTTGTAAATATTTTCATCTTTAGCAGTTTATTTCAAAGGCTTTTCTTTTTTACCGTTATTTCAAACACTCACGTAAATATCTTTAGCCAGCCGGATGATAATGAGCTTCATTAAATTGGCTCACATTTTCCGCTATTCTGTTATATTTATAAGAAGACACGCCAATATCAAACGGGTAAAGCAACCATTCATTTACTATTCTGGTGGTTCGTATGGGGATTCAATATCATAGAGTCTAGATAATGTGAGCCAAGTTGAATAGAGCTCAGTACCATTCCACACAAGGGGTTATGAAACAGTGAAACTATGTAATAAATGCGCCTAATAGTTACTATTTCTTGGCAAAATTGTCTAGAAAAGTTGAGTTATAAAACCGCAAAATTAAGTGGTTTTAGTATGATAGGTACGGAATACAGAAAAATCGCAGCGAAGTGCGAGTTAATAAGGCTTTAGTTGATTTTAGTAATTAATTTATTGCGTATGCTGTGATGGATTTTCTAGGTACAGCCAAATTAAAACGTCAAAAACTGATTGACTGCCTTACAAACAAACTATTGGATGTGTAGCACATGGGAAATTGAAAGGCTTTGATTCAGGACCTACTTATTATACATACTGTGTATTGAAATACGTAAATCAACCTACGAAACGATCATGCTGCATAGATAGGAGCCGTATTTGCAAATTGTCAGCTAAGTCAACAGTTAAGCTCATCACAGACGTAGCTATAATATATATATTAATATGCCGAGCTATAATATAAATTACAGTACAAGTTGGTGAATTAACAGAAATATATATTATAGCTGCGTGTGCGGTCACTCAAAGATTAGTATTGAAAATATATCGTAATATGCCTTGCTATGATTTATATTAATATATATTATAGCTACGTCTGTGATGGGCTTTAGGGATTTCCGTTTATGGAGTGCTAATTTTGGTGAAAATGAAGACGTATACGATTAGATATGACTTCAATCTCACAATTTTGGTTTTTAATAAAATATTATCATTGTCCAAATTCGGCCAACTCAATTTGAACTTATTCGATTCATTGATAGCACAAGTGATATTATAGATTTCTGGAATAAAAGAATGATTAATTAAATTTTGCTCACGGTTAAAAAAAATAAAATTTTAGTGTAGGACGCGCGTCCCTCGCGAGAACCATCAGGTACGTCTGGTGGCTTTTACCTGTAACAATAGGAATAGTTTCGTCTTTGCGCAATGTCAGTGCGCTTGTTCTGAACTATTTCTATGTAATATAAAGCAAATCCTTTGTCCATCTCAACGCGGGTCACCAACTTCCGAGAATGGTTTGAATGTTGAAAACATTCCTAGTGGTATGTAAAAAGAACCATTGTTTTTCGTCCTTCGTTTGGTTTTTGTGAGGGAAAAACTATTGTGTCTGAAATGGGAGTAAAAAAGCGGAATTTACTTGGATACCTTCAACAATAGGTATCTGAAGGCAAGTTCCATTGTTCAAGTGGCCTGCATACAAGACGGCAGTAACTTGCACAATGTAACATGAACTATGCTATCTACACCAGCAAATTGTAGATCATGCGGATATGAACGTAATTAATGAGGTTCATTGAAGAATGAGAGGTTTTGAGTTGATATTGTTGTGGTAAACCAAAGAAATGTGGAAAGACATAGATAGAAATTATGGCATTATGCTCAGACTGAATAATATCTTGATAATTCACAATGGCAGATAGTGAAATAAATTCACTAGATTTTTTTGTTGCGAGCCAACGGTATAAATTGTTATATTATTCAACCGGTTGGCTCGTAACTGGAGCGCGCGTCCGCTAACTACATAAAAACAAAAAATAAGGAACTGCTATTCAAGTGAATAAAATTAAAATCACATAAAAGTGTAAGCAATATGTTCAATTCATTGATTTATTTAGGCAACATATCTTTGTTGTTATTTTGTCGTAAAATATTTTGTTTTGTAAAATAAAAGAAACTAAGAATATCTGTAAAATGAAGGTTCTTCTAAACGTTCTTGGTACCGATAATGCTAGAGGCGTTGCCCGCTGAATAGTCAAGCTAAGTCTATGAGTAAAAGTCTCTGGCTGTCAAGCCCCCAGAGGACAAGACCACATAATATAACACAATATTTGTAGAGCTTTGTTATCTCAGGCACGCAATGGTGCTGGTTCAGTTGTGTACAAACCAAACTAATTTAGTCTTACTATAACTCTTTCTTTCTTGCTACTTTAGCAAAATTAAAAAAAAAACAAAATTCAAAATCATTTATTCAAATAGACCTTCGCAGGCCCTTATGAAAAGTCTGACTCTAATACTCTAATACCGGTTCGGAAGGTTGCATTTGCTGAGAAGAGCCGGCAATAAACTCAGCAATTACTCTTTTCAAAACAGGCTTAGATTCATTACATAATATCTCAGAGTAGATAAATACTAAGTACAATATTTACATTCTAATCGCACTGAAAACAATTGCGTGCCCCGGCGCGGCGGCAAAATTACAAAGTAGACTGAATAAATATTTAATAAGTAAATAAATAGCAAACTTAAGCAGATCAGCCCCCACAAGCAGCACCTGTTCACAAAGATAAATGGAAAGTCCTGTCGGATTAGTCTATTTGTTGAATTTTTGTCTATTAATGCATATATTACATATCATCATCAACATCATCAGCCTATAATGTCCCACTGCTGAGCACAGGCCTCCTTTTACAAATCAGGGTGAAAGGGAATGGGCAGATACTCCACCACGCGTGCCCACTGCGGATCGGTGGAGGTAGGCTAGTGGTCAACCTACTGTTGGAATTTTTCAAGCCGCCTAGGAGGCATCCAACTAGCTTAACGACTATCACAATTAAGTGATAACCGGGACCAACGGCTTTACGTGCCTTCCGAAGCACGGAAACGCTCGATTTGAAATACCACTAGGCGGTCACCCATCCAGGTACCGACCAAGACAGACGTAGCTTAACTTTGCCGATCGATTAAGAACGGCTAATCATGCTACACCACGAGCGCTTCTATATATATATATATATATATATTACATATACTAATTTGTTATTAGGTTATAAATATCGACCAGTGACATTGTACAAACCATTGTTTAAAGGAACTTAGCTATGTAATACATGTATAGGAGCACTTTCGAGTTCAGTAACTTGACCTTACTGTCAAAATTTGAGTTATAGTGCGTGACTTGCTTTAACTGTCGACCTTTCACTCCTAGCAACGTTACTTGTGTATTTGATTTGTTTTTGAACATTGCTTTAGGCTAAATCATCTGTAAAATTTAATCTTACGGGTCCATGACCTTAGTCGTGGTATATGATTAATATGTACAGTTTCAACTACAGCCTTTAGGTATTTTTTTAAAGAGTTTTTTGAAAGAAAGAAAGAAAGAAAGAAATACATTTATTTATACAACCAGAACGCACAGAATACAAAAAAAATAGGTACATACAAAAAAAAAAGTAACAATAATATTGAAGAAAAAAACAGTAGAAACAAACAATAATAATAATAATCTGTGCGTCGCGGAGTAAAAAAAGGCCCCGACTCAGTATAAAGTTGTGGGAACTACCCACAACACTGGTATTCTGCCGGCACCTGGTTTTTTCTGGTTTTTAAGATACTAAAAGAGTTATGAACAGATGATATGAGTAAGGAAGGATGGTGATAGGAGGGTCGAATGGAAGAAACCTATTGCGCCGACCCCAAATAATTGGAATGATCTTCATTATAATCTCTATAAGTAGAGTGAAAAAGTTTTTTCTAGGCCAACATCCTCCTCTGATTTTATTTGTAAGATTAAAATGGTCATGCAAAATCAATTTAATCTTGACTTTGAACTTTAGAGAAAATTGAATAATACCTATTTGTAAGACTACCTGTTTAAGGAGCACTGAGACCAACCATTAATGCCTTATCATCTCGTTACAGTTTGGAAACAGGCACACAAAAAAAACACAATTTTTTCTAAGAATCGCTGGTAATTGTAATCTTAAAGAGATTCAAATTCCTTTTAAATAAAATACAGAAATTGACTATGATGAAGCCCTGTGAACATCATTAGCCCGTGGTATTCATAGTATTGTTCCCGGGGTTCATTACTGATAACCCGACATGCTGTCCGATCTTAAACACCGACATGTTAACATTATCATTTACTATAATAACAGCTTCAGGTCAACGCATCGTATTGTTAACGTTTTCAACATTATAAAGTATTTAATTCTTCAACAGTTACGTTGAAGAATTAAATACTAAATTCTAAATGATAAATCGTACAATAAATTTCTTGTAATGGTTAAAAAAAATGACAATAGATTTGATTTATGTTTGAAACTTCAATCTAATCAAATTACAATGCTTGTTCAGTACTAGCTCAGAGTATATAAATGAAGTACTAGGTACTTTTTTATGCGACAAACGTATCTAATGACTTGTATCGAACAAATGAGGACGATATTTTTCTTTCATCTCGTTATTTAGATTAAACGCTCAAAGAAAGGTGATAATGGGGTCACCCGCTTGAACCTTTAATTATGCGAATGACATTGTATCGTAAAAATACTAAAAAGAGATGAATGGGAGAAAAAAAATATTTTTATAATATCATCGAAGATCAAAATTATAAAAGAAGGTTGTGTTATGGCGGTTATGGACTGCACAGTCGAGGACATAAATATGTATACACTTAGTAAAATTCAACAACGGTTTCCTCTTAAACTACTGATTGAAATTATGAGATATAATAAAGGCAGAATCTTCTAACATAATAATATACTTTTATGATTTGTGTAATAGCTTAACACTTAAATGTTAAACATGTGAGAAAATTGCTTTTGAATTTCAAAAAGTGTATACATATTTATGTCCTCGACTGTACATTTATAGGAAAAAATTTGAAAGCCAGGGCGCATTGTGCGTGACGCGCATATCCCGGTAGGCGTGCGTGCGATAAGGAGAAGGATAGGGAAGGAAAAAGGATAGACTGCCGACATATATGAAATTTTGAAAATGAGTTTGAATATGGCGGAACCAGGTTGAAAGTACCCAAGGAGTAAAGACAAAAGTAACTAATTATCATGCAGTATACATAGATAGTTCAAGGAGAGCTTGGAAGACCGGAATGGAAGGAATTACACAGGCAAGAGCCAGCCAGCCTAGTGTTTTATATCATAGTAGAAGGATAGAAAAATATATATCAAGGTCTTGGCATTGAATGTATAAGTTTCACAATAAGCCACACACTCGTTTTTGTAAAGAAATATTCCAAATCTATTTTGTGTAGGAAGTAAAGAAATGGTTATTATTGGTCAACAATATTGGCTATCAGAGTAAACTAATGCCAATACTATATCCACAAAAGGCTAGCTTTCACGAAAATATTGCAATTCATCAGCAATACTGTATCTGTCGAATGGCATACAGAGGATGGGGTGTCGTTTGGAAGAATTCCAAGAAACAACACACGTATAAGAATTGTTTAATTTAGACTATTTTTATGTACATACTTGATTGGAGAAAAACCCGACCTCACATAAAGGTCTCCGAAGTCAACAGACAAAAGTACACCCAATTTTACAGTAATGTGGCTGAGTCTGGTTATATTCTGAATATTTTGTTTCAGAAGCAGAGTTTGTTGACACTATATTCTATTCCTACCTATCTCATCAACTAAAACTTATATAAATAAGATTGTTTTTTTCAGATTTATAGATATTTTCCAGTAGGTATTCAAAATTACCTATGGTTTATTAGCGTGCAGTTAGATTTATAATGGTGTAGGCATTTACTTATCCTATGCATATGCACATTTATTTCCATATATCTGGGGGCACAGGAGTGCCTCCCGCTAAGACGGCCAAGCGAAGCGCAAGGGCAATAACCTACCTTTTCTCGAAGCGCTTCGCCGTTTTTTGAGCCCTCATAAATTGGGTTTGGATTATTACCTGATAAACAAAAGTCTCGGGATATGATGCCAATAGTAAACTTATTAAACGTAATAGCTCTTATACTTTACATTTTATTCATATCTAAAAAACCCCGATTTTTTCACTGACTCAGTGATGATCATCAAAACTTTTGCCCCCTTATTAATAAAATAAGGTATAAGTTAGTCTTGTAATACCCAGGTATAAAGATAGCCTCATCCCATTCTTTATATGACATTAGAAAGTGACGGATATATTTTAAACCTAGGTATTACTATACTTGACTTAACCCTTATTTATTAATAAGGGGGTTAGGGTACTTCCTGAAGTCCTAAAAAGTTGAAATTTGGTATGTAAGCTTGTACCTACACAAACAACAAAACAATTCAAAAACATTAATATACATAAAAAAAATATGTCTCAAGCAACTTACAAAAAGAAGTGAAATCCCACCAAAAACATTTTCATGTAAAATGTTGCCAAGACGAGACCATATGGCTCGCACTGTCAAAATGTTATCAGATCTCATGTAGAAACAAGCTTATAACTCTACACGCCTTGGCAACATTTTACATGAAAATGTTTTGGTGGGATTGATACTCACAAAAGGCTAGACATCAAACAATGCACCGGATTAATCAACGCAGTAGGTACGCAGTGTCACTTGATGTGAAACGTTTAGCATTCATTGCCGTAATGCGGAATGGCCGGCTTCCCTATAACGTACGTTATTCGATACAAAAGCGTTGAATGTGACGAACATAATTGAGTGTGTGCACACAGCTTAGTTTTATTCCAAATAGAATCCAAATATACATTTGGATGCTGCACTTGATTTCAAAGGAATTTGAATTAATTGCATATAGCAAACGCTTCAAATTCTGTTGCTTGAATTATATTTCAGTATAAGCCTTTAACATATTTATTTTATCGACGTTCCTCGTTACCTCCGTATTTAAAAAAAAATAGTATCTAGGATCTACACATGTCATGTCAAAATTTATTAGTTGTACGTAGTATTTATCTACTCTGAGCTATTAGATTAGATAATAATATTATTGTGATAATTTCTGGTAGTAAATTATTATTATTATTATTTTGAAATAATTTTTTTATGCCTAAATGTCAAAAAGGCCAATTGATACAATACCAATAAAAGGTTAATTTACATAATTAACTGAAATTGTCATATAATGGTGTTTATCTACTACATTCAAACCATTGTTATAGAATGTGGTGTAATTTACACGAGTATTTAAGCATAATTAACATTCAATTAGTGTTAATGAGTCCTCCTGTATCCTGAGATCCTTTTGTATACATTTTCTAAATAAACCTTCAAATAACGCCAACGTAAGCCCTTTGCAGCTTGCACGTACCTGACTACAATAACGTGTTATTACGTAGGTATTTGGTGCGAATACATTAATTATCGGTGCACGTTATAATAATTGTTTCCTCATGTTTGAGATAAACATGTGGTCGGCAGTGTATTGTTGGGAATATGGACGATCACGTTTCACTAACGGAAACAGTTTACGTGGTAACGATACGTGGCTGTCAATAAATTTAATATTAAATATTAATTTCCATTAGTAATTATTCAAATGATTAAATTGTTGTATAATATTTGCATTGTTCTGCTTAAATGAGTTTCATTCCGTGGATCTTTAGAAATCCATGGAGATAATAAAGTAGGCACACGTCACAGTTTACAAAATGCTGGTGGCGTTTGTTCCATACAAACGTAATCCTCAGTTTCCTCTCTGTATAATGACACTAGAGCAATGGTTATATTTTCGTCTAATTTAAATAGTTATAATCGGTCAAGCTGTAGTTGTCTCTATCGCCCTCGGGCGGGATAGCGCGGGCACAGCGCGACAGCAATAGATATGTTAAAAACCTATTTTTCAAATTTCTTGCAGCCATCATTTCCTCTGAAACAACATGGAAACCTAACTAAAGTTTTTTAACTATCCGCAAATGCTACATATTGACAAGAAAACGAATACTGCAACACGTATAGAACCATTTTAAAAACTTTCAAACACATACATTGGCGTCGCACTTAAAAAGCAAAGTAGCTAGATAGGTTGAAAACTCCCAACTTTGCCGGTTCGGACGGGGTAAAAATCCGGAGTAATCTCTACGGATCGAGGGATTTACCCTGGGGTCTGGCAATACTTTTAGGTGCCATTGAAGCTTTCTAAACACTATTGCAAGTTTGTTTATCGGAGACTTCAACAAATGTAAATGTAATGAACAAATGTAAAAGTAAGAATTTGAAAATAAAAAAGGAATTTTAGAATTTTTGTGCTGTACTTTTGTTGACTTATGAGCATGCGAGTCTCTTGTCATCAACACATAACTGTATAAAATGTAAGCTCAGTAAGTATTTCAATATTTTTAACGTACCGTTTGATAAAGCCAGACTATCGACAGAACGTTGCACATCACGTCACTTCGTAGGATTTACGTTATGCCTAGACCATTTATCAAGATGCAGTAGCCAGAAAAATATATGGCTTCGAATTTCTGATGAAATTTAACATCCCATTTTCATCTCTATTTGGTATTAATACCTAATAATATTTGTCTATGTTAAATGAAATTTAATAAAAGCTTAAACTCTTTGTTAATTTACATGTCTATTTAATTTGTTTCTAACATTGTACTGTTTCTGGCAATATTAATTAATTTATATATACTGTGGAAAACAGAGTCCTGGACAATTAAATTTCAATTTATAGTTTCTACATTACGTTAAACATTTCTAATGTATTTTAGTATAATAATCATATGCTTTGTTTTTGCTATTGGTCTTTGATCATTTATGTTTCGCAATTTTTCTCCTTTGCACCTACTTCCTTTATCATATTTTCTATAAGTGACATAGATGTGTAGTAGTAATTTTAATAGCTTTACTAGCTACAAGAGCTGGACCGTTTACATAGCTTTCAGTGTTATCAGAACTCTACTATGTAACTACAATCTAAGTGAAGGCTGAGACAGACGTTTTAACACACTCTCCAGACCACGGAGGCAGTCGAGTGTAAGCGTTCACTCATGTCAGAATCAGACAGGGCTATTATATGTGATCCATTTTGGATCTCTAAATCATTTAAATAATTTATAAAAATATCGTCTTTTATGTTTCAGGAACTTGAATTTGCTTTTATCTTATTTCTACGAACGTGTCACTCAGTCAATTTAGGGTCCTACTCGTGACCTTTAAATAGCTAGAATTAGCATTAGTATAAAAAAAACTAAACCCCACCAAATAAAAACTAAAAATCCAATTTTATTATTTTTATTTTATTTTCTATTTTGGAAGCTTGCTTCAGCCAAAAATACTTATGTTTATAAATATTAACGATAATATTTGAATATATCTAAGACACTTTGAATCTGTTTCACAGGTTGCCGATAAGCTTACAATAGCCTATCTGAAAGATATCTATATAAGCCGTCTCATTCTATTAATTCCGAAAGAGATGGTGTCTATTAGATCAGTTATCAGGGACTTATCGGCAACCTGTGAAAGGCTCTAAGATAGATAAAATTCAATCACATCATTTACCCAAGCTAAATCATTTATTAGAATGTGAGCGTTTTGCGTTTAGAGTTTAGGGGAAGGTAGTACTAGTAACTAAAAATTAAAGTATTTTTGAACTTGGGATAAGTTCAAAAATACTTTAATTTTAGAGGAATGAACATCAATGTAATGTTAGTAGAAGAGACTCATATAAAAATTAAGAGAACTTTAAATATTATTCTGGCTGACCTAATGGAAAACTTTTAAATAAATATCTCGCGTTGTACAACGTTTTAATATTAACACTAAATGAAATGAAATAGAATTATATTATTTCAGAGAAATTTAGACGATGAAAAGTAGTCCCAATAAGCGCCATGAATATCGAGGGGCCTTTCCCTCCTCCAAATATAATTTATTCGTTTCATCAAAAGAAAATCCATGAAATTTTGGCATAAAATATATTCAATTATCTTATTTTGTACTTAATTCGGCGTTGGACCGTAATACGGAATTTGAAAGCTAATTTATATATTTTTATATCTTGATTTAGTTTGATCATTGGTAGTAGCTATTCTGGGTCATATCATATGTGACATTTACAACACTTGTATATTTCTTTGTCCACACTCCAATTAAAACATAGTTATAAATCATCATACTTTTCTGTAATTCCGCCTGTTCCGAAATGTTAATTTTGAAAAATAATACTCGTGCGTCAACCTGACAAAAATATATATATGTACGTACACACCTATAATATTATACAGTATCTCATCATATATACACTAGTTTTGTCGAAATCTGTTAGGCCCGCTTTGAGAAGAGGATGTATCTTCATGTCGCACTATATTTGTCTCTTTTTGACTCATTGATGTGTATACTATATGTGCTGTCAAAACGGGCCTATCAGATATTGCCGACTTTAGCTTTAAAATTATTTCACACGTCTGGCAATTAGTCTCGCAACAAACCGCCAACTTAGCATACCATGTAAGTGTAGGTATCACGTTTCAAATCACAGCTTTGGAGTTAGATAACCCTATATTTGAAACTAATCCGGCGATCCCTGAAGGCATTCGTGTGACTGTGCGACTTAAATTGATTGGTTTATAATAGTAATAGACATGTTTAGTTAGTGACTGATTGGTTCGTAGGGAAATTAATATTTTATATAACTAGTAACGACAATAATAATGCCATTAGCAAATTAGCTCGATTTTTAAACGACTAAGGCGGTAAACAAGCATACGGCCCGCCTGATGGAAAGTGGTTACCGTAGCCATATGGACGCTTGCAACACGAAGCATCGCTCACGTGTTACCGACCTTTCCCCCCTCCCCTATGAGCTCTGGCGACCTTACTCACGCGCAGGAACACAACTTTACACAACATAAAGTTATTTGGCTGCGGTATTCTGTAAGGTGGAGTTACTTCCCCAGTCGAGCTGCTCTTTGAGCGAATATACGCTATGCTCTACCTCTCTCAAAATCACATCCGGCCAAATCTGCGTACGTCAAATAACGCGCTTATTAATGGCATTACACGTAGGTTGTACTGAGTTGGCCATGTACCATGTAACATTATTACGGTTGGTTGTAGAAAAAATCTGGCTTTATAGCAGGATTTAAACAGTTTTACCGTATAAAATAGAAACATCTCATTGATTTTAAAAGCGTTTGAGTCAGTTTGAAGAGGGCTATTGAGGGTATTCATCGGTTTTCCACATAGATATTTAGCGGAGCTTTCGACACGTTGTCAATTCAACGGCTCTTCAGACCAGTCATGAATCATTTATAGATAAGGGTGGCGGTAAAGTGGGGATTCCAATGAAACATTCAAAGAGAGCATGTGTAGAGTCCCTAACATGTATACATCTACAATATATTTAGTATAGTAGTATGTATAGTACTTGCAATATTCAAAGAAAGAAAAATATTTTGAGTATTTACCTGGTTTTGGTCCATTTTGGTCCTGAGTATGGCTGTGGTAATTGTAGTGACTTGAAAAAAACCGATGGTTAACTTATATAATAATAATAATAATAATAAAATTTATTACAAGAAAAATTGCGGTACAATATATAGATGTTTAAACAATGTAACACATCGCTCGGCGAACCGATAACCGATGGGGTAGGAAGGTTCTCGAGTGGCGACCACGTACTGGAAAGCGCCGTGTGGGACGACCACCCACCAGGTGGACCGATGACTTGGTCAGAGTCGCTGGGCACCGTTGGATGCAAGCGGCCCAAAACCGTTCCAAGTGGAAGTTAATGGGAGAGGCCTATGTTCAGCAGTGGACATCCTTAGGCTGATGTGATGATGGTGATGAACAATGTATCAAGTATAGGATACACTGCTACCTTCAAACTTAGACTTGAATCCATTCTGAATATCCTCTTCAAATCCTCTTCTTAAGCTTAGAAAGTGTACTTACTTAACACGTAATTTTGAGTAGGGTGCACTTCACGCCTCCTTTTGTGACTCAGGTCCTCAAATTGTACGCAACTTATCTATCTATTGTTTAGTTGAATGGCTATCTTAGTGCTCGAGTTTTAAAGGATTATAAAGTCATCGTTGCGGAAATTGCTTCTCAGGATTAGCCGCCTTTGAAATAATTCCATTGTAGTAGATTGTAATCGTTTCATGGGATATTGAACCTTCCGTTAATGCTAGTTTAATTATTTTGAGGCTTATGTGTTACAATTAAAATTTTACTTACAAAATATGTTATGGAATATCGACAGGCCAGCTGGCGTGGTTGGTTAAGACTCTGGTCAAGATTCCACCTATCGCGCCGCTGGTCGTGGGTTCGATTCCCACACAGGACATGCATTTGTGTGCATGAACATGTCTGTATGTCCTGAGTCTGGGTGTAATTATGTATATTAAGTATGTATTTACAAACAAAAAAGTAGTATATGTATTATATCAGTTATCTGGTTTCCATAGTACAATCTCTGCTTAGTTTGGGATCAGATGACCGTGTGTGAGGAATGTCCCACGGTATTTATTAAATATGTTTGAAAAAGACTAATATCGTTTACTAGTTTTCCAGAAACAAATACATAAAGGTAATGAAAAATACAATTAAAAATAGTAACACAATAATATTATAACTGTATATCTCTATGAAATGACAAGTGAATCATCCTGCACGATATGCTATGCAGTGCCTAAGGCAGTTTGTCACATTACGTTAACAAGTTTCCCTTTTGACCTACCTTTATACGGGACAAGTACAAACTTGTACAAACATTTGATATAAATGTTAGTTATATACACGTAGTAGGTGTATAAAGTATATCAGGTACACTTATTTTCATAACCATAATAGATCTAGTGAAGAAATAAATACATCCAGAATATATATAGAAACATCTTAAAGTTTTCTTTTGTGTATAATAACGCAAACGGATTCATCATCATCATATCAGCCCATGGATGTCCACTGCTGAACATAGGCCTCCCCCATTGATTTCCACTTCGAACGGTTCTGGGCCGCTTGCATCCAGCGGCGCCCAGCGACTCTGACCGTCGTCGGTCCACCGGGTCGTCCCGCTCGGCGCTTTCCAATACGTGGTCAAACTGATTAATACGTAAATATTGCCTTAGGTTATTTTGCGAATACCCAAATTCAATTCATGCAACAAAAGAAATCATTTCGAAGGCGAAACGCATTTCCAAATATGAACTAAAATGAGCATTGTCCGAATGTTTAGCAAAGACCGCTGTATTATTTTTGAGAATACGACTGAATGGGTATCATTTGTATTGATGGCACTTGTTATACAATGGACGAAATTACTCGATGGTAGTGGGGTAAGAACACAATAAGATAAATAGCAGAGTATTTTATATTCGGAGGCTGAAGGACTATTGTTGGAGATTCAAATAACTCGAGGAAATTAAGCTGTATTTACAATGCTTTCATTGTAGGTATTGAATAATCAGAAAAAATGCGAAACGGTTTTTTTTGGCGTGTTCAATGAACGTTAAATAAATACAAACTTGGACTTGTTTTATATTTATTTTCTTTAGATCCTATCTTTCTACTAATTTATACTTTTGGTACGGTCCGTATTCTTGAATGAATCAATGCACAAGTCACGTTGTTCACTGCACTAATGATATTAAGGTTTATTTTCGATTAACGACTTGATCTGAGTTTTGATCTCGTGCGATCAGCAAGACCTATGAAACTGTTAATGTTTCCTCATTTACTTAAAACTTACCCAAACAGACCAGTTTTCCAAATAAACTGTGGCACTAAAAATACAAACAAGAAATGTGTTATTTTATTATGAGGACAAGAGAATTTTCCTACAAATCCGGCACGAGGCACCGAAGTAAAGTTTCTTTTTAAAGAACGGAAACTCCGCGCAGGTAGAGTTTGAGCTGAATGCCAAATACTTGCACACTGGTCTTATTGCTTCTTTACTGACTTACATACCTGTGGGACAGTATTCGATTCAGAAGTGACAACTAAAGTTGTAAATCACGATAATTGTTAGCATAACACAGCGATTTTTGAAGCAGAATAAATATAGAAAAAAAACACAACTGTAGAATAAAAACGAAGGCTTATTTGACCCAGTTTTTTTTTTTGCCAAAGAGGGTTCTATATTAAGTAAATAGCTTATATAATAAACTTGGTTCGTGATACCTTCAGGTTTGGTGGAAAGCTTATGCGTGAAAACACAATACGGGGATATCCGAGTTGGGTAGGTATACATTAGCTGCGTTCTCGAATGTCCCTTTCATAATCAAACTATGTGACTGGGGTTTTATTTTTCAATCCAAGTTTTTTTTTGTATTGATAGGAATGACCTTTGTTCACGTTGTTTGGTTTGTGATGTGCCGACGGTGGTAAACACAAACTCTCAAGTGGAGCTGCCACAATTTTTTAAAATTATAAAAATATTGACCTCGAAATCAAAACCGTAGAGTTTATGGTTTTACAATAAATATTAACTAAGTACAATGTATATCATATAGTAAATTTCCTCGAGACTGCTACTGCTACCGATTAACTGCAAGGTTCCCAGCAAGCTGGCAGCGTTTCCTCTTTGGATAGCCAAGTTGATGCATTGGTGGAATAAGCTACGAGGCCGCTGGTCTCCGGAGGCCTCTAGAGTAGTAGAAACATCTAATAGTTAGTCAATAAATCTATTTATGTGATATTGGGGCATATACAACAAAAATTGCAGGTAAAAATGCTTCAAACTGAAAAGATAGAATCAAGAAAAGATAGATAAACTGAAAAGAATCAAGAAAATAACGTGGTCCCTGTAAAATTTGTCCAATAAAATCGTAACTTATTTTTTACCCCCTGACGCTTCAACCGACAATCGTGATAAAATAAAGCAAGGTACCCTATGGCATGGAAACCGACAGATGGAACTTTGTATCCCACGAACTCAGAACTCGGGTGAAACCGTAAGGCGGAAACGAGTATGATAATAAAATGAAGTCGAAGGCATACATTGTCCCAGCTAGTTGAACATGAATCTGATGCCTCCGGCTATATTATACTATCATATTTAGCTGGGTTCACGAAATTCGTTTGTTATTCCAGTTCGCTTGGTTTGCGGTCGGGGTTCTTACTTTTTTAATTAACTTTTTCCCTTTTAAGATACCTACCTAAGTAAACTGCGAATAATAATATAACTGCGATATGTTTTCTAAAATAGAAAATCTTCCGCTGCGTGGGTCAGTTATCAGGGACAGTTAAAAAAATAGACATTTCAATAATGTTAAGAAATAATAGAAAATTGCAACATAGGTTGCACAGAGTAACAGGGGCGCAAGTTTGTGTAAATTCTATGCGCAGTGGTTTACACAAAGCTTATGCATATATTGATCTGTGATATTCATGACTACCAATGACTTATGATATCGCAGGGTAATTGTCAAACTGTCATTTTGAATAATCTTTATATGTTTAGAATCCATGGAAGTTCGGTAGATTGTATTAGCTTTTGTTTTTATCAGTTCAACAAATTGAGCGAACCCTGGAGAAGCGTGTCTTTATTTCGATTACTATCGGGCAAAATGTCTATAAATTTTAATATTTTAGTAAATTTTGCTAATCGCTTTTTTTTTGAATTGACAAGAATATTCCGGCCCAAAATTTTGCCTTAGCACCCTTACGCGGTCAAATCAGCGAGCAAGCTCTCAACTGGTTATTATTATTATTATTATGTTTAGGTAACGCCTGAGGGTGCCCCAGTTTAGGCACGAACCTCGGCTCAGGGCCGTTACCGGGGAGAGGCGACGGATTTTTGATTAAAAACGAGTTACGACTAATTAGGGAGCGGATTAATATTGGCAGCTCGGGCCGCTTGAACGGGACGAGACTGAGTAAGATGTCGCGGCGCCTGGCCTCGACGACGAGGACGGTAACGTGGTGAACGGTCCCCACGATTCGCATCTGTGTGTATATTATTATTAGTACTGCGGATCGCAGCTGACGAAGCACGCCACTGCGTGCTTCGTCAGCTGCGATCTGAGCTAAGGTGACTGGGTCATTGGGCTCAGTGAGGGCGTGCCTCGGCCGGCGGTCTGACTGAAGCGAGTTTCGTAAATTGTTCGACCGTCGGAAACCCAGGTCGAGGTGGAGGTTTTCATTACGCATGTACCACGTTGCTAAACACTGTATATTGCTATTCATTTAAGAAATTCTATTTCTCTTTTGCTTTATTTCCCACTTAAGACCGCAATAATACGCTGTAGTACTTTAATAGCTCCAATTTGTGGTGTTATAATAGTCTAGTTGGGAGCTAATAATGTTCATATGTTGGTTTGTTAGTTACTGTGTGTTTGCTGCACATTATCAGTTTAATGGCGATGTGGTGCTTTCAACTGTAATAACGTATTGCTCTGCATTGGATGAAAATGAGTGCAGTAATTATTATGTCTAAACAGGATTCGTTTTAGAATCTATGTAGCTTTTGTTGTCTATATTATAATTTTGATAATCTTTCCATAGAGTGCAGTATTGCAGCGGAAATACGAAAGCATTTTTGCCCAAGCTGAAAAACGAAGACTTCGGTCGCGCTTCTCGTCTCACTCGCTAAATTAACTTCATTGAAATCCATTATGTCCATACGATAGTGATTGAGTTAAAAAAAAAACTTATGCATTTTTGCATTTGTAATAAATTGATAGCAACTTTGACTATTTTTTTCTATTTTATAATGTGTATTATAGAAGATACATGCGAAAAAGAAAGAATCATCTTTTTTATATAAATCAATATTTATCAATGCATATTGTTATTCGAATTATGTTGAAAGCAAAACTCTTCAAATGTAAAAGAAAAGAAAATACAGTTTCTTTCATACCTGAATTTCCATGGTAATAAGTAACATCTGTGTTATCCTATAAAACAGCCTAAACGATGATATAGATCCGATTAAGTTAAGAAAGGAAAATACCTCGGGAGGCCTTTGGGCACAGACTCTTATGTGGATGAGATACTGAAGAATTTGTACATTTTGCGTGCCTATTTTGAAAAAGATCTCATTTTGATAATGCAACATAAGGTTGAGTTATTTACTGAAAGCCGTACTTAATACCTAGCTTAGCTAAATCTGTACAAAATTATGTTATATAGTTCTTTCTCATCGATCGTTAAAGTTTTACAGCTTTGCCCCAATATTTTTTGTTCGGATTTAGATATAATAATTCCGAGAATTTACAACGTCTGCAGAAGTTTTGGAGGGCAACCTACTTAGCACCTGTGAATTTAAGTTTACGTTATTCTTATACATGGCGAGGTATTTCTGATATTGTTAGACTTTTATTCAAACAATGGCGCAAAAGCTAGTAAATACATTTTTGGTAGATATTCATATCCGTTTATTTGCCGCACGATTGCTTTTTTATAACTGAAATCGCATCGATTGCGATGCGAATAATAAAATGCTTTCAATTTTTTTTTCTATTGACAATGCATTGGACAAAATGGATATACGAAAAAAATTGATAGGTAGGTATACGAAAAATAAGATTTGGACATGTATTTTTTTAATTTGTACGCGATTTATGTACTATATCTTCTTCTTCTATACATATTATTATAATAAAACTTTAGAACCGGGGCGTGTCTGTACAATTAATATATTTACCAAAAACTGATCGGGGTTGATGTGAGAAGCGTAACTGAATACAAAAATATGTTTAAAAAAAAATTTCTGTCTGTCTGTCTGTTTGAACACGCTTATCTCCGAATCTACTGAATGGATTTGCATGGGGTTGGACTGCACAGGTTGATTGAACGTTTCCTGGCGCTTCTACTAGGTATTTGTTTTATTTATTTACAGGCCGTCTCACGGTTATGCGATACAGAGGGAAAGTACTACTAGATGGCGTTGTATTTTGCCTGAATTACACTATGGTTTCGTTCTCACAATTTTGTTACACGTTCAATTATTCCTTATAGAACTTTTGGTTACAGCCATCAGCGCTCGCCCAATAGAGCTTTCAGTCCACCACGAAATAAAAGCCTGAATGTAGAAATAAAATAAGTACGGCTGAATTGATTGACTTTTCAACTTCACATAAACTGTTAGCGACGCGATCTAAATGTCGTTTTATATTTTCATTGTTTGAATTTCTTAAAGTTAAATGAATTGTATTTTACCATATTAAAGTATTAATTGTCATTATATTGAATTGTCCTAAGGTAAATAATGTGTAGGAAATAAAGATTTTGCTATTGTTGTGTAAAATTATTTAGAAAAATAAGACACTGAAACGCGGCATTACCGAGACGTGAGCCGTTTCAGTATTTTGTATTATTACTCCTAAAGTAATAAGAATATCGAGGTAATTATTATTGTATAAAGTATATAATGTCAATACCTAGTCGATAAACAAGTTCTCATTGTAATAGGACAACCATTTCCAAGAAAAACCCAGTAAATAGGCAAACTACGCATTAGAAGAGCTTAGAGTACCGATAGACAGAGATAGCTAGAAAACAAACCGCTAGAAAAGGTCAAGGGTGATTCGGATTACACCATCGACTCTCATTGGTCAATAGTAATTAAAACTAGCGATTTGATTGGTCAGGGTACATTGCCAAAAGGTATAAATATAGACGTGGTTTTCTTGGAATGGCATTCCTACGGCAGCAACCTCCGAGAGAACAACCAAGAAGGAAAAAGAAAAGGAATAAAAGGAATAATTGTGAAATAAGGAATAAAGGAATAATTGTGAAAGTAAACTGGTGTTTTCAATTGTGAGGATTGAGAATCTGCTGCAGCGAATCAACGGGCAGGCAAGAGCCCCAACGAGTACCAGCAAGTGTACTGGGCAACCAAGCGCCCCGCCGACCGGGTACTTCACGTACCCCGCCGAGAGTGCTCGTCTTCCCCCCCCCCGCGCCCTTCGCGCCCCCCCCCCCGGCGCCCCGCGCCCTTAGCGGTCCCCCGTGTTCCCCCGCGCCCCGCGTCGCGCGCCCCTCGCGCCCCCCCCCCCCCCCCCGCGCCCTTTCGCCCTCCGTGTAGCCACGAGTCTCGTGCTCACGTTGGTACCATCGGCGTCGTTCCCCCGCGCCCCGCAACCCGCGCCCTTAGCGCCCCTCCCCGCGCCCCGTGTTTTACGGCGCCCGCGCCCCCCCCGTATACCCCCGCTCTTGTTCAGCACCACCCGTGTGCTCGCCCCCCCCCCTCCTTTTTAGTGTCACTGATCCGTCTTTGACTCTTCGGATTTCGCTCGGATCTGGTCGCGTCTTTAGTGACTTCGTCCAGCCGGCATTTTATGGTTTCAACTTGTAATATACAGTCCACTCAAGTCTCGAGCAGGTCGGACCAAGTGTGTTCGTCACATTTTTTGGTCCTTCGAGCCGGATCTGGAATTGAAGATGTCACGCGTGCCGAGAACCAGATCTACAAGGTCACAAGCGACTGAAGAGCCACAGTTGTCATCAGATTGGAGTATGTACACAGCAGTTGAATCGTCCAGTTCGGCGGAGAGTCAAGCTACTCTAACGAAGAATAGCCCCCCGCGCCCCGACGGTCTAGAAGGTAGCCCTGCGCATCCTGAAGGCGATCATACCGCCGATGCAGCAGCCGCCGCCGCCGTTCGCACCACAAGAAGTGAAGCCGCGCGCACCGGGGACTCTACGCATGAAGCAACTGGAAGTCGGCGCACCACGGACGCAGAAGTGTTTAAAGCGCCCGCAATACCGAGTCAGGCATTGCGCCGATTCAAGATCAACGAATCATCGAGGGGAATGGATACTCGCTCGGTCCGGTCATCGAAGCGTCGAGCCGAAACCGAAGCTCGTATAGTAGTTGCAAAAAGAGAATTAGATATCGCCGAAGCCAGGTCGAAGTTGGCCTTGGTCGAATTAGAAATGATGCAGTTGGAGTCTGATGAGGAAGATGAAGCCGTCAATGAAGCTGACCGCTCGCACCACGTTGAAAAGTGGCTCAACCAGTCCAACCTGCAATCAGTTAAAGCACCAACTCAAGAAAAGAAGAGTGACTTTCAAGAGTTGGCCATGGCGATCTCCAAGCTCACTGAGAAGAGCTCAACGTCCGGAATGCCGAAGCATATGATCGAGCTTCCGAATTTCAACGGTTCCAGTGAGGAATGGCTTGCCTTCAAGAGAACCTTTGAAGACACAGCACCGACGTTCACTCACGCGCAGAACCTGGCTCGTTTAAGGCGTTCACTGCAAGGAAGGGCGAGAGAGGCAGTGAAGAGCCTATTGTTCACAGCAGAGGAGCCAACCGAAGTTTTGAAAGGACTAGAAGCGCGCTTTGGAAGACCCGGAGCATTGGCACTTTCAGAACTCGAGAAGCTGAAGAACATCTCGAGAGTGAACGAGAACCCGAATGAAGTCTGCATCTTCGCAAGCAAAGTGAAGAATGCAGTTGCAACCATCAAGGCACTTGGTAAACCACAGTACCTGAGTTCACCAGAAACCATGAAGGTCATCATTGAAAAGATGCCACCGCAGATGAAATACAGATGGTACGCCTATCATCGGAGTCGTCGTGATGAAGAACAAATGGAACTGATCCTTATCGACGACTTCTTGGAAATAGAAGCTGACATGTGTGGGGACTTCGCTTCACCTGAAGTGTTACCAGAAGCGAAGAAAACCCGTCAGCAGTTTGCCCCGGCCGAAGCGCCTCGGGGGCAACGATGGAGCGAACCAAGAAGAGCCATTCATACTGCACAAGAAGGTGAAACATATCAAGAGAATAAGAAAATATGTCCTGAATGCCAAGAAGAACATTGGATTTATGAATGTCCAAAATTCAAGACGGCTAACATTGATGCCAAGTGGGAAATGGCCAAGCAGGCGAAGATTTGTTTCAAATGTCTACGATTCCGACATTCAAGAATGAACTGCAAGGCCCCAACCTGCAAGAAGTGCAATAGATGGCATCATGTTATCCTGCATTCTGAAAGACCGCTTCCGTCAGCTGAAGCCAAACCCCAATGCAACGCTGTCCATGAAGATCATGAAGAGGATCCCAAAAGCAAGATATCCTCCGTGCACACCACTGCAACCGAAGGCCAAGCCTATCTAAAGATGCTGCCAGTGGATCTGTATGGACCGAAGGGTTCTAAGCGCGTACTTGCTTTACTGGACGAGGGATCGACTGTGACGTTGCTGGACTCTGCCATCGCCGATGAGATCGGAGCAAAGAGCAAAGAAGAGGCAATCACAATCGAGACAGTTGGGGGTCAAGTCATAAGGAAGAGCAATTCTCAGCGACTTCAACTGAAGATAAGGGGAGTCCATCGAAGAGAAAAGCTACCAATTGAAGTCAGGACAATTGACAATCTGAAGCTGTCAAAACAAGGAGTCAACAAGGAACTTGTCAGTGGATGCAAGCACCTAATAAGAATCGAAGATCAACTCGTTTATGAAAAAGAAGAGCCACAGCTGTTGATCGGGCAAGACAACTGGGGGTTGATAATTTCGAGAAGGCTGAAGAAAGGTGGGTCATCGGATCCAGTAGCCTCCCTCACAAGCCTTGGTTGGGTACTTCACGGGTGCAACGCAAAGACTCCAGCTCAGATCGTCAACCACAGCAGACTTGCAGAAGTCAAAGAGCTGACAAGACCTCCGGACTTGAAATACGTCCCTACAAAAGAGAAAACACTTGGGCTCAGATTGCTGATCAATGAAGATTCACTGGCATTTAACGTGGGACTACGCAACACATCAGAAGATCTGATCAGCGGCAAGAAAGTTCCTACGAAGAGAGAAGTAACTAGTGCAGTGATGTCAACATTTGACCCAATGGGATTCGCCACACCAATCCTCATTCAAGGGAAGAAGCTCGTCCAGGACATCTGGCGAACGAGGATTGGTTGGGATGAAGAAATCCTAGAAGAACAAAAGACAGCCTGGCTAACATATTTGGAAGAAGTTGCCACTCTTATACATCTGAAGATACCAAGATGCATCTCACCAAGACAGAAAGAAGGTCAACTCCATATGTTTAGCGATGCAAGTCAAGAAGCCTACGCCGCAGTAGTCTACTGGAGAACCATTGATCCGGATGGAAGAGTCCACGTGTCGCTGATCGCAGGAAAAGCGAGAGTGACACCGTCAAAACCAGTCTCAATTCCTCGGCTAGAATTGCAAGCAGCTCTATTGGGAAGCAGATTGGCAACCACCATCCAAGAAGAGATCAGTCTACAAGTGACAAAGAAAGTCTTCTGGACTGATTCAAGCACAGTTCTTCAATGGATAAAAGCAGATCCAAGAAAATTTAAGACTTTTGTAGCGCACAGACTTGCGGAAATAGAAGAGCTTACGAAACCTCAGGACTGGAGATGGGTTCCCAACAAGGAAAATCCTGCCGACGACGCCACGCGGGGAGTGCCAAGGGAGTTCGACCATACTTCGAGATGGTTCAACGGTCCCGACTTCCTGCAACAAAGTGAAGAAAATTGGCCAACCAGAAGGTTCGATTTGGAAGAGCCAGACACCGGTGAAGAAAGAAACACCCAGAAAATCGCCACAGCAAGGGCTACTGAAGAAAGACCGCCAACCCCGGAGAACTTCTCCACCTGGCCTCGTCTTCTCAGAACTATGGCACGTGTCTTCCAATTCGTCGATCTCCTGAAGATAAGAGTCGAGGCCAAGAAGCAAGTCAGCGTCGCGCGCAAGAAAGAAGAGGATTGGCGGCCACAGAAGCGTCTTCAGAAGAAGCGGCCAGGGACAACCCAGTCACATAAAGAAGAGGTCAAGAAGAATTTCATTCAACTAGAAGATGTCCACTTGAAGAAAGCTGAAGAAGCCTTAATAAAGAAGTGTCAAGAAGAAAGCTTCTTCAAGGAAATCGACTGCCAGAAGAATGAAATCTCGATAGAAAATTCAAGCCGATTGAAGAAGATCAACGTGTACTTGAGCAACCAGGGTGTCGTCAAGCTGAGAAGTCGCACAAGAAAAATTGATACAGTGACAAGAAAGACGAATCCTGCGGTGTTAGATGGAAGACACAAGATCACCAGGCTTCTCATCGAACACTACCACAAGAAGTTTCTCCATGCGAACACAGCTACGGTGATGAAGAAGATCCGGCAGAAATATTGGATCCTGGGTCTACGAGCGACAATCAAGAAGATCATCCACGAATGTCAATGGTGCAGAGTCAAGAAGAGCATACCCCAGACCCCACCTACAGGAGATCTTCCAGTCGAGCGCCTTCATCATCACCAGCATCCGTTTCACTTGCGCAGCTGTGGACTACTTCGGTCCGTTGCAAGTCACCATCGGGAGAAGAGTCAAGAAGCGCTGGGGAGCCCTGTTCACATGTCTCACAACAAGGGCTGTCCACTTGGAACTGGCGTACTCACTCAGCACCAGTTCCATGATCACAGTAAGCGCGAACCCGAGCGAAGAAGAAAGCCTAACCCCGAACGACTTCCTCAACGGTCGTTCCTGTGGCATGGTGGCGCCAGGCGAGTTCAACAACCAAGAACTCGTCGGCCGAGCAAACTGAAGAACAGCGCAACGAATGGCAGACCACTTCTGGCAGAAATGGCTCAGGGAATACCTACCAACCCTGATGCCAAGAAAAATCAATGGAAGAAATACGACAGACCCACAAGAAGAAGACATCGTCGTGATCACCGACGCTACGTTGCCCCGCAACACATGGCCGCGTGGGCAGATGATGAAGACGTATCCTGGGCCAGACGGAAGAGTACGAGTCGTGGACGTGCGGACATCGGGAGGCGTGCTACGGCGACCGACGCGCCGCATCATCGTGCTGGTACCTACGACGTCGCTTCACGAGGATGGAGTGCTTCGCACTGCGGGGGAGACTGTTAGCGACGCGATCTAAATGTCGTTTTATATTTTCATTGTTTGAATTTCTTAAAGTTAAATGAATTGTATTTTACCATATTAAAGTATTAATTGTCATTATATTGAATTGTCCTAAGGTAAATAATGTGTAGGAAATAAAGATTTTGCTATTGTTGTGTAAAATTATTTAGAAAAATAAGACACTGAAACGCGGCATTACCGAGACGTGAGCCGTTTCAGTATTTTGTATTATTACTCCTAAAGTAATAAGAATATCGAGGTAATTATTATTGTATAAAGTATATAATGTCAATACCTAGTCGATAAACAAGTTCTCATTGTAATAGGACAACCATTTCCAAGAAAAACCCAGTAAATAGGCAAACTACGCATTAGAAGAGCTTAGAGTACCGATAGACAGAGATAGCTAGAAAACAAACCGCTAGAAAAGGTCAAGGGTGATTCGGATTACACCATCGACTCTCATTGGTCAATAGTAATTAAAACTAGCGATTTGATTGGTCAGGGTACATTGCCAAAAGGTATAAATATAGACGTGGTTTTCTTGGAATGGCATTCCTACGGCAGCAACCTCCGAGAGAACAACCAAGAAGGAAAAAGAAAAGGAATAAAAGGAATAATTGTGAAATAAGGAATAAAGGAATAATTGTGAAAGTAAACTGGTGTTTTCATTGAGAGGATTGAAGATCTGCTGCAGCGAATCAACGGGCAGGCAAGAGCCCCAACGAGTACCAGCAACAGTACTGGGCAACCAAGCGCCCCGCCGACCGGGTACTTCACGTACCCCGCCGAGAGTGCTCGTCTTCCCCCCCCCGCGCCCTTCGCCCCCCCCCGCGCCCTTCGCCCCCCCCCGCGCCCTTCGCGCCCCCCCCCCCCGGCGCCCCGCCCTTAGCGGTCCCCCGTGTTCCCCCGCGCCCGCGTCGCGCGCCCCTCGCGCCCCCCCCCCCCCTGCGCCCTCATCGGTCCCCCGTGTCCCCCCGCGCACCGCGCTGCGCGCCAATCGTGTTTCACCGCACCCAGCGTCGCGCGCCCCTCGCCCCCCCCCCCCCCCGCGCCCTTTCGCCCTCCGTGTAGCCACGAGTCTCGTGCTCACGTTGGTACCATCGGCGTCGTTCCCCCGCGCCCCGCAACCCGCGCCCTTAGCGCCCCTCCCCGCGCCCCGTGTTTTACGGCGCCCGCGCCCCCCCCGTATACCCCCGCTCTTGTTCAGCACCACCCGTGTGCTCGCCCCCCCCCCTCCTTTTTCGTGTCACTGATCCGTCTTTGACTCTTCGGATTTCGCTCGGATCTGGTCGCGTCTTTAGTGACTTCGTCCAGCCGGCATTCTATGGTTTCAACTTGTAATATACAGTCCACTCAAGTCTCGAGCAGGTCGGATCAAGTGTGTTCGTCACATAAACCATCTACTGAATAGTCCGAACAAAGTCTAAATATGTGGTTTGGATAGGTGAGCCCGTTCTTGAATTATAAAATTACAACAAAAAGTGGCATTGATTTTTATATATAGACTAGCTGCCCGGCGCGACTTCGTTCGCGTGGTGCTACCCTACCCTTCCCTACCCTACCCTACGTATAACTGCCCAAAATTAAAATATTGGTTTGTAGTACATACATAGTATGTATCAGAGATGGCGCTGTATGTGAATAAAGATTTTCCCGCTTTTCTGTTGAAATTTTTCCTGAATTTTCTTTGCTATAAACCTCACGGAGCCCGAGACCTTTCCAACGAATGCAAAACCGTGGAAATCGGTTCGTGCGTTCTGGAGTTATAGCGTCAGGAAGGAAAACCCGACTTATTTTTATATAGTAGATAGATATAGATATGATCAATGGTCCGAAATATCCATGTAGAGCATTATTCAAATAAAGTCTTTGAACTTTGACCCAGCCTGCAGTTCCCCTTCTTGCCCGCCATACGATAAAGATTTTCATGATACAAAGTTACACTTGATAATAACTTGTATTTAAATTGTTTTTAGAATCACAGAACAAATATTTATAATATTGAATGTAAATAATGAGGCGATTGTCAAAATGAAATCAGAAATTGCCATTTATATGGAAACAGTAACCGCTTACCATCAGGCGGGTCGTACGCTTGTTTACCGACTTCTACGTACCTATATTTTTTTTTTAATAATAATTGTATACCAGGTGTTGATTTCAAGATGGCATATTTTCGAAACCTATGTTGGGTTAATCATGCTGAACATACAAAACTAAAGTTTCTAGTAATATAATCTTGCAGAAGAAGACAATAATATTTATAAACCCATAAATTCATTATTTTGTACAAAACACTCTTTGCACTAGTCATGTTGTTTTGTGCATTTTTTAAAATATCTTTTGCTTTATTCTTCATTATATTTTGTACACAGACAGGTAGTAAAATTTGCTAACCCATAAATATCAAATAAACATGGCTTTCGTCAAAAAAACATGTCACGCTTCGCATCACATCTGTGAAAATATTTTCGCGGAGACAAAGGGTCGTAGTAGTACATCCTGGAGTAAATTTCCACTTATTGTTACTTTTTATGACATACCAGCTGCCCCCCGCGGTTTCAGAGCCGTTTTATATAAGGTAGTGGTAGTTTCCGCTACCTTATATAAAACACAAAGATTGCAAAAGTACCTCTAATGATACCCGGCTTTGTCCGCGTAAGAGTAGAAAGATACCTGGTCCATCCAATCAAAGTAAATGCAAACCTGAATTAAGGGTTAAACTATTTTAAAAACGAACGCTTCTAGTAGTGGTAGTTTCCGCTACCTTATATAAAACACAAAGATTGCAAAAGTACCTCTAAAGATACCCGGCTTTGTCCGCGTAAGAGTAGAAAGATACCTGGTCCATCCAATCAAAGTAAATGCAAACCTGAATTAAGGGTTAAACTATTTTAAAAACGAACGCTTCTAAAAATACTGCTAAGCCATCAGTCATAACCTTGAAGGAAGAATTCTCCCATCTAATTTAGAAGTTGGACGTCGAATCGTCATTGTTTTCGTACCTTTGGTTACTCTAATACGGGTGGTAAGTTCGTAGCTCGTTAGGACAAATGACGGTAGTCCGATAACTCAGTGGTTCGAATTCATGTTGGCCCGAGAGAGTTTTGAAGTTCCTTCTTTTGCTTTCCAGAGTTTGTTTGTCAGAAGTTTATTTGTGTACACGACATTTATTGAGATAAAATTAGGTACTTTGAAGGGTCAACTCATTTGATGAGCTATTTCAAAAGGGTTTAATTAAGAAATTACTTAACGCGTTATTTTGATGTATATTTTTGATAATCAGGAAGTTAGGAAGGAAGATTGTTAACATTTGGGATGGTAGAATCTGATAGGTTCGTTAGTAATTAACGATATTTACGGTACTGAAAACATTACACAAATTACTGTCATAATGCAAGGAGTGTCTATATTACATGGGGCAACGTTAGAAACAGTCAGAACTCTCCACCATTTAAATCTATATTCGGTTATGAATGTTCTCCATTGTTTTCGCGTTTGGTATTATTTTTTAGTTCCAATGTTTTTATATAGTCGATCACGGACATGGTATAGAATAAATAAAAAATATGAAATATTAAGCTTATTTTGCACAATAAAATGTTGAGTGATAATGAGCAAATTGTAAACAATGTTAGTCATGTATTTTTACTTTATTCTATGACTGATCATGTCAATAAATAACTAATTAAAATAGCTACATTATGTTGATACATATTGGACATTACGTTGGCAATTCTGGCAATATCCACTAATCGTAGCATGCATAAATTCATGTTTAAATTTGTTTCCAATACATTGTTTCGTATACGTCTATAAAATTACTGTAGTTTGATGCTTTCATAACTTTATTTCATTCAAGTCAATTTCACATTTCTGGACCATTATTTAAGAGCTGGAAAAGGTAAAAAAACCCTGGTGCTCTAGGGTCCTCGGTCACCCTACATTTCCTTTGTGCTTAAGTATTTTAGATTTTCTTCTCGCTAAGCAGATTAAATTCCTTATTCCATTGGATGTGAAACCAATCTCATCACAAAGCCAATATTAGATGAGGTAAGGTATTAGTAACATTAAAAAATGCCACTACTCTTTTTTACTGTGATTAAATTCGATGCCAAAAAAAATATCAGTAAAAAAAGAGGAAATTCGAAAGTTACTTACGATTTTTTCTTCATAGCAATTTTCATTCATTCTTTTTAATCAGATTTTTTATTTTGAGCTTGTCCTATTATACTTAGTTATCTTTTTCAAAAAGTATCGTAGTTAGCAACGTAGAAAAATGTTAAGCTGTTCAATGGGAAAGTCACTCAGGTAAAACACTACACAAAACGAACACAGAATGTTTTAAAAATGTTTGTGTCTGCATAATATATGATTACAATACCGCAGTCAAGTAGTTAGTTAGGTACACCAATTTCAAATGGAAATGTCTACCGGGTCGAACAACAATAATGCATATTTCATGGAGTAGGTGACCCAGCAACCGAGGATTGCAACTGACTTATCTATAAATGCATTTTCCAAACCCTATTCGTGGTCGGGCAAGTGAAAATTATTTCAAATTTGAACGACAGGATTATAAATTGGATTTCATAGTGCTACGGTCAAATGGGTTATTCGATTTTGTTTTCATTGCTCTGTTCTATGGACATTGTATTTAGTACGCTGTGGGATAGACAATATAGATTTTATGCAATAGAGGTAATATGTAAATCTAGCTCTAAGTCAATTTATTTTATACTAGCTGTCCGGCGCGACTTCGTTCGCGTAATACTCTACCCTACATTTAAACCTTCCCCGGACTTTCACGAATATTTAAAACCCAAAATAAGCCAAATCGGTCCAGCCGTTCTCGAGTTTTAGCGAGACTAACGAACAGCAATTCATTTTTATATATATAGAAGATAGAAGATAAACATAATTTTCTTTTTTGAAAATTTGGACATAATTAAAAAAAACTCGAAAGCTAAACTCGAGACGTGGACCTACATCATAATCTAAAAGTCATCATGCGTTCTTTTTTGATTTCATATGAAATAACAAAGAACACCGTTCCTAAAAGTTTCCTTAAAATTTTTCTCTTTTGCCCAAATTCTAAATAGCAATTTACAATTTGTAGCATCGAATTACATTCTACTTAATCCGACACTAAAGACAAGACTTAATGAGAAAAATACCAGGATAAGTTTCTACATACGATTAAGCCGATCTCATTCCCGTTAACTTTAGAAGTGACTCTTAAAGCGCTTATAGATGGTAGGATTAGAATTTAATTTGACGTGGTGTAATGTGTCTTAATTTACTGCGTAATTGAGGTTGTTTGTTCCGTGAGAATCCCCTTTTATATTGACGTTAATGCGCTTGGGAAATTAAGTGGTAAGTTTATTGGAGATTTTAAGTAAGATCCTTTTGTTGCTAAACCAAAAAGCTTGAGATTTTGGATAACGATTTTTTTTTTTTTATACGACTAAGTCGGTAAACATGCATACGGCCCGCCTGATGGTAGGCGGTTACCGTAGCCATATGGACGCTTGCAATACACGAAGCATCGCTCACGCGTTACCGACCTTTCCCCCCTCCCCTATGAGCTCTGGCGACCTTACACACGCGCAGGAACACAACTTTACACAACATAAAGTTATTTGGCTGCGGTATTCTGTAAGGTGGAGGTACTTCCCCAGTCGAGCTGCTCTTTGAGCGAACAAAACGCTATGCTCTACCTCTCTCAAAATCTTATCAATCAATCTTTGATATTATGGTTTTAATATAGATTAAGCATCATAAATCTTTGCAGTGCAACGGCTTGTTGGCTCTTTGGACTAAATTGTCCGATCCATTTACTCCTTTCCAGGCCTTCACTACAACACCACCTTATTCTAGACTGGCTGCCCCCGCGGTCTCAATCGCGTTTCTGGGATAAAAAAAAGTTGCCTATAATATTTGGGGATAGTGTTTTTTTTCTTTTTTTTCCGACGTCAGAAACCTTTCCGGCCTACGCAGAACAACAATTATTATTTATTTATGAATATGTGTTAGGATTGTAAATAGTAAGTATGTCGCTTAATATCCATTACTCAAGATTTTCTACTTCAACGCAATCATTAATTTTGGCGCGCATTAAAAAAAATACAGAACACCGTGGGAAAATAAAACATCAGGTCTGTAATAAATTATCCGTTATTTCTTCCGTTTTCTTTTATTTATCTGATAGGAAGCGTTAATGAAATTTGGAGACTGTGCCCAAGGCAGTAATTAATTAATTAGGTAGCTCCTAATTTAATTTTGCTAAATATATATAGGTCAATGTTGAATATGTATAAATATCAACGTATCCAACGTTGGTACCTATTTATTGAGATGAATTGGAATTTGAGTTCTATATTTTTAATATTTTTGTATTTTTTATATTTGTACCGGCATATTAAAGGCTTTTAGCTAATGGTGGTCCTATAAAATTAAAGCGAAATATTTTAATGGTGAAGTAGGTTTTAGTTGAAACGAGCAATTGAATTATCTAAGCTTCCATTGTATGAGAATTAATATAGTTAAAGGTATATTGTAAAAATATAACAGCACATTTTTTCTCGTCTGTAATTTCATTGGGTATATAAGCTAAGAAAATTATGCACTTATGATTTCGTTTGAAGACCTCGTGCATATTAACCTTATAAAAGTAACCGAGAGAGTTTATAACAGGGTTCATTACCCCTAGGGTTATCATCCCTAGTAAAGTAGACAATGCATGGCCTGAACAAGGTAGATATTGAGTATACAAAAAACAATACATGAAAAAAGATTCAAATCTCTCTTCTTCTTAGCGATTTACCGTTTTTTGTCTTATTAAAGGTAAATCGCCTTTTTCTTCACTTGAACAAAAACATGATGATAACATCAAATCATGGTCCATGGACATATAAAAAATCAGGACGGACTGTCGCCTTATAAGAAGTGAAGCACCCCAAGTAAGCCGGGCCGTCTCGTAAATACAAGCCTCACACATATGTATAGGTAACATAGTCAGCCGATGCTTGTTATTTCACATTGAGACGTCGACAGTGACGATAAGGCTCAGTATCACTTGTGCCTGCTTGGGCCAGTACTGATTTTACTCACACATGCGGAGGAAATATAGTGTTTTACTTTCTTATAAGGCGGTGTTCCGTCCTGATTTTCATACGTCCATGCTATGGCCTTATAATCTCAAAGAAAACTAGGTAATCATCATTATCATTTTGACAAATAATAAATAAATAAAATAAAAATAAAAAAGCCTTTTATTTCTTGCTGAAACTAAATAACAGTGAATGAATCTAATAAATCTAATACTATATCTAAATATGTATATACCTATGATTAAGTATATCTATTTTGTTCCTAACTATTTTTACTTATATATTTATTTATTTTTCTAATTTACTTAAAGTAGTATTATTATTACTATTAGCTCAGAGTATATAAATACTACGTACAACTATTGGTAAGTTTATAATTTTTATTTTGTATACATATGTATATTATATAATATTAAATAATGTTTATTCAGTAGGTACTCTGTTCTATTCTACGTTCGTATTAGTATATGTATATACTTTTAACTTATGATAAATATTTTAATGCTAAGATTAATGTTTTAGTACTGCTAAGTTGTTTGGTTTGCAAGAACCCCTCCTCGGGTGAAGGCCTCCTCCAAAGAATCCCATTGGTCTCTGTCTTTCGCTACTTGTAACCAACCTGGTCCCGCTATCCGTGTGATGTCGTCTTGCCACCTCGCGTGGGGTCTTCCTCTGTAGCGTTTCCCTTTAGGACCGAACCATGACGTAATTTTCCCAGTCCATCTCTCATCCTGTAGTCGCGCTACATGCCCTGCCCATTTCCATTTAAGTCTTTGAGCATGGTTAAGAGCGTCAGTAGCTTTTGAAATATTTCTTATTTTTGTGTGCTTTATTTTTTGTATTTTTTTGATGTTAAGCATACTGCGCTCCATCCCGCGTTGGCAGCTGATGAGTTTGTTTTTTACTTTGCTTGTGTACTTCCAGGTCTGACAGGCATAGGTTAAGCATGGTAGGAGACATGTATTCATCACTCTAGATTTTATCTTTACTGCCATGTTACCTTTAAATATTTCCTTTAAGCTCCAGTACTTATTCCAAGATCTTTGTATTCTTCGTTCTATTTCTAACTCATTGTTTTTTTTTTGTTTTTTTTTTTTTTTTGACAAATAAGATAATTAAAGAACAACGACATGAGACTTTTGACAACAATTTAGTTACTCAAACAAAATAAAGCTATTCTAACATCATTATGAAAGTCTTATATATTTCAACGAGAAATTTTCCTCGACTGTCCGTTTTCATTATCTTTCTTGGTGATATTTATACATTACATACACAAGCTTGTGTGAATGTTTGTTTTTTCTATCACGCTGTTAGTGAACGGATATAATATGAACAATTTATAACAACATAAAAAATATTAGCAATAAAATATATCATATTAATATTATTTACTCAGGAAGATGGGTAATATCTTAGGCAAAACTTAGTTAATATTAGAATTGAGAATTAAAATAAGTATAAACTCATACCCAATGATTAAAATAAATAGGGTCGGCAACGCGCGAGTAACACCCCTGGTGTTGCAAGCGTCCATAGGCTGCGGTAACCGCTTACCATCAGGCGGGCCGTATGCTTGTTTGCTACCTAAGTAGTATAAAAAAAACTTTTGACCCGTAAATAACAAGTTTTACTTCTGTTTATTGTTCATAAATAAAATTTTACGAGTAGGTATGTCAAAATGCGGAGCTTGGAACTAAAGTACCTATTAAAATGTCAAGCCTTCCGCTCAGGGTTTCAGTTATGTACTGGAACTAGAATTCACTTCCCCTGTTACAAACATTCGATCCAATGTTTCCACAAAACATCTTCACCAACAAGGCAGTTCTTGTGAAAACATATTTCATGATGTACCTAATAAATGAAGAATAACAATTAAATTCAATGTTTTTTATGAACTAACTCTCATTCTTTCTAAAAATAAACCACCAAAACCTGTTTGCCATAGGTTGTCCTTACGGATGCTTCAAAAAGGAATTAAAAAGAGTTATGCAATGTCGGTAACTAGTCGGCTGTCCTCCTGGAATTGAAAATGACCTTAGACGGTAAACACTTGCTATCAGCTGGACCATCTACCTGTTTGGAAAACTGTTGACTTAGTGTCCATCAATAAGTTTGTCCTTGCGATAAGTATTAGAGGATTTATTAATTCCCAAACTGCTCAACTCTGCCTCCCAATCACCTTAAGTTATGACCTCACCTTCTCGAAATTTCCCGTGAGAATCATCATACTAAAGGTATCAGATAGCCGTTATATAATTGTGTCTTGAGTGAGGGTTTGTAAGCCCACACTAATGAGTATTTTACTTTGACCCGGTTTATAGGAAAACCGCAACAAAGCTCGCGTTCAGTAGACTGTGAAGAAAGTAATTGGAGATGAAACGTGATTGGACTGCTTGAGTCACATGAGATCGGTTACTGGAACTTGATATGAGTTTGCTCAGGGAGGAATGCATACATGAACAAATATAATTTAGAGTGCCGTGTGGCTCCCGGCATAGAATAGGGCCAACCCTTCTAATCCTGTGGGTGTCGTAAAAGGCGACTAAAGGAATACTCCAGGGGACGGGCAGCAGCGTCCATCTGTGATACGTCATCACTACTGCGATCACCAACCCGCCTGCCAAGCGTGGTGATTACGGCAATACCCCTCAAATGAGTACACAAACACAGCCACGGCCCCCAGTCCCCGGCGGCCCCGCTATCCCGGACTACGGTAGCGGTCACGGTAACGGCGGGGCAGGGGGTGCTAAGAGTCTCCGGCAGAGATCCGGCTACCAACACCGACGACTGGACCTGGTAACATATAATGCACGGACTCTGAGGACCGACGCGAAGCTCATTGAGCTGGAGGAAGAAGTGGACAGGTTGCGCTGGGATATTATGGGTTTATCAGAGGTCCGAAGAGAGGGGGAGGACACGATTATCCTTAAATCCGGTAACCTGTTCTACTACCGAGAGGGTGATCACCTGTCACAGGGTGGTGTCGGGTTTATTGTCCGCAGGCCCCTCATCAAGAATATAGTGAGGATAGAGAGTGTCTCACCGAGAGTCGCATACCTGATACTCAGAATTACCAAAAGGTATTCGCTGAAGGTCATCCAGGTATACGCTCCGACCTCATCACACCCAGATGACGAGATAGAGACATTGTATGAGGATATCTCACGAGCCATACATGCCTCTAAAACTCACTATATGGTATTGATGGGGGACTTTAACGCGAAGCTAGGCATTAGGAATAGCGATGAGCTGAGAGTAGGGCAGTTTGGAATTGGGCAGAGGAATCCTAGGGGGCAACGGTTGGCCGACTTCATGGAGTTGGAGGGACTCTTTATGATGAACTCCTTCTTCAAGAAGCGGCCGCACAGGAAATGGACCTGGATTGGCCCCGATGGATCCACCAAAAACGAGATAGACTTTATCTTGACCACAAAGCGGCAAATCTTCAGTGATGTCTCTGTGATCAACAGGGTTAAGACCGGCAGCGATCACCGGTTAGTAAGAGGCACACTGAACCTGAACATCCAGGTAGAGAGATGTCGTCTGGTAAAGTCTACGCTCCGACCCCAATCTGCATATATCCAAGATCCTGAAAGCTTTCAACTCGAGCTTCATAATCGCTTCCAATGCCTAGATGATTGCGTGACGGTGGACGATACAAACAACAGGCTCGTGGAAACTGTCCATGCGGTAGGATCAAAGTTCTTTAAGACCCACCGCACGAATAGAACCCAAAAACTCTCGGATCAGACTCTCAAACTCATGAAGCGACGACGTGAAATGAAGTTGCAGTCTTCAGCTGATACAGCCGAATATCGGCAGCTAAATAGGCAGATCTCAAACGCAATGCGACACGATATACGCCTCTTTAATACTTCATGTATTGAAGAGGCAATAAAACAGAACAAAGGTTCTAAAGTGTTCGCAAGAGATTTGTCTATTGGTCAAAGCCAACTGACCAAGCTGAAGACCGATACCGGCAACATCATTACGTCAAAGCCTGAGATCTTGAGAGAAATCGAGAAGTTCTATGGACAGCTGTACACCTCGTCACAGAAACCAGATGCATTACCGGTAAGTGACGTAAGAGCCAAGTTGACCCGACATTACACCGAAGATATCCCGGACGTCAGCCTGTACGAGATTAGAATGGCTCTGAAACAGCTTAAAAACAACAAGGCGGCGGGTGAAGACGGAATTACAACAGAGCTTCTGAAAGCGGGTGGTAAACCGGTACTCGTAGTCCTTCAGAAGCTATTTAATTCCGTCATACACGAAGGTACAACGCCAGAAGTATGGAGTGGAAGCGTGGTGGTGCTCTTCTTCAAGAAAGGCGATAAGGCCCTATTGAAGAATTACCGCCCGATCTCCCTCCTAAGCCACGTTTATAAGCTGTTTTCGAGAGTCATTACAAATCGTCTCGCACGTAGGTTTGACGACTTCCAGCCTCCCGAACAAGCCGGTTTCCGTAAAGGCTTTAGTACCATAGACCACATACATACACTCCGCCAGATTATACAGAAGACTGAGGAGTATAATCGGCCATTATGCCTGGCGTATGTGGACTATGAGAAAGCCTTTGATTCAGTCGAGACCTGGGCGGTGTTACAGAGTCTACAGCGATGCCAAATTGACTATCGCTATATCGAAGTGTTGAAGTGTTTGTACAGCAAAGCCACCATGTCAATTCGGGTCCAGGACGAGAGTACGGTACCAATCCAGTTGCAGAAGGGTGTAAGACAGGGTGACGTAATTTCCCCGAAACTCTTCACCACTGTAATGGAGGATGTATTCAAGCTCTTGGACTGGAAGGGATATGGCATCAACATCAATGGCGAACATATCACTCACCTTCGATTTGCCGATGATATAGTCATAATGGCGGAATCGCTGGAAGCTTTGAACATTATGCTCAATGACCTCAACAGAGTTTCCCAACAGGTAGGCCTAAAAATGAATATGGACAAGACAAAAATTATGTCTAATGTTCATATTCCGCCAATGCCGGTGATTGTTGGGAGCACTGTTCTCGAAGTTGTAGACGAGTATGTTTACCTAGGACAAATTGTCCAATTAGGTAGGTCCAACTTCGACAAAGAGGTCAACCGAAGAATCCAACTCGGCTGGGCAGCGTTCGGGAAGCTACGGCATATCTTCACGTCCAAAATACCTCAGAGTCTGAAGACAAAGGTCTTCAACCAGTGCGTGTTACCAGTGATGACATACGGGACAGAGACGTGGTCTTTCACTGCTGGCCGCATAAATAAGCTCAGAGTCACTCAGCGAGCTATGGAACGAGCTATGCTCGGAATCTCTCTACGTGACAGGGTCCGAAACGAGGACATTCGTAGGAGAACGAAAACTACCGATATAGCTCGTAGAGTTAGTAGGCTGAAGTGGCAATGGGCAGGCCACATCGCTCGAAGAACTGATAGCCGATGGGGAAGGAAGGTTCTCGAGTGGCGACCACGTACTGGAAAGCGCCGAGCGGGACGACCTCCCACCAGGTGGACGGACGACCTGGTCAGAGTCGCTGGGCGCCGCTGGATGCAAGCGGCCCAGAACCGTTCGAAGTGGAAATCAATGGGGGAGGCCTATGTTCAGCAGTGGACATCCATGGGCTGATATGATGAAGAATCCTCTTAATTTTGAATTGCAACTCGCTTGTGCGGTTTTCCTGAACCACAAAAATAATAGCTATTAGCCACATCCGAATAACAACGTCCAGTTTCTAGATCGCTGATCAATGTTCATCTGAGATTAAAAGTTTACCTTTTTTCGCCTTGTTAAAAGTATAGCTGTCACTTTCAAAGCTTTATAACATGACAAAGACATATGATCGGGCTTTCAGAAACTGGCAGTTAGTCACGTTCCTTTACTTGATTAATTTCATGTTTTTGACATTTACTTAATTCTTTCGGTAATAGTTTTATACGAAGGTATGTTTTAATATCATGACTCTTAGTCTAACCGCCAAGGACTTGTGGCATGGAGGTGAACTTATTACTATCTGAAGTGCAGGTAGAGCCGAAGTGTGTAAATTAATTAAACCATAGAGAAGGAATATTAATAGAGTTACTGTACTAGAGTATTTTCCGTGAGCACGGGTATGTGCAACGCTGCCTTGAAACGAACTGCGCGTTCTTTGAACGACTAAAACCAATACAAATCATCATCATCATCATCATCATCATCGGCCTATAATGTCCCACTGCTGAGCACAGGCCTCATTTCACAAATGTGGGTGAAAGGGACTGGGCGATACTCCACCACGCGTGCCTACTGCGGATTGGTGGAGGTAGGCTAGTGGTCAACCTACTGTTGGAATTTTTCAAGCCGCCTAGGAGGCATCCAACTTATTATTCCCCAAGATGTCATGGGACATTACAGAATTTGAGCAATTATAAGGTCTCCTCATTATTAAGTTACTCTCTTTAATGTTGAATCTAACTTAATAACGCCCACAATTCCAGTTGTAAGACGTGTTATTTACATTCTCAGCATAATTAGGTTTATCATATGAGCTTGCGCAGTTTCAGGATAAAGTTTAGAAGTGATATCAGCACCAACTTGCATAACTGCCATCTTGAGATTGCAAACTTCGTGGGATAAGATTTTTAACCGTCATGCAGAGATAATGTTCAGAAACTTTAATGATAATCTTACAGTAAGTGAATTTAAATGTAATACCTCAGAGTATATAAATACTACGTACAAGTAATACGTATGTAAAGTTAAATATTGAGACAATGCAAAGGAAATAAAGTTATGAGGATGGAGAACAAGATTAAGATGTTAAGGTTATTGAATCTGATAGTTTTAAGATTTCGTTTTTAAATTTGTTGTGACTGTCATGAAATATTTATTTTGTTTTATTTTTACTTATCTTATTGTATTGTGTCTGGAGCCTATTAATGGCTGAGTTTTGTCCTAGATTGCTCTTAGCATGCTTTGATTTGAAAATTAGAAGTTTTTTGTCAAGAAGATAGGCCTGCTGAGAAAACAAAAAAGAGACAGCAATAAACTTAATATTCGATATGAATTACGCACGACACACTTTATGAAAAAAATAGTAGTAAAAATGAAGCTTTAACATCAGAAACAGAAAAATCAGAAACACACCGAATTTCGGTTGCAAATAAAATTTTGTTTTGTATCTGTGACTGTCACCTTTTCTGACAATTTCCGGTCCAACGATAGAAATGTCGCATAGTATGGAATAGGACTCAGTGAACCCAATTGGAGTTTCATTGGAGACCTGACGTTCCGTATAATGGTGATGCTTGAAATAGGTCAAAGAACTTGTCATTCATCGCTGAAAGCTAGTGGGAAATTGGCTGATGTATAAATGAGAGGAAAAATATGAATTGGAGATAAATTCGAATATAACTACTTCCGATAAAAATAAAGAAGAGTGAGACTTATATACCGAATAGCTTTAGGGAAATTTTTATAAGAGGCAATAAATAAGATTAATTTTTATTAAAAAAAGCCGACGCCAATTATGAGTTGGCATTAAAACGCATAAAAATTAACCATGCAGGAACTGTAATTTGACTATGTAATTATATAATAAAATATATGCCAGCACATACAAATACACTGGTGAAAACATAGACACTATATTTTCACACAGTTAAAAAAAGATCAATTTATTTTGAGATTCCAGGAAAATTTCTTCAATGGGAAGAAAATAAGAACTAATATATTTCAGGCTGTTTCTTTATTTTTTTTAAAGAAGCTTAAATGATTAAAAGCTACAATAATTTATGAATGCCCGATCTTTTATTCTTCGTTTCGTATCATAGTAACCCTTTTATGTTGGGTATAAATCATGAATGGTAACAGAAGTCGTAGAGTCTTTAATTTTGCGGTTCTCATTAATCCGCGCGTTTCGGTCCGTCATTACGCAGATAATAACACGCTGCGGGTTTGTATATAAAATGAATTAAAGCACTGGTTTTTTTAAATTAATCATATTACTGGCTATTTTGAAATGGAATCCTTTTGTGTTTTTTTTAGGGCAATGTTGTTTTGGCTTTCAAATTGTGTTGAGCTCATGATATGAACCAAAGTATATCATGAAAAACAGTGTTACACAAGAAAATATTGAAACGAATAGCGAAGATTTACTGCTAAAATCAGAAGTCATATAGCATATTATTAATATCATGTAGATGTATTTTAAGTGGAGCTCCAATCGCATAGGACGCGCATCCCTGGCGAGAACCAACGGAAATAATTTGAAATCTACTGCAAGATTATCGCTGAAACATCTAATTGTTATTCAAAGCTAAGTCAAGTAATAAAGTGATTGTACTTTATTACTTGAATTGCATGATTGAGAACCTTTACTATGATTCGATACATACTAAAAACCTTTAAGTAGGTACGTAAGCAGATTTGACGGGCGTTTGGATTCGTGTCAAACATAAAAATAAAAAGATTCATTTTATACCCGCTCCCAAAATTATTGTGATGGCACTCGATGTTCTGTTGGCTATTTACTACCTATAAACCCATAAAACAAAGCGTTTATTATAGATGTTCAATCTTCCTTTATTTCGGTGATAAATAGCCAAGAATCATGTTCCTTTGACTGTGTGACGACCCACGCGGGCGAGGAAAACAATAGAAATCAATTGTCATTTTTTTAACCGCAGGTCAAAGGATTCATAAACATCTTGAGTGGCAATTATAGGTCGGTTAACGAAAGCTGGCACGTTCACAGTACTCATAAATTTGCAATCAGTCAAGTCTAATGGACGAATGCACAAATAGACCACTCTATATTTATGAGCAGTAGCAAAAGCAAAACAATAACTGTCTCCTTCATACTCATAAGCTTGACTTTGCGCGAGAGAGACGGTGTAAATGTGTTGAAACGTGCCAGCTTTAGTTAACCGACCTGTACTGCTTACCTCACTCGATTCTGTAAGATATTTGATACGCCGTCGTTAAAGCTATAATTAAGTAGGTAACCTTATAATCAAAATTCAAATATTCATTTTTAAAACACGCATTTTTTGGAGACTGTTTTTGTTGGCTTTAGTAACTAGTGTACTATACCAAATATCAAATTAATCCGACCACTGGAAGTGGGTGAAATTCGACTTGCAAGATTTGACCCGAACACACCTACATACATTGCAAGCTTGTAATTGGGTCGATCATCTTTTTCTTGTACCTCGTTGCAATGGTTATACACCCCCTGGATAACTCTTTGAAACCAAGATTTTCCATGGCTACAATTCACCAAACGTACATTTTTGCGGCAGATGGGCTTATCCCATTATATATAATGGGATAAGCCCATCTAAGGAGATATATCTCCTTAGCACATTAGTAGTATATTATAACAGGTTTTTTAAGAAATTCGCTCTGTTGTCTCTTGGACAACGGAACAGAATAACAAAAAAAAACTAGACCCAAAAAATAAAACAGTAACTGAACCGTTTATATCTAGCTGCACTCATCCTGCTGTGCTATGAAGACCTACTACCTACCTACTTAAATCCATTTTTCATTTCAGATCAACAATGAGGGTCACACAGGCACTCCTCTCTATCTACTTCTACTCACTCCTATCCTGTCCACTACTGTGCGGAACATCTTCAAGTGGAGATGACCGGAGATGGCTGGTCTCTCTTGTGGATCTCGTTGAGCTGGACTATGTGGATCATTGTGAGCAGAGAGCTACAGCGTCATGGAGCGAGCTGATTGGGAACAGTAAAGGATTGTCGATGAAGGTGCGTGTGTTGAATGAATCTTATGTACAATAGTAATAAAGTTGCTAATGGCTATTTCTATCAACAAGAAGTATCCTGGGAAATTTCATATTGAAAAGGTATCTTGCAGTTAAAGTGTATTTTAGGCTACTTTAGTATTTAAGTTGTTTTATTAGGTCGATCCATTGAATAGTAATAAATATAGAAAGCAATATTAACGACTAATTATAAAATTGGCTCAAGCGTCAGCTTGGCTATCCAAACAGGAAACGCTGCCAGCCTTCTGGGAACCTTGCCGTTAATCGGAAGCAGCGGCAGGCTTGAGAAAATTTCTATATATAGATTGAATTTTGTACATATTTGTTGTAAATAAAGTATATAGATTGTTAGATTAAAAAAAAAATTGGCTTTACTTGCTTACTTGAATTGCATGAATTGGAAAAACTGTTGTTCGTTTCGCCTCAAAATGGACTGACGACCTCAAAAAAGTGGCCGGACTGGGCTGGATGCGGTTGGCAAGAACTGGAAGGAGTGGCGCACTCTGGGAGATCTGCTATGTCCAGCAGTGGAATTAAGAAAGGCTGATTATGATAATGATGATGATGATGTTGTTCGTTTGTGAATACCATAAAGCAAAAACGGCTTAAAATAATAACATAATTGGTAGTCTGGTAAAAAATATTCGATATAGGTATTTACGTTATAAATTGGTAAGAATCTTTAATGAGATCATTATCAACTGTTTGATAATCAAGTGGTTACGAGTGTATGTTTCATATAATATTGAGACCATAATTCTGCGTCACGAATATCAACATTTACATTATATTATTACAATTTAATTACTGAACACTAACCCCCTTATTAATAAATAGTGTAAGTCAAGTATAGTCCCTTTCACCCTCATTTGTGAAAGGAGGCCTGTGCTCAGCAGTGGGACATTATAGGCTGATGATGATGATGATGAAGTATAGTTATACCTAGGTTTTACCTAAATATATCCGTCACTTTCTAATGTCATATAAACAAAAAGGGCTGGGGCTATCTTAATACCTGGGTGTTACAAGACTGACTTGCCCTTATTTATTAATAAGGGGGTACAAGATTATTTATAAGTAAGTCCTTTGTATTATCTAATTTAACCTTCCTAAAGAAAAAAATCACTTTATTCCTTCGAAGCACAATTTACTAAACCCGCCAGTAAATAAGTTTGTGCACTCATTTTATACACGAGCTCGTTTCCTACAGTAATCACATTCGCATAACGGAAAATTAACTTTTTTAATTTATTGCCTCGTTGCATCTAGACGTAATGTATCTAATATGTTAACTGAAATAAGAACGTTTATTATTTAAGGCTTTTATTTATTATTCATGCAATTAGAATGTTCTTTACTTTCTAGAACTGGTGTAACTACCTTGTAACTACTTACTACTGAGCAATGTGCATCAAAATGTACTTTTAAGTGACAGAAGGCCTTGTCTTCTGTCCTTTTTAGGGTTCCGTAGCCAAATGGCAAAACACGGAACCCTTATAGATTCGTCATGTCTGTCTGTCTGTCTGTCTGTCCGTCCGTATGTCACAGCCACTTTTTTCCGAGTCTATAAGAACTATAATGTTGAAACTTGGTAAGTAGATGTATTCTGTGAACCGCATTAAGATTTTCACACAAAAATAGAAAAAAAACAATAAATTTTGGGGGTCCCCATACTTAGAACTGAAACTCATTTTTTTTTTTAATAAAACCCATAAGTTTGGGGTGTCTATGGATAGGTCTTCAAAAATGATATTGAGGTTTCTAATTTCATTTTTTTCTAAACTGAATAGTTTGCTCGAGAGAATCTTCCAAAGTGGTAAAATGTGTGCCCCCCCCCCTGTAACTTCTAAAATAAGAGAATGATAAATCTATAAAAAATATATGATATACATTACGATGCAAACTTCCACCGAAAATTGGTTTGAACGAGATCTAGTAAGTAGTTTTTTTTTAATACGTCATAAATTGAAATTCATATCAAATACTCAGGTCTATACTACCATTCACTTATATACCTACAGGTTTGTACGGAACCCTCGGTGCGCGAGTCTGACTCGCACTTGGCCGGTTTTTTGATGTAGGATTTCAAATAAGGAATACAAGTTCATTATTATTGTTTTAAGAAATGGTGGTTGGCCCCTGGGGGCCTACCAAAAGCTCTTAAAACGAGGTTAAAATAACCTTATTTGTCTTTGGTCCTGTTTTGACGCCGGATGTCAAAGAGGGACAAAAGACAAAGAAGGTTATTTTAACCTTGTTTTAAGAGCTTGTGGTAAGCCCCCTGGTCACAATGGGTTGATTAAACCCATCGAACAACCCAAAGAAGCCGAATGACGTTAATTTTACTTGAAATCTATGCCGCCAATTTCCCACCACCCACAAACACAAGCGCGCTGATTGGCCAAGTCAAGAACACACGATGCAGTGATTGGTCCTTACTGTCGAGTAAAGTTAAATCAGTGAAAAATCACTGCCTAGTTGCGCAATTGGATTGCTCGGTATTACTACTCTAAAGGGATTTTACCGCGATGATTAAACCTCAGTACAAATCCTTCTTTTTTGTTGTTGTTATCTCTCACAGTAGTTATATAAAACACATATAAAGTTGAGAATGATAATTCTTAACTTTATGTGAAGTTTGATGTAATGTAACACGCACACCAATATTATTAATGTAAAAGTAACTCAATATTATTAATGTAGAAGCGCTCGTGGTGTAGCATGATTAGCCGTTCTTAATCGATCGGCAAAGTTAAGCTACGTCTGTCTTGGTCGGTACCTGGATGGGGGACCGCCTAGTGGTATTTCAAATCGAGCGTTTCCGTGCTTCGGAAGGCACGTAAAGCCGTTGGTCCCGGTTATCACTTAATTGTGATAGTCGTTAAGCTAGTTGGATGCCTCCTAGGCGGCTTGAAAAATTCCAACAGTAGGTTGGCCACTAGCCTACCTCCACCGATCCGCAGTGGGCACGCGTGGTGGAGTATCTGCCCATTCCCTTTCACCCTGATTTGTGAAAGGAGGCCTGTGCTCAGCAGTGGGACATTATAGGCTGATGATGATGATGATGAAAAGTAACTCTGTCTGTTTGTTGCGTTTTCACAACAAAACTTCAGAAATTTGGTAAGCATACAGGCTCCTTTTTTCTCCCGGGAATGTAAGGGACTGCTACTGTTATATAACGTTGTGTGGGAGGACCATTGAAAGTGCTAAAACTATAATTTACATTACAGCTGGAACGTGACAAGGCCTTCGGGATGTTTTCCCGCCAACAGACAACGGACATAAGAAGTGCTCTCACCGCGCATGCGCTAGCACCAGACGACAACATACTGAGGCGCAAAGTGAAGCTGTTGCTGCAACCTGGAGACACGTTGATGGAAACTGAACAGTGGATTAGGGTAAGGACGGAAAGAATCATTTAAATCTTGTAAAATGATCAGAGAGTTGATCTGATCTTAAGGAGATCTGATCGATGATTACTATAGGTGCAGAAAATGATATCATTGAAATAAATTCTGATAGCTACAAAACTATATTGCATTTCATTGAATAAGTTGGATTGAAATTTATATATTTTGACTAGAAACAGAGCTTTTAACTGTAATTTTATATTCGCCATTAGATTAGTATCATAATACCCTTAATATTATTTGGTAACATTTGTATAAATTATTTGATATTAAGTGGCGTTAATGAGATTAAAATTAAAAACATATTTAAAGTAACTTAATTTGGTGAATTATTCAATGCTGGTTTCAAAGTTTATTCTTCCCCTCTCGATGCTTTATGATACGCAAAAAATCTTTTTGTTTATAGTTATAGGAGATTTAAAAGATCATAACGTGGATAACGATAATGCACCCTTTACACGATGCAATAAAATAGTAACATTATCATAAAATAGTACTGCAAGAGTTAGAACATTCGCTACCTCATAATAATGATATACCGTTGTACAATAATAAATTCATTTATTACGATAGATAGCAGAAAGTAATTGGACATAAATCCTCTGTTATATTTATGACTTCCATGCCCCAAGTCTTATCCATAAAATATATTGCTTCCCTGGTTTACCTGCAACGAACGTTGGAACATGATACCCAGATACGTCAGTATACATTTTATTAAGTTGTTGTAAGATAACATTTTAAGTATTCAGTTGAGGGGTAACACTATTTTGTTTAGTCAAGCCATTGTAACAATTTTATTGAGGAAATGTTTTGATAGGTGTTCGTTTACAGTCAGTATAGATATAATTGTCCATACAAAAATTAAACATCAAAAGTATGTATTCAATTTAGGCCCTAATAAGGCAAACAAAATGACTCTATACCGATTCCAAATACAACTTGAACTGAGAGGAAGCCTGCAAGAAACTCAGCAAGTCCTTTTTTTTAATGTATTAGAAGTATTATAATGTACAAAAGTTATATAAAACAATAGCCTGCGAAGCGAATAATTCATTCAAATTCATTCTTGTCATTTACAAAATCAGAATCTTTATAGTACCCTTTATTTTTAAATCTATTTTTAGGTAGCTCTTGGATTTCTTTAGGTACTTTATTATAGAAACGTATACATTGCCTCTTATAAGAGTTTAGCACTTTGCTGATCCGAGTTAAAATACGTATATTTTATGTTTGTGAGGAACCAAAAGCTTTCATCCATTACTGTAAAAAATGGGATTCACACTATTGAAACGGTATCCATCCAGCCTGGGTTGAAGTAATATCTAATTAAAGCACCCTTACTTTAATCACCGTCTACATAGGATCATTTGTGAGCGAGGTTAAACGAGCTATCGTTTACACATGTCACCATTTGACCTTCAAGATTATTCTAGACTAGGTTAAGCATTCCGTTCTTATATTTTATTTCCGTGTATGTTTCACATCGAAATAGTCAGAAATAATAAATCGATGAAGTTTTATCTATGTCGCTATTATCGCTCAGCCATTACAAGGTCAATGAAGAACTAGCATACACACAAACTTTCGTATTTGCTTTTTATTCCTCTTTTCTATTTTATTTTTCTATGTGTAATGAAATAGCTATAATCGATGTATTCAATTCAAACGCAGTAAGATAAGAATATAATGAACATTATTGTTACAGCTTGTCATATTTGGAGATACTGCACTGAACAAAATACGTTTCGCAACAAACTATGATTGTGGCACCAACACAAACTGTACATTGAGAGGTAAGATTTTAATTTATTTGTGACATAAATATAAAACAAATGTTGGATCATCCAATAGCTAGCACATTATATAAACTTAATATATAAAACAAACGGACGCAGAAGACAAAGTGAAACAAGATCAATGTCTACGAAGAATAAATTCACAAGTCATTACGAATTTCATAAAACAAGGAAACTTTTTAATAACTCCATGCTCGGGACGAATGGTCGTGCAAAAAGTCAATTTCTCATGCCTTCTAAGGGCAATTTTGCTCTTTTAAGAAAACACAGGGAAAGATTTTATGATAGGTTGTAGAGACTTGTCCACGAGTACTTCATTCTACTAAATCGTAAAAATTATTGGACTTGACAATTAGCATTAATTATTGAAGTTATTAATTCTAGTGATACTTCTAGTTACGATTCATTACGATATTTTTTTTGTAATTACTGCAACTGATTTATAGTTTATCTTAGTTTTTAATTTATTTTAATTTTATTGTCTGTATTAATTTGATTCTAAATTTCGCATTTCATATATAAATTTTAAATTATTTTATTTTATTGATTGATTAATTATTATTGTACTTATTATTTCTTTTATAATTTTAATTTTTTAGAAATGTATAACTTCCCCCTATTAGTAAATCATATTGGTAAATGTTTGAGGTCGCCCGCGATACAGGTTTATCCTAGTGCGGGGGCTATTGTTAATTTATTTGTGTTAATATTTTCTGATATAATAAATGATATTTTTTTTATTTATTCTATTCATATATCTACATATTGTGCTGTAGTAATACCCTGTGTGTAGCTACGTAGGTAAATTTCCTTTTAATTAAATCATTGCTGAATGGTGCCACAAATTTCCAGAGAACGAAGATATCTGAATTTAAAATTTAACTATAATTTCTCTCTTAGAATTGCACTACAATTTGGCGCGACAACAAGACGAGGAGACAGTACGACGAATAAAACTATCATGGGAAAAGAATCTGCCTGACCTCACATATTATCTTGAACATATTCTTCCGCTACTCAGGAACGCTTCGAAACAGAACGGTAAGTAAATAAATGGTATAATCCAAAAAGAACTACACTTATCAAGTCCGTTAATGTTGCGTGTCTTTATTTATGTCGCTTAATATATTATCGGCTCTCATAAATGCTTTTAAACTGCTGTTTTAAAGTTGTTTTCTACGTCTTCGTTGTGAAAATAGGAAAAACCGGTTAAAATATTGTTACATAATTTATTAAAAATTGAATTCAGCCGTTCCGATATTTACTAGAAATGCGAATTCAGAATCAGAAATTATTCAAACAAAATAGTTGTTGTTAATAAAATAGCGAGACAATGGTGCCGATTCTGTTGTAAATCGCACTAAACTAATTTTAGTCACATCTCATCTCTTTCTAACGAACATTATTGAAAAAGGATAGAACATATTTAAGGCTGTCAAATTAATCTTTGCCGTATTATTTTGCGTGTATTTAGGCGTAACCGCGATAGATGGCGACTAAATGTATATTGAAAACAAGCATTGGACTAATTTGACAGGACTAAATTTCTTGCATCCTTTTCTTATGTTCTTTGTTAGAAAGTGACATAGTGAGATTAAAATTAGTTTAGTTGTAAACAACAGAATCAGGGCCAGTAACAGTTATTACGTGTAACACTAAACCTTTTTAAAGTAGGTATTTAGTAATTTATTGAATAATTAGTGTTCCGGATACCTACCTAATGTATTAAGCCGATAAACTTTCCGGAGAACTCTAAATAATGGTAGGCATCAAAATCTTTTGCATAGTTTAAAAAGCGCACAAAAAGACAGACAGAAATAGCGACTTGTTTAATACTATTGAGAGATTTCAATATTCATTTATGCATTTATTTAAAAAAACGCCAATGACACACCAAACATGTCCTATTTATATGTTAAAATATAGTATTAAGATCATTTACAACGAGAAAGGAATGGGCTATTACCCCAGAGAATCCATTGAAGGTGTTTGTAATTATCTCATAAAACAAGGCAATATAAATTTAAGTGCTTGAATCCTTTTGGTTTAATGTATTTTTAACGATATTTTTCCGAGTAAATCATAATTATGAAGTGTAATTATTAAATTTTTTGGTGTTGTGGAATTTTATATCTTTGGATTAAGTGAGCTAATATGAATGAAAATGAAAAAAAATATACATAATATTGTCATAAAGTATTACCCCCTTATTCATAATTGCTTTTTAACTAAATTAGTGTAATAGTGTGCTCCGTCTCACTCTTTCGATCACCAAGTGTCACGTGTCAGATAAAGACTTCGGAATTTTAGCTAATCAACGTTTGATAACTTTATTATGAATAAGGGGGTTAATATTTAAGGATCTGTATTACACTAATTCTTTCCTTATCTCCGTAACCTAATACACAGATAGGTAAAAGAACATCGCCATACATACATTGATAACAAGGTCAGCTAAACAGTCAATGTAAGACTGCCCTGCCTTGACTGATATCCTTCAATTTTAGCAGAACTATATTTTATGACGTGACTGAACTACTCAATGTAGATCATTAATTCAGGAAACGGAAAACAAAAACTGGTTGGGTAACAGGGCGACTCATGAATTTGGACAATCCCGTTTGAGGTTACGCCCTAGTTATTTGCAACCCCTATAAAATTACGGGTTGATTCTATAAGAAGATTATCTGTTAAGTTCTCTGATTCAGTAATCTCAGTAGAAATATGTGGCCATTTTTTTTAATGATGGTAACGACGTTTTTTCAATTTCGATACCGATGCTTTAAAGCAACCTGTTCTTTTCAGAATACACTAATGTAGAAGAATACTGGGACTCGCTAGGTGAATACGAAGCAGCAATACTAAAGGCCCGAGAACTATGGAATAACGTGAAACCTCTGTACATGAAACTACATAAATACGTTGCACTAAGACTAAAGGGACCAGATGCGGTCGGAAAACCTTTACCAGTTCACTTGTTTAGTGAGTGAAAACTTTAAATGAATTTAACAATTCCGATTCCAGAGAAGAGCCTTATTCGCAAAAATCTATTGAGTTCCTTCTAAAAGTAGTATAAATATAACTTGTTTAAATTTAATCACAATAAGTTATAATATGGGAAGTTTGTTTACAAAATCCAGTTAACATGATTGCTTTTACGATCATATTTTTAAAATAATATAAAAATTTTAGTAAAAACTAATACGCTACAGTTTAAAAAAAAAAATTATATATCATCTGCAACTGCCGTTATTGAAGTACCTTAATTAAATATTTTTTAATTAAAATTATAGTTACAACTCACATGTTACCTAATATTTCTAGATTTTAAATAATGCCCTACTTTCTTTTTATCGAATACAATCCTAACTAATATTATAAATGCGAAAGTGAGTTTGTTTGTTTGCATCATTAAATTTGACATAAGATAATTTTTAATCCCGGGAACGGAGGTGAAACCGCCGGCGAGGGGGACAGCCAGTTACTTAATAAAGTAATTATTATTAATGTTTTCGTTAAATAGAAAATTGGATTTTCAGGATCGCTCACTGGTGACGATTGGTCTAACATAATTGAAAACTTATTACCGAAGCATTCTGGAATCTATAAGAAAATTTACGCAAATCTTCAATTGAAGGTAAATAATGAAATATTTACCTTGTATGGGATTAAATTCTTATTATTAACCTGTTGTGATGGTTTAGCTCCGATCGGACCTCGCGTCAAGCTATTCCGCCGTGTCGGTTTAGGTCCGATCGGACCAGATCAAATTACAAAGCGACTACGACTCGAATTTCATGGTTATGTTACACATTATCGTTTTAAAGTGCTCAACATTTGGTATGTGAATAGAGAGCATTAAATTCCACATCCGTTTATAATACGCATCATGTTACTACCAGTACAAAAAAAATGAAATATGATCCATTGTTTGTGGTCAATGACCTGAATGAGTTTTCTTTCTCCAAGGCTCTCCGAAAATGAATGTATAATTGTAATTAACTAACGTATTTCCTGTAAAAAGTGAGTGATTTGTACAGAATATTAGTTTATCTAACCGTTTTAGTAATAATATTTACAATTCCTGATGTATGCAATTAGAATTCCTTGAATCTAAACACATACTTGTGACTCAAAGTACTCCCGTGTTTATAATCAAGAAAATCTTATTTCACACATCAGGAATTATATAAATCATTATTAAAACGTTTAGATAAACCAATATTCAATACAAATCGCTCACCTTTTACAGGCAATCCATTAAATATCACTATTCACACTCCATTTTGTTTTAAGTCTCGGCACAAGAGTCAATTTCACGTAATGCAGCGCCTATTATTTCCAAATAGTTTTTTCAAACATATGCGTATAATATTATGAGATAAGAATTAGGGACTCTTATAACCTAATACAATCAATAATGGTTCGAAACTCATTTACGATGTGTGTATAACATGACCTGAAAGTGGGAGGTCTATTTTTAGCCATCGCTACACGAATCTACCTATATTTTTTTATTTTACAATAGTGTAGTGCACAAAATTTGTATCATTCGCCGAGTTTAGACGATTATCGATCAAATAGTTGGTAACAGCAACCCTAAATCATAGAATAAGAGCATCTATGGACACACAAAAAAAAAAGTTGTTTTGTTTATTATTGTGTTCTCGATATTTATTTTGAGCATCGAATTTCTCTTTTTTGCTTACTTGAGACTAGTAAAACAAATGTATTTATTAGATTAAACGTTTATTCGTGTTGATATAAAGGTGTGTAATATGTGGACAGAGTTATTCGTCTTGAAGTGCAAACTCGAAATGTTTATGAAGTGTCGTTTTTGCATAGTTGGCATTTTTTCCAGGTTTCTTATTGGAATCTTGTAATACTTCATTCCAATTCCAATAAGATTCCAATAAGAAAATTTATTCAGGATGACGCTGTAAGTTACTGTTTCTTGATTAATACTGTAAATACCCAATGTTTATGTTTTATTGACCTTGGGTGCCGTCCGCCATTTTGCAAATTTGCAAATTCCGCGAAATCTCGCAGGTCAAGGGCAGCTGTCAAATTGACAAATTCGCGAGTCTATAGGTTAACTAATCGTCTCAGAATTTGTACTAATTTATATGGTTTTAAAAAGTGGTCCATTAGAAGACTATTTTTTTTTTAATTTGTTTTCCAGGATTTGGGCGGTCTACGAGCATTTAAAGAAGCAGAAAATCTTATCCGTGCAATGAATCTGGGTGATATTGAATCAGAAATATGGTCAGACTCAATTTTCAATAGCACGTGCCCTACAAGTTTAGTAGATTGGTGCAAACCTAATAAAGTGAAAGTCGTTACTTGCAAAGATGTTAGCATAGGCAACTACATTGAAGCCCATGAAACAGCCATGAAGATTAAATATAAGCAGATTATAAATTTACACAGCAATAATACTTATATTTTAAGGGAAGGTTCCCGCTATTCTGGTAAGAAAGAATTAAATCATAGCAAACTTTGTCGTTAGTGATAAATGTTGGATCATACTTAATAAACTGGAATTTGTTTCAGCTATCTATGAAGCGATTCCTGGATTTGCGGCGCTGCTCTCTCTAAATCCTCACGCTTTAAGTAGAGCTGGATTATTCCCAATAGAAATATTTAATTACAACCCAAACATTCACCGTCTAGTATTACAGTTGATAATGGCTTTGAGAGATCTACCAAAGTGAGTACTGAATTTGATATAAATGTTATATTTCCAGCTGTTGCATAGAAATAAAGCTTGATTAAAATTATGTTTCAGGTTGAATTACTATCTAGCGGCAGATGAATGGAGACTGAAAGTGTTGATGGGAAAAATACCATACGCAAAAATACCCACGAGTTGGAGTGAGTTCCGTAAAAACTTCTCGTTTATTGAAACGTCAAATGTTGACATGCTTGGTGACCCTTATGTCCTTTTCAATAAACCTTTCATTGGGTAAGTAATAAACATCACACAATTTTCCTTCTTGCGGATGTTGTTTTTTTATTCAAACAGGAAAACGCATTTAACATTTAAGGACAAATTATTAAATCATAACATAAAACCAAGAAAAATTTCTGTTGCAGCAAATTCATGGGTCTCATTCTGAAATATCAAATTTATATATCCTTTGCTGAAGAGCTTATATCAGATGATTCTGATTTAATTGAGCACGTAGCGGAAAGTAACGAGCGTTTGTTGTAAGTATTTCTATAACTCTTGTAATGGCCGGATCTAGTAGGTATTTTAAGAATCTAATACGTAATTTTTATACTTTACAGTGATACAATGGCGCAAGGCTATGGATCCATTTGGCCTGAAATGGTTCGTGATTTATTGGGAAAACGCGAAAATGGCCTGGAATATACTGGCCTCACCGACTATTATCGACTTTTAGACGAGTATTTGGAAAACCAACTAGACCCATCTGTTGAAAATGATGAATTTGATGATTACGTCGAACACGTAATCCCTGTACCAGAGGAAAATGAAATTCCCACTTCTGAAAAAGAAGTTCCCGAAATACCCGAAACTCATGAAAATATAATAGAAAATGTTATAAATATTGATACCGCTGAAGAATCTAAATCTAAGTTTAGTATTGAAACGTCGACTGTAGGAGTATTGGAAATTAAAAATCCTGTGGCAGCTGGGGACCAAAGTGATGTACATACAAAAGAAGCATCATATAATACATACTGGTGGATAGGTATAGGTGTTGCACTAGCCATTATTGTGATACTAGTAGCAATAATAGCAAGAAAACGGCACAGTCACAGAAAGCAATTAGAAAGGCAAAGAAGGAACAACACAGCTGCCTGATTTGAAGAATATCGGTTCTAGAGCTGGGATCGATATTTAACAATTTTGAGAACTAATTAATAGTGAAATTGTGCCAATGAAGTGTGTTTTTAAACACGTACAATTGTGTTTTTATTTCGTAACATGGTTATTTTAGTACACAACGTATTCTGCTTATTTGTTTACATTAAATTCTTCTTAGCTGGGTTTATTTAATGTGAGGTGCTGTAAAACTATTTATTTGTCATCACATTTAATGCATTTAATTTTAATCATGTGTATTGTATAACAATTCCATTTGTGTTAACATTCTATACATTTAAGAATAATTAGATAGTAAAGATGAAATAAAATATTTTTGTACATATCACAATTTGCAAAATAGATTATAATGTTTGTTACCAAGAGTGTCTATAATAGTTGTATATTCTTGCAAGTCGCCTTATTCCAATGGAATTGGCAGTCTTTATCGGAGACTCGTTATATCTGTGAGACGAATCTGAGACTATAATTCCACCAGTGCACTTGCCAGAGCTCTAAATTCCTCATATCCAATATAAAATTTTTGGAACATCGTTAGGTACTGTATGGAAGAATGATATAACGTCCCTCCGAGCCATGAAAGGAGTAAACTTAATTGAAAATTGTCGTGAGTTGCAGTCTCAGGCACCGCAAACGAACCCCAAACACCGATCAAATCAGGGAAGAAGCTCAGTTAAAGCTCCCGCAATATCTATAACACTTGTACATTCTAGTTAGATGTAATTTCGCTGTGCCTTAAGCGTCTCAATTTCTAATAAGTAAGACGCATAAATTATAATAGGAATTATCAAATTTGTAATAAATAAACTATGTAGTTTTATAAAAATCTCTATTTACTCTCTGCTAATAATTTTCAGACCAAACTTTATTATAAGTTTCTGATTGATTATTTTGTCAAATATTTTATCTGATTTTGATGTTATAATAATTTTATCTTTACTGCTACCAAATAATTATATTTTATTTAATTAGATGTTATTTGTAAATTATATGTTATACTAAAACTTTACTTATGTAAAGCTTGGTAAACATTGTATTCAAATTGGAAAGAGAAAGTAATAAATGTTTTGAACATAAAATGTTTAATTTCTTTATCAAAATAATAAGTATTCAATAAGTCAATAATGTTTATAGCTCCGATGTAATGAAGCAATTTTCTCTAACTACATTTTTAATTTACCAACCAAAACAAGATAAACCAAAAATAATATCTACACGAGCGGGATTATTCAGTTAATAAAAACAGGCAGTATAAAATACGCTGAAATTTTATATCCACTTCACCTATGAAGCTAGCTTAAATCCTTTAAACTTTTACGGTAAAAATTGCAGGAATAGAAGAAAAACAAAACGTAGGAAATCCGAGTTGACACAATAACTGACTGGGTGGTGTCCTTCCCTTCACGTTGGAACTCGGCCAAGAGGTTTACGGATATGGAAAGGAAACTCAACAAAAGACACCGTGTTGTATTTTTCCGGAATATTTAAGATTTATATTCGGTTACGTGAATAAAAAATTCAGTTTAAAATATTGAAATGTAATACTAGATTTTAGCACTCAACTTCAATCCCGTACCGGTTTTACTGATGTATGGTAATATATATGCCTAGGATACACGTCTGCTCTTCAGTCCATCTTCTGAAAAATAAATAATATAATATAACTGATAAATAAAAGCTAGGCGAGGTACCTATTTTAAATTGTGATTTCTCCGAGCTACAGGCTGCAGGTGATACATTAATCCCTTGAGAGTTATCAACTAGATAAGTCTAGTGTGAGAGGTCATTTGTCATAGTACAGATTTGTCTTGTCTACTAATATTATTATTTGCTATATTCCAATAATATTAAAGACTTCACAGAGTTTTTGTAGTACTTTTTGAAATTGAGGAATAAAACGCTGCGTGAAACGGGAGAGCCGCGACGATATAAGGTGGCTTTTACACATAGAGAAGGAAGAATCTAATAATCTTCTTTCGATTGTAACTGTAACCAAAATGTATTCCATCGTTTCAAATAAGGAGGAGGTTTCCAGGAACAAACATGGTGACATCTGTGTTCGCTAGTAAATTTCATATAGGTGAGTTTATATTATCATAATCTAAAATTAAATTGAGCTTACGAAATTTGAAAGTAACGAGATGTTCCGAAATATTTTAGAATAAAATTTCCCTTCTTCTAGTAAAGTAGTTTTTGCTTTTGGCACATGTCACGTTGGGACTAAATCTAAATCTCGTTGGGAAATGTGGGTAAATTGTTCTGAATACTAAGACCTCTACCTACGTCCTTTTTTTACGGGCATGTCCATAAAAATGATTGATGGTTATTACTGATTACTACAATATTAAATTATTTATCCCGTTCTAGTTAGATACTTCTAGGCTGTTAAAACCTGTGTTTTTATATTCTTTTTACTCAAAGCACTGGCCTGTTTTTGATAAAATTTATATTTAAATTGTTGTTCTTTTTACTATTGTTTTTACAGACACATTGTACCCTTCACTTCAATGCTGTCAACTAAAAATAAAGCACGTCTTTTCCTGGACTTCTACCTCTTCTTATTTGAATCACCTCCAGCTACTCTGTCTGGGAGCCTTAAACTCCCAGAGGTTATGGTCCTACGCATCAGAAATTATTGTGATTTTTAATAAGAAGAAAAATCAGTAAGTATGAATGGAGACCAGTCTTCATCGGTGGTACAGCCTCAGATGGCAGTCTCCACTGGCTGCTCAACAGCAGTAGTTGCAAACACGCTGAGCTTCTCAAAATTAAAAGGGAGCTGCAACTATGCGACATGGAGCTTCGCGATGAAAATGTTCCTGATTGACAGTGATCTATGGAACTGCGTCACCAAGCCTGCGGAAGAAGTCCTTGACTTTTTACGCAAAGATGCCAAAGCAAGATCTAAAATATGTTTGGGTCTAAGCGAGCATTTATATCCAATAGTGATGACAGCTGATACGTCAACGGAAACCTGGAAGCGACTTCGTGATGCTTACGCTGACAGCGGACTGACGCGACGCTTGAAACTCATGAAGAAATTGTTAAGTACCAAGCTTGAAATGTACTCAAGCATAGAAGCCTATGTCAATGACATACGTCATGTACAGCATCAGCTGATTGCCATCCAAGCTGGCTTAGAAGATGAACTTGTTGGTGTAATTATGCTGGCAGGCCTCAACGATAACTATGGCCCTATGGTGATGGCAATAGAGCATTCCGGCACCCCGATATCCACAGACTCGGTTGCATCAATCCTGCTGAAGGAAGAACGCCGAGATGCCCCTACTACATCTAGTGCTTTGATTTCTAGTGTAAATAGTGTTCCTGTGTGTAAATATAATAAGGTGTCGTGTACATATTGTAAGAAGTTAGGTCATGTAGTGTCTCAATGTAGGAAACGTCTAAACCGTAACAAGAAGTGTCATCCATCAACCTCATCATCATCTCATAAATGCAATAATACATCTGAGGTCACACTTTCATCGAGTTTCAATCCTTTTCCTACAGGTTGTGCTACTTCCTCATCTTCTATCTCTACAGAATGGTATGTTGATTCTGGCGCTACAATACATATGAGTAACAAGAGTGATTGGTTCTTGGATCTCAAGCGGGACTCCACACCAAAAACTGTTACTGTGGCTAATGGTCAACAAATAAATATAGAAGGCAAAGGTACAATTTCATTAAATGTTTCAAATAAAGTTAAGCAAATTTCAGACGTCTTATATGTTCCTGACCTAGCTATTAATTTACTATCAGTTAGTAGCTTAGTTCAGAAAGGGCTAGTAGTGGTATTTTCCAAGAAAGGTGCCTCCATATTAGTAAATAAAGGATGCAAGGTGACAGGCTCAGTCGTAGCGACAGCGTCAAACCATAAAGGCATGTATAGGTTAGATACTTTACAAAATAGTGCCTATTTTACACAAGTAAAAGAGTCTGCCTTACTATGGCATAGACGTCTTGGCCACTTACATCCAAAAGCCCTTAGTATTTTAAAAAATCGTGCGCTAGGTGTAGACTACACAAGTTTGTCATTCAATGATTTGAATAAAACCTGCGTACCGTGCCTACAAGGTAAAATGTCACAGAGACCATTTAAAAATTCGAAAAGTAGGTCCAATGCCAAATTGGAATTAATCCATTCGGATCTCTGCGGACCAATGAGTACGCATTCATGGGGTGGAGCACTTTACCTACTTACATTTACAGATGACTTCACGCGTAAGACCTTTGGCTATATGTTAAGATCGAAAAGCGAAGTTTTTAGTAAATTTGTAGAATTCAAAAGCCTTGTGGAGAATCAAACCGGTCTCAAAATTAAAACTTTACGCTCCGACAATGGAAAAGAGTACGTAAATTATAATTTGACTCAATTTTTAAAGGAAAATGGTATTGTTCATCAAACCACTGTTCCGTATACACCGCAACAGAACGGAGTATCAGAGCGAGTCAACAGAACTGTTGTCGAAAAAGCTAGATCTATGCTCCAAGATTCTGGCTTACCACGAGCATATTGGGGTGAAGCCATTTTTACAGCTATCTACCTCAAGAACCTCTCGCCAACTCGTGCTTTAAATAACAGAATCCCTGAAGAAATGTGGACTGGGAAGAAGGTGAATTTAAGTCATCTGAGAGTTTTCGGCTGCAAAGCGCATGTTCTTATTCCTAAAGAGAAACGGAAGAAACTCGACTGCAAGACTCAAACCTGTATCTTTGTTGGTTATTCAGCTGATACTAAAGGTTATCGTCTTATTAATCCCCAAAATCCAACAAGTATTATCGTTGCGAGAGATGTCGTATTCGTCGAAGACACGCTAGCATCTACCACACCTGGTGAAGAAACAACACGGATTTCAGATGAATCTTATCCTGATAATCCTGAAGTCCTTATTCCAATTCTCCAAGATTCCTCACCTGCACCTCAACTACAACCTGTACAAGTAGACACATCCAGCGAAAGGTCATTCTCTCCTGAACCTGTTATCATAGAACATACTGTTTCCCAGATGGAACCAGAGGTCTTCGCAGATGCTCAAGATGTTCCTGTCCCTTTAGTGGCTGACACATCAGAAGATATCATTACCAGAAGATACCCTCTTAGAGTACGACGACCTCCGGACAGATTTTCAGAGAATGCAAACCTTATCAGCACTGACTGCGAACCAGAGACTTACAAACAAGCACTGGAAAGTAGTCAAAGCCAAGATTGGCTGAACGCTATGCAATCTGAGCATGATTCATTGCAAAAGCATGGGACATGGATACTTGTAAATAGACCTGTCGATAGGAAAATTATTAAATGTAAGTGGGTGTACAAAGTCAAGAGAAATACCAATGGAGAAATTGTTAAGTATAAGGCAAGACTTGTAGCCAAGGGATTCACACAAGTCTATGGAATAGATTACGGTGAAACGTTTTCTCCGGTAGCGAGACTATCATCAATTCGCCTGTTATTAGCTTTTGCTGTAAAACTTAAATTAGAAATCGATCATCTAGATGTCGAAACAGCATTCCTTAATGGCGATCTGGAGGAAGAAATCTACATGGAGCAGCCAAAAGGGTTCTCCAATGATAAATCGAAAGTTTGTCTACTGAAGAAGTCTCTTTACGGACTTAAACAAGCTCCACGACAATGGAACAAAAAAGTTTGTGAAGCGATGAACAAACTGTCATTTAAACGTTCAGAAAAAGAACATTGCATATACTATAAACACGAACATGAAAAGTTACTTATTGTTACTGTATTTGTTGATGATTTTTTCATCTTCTGCAATGACAAGAAGATGAAAGAAGAGTTCAAAAATGAACTGAAGAAGTTTTTTGTAATCAAAGATTTAGGCCCCCTTAAAGATTGCTTAGGTATGAGAGTTACAAGAAAAGATGGCAGTCTATCACTCGATCAGACTAAATACATCGAACAAGTAATAGAGAAGTTTGGAATGTCAGACGCCATTCCTGTCACAACTCCTATGGAAACTGGTACAAAACTTATCTTGCCAGATACTTCCGAAGAACAGCTCGACTTGCCTTATCAGCAGCTCATAGGATCTTTAATGTACATTTCGATAGGTACTAGACCAGACATTTCTCATACAATATCTGTTCTCAGTCAATTCAACGTACATTACGGGGAGGTACACTGGAAAGCTGCCAAGCGCGTTCTCCGTTACCTTAAAGCCACGAAAGACAAGAAACTCACATACAGCAACACTGGTGATTTGATAGGATACGCTGATGCTGATTACGGAAGTAATCTAGTTGACCGACGCTCCTATACGGGGTATGTGTTTCAGATGAGCGGCTCATCAGTGTCGTGGGAATCACGTAAGCAGAGAACTGTAGCCCAATCAACAACCGAAGCCGAGTATATGGCCCTCAGCGAAGCCTGTAAAGAAGCTATGTACATTCGCTCACTCATCAGCGACATCTTTTCATTCTCATCACCCATTACCATAATGTGTGACAATCAAAGTGCTATCACTCTGACTAAGAATAACACCCATCACGCACGTACTAAGCACATTGACATTCGACATCATTTCGTTCGCGATTCCATCTCTACTAATCAAGTCGATGTCAAATTTATACCATCAGCTCACCAAACGGCAGATATTCTTACGAAACCGTTGCCTAAGTTGAGACATTACAAGTGCATTACTTCTTTAGGGTTAGTCTAGTGAATTGCTTTGATACATTTGTTTTATGTACAGTGTGTATTTATGTTTATGTATATAGGGTGCTTTGATTACGGGGAGGTGTTAAAACCTGTGTTTTTATATTCTTTTTACTCAAAGCACTGGCCTGTTTTTGATAAAATTTATATTTAAATTGTTGTTCTTTTTACTATTGTTTTTACAGACACATTGTACCCTTCACTTCAATGCTGTCAACTAAAAATAAAGCACGTCTTTTCCTGGACTTCTACCTCTTCTTATTTGAATCACCTCCAGCTACTCTGTCTGGGAGCCTTAAACTCCCAGATAGGCATTACGTAAAGTGCCGTGTGGCTCTTGTCTATGTTTCCTAATTGGATGGTCAGTGCAACATAAGCTTTTTGTTGATATTCTTTCTTCCTTTATTACTCAAGTTATGACCAAATTGTTTTACGAGACGAGTTGAGCCTCATCGCAAAATTTTCGCCTAGGTTAATTAATTAACACGTGTCTCGGAATAGCTCTGTGGCTTTTAATATCCTCAGAAGGTACCATCTGAAGCTAACCTTATGATATGTGGCTCGTCACAAAATAATTGAACCGTTCAGTCATTTGACGCATGTTTTTATACGCGTGATTTATTCACTCACATCACATTGTGAGGAAGCCATTTTTTGTTGTTTACGATGTTACGTTAAGAAGGAAATGGGGTATGACTTACTATCATTTTGTTTGTACGTGCTTTTACTTTATTAAAATGTTGTCTTGTTTATTTTCAGTTATTTCAGTGGTGGTATTAACCTTGCATGGTAGCTATGTCTTTTTATGTGTGTTGATGTCTTCTAAGGAACCCATCAATTGAAATTGATGTCTTGGTGGCTATAAACTTAGTTAATTACTATTTTTCATGACAAAAGTTTGACATTTGCAATACATAGTCGCCATTTTTGAAGAAAATTATATCGTAGCCCTGACGGAAAACAGTAATGTGGAACTAAACCTCTTAATGGTATCCACTTACACAGACATTAAATGATCGAAAGAATTATGTTTCTATTTTGAGATCAATTTTATACCTTATATTATCAAAACCTTTACACCAATCATCGGGGTACTTCGCACCCTATACCTATACCACAGAAATTGAGCTATCAACTCGAGCAGACTCAACAAAAAGGGGTTTAATAACGAGAAATCATAACTTTTGAAACTTGACCTTATTCACAGAAATCTCAAACAATGCCAAATATAATGCGAAATTAGACGACCTTTTACGGTTTTTAGTGTCGCGATTTGAGTCAGTTGTCTAATTAAGGAACTCATTATGTAAAATATATTTTTGTTTAATGCATTTACTAGTTGTTCGATTTCTACTGTTAATTTGACTGATTAATTTGTGATTCACCACTAAAGATAAAGATAAGATAAGATAAAGATAATTTATTTGCTTGAATCATGGTGAATACATAGATCTTAATATAATGTTTTTGTTCTACATGTTTCGCCATGACGGCGTGCAAAATTGAGTAGGTATTTATATAATAATTAATGTCATCAAAAATATAAATACCATATGTCGTTCAAATTAAATTAAAATAAAGTACAAAAAATTAATTAAAAATACACACAACACAATACAAAATCATAAAAAAATAACAAATAACATAACATAACATAAAGTCGTTAAAAATGATGATTGTAGTACGTTGCGTTCACAGATCGTTGAATTGCTTGATTGAATAGTATCTACCTTATTATCTGTACTGACTCGATTCCAATATATTACGATTCGGGTTAAATCGCTGTATACAGGGTTCTTCAAAGGCTGACTGCAAGTTTCTGAAAGCCAAATCAAAGTTAATTTCTTGTTGAAAGTATACCTGTCGCTATCACTGACGTCTGAAATGAACAAGATGGTAACAGTTTTGATTATAGATTAACTTTGATTTGGCTTTCAGAAACTGGCAGTAATTAAAAGGTACCTCCTCGTCGTTTACCTTTAGGAGCATGTACGGTCGGCTGCACAATACAGGGAACATTACAAGCACAAGCTGGCCCAGTTCTCTTTATTAGCGGACAGTCAAAGGTCGACCTTTATTACTATCGACGTGCGGTTGACTGTACCTACATTAATGTTGATTGGAATGGATTATTTTAATTGTCATAATATGGCTGGTAAGAGGACATCGTTCTATCTCCATTATGGGGTATTTAGAATTCAATTGTTTATTTATTCTGTAATAATACTTGCATAGTGTTGTGTGTTTGTGTAGTAATTTGCTCATTATTACTTGAAGCACCATGATTGTTCAATGGCAGGTGTATTCATTACGGTAATTAGGAAATAGTTGATGCGTTTTGTGCTAAGTTAGACACACCGTGCGTGGTTGGAGAATCAACGGGTCTACTACAAATTGTATGTCTAAAATCATTGCGTGGCTACATTTTCGACGATAATACAATTTCCATATCATATTTTATTTTTGACATTATCCGTACAACAAGTTCTCAAGAATAAAGAGTAACAATTTATTTCCAATGATCTTGTTTTTTTATATATAACGGCATTCCAGTTCCATTCAGGGTTGCAAGCGTCCATAGGCTACGGTAACTGCTTACCATCAGGCGGGCCGTATGCTTGTTTGCCACCTCAGTGGTATAAAAAAGAAGTTGTTTATATTTCATTAAACCCAGAATAACGATTGCGCATGTACTTTAAAGCTCTAGTACATTAAGCAAACAAACAAAAAACGAGTTTTTCATCAGTTAATAACATCAATATTTATCAGAAAAACGTTCCAACATTATTGTTTAGTTAATGAAAAAGTTTAAGAAACTCGGAAAAAACCTGACAACGGCGGATATTATACGCCTTTTCAATGAAGGCATCAATTTTCCTTTCAATACAAAACTTCGCGAGATGATGGATTCTTTTGACACAACTCTTCAAAGTTTCCGAGTAATAAAATTTTATGTAGTTCAGTTAAGGGTATTAACGTTATTGATTGCTCGTATAGGCATTAACTGATGAGAAATGGTTTTTATTTCCCCCTCAAAGCAGGGGAGAAAAGTTTGGAAATAACTTTTATAATCTCCGGATCATAATTTTAACAGTAAATAGACCGTGATAAATTATTTGTTTTTATTCTGAATTAGTTGAATATTTCCGCAATTTTTGTCCTTAGATAATCTTAAACTTAATAAAACTTTAACGTTTATGACATAGATTTCTACTGCGACTGCCTACTAGACATCTAGTAGAAATTCAATTCAATAGACTACCAATACACACTGAATAACTATAGATAGGCCTTAAGCATGTTCCACGAACCAACGATACTTGTAAAAAGATAAAGAATGCATTTTATATATTACGTTTTTATTATCATTAAATCCCTGGGAAGCCCTTAATCAGTATTTTAAACTATGCAACATCTGGCGCACTCAGTTTTACGAGTTTCAAGATCACTTTATGTCTACTTCATCTTTACGACGTAAGAGTTTTAATTACATATCACCAATTATGGTTTCATTAAATAATTTTCCATCTGTAATCAGTCTTATTTATAACAGCGTAAAGTGCAGTTTTATAAATTAATAAAATTATAATCATTATAATGAGCTATTTAGTTTTCAGTTGCTATAAAAAGTATTAGGTTTAAAGTAAGGCAATTATTAAATTTTGCTAATTATTGTTATGTTTACGATAAGTTCATAATAAAACAACGTGTATTGTATAGCCCATTACCCTTCTTACGTGTCGGTAAGTAAAATAATGTCTAGAATTTTATGGAATTTATTCTGCCGAATAAAAATGTGTAGCACCAACGTATCTTGAATCTGTTAGAAATTGGTATTTTATATATAGAATACCTTTAGATTCGGTACCAATATAAGCTATGCCTAAGCCTAACATGGAACATGAGGGAACATGAAGTAGGTCACGTATAGAATTCATTATATTCTCCGAAAAAAGATTGTATAACATCAAATATGACAATGTTTAAAAAGGATTGGAGATATTAAAGCCTGTAGCATAAAGACGCGCGTTACGGGAACGGTACATTTAGTACCTACCTAACTTATTTTGCAATACGATATGGTCAAGTAATAAATGGTGCTAAAAGCGGCTCCCTTTATCGTGACAACCCAAGGCCCGAGCAGGAAGCCAAGTGAGTCAGTTCCCATCAGTACCCCGAGTGTAAAGAATTGATGTTAATAAACGCTTACAATGCGTTTTGTATGGGAGAAATTAGTACCATGAGCCAATACCATATTCCGGTACAGGCGCTGTGCCAATTCCTATAGAGAAGTGTCGTAAACGCAAACGCATTAGTAAGCGTTTACAAACGTCAATTCTTTACACTCGGGGTACTGGCTTTGTGTACTTTCCACCTTTGGTCACATCATCGCAGACCTTGATGCGATGGTGGTCAATGACAAATGTACTCCAAATAAGAGTTAAGTGGATTAACCTATTCCTAGTATGCAGCAGCTGCCATTAAAAATCAGTGTTTGCAAGCCAAAATAGTACTGCTTTATTTTTTAGCTTATATCAATCTTCTTGTTTCGCGTGTCCGCTTTAAAATATCATAGAGTCGGTGTGCAACTTTCATGAAAATATAATTGGCCTGAACATAAATTAAGGAATTACTTTCCAGAGTGTCATTTTAATTGTCGTTTTGCCTCTGTTTAAATCTGGCGTAATTTTATTAGGTTACACAAAGGCACATTTAATCAGGAAAACATTAAATTTCGTTTTTAATTAAGTTGCAATTAATTTCTATGTATTTACCTACAGAGAATATGAGTTTCGTCATGAAACCATGAAATGATTTAACGTTGGTTTGGTATGTAACGTTTAATTTAATTTTAATTATATAAAAAATTATCGAACTGTACATGTCGTTTAACGTTTCTAAGGGTTCGTTGAGTTTGATCTGATTTAAATGTTTTCTAACTTGTTTTCTGAATCTACTATTTCCTACTCTTTTACTCTTCAAATCATTTCTTTTAAGGTAGACAGGGACAAAATATTTTGTATTATGTGAGTTCAACCGTAGTGAAAGTGAGAACCAATTAATTTAAGTTTATCAAACTTGGGAAGTTTTAATTGGTCCTGTCATTTGTACGTACCTTGCTTTTTCATTTTCTTCTGACAAATCTATACCTATTTTACATTTCCATCTTTTTGCTTTGAGGTTTTGATTTAGTTAGGTAACTCTGGCGTGGGAGCACCTATAACCTTTATGGTTGTTTCAACTTACTTTGACATTATTATTTTTTATACTACTAAGTCGGTAAACAAGCATACGGGCCGCCTGATGGTAAGTGGTTACCGTAGCCATATGGACGCTTGCAACACACGAAGCATCGCGCACACGTTACCGACCTTTCCTCCCTCCCCTATGAGCTCTGGCGACCTTACTCACGCGCAGGAACACAACTTTACATCACATAAAGTTATTTGGCTGCGGTATTCTGTAAGGTGGAGGTACTTCCCCAGTCGAGCTGCTCTTTGAGCGAATAAACGCTATGCTCTACCTCTCTAAATTATGCTCTACCTCTCTCAAAAATACATACGAGTACATGTTAAAGATTTCAAAGACAAAGTCGGCATTATTTCACGGAATCTTGGTTCTTTTCTCTTTTCATTCATACGCATTGTGAATAACGGACGTTTAATACCTATCATACGTCATAGTAAAATTTCGAAACAGCTCACCCTAAGTAAATACATGGAAGGGGTATCACCACAGATATACATCTAAATAGATGATGTATGTACTTCGCGTGTCAAAATCAGTGCAAAAAGGGAGAAAAATGTTCTTTTGAAACTGATTCGCGCGAACAGGGAACTCGCAGAAGGCTGCATGTCCACCAAAGATGTGTAGCGAGGGATATGTTTAGCTGACAAATAGGATAGCTTCATTTTCACGCCAACCTTACTTCAGGCCAATTTTAAAACTATACTTAAATGCAGGTATATAGTAAATAGAACGTTGAATTATTTTATGACATAACTGTCGTCATCTTAGGTTATTTTTAGTTAGGTAATCTTACTCGTGTAGGTGTACCTCACTATTAACACTTCAAACATTAAACATATAAATAAATATGTGAAATAATGAGAAACTGACGATACACACGATGTAAGTTAATTCAAGTGTTGTGTCAGACCCTTATGTGCAGTAATAATTATTTCCTTTGATTAATGTTCGGTTAAGTTTACACAGTAAATTAGGGAATCTTTGACTGTTTGGCGATCCGCATGAGCGAGGAAAACAATAAAAATCAATTGTTATTTTTAACCGACTACAAAAAAAGGAGGAGGTTCTCAATTCGGTTGTATGTTTTTTTGTTTTTTTTTTTTATGTTTGTTACCTTATAATTCCGTCATTTATTAACCGATTTGGAAAATTCTTTTTTTGTCTGGAAGGGTACACTTCCCGTTTGGTCCCATTGACAACAAATCAGGATTTAAATACTTTTAGTGTACTTTAAAGTCGGTTTAAGTTTTTTGTAAAACAGTCCAATTATTTAACCGTAAGTCAAGGGAATTTTGTCTCTTTGCAATTGCTTTTTAGTTTAAGGTTGCGAAGAGCAGTACGAGAAAGAGTACTTAGCCCTGACTGTATTTGTGGAAAACATAAAGAAAGGGCAAACAGTCCTCGTTAAAATGACCTAAATCACAAAATGTGTAACTAACGTGACAATGGCGCAGCTGGCCAATGAGGTGCGTTGAATCGCCGTGTAATTCAATTTTACGTTCGCTCCGCTTCTGTCGGTTTTCCCTCGACACCTCACTAGCTTTTTAAAAAGGAGGAAGTTCTCAATTCGGTTGTATGTTTTTTTTATGTTTGTTACCTCAGAACCGTCATTTATTAACCGATTTGGAACATTATTTTTTTGTTTGGAAGGTTATACTTCCCGTTTGGTCCCAGTGTCATCAGGTCAGGGTTTGAATACTTCTTTTTAGTGAACTTTGAAACCGGTTAAAGTTTTTTGTCCAACGGAATTCTTGCAACTTTGTGTAGTACAAAATATGTGATGAAATTCTGAAAAGGTGCTTCCATTTAGAAGCCAAACTGTGCTCGTTCTCCTAACTTTCCTAAGTTTGTATGTGATATAAGTCCTTTTTTAAAGGACATCCTGTCAAAATTAAATGCGATATAAAATATGTGGTAAAAACATCGATATATTATCTTCTGTCGATAAAAATGAAACGACCAATCAAGCAAAATAAAGTTTGAACAATCTGTTTTCTAGGGTAGGCCAGTAGGTGACGTAGAAAGTGATACTCAACTCACATCATGAAGCGATATTAAAAAAGTTCGTGAAAATGTGGTACTAACTTGTTCCAGCGTTCTCATTTTTTCCAGCGCCCGCGTGTCACAATCCTTTTTTTCGCTTTTTATCGAAATAAGGAAACATTGCCACAATGCCATACGTAGCGAGGTATGAACCACCATTTAGGTCAAGTTAATGAAAATAGTGACCTCGCAAAGGAATGAAAAGATACATTATGAAAATAAATGGAACGGCGCGGTCTGTGGCTGCTGTATTGATTTACTTCATACTGTGTAAATAAATACGGTAAATTTAATAAACATTCTTTCGATTCATTGGCTCATTGATGAATTTATCAAATAACTTATCAGGAGTTCTGACTTTTTATTTAAATCTCAGGTAGATTTTGACAGCAAGTCAGTTCCACATACTTACAATTTGGCTTGACTCTTCACTATAATTATTTAAAGTAAATAATATACATAAACGAGCTATAAGAGACAGTTTGATTCATCTCGGGATTTAAAAATAATAATAATAAATATCCTTGGACATTCCTCACACACGGTCATCTGATCCCAAACTAAGCAGAGCTTGTACTATGTGAACCAGATAACTGATATAATACATATACTACTTTTTGTTTGTAAATACATACTTAATATACATAATTACACCCAGACTCAGGACATACAGACATAATATAATAATAATCTATGATATAATAATAATCTATGTACAGACATGTTCATGCACACAAATGCATGTCCTGTGTGGGAATCGAACCCACGACCAGCGGCGCCATAGGTGGATTATTGATCAGAGTCTTAACCAACCGCGCCAGCTGGCCCGTCCAAATTGTTTAAATTGTGTAGTGATTATACTATACTCCCCCGCCGGCGTTGAAAGCCAAGTTACCTACTTACCGGTATGTTCCGACAGTTACACCTGAGAGACAATTACCTTCTTATCTGTAAAAGATTGTTAATCCTCCTGACAAGAATCAAAAGTAGCCGCTTATCAGGGGACCAATAATGTAATTTTGACACGATACCATTACAACTCCATTGCCATTAAGCGTTGTCTATTAAATTCATATAAATATCCTGGGACATTCCTCACACACGGTCATCTGATCCCAAACTAAGCAGAGTTTGTACTATGGAAACCAGATAACTGATATAATACATACACTACTTTTTGTTTGTAAATACCTACATGATTACACCCAGACTCAGGACATACAGACATATTCATGCACACAAATGCATGTCCTGTGTCGAACCCACGACCAGCGGCGCGATAGGTGGAATCTTGACCAGCGCCAGTTGGGCCGTCAAATATTGGTTTTCGAAGCTGTTGCAAAACTGTCAATTGGACACGACTGATAGTTCATTGGAACACAATGGTAATAGCAGTGTTGGGCCCCAGCTAGGCAAGCTGAGCACTAGCCGAGCTATGCTGCGCGTCGTCGCGCGTCGTAAAGTCGTAAGGTAAGGCACGTTGTAAGCCCACACTTGACTCCGCGAGCAACGACGACGCGCACAGTGGTTCGGCTCAGTATCCCGAGTGTAAAGAATTGACGTTAGTAAACGCTTACTGATGCGTTTACGTTTGCGACACTTCTCTATAGGAATTGGCACAGCATCATCATCATCATCATCAGCCTATAATGTCCCACTGCTGAGAACAGGCCTCCTTTCACAAATGAGGGTGAAAGGGACTGGGCGATACCCCACCACGCGTGCCCACTGCGGATTGGTGGAGGTAGGCTAGTGGTCAACCTACTGTTGGAATTTTTCAAGCCGCCTAGGAGGCATTCAACTAGCTTAACGACTATCACAATTAAGTGATAACCGGGACCAACGGCTTTACGTCCCTTCCGAAGCACGGAAACGCTCGATTTGAAATACCACTAGGCGGTCACCCATCCAGGTACCGACCACGACAGACGTAGCTTAACTTTGTCAATCGATTAAGAACGGCTAATCAATTGGCACAGCGCCTCTAGCGAAATACTCATTGTACTAATTTCGTCTATACAAATATAGTTCGCAAACACATTCGTAAGCGTTTATTAACCTTTAGATTCCTGATATAAAAAAAACGGGAACGCGAGTAAACCAAGGGTTGAAGCTAGTATTCTATGGAGTACTACCTATTAGTTGTGGAGTATTTTATTACAACTGCTCCTCCCTAAACATCTAAATAAATTGGTGTCACTTGCAATTGCGGACATATTCAACAGAAATAGGTACTCGTAGGTAAGTCTAGACGAAATTTATAGAAACCGCCGCTCTCCCGGGTAAAAGCACTGGCATTTTCGTCTTGTTACTTGTGAAAACATTTATTTCCACTTGTATTTTAACCCCTAGGATCCGCGTTGTCGAAGGTATATCTTTTCTTGTAATTTCACTGATTAGCTTTGGGAGTCTTAAGGCTTCTACTTTAATTGTCCAGAGACAAACTTATTAATTTGCTTCTGAAACTCGAGCCTTTTTTGGATTAATTATCAATTGCGTTGAAACTCTTTATTATATTTATTGGGTTGATCACAAATGGGGATAATTCGGCGAAGGAAGTATCGTGAGGAAACCATCGCATGGTGGTAGAGTAAGGATGTTATGGATATTGAATTCCGGATCTGGATACGGATATATGAATAATATGCCGGAGTCAGATACCTGCGGTTGCGGATATGAAATTACATAACAATTACGTATAATTATTACGTTACGTTAATTAGTACGTATATATATTATCTCAGCAAAAGCAACCTTCCGAACCGTGCATTAGAGTATTAGAGTTTGACTATTCATAAGTGCCTGTGAAGGCCTATTTGAATGAATAAATTATTTCATTTCATATACAGTTTCGGATTATTTCAGTTACGGATATTAGTTTTAAAAGGAAAATAGAAATAGGTATTTTATTCCTACGTTATTATAATTTTGGTAATACAATCACACAAGTGACCGTCCGACCACCGCCACCCGGCCGAGTAATAACTTATCATATTGCGGCTCAGTTAGACTCCGCCCGTATCCGAAATTACTCGAAACTTTTATATCAGATTCGGTTACGGTTTCAGATAAATTTTATTTCGGATATCCGATAGTTTCATCGCTGTGGGAGTACCGTCTTTCAAGTTCAAAAAGTTCTCGATGCATATAGCAGTGTTTTCCCGAAGTAGCACTTTAGAGCCCTATCCCTTCTTGTCTTACCACTTACCGTCACATCATCGTTAAAAACAAGGCGTATAATTTTTATATTTAGATGAAAATTAATAAATAGGAATTGGAAACATAAAGCGAGGCCGCTGTATAAATTAGAAATACCAAACTAACAATTAACAACTAGGTCCTTTATTGCTTTCGTACGAGTACTTTGGTTGTAAATTACACATTGCAGACAAATTTAACGTTGTTAACATATATTATCATCTGTACCACAGGTATTACATAACCGCACGTGTGTACGAATTATTAAGGTTGAATTTTATCTTGCCTATTATTATTGTAGTAAATTAAATGTATTTTCGGATACAGTTTCCGCCAACGCAATTAGAAGACAGCTCTACTGAAATTTGATAAATCGTGTTATTAATTCAACTTGTTTGTTACAATGGTAGGAGTACAATTTACAAGTAACAACCGCGATACATCAAGTTGGTGTTGATTTTAGCACTTTATCACTTTATTATATCGAGATATTTACATTTGACACGCTTGGTAATAAAACAACTTAACCTCAAGCCAATTTACAGCTTTGTAACAAACTTTTGAAATTAAGCAGAATTCGTTGAAAAGTTTATTTAGCATAAAACAGCAATTCATCTTCCTAGTTTTAATATAATTTCAGTGCATAAAAATGTCGCTTAAGTACACTTTAGCCAGTCGTTTAAACTTTTGCAGCTATCGTGTTACGAGATGGATGTGAACTAATAATATTATAATTGCTGTTTTATATAAAACGAAAAATTTACTGACTGACAGATGTTTGCACAGCTCAAAGAGCCAACCAAAATCTCTTAAAACAATATTATTATAACCTTACTTGCGTTACATCCTTCTTTGACATCCGACGTCAGAACAGAACAACGAAAACCTCAGCTTTTAAAACAGTAATATTCCTTACACACATATGAAATAAAGTTCCTTTTTTATTGTGAATAGGTGTGTATCTGATCATACTCTCATCATGGTATGTGATGATGTAATCAAAGAAGGTAATCACACAAAGCTAAGAAAGAAACTAGCTCTCAAGTGCAACAGTACCACACCAGTAAGTTCGTGCCGACAAATTCTCATCCAGGAAGGCAGGTACAAAAAATTTGCCTAAAACCATCATTATATTTACTAACGGGCGACCCCCTTAAGGCGCTGTGCGAAGACACTTTTCGCACATTTGAGGGGGTGAAGCAGCGGTGAAGACGGCGCTCAATTCGGGGCGCCCCGCGTACTACCCGCGCAGTCCGCCGGCGTCCGTATTCTGTCGGAATCCTTATTCTGGTTGTTATAGATTCCGGAAATTTCAATTTATGCTTTTGATTGTCTAAATACCTATTACGCATTATAAGAACGATACTTGTGTCTTATTTATAAGAAAGGTCATACATTTTATGTCTTGTGTCTAGGTTTGAATAAAATAAGTAGGTACTTAGTATAAAATAGTATCACTTCGCAATGCAAAAATCTACTTACATAAATAATTGCAAAATAGGTACATAATATTCGTTTGCACAACAAAGTCATAAAATGACATTTATGTTGTTCGAAATAGGACATGCAATATCGGAAAGTTTTCAATTCCGGAAATGAGTTCCGATACCAGAGAACTAGTTTCGGAATTAGCACCTTGTGAACGGTTTTTCGTTTCTAGATGATTTGGAATAAGAACAGAAAAAACTAGCAAAACTATTGCCGATATATATTTTTGAGGGGTTGGAGTCATGGTTCCGTGTTTAATATTTAATATAAGTCCGGAAAAGCTAAATACCTATATGATATAAATTATTAATTATAATAAAAATTTATGGATATCGGAATTACGATACGGAATTGAAATATGTGAAAAATAGCTGTTCCGGGATAAAAAGTAGCCTATAATACTCGGGGATAATGTAGCTTCCTATTAGTGAGAGTTTTTCGAATCCGACTGGTAGTTCTAGTTATTGGCCCGTTTTAACAAACAAACAAAAAATATCTTCCACTTTTAGTACATGAAAATTAGTCCGGGATTCCGGATAATGTGAACTATTAGATATGTATCTCAACAATATTGCAATGGTTTTAAACCCCGGTTGTGAAATTCAATATTGGACTATGCGTTCATTCCGGAACCAATTTCAGAATTAGTTACGGAATTGAGTTTTAAAATAAAACACGAACTATTAGATATGTATCTCAACAATATTGCAATGGTTTTAAACCCCGGTTGTGAAATTCAATATTGGACTATGCGTTCATTCCGGAACCAATTTCAGAATTAGTTACGGAATTGAGTTTTAAAATAAAACACCTTTATTCAATAAACTTGTTATAATCATCAAGAAATTACAGATGTATGTACTTATCCCTATATTTTGTAAAAATTTAGAAAAAAATTAGAAATTAACCTAAAAAGCCTCCTGCGAAAAGGCACCGAAGAAGGGGCGTTTCAACCATGTTGGCCAGATCGGAAAAAAGCTATCATGTTACCCCTCTGGGAGTAAAGCTTTCTGGTCCCTTGCCAAATCGGTCGCGACGCGACCAATTTCTGCCGCCCGTCGCTGCCGCCATTGCTGAAGCCTGATGGATCACTAGCTTACACTGCTGTGATAAGGCCAATTTGTTCGCCTCTCTATTCGCGGAGAATTCATGTCTAGACGCTGGTTTACAAACACCACCCCCACTACCCACTTGCAACTGCCAAATGCCGGACATCCGTATCCGACAAAAGGAGGTTGTAAAGGTACTACGCGCTCTAGACGTGAATAAAGCCAGTGGTCCCGACGGCATTCCAGCCATTGTCCTGCGCAATTGTGCGCCCGAATTGTCTCCTGTCTTGACACGCCTGTTTCGCCTCTCACTTCGAATGGGTTATATTCCGAAAGTCTGGAAGCTTGCTAACGTGCAACCTGTGCCTAAGAAGGGCAGCCGTGCCGATCCTACAAACTATCGACCGATTGCGATCACCTCCATACTCTGCAAGACTATGGAGCGTGTATTGAATCGGAGGCTCCTGGCATACCTTGAAGATAACGAACTCCTCAGCGACCGACAGTATAGTTTCCGCCAAAAACGGTCTACTGTGGATCTTCTTGTATATGCCACACATCTTTGAAAAGAAGCCTTTGAGAGACACGGGGAAGCAATTGCCGTTTCCCTCGATATTTCTAAGGCTTTCGATAGGGTCTGGCACACCAGCCTTCTAAGCAAGCTTCCTTCATATGGAAATCCTGATGGCCTGTGCGCTTGGATTTCCGATTTCCTGAGTGAACGGTCTATACGAGTGGTCATAGACGGGTGCTCGTCGGACCTCTTGGCAATCAATGCCGGAGTTCCTCAGGGATCAGTTCTCTCTGCAAACTTATTTCTGCTGCATATCAACGATCTGTTAAAACCCGGTATCTTTGGGTACGCAGACGACAGCACTGTTGCAGAGAGATACATTTCCAGCGCACGAGCCACTAGTGACGAGATCCAATTGTTTCGAGAGGCCATGGTTGAGTGTTTGAACGTGACCTTACAGGCAGTCTCTGATTGGGGCAGAGCCAATCTGGTCACGTTTAACGCCTCCAAGACACAGGCGTGTCTTTTCACTGCCAAACGGAGTCCTTACCATCAGGCTCCTACTTTCCAAAATATATCCTTGCCAATATGCGATCGGCTTGATCTCCTAGGCATAACATTAACAGCCAAAATAAACTTTGGCTGTTCTATTGAGTCGAAGGCAGAAACAGCTGCCAGAAAGCTGGGTATCCTCTCTAAGGTTAAGCGGTACCTCACGCCTGGGCAGTTGCTCCGACTTTATAAAGCACAAGTCCGGCCATTCATGGAGTACTGCTGCCATCTTTGGGATGGATCAGCTAAGTACCAGCTTGAGGCCCTCGACTCAATAGACCGCCGAGCCAGGAGACTCATCGGGAGAAAGACAGCTCAGGAGAATCATCAAATGGAAAAGCATTGCGAAAGCTGTAACCCTCGTCAAGAAGAACATTGGCGTTGAAGACTCCAGAAAGCTGGGTATCCTCTCTAAGGTTAAGCGGTACTTCACGCCTGGGCAGTTGCTCCAACTTTATAAAGCACAAGTCCGGTCATGGATGGAGTACTGCTGCCATCTTTGGAATGGATCAGCTAAGTACCAGCTTGAGGCCCTCGACTCAATAGACCGCCGAGCCAGGAGACTCATCGGGAGAAAGATAGCTCAGGAGAATCATCAAATGGAAAAGCATTGCGAAAGCTGTAACCCTCGTCAAGAAGAACATTGGCGTTGAAGACTCACCATGTACAGTATCTATTATTGCTACCACGACTACTCTGACAATCGTGCTAGACTGAGCAGATAATATTTTCAATCCAACTTTATAACGAACTAGTTGCCCCCCCGAGGTTACACCCGCGTTCCCGCGATCAAAAGTAGCCTATTATACTCGGGGATAATGTAGCTTCCTATAAGTGAAATAAAAAAAAACCGACCGGTAGTTCCATAGATTAGCCAGTTTAACAAAACAATAAAAACTCTTCCACTGTATAATATTAGTATAGATAGATTATGTGCATTTTATAAGGCTTATGTGCAATTTATAATAGAAATATCTAATTCCGATATTGAAATTCAATATCGGAAATCAATATAGGAATTGAAAACCTTCCGATATTACATGCCCTCATAGATAGATATGTGCAGTTTATAAGGAATATTTGCAATGAAAATTCCGATAAAATTAATTCGGAAATCAATATCGGAATTGAAAACCTTCTGATATTACATGCCCTAAAGTATATACACTTCTTTGTGCCTTTATAATTTTTCTGATTTATTTTCAAGTCACAAAATATAATTCCTAGCGGTATTTTTGTAAAATAAAGGAAATTAGAAAACTACACGGAAGTAATACATAGAACGAATTTTCGGTATTTTTCCAATTCCAGAATAAAAAAAAATACAAAAAAAAAAGAATTGATACAAAGAAATGAATGTGAGTTACTAATTTTCTGATAACATTTATAATAAAACGTAGGTACTACCCGTTCGCGTTGAGGCCCACGTTCATCTGCCCGCTTCCCCTGTACTTCCCCGATAGCGCTCGTTTTGTACGCGTGGCTACAGATCAAGCTATATATTTCCAATATAAGCTGAACTCTTATTGTACGGAATTCCTATACAATGCGAGATCAGCTTATACTGGAAATGTATCGCTTGATATGTAGCCGTGTATACTACAAGTCTACAACACGTGCGCTACAGCGCGACTGTGACTGTGACTCGAGTCTCAATTTATCGCGCACTGGTAGTACGTAACCTAAAAGCTTTTTTAATTATTTTAAAAGCACCTACTCTAATCTTTGATAAATCATAATATTATTTTTATTTTTCACACAACACTTTTTACAACATAATTTAATTAAAAAGTTGTTTTCTCTTCTTATTTATCTTATTGCCCATATTGAATCACACACAATTTAACTATATAGCTATACAATAAAGCGGTTCCCACGGAATCCTAATTGGTCATAATTTTTTTGACGGATCCCCAATTTGATAAATAACAAAAGTGATTGTACCTTGTCATTTGAATATTTTCATGTTTCAATTGAAAAGAAAGATCAAATTATAAATAAATAATAATATTACCTACTTATAATAATTTATAAGTACTATAAAACTACTACTAGTTTTCGAGAGTCATTACGAATCGTCTCGCACGTAGGTTTGACGACTTCCAGCCTCCCGAACAAGCCGGTTTCCGTAAAGGCTTTAGTACCATAGACCACATACATACACTCCGCCAGATTATACAGAAGACTGAGGAGTATAATCGGCCATTATGCCTGGCGTATGTGGACTATGAGAAAGCCTTCGATTCAGTCGAGACATGGGCGGTGTTACAGAGTCTACAGCGATGCCAAATTGACTATCGCTATATCGAAGTGTTGAAGTGTTTGTACAGCAAAGCCACCATGTCGATCCGGGTCCAGGACGAGAGTACGAAACCAATTCAGTTACAGAAGGGTGTAAGACAGGGTGACGTAATTTCCCCGAAACTCTTCACCACTGTAATGGAGGACGTATTCAAGCTCTTGGACTGGAAGGGATATGGCATCAACATCAATGGCGAACACATCACTCACCTTCGATTTGCCGACGATATAGTCATAATGGCGGAATCGCTAGAAGCTTTGAACATCATGCTCAATGACCTCAACAGAGTTTCCCAACAGGTAGGCCTCAAGATGAATATGGACAAGACAAAAATTATGTCTAATGTTCATATTCCGCCAATGCCGGTGATTATTGGGAATACTGCTCTCGAAGTTGTAGACGAGTATGTTTACCTAGGACAAATTGTCCAACTAGGTAGGTCCAACTTTGACAAAGAGGTCAACCGAAGAATCCAACTCGGCTGGGCAGCGTTCGGGAAGCTACGGCATATCTTCACGTCCAGAATACCTCAGAGTCTGAAGACAAAGGTCTTCAATCAGTGCGTGTTGCCAGTGATGACATACGGGACAGAGACGTGGTCTTTTACTGCTGGCCGCATAAATAAGCTCAAAGTCACTCAGCGAGCTATGGAACGAGCTATGCTCGGAATTTCTCTACGAGACATGGTCCGAAACGAGGACATTCGTAGGAGAACAAAAATTACCGATATAGCTCGTAGAGTTAGTAAACTGAAGTGGCAATGGGCAGGCCACATCGCTCGGCGAACCGATAACCGATGGGGTAGGAAGGTTCTCGAGTGGCGACCACGTACTGGAAAGCGCCGTGTGGGACGACCACCCACCAGGTGGACCGATGACTTGGTCAGAGTCGCTGGGCTCCGTTGGATGCAAGCGGCCCAAAACCGTTCCAAGTGGAAGTTAATGGGAGAGGCCTATGTTCAGCAGTGGACATCCTTAGGCTGATATGATGATGACTATAAAACATTTATATTTTAGTTACGACTTTTTTCTACGAATGTTTTAACTCTCGGACGAAACGCGGCAATAAAAAATCAAATATCTATAATGATTACTATCAATACGCACAAAAATGGTGTATCGAAGTGTTATGAAAGCAAGTTCAACCGCTCGGCGAGAAATCTGGCATAGGTCCGACCTCCACAAGCGCTCCAGCGCGACTGAGTGGGCCACCGCTGACCGCGAGACGATGAATTTTATAGGTATTTTGGATTTGTGTAAAAGTAAAGAAATAAAATAAAAAAAACAAAACGTAGTGCGATAGATCATATTATGATTATTATTTTAGTATAATTTTCTTCTGAAAATTCTGATTATTATAGCCATAAAACGCAATAAAAGTAATAAAAAGGGGTAACTTTACGATTTTTTTCTATCTAGTAAAATTATTGCAATCGTGTTTTGGAGCTCGCTGGACCTTAGGAAATATTGTCAACTTTCACATATATTTTTTCCGAACCAGAACTATTGCATTTTCTTTACGTAAAACCGAATCAAACAAACGCATTTTTGCTAATCTATGAACACACGGCGCCTTAAGAGTACTTTGTTCCTGAGTTAGTATCTTTTACAAAGTGGCGACGATAATGTAGAATACAAACGGTTGGTGCGTTACTATTCAATTTATTCCAGAGGGTCAGTACTTAAATAAGATTTATAAGGAAACCTTTTAAACAAGGCATTATTTACACCGATGCGATTTTTTAGAACGTCATATTTTTTCCTGTGGGAAAGCTTGTTTGACAACAATCTTGACGTGATGGCATTATAAATCACATGGATAATATTCACAAAGATGATTATAAATATGGGCAACTTAATTCAACTTTACCTTGAAATTTTGCTATTTCATGTGTAGTAGGAGCACCACGAAATGTATTAGTAGGTAGGAAATGTGACATTGGAAACAGTGTGAAAAAAAGAAAACCATTTTCGAGGTTTCTTGTGGCACCATTGTTTGTCCTGTTATACTTATGTATAGACTGACGAGTTGCGTAGACATAGTAAAGGGTTCCGTAAGCAGTTATATTGTGGTTGCGGCAAAAATAAAGTGAACTAAAATACATCATCAGCCTATAGACAATAATTTATCGTTGGATTTAGGCCTTTTTTAACAGTTTACATAACTTCCAGCCCTCCATATTACTAGCTACTACATACTGCTAGGTTTCACAGGAACTAATTTTAGTTTTATTTATAGTAGCCGAAGCATATTTACGCTTCGGTGTAAATGTAGAATCCCCATAAGTTTGACCGCCCGCAGTGACATTGTAACTGCGACACGAAGAAAATTGTCGGTCATTCCAAAGGAAACTGGAAAAATCTTGGGGTCAATTCTATGTAATCCCCGTTGAGTCAATTCTGCATCGATGAATAAACCGTTGAATGGGATTTTCATGCCCGTTACCTGAAAAATAGGAATAGGAAAAATTATTTACTATTAGCTGTCCCGCGCGGTAACATCCGCGTTTCCAAGATAAAAAGTACCTATGCTTATCTCCATATGTTAGGGTATCTGCGTGCAACATTTCATCACTATCGGTCCAGTGGTTTAGGGGTGAAAAGTTATCACACATACGTACAGAGTTACTTTCGCATTTAGTTGGATGTAATATTCTAGGAACTGCGAGCTATGGATAGAGCTATATACTCGGAATTTCTAAGTGACAGGGTCCGAAACGAGGACATTCGTACGAGCAAAAATTACCGATAGAGCCAAGCGCCAAGCGGCCAAGCGGCCCAAAACGTTCGAAGTGGAAATTAATGGGGGAGCCCTATGTTCAGCAGTTGACATCATTAGACTAAATCTCACTCTTTAAGAATAATGAATACTACCTATTATTTACAAAACCAACTAAAAATTAGTTTGTAACTTTTTACTGTCTTTTCAGTGAATGTATTGATTTCAAATTAGCTTCTTTTCCCTAAGTTAGTTTCACTTTGAGAGAGACATCATTTGTTTTAGGCGATAATTTAAAACTTTAGCCTTTGTATTGTTAGCGTTTGTTTTGTTATTTGATATTTTATAGCTCGATGCAAACATTTCAATACTTGGGAGTTAAAATTGGATATTCTTCTTCTGATACAACGTATTTCTTTATATTGCTTCTTTGTTATTTATTTTGTAAGAAGTATCCTAACTTTAACTAAATTATTATATTACGCATAATTCAAGCTTTAATTATGCTCAACCTTTTTCTTTGTATATTCGTTATTATTATTGCTTTGATAAAAAATAGAAGCATAATCTTGATATTCTTGCTTTTTTAATTTGAACGTATCTGCAAGGTTCAGTTTATCGCTTTAGCTATCGCACCAATTACAATTAAAAATTTAAAAGTCCGAGGATGGTAGAAAATATGTAGCTTAGGAAAGTGGGTGAAACCACGAGAGAGCTAGTAAAATACAAAATATAATGTAGGTTCTGCCTTTTTCTTTAACAGTGCGTAGGTTTATATATCTAATCATAACTGGGATGATGTGTCCAAGGTCTAAAGGGGCACATCGTGCAATAACACCTAACTTAATCCTAATCTGAACTAATTGATGAATTTCGAATCAATATTTTAGTGTCCACAGTTAGTGCCTAATGTATGGATCTTCTAAATTGATTTAAATACATATCTAAGCTGAGTGTGACTGGAATTCATCACATATTTATTTAGTTATTGTTAAATTCTGTAATACAAAAAGATCTAGCAATAGTCCTAGACCCAGTTAAGCTTTTATTTGCAGAATGTTTATTTAAATACTTACTATTAAAAAAATTACGGCCATACCACACTCATAGAAGTAATAATAATAATAATTTATTTCACCATAGTTACATTAAATAGACACAATTAATTGACATACAATGGTACTCATAGGGTCACGTCAGTATCTGTACTAGTAAGAAAATACCGTGTCACAGACACCAAAATAGAAGAATATAATATATAGAAGTAGATCTTTTATATTTTTTTATTTATAGGCCTGCCCTTCTATATCAATTTAATTAACAAATGTGGAGATAGTCTGTGTAATTAAATTCTAATAAATGTCTCCGAGTAGCTTCGGTAGTTACTTATTTAAAAACAATCTACAGTCGCTTTATAGCTAACTCAGTGTTATAGTTAGGCCCCCTTATTCATAATCGCATTTTAACTAAATCAGTGTAATAGTGTGCCCCGTCTCACTCTTTCGATTACCAAATGTCACCTGTCAGATAAAGACTTCGGAATTTTAGCTAATCAACATTTGATAACTTCATTATGAATAAGGGGGTTAGTGTCCTCCGTCTCAATCTATCGAACATCATAAGTCACGTGTTAGATATGATATGATAATAAATGTATAATGAATAAGCTTATAGCTTATGTTAAGCTTTTAGTTAACATAGAAAGGTACCTACCAATCATTTGTTATATTACGGTCGGAGAAGTAATCGAGCTATCACGAAATATTACCCGCAATTTATCCACCAACTAATGTCGTAAATGTAAGAAAATCCTTTTCCGTGACCTACCAAATGGACCTTTAATAGTCCTAACTATATAACCAGCAGTTATTCTTTTCATAAGAATATTAAACCTCATGCTGTGTGAGTTATTGTGCAATTATCTACACCTGCCTGAGAGGCGCTGGTTTTACATACTTAAATAAAAAAAAACTTTGAAGAAACTCTGTCTTTTAGGAGGATCTTTTAGCAACGTGCTAGTGATGCCTCTGGTGTTGCAAGCGTTTATAGGTTATGCTAACTGCTGACCATTAAGTGGGCCGATGCTTGTTTACTAACTTAGTGGTATAAAAGATTAATGAAGTTAAAATAAGCACTGCATACGGTAATTTACACACTGCACTTTACACTTTAACATATCTATGTACTTATCACTTTTGTTCTTAATGTCCCATGACTAAGATTTGATATTGGTCAAACGGTAGCCTTAAAAAGCATTTAATTAAAATAAATATATTTCCAAATACATAATTGTGTTTATTTAGAGTTTGGAGTAACTTCGAAGTTTAACTAAGTATTATTGTAACAGGATAATCAACAACTCTGAGTCCCGATGAAATTATAATACCAAAGTATATAAATTGCTATCTTATATAAAATTTTGTTTTAATTATGATTTATCGTGAACCTTCTGACCCATAAACAAAGGTCTCTACGCGTATTCATATATCATGGAAGCTAAGTGCGGTCGTAAGCTTCTTATGTTCGTCAAGTCCACACTGAGAAGCCGGCCTCTTTGTTTATTTCGGCCTCTATTTGACTTAAACTGAGTAAATAGATACAAAGTATACGGCACTGTATGTGCCTACATAATTCAATTTAACTGTGCGTGAAAGACTATAATTTTTATTTGACAGAAAAATGAATAAATATAAGAGAAAATGAAAGCTTGGGTTTTTATTCATTTGACACTTTTCGACATTTAGAACATGCATGCATAAGCAACTATTAATGCGATTTCAATATAAATTTTTAAATCATACCCCCGAACCGAATATCAAATGAAAATAATTAATTTTTTAACTTTTTAACATTAGAATTGTTTCGCGTAGCGTAGACATTCACTGTACATTCATGACAGTCACTGTACAAGAGCACGATGTGAATCCCTGTGATCGTCAAAATATTTGCGGAGCGCAGTCGAGCGCGAGCCGAACGCTCTTTCGAAGTTCCCATGTCCGTCTATGCTACGCGAATTCGTTCTCCGCTTTTGGTCGGCTGACCTAGCATAGATTCACCTTAACATTTAAACCCTGTCCAGAAGGGGCGATTTTACCGCGATTCTCTCGCGCGTATTACGAGTCAAAGGAACAGGGAACTGCACGCGATTTACGTGCGTATTTATAAATTTTCGCGATGCTTGTGGACGCAATGTATTGGGGTATCTCGCCAACGCGCGTAATGCATTCGCGCGAGAGAATCGCGGCGAATTCGCCCATTCTGGATAGGCACTTAGGGCCAGTAACGCGCGAGTCCCTCGGTGTTGCATGCAAGCATGTCAAGGCATGTTTATGTGTACATGCTCAAAAAGGGGTTTCCATATTACGATTATATAAATTGCAAGGAAAAATATGCTATGGATATAGCTGTACTAAGGAATAGATCTCAGTACAGTACAAGTCTAGAAGTGTCCATTGCCCAATCTTCAAATCTTGTCTAGTATTTACGGCGCCTTAGATGACACTGGAAAAATATTTTCTTCTTTTAACTAACAAAAAGGCGACGAATTGTCGAGCCCATAAAAGCTCGTTTGACCTTCCCAGACAACATTTAGGCTACACCAAGAACCTTAAATCCGACAAAGATGTGCGGTTTGACTTATCGAGAAAAGGATGCTTCAGTTTTTGGGTGGGAAGAGTGAGAAAAAATGGGATTTTTGCACGATTTTTCCTTTAAACAATTTTATATGGACCTTTCTTTAGTCAGTTAGTGGAAGGGTACAATTCGTCTTTTAAATTCTTCAAGTATTTATTTTTACTTATATGTGGTGTGCCATTAAAGCAATAGGTATTTGTATAACAGTGTTTTTACTTTTCATACATTATGATCGAGCCAGATGGCATTTTGTGAGAAAAGTAAACATTTTTTTTTGAGATTTCACTATTGGTCCCATAGTAAAAATTGTTCAGCATGACTAATCCAAAATAGGTTTCGAAAATATGCCATCTCGAAATCTCCACCCAGTATACAATATTTTTATACTGTTCAACTCAGCACAGGAAAATATGTTAATGAAAAGACACACATTGGAGGAGCCGTTATCTAACCGTCGATATCGAACATAGCATTGTAATGAAATAAAATAAGTGCAAGTCTTTGAAATATTTCTGATTTCAGACAATATAGAAAACACCAATTGGATTCACATGTCTATTTATAGACTTTTGAGAGAGGTAACCCACCTTGAAGTACCTCCACCTTACAGAATACCGCAGCCAAATAACTTTATGTTCTGTAAAGTTGTGTTCCCACGTGTGAGTAAGGTCGCCAGAGCTGAGAGGAGAGAGGTGGGAAAGGTCGGTAACGCGTGTGCGATGCTTCTTGTGTTGCAAGCGTCCATATGGCTACGGAAACCGCTTACCAACAGGTGGGCAGGATGCTAGATTACCGACTAAGTTGTAAAAAAAAAAAGTTGTTAAATTATTAACAGCAAAAATAAGAAAAACGCTATTAAATTAATAATAATATAATTATAAATAATTAACTATTATTCGAATAAATGCCTTAATAACCTTATTATTATTAAGGCTCTTATGCGACGTTGCATAAAATATACAACGTAACGTAATATACGTAAATGTGTACGACTAATCTCTATATATAAAAATGAATCCCTATTTCCCTTGGTCAAGCCATAACTTGAGAACGACTTTACTGATTTCATTCATCTTTTTTTTTCATGTTTTCTAATACTCTGGTGAAGGTTCTTACGGAAAAGAAATTAAGAAAGTTGCGTAGAAAATTAGAAAATCTAAGAAAACTTAACGCTAGGGTAGGGTAGTATATCCATCGGGTACGCGGGTGAAACCGCGGGGTACAACTAGTTTATATTATAAATCAAAAGCATAATCCTTTTTGCTCACAAAATAGATGTAATAATGGTGTACTGATGATGATGAGGTATTATGAAAATATAAAAGAATAAATATTGAATATATGCATTACGCCTGAATACAAGCTGTATTCATCACTAAAGATAAGCTACGCTTGTAGCCGGATGCTTTTTGCGGCATGAAAATATAAAGGTAGCTTCCGTTCCACGCAATGATATTTTCACAGCTGTATTTTGTAGTCGTTTATCAAAAAAGCTCTTCCGACTTTTATAAAAATATTGCCTCCAAAGAAGATAGGACGAGGAAAATTGTGCAATTTTCGCTTATTCAATATGTAGTTAGCGGTTTCTGTCGTTTTAGGGTTCCGTAATTTTATAAAATAAGGGCGGAATCTTCGAGCGGCAAATGGAGCAACATGTTGCGGAACATGTCCCTTGGCAATTACGAGGAATGTCCCTAGACAATAGAGCACGTTGCCGGACTCATGGCATAGTTTCAGTAAATTAATCAGTGCGCGTCACGGTAGGGGACATTTTGTCCCCTAGTGTATTTGAAGATTAGAATTACTCTGTTATTCAAATCACAGGTTCTTTTTCTCTAAAATTGTTTAAGGTATCAATAAGGGAAAATTAATTTACAAACCTAATAGCCATTCAACATCTTTTTTCATAAAAAATATCCCTAATTCATAAAATATATTATGAAAACTTGTAGGCTACTTTCCAGTTTGTTTACACGACTGATAATTGACTGAAACTGAAGTTTAAGCGAGTGATACCCCTGGTGTTGCAAGGGTCCATAGGCTACGGTAACCACTTACGATCAGGCGGGCCGTAGGCTTGTTTGCCACTTAGTGGTATAAAAAAATAATACACAAAGAGGTTTTTAGGCAGAAGTGAGAGAAATAAATACCAAAATCCCTGATATAGAATTTCGTGTGGAATTATTCTGATCCACCCTTATTGCGATTAACTTCATATAATATCAAAGATATTATATATAATAGTACTGAACCCTCTAAGGGGTCCTATTCGCACTTGACCGTAACTTTTTAGGTTCCGTACGTGAGGTTTCCTTAAACGGTTCTTTTGTAGAAACTTTATTGATTTATTGAGGAATCACAGCTAGAATCATAGGATCTAGAAACTAAAAATTTTGCACACAGATTTCCTGTAAGACGCATGCAAGGCATCCACTAAGGAAGTGTTTTCAAAATTAGCTCCTAAGAGGCAAAGAATATAATCGCTGGTCGAAAAGCTAGTTTATTACCTACTTTGCTCTTCAGTAACATCGTTTTTTTTCTCGATGCTTTGCTCATCCCTTGATATCTTCCAATACTAGCTGTCCCGCGCAGTTTCACCCGCATTCGCGAGTGATCGTATGTTTTCCCGTGATGAAAAGTATACTATGTGTTAGTCCAGAGCATATTCTATCTTTGTGCTCAATTTCATCGAAATCCGTTTAGTAGGTTTTGCGTGAAAGAGTAACAAACATACATCCATACTCACCAACTTACGCATTTATAATATTATTATTAGGATATAATATAATAGTATTAATAGTTAGTATAAGGATCGTATTAATTAGTAAGGATTGTTCGTTTCTAAAACTGGTGTTTGTGACCCAGTGACCCTGAAATATTATTGCCATAATATCAGGCCGTTACTGAGACCTAAAATGTAGAAGTAGGCGTAATCATAAATACGAAATCATGTGTGTCTCGTCGAGTGTGTTTAACTTACCGTTTCGCTATCGTTTTACACGCAGGATTCATTCAGGGTCATGAAAGATTGTCGAAAATTATCACAACTTTTTTACATCGATATATATAAACCAGGGAGTTACATTGAAAGATATAATTATAATACCTTACATGAACCTTCAAATGTAATTTCATCAATGCCTATTCCTGAATATCAGCGGAAGAAGAATAGTAGGTATTTTCTGTTGGTTTTATATAAATTCCTTAATTAAAAAAGGGTCGTCTTTTCCAAATTTTCTATTTGGAACTAAAGTTTTCCTAAAAGCTATGTCAATACCATCACGATTTCATTATCCGGTCACATTTATACAATTACGTTTTATAAACTTTGCCAACTCAGTCGGCTGTTTGTTTATTTATTGCCGTATTTCGCCTCTTGCCGAGGGTTATTCTAAAAGTTATAATTACCTTTGCGACAGTCAAGTCATTGGATTGGAATGTACAAACGAGTTTATTTGTTTTTTCTTAATGAAATTATTTTATATATATTTTTTTTATTATTTTTGTTAAAATTACCTCAATATTTTGTGCACTACAGGGGCCCAAGTGCTATTACAATCGTGTTACAGTGAATTATCAGTGGTTTACAGATTTTACAGTTTTGGTGTTATCCAACTCATGTAAGTTAAGAACTTGTAATTCAACATTTTTTTTTTGTTTTTTTTTGCTTTGCCTCGAAAACATTATCAAACTAATCAACATAACGGGTTTTGATCCTGTTTGTTTCCTGCAGTAAAATAAACGAAAACATGGTTCGCTCCATGGTTTTAACACGATCCCATAGATATACTAATAAAAAGTTGCACGCGGTGTAATAAAGTGACTGTACTAGAGTATGTGCCGTGCCGTTTTTGCCTGACAGTAAATCATTAGTGTACGATATATCTATGAATGCATCTATAAGCGAAATGGTCACGATCGCACCAGGTAATGCTATCACTCTATTAATAGTCACACTCTATGAAAGATGCCTTATTCTACCACCTTAGGGATTGAATTTCTGAACATTTTTTAATTGATAAGTTTTGAGTTTGAGTTTAATTGATAGAAATATCAATTGTAAGTAGCTATCAAAAACATGGTATCAAAGAAATATTGTAAAACTAAAATTAATTTAGTTAAAAATATATAATGAACATACTATTTATATTACCCATTACCAAATTGCATCTATTAGTTCAATAACTAATTATTAGTTCCATAACTTGGAAAATATTGTGAAAACTCTATTTCCAGAAACTCCAATTCGTCATCTGGTTGTTTCAATAAATCTTATTTCATAAATAAATCGACTCTAGGTCTAGGTTCAATCTGTTTAGTACAAACAGAAGTGTTTTGGATACACTTCATTAGCGTAAATGTAAAAGTAAAGGCTTACAACTCTCATGCTACATAAGAATCAATTAGCAGGTTATTAGCATTTTAATTCTTAGCAATTTCAATGTTGACATGATTTAATAGAAAGTCGAAAGGAAGAAACTTTTTAAATTGTAATGTAGATACACTGGGCAGAATCAGTAATACCAACTTTATGAACAATGGGCAGTAACCACAAAATAGCCATTTTAATTCTTTATAGAGGGCGAGCGGCAAAATCAGGGTATTGTTATTTTATTAAATCAACAACAGCGGTAACTCTCAAAGGAAAATAAATGGGTAGCCTTAAATGTGGAGAGACATTAATATCTATGAAGCGATTGTCATCTTACATTTTCTGGCAATCAATAATCTAGTTTTCAAGTTTTTTAGATTAAATTTTTTACATTATTCGTTACATATTACAATGGATACCTCTAAAGGTTTTTATGGATTATTTTAAGGTCAAACGACAAAAATAATGAAAAAGATACCATGAAATGGGCCAGCCATAATGTCTCATATTGTGCTAATAGCAAGTCTGAAACTAACTTAGGCGCTGCGCAGACGTGTCTCCTGTGTCGGATACAAGCAACCAAAACCGTAGCAAAACCGTGTAGTTGCTGTGTCCTGTAGCGGCGATCGAACACAGTTTACGTCTGCGCAGGGATAGGCTGATTTCATACTGGTTCTATAGAAATCAAATATTCGTTGGTTGCTTGTATCCGACACAGGAGACACGTCTGCGCAGCGCCTTACATTGATTGTATCTCACTAGCAACAGGAGACCCAAAATACTTTTTTGAGCAATCGACATTATTAATTCGTGAGTGTAATTAACTGAATACAGCAGGTATTAATAAAAAAAAATGATGAGTTCATAAGAAACCTACTTTTATGATTTGCATTTAAGGATTTTGTTTCTGATTTAGTGCTCCATACCTGATATTCAAGGGTAGACTGCAACAGAATATCAAAAATGAACTCTAATTACATAAAAATACATGAGATGTTTTTAAAAATGATAGTATGTTTGGATATTTCAAGAAAATGCGAGATCCTAGCGCTATTTCATCTACCTAGCTCATGCATGACAGAAATAAGTTTAGAGGATTCTTATAAACGATATTAGTTTAGATATTTGTTGATTTTTTTGAAATTAAATTATTGTTAATTCAAAATTCAAAAAATACCGGACCCAATTATATTTTTATGCCTTTTTCGGCTCGCCGTTTTGCTCGCACCTTGTCATCAAAATAGATCGAGACCTCCGGAGACCAGACCTTTTTCCGCCAACGCGTCAGCTTGGCTATCCAAAGAGGAAACGCTGCCAGACTTCTAGGAACCTTGCCGTTAATCGGAAGCAGCGGCAGGCTTGAGGAAATTTTCTATACATAGATTGTAGTTTATACATATTTGTTGTAAATAAAAATTATATTGCATAAAAATTATTGTAATTTTAAAGTGAATAAAGTTTTTATAAATATTTTCTAAGGTTTCTTCTTACAATATACTGTACTGTAAATTCAAATTCAAAAAGCATTTATTCAATTTAGGCCCTGATAAGGCACTATTAACGTTAACAAATGACTCTACACCGGTTCCAAATACAACATGAACTGATAAGACTCCGGCAAGAAACTCGGCAAGTCTTTTTTTTTTAATGTGTTCTGTAAGCATTTGCGTTTCAGTCTAAGCTTCTTAACTTCAGCTTTATGCATATTTCTATGTAAAATTTAGTATTATTCTGTTTTAAAATGTGTAAATTTCTTTAAATAAATTAAGTTGTAATTTTGACAATCAATGAAAATTTTTTTTTTAAAGTTCAGTTTTAAAATACTTTATAATAAATGTATGCAACATCAATAATAAAACTTCTAATTACGTAAAAATAGGAGCGATGAAAATTTTTTTTGTAGCGAAAAGAGAACACAATTTACACAGCTACTTTTTGCAAAATCGTGCAGGTTAATTACAAAGACAGCAATGAGAATAAACAATGTCTTCATTATAAATTCAGTACACGATTTTCAGGAGAGCAACCGTCCACCTTCAGAATGCCCATTAATAAAGTTTTCGGATTCATTTATGTCTTATGCGATTCGAATAAATTATATTTTAAATACATAAAGTTTAAGTTTATAGCTACAATTCCGAAGATAACTTAGACTTTTTGGGCAATATTATGTCGGTCGTATAGAAATTGGTTTATTATAACTTAGTTCCGGTAGGGTAGTTTCAGTGGCTGTCAAAAGAGATTATTTCAGGATGTTTGGTGTAGATACGTAGGTACTTACTCGTACCTTGTTTGAAGTTTCAGTTCATTCAATTAAGCTTAAGTTGGTTTTGTTTGGAATCCAATTACGTGGTTATTTATTCTGGGAATCGTGGATTATGGCTTGTGTTTGGGAAATCTAAGGATAAGTAAATTGGTATTTACTTAAGTTATTCATCTGACTTTGAGAAACGTGAATTAAGTAAACAGATCGATATCCGTTGTAAAAAATAACGAGAATTATTTTTGAATTAAGGTTACGTTAACTAATATATTATTTATATTAGTTTAAATGAGGGTAATAGTGGCACCATAATAACTCCCGATCAGAAAGGCATATAAACTTAATTTCAAACTTAAAAGTTACTGGTGCTGATTCTGTTTTTTACAACTAAACTAAATTTAGTCTTACTATATCTCTTTCTAACAAAAAACATAAGAAAAGGATGTAAGAAATGCTTGTTTTAAATATAAATTTAGTCACCATCGATCGCGGTTACGTCTAAATACCTTTTGACAGCTTTAAATATGTTCTAACCTTTTTCAATAATCTTTGTAAGAAAGAGATGTGATGTGACTAAAATTAGTTTAGTGAGATTTACAACAGAATCGGCACCACTGTGTAACTAAATCATAGTTCAAAATATTAACTGAAACTATCATTTGTATGTAATTCTGTAATGTTGAGTGTATGTCGAAATACGAATGTCGAATCTTTACACGGGATTATGAAATATTTACCATATCCAAAATTTCTAATCCATCCTTATGAGTTTTCTATCATGATATGTTGTGACTTGACTAAAATTAAATAAAGTGTACTTGTTGTATAAGAAATATTATTTTAAAACTACCATAAAAGTGTTCGGCAATTAAATTTATTATCCAACCATAAAAATCCATTAAATTTTATCATATACTAAATATATTGTTTATTAATTAATATAGATTATGCCTTCATTTAATAATATTAAACTTTTCGCCTGCATATCAAATTAATACCAGTTAATGTACCCTATTTCCTCCAACTGAATATTTAAAAACATAATCCACGAGAGAGTAATATCATAAAATATGAGGGATAAGTGGCCACACGAACGGTACGGGAAGCAGTAAGTAATATAAAGTAAAGTATTGCATTTTATTTTAGGGTTATAATATTTCGAGTATAATGACTCAACTTCTCGACGCCATAGTGACGCCAAGTTTGAGTTCATCCAAGTCACAGTATCAGATTGTTAAAGTATTTGTTTGTATTCAAAGATTTATGATACCTGTCTCAATAAGTATCATTTATTTTGATCCTTAATAATAAGCTACCTATTTTTTTTTTTATAATAGAATATGGTATTGGATTCAGTCAATCACATTAATAGTAAACGATTTTTTTCTACCGCGGACGCTCCGACGGTGGAATGAGCTCCCCGCCGTGGTTTTCCCAATGGAGTACAGCATGGGGTTCTTCAAAAAGGGTGTGAAGATATTTCTTCAGGGTCGGCAACGCGCGAGTGATACCCCTGGTGTTGCAAGCGTCCATAGACTACGGTAACTGCTACCATCAGGCGGGCCGTATGCTTGTTACCTTAGTGGCAAAAAAAATAAAAATAAACTTGTCGATTGTTTCACTCGCGTTCCCGTGATAAAACTACTTGCCTATAATATTCGGGGATAATGTAGCTTCCTATTAGTGAAAGAATTAGTCGAATCCGACTGGTAGTTCCAGTGATTAACCCGTTTAAAGAAACAAAAAAACTCTTCCGCTTAATTATATTAATATAAAAATATAAAATTTTACAGTTTACAACTTTTCAGCTTGATGACTCTGTTTTATTTTATAACAAATATTATATAATAATATAATAACCTACTAATCACATACTCACTGATGGCCAAGCCACAATTTTGACTAAGGTGCAGAGTTTGTGAAGGCTTGTAGAGTTAGGGCGTAGAGTTATAAGCTTGGCTCTACATGAGATCTGATAAATTTCTGATAGTACGAGCCATATGGTCTCGTCTTGAAAATAATTTTGGTGGGATATGTATTACAAGTAATAAATTAAGTCAAGGAAGGTCTTACCAATCGCGCCTACTGGCCTGTCATTAATTAATTTTAATAGTTACTTATTTTATAAATATGTGAGTTTTTTTGTTTATTACCGGGCGGTTTTTTTATAATTTCAAGTCATTAAGAACGGGTATTGCCACTTTTTGAATAATATTTACATTTATAGATAAAAAAGTTGTAGAAAGGAAAACTCTTTTCTTGGGAATTTTATAACTTTGATTAAAATATCTTATTTACCTAATCTTTTCCTACATATCATAGTTAACTTTCTAGGGTTATCGTTTAGGCCGCTGGAAGATTATTTTCTTAATTCAAATAAATTGTTGGAATATTTTTTTCCTAGATTAGGTCGACATTTGTTTCCCCAAATCAAAATACTTCAAGCTTTCGTGGTTAATGTGGAAGAAATCTCAGCACAAAAGAAATACATCAGTTATGTATTCACCTGTCAATATGAATAGGATGTCGAGCCTTTTGTCGAATACCTTTTTGTTATAACATCTTTATTATGATACGCCATGTTGTATTCAAATGTCATGGTATAGAGACATTCTGAAGCAGGGATCCCAGGGATCTTTATTATGTTCTGAAGGAACTAAACCTTTTTTGATTTGCTGTTGACCTCTCTTGATAGAATGATTTTCCAAAATTGATAGGTACTTTTCATAGTTATGGCACGGCATCTACATTGCACATTTAACGCGAAGTTAGTGCCCAGGAGAATACACTAGTACCCAACTGATATGGCTCACCGATGTACCTGCGCAGAAGATACATTTTCAAAGCGCGAGAAATGCTATTGGTCGGCAGCTGCCGCCATGTGTGCGTGACTTGCGTGTGAGACGGAACTAATAGCTGCAGTGTATTATGAACCTTATAGTAGTTTTCTAAGGTTGATTGTAAGTTAGCATTCTTTCGTTATTCTTCGGGGCTTACTTTCTTTTCTGTTCGAACAAAGATTCACGAAGATTGCCTCATCAGTTGGGTTCTATTGTACAGTAGTACCCAACAGATAAGGCGCGTCATAATTGACGGTGACAAAAATTATTGCGTCAAAAAATGTAATAATTTTTGTCATTGTTGTCTGTTAATTCGTTTCAAAGTTATCATTATTTCCATATCAAGCGACGATTTTGACGTTTTATTTCTAGTGTAAAATCGGAGCCGCAAAATTAAATAACGGACCATACACAAGCTAAACCTCATATTTCAATGAACACTCATTCATACATGAGCACGACCTATTCATTGCAAATCCTCGATACAACTTAGTGAGAATTTAGGTAAATGTTGAAACGTGAGTACGCTATGAATAGATTGTAAGACAATTAGAGCTCTGCAGACTAACTTGTTAGAATTCATATTCTACAAAATTAGTAATCACACGGTACAGAATTATTTTATTAAAGTAATTACATAATAAATAAAAATAAAACCTGGGACATTCCTCACACACGGTCATCTGATCTCAAACTAAGCAGAGCTTGTACTATGGAACCAGATAACTGATATAATACATTATACTACTTTTTGTTTATAAATACATCATCATCATCAACCTATAATGTCCCAATGTTGAGCACAGGCCTCCTTTCACAAATGAGAGTGAAAGGGAATGGGCAGATACTCCACCACGCGTGCCCACTGCGGATTACAGTAAAACAAGTCTTGGTAGTAACAACTCTATTACATCTATATTCATCTAGATAGTTTTTACACTACTGCCCAAAAAGGAGTGTAATGTTTTCAGGGTTTATGTATGTATGTGAGTTTCCTTATTCCACAATAATGTTTTAATGCCTGAACTGGATGTATGGGATATTGTAGAACCCTTAATTCATATTAGACACATAAAAAAATCAAACGCGTTAAATGCTCGTAACTTATTTAACTATATTAAAATAACCAAGGTACAAAAAAAAACAAACGAATGAAAAGCGGTGAAAAAGGTCGCGCTATTTAACGCGCTCAGTAAAACGACTGAATGCAATTTGTTGTATTTAATGACCCTTGTTCACAACACTGTTAAACTGTAAACCGTGAAACGAGGCTATTGCATTGTTTTCGTCCTGGTTCTTGTTCTGGAATATTGAATAAAAGGTGCGACTAATGACATTTCTCATTGTAATTAGAAGGCGTTGTATTTAAATTCAGTTTTTTTTTGTATACCACTGAAATGGCAAACAAGCATACGGCCCGCCTGATGGTAAGCAGTTACCGTAGCCTATGGACGCTTGCAACACCAGGGGTATCACTATCGCGTTGCCGACCCGTTGCGTTTCGATTTTAGATAATCAATCAAAATTCAAGTCAAGTTTTGAGTCGAGATTATAATTATTTGAATTCAGAACTTGCACCAATGATATAAGGTTTATTTTCGATTAACACGATCAATTCTTAAAACTATAATTGAGTTATAAGGCTTGAGATTCGCAGGAAGCGCAATTTATTAATATCATATTAAGTAAGCAGTAATTTGTGGCACGGATTGGGGTAGACTTGAATACAGTAACATGGCATCGAACTGTAAGTACATCTATCAGCCATCTATCAGTTACACTAAGATAGTTCACGCATAGAAAAATAGATGGCGCCACAATATCTTGCATCGCGCTGACCAAGTTTAATAGATGATTAGCTTTTAAAAAAAATCTGCTTGGTAGAAGATCTTCATTTTTAACCGACTTCAAAAAAAGGAGGAGGTTCTCAATTAGGTTGTATGTTTTTTTTTTATGTTTATTACCTCATAACTCCGTCATTTATGAACCGATTTGGAAAATTCTTTTTTTGTCTGGAAGGGTACACTTTCCGTTTGGTCCCATTGTCATCAGATCAGGATTTGTTTACTTCTTAGTGTACTTTGAAGTCGGTTTAAGCTTTTTGTAAAAAAATCCAATTATTAAATTAAGTTGTCATCCAACTTGCACCTCCATAAAACCAATTTACAAAATGTCATGATATAGACCTTAAGATATGCTTATTGTCAAACCTATATCTATGGAACTAATCTTGCTTGCGTAGGTCCGTCCATAACACACGTTACAAGTCGGACGGGTGGCACGCTGCAACGCATCGGCCATTAGAATTGATTTGATTGATGTATCCAGTGCGCATAAGTAATGTTACATTGATGGATTTACGTTAGATTTTGAAATGTTTTGATATTTCACTGAGACTTAGACTACTCGAGTATTATAACTACTTCAGATTATGCTGTAAAATTGAATTCCATTTTAAATTGCGATCACATCAATTTGAAGTATCTTCCAATATTTTCTAGTCGTAATAAATAATGAGTCTTAGAAACCTAGTCATAATAAATAATGATGTTGAACCATTAAATGGTTTCTTCAGAACCACTTTCTGTAGTAGTGGCGATTAGGCGATTTTGAACGAACCGTTCAACGATTTAGCATACAAATCCGTTAGACGTTGTATATACAACTCTATATAAAGCTGTGATATAGAGTTAGACCTCAAACCTCTAACACATTTATCTTTTACTTTAATAAATGTATTATTACTAAGTAGGTACTTTCAAAAGCAAAGTGATTTCTGGTCAAACTTTAATGACTTTAACTTTAATGGTACAAACTAAAATGCATAACTTGTCATACGAATTTCATTTCTTGCAATTGTTTCTCAAAAATCTACGAAATTGACGCCAATATTCCAATGCATCATGAATTTTGAAGTTGTCAAACCAACTGAAAATCCTAGGATTGTATCAATAAACTATGTCTAGACTAGAAATCCTTTAAAATAAAATAAAAGCAATGCAATTTCTCACAGACAACGGTTAAGCAATATACAATATCAAAGAGCTTACATCCTTTTTTCTATATAAAGCATCTTTTACGCGAAACACGTCTTTACCAATTTACCATGAATCCTCTTTAGTTGACGTTTTGACCTTCTGCCAAAGAAATTGTAGTAAGCGTAGCGACATCCTAAGTCTATATTATCTACGGTGTTACGTTTCTGCTCGTCATAAACTAAGACGCCACAATTTGTCCCTAAAAACAATAATTGATTTTATAAATAACAATACCAAAATAAAATTAAAGTCTAAAACAACAATGTAAAACAATACATAACCACCATACTCTTGTAGCACGATGACCTATTGAGATCATTTCTTAATCCTGAACATCGTGAGGAGAGCATAAACACGTTGGTATAATACTTCAAGTACCTATTCCTACTACTATGTATTAGAATTTGTCTCCAAGCACCTTTCGTTGTGCCGGCAGTTGCACTTGAGTGAGATATCTTCTAGGCTTTGTAAAAGTTCGACAACTTATTAGCCATCTCCCTGATACTGATATCTGAGGTGGTACCCACCTGTACTGATATAATGTGTGATGTGTGATGTATGATGTATGATGGAGTGGTCCTAAGTTTAAAAAAAAACTTTAAACAGCCTACCAGAATCATCGATGTCGGAATTTTGATGTACATACAACCCGATGTACCAGTTTTTTTTTTTTTTTTTAATTTATTTAGGTAAACAAACAGATATACAATCATAATTATGTACAGGAATGTAATTTAGTAATATAGTTAATTATATATCCCACAGCGTTTACCACAAAAAGATAATATAAAAATAATGTTTTTTTTGCATTCGTTGAAGTTACACGTGGTCTAAATATACATTACAATGTACGTAGGTATAGCAAAATTATCACTCCTTCCACCGATTACAGAGACGTCAATTAGAAATTTGATGAAAATCAAGTAATCTCCATGTATATATATAGCATTGGAAAAAGTACTTATATATGCATACTAATATTATAAATGCGAAAGTATATAATGTATATATATATATATTTATTTAATTGACGTCTCTGAGTGCGAAAATTAATATGATATTAAAAAGAAACATCACAAAAGTAGTAAAAACTTGGATAAGGATATTCAAATATAAAAATACAATTTAAAAACACTCAACACTAGATATATATATATATGTATATAGGGTGACTGGCAATAAGCAAAACGATACCTAGACACACTACTGCACCCAAGATAACAAAACAAACAGACTTCCCAAAGAAACTTTTTTTTTATAATTTACTTTGCACATGGGCACATAATATTTAGTACCTAACAAGAATAAGAATACACCATCAGCTTTTATTTAATTCAGTTATTTATCCCTATTTGTTTCTCTGGGAAAGCTGTCCGCCGCCACGAGCACAATCATGCATCCAAGCATCGCCCACCAATTACCAGTCGCCCCATATAATAAAAGAAAAAGAAAAAAAACACCAATTTACTAAATTAACAAAACAAGTTCAACGGAATAAATATTCCGTAGAACCTACCCCGTCAACTAATTTCTGAGATAACACACTTTTTATAATTGCCTATCGACACGGCGAAAATATCAATATTATTAAATAACTCATTGTAAGAATCAACCATGCGCCTCAAGGGCACACGAATGCCCGCCACTGTGCGACACCGAGATGTAGCAAAGAGGCGGTGCGGACGTGCCGGGCGCATACCCGCCTTTCTAGGTACTTGGTATCTTAAATTATTAGTTAAATGCATACAATCATATTTATTATGAACTATATCATACAGAGTCATAGCATCTAATAGTAGACGTCTGGAATTTAAAGTAAGAAGTTTATATTTCATTAGAAGCTGAGGGTATGGCAGACGTGCACCAGAACATTTAAAGTATATAGTCCTTAGAAATTTCTTTTGTACTTTTTCTATTGATTGTACATATTTTTGGTAATATGGATTCAAAATTGGTACTGCGTACTCAAGTTGGGATCTAATTAAAGACTTAAACAAATAAACAAATGTTGATGATTCAGTAAAACCAGTGCTACAATGCATGACAAAGCCATATAATTTGTAAGCTTTAGCAATAATATTTTCAATATGCAAAATAAAGTGTAGATTGGAATCTAAGATAACTCCCAAATCTCTTATAAAGCTAACTTTTTTTTTTTAGTAAAGGAGATAGTTTTCATTTACTAACGCTTAAACTAAGTTTATTGACCAAACAATAATTAGAAAACCTATCCAGGTCCTGCTGAAATGAGCAATAGTCTTTATGATCATCAACTATTCCATACAGTTTTAAATCATCCGCGTATAGGAGAAAATTACAAAATTCAAAACATGTATGGATGTCGTTGATAAATAATAAAAATAAAAGGGGGCCTAAAATGGACCCCTGAGGGCACCCGGAGTAACACAGATAGTTTGAGATTGATGACCATAAAGAACCACTTTCTGTGTTCGATTTGTGACATAGGATTTGAACCATCTCCAAAGGTTACCCCTTATCCCATTGAAGGCAATTTTTTCTAAAAGAATCCTATGATCAACCCTGTCGAAAGCTTTTCGAAAGTCTGTATAAATACTATCAACTTGTTTGTTATTATCAATAGCTTCAAATATATACGATGTGTAAATAAGTAAGTTGCTAGTTGTAGAGCGCCGTTTGACAAATCCATGTTGTTGGGATAAAATATAGTTATGCATACTGGGATAAATATGATTATGAACAAGTCTTTCGAAGAGTTTCGACAGGGCAGACAATATAGATATTGGCCGATAATTTTCGATTTCCTTTTTTGAGCCACCCTTATGAACCGGTACTATATTGGCAGTCTTCCAAATAACTGGCATAACACCCTCCGTAAGACACCTATTGTACAGAATAAATAATGGTCTATAAATAGATTTAGAACAATTCCTATGAAAAAGAGGAGGAATATTATCCGCACCTGACCCTTTAGGTATGTCCAGAGATCGTAATTCATTCATTATAGAATAACTAGATATTGTGATATGATGTAAATTTAAATCTGAAAAAGCACTGCTAGAATTGCTTAAATCGAAGTCATCCGTAACATCAGACGGTTCAAAAACAGACTCAAAAAAATAAGAAAATAGATCACAAACCCCGTCCTGGTTACTGGCAATTTTATCTTTATAAAATAAAGTTAGAGGGATGTCCGATTTCCCACGTTGGTTAGAAATGTAAGACCAAAAATATTTCATATTCTTTTTAATACTATTTTCTACTAGTTTTATGTAGTTTTTATAACTGATGTACCAGTTTTCCACACACATTAAAACCTGAACTGTTTCGAACTGTGCGGGCTAAAAGGAGTTTTCTTCCGCGGACGCTCGGACTGTGGAATGAGCTTCCCGCTGTGGTTTTCCCAATGGAGTACAGCATGGGGTTCTTCAAAAAGGGTGTGAAGAGGTTTCTACAGGGTCGGCAACGCGCGAGTGAGACCCCCGGTGTTGCAAGCGTCCATAGGCTACGGTAACTGCTTACCATCAGGCGGGCCGTATGCTTGTTTGCCACCTCAGTGGTATAAAAAAAACAGCTTAACACAACAATGAGTACCGGTGCATGAAATTTTACTATATCCGACAGCATCACCCCCTTCCATTATTCTCTTTGATTCATCTGTTTATCACATGTCCGCCTTGAACGACACATCCATCTTATGATATGCATTATGAGGAAATTTTATTTTCTTGACATGTTTCTATAGAAACAATAACATTGAGGGATGTGTTCGTCGAGGTAAATTGAGTTAGTTATACCAAGAACGTTGGAGCTATCATCTTAGAGGCAGATTGTGGTTTGGGACTAACCACTCTAGATTCCGCAAGTATTTACTAGTATTTCTTCATATTGTTAACTTCAACTAGCTGTGTACTTGTAATCAGACTTCCAAAGGCCAAAGTATTTATGTTTTTAAAAACGAATTTGGTTAAAAAAAATGCTCTGAGTTACCATAATACATAAATTCAATCCAATAGGTCAAATACAATAACGCTTTTAGGGTGCTTTTGCGGTTTCCCCGCTTCTGCAGTGATTCAGCTATGTTTGCTGAGTTAGTTATACCAAGAACGTTGGAGCTATATCATCTTAGAGGCAGATTGTGGTTTGGGACTAACCACTCTAGATTCCGCAAGTATTTACTAGTATTTCTTCATATTGTTAACTTCAACTAGCTGTGTACTTGTAATCAGACTTCCAAAGGCCAAAGTATTTATGTTTTTAAAAACGAATTTGGTTAAAAAAAATGCACTGAGTTACCATAATACATAAATTCAATCCAATAGGTTAAATACAATAACGCTTTTAGGGTGCTTTTGCGGTAAAAAAATTACATCGCTGCTGCAGAGAGTACGGAGGAGCGGCAACAGTCTCCTCAAAGCTGAGAGATCTGAAGGCACCTATCTCAATCATTGGCTGGAGCATACTAAATCTTAATTTGTTATTTTATACTAACCCTTAGATATAAGCACTTGTACTAACAAAAAGTGGATTCAGTTGTCCGAATAAATATATTTTACTATTATTATTATAAAACTATCCAACGGGTTTCGCAATCCATTTAGATTAGCTTTAAACCACATATTATGTGAAATGAATCGATGTGCATTTGCTGTGCAGCTGTGCAATTGTTGATCTCTGTGCGGAAGCTAAGCAATCAGCAAACTACACAACTTGAACGCTCTATTTAAGTGAAGATCGAAATTGTTTCACTAATAGCTTTGCTAAGCGATGTGATGGTGCATTGCAGACTAAGATCTTGATAAGAATTCAAGAACTGAAAGTGTCAATTAATACGCTTGTATACCTAAATAATTACAATGAATTTAGTTCGCGAAAGCTTAAAAAGTACTATGACAGTTTTCTTCATGCCTAAGTATATTGTAAATGAATTAATTTTTCTATTTTATTCTAACCCTGAATCACAAATATGAGCTACAAAGGCAATCCATAACAATCAAGCACGATTGACAGCATGTATATAGTTACACGTCCTCGATACACAAGTGTTCAGAAGCCCAAGTGGGTCGAAACCGCTTCGTCACGGTGCCGAGTGGCTGGGGCGTGCTCAAGCTGTCTTCAACCTATAACTGATGTTTGACACGATCTGTGCTGGCACGTGATTTGTTGCACGAGCCCGATTACTTCAAAAAGCTGGGGTTTTTAGCAGTTTTAAAGTGGACGTCTGTCTTTTCAGCTGTTATTTTCTAAATCACGCCAATCGTAAAACAAAAACAATAGATTACTAGCTATCCCCCACTGTAACACCCGCGTTGCCGGGATAAAAAGTAGTATGTCCTTCTCCATACCATAAGCAATCAGCGTGCCAAATTTCATGATGATCGGTTGAGTAGTAAAGGCGTGAAAGCGTAACAAATTAAACAAACAAACTCATATTTGCATTTATAATATTAATATTTAGAATTAGTAAGGATTAAAATTAACTACCATTGCTTTATTTAATAATACCTAAGTACCTGATATTAAAATGTACATGGTTATTTTTAATCTGTCAGACAAAAATACGATGATGAAAAATATTTTTTCTGGACCTATTTTTCTTTAAGTGCTTCGTAAACAAACGTTCGTATAAAAAAACACTTAGTAGGTACAGTCTTTTACAGATTGATTAAATGCAAAGAAAAAGTGTTAAGTAAGTTTAATGTCGCTTAAGTTTAAACCCCACTGAATTAGAAATAATTGCAATGGCGTATTGCAGTTATTTCTAAAGGACTCGTAGCAAATTCATCAACAAAACAACTCGACCAATACTGAAGGTTTCACATCACATATGAGTTGAAACTGAAACAATGCTTTGTCTGATTTGTCGGTATAATTGGCGTTCAATTTCAATACACCAACTAGTTAAATCACAAAACACCCAACGGAAACCAATCCAATACCTATCATCATATCGTATTACTTGTTCGTTATAGCAATAAGCATTTGCCAGACGCAGGAATACCTTATCTGATATTTATCTGGTCTGTTCGAAGAGTTAGCGGAAATTTCAATTTTCTAGGGACTTTTGTAAGAAGTTGATTAGTCATTGGTATATGGAAAATTGAGATGAAAAAACGAAATTATACTAAATCTGTCTTTACATGAGATGGTTTTAAGATCCCGGCTCTTTTTGTTATAATGGCGTTAGAAAGTGAGGGATATATTTAAAACCTGAGTTTAGTTAGACTGGCTTTAAATCATCCTACGTAATAAGTTTAAATTGTCTCTATTTTATGGGACGCTTTCTTCCTAAAATGAGATGGGATTCATACCAACCAACTCAACGAATACCAACAAAAATACCAAGTCTACGAATTTAACCAACTTTAACATGTATAATTTTGAAAAGGATTTCGTAAAAAAATATTTTACGTGTTACCCACAAAACATGAATGAAGTTAGAATATTCAACCCACATTGTTGAAGTCAGTCGAAAATGTTTCGCTTTAAGGAACACGTGTTGAATTTCCCATAACCGTGTTTTTCTACGGTAAAATGAAAACAAGTTTTTTAATTTTTTTCGTTGTAGAGGAGTTGTTTATTGAGTTAGAACACATCATATTTTGTTGTAAAAGGAACTAATTTCATATTTAGTTCTGAAAAACTGTACTTACTATTGAGGTGACCGCGGTTTCATCCGCGTTCCCGGGATAAGAAATAGCTCATAAAATTCGGGGATAATTTAGCCTATCTATGAAATAATTTTTCGAATCCGAATGGAATAAATAAATAAAAAGAAATAAAAAACCCATACACATTATTATATTAGTATATATTAACTAGTTACGCCCCGCGGTTTCATCCGCGTACCCGAGGGATATCCTACCCAAACCTACCCTACCCTTTAGTTTTCTTAAATTTTCTACGCAACTTTCTTAATTTTTTTCCTTAAAAACCTTCTTCAGCGTATTAGTAAAGTCGTTCTCAAGCTATGGCGTAACTAAGGGAAATAGGGATTCATTATTATAGGTATATGGAGATTGGGTTGGCAAAAATAATAAAAAAAACCCTATTAAGTTAGCAAACCGTGGGAAAGCTGCAGACCATATTTTAAGGAACTGGGAATATTGCCAGTCCCATGTGTTTATATACAGGAATGCCTCATTTTTGCAAAAAAGCATTCCAACCGGTTTAAAACGGTTTCATTAAAAAGAAATCTCCGTAGGACTAAAAATAAAATAGTGCTGCCAACACCGACATGCACTCTTGTGAGAAATAGTTCATATTATATGATAGGACATATTTTTAATAAACTTCCGGAACACGTTAGAAGCCTATGCTACGATAAATTCAAGCATAAAATAAAAAATATCTTAGAAGAAAGAAATTACTATGACATACGAGATTATTTTGATAATAATTTAATTAATTGCTGAATCTGTCCACCCTTTTTTAAGAACCCCATGTATAATTTTTTTTTTTAAACTCTCTTACTTATATGACGGATGAGAGTTTTTTATTAAATTTATTTACTTATTAAATATCGATTCAGTCTATTTTGTAGTTTTGCCGCCGCGCCGGGGCACGCAAGTGTTGTCAGTGCGATTAGAATGTAAATATTATGTAAGCTTGTTTTGAAAAGAGTAATTGCTGGTTTATTACCGGCTCTTTTCAACAAATGCAACCTTCCGAATATTAGAGTCAGATTTTTCATGATTGTCTGCGAAGGTCTATTTGAATAAATGATTTTGAATCTGAATTACATAATACCTTTGTTGCAAACTAGAGGCAAAAATAAAAACATCGGAATAAAAGATCCCAACTTCGTTAATCATGATTATCTCTATTATTATCTAACTGTGTCATCTCCAGAAAATGTTTGTTACAAAGTGGTAACCCTATATTTTTCTTTAACACCAAGCTTAATTAAACCTCTACTAGAACGAAAAAGCAACTGTCGCTTTGAGTAAACCACATTTTGTTCTCAAATTGAGCTCCGCGCTCCGCATCCAAACTCAATTTAATTTCGAAAATAAACTCAAACTCTACGTCATTAAATTATTTCTTGCTTGACAAATTTTGTGGAGGAGCATGTAAAGTGACCAAATGTATGCCAAAATAATTCATTTTTCTTTACAATTTCTTGATGGAATTGATCGCTACCAATTTTTAATATTCATGTGAGGCATGTATGTTATATATAAAGAAGAAGTTATATATTCACCTTGATCATTATCTATATACTAATATAATCTATAATAATATAACTATACTAATATAATGAAGGGGAAGATAGGTTTTATTTAGTTTTAATGTTTGTTTAAAGGGGCTAATCTCTGGAAATAACAGTCAGATTTGAAAAATTCTCTGACTAATAGGAAGCTACATTATCCCCGGGAGTTATAGGATACTTTTTGTCCAAACCACGTGGGACATCCCCGTATTTTGACCCGCGTTCCTACCCTTGGTATAAATAAGAATTGTTTATCAAAGATAATCAGAGTTAAACGTAATTATGAATATTTAAAGCCATTTTAAATGTTTTGTTGATGTATGTAGGACCGTACAAAAACCTTAACAAATGAAAAAATATTCGATCGACTTGAAATAACATTTTTTCGTTTAACTTCCAACAAAAGTAATATTCGTTGCCGTCTCCACAATTTTCCTTTAATTCCCTATTTTGTTTGATCCGGTCCCAAGTAATGGGAATATATTTTAATGGAAAAAATATCTTTACGACCGTCCTCTCCTGCGAGTTATTAAGATAATCCTTTAATAAACCTTGTAGGATATGGGTATTATTTTACTTCTTGTATGGTATCATTAACAAATAATACAGGTTATAAAATGTTAGCACATTGCCACACGTATCTTGACAGAGTAGGAAACACGATCTAAGTATCATGCGATGAGATGAGATGATGTTGTTATTTTTGCTGTGCCCGACAGGGTCCACAATGTTATTTAGACATAATTTACCACCTAAGGTTTAATATTAATATTGTAGAATGCAAATAAACAATATGAATATGAATCACATTGATCTAAAAATAATAAACAGTGGATAAATAGGTACCTATTTTTTTTTTTAATAATCGCATTAAAAAAACAATAGGTACCTATTTATCCACGGTTTATTATTGTAATTAATATATATATGTATATATAATATAATTGATGGCTGAACTTGCACTTTGACCAAGTGATGAAATGGCTATTAAGTATATGTGTCTTTATCCTACTATATTTTTCAAAAGTCAACCACAAGCTGAGGTAGCTCAAAAAAGAACATTCAGATATTTTATCCTTCGACCCGCTCTACGGTCACTCCGCGGGGGAAATGCCTTTTTGCATTAGACCTTTTTTATCCAACTGTCAAAAGGAAATAAAAACCGGTCAAGTGCGTGTCAGAACATGGGATAGAGTTCCGTAGTTAGTACTGTATGGTAAAAACGGTACAGCAATAAAAACTTTTTAACAGAAAATAAACCACCGAAAAAACTGAAAAGCAAAAAATAATTTTGAATATAACTTGAATTTTATAAGGTTTTGCAGTGGGGGACAAACCAATAACATAAGTTATTACGACGATACGACAATAAATGAACACACATTTTACCACTTTGGAAGTAACTCTCGCGCAAACTATTCAATTTAGAAAATGATATTAGAAACCTCAATATTCATTGTATTTTTTCTATTTTTCTGTGAAAATCTTAATGCGGTTCACATAATACATCTACTTTCGAAGTTTCAACAATATAGTTCTTATAGTTTCGGAAAATAAGTGGCTGTGACATACGTATGGACAGACAGACAGACGAATCCATTAGGGTTCCGTTTTTTTGCCATTTGGCTACGGAACCCTAAAAAGGAAAATGTTTATTTAAAATTCATCATACTCTTACTGTGAAACGTTGTTATTTTCAGTTGAATATGTCAACAATGCATTCAGAACTTATAAATGAACGTTTTACTGGCGTAATACACTCTGGGATTCAGGGATACGCCGTGCTTGTTTCCAGTTTAGATTTATTACTTTTTAAATTAAGGGCTATTTTTTGTTGAGAAAACGATTATGTTAGTAGAACTAAGCTGCCTCTAACTGTAGTGTTGAGCTGAGCGATACATTTTTGTTAGTACTAATTATATTAGTTTAAAAGTAAGTACACATAAGTAAGTAAGTGCTTACTTACTACTAATGTGTATAAATCTCCTCCAATGGAGACAACGCGCTAGATTTACCCGCGAGAGGCGCTAGTGTAGGTCTCTAGAATTTCAAATCTACTAGACTTCTTCCCTCTTATTATAAAAGAAGGTTTAATGCAAGTTTAGTAAAATCAGTCACTCGGTCACGTTTTAACATCATATAACAAAAAGAGACGGGACTATTTTAAAACCTGGGTTTGCTTGTTATAAGGGCGTTACTGTTTGCGATATTTATTGTTGTCAAATTGTAACATTCCTAATTAATTGTGGCGACATATCTGCGAATCGCTACAACCACTGTTTTAGGCGAGTTTTGTCTTTCGGAAACGTATTTCCTCCTTTTTTTTGGAACAAAATGGGACTGTGCTAAACTACGGCATAAATGCTCTGTCGCGCTAAAAAATACTTTTTCAATTAAAGCGATAGGATATGACCCTTATTGTTTTTCGTTTGTTCTATTTTCCTGAACCTTTTGTAATTGTGATATTCGGTTCCTAGCGGATGGTGGCTCAATTTTTGCTCTAAAAAAATATGTCTATTGTGCTAAATTTTTTGTAAAGAAAAATATAGTTGCCGTTTTAGTACAGGAAACTATTACGGAACCCTATGGTAAACATGGTCCTGTTTGCACTTGACCGGTTTTCTTTTTAATAACACTATCCGAAAATCATCGCTGCGCTTTAAACTAACGATTTAAAATGCAATTCTTGCTGTACACTTGTCTATCTTCTAAAAAAGTAGTCATAGTAGGAAACGCAACCGCGTTTAATACTCCAACACGGTAGTTCCGTTACCGTCCAGCATAACTTGGCCTCTAAAAATGGTCCCGAAAAGGATTTCTGTCGTTTGAAGTAATGCTTTTCGGAGATCTAAATATAATGGCCATTTTAGGCACTGTTTTATTTTGGGCCAGTCAGCCCGTGGCTAGAGAAAAGCGTCGCTTGAAGCGCTTAAAACAAAACGCTTTCAGCAAGGTACTCTGTGGCATTTGGCAGGTTCCCAGTGTCTACATAACTTTATTTATTTTTTGCAGGATGAACTGCATTTATTTATACCTACCATCAAATAATTGTATTCGTTTTATGCTAAGCTAATATTAATACATTATTATACATATATATTAATAGTGACAGCGTTCTTTTTAAATTTTATCAATGTAGATAATATTCTATAATATTAAAATACTGGAGTTGGTCAACACAATATTAACGTTATTTAATATATTATAAATCAGTCAAAGGATATTTAATTTTATAAAACACCGTAAAATTTCGTATGATTTGTATGTTTCCTTTAAAATAATAGTGTGTTCAAAGAGGATGTTGATGATTAACTGTAAAAAAGCTTTACCGATATGAAGAACCAGAACAAAAAAGTGGGGTTACCTGGCCGATGCAGAAAGAAAAGGACCAAAAGCTTTTCACACTTGATGGGTTATAATAATTTGATGGCTCAGAACAAATGCGATCCGTAAAGGCGATATTTAATCTCACACAAATATATAAATATACTAGCTGCCCGGCGCGACTTCGTTCGCGTGGTGCTACCCTACCCTACCCCACCCTACCCTACCTTACCCTACTCAACGTATACAAAAAAATCAACTGTACGTGTGTTTGTCACTGAACACCTCCTAAACGGCTGGACCGATTTTTATGAATTTTTATATATCGGTATCTAGGTTATATCATCGAATGCAGCGCCATCTGCCGGGATGATTTGTGAATTTAAACCATCCAGGGCGCCACCCAAACAAAAAACAAATTCTTTCAAATCCGTCCAGCCGTTTAGGCGGAATTCAGTGACATACACACGTACAGTAGAATTTTATATATAAAGATAATATACTTAGTAAAGCCACATGCGATGGTTGCATAATGAACGAGCGTATAATCGACGTAATGTAATCCATGATGATTCCATTAACTAATTGCATTTTGCTGTCGAGCTTGTAATTGTTCTGACTGAGGCCCGGTTCATGTTTCATTCCTCCAAGAATATCTTCCCAGAAACGAGATGAGATAGCGAAATATTAATCCTGTAATAAGATATACCTACACAGGTGTAGTATGTTAGTTTTTCAATTAAATTGAGTTGACCAACGGGCATGGCGTCCATCTGAGACGATGATTGTGGTGTCCATAGTCCTGCATCACCAGAGGAACTACAAGTGTGTCGCCAACACTATAGAGCACTTCTCACATCTTTTTATGAAGAACTTCATACCAAACAAAACACCGTGACAAAACCTTTGAGGTTCATTCCACATCCCATCGAGGAAAAATCTCTTTGTTCAATGCCACAGCCAAAGCCTGTCTGATTCGTAAACTTTTCGCACTACTATAATTTCCATGACTATAAATACTAGCTGTCCCCCGCGGTTTCTCCCGCGTTCCCGGGATAAAAAAGTAGCCTATGTCCTTCTCCATACCATAGGCTATGTGCATGCCGAATTTCATGATGATCCGTTGAGTAGTTGAGACGTGAAGGCGTAACAAATAAACTCAGTCATGATATTTTTCACCGCAAATAAGTAATTAAAGCGAGGATAAAATTTCAAAGAACTAGTAAAGTATAACATCCACTGAAAGTAATAAATTCTCAGTAAATAGCCGCAGATTGACTTCATTTAAACTAGTGAAGAGTTGTCTCGTAATCCAGACCCAGACTATCTTAATTTGCAAAGTATTTAATGTCTGGGTGCCTAGGGAGCTGTAGGTTTAAGACTTGCAATCAAAACAAAGTTGTTAAGTCGGAACACGCTAAAATAAAAACCTAATAATAAATAATAAAATTAGCCTTTTCTGTCCTTAATTTAATCAAATAAATTAAAATGCTACTAAAAAAGCACGCTTACTTAACTTGGTTTAATTGAAACCAATTGTAATTTTCAACAATTTATCTACATCGAGATTTTAAATTAGTTAACAATATCTATCAAATAGTTACAATTAAATGAAAATATGTAAAATAATTTGTCTCTCAACATAAGCTATCTTTCGCCTTTTGTCTTTCCCGTTTCTTGCTAAAGAATTGTGCATAGTTAATAAAGTGTTTGTAATTGTGCCAACATTTGACATGTTGGACTCTAGCCAGCCAGTCGCATTCATGGGTTTACAGTGCCGACATTCATAGACATTTGCTTATCATAGCTTAATATTTCTAGGACATTTATTCCAATATAAATGAGAAAAACTAATTACTTTGTTTTTTAATTTAACGTATACTATCGCGTTTTAATCCCATACAAAGGTTGATCGTTTACTAACGATGACGATTGTCGACAACCATCTTGTCTACTGACCCTGGACGTACAATAAAATATCTTAAAGATATCTACAAGTTTGTTTGCATGATAGGTACTAACAAAATTAGATACATTTTCCATATTATCATACATTTGTATGGGAGAAATGAGTACCATGAGTATTCCGCTAGAGGCGTTGTGCCAATTCCTATAGGGAAATGTCGTAAACGCAAACGTGTTAGTTGTACGTAGTATTTATATACTCTGAGGTGTAAGTAAGCTTTTACCTCAGAGTATATAAATACTGCTTTTACTAACGTCAATTCGTTAGACAGAATAAAAGTGAAGATATTAGGAAAAAAAGCCTTAGAAAATTCCATTATTCTCACAACTTTGTAAGCAATAAAGCTTTAATTTAAATAAAACAAGGGCGCATAAAGTTAACAGTTGAGGTGGTACAAAACTTTTCCTATTACGTATATTCAAATTCGTATTTTTGGTATCATTTGTATTATTTTCTTTGCCGTTCTCTGTTTTTTTACCTTAACTTATGATAATTATAAATTGGAATTTCCCTATGTATTCTCTGAATTACTTTACCGTATATAAGGAATAATAATAAGTGTGTTTAAATAGTTATGATGCAAAACACAAAGCAACTAATTTTGATGAACTAGCTGTTCCCAGCGGTTACATCTGCATTCCCCGGATCTAAAGAGATGCCATTTATCAAAAACATCTTATTGTATCCGGGGACGTGGGTGAACAAAGTGTCCTAAGTTCCTATCTGTGCTCCAAACTACCCCTTTGCCTAATTTCATCAAAATAAGTACGATAGTGAAAACTTTTGTAACATTTATCCTTTTTGCGTATATGAGTTTGTTTGTTTGTTTGTTACGCCTTCAAGCCTCAACTACTCAAAAGATCAATATGAAATTTGGCATGAAGATAGCCTATGGTATAGAGAAGGACATAGGCTACTTTTTATCCTGGGACAGCGGGTGACACCGCGGGGGACAGCTAGTATATTTATACGAGAAGTAGAGCATAGCGTTTACTCGCTCAAAGAGCATCTCGACTTGGGAAGTACCTCTACCTTACAGAATACGGCAACCAAATAACTATGTTATGCGCGTGAGTAAGGTCGCCAGAGCTCATTGGGTAAGGAGGAGGGGTCGGTATCGCGTGAGTGATGCTTTTTGCGCTACATACAAGCATCCGTATGTTTTTTACCGATTTCGTATTATAAAATAAAAAATGTAGATAGAATGTCCTTAGAGATTTCCGAACGCAAACTTTAATCAATATCAACTTTTCGACAATTTGATGCCCTAAAGTTTATGCAATATTTCATCTTTACTTTGTGTCCCGGCCACATAAAGTGAAATCACTGAACCATAACGCTCCGCGTCGCGTCATGTTCGCTACTTCGAACATATCCAATAAACTTAAAAGTTTTATCGCTACGTTAAACTATTTCACGGGGCCATGATCTTTTTATGATTTGACTAGTATATCGCTCCGTGACTCCCTGCTCCAAATTAAATAAATGGCTTTGACTTTTACTTTGAAATCCTAAGGAAAGGAAAGGAAGTGTGAAAAATTTAATATTTTTCCTCCAGCTATTTCAATTTATCTTTCAGTCAGAATTAATGGTATGGAGAAGGACATAGGTTACTTTTGATCCCGGGAACGCGGGTGGAACCAACCAGCTTGTAGCTTATATTGGTGTCCCACAAAAAATGCTGTTAGAACTGTATACATATTTCTTAGAGAAAATGTTGTTTCCCATGGCACAGTCGTTAAATTATACGCCACATTTAATCTCGCGAACGCTCTGCTTTTGGGTAAAAAATATTCAGCACTTACCCGTGACCCTTGTTTAACTTCCCTTTTGTATAAGATAAAGCTATGAATTTCTTTTGACATATTTTTTGAGCGGAACAAGCTTGGTTTAGATTAAATTGTAGGAAATATGCAAATGAATTCGTAATATAATGTCGAATGGTTCGTTACATTTTTATTACAGAAAATTGGAAATCGAAAGATTGTGAGTACTGACATGATCATGTTCAATGACAATTGAATTTGGGGACAGAAAATCATGTTACTTTTTCTGATCAAATTAAATCTTATGCATGACATTTTCAATGTTTATGGTTCGGTATTTTATAGGTATATATCCATAGTATCCATAGTATATAGCGTTAGGTCTTGTTTTGAAATGAGATTGAAACAATTTAATTTAAATCTTACATATTATGTTATAAAGTATTTTTTCCCGCTGGCTCGTGAAAGGACCGTATTTTTTAAACGCGAACCAGCATTATCTCTTCTTGAGATTTAAGTTTTACTATAAGTAAAAACAGTAATACTAGAAATAAAGATAAACTAGCTGTACATGCAACATGGCTCAGCAAAATTAGGGATTCTTTTAAGGAGTAATGTGTACGTTTCTATAACAAAGTACCCAAATCAATTCAAGAACTATCTGTGTATGTATTTAAAAGGTAGTCAAAAAAAATAATACATATTTTCATACATATGTTAACCATCGAAATTTGGGTATCCAAAAGGGGGAAAACTCACTTAAAATGAAATAGAGCCATTAAATTTTCATCCCCACTGTCAATTAGTTTGTAACTTAACCTTCACAAATTCTAAACTTAAATTAACAAATTAATATCAAAGGTCAAAGTCATCTATGAATAATAAACTTTTTATAAAACTGAACAATATATTCACGTCTAGTGCACGGTTCCGGTTTACAGTTCTAGATGACTCAAAAGATAGCCATTTATTTATATACAACTCGGGAAACACACATTTATTCATAGTTATTCTTGTTGTGAACATAAGATTCACCAGAGGTGACTATGTCTGTGAGATATCTTGGGATATTCTTTTATTTAAAAAAATATGATACAAAATTAAACCGTAGGTCATCTACTTCCTCCTCAATTTTGTTTAATACAGCAAACAAGTTTAAGAATTATTTTACTGAAGAATTTTATTTATTTATTTGGGATAAAAAACAGTCTTACATTGCTTATTACAAAAAAAATGATTTCAATTTATACATTAAGTAAATGCTAGACCAAACTACATTATCCAAGAAGAGAACTTCCAAGAAGAACTTCCAAGAAGAGGAAAAGAAAATTATGTAGTAATAAAAGATAGCTAAACTTAATACTAGTTCTCATTGTTTTAGTAATTTGTTCAAAAAAATAACACTTATCGATGCATCTATTCTTGCAGGGCTGATCTCTGCATGGCTTCAATCAAATCCTACAATAATTTGCTAGCTATGCTACGTTTAGGACCAGATGTTCCGAATGACCAAGGAAAACATGGTCACCCTATACCATGATAAAACGACGTTGTCGCGAAACGAAACACATTTCCTGTGTTTTAGAATATTTCAGTTGTCGTGTTACAAAGTTTGCCGGATATTTTTGCTGAATACCGTTACATGGCAAATTTTTAAAAGCTTCCGTAATGCGTCTTTGCTGGCATAACCTGAACCTCTTACTAGCAGCAACTAACGACCCGGAAAGAAGGGAATATTGGACAGAGGATGTTTACCTTCCTGTATACCTAGTTTGTCTTCTTTGCACACTTTTCCTTATTACGGAAGTGTTGTTTTTACAGTCTTTTTAAAAGTCCGGTTTGATCATTCATTATCATCGAGTAAAAATCCCTTTAGAGTAATAACGGCGAGCAATCCAATTCCGCAACTTGCCAGTGCTTTTGCACTGATTTTGAACTGTAAAGACAAATCAATGCATCTAAATGTTAAGTATGTGCTTGACTTAGCTAATCCGAGCGCATTTTCGATGGTAGAGAACTGGCGGAATAGATATCACACAAAATGTACGTTGTATGAAACAAAATGCGTTTTAATGTACTAAAATCACTTTATTGAAGCGTTTATCAAATATTTTGGTTAGAGCACACACCGCTAATTTTAATGGTTACAGGAAGAAGAAGGTGTTACCATACCTACAAATCTTTTATGTTTTGCTATTTGGTCCAAACAAACGTTGCATAATTGTTCGATGTTCATGTTCAAGTTATAGTTTATAGATTACTAAGCGCAAACTCTTGCAAAAATAGAGTATAGTATCCAACTCACTCATCTGTACCAACAATTTTTTTCTAATGGTGCGTCCATTCTACGCGAAGCAAGAGGCACGAGCCAAGCCTCGAACGAACAGGATTCGCTCGTTGCTCGCGATTTCAAGCGTGGACGTACTTAACGAGCCTACAACGAGCGCGATACGAATCCCTGTGTTCGTGAAAAATCTGACAATCGAGCGGAGAGCAGTCGAGCACGCTACGAATGCTCGTTTGAGGCTCGCAAGCCCGTCCACGCTACGCGAATCGTGCTCGCAGTGTGCTCGTTCGTGGCTCGGCTCGTGCTCGGTTCGCCAAGCATGGACGCACCATAAGAGTAGACACCTACTGCTATACACGTACAATCAAGAAAACTAATCAGACATATAAACTAAGAAAACCTCGGTAGTAAATCACTAGTGTGGCAAGTTTCTCTAGATTCAACAATAAATTAGGTTTGCTCTTACACCTTAGTCATTTAATATCTTCTACCAGAAAGTTATCAGAGGAATTCATTCTCCCGAAGATTAATTACGTTCCTCGAATCTGAAGGATTATCACTATTTTCATTTCTCATCACCAATAACAGGCTCATAAATTTCATATTAACAGCAGATACCATATCATATAATGGATGTTCTGTCTGACAGTCCCAAAGCTCTCGTTATGCTATGTTCGACCGTGAATTTTCTGTATTGGCGGTCATTTATTCGGATTAAAATGTTCCCAGTTCAAAAACTAGCCAATGCTCGAATAAAGCTCTTGATGCAAGCTTAATATACTGACTATAAATATTATTTTATACAAGAATAGTATTTTCATTAATAATTTTATGCATATGCTGAATTTTCACGACAGAAAATGTCACACAGTCCATGAATTTTTCACAAAATATTTATTAGTAATATAAGAGTAAGCAGTTTGCTGGGAGCCTTGCCGATGGTTGAGAGCTGTGGCAGTTTCGATGAAGTTTTCTATACAAATATAGATTGTATTTTTATATGAGTTGTAAAGATTAATTTAAATTAACAAATTATTACCCAGCAATAAAGTAACTATGACATTTTTATTTATACAAATATGCACAAATAACAATGTATATATAGAAATTTTCCTCAAGTCTGCCGCGGCAAGGTTCCCAGAAGGCTGGCAGCGATTCCTCTGTGGATAGGAACAAAGTTAATTCGTTAATAGTAATAGTGTCACGGCTTTCATTTCTTATATAGCCTATTCTTTCTTAATGTTGAAATGATGTCAGACTTTTATACTGTTTAAGAAAATATTGTACAGGATAGGTATCTTAGATATCTGTTTATTGCTTATATTGTGTAACCAAGATATCAGTTGCTTGGTTTCTAAGAACGATCGATCTATACTAGTGTAAGTCGACAACAGCTCCCTTGTGGTACGATCTTTCACTATACATTTCGAGTTTATCTCTGTGAAAATAATAATGAAGCACCTATAAAATTCAACATAGATAATAATGGAAGCATACCTTAGAGACTATTTTATTTTGATATAATACTTTTAAAACATCCAAATTCTTACTGAGTCAGCTATTTTTAGGAATGACACTATTTTGGAAACGGTTTGCCCAAGCATTGGTGATAAAGTATGTCAATATTGTTTGGCGTGTCGTATTTCAGAGCCTGTCAGCTGCCGACACGCCACGCTTATGTGGTAGGTAGGTATTAGCTTCGGGATCAATCACACTGCATGTTTGGACATGTGTGTACATCTATACTATGCTATAAACGTTAATGTATACATCATGATCATCATATCAGCCCATGGATCTCCCCCATTGATTTCCACTTCGAACGGTTCTGGGCCGCTTGCATCCAGCGGCGCCCAGCGACTCTGACCAGGTCGTCGGTCCACCTGGTTGGAGGTCGTCCCGCTTGGCGCGCACCAGTACGTGATCGCCACTCTAGAACCTTTCTTCTCCATCGGTTATCGGCTCTTCGAGCGATGTGGCCTGCCCATGCCCGTTGCCACTGTAATGTATACAGTTTTAATTACACTGAAAAAAAGGTTCTACAAAACTAGTAAGTTCACGTTTTGCCGTCGGGAAACTAACTTTAGTTACATTTAATCGTATATCTCTGTGATAATTTAGTAATGAACTAAAACTATTTTTGTTACTGGTAAGTTTTAGTTCGCAAGTCACACTGTTTAGGTTATTGGTTGTCAACTTTTGTGTGACTGTAAAACTAAGAGTTTTTTCAGTGTATATTGTTCAATTAGACGATGGTTGCTTGGTATTTATCAATGCACGAGTTTTCAACCCGCAGTTTCGCCTGAGTTCCCGAGGGATGTTATGTTTTCCCGGGATAAAAGTATACTATTTGGTATTCCTTGATATGATCTACCTGTGTGCCAAATCATCACGATTTATTGGGCCGTTATTCGAGGCGGCAGGAGGTAACAAACAAACAAATGGTGGGTTGGCATTATTACTTGCTACTGCAATGTCTATGAATTTGTGGACAAAACGTAGCTTAGTATGTGGAATAATTTCTAAGATTCTGCTAAAATACTACTAAAGTTATCAAAACTTTTATTGGGATAAGTTTACGCACAGGGAGCAATATCCGCGTTATAATGGGATCTTGCCAAATTGGTGAGTCTCTTCTTTGGGTCTCTGAGCCAACTATCTCTATCTAAGATAACATACCCTGTCTTTAACAAAGTTGGTATGAATGTATTGTTGCCAAAACTCAAGGAAATAAAGTTATAAATGTGTAGTTTGCAGAATTTTGAATGTAGTTCTTTGGAAAAAGAAGAGTCGCCAGAATTGACGTCAATGCCTTGAATGTGATGCCTTTATCTTATAAACAGAAGATGAACAGTGTTATGTTCATATTGTAGTAAAATTTTGATGACGTGACAAAATGATAGTAGAATATAAGTAATTTTAACACGAAACTAGAACGCCTTTAGTAATTTTCGATCAATACAAGCAGTGCAATAAATCTTTGAATAAATGTTGGCGAGATGTGACAAATCACACCGCAACATTTTGAGGTTCATAGTACGGTCCAATCCGTTTCTTCGCAGCCATTCCGAGGGTCCTATGATTTCCCAATGGACCGCATCTTGTATAGATAAGACGTCAAAAGTAAAATGTTACGATACCAAAACCAATAAATTATAGTTATTTAAGATTTATTACCTCTAAACATCAATAAAGTTTATTATATTGGGTACACAGATCAAGTTTTACTTAACCTATAAGAGGTTTTATATTTTTTTTCCAAAAATATTAATAGCTTTGCGTCAGTTTAACTACTATATTTTAAAAGTTATATATTAATGGATGGAGAGAGTTAAGGATATTGCTTGTCTTTTGTATTATAGGATATATCACAAACCATAAGTGTAATGATTCGATTCGTTATCGTTACCTGTCCCTTTCTATAGCTATCCAACAAAGATAAAGTTACTTTCATCTGTCACTATTCACTAAATACGGCAAAAAGACTGTCTAGTCTTCGTGGCAAATCAATTGACATTAAATGGGCATCAGTCCATTTAGTATTTGCTACTCACGAATCAAGACTCTACTTCGGTATTTTCTGTAAACCTATACGTCAGACATCAAACATCATCAAACAAAGGGGTTTTCAGTACCGAAAAGATAACTTATTATCATCAACGTACCTACAATCTACATTGATCTATCACTATAATACTCTATGTTTTAATTTCACCATCAATTGTAGAATTGAATTTAACTTTATCAAGTCTGACTCTACATTGCGTATACGTACATTGTCGAACATCACCGTCAATGTCTGGATGTACAAGGATGCGTGACGACTCTTGGCGTCCCATTACCCGCATGTCTCTCGCAGAAAATTAGATTTAGGCCTCAGATCGTAGGACTTGAAAAACTCACTGTCAATCGTTTGATTTAGAATGGTTATCCTTGGAGTTTGGTTTTATTGGAACCTGTGATTGGAACGTTATTCTAATGTTTTTATTATATAATGCATCTATTTATTAGGGTTCCGGTTTACATTGATGTAAATATTATAGTAAAAATGACGTTTGTAACAAGCACAGTTATTTTCAAATTCATCCAAACATAGTTATGCAGTCTCAAACCAAAAAATATGCGTCCTAGGAAAGTCGGAACCCTCGATGCGCGAATCAGATTCAGACTCGCAATTGGCCGGCTTTATTCTAATATATTAAAGTTTAAATAATACAGGAAAGAACTTATCTTTACGTTTATAAATGGGACTATTTCAGCCCACATAATCACTGAACATGGTGTCTACTACCAATTATAAATAGTACAAAAATGCTATAAGAATATGAGGATAAAAAATACAATGAACCTAAATGTAAAATTATTTTATACTTTTGTATACATTAAAAAATAATAATATAATAATAATAGTAAATATTTTATTTAGTGACTGCTGTTTGTCTCACAATACGATTTTAAACATTAAAGTCCCTATTGTTAATTGTAAACAAATTCAATCTTCACTACTGCTCTAAAAACATAATTCATGAATCGCCTTTGGTATTTATATTACTAACCTTTAGCACAGCCTTTAGTTATCATAAGTTTTAAGATAACAGGGGTAGATAACAATATTATCTAGCAGTCTATGCTTCTAATGTTAATTTTAATCTTACGAGCTCGACGTAAAGCAAAAACGTTATTTAGCTAAAACCAAACACCAAGGCCGACATATAAAACCTATCAAACTCCCCAGATTCGTTAAAATAAGTAAGAGAAAAAAATCCAATATCAACCTAAGCTAAGCAGCAAAATTCAAAAAGGAGATTGTCAAACATTTTTACACGCTTGTTAACGTTTTTTCCTGTTTCACCCCAGGTCGTTATTACCCATAGTGTGAATTTTACACGTCCACACAATTTGGTAAACGTTTCAAAATGCTCCCGGGGCTTTTTCTATACCGGTGCTCCTTATTTTGTAAGCGCCATACGTTCGAACAGTTCGTTTAGATAAAGCTATATTGTACCGGATCAAATTTTCAGTACCGTGTTCTCTCTGCGTTTTTTTTCTGTCTGGAGTTTGTTAGAAAATATTTTGAAACATTTTGTTTTAAAGTTTCTTGAATTTGTGATAATATACAGCAATTTATTGATGTTCAAAAGTTCTAGAAATGTGATACATACCTGGTTACTGATTTTACTTTAAAATACGGAGAAGATAGATTTTTTCCTAGTAGTAAATGTATTTCCATACCACTAAAGTTTATTTTTTATTTCATGCAACTAAGTTATCAAACAAGCATACGGCCCGCCTGATGGTAAGCAGCTACCGAAACCTATGGATAGCTTACAACACTGTGTATCACGTTGCCGACCCTGCAGAAATATCTTCACACCCTTGTTGAAGAACCCCATGCTGTACTCTATTGGGAAAACCACGGCGGTAATATAATATTATTAATTAATATAATTAATAGTTGCTCAATAATGTGAGGTTCATAATAAAGTTAACAGTAGTAAACACTTTGCAGAAGAACAATACAAACAATATAAAGAAATAAGACGAATAAGAAGAGGAAAAATAAATTGTCGTTCAAGGAAGATGTGGCAATAGATAGTCCATAACGCTTCGAAAGCCGACAAACCAATGGGGTTAAAAGGCTAAAAGGGGGTTACTTTTCGAAGGGTTACCAAATTTTCAGGGGTTATTATGGCCATCACTATGAACAGTTTTATTATGAGACCAATTCTGAAATAAATTTTGATCATGGAACGTTGAAAAGTATGTGATGATTGTTTTTTTTCACGATGTAACAGTTGGTAGTGTATTAAAAGTAGTTCATAATGAGGAGTACAATATACCCTCAGAAAAAAAAACGAGCAGAACTTTCTTTCACCACTTTTTGCCAGCATAACAGTTTGCGAAATATTTATATTAAGGGATCATACCTGGTTAAAAAAAAAACTAATTAGTACGTCAGTTAGATTATCAAAAAATATTGGACACGTATTTTTTGCTTTACCAAATAATAAAATAAAAAAACCGGCCAAGTGCGAGTCAGACACGCGCACCGAGGGTTCCGTACAATACAAACCTGTAGGTATATAAGTAAATGGTAGTATAGACCTGAGTATTTGATATGAATTTCAATTTATGACGTATTAAAAAAAAACTACTTACTAGATCTCGTTCAAACCAATTTTCGTTGGTAGTTTGCATCGTAATGTACATTATATATTTTTTTATAGATTTATTATATATATATTATTTATATTTCTCTTATTTTGGAAGTTAGAGGGGGGGGACGCACATTTTACCACTTTGGAAGTGTGTCTCGCGCAAACTATTCAGTTTAGACAAAAATTATATTAGAAACCTCGATATCATTTTTGAAGACCTATCCATAGATACTCCACACTTAAGGGTTTTGTTAAAAAAAAAATGAGTTTCAGTTCTATGTATGGGGGGGAACCCCCAAAATTTATTGTTTTTTTTTTCTATTTTTATGTGAAAATCTTAATGCGGTTCACAGAATATATCTACTTACCAAGTTTCAACATTATAGTTCTTATAGTTTCGGAAAAAAATGGCTGTGACATACGGACGGACAGACAGACAGACAGACATGACGAATCTATAAGGGTTCCGTTTTTTTGCCATTTGGCTACGGAACCCTAAAAAATACAAAGATAAAACGCGTCAAAGTTTGGGTCTGGGGGCTCGCGACGTCACTTTAGAGTAAAAACTGTACCATAACGTAAAGTCACGCCGAACTTCAACAAACGATATCTTCGTATTCATCATCATCATCAGCCTATAATGTCCCACTGCTCAGCACAGCCCTCCTTTCACAAATTAGGGTGAAGGGGACTGGGCGATACTCTAGCACGCGTGCCCACTGCGGATTGGTGGAGGTAGGATACTGGTCAACCTACTGTTGGTATTTCTCATGCCGCCTAGGAGGCATCCAACTAGCTTAACGACTATCACAATTAAGTGATAACCGGGACCAACGGCTTTACGTGCCTTCCGAAGCACGTAAACGCTCGATTTGAAATGCCACTAGGCGGTCACCCATCCAGATACTGACCACGATAGACGTAGCTTAACTTTGCCGATCGATTAAGAACGACTAATCATGCTACACCACGAGCGCTTCATCTTCGTATTATTTTGTTTAATTGACAAATGAAAAAATATGTTTTTGATCATCTAAATGATGGAATAAATAGTATTTTTCAGTCATCTAGTCAAAAGAATAAGTCACAATGACTGTTGCATACAAACACCATACAAAATTCCGAATGATGTGGATGCTTTAGGTTTTTGTCTATCTACGTACACTGATAACTGGAGGCTCTGTCGTTTCAAGATATGGTTATATTTACGCTCCCATTTTCTGGAATTCTATTGTATTTTAGTTCCACGTGGCGTATGAAGCAAAGGGTGTCTCAAATGGTTCATTTAGGAACTAAATCACTCGTTTATAATAGAATCACTAAAAATCGAAGCCAAATTCATAATACTCATAAAAACAAAACATAATACTCATAGTCCTTACGCGGTAGAGCATAATAAGTGTTGTTGGGAGATATAATAATATAATTGCACAATTTTTATTTTTTCCCCCTTTCATGTGGTTCGTTCAATATTGTACACTACTACCCAACTAATATGGCTTACCGATGTACCTGAGCAGAAGACACATTTTCAAAGCGCGGGAAATGCTATTGGTCGGCAGTTGCCGCCTTGGCTGCGGAGGGGCGTGACTTGCGAGTGAGATGGAACTAACAGCTGCAGTGTATTATGAACCTTATAGTAGTGATTTAAGGTTGATTGTAAATTTTAAGCATACTTTCGTTAATCTTCGGGCCATACTTTCTTTTCTGTGCGAACGAAGATTCACGACGCGCCTTATCAGTTGGGTACTACTGTACTACATAGATAGTAAATAAAAACCTTCCCAATATTCATTAAAAAACTAATTTACTAGGCTCTGTAGTACATCAACATAGTAATATAGTATAAGCGCGCATACAAAGAGGCAATATCGGTACAAATTACGTTATCTTCATGAAATATTCATCACGTGCAGCCGGGCCACCGATATTTATCTGAAAATTAAACTAAACTTTGTAAACATTATTACTTTTCTTTTATCATAACATACCTGAAAGGACGTTGGTGAAAATTTATTTATCGTAAAGAAATCAGTGTCAAAATATTCATCAAAGAGTTAGGTACCTATATAGAGTCAACTTTTGAAGTATTGTCTCAAAGTCAATATTAAAAATATCTATCAAATCATATCGACACTGTCGTAGAACATTGTTAGATATTATCATACAGCGAAATCCTGCAGTGCAATTATGTTATTTTAACCGTGTGAACGAATGACGTCATTCGTTACGCGGTTTGCTGTCAAAATTTTTTAGGGATGTTTGTTGTTGACCATGCCGTAAATAAACTCACAGCAGAACTTATAAGCGATCACTTGAAATTTATAGTTATAGATTTTTCATATGACTACTTATTTGTACTACTCTAGATTGACCTAATTCGAGACTGTGAATTCATACAGAATTTTATATCTCTGAGAAAGATTATTCAAAACCAACTGTCACTACTAGGAAAAGATAATATGAATGGATGAATAGTCGAATTGATAAATGATGATAGCAGTTTCAAGGAATAGTAAAGAATATTTCTTTCTCTGCACTATTCATATTTCAAAAGCTTTTGAAAAGTTACTACTGTGTTTGAATAAAATATTAAATACAAAAAATAAAGAAGAAATTTGTCAAAGTGAGCTTAGTAAAGAGATAAATGAAAAAGCAAAAATCGACGGTAAGTCTCAAGGGGAAAACCGTTGAAGTAAATGTCTTACAGCGGCAATTCAACGCATTTCATTATCATGTCATGTTTAAGCATCTCGGTTTGTTTATAAAGTCGTATTGTATTTTTATAAGAAATACGTATTATTTTAATAGATTATACCTTTATATTTATTCTTCGGTTCAAAAACATGTTCTTAATATGTAAATAAATGGAACTCTCCTCCGGGGTCTGTGTTTACAAACACTTTTAACCTAGATGTCTTCAAGGCCAGTGTTAATAGGCATTTTCTGTGTAAGCGTGCTACATCCTCGACCTCATCATAACTCCTCCTAGGGGCCAGTCGGACGCCAAACGCAAGCTCATCATACATAAAAAAATGTACTGATGAGGTCAAATAATATTAATTTTGAGTCTGATACTTCAAAATATTTTTAAAACAAAACAAGTATCTGCCCACCAATGTTTTCGTACTGTGCATTTTCTGTGTGTGGTAGGAGCTTCCTACCATGGACGCTCAGGCTGTATAGAATGAGCTCCCCGTCCGTGGTTTTCCCAAGAGACTACAGCATGGGGTTATTTAAAATGGTGCGAAGAGATTTTTGATACCCCTGGTTTTGCAAAGCGTCCATTGGCTATGGTGGTTGCTTACTATCAGGTAGCGATGGGCGATTTTTCTAAAAAAAGTAATCGAAAGAATCGACAATTGTAAAACTGTATATTCGATTGTCGATTCATTCGTTCTAACGAATAAACAATCGAATAAAAATCGACCTTTCGAATGAAAATTGACGCACGCAACGCAGGATGCAATAGTATGCACAATCGACAGGTGAGCGCGGGGGCGAATAGATTCATTCTTTAATTGGGCGGATGGACAGCACGCGCGGTACCGCACGAAGCGTATTATGAACAATCGAAAGAAGCCGATAGTTATTCGAATGATTCGAATAAATTGGACAATCGAATAATTCGATTGTTTTTAGTAACAATTGCCCATCGCTACGATCAGGTGGGTGTGTGCTTGTTTTCTACCTTAGTAGTGTAAAAAAAAGTCATCGAACTTCGTAGCTAGTACAAACATACAGTCAGTAAATAACAGTCTGTCTGCAAAGGTTAGCTGAACCGATAAATCTGTTGACTCCAATTTATAGTACCGTACAATATTGGAATCTTTCCTGCAGTTAACGAAAGCGATCAACATGAGGTTTAAACTTTTTATTATCTTGAACTTTTTATAAGATTAATAGAATAATATGACATTCATTAGAATTTTACTTAGCTCACAATGTCACAAGGTTGAGAGGGTAAATTACTTAACATTTCTTTTTTAAATAATTAGTCTATATTCTTTGACATTGGACTCGTCATCTACAAGCCCAAAGGCCTCCGCAAAGTTTATGTTTTTGACGGTTATACTGTATTTTTTTTAACAGTTCAATATTTTTGTTGTCACTCATCTGTATAGGATCATAATAGTATATATACTCAAAATAATGATGAATATCTTCCTTAACTCCATTCCCTAAAAACTACTCCCTACCTACGTCCTACTGTACCTACGTTGCACATGGCACAGCCACGCGAGTTTTGTGTATCGTAAAAGCTCCAGGAAAGGTGTTTTCGAACCAGCAGGATGTAAAGTTAAGTGTGTTTGAGGATTTGTGGGGTAACAGTTGAATAAAATATATAAAGAGTCGTTCAATACGGTAACAATTCGGTTTTCTACGACAGTTTAGTTTAAGATTCAATTCAGACGCTAGTAAAAAAATTGAATGCGATAGGAACTTATTAAGTACCCCCATTTTTTTTTCGTCTCTCTCTTAACATTGTTTCTTTTATTCCCTTGGTACACCAAGGGAATAAAAAAAAGAAAGGGAGCGAAGGGTATGATGAGATCTAACCGTTCTTATTCATTAATTCAAATAGTTTATGAAGGTGTTTTCTATCTTATACTTGTACTGTCTATTATTCTAATAAAAATAATACAAGTAGTTCATAAACATTTAATTAGAACTAATTTGAAATATAAAAACCTACTATTCATGACCTTACATCCTACGTCTAACCTTTCATTACAAACCTATACAGAAAATAAATATCCAAAGGTTTCCTGTAACAAATCTAATTTCGTTGTAACAAATCGTTTGTGAGATAATCTCGTTCTCAGACAAAAGTGGAGCGCCCAAGCCATATAAAGCGATAGATAAATATTTTGCAAACAGAGGAATTCCGTAAACGATGGTTATTTTATCGACTTATTTGGTTAATTTGCACCTTAATAATCCCTCTAGAATTATTGCACTTCTATCGCTTTATAATAATACTAGCTCCGCCTCGCTATTTTACCCGCGATTTTACTCCCTTTTCCCTCCCTTTTTTAATACTGTTGGGAATTTCCAAAGATCTTCTCAAGTGCATTCTATGTTTTATAAATTAAAAGAAAAAAACTTTTTTTAAAACATGCTTTTATACAAATGAGCTAAAAAGAATAAACTGTACGAGAATAAACTTTTCCTTTAATACTTTTACTACCGGTTTTATTATACTTAAATAATGCTGGATCCGGTTATTGGATCCGGGAAACTTATGCCAGATCCGGTAGATGCTTAATGATGCCTGATCCGACGGATTACCTGATCCGGCTTTTCAGTGGAAGATTTGCAACCTTAGTTAGCCACAGAATTAAGATCGTTTTATTTATAGCGTGTTCTCCTCACTGTTTCACCTTCATTCTTGAGATAGCCTATTTCCTTAATACTAGGTACCTATACGAAACATGCTCAGCGCTTTTGCGTGAAACGAACAGATATTCTTTCGTATTTATATTTTTATACAGTATCTGAACCATGTGCGAGTCCGACGAGTAATTGGCCGGTTTTATAATAATTTTGAAGTGTCAGACGAAAATCATCGCACAGTATCATATCATACAACATATTATCGTCATTAGACATTTCATTTGCAATTATAAATAGGCGACTGATATTCAGCTCTTGTGCACATACGGAGAGAACGCATATGTGTGTGGGATTGGCAATTAGGGTACGCTAAGTGCATCTTGTACACCGAATTGAATTATATATTTAGTTACGGACCCTTAGAGGATTATAATTATTAAACGAGAATATTATAAATGAGAAGGTAAGTTTGTTACGCCTTCACGCCTGAACTACTCAACGGATCATCATGAAATTTTGCATGCAGATAGCCTATGGTATAGAGAAGGAAATAGGCTACTTTTTATCCCGGGAACGCGGGTGAAACCGCGGGGGACAGTTAGTAGTTGATAGTTTAAGTTAAATACCCTATAAAACTGTCGATTTAGACATATTTAATATGAGCATCCCAATATTGAGGCGTCGGCTTAGTGGACAATTCTTTTCTTCAGTTTAATTAAAATAGCAAGACTTTTATTGTTGATAACAATGTTTAAGGGTTTGACGTTATTCTGTGTATTTTTTTTTTTTTTTTGTTATAAGTACTGCTTTTGAGAATATGTTATAATATAAATAACAATTATTAATATTATAACATATCTTAACGTACCTTTTTCTTCTTTAAAAAAAGTTGTCATTAAGTTGTGTTATTATATGTTCATTTTTTATGCTAGTAACGATTTGTTAAATTATATGATGTGTTTATCAGTGAGGACCTATAAATGGCTCCCACATTTTTTATACTAATATATGTACACAATGTTGTAAGCTGTTGGTCCTCCAACTAAAAATAAATAAATAAATAAATTATTGTAGGTTTTAAGGCACTTTAAATTCTATAAAATATTGTATACCTAGTATGATTTATTAGTAAACAAAAATTATGCAAGAATTTATTTTAAAAATTATAAAACCTGAAACAAATGATAAGAAAGAAAAGAGAGATTTTAAGAAAGGTAAGGCGTAGCGTTTTTTCGCTCAAAGAGCAGTCCGACTGGGATAGTACTCCACCTTACAGAATACAATACCGCAACAAAATAATTTTATGTTGTGTGCCTGTGAATGAGTAAGGTTGTCAGAGTGCATTGGGCAGGGGGTCGGTAATGCGTGAGTGATGCCTGTCTTGCAAGCGTCCTTATGGCTACGGTAACCGCTTACCATCAGGCTGGCCGTATGCTTGTTTAACATCTTGGTCGTACAAAAACTTATCAATATTGAATATTTCTGTACCAATAAATTATAGTGTATTTTCTGTTTTACTGATCCAGTAGCTACCTTGCTCTTAAAAAATAAAAATGTGGTCAAATAAACAAGGATAATGGAAATTAAAGTAAAATAAGCCTTTAGTAATATTAATAAATCTGCTTTCTAATGTAATGAGTTACTAGGTACACACACGCTAAGTTAGAAGCGTTCGATGTTAAAGTAGACTGCTTAGATAAATTACCGCTTTGTTGAATATAAGGATGGCGCAAGTATCGATAATGCCTGCATTAAAAAAATCTAAAAAAAAAAAAACAACATTCAAAATCATTTATTCAAATACACCTTCGCAGGCGGCCCCGATTCTGTTGTTTACAACTAAACTAATTTTAATCTCACGATGTCTCTTTCTAACAAAGAACATAAGAAAAGGATGTAAGAAATTTAGTCCTGTCAAATTAGTCCAATGCTTGTTTTCAATATAAATTTAGTCGCCATCTATCGCTGTTACGCCCAAGTTACGCCTAAATACACGCAAAATATGTCGCAAAGATTAATTTGACAGCTTTAAATATGTTCTATCTTTTTTCAATAATGCTCGTAAGAAAGAGATGAGATGTGACTAAAATTAGTTTAGTGCGATTTACAACAGAATCGGCACCACTTCTGACTTCAAGTCTGACTAATACTCTAATACTGGTTTGAAAGGTTGCATTTGCTGAGACGAGCAGGCAATAAACTCAGTAATTACTCTTTTCAAACAAGCTTAGATTTATTACATAATATTTTACATTCTAATCGCACTGACAACAATTGCGTGCCCACAGTGCGGCGGCAAAACTACAAAGAAGACTGAATCAATATTTAATAAGAAGACCAGCCCAACAAGCAGCACCTGTTCACAAGTATGATGCATGTGGCAGTCATCGCCCTCCTCGCCATATAGGAGGGAAGTGGGCCACCCGTCACACGACACCACGCAAGCAAAGTGGTAATTATGAAATAATAAAACAATTCTTGGACTGAATTAGTTTCAGTTGTCATTATTGAAAAAGTGGTATTTTAGTTAAGAAATCAGCATAATTAGTGCAGTTGTACGATGTATAAATTAATATTAGGAGAGGTAGAGCGTAGTGTTTATTCGCTCAAAGTGAGCTCAGCTGCGCCTGATTTAGGTCTCATTTGGGAGGGGAGAAGGGTCTGTAACGCTTGAGTGATGCCCCATGTGTTGCAAGCGTCCATATGGCTACGGTAACCGCTTACCATCAGACGGGCTCTACGCTTCTTAGTAGGTATATATAAAAAAACTCGAAGTACGAACAGTGTTAATTTGTCTATCGTTAGTTGTAGCTTGCTTCACCCATGTTGCTGCCCTACCGTTCAAGTCCTTTGCTGGACATTATTTCTGCTCCAATTTAGTAATCTTAATTACATACAGGAATTAACCATGGTTCTGTAATTAAATCTGCAGCACCTCATTTGCTTGTTCGTCTTGTACAGGGGATTGTTATTTTTATCACGTATCTTGTATTTTTCAGTGCAATTATGTTGTTCCTGTTGTCTTTAAATAGGGCTTTCACTGCAACCCTCTGCCATACATTTATTATTATAATTTGTTGCCAATTTGTTTGTTAAAGTAAAAATACATTTTTTTTTTCTTTTGATAAATAAGTTGATTTAAATATCCGAACAGAATTCAATTTTTTGCCGAAATTTTAGATTTATTTAAATAAATGGAAATACATTTTCATACCTATTGCAGTGTATATTAAAAATTACGCTCCCTATATATATAGCTAGGATATATTTGCTTCATGTTAATATATACAGCTTAATTATTGCAATTTGAAGTTATATGCTAATGTTACGATACTATTGCCTAATAGCTTTTAGTCCTAATATGGTATTAGGTATTAGCAAGTACATATAGGTAAATAATAACTCATTTATATTATTTTAAAGATACTTTTGAATATTCAACTACTGACTATTCAACAAGTTAAGAGAGAACTTTGTAGCTCTTTAGTGTGAGATTTGGACTAAAAGTTTATACAGCAAAAAAAATATTTATTCGAACTTAAAAGTTTAATGAATTACTGTCCAATTTATCAATTTTATTAAATATTTGAGTGGAAGTTAAATGTGCCTCATTTTTTTTGTCGGATTCAGACTTGAAAACTTTATACTGTACTTTTTTCAAGTTTATTTGTTTAATTATGTCATTATTACTCATTGCTACATACTTTTTTGCATAAAAACATAAAACATTTTTATTTACAAAGGAATACCCTGAGAAATAGTTCACTCAATGTTTCTAAGGGTACATTTTCTGTTGCCGAGTAAAAAATATTCTTCTCCAGTGATTGCTATACCTGGCAAAGTTTTTTATTAAATGAAAATCCGAGGAGTGTTTGACAATCAGCGTTGCACAGACGTGATATGCATACCCGTAGCTTACTGTAGCTGCATCCTTTGTACGTAGAGTAGGTTACTATTTTATATATTAAAATCACCATCGTTAATCATCATCATCATCAGCCTATAATGTCCCACTGCTGAGCACAGGCCTCCTTTCACAAATGAGGGTGAAAGGGAATGCAGATACTCCACCACGCGTGCCCACTGCGGATTGGTGGAGGTAGGCTAGTGGTCAACCTACTGTTGGAATTTTTCAAGCCGCCTCTAGGAGGCATCCAACCAGCTTAGCGAATATCACACTTTAAATTTATAAAAACAGAATTTGATAAGGCTTTTAAACCCAGAACCTTTAGTGAAAATTATAAAATTAAGTTTAACGACTGGGCAACATCGGGTATTTACATAAGTAGAGCTAAGTTGTATGAGCTGTATGGCATGAAAAAATTTGTTAGGACTTCGAAATAAAAGTATGCGTGTGGTCTAACTCTGTTTATTGATGAAAACGTATTGAGATTTACAAGACTTACATTTATGAGGAGCGCAAAAACAACCCGGCACATCGGCCATGAGAACGGAAAGAGAGAAGCTAGACAACAAGTGTTGCCACACCTTAAAACATTTTCAACCGTTCATTGCTACAGATAAAATACTTTATTAATGATATTCTCATCATACATAATACCCCCCCTTAATAAAATATTTTATACCCTACTACAACATTTACAATCCCATTGATAACTCTTATACAACACTACATATTGTATGTACCTATCACATAACTGAAAACTACAACTAGCAACATAAGTTTAAACAATGACAATCAAAGAATACTAATTAAACAATTTATCCCTTAACTTCTTAAATTGAATCCCACCCAATGGCTTTGTAAACAAATCACCAAGTTGATCACTAGTACAAAGATAAACTAACTTAATAACTCCAGCGTTCAACTTCTCCTTAACAAAACTTTGCTTAATTTCTAAGTGTTTTACTCTACAATTACCAGCCATATGAGCTATCTTCATTGTGGACTGATTGTCCTCATACATAGTAATAGGCCCTACAGAAAAACCAAAAGTTAACAATAATTGTTGAAGCCAACAAGCCTCACTTGTGGCATGACATAAGGCAACATACTCTGCCTCAGTTGATGACAGTGCAACAGATTGTTGTTTCCTTGTGAACCAAATTACTGAACAACCAAAAACCTTGAAACAACAGCCTGTTGTTGACCTACGGTCATCACTACCTCCCCAGTCACTATCAACAAAACCCTCTACATTATTATTATCTCTACAGTAAGTTAAACACATATTTAAAGTTCCTTTTACATATCTTAATACATTTAACAATAACTTATATAACAACATACTTGCTTTTGCCTGATATCTACTTAATATAGTAACAACAGCACATAAGTCTGGCCTTGACCCAGATACAGCATACATTAAGTTTCCAATAAGTTTCCTACACTTAAACTCTATTTCTTTACTTTCAGACCTTTCTCTTTTCAATACATCAAACTTGAAGTTTTTATCTATAGGTAATAATAACTGTTTACAATCAGACATCCCATATAATTTTAATAAACTTTCCAAATACTCCCTTTGACTTATAGTTGTACATCCTTTATTTAAATCCTGATTTACCTCTATACCTAAGAACTTATTAATTTTCCCCATATCTTTCATTTTAAATGTATTTAACAACTCATTTCTTAACAACTTTAAACTATTTTGACAATTCCCAAAGTAAATTATATCGTCAACATATACTAATAAAAATGTCCTGTTATTACCTTCACACTTAGTATATAAACAACTGTCTTTCTCAGACTTCTTAAAACCCATTGACAACATAACCTTATCAAAAGTAGTATTCCAATATTTTGGTGACCTTTTAAGTCCATAGATTGACTTATTAAGCTTACAATATGGTTCTAAGTTAACACCCTCTGGTAGCTTTAAATAAACCTCCTCATTGATCTCACTATTGAGAAATGCACTACACACATCCATTTGACCTACTTGCAAATTTAACTTGGTAGCAACAGCTATGAAAACTCTGAATGTATTTAATTTTGCCACAGGTGCATACAAATCATAAATATCATCACAACTTTGTTCAAAGCCCCTAGCAACTAACCTAGCTTTAAACTTACTCTCATTGCCTTCTCCTTTCTTTTCCTTGAAAACCCATTTAGTACTTACAACTTCCTTCCCTTCTGGCACCTCAGATAATAATGACCAAGTATTATTTTCTGTCAGCTGTTGAAGCTCTAGGTCAATGGCCTGTTGCCATTTACCTGCCTTTTCAGAGCTCATCGCTTCCTTATAAGTACGAGGTTCATTTTCTAATGCAATCATACCATAATCACTAGCATACTTTTTAGGTATTTTTACTTCTCTTCCACTCCTTGTTTTCTTTGTGGTTTTTATCTCAAAGCTACTATTTAAACTTTCCTCACTACTTCCTTCATCAGTCAAAAACTCCTCAGATAACACTGATTCCTGATTAAAAGACTCCCTTCTTTCACACAATTCTGTACTACTACTACTACTATCTCTCACTTCAGTTCCTTCCTGACAAATATCAGATTTCTCCTCCATATCTAACATAACAACATCTTCCTGTATCATGTTATCGACAATCTTAATTCTTTCACAGCTATTCTTATCACACTTATCAACAAAAACAACATCTCGTTTAATAAATACCCCTTTTCTCTCTGGATAATACACTCTAAAACCCTTTGAACCCTCATAACCTACAAATATAGCTTTCTCACCTTTTGGGTCCCACTTAAGCCGCTTCTGTTTAGGAATGTGTACAAACACATTATTACCAAATACATGTGATAACTCCCTAATATCATGGTCAACACCTTCCCACACCTGGGACGGGGTTTTACCTACCAACCTACTTTTGCTTGTCCTATTAAGGACATAAACTGCCATATTAATAGCTTCTGCCCACAGTTCTTTGCCCAGACCCTTTGCCCCTAACATTGACCGTGCAGCCTCCACTAATGTTCTCATGTCACGCTCAGCCTTACCATTTTGTTCTGGCGTGTAGGGCACAGTAGTCTGATGTTCTATACCATAAGTATCTAACAGCTGCTTTACACCTTCATTGACAAACTCTTTCCCGTTATCAGTACGCAACACTTTTAGCACTTGTTCAGTTTGATTTTGAGAACTTGTTATGTACATCTTTAATTTACTTATCACTTCACTTTTGCACTTTAAGAAGAAAACCTGCCTATAATTTGAAAAATCATCTTTTATTAATAGAAAATACTTAGACCTTCCCACAGATTCAACCTCCATCGGCCCACAGACATCTGCATGAACCAACTGTAAGACCCCTGTTGTATGCAACTTACGTTCCTTAAAAGGCAACCTGTGTAACTTGCCCTCTAAACATGCTGTACATGGCTTAAAATCAGGATGAAACTGTATACCTCGTTCATTTAACACACTTTTGACATAATCTATTCCCTGATGACATAACCTCTCATGCCATTTATTCAATGACAAAACAGCTGCTACCTTATGTTCAAAAATAAAATCCATGACATACAACGGACCTTCACGATGCCCTGTTGCACATACCTTATTGTCCTTTTCCAACAGACATAAATCCAATGTCATCCTTACTTTATAACCCTTTCGAACAACACATGGTATTGAAAACAAATTTACTTTCAAACCTGGAACATGTAAAACATTACTCAATGTGGATACCTGATATGATTTCCCAACTAATGCCTTTAATTGTATTTCCCCAATACCTACAACTGGTAACTTTCGCCCATCCCCAACAATAACAAACTTATTTCCCTCTGACACTTCACTATAGGTTATAAAAATGTTTCTCTCAAATGTCATATGTTCACTGGCCCCACTGTCAGCTAACCAACTATTGTTATTTTGATTTATTTCGTTCAGAAACAATGCATTTACAATGAATGCATTACCATTACTGTTACTGTTCAAAACATTACCTTTACGCTTAGGGCATTCCCTTTTAAAGTGACCTATTTGATTACATATGAAACATTTCTTACCATAATTAAATTTACTATTATTGTTGCTACAATTTTTACTATAATGTCCTGGACGACCACATTTAAAGCATTTAAATTTACCTTTACTTGTACCAGTAGCCATAGCCACATCTTCCAGACAATCGCTGCTCCTAGACTTCACCCTGTCTTCCTCCACCATAAGTCGACCAACAAGTTCATCATATGACTGCTTAGCAGGATCCACAGACTCCCACGCAGAAATAAAATGCCTATACTTGTCCGGCAGAGCCATCAGCACCTTGGTAACGATGAACCTCTCTGATACACCTTCTCCAGCCTCTTTAAGTTGACTTGTCATCTCTTGTAATCGAGCCAAGAACGTAGACATGTCATTCCCTTCATCAAATTTAAAATTGAAGAACCGCTGTTGAAGCATGTGTATACTTGTACTTGTCTTCTGCTCATAGACGCTGTGTAGTTTGCTCCACATACTCGCAGCCGTCTCACAAGTTAAGATGTGTACCATTGCAGCCTCACTGAGCCTCGTGACGATAAGACTCTGAGCTTTTGCATCTTTCTTGTTCCACTCTTCACTGCTTACCTGAGGTTTTACATCTGTACCATTTACCACTGAAAAGACCTCAATGCTCCTCATCAGAACTGACACTTGGAACTTCCACAAATTCCAATTCCGTTGTCCCTCCAACTTGATGACCCCCGTGACCCCCGTGGTTGGGTTCCCTAGCTGATCCATGACCCGGTATCAGCAAAAATTTACCGCTCGACAACACCAACGCCTGATCAGTGACTGCACTCGCCACCAACACCTCAGAACGCCTTTCCTGATGCCGCCGCCACCAGTAACCTCACCAGCCACGCCGCCTCGTGCCACGCGTCTTCACCTAAAACAGAGTTATGGCCTTTACTGGGCCCATAACCTGTTAGGACTTCGAAATAAAAGTATGCGTGTGGTCTAACTCTGTTTATTGATGAAAACGTATTGAGATTTACAAGACTTACATTTATGAGGAGCGCAAAAACAACCCGGCACATCGGCCATGAGAACGGAAAGAGAGAAGCTAGACAACAAGTGTTGCCACACCTTAAAACATTTTCAACCGTTCATTGCTACAGATAAAATACTTTATTAATGATATTCTCATCATACATAATAAAATTCAATCAAAATATCGATTTTCTTGAGTATGTCAAAAATTATTCCAAAATTTTTAAGAAAGCCTGTACTTCTGCTAAGTCCATATATTTAAAAAATAAAATTAGTCAATCAAACAATAAAGTCAAAACTACTTGGAACATTATCAACTCTGAAAGGGGAAAATACCAGAACAGTAATAAGCGTATTGAGTTAAATATTGATAATAACATTATTTCTGACGATAGTCAAATTGCACATGCTTTTAATTTATTTTTTACTAATATACCGGTAGACACAACTTGCTCCTTGAATTCGTCACCGATAGATGCTGAATTGTTATTAAAATCCAATGTGCCTGAGTGCTGTGAATTATTTAAGTTTAGGCACGTTACACCTTACGACATAGTCAAAACATTTAAAACCTTGAAAGTTAAACGCACTGGGGACTTATGGGATGTATCCGTAACTGTTTTGCAGGGTATCATTGATGACATTGCTCCGCATTTAGCTTTAGTATTTAACAAATGCGTTGATTTCGGCCAATTTCCAGATTTAATGAAATATAGCAAAGTTATACCTTTGTTCAAGGCGGGAGATCCCAGTGATCCTTCCAATTATAGACCAGTTTCCATTTTGCCAGCCTTGAGCAAAGTATTTGAAAAGATTATTTTAACGCAATTGCTCGCTCACTTTAATTTGAATAAACTATTACATAGTGAGCAGTATGGGTTTACAAAGGGTCGTTCAACTATTGATGCCGGGGTAGCACTTTTAAGAAATATTTTTAACGCTTGGGAGAAATCACAGAATGTTATTGGAGTATTCTGTGATCTATCTAAAGCCTTTGATTGTGTTGATCACCGGACACTCATACGTAAACTAAATTATTATGGGGTTAGGGGCGCAGCACTTGATCTGATGAAGTCGTATCTCGGGGATAGAATTCAAAGTGTTGATGTCAATCGTATTAAATCATCTGGTTCTCCTGTGCTTATGGGGGTGCCGCAGGGCTCTATTTTAGGTCCTTTTCTATTTTTAATTTATATTAATGATCTTCCTTTTTATGTCAAAAATACCTGTGGAATTGTACTGTTTGCTGACGATACCTCACTGATTTTTAGTGTTGATAGACTGAAATCTAATTTTGACGATGTAAACGGTGCATTATCTCGGGTATTAAACTGGTTTACTGTAAATAATCTAGTTTTAAATGCAAAGAAAACTAAATGTATTAAATTTGCACTACCTAATGTTAAAAAAGTAGGCTGTAATTTAATGATAAATAATGAACCTTTAGGTCTTGTTGAATCATCAGTATTCTTAGGGATTACTTTAGACTCGAAACTTCAATGGGGCAACCAAATATCATGTCTTTCGGGAAAGCTCAGTTCAGCTGCTTATGCAGTTCGAAAAATTAGACAGCTAACAGACGTAGACACAGCTCGATTAGTTTATTTTAGTTATTTCCATAGTGTTATGTCTTATGGCATTTTACTTTGGGGTAAAGCTGCTGATATAGAAACCATTTTTATTTTGCAAAAAAAAGCAGTGCGAGCTATTTATAATATGAGTTCTCGAGCTTCCCTCAGAGATAAGTTTAAACATATAAGTATCCTCACAGTAGCATCGCAGTATATTTATGCAAATATATTATTTGTACATCAGAATATTAATGTTTTTGTAAAAAAAAGTGACGTGCACTCTTTTAATACTAGAAATAAGCATAAACTTGTGACCTCTGCTTATAGACTCCAAAAAGTGCAAGGTTCATTTTTAGGACTGAGTATACAATTTTATAATAAAATCCCTAATAAAATTTTGAATTTACCGTCACATAAGTTTAAGGAATGTATTAAGGCCGCTTTAGTACAGAAGGCTTACTACAATATTACCGAATATTTAAATGATAAAAATGCTTGGGTGTAGCGCTCGCTCTACAGGAAACATCTGATGTAATAAATTTAAGTTTGATTTTGAAAAGAGTAATTGCTGAGTTTATTGCCGGCTCTTCTTAGCAAAAGCAACCTTCCGAACCGTGCATTAGAGTATTAGAGTTTGACTATTCATAAGTGCATGTGAAGGCCTATTTGAATGAATAAATTATTTCATTTCATTTCATTTCACAATTAAGTGATAACCGGGACCAACGGCTTTACGTGCCTTCCGAAGCACGAAAACGCTCGTTATACCATCGGTATACCATCGTTAATACAAAAAATTATTTATGATTAAAATTGCCAATGGACGTTTGCAACACCTGTGGCAACATGGGCTCACGCGTTACTGACTCTTCCCCCTCCTCGATGAGCTTTGGTGATCTTACTCATGCGCAGGAACACAACATTAAGTTGGGCTAGAGTATTCAGTAAGGTGGAGGTTCTTTTTTTTTTTAATTGACAAGAAGATTACCCTTACGCGGACAAGTCGGCGAGCAAGTTCTTAACGTTCGGGGAAGGTGGAGGTACTTTCCCAATCAAGTTGTGCGTTGCGCGAAAAAATGCTATGCTCTACCTGTGTTTAACCACCTCTCAATAGTTAGGATTGTTAGGATTAATCATACTTACGTAATACAATACTTTATACGATTTAAAGTACCTCATAACCTACATAGATTCTTTAATTTAAACTCTGTTGCCAAACAAACAAATCAAACAAATATGTTGCTAACTGGCAACAGATATGGCGTGGTACTTTTAGTAAGCTATGGACTGAGTAGCCAGTTAGGGGGGGGAGGTATTATAAGTACACTACCACTATGATTTGGTTTCCTCACGATAATTAAAACTCTTTATAGGATTCCAAGTATTCCAACTCACGACCTATGTCACGGTATTCAACGCTACTGAGCTATCATTCGCCTGAGAACAATACAAAACAATGCTATATTTTTGGGAATTTCCAAATTAATGTTGATAAAAATAGATACTTTGTTAGACAGATACAAAGTGAGACTAAATTAGTTTAATTGTAAACAACACAATCAGCACCATTGACAAGCTAAAAAAAATTATTTCAACTAAAAGTTTCGGAGCTGCTGAGCGATAACTTTAATGTTCAATACCGGTATTTTAAAAGGTATTTGTTTTATTCAGTTTAAACTTACTTTTTTAATAATAGTCCCCACTTTGTAACGATGTTATCTGATCGTCATTTATTCAACCTGGGAACGGTTAACTTCGCTAACCGTTCCACCCTCTTTCATTCCTCGTAGATATTTTCTGTAAGATATTTTATATCGTTGCGAATACATTGATGTATTAAATGTCTCAGTCATTAGTGTATTATTAAATTGAGAACGCAATGCAGGGGGGTTAAAAAGGAAGCTAAAGCAATATTGCTACGGAATTAATTTTTTCGAATTCTCGGCAGATCCTACGTAATTCGAATATTTTTTGGTAATATAATTACTCATTTACAAAATATAATCTATATATGGAAAATTTCCTCAAGCCTCCCGCTGCTTCCGTTTAACGGCAAGGTTCCCAGAATGCTGGCAGCGTTTCCTCTTTGGATAGCCAAGCTGACGCGTTGGCGGAAAAAGCTCCCCGCCTGCTGGTCTCCGGAGGTACTCATTATATATAATTCAATTCATTAAAGGATTCGGCATTGATGAATTGCATAAGATCTGCTGTAAATTCGGAAAAATGAAAATCCGTAAGCAATATTGCTTAGCTTCCTTTTTAGGGGGTCAGGTAGTTTTTCATATCCTTTCTTGAGTTGTAATAAGGGTTAAAATGCTATGCTCACATTATTTCAAATTGCTTTCTATAACGTTACATACAATAGACATTCAAATATAAAAGATAGAAGAGAAAAGACATGTTTGTACCGTAACTCTATCAAGGCAAGTGGATTACATTGGAGATAGTGCATCTCTTTACAAACTTTGTAGGCTTTACGTGTACCGACGAAGCTCTAAGTGTATTAGGTAGTTTAAAGGCAGACAATCCTGTATGTGACATGCAAATCTCGTGTCGAGTTTAGTATTTTGTTAGTTTTTAACTTCATAAATGTGAAGTTTTCCGCAAATAAATCATGTTAAAAAGACTATTTTTAATTTCGTCGTACTGTGGATTATATTTGATACATAATATCTGACGTGATTTCTTAATTATTTGATCACGAACAGTATATTACGATATGTGTGATATGGTGTGATTTAAGTACCTAGTCCATTAAGGACTGAAGTCATAAGTATCGTATACTATTTTACAGCACGTATGACATAAACCGTCACTTAGGTGCTTCTCCATGTAATAATACAGTACTTAAGTCACGGAGTGAACTAATGCGAGCTTAGGTCACACATACAGTGCTATAAACCACTTGCTTTACGGTTTAAAAAAAACAACAATTTATTTACAAATACAATTCAGATAAAATTAAAATACATACCATAAAAGTAATGAAATTGAACTATGTTTTTTTTAAAGTACGACGAAGTGTGCCCAAACACACGGCCCGCGAAGCGGTTACCATAACCATATAGACGGTGTTGCAACACCAGAGGCATCATTCATGTGTTTTCACCCTTTCCCCTTCCTCAATGAGCTCTGGAGACCTTACTCACGCGCAGGAACACAACATAAAGTTATTTGGCTGAGTTATTCTGTAAGGTAACGTCTGTGTAAGGAGGTACTTTCCAAGTCGAGCTAAAAGTCGTTATGTGTTTTCGCGGCATACACACACTTCACTCAGACAAAATCCACTTTTCACACCCACTAATACAAACTTGGCTATTCTTAGTCATCGCTAACTAACTAAACTTAATACAACTAACAATAATTACATCTGTCTGACATCTCAATAGTCGGAAGCGTTGTCGTGGCCATTAGTCGTCCACAACTTGTTACTAAAGTTAGTCAATCGCATCCCCTAATTCACCAGAAGACTGTTCGGACTTCACGCTTCACGGACAATAGATACGCATTGAGTTCGATTGAAGGTATCGATACTAACAATAAAGTAAAGGTAGGTTTATGTGGTGTGACGAAATAGTCCTATATTTTACACATTGTACAGTCGATTACAATGAGATGTTATAAAATTATGTATCTTCTTGGATGGAGTAGTTACCTAACTACTTAACAGAATACATTTCAGCTTCTCTTCTATCTTTTAGCTTATTCGGTCCACTCTTTGTTTGGTCCGCGGACGCAAGATGCGGCTCATTCTTTTTCAAGAATTGCCTCACTGTCAATTATAGCGAGTCAATTCTTTGTGTCAGCTTGAGGTGCTATCTGCTTTAGTCCAATTTCTTTGGGTGCTATATAGAAAAGAATTGACACACTTGACTTTCGTATAGGTCGTGAAGACGTAACCAGTCTTACGTTATTTTTTTTCTATTCCCCACTCCTCATTTCTTTTTCAGAGTCTTTTTACATAATTTTATGAATATTGGATGAAGTTGAATATTAGTTTGTGAGTTTTTAAAGTTGATTTGAACTTTTACAAATAAGATCGTAGTTTTTACAAGAAAATGTCCATGGCGGAAGCTTTCCCAGATTCGTTAAAAAATTCAAGTCGCGCGTTTCCAATTTGCCGGCTGGAATGACGCCTTCGTGGCTACTCACCTCCATTTCCTCAGAAATTGAGTATTATGTTACTGCAAATGTACTAAATTGGGCGCTTTTTAAATTATCCTTGGTGCAACTGGAAAAGTTCCACTGCAGTATCAAATAACGGGTCCCGAAAGAGTTAAGTATATTTTTGCCGCAGAAAAGTATTAAAATCGTAAGAAAATAAGACGGAAATTAATTATCAATCAATAAAAGCACTTATTTTTTAAAGAGAAATTATCAATTACCTTAATTTTATCCAAGTGTTTTTACAATTAATTTTAAAATAAAGTTTGGAAAAGATGTAGCTTTTATATAGAGAATGAATCTAGTAAATATATACTTATTTGGCATAATAATGCTACAAAGCAAGTACAAATCCTATTGGATTTGTACTTGCGGTTACACTTCAAATGAGCCATCAAACAAGCCTGTAATTCAACTGATTCAGAAGTTAAAGCGCTGAATAACTTTGAAATCGTAGCAATAGCTACGTTCACGCCATTCTCTATCTTGCCTCAGGCGTCTCGTGTAGCGCAAATATATTTAAGACCTTATTAGTCTTGAGAAGAACAAAACAAAGGATTGTCTAAATTTCAAGAGTGCAATGTATTGGTTCTACGTGTTTTGGTCACGCGTATGTTTTCGCACCTAATAATCTAATTTAAAAACGTATTCAAAAGTCAGTGTCAAAAGGTCATTGTAGTACCATTTCATAATAAAATATGGACATACTCTTGAGAGTTTGTATGAAAGCTGTGAATTGCGGAATGTGAGAAGGTCCTATAATGTTTTGAGCTCTTTTGACGTGGACTGTACGTTTTATCTCCGCTTTCGTTACACACCATATTTTTCATTTTGATCATACCAACATACACAAAAAAATATTTGAAATAAATAAATATATAGGTACCTATCTATTACATGAAATGAACACAGCTGAGCTGAATACCGTGACAAAGGTCGTGGGTTCAAATCCATCAATGAACTTTAAGCTTACAGTGAACGAAAACATCGTGAGGGCACCATACTTAACTTCAATACATTTATGATGCTTGCCAGTGTAGCTGCGCAAGCCATTTCCCAAGTTAACCTAAAACCGTCGTGGTCGGTACTTGGATGGGTGACCGCCTACTGGTATTTGAAATCGAGCGTTTTCGTGCTTCGGAAGGCATGTAAAGCCGTTGGTGTAAATTGTGATAGTCGTTAAGCTAGTTGGAGGCCTTCTAGGAGGCTTGAAAACTCCAACAGTAGGTTATCACACTAGCCTACCTCCACCGATCCGCAGTGGGCACGCGTGGTGGAATATCTGCCCGTTCCCTTTCACCCTGATTTGTGGAAGGAGGCCTGTGCTCAGCAGTGGGACATTATAGGCTGATGATGATGAATATCTGGTAGGTATCTTCTATTATTCTACGGGCAAAATAAAAAAAAAAAATATATCAAGTTTAAATTATACAAAGGTTCATATGAAATGCTTAATATTATGCGGTTAAACTTGGTACGCGGTAATCTTGTGCGTGACGTAAGATAAAACCCCGGAAATGTTCATTGTGGTTGCCATTTTGTACAAGAAAATAGAAAATTTACGGAGTAAAACGTTACACCGTTTTTTGAGTTCTTGTATTAATTTATTTTTATTTAAATAATAAACAACCGGTTTTTGCTACGTTATGAATTAAAGGTAGGTAGGTTCTGCAAAATGTAATTAAAATAAATTATTATGATATCAACTATCGTTTTAACCGTGAAAGCGTAACAATTAACAGATATTTGGCTTTTAAATAATATTGGTAATTTAAAAGTAAATGCAGTAATAATATTAATTTCTCGCACATTCTACACACACAGTGCATCATGAAGGAAATTGAAGTTAAATTAACCAAATTAATGTGGGGGCATCCAGGGATAAAAAGCTTCTTTTTTTTCTGTATAGCATAGGCTACACCGCATTTATTGAACATCAGGACATTGATTAATGACCGATATCTATAATTTACGGACCGTTATCGGCTAAAATTAAGACTTTAATATATCTTAATAATGAAGTAAAGACCTCAAAGCTTTGCATAGCAGACCATCCCATATGGAAGTACCTATCACAGGTAAAATTAGCTTACGAAATGATCTATATGCCCAGTTTGGCAATAAAAAAACCTACTATTGGTAAGCAAAACGATTAGTTTTTAGGGTTCCGTAGCCAAATGGCAAAAAACGGAACCCTTATAGATTCGTCATGTCTGTCTGTCCGTGTATGTCACAGCCATTTATTTCCGAAACTATAAGAACTATAATGTTGAAACTTGGTAAGTAGATGTTTTCTGTGAACCGCATTAAGATTTTTACACAAAAATAGAAAAAAAACAATAAATTTTGGGGGTTCCCCATACTTAGAACTGAAACTCAATTTTTTTTTTTTCATCAAACCCATAAGTGTGGGGTGTCTATGGATAGGTCTTCAAAAATGATATTGAGGTTTCTAATATCATTTTTTTCTAAACTGAATAGTTTGCGCGAGAGACACTTCCAAAGTGGTAAAATGTGTGTCCCCCCCCCTGTAACTTCTAAAGTAAGAGAATGATAAATCTATAAAAAATATATGATGTACATTACGGTGCAAACTTCCACTGAAAATTGGTTTGAACGAGATCTAGTAAGTAGTTTTTTTTTTAATAGGTCATAAATTGAAATTAATATCAAATACTCAGGTCTATACTACCATTTACTTATATACCTACAGGTTTGTACGGAACCCTCGGTACGCGAGTCTGACTCGCACTTGGCCGGTTTTTTTGTTTATAGAAACCGGGCATGAAAGGCAACCGTGGCACGCTTGTAATATAATAAAGCTAAGCAGGTAGGCTTTTAGACGTGGCGAAACTGTTGACCCATGAAATTAAACCACCCGCGGCCATTTGAGATTGTATAAGTTCTATTGTACTATATTACTATGATCAAAAATACACTGTGGTTGTTGCTACCCATTTTATGTAATGATTAATGAGTAAGGTCTTGTTCATTTATTAATTAAAACTCTTGCTCTGATACACAGTCGAATTTACCATGGGTTCGGTATACACACTGAGAAGACTAGAAAGTTGGAAATCAATATTGCCTTTATAATTTTTATGTAGTTTTAGTTTAGTTTATATTGTAATTTGTACATACATATTTGTTGTAAATAAAATCCTAACACATGTTCTGAATAATCTAAAGATTTTTTATTTTTATTTAATTTAATAGTAATTATATTAAGTTTGTCATGAAACTACAAAATATCAGTATTGTTTTAATAATAACAAACCTGTACGTTTTAAACGGCAAAATAATAACCGATAAAATAATTTCTTGATTAATAATAATAGGTAGTGAAATTGTGTCTTTAAAAATACATAGAAATCAAAAGCATTTGGCTATCGCTTGTATGACCTTTATCCTATCAGAAAAACAGTGACTAATGGGTTACCGCCCAAAACTGATGGTGCGATATGAAACAGAAAAGATTTACCAAGTTTTTAAAGGAGTTTTGATGGGACTTTTGAGTCAGGTTTGACTTGTAAACTCAAGGGACGTAAAAGGAATGGCTTATTTACAACAAATATGTACAAAATTCAATCTACTACATACTATGAAAACTATTAAATTTAATTTCATGCTATTTTATATCTTTTCAGAAAACGAGAGTTCACATCTTTTATATTGAGATTTCGAATCATCTTTTAAATTATAGGTAATTCACTGCAGTTCACAATAAAACTAGCAGACAGCCATCGATATTTTGTCTGAAAACAGTTAAACAGAAGTTGCATAGCAAACGTTCCGCTTAAATTATTCATGTTTCGTAGTCCGTCAATTCGTTTGCATCATTCCACATCGCATCGTATGCAAAGGGATGACAATGAAACGTCACGTTTAGCTGGCTGTACCGAAACTGTTCACGTTTGATAATAGATGCACGTGTTAGTGTTTAAAGCACACTGCAAATTATCCACATGGACTTGAAAGAACACAACAATTTGTTCCAATTTTTGGATTTATTCTTGTAAATATTTTCTCCATACCTACATGAAAGCATTTAGCACTGTGGCAATAGATACTGGAATCCAAAAGCTGTCAACAACTCCATCTGCTTAGTAAGCCTTATCACATATTTTTTATCGTATTGTATATTTTTGTTTTTTTTCACGTGGAGAAGTTTTTATAGGATACCCGAGTGCCCAGGGGGAAGTGGTCGGGCCGAGCTATGCTGGCTGCGGTGGCCGCTGCGCTGTCTGCGCTGTAAATAGGGCTCGGTTCTTATCGTAAATTTTGAACAAGTTATTTGTATCGTTTACTATTATAATTATAGTATCCAATGTATTTTTTAATTTTGTTTTGTTCAACAAATATATTTTTGTTTCTATATTACTACAAATTTAAAAAAATACACCTATTACTAAATCTCTCTTTTATCCAAAATTTTGATACAAAAATTCAATTAGGTATGTACATTTAGACCGTGGTCTGTACTTGTATGGATGTAATATTTGTGTTACGCTGCCAATATGCGGAGTATTTCGGAGTGTTTAGGATGCGGATTTTCTTATGTATATAAACATTTCAGTGGCTTTCAGGGTTACTTTAAATTATGTAGTGTATTACCGTAGAGTATCATAAGGTCCAGCACTATCGTAATCATTTTCATACTTATGATAGCAAAAAAAGATACTTTATTTTAAAGAGTTTACTATAAAAAGAGATATTGCTAAAACAATAGCCTCCACAAATAATTACTAACCATTTTACTTTTCACTTGCCAATATACCGAAGAAAGTACAACTACTATACATCGGTGCTTCAGTAAAAGTACCAGCTTATATTACCGAGAAGCATTGTTTTATCGTAGCTTTATGAACGCATTTTACGACCATACTCCGCGGTAGCTGGGATAGTACGTAATAGAAAAATTCTAATACTTGTCTACTAGTTTATTTATTTAAAAAACTGTTATGAAGTGCTAAGTGCTATTCAGAACATTATATAGAAATATAATGAAAGGCAAATATAATTAAATGTGTTTTTCAAACCACTATTATTATAAACATGAGGATTTGAATCCCATTATAGCAGACTACAGTATACCAGAGCCCTCGAGTGGAGATAAAACATGTAAAAAACCGACCTCTACTGAGTTACATTACGATAGCGAGCGATCATTATCTCTCGCATTCAATATTGACGTCAGTTGGTCGATGACAGCTGTCGTTGTGTGATTCGTGGTACAGGAAAGTGGTCGGTAAAGCAGCTGTCAACATAATTTCTATAAAAAATTTAAGTTTGTTTACACTATTTATCTCCACTGCTGTAAGATTCATTGATATAGAAATAAATTCTGTATAAGGCAAAAGGGATCTGGGGCCAAGTCTGCTATTAAAATTGTGTTCCAATGAACTATCAGTGGTATCAAAATTAAATATGTCAGATTTCACAGTTTTAGTTCAATAGTGTCGAAAATTATTATAAATTTAGTAGATAACGCACTTGGCAATGCAACTATAATGGAATCATGTCAGAATGATAGTTGGTATAATAAATCAAAGGTGTACTTACATATTTTTTTTTTGGATAGGAATGAGTTTTAGTATTGTAAGGGGCACGAGCCGTGAGATTTTCACCGACACAGATTGACACCTACGCAGTAGTTAATTTTCGGTCTGTTTGGCGGAATGAAGCAGGGGGGAGCGCCGCCCGTGTGGTGTTACTGGATCACCCATCGGGCGCGTCCCCGGGTTGTGGATAGGGGAAAGCCCCCCAGATATGGGGGGTACCGGGTTTACCCGGCGCGAACAGAAACCAGTAGGGAGGAAGAACCCCAGTAATGGGGCGAGGTGGAGGCCTGCGAGGCCCATTGGTTGCTCCCCGTATCCCTCTTCTTATAAGAGGGGACAGAGGATGTAACAGGTGCGGTGTGTTTGCCTAGTGCACTCGGCTTTTGCCGACGCCGGACAAGAGGAAGGAAACCTCTCTAAAAAACACTCCCTTGTGCGACGATGTGCCAGGTGCACTCGGCTTATGCTGACGTCGGACGATCCGTAATCCCAGTCGGGACCGGAGGCCTTGCAAGGCCACGAGGAAGAAAACCTCTATAAAAATTACCCCAATCCTAAGGTCTAGCGTGCTGAGAGGATGTATGGCTGGTGGGAGTCCAGTCCCTAGCGCTTAGGGGAGAAGGGTACAGGGACCTCACCCTAGTAAAAAAAGGACCAATAAAATGAGTGCAGATCATCAGAAAAATCTACCCCAGGGTGGTACCGGCGTAGCCGGAGAATCCACCCCCGGGCCTAGCCCGGGCTGCCCCACCGTATCTGGGGGGGGCAATGTTCTGCCTAGTAAGAATGCAGGAGTCGTGCCGGGGGGACCAGTGGTCCCGGCACGTAACAGGCTCGGGCGGTTTATTCGCCCGAGTACGCCAATCAACATGGCTGATGTAAGCGACGGGGGCGAGTCAGATGGCTCAGTTATGTCGCTTGCGTCGATTTCATCGGATGTGTCCCGGGAAGGGTCTCGCAGGCGTAAGCGGCCTTCTTTGCCCACAAAAGCGGACGCAGCCCGTGGGCCCAAAGTTAGGGCGGTTTCGGCCTCGCCAGTAGGAGAGGAAGGGATTGATGTTGGCGACACTGAGGACGATATCCTCGATCCTTCGGTGATGCCCACGAACACTCGGGCAAAACAAAACCTTCCGAGTGTGGAGGTGCTGGCTCAAGGGATGCAATCGCAAGCGGACTCTATGCTTGGCGACTGCATTGACAAACACCTTCTTAACATTGAGAAGATAGCGGATCACTCTAATAACCTTAAGAGAACCTACGTCCGCTCTATTAGATTAGCTGTCCGAACGGTGAAGGCCGCGGCTATGGAGTTGGCGAATAGGACGGCCGTTGACGAAAACGTGTCTAGACTGGAGAGGGAAAACGCAGATTTACGTTCCCAACTCTCTAGTCTGGCAACAAAAGTTGACAAGCTTACTGAGGAAATTAACATCCTCCGTAGGACTCCGGCTGAAGGCGTGAGTGGAGTAATACCTACTCCAGCTTCTCGGCCCGCTCAAGCAGCTCCACCTGAACGTCCAGTACAGGTCCCATCATCATTGGCCTCTCCACGTCCACAGGGTAGAAACGAGGATCAGCTCTTTGAGCGGATTGCGGCCGTGTTGGATGCTAGGCTTGCTGCCTTCCGAGCTGAAATCTTCCCAGATAGAGCCATCAGGCCCCCACTGGGGAGACCCGCACAGGGACAGCCACATCTGCAGCCACAACCGCGGCTGCAAACGCAGCCTCCGCAGCCTCCGCAGGAACAGCCGCAGATTATGGGAAAGGGTAAGAAGAAGGGTGCCAAAAAAAGGAATCATCCTTCCCAGCATCCCGTGGAGGAGTTGCCCCCCGTACCGAGAGCTTCAGAGCCGTCGGTCACCACCCAGATCAGCCAAACTTGGTCAACTGTGGCCGGGAAATCAAAAAAGACCAGGACCCAGGGCGGAACTCCTGCGGCGCCACCTCCCCCTCCACCCAAGGAGAAAAGGAGTAAGAAAAAGAAAGTGCCCAGGATCCCAACGACCGCTGCTGTCACTCTGACGATTCCGGAGGGCTCCACGGTGACGTACAAACAGGTGACGGACGACGCAAAAGCCAAGATCCAACTTAAGGATCTTGGATTATCTGCCGTCCGCCTGAAGAGAGCAGTTACCGGGGGTATCCTAATGGAGGTTGACGGCCCTGAATGCGGTGCCAAGGCTGATGCCCTGGCCGCTAAACTAAGGGAGGTCCTAGTAGACCTCGGTTTGCGCATCGCCCGTCCTGTTAAGACGGGTGACTTGAGGCTACGAGACCTCGACGACGCCGTCACTCCACAAGAAGTGGCAACAGCGGTCGCTGTAATGGGTGGGTGTGTTTCGGATGACGTCAAGGTGGGCGAAATCCGTCGAACACCCACCACGATGGGAACCTGCTGGGTCCGTTGTCCATTGGCGGTGGTTAGGAATCTGATCACCGCTAAGAGCATACAAGTGGGGTGGGGGACAGCGAGGGTCGAGGCACTAGAAGCCAGACCCTTACACTGCTTCCGGTGCCTTGAAAAGGGGCACGTCGGTTGTAGGTTCACCGCGGGCGTAGACAGAAGCGGTCGCTGTTACGCCTGCGGAGAGGTGGGCCACAGGGCCCGCGATTGTACCGCAAAGACGCTGAAATGTCCTTTGTGCGCAGATTTAGGTCGTCCCTCAAATCATCGTCTGGGACGAAGGTGCCCCCCACCCAGCAAGAAAAGGAGTAAGCAGGCTCCCATCGCAGAGACGGCTGTGGCAACTGCCACAGAGCCGGGCCCCAGCCCGGAAATGGAGGTTGTTCAGGAGGCCTAACATTCCCGCCCCCACAAAAAGTCCTACAGGGCAATCTTAACCACTGCCGCAATGCTCAGCATCTGCTTATGCAGACCATTGTGGAGAGGCAGATTGCCCTGGCAGTAGTAGCGGAGCCACACAGCGTCCCCGACCATCCTCGCTGGTTCGGTGACGACTTGGGTTCCGTCGCCATATACTGGGGAGGCGGAGAGGGTGCTCCACCCTGCGCTCTTTTGAGTAGAGGGCAGGGCTTCGTTGCAGTGCAATGGGGCACCCTGGCCATTGTCGGCTGCTATGTCTCTCCCAACAGGTCACTCGCCGACTACGAGGTTTACCTGGACGAGGTGGCTGACTGCGTTCGCAGATGCCCATCTCGTCCACTGATTGTTCTGGGGGACTTCAACGCCCACGCTAGGGCATGGGGGAACCCCAAAGACAGTCCAAGGGGAGAGACCTTACAGGAGTGGGCGGCTGGTCTGGACCTCCGGTTAGTTAACCAGGGGTCCGTGAGCACATGCGTGCGATGGCAGGGGGAGTCGATCGTGGATCTTACATGGGCGACTCCTGCTGCCATGTGCATGCTGTCGGGATGGCGAGTTGCAGAAGAGGTGGTCACTCTATCTGACCACCGCCACATCCTCATGGATGTGGCATTCCGCCGTCCCATCACCAATACCAGTCGTCACGAAGGCAGCCCTCCGCGACGTTGGTGTCTCAAGCGGCTAGATCGAGACATGGTCGAAGCCGCCGCCAATGTCGCGGCATGGTCAGAAACCGCTGAAGAGATTCCGTCCGATCCAGAAAGAGAAGCAGACTGGTTCCGCGGCACGATGACGCAAATTTGCGATGCATCAATGCCGCGGTCCAGTCGCCCCAAGTTCCGGGCGGTGTACTGGTGGTCGGCAGAAATCGCGCAAATTCGCGCGGTTTGCTTGCGGAGCCGCCGCCTGTACACCAGAGCCCGAAGGCGAAGGCGAACTCCTGCCGAGGAGACAGCCAGTCTCTATAGGGCATATCGAGCGGCTACAGTAGCGATGCAGATCGCCATCTCAGACGCCAAAAAACGGTGCTGGGATGAGCTCCTGGAGGGACTCAACGAGGATCCGTGGGGGCGCCCATACAAAATGGTCCTGGGTAAACTCAGGCCATGGGTGCCCCCGCTGACGGAAACCCTAGATCCGGGCCTGCTGGGTCGAGTGGTGAATACTCTCTTCCCGGTGGGCCGGTCAGGTCCCTCAGTCCACCCCCTGACGTCGTGGGAGTGGCATGACGAGATGGGGGTGACAGTACAGGAGCTAGATCGAGCTGTTGGCCGCTTGAAAGCCCGAAACACCGCACCAGGACCCGATGGTGTACCGGGTCGGGTTTGGGTGTTGAGTCTGGCTGCCCTGGGGGACAGGCTGAGGCAGTTGTTCAACAGCTGCCTCCGTTATGCCAGGTTCCCTACGGCTTGGAAGGAGGCAAGTTTGGTCCTCTTGAAGAAGGAAGGCAGACCCGCAGATTCTCCCTCGGCGTACCGTCCCATATGCCTGTTGGACGAGGCTGGCAAATTGTTCGAACGAATAGTTGCCGCTCGTCTCAACGGGCATTTGTCGCGCGTCGGTCCCGATCTGGCTGATAGTCAGTTCGGCTTCCGGCAGGGGCGCTCGACTGTAGATGCAGTCTTGCGCGTCCGTTTCCTGTCGGAACAGGCTGTGTCTCGGGGTGGAGTGGCGTTGGCGATAAGTCTTGATATCGTCAACGCCTTTAACTCTCTGCCCTGGGACGCAATCAGGGGGGCACTAGTACATCATCAGGTGCCCTCCTACCTGCAAGGCGTGGTCGGTGACTACTTGCGCGACAGGTACATCCTGTACATGGACCAAGATGGTACCAGAATCCGTAGGGAGATTACATGTGGGGTTCCACAGGGGTCTGTGTTGGGCCCGTTGCTGTGGAACCTTGCATATGATGCGGTTCTGCGTGTCGACCTCCCCACTGGCATAAATGTCGTTTGCTATGCAGATGACACGTTGGTGGTTGCCAGTGGGGATACATTCGAGAGGACCAAGGAGCTCGCCGAGCTTGGGTTAGAAGTCGTCGTCGCCAAAATCCGCGAGTTGGGTCTGGAGATAGCGCCTCACAAGACCGAGGCGCTATGGTTCCACAAACTGCCTAGGAGCAGGGAACCACCTGACTCGCGCGTCCAAGTAGGTGGGTCGGAAGTCAGGGTGGGGCGGTACATGAAGTACCTGGGCCTCACCTTAGACAGTCGCTGGGGCTTCGAAGAGCATTTTGATCGCCTCGTCCCCCGGATTGAGAGGGTAGCGGGTGCCATGCACCGACTGCTGCCCAATCTCGGGGGACCGAGGGAGGAAGTACGCCGCCTCTATGCGGGGGTCATACGATCCGTAGCCCTGTACGGGGCGCCCGTTTGGGCGAAGAGGCTTGCCATCCGACGCTGTAGGACGAAAATCTACAGCGTCCAGCGAAGGATGGCGATACGGATCGTACGAGGATACCGCACAGTATCCTTTGAGGCGGCGACAATTCTGGCTCGCTTTCCGCCACTTGATATTCTGGCGGACATGGATGCGAGAGTCTATGACCGGATTCGCATCGTCCGTCAGAGCGGTGGAGGCGACCCAGAAGAGGCGATCAAGCGGCAGGAACGAATTATCGCGTTCGCGACGTGGCGCGCGAGGCTCCGGGAGGAGCGTTATGCGCGCAAGCGCGTCGTCGGAGCAGTCCTGCCGGTCTTTGAGGCCTGGATGCAGCGACAAGGTGGACGACTCACCTACAGACTCACACAGATACTCACCGGGCACGGGTGCTTCGGTGATTATCTGTGTAAGATCGGACGTGAGGCGACGGCGGCCTGCTTCCACTGCGGTGGGAGCGGCCAGGATTCCGCATCGCACACGCTCGCAGTGTGCCCTGCGTGGGAACCCGAGCGGCGGATCCTGGTCGGCTTGATTGGGCGGAATCTCTCCCTGCCAGCAGTCGTGTCGGCGATGCTGAGCGGGGATACAGCGTGGAGGGCCGTAGCCTCCTTCTGTGAGACCGTAATGGTCCAGAAGGAGGCTGCTGAGCGGGATCGGGAGAGGGCCGATCCCGCTCGCAGACGACGCCGCCGAGGCGCAGACGTGCCTCGTGGCGGCCCTCCTGCCCTGTAGCTGGGGCTTAGAATAACAGCTACGGTGTTCCCCTGCCTGTCGTAAAAGGCGACTAAACGGGGCCTTTGGGGTCGTGGGCAATCAGAGCGGGGGCTCTGTGCGCCCAGAAGCGACCCCAAGGAGGACGATGAGTCGATGTGGTCAGACTCATCGTGCGATAGCACAGCGAGGGTGCTGGGGGGAGGTATCACACTTCCCCCGGGACGAGCTATCTTAGCGCCGCGCGTGGAGGGGCGAGCAGGTACGCGTTCAACACGAGAGCCCGCCCCCCTCTACAGCGCAGATGGCGACCACCGTGGGGTTTTAGCCGGTACAAGTCCGGCATAACCTGGCCGCTACCCCCGGGGCGGAAGGGTATCCTATGAGGATTTCCCCACGAAAAAAAAAAAAAAAAAAAAAAAAAGGGGGGAGCGCCGAGCTGCACACGATTGGTGCTCACTTGATGCTCGTCGTCTATTGGATTCTTGCGTGTCATTTGGCTACTGTGATTTGGCCAAAAGTATAAATGCGCGAGCTTGCCCCCACCTTGCCTATCTGTGCTCACTATTCGTGCCGCATAACAATTTTAATATTGAATCTTTATTTGCATGATATAGAAATATGCTTGTGTATCTACATGTATTTTTACATGTTTAATTTCCGGTAGCAATAAACCCTGGATCAAAAATTAATTTGGATGGTAATGGGTATTTTTGTTTCAATCAGTACCTACGAATTTATTTACATAAAACCTCGCTGAAAAAGCGACATTCAAAATGCCGAATGGCTTTATTTTCACACTAACTTATATATTTAATTAGATAAATGACTATCGTGTTTTACAATGTTTACGGGATTGTTATCAATTAGGGTTACATTATAGGGTTGCATTTGGATGATAAAATTAAATTCATATATTTAACAGCATTTTGAACATTCAATGGTAAGTATACAGAATTCACACAATTCGTTTGTAGTATTAAAATATTGTGTCTTATATGTATGGTAAGTGATGATAATGTAGACGAAGGTAACAAAATCTGTATGGGAACTGGTTTTGTACAGCTGCCGGCTAGGCGAAAGATTTTTAACTTAAGGGTGGAATCCAGGCAGATGAGCCACGTTACCCTTATATCGTGCTTTGGTTTCCTCGAAATATTTAGTAGTAATAATAGGATGTAAAATACAACAAATTCGCCAATGCGTCATAGACTACAACAAAATTATGAGTTATGGATGAATTGAGACGTATAATTTTTCATTAAAAAATATTATGAAATTAAAACGAACTTTGATAACCCTGAAAAGTAATACTGGACGCACCAATCTTAGGGACCCTTGAAATCGAAATAACGTCAAGGCAAGTGGCATCAAAGCCCCAGATTTATGTGCTTTAGAACTTAATTAGTTTCTCACTCTTTCACAGACTGTATTTCGCTTCGACCGAACAAGGTTGTATTGAAAAATAGATTCAATTTAGTCTGTAATGATATGATTTATAAAGATGTAGTATTTATTGATTATTGAAATCTATTTTGAAAGACATTAAACGCATTGCTTTAACTCACTTTTCGTTAGACGATCATTTTCTTAAGTTTTTTTTTTTTTCACACGGTCATCTGATCCCAAACTAAGCAAAGCTTGTAGTATGGAAACCAGATAACTGATATAATACATATACTACTTTTTGTTTATAAATACATACTTAATATACATAATTACACCCAGACTCAGGATATACAGACATGTTCATGCACACAAATGCATGTCCTGTTTGGGAATCGAACCCACGACCTGCGGCGCTATAGGTTAAAACTCCACATCTTAACCAACTGCGCCAACTGGCCCGACATTTACTAAACCACTACATTATTAGATAGCAAAATTGTGTAGTAGTTGATTCACAGGGGCACACATTAAAGTAAGTTTTCCAATTTTTTTTTGTACGAATCCCTCTCTGGATTTTTTACATTAGATACCTACTTTTGTTTTTCTGAAAATGAAATAAATTGTGATATAACCATAGACATATAAAAATCAAGACGGAGTGTCACCTTATAAGAAAGTGAAGCCGAAAATTTCCTACCAACCGATCGGCTTCCTATGGTGTAAATGTGTGTTTGAGGCTATAATACTTACAAGAACGCCGGCTTCCTATTACTTGGAAGACAGACCGTTCCGTCTTTAATTTTTTCTTGGTCTGAGGATGTAACATTAAATCTATGTATCAAGAAGTTAGTATTAAAGATCAACGATGTGTCAAAGTTCATTCGACAGGTTTTAAACATTTGTCGTTTGTTTCAATAGTAGTCCATAAATCCATGGTTAATGGAGTGAAAGGAGATATCGTTTAATGTACGAGTGTCTTTGCAAGTATGTTACTTAAGAATATCCTTAAGTTTTGCTCAGTTGGCATAAATATTTATTACGTATTGTGTGAAACTTTATCAAGTTTAAATCAGATACCTACTACTTATAACTTTGATATAAAGGTGACAAACGGTTTATCGACCCTTAAAATTGGACCACTATTTACCACACTTATAGGTAGCGCTATTACTTGGTGGAGATTACGAGATGGCATATTTTCGAAACCTATGTTGGGTTAGTCATGCTGAACAACTTTTACAATGGGACCAATGGTGAATTCTCAGAAAAAAAATGTTACTTTTCATAGTAAATGTTAACTTTGCTCGATCATAATGTATGTACCTGTTATAGTACATTAATTATTTATGAGCTCCCGTTAACAACTTTATGCAAACTATTTTAGATATCCTATCCAGTTAGATAATAATATAAATAATAATTAAGTGTAACACCACCGAAAGGGATTTTTCTTCGATAACCTATACTTGTACGTAGTATTTATATACTCTGAGCCTATACTATACGCGCCCGCGCCGCACCACTTACTCGATCCGCTGACCCGCCGGCGCTGCCTGTATCTACAGCGTTAGCGCCTTCTATGAAGCCCACGCCTGAAACGGCTGATGATGACGGTTTCGTGAAGGTGCAAAGAAAGCGCCGGACAGCCAACAAGAACCGTTGCGGCACGCGACCGGTGGAGTCCAACTCAATCATAAGTTCCGCGAAGCCTAACACTCCGGTGTACATCTCCCGCCTTCACTACACCACTAAGGCGGAGGACATTGTGGAGTACGTACGCCAAAAAACCAAGTACACGCCGAGGGTGCAGCTGCTGGAATCGAGCCGCAACGTCAACTTCAAGGCGTTCGTGGTGCGAGTTCCAACATGGTATTCTGCACCTCGTCATGGAAGAGGACTTTTGGCCGCAGGACGTGGTATTCCGTTGGTTTCGCGGACTAGTACCACACGTTCGCGCTAAGACATAGTGCTTTTAGTGTTTACTAACATAGGCTTAAGTGTTTATATTAACAAAAAATGTTTTATTATAATATTTATGTTAGCTGGTAAGGTATATATCTATGGGCCCTAGTAGCCTGAAATAAACGAATTATTATTATTATTATTATACTAACTGAAATAATGGCAGCATAATGGCATTTTATTAAGTAAATTGCTCATTGGCAAGCATCAATTGTGGCAACAGCAGGTGATGCTTGAAATTTTTGCTAAAGTTTGAAATGGAGTCTTGTTATTTAAAAAATGTGATTAAAATAGGTGTTTGTAATATTTTGCTTACGACCTTACGAAGTTTAAAATGGGTACATTATCTATCTGTATTTAGAATTTTGAGATTAGTTACAGTCTATAATAATTGCAACTCAAGAACTATCAAGTCAATCAGAAATCTAAAAGTTTGGATGGTCAAATATTTGTTTCTCAGTCAGGAACAAACGCAGAATGGATTTGAATAAAATCTGGCACACACATAGAATATGTTCTGAATTAAGTATCCCGGGAAAATCATTGGTCCTTCGAGAAAGCGGGTTAAACCGTGGGGCAGATCCTATAAAATATAAAGAGTGTCTAGCGTTTTATACTTTTTTATAAACTTTACTTTTCTAAAAGTGCTTGCTGTTATTAGATTGACTGAAATAAACTTTTCTGATAAGAATTTAAATTACACTAATGGTCAAAACGTTCGTAGTACTGCAAATTGGTTTTAAGATTCTGCGAATTACCAAAATTATTATTGAGGCTTGCTACTTGAATCAAGTCTGGCACAGTCATAGAAAATGTAAATGAATTAGTGCAGAAGTGGCATTTTGCATTGACCATCAGAAAGGCATGCATTCGCTAATACGTTAATAAAACACTTAGTCGTGGTTTAAGCACTCTGAACCATGAATCAGTGCATAAAAATTACTTCTATCCTGCATAGCATATTATTACAAAATAGTTTGAAAACCGATACAGCTTTTTAAATTCAAAATCATTTATTCAAATAGACAGTTTCAGGTACTTATGAAGAGTTTGACTCTAATACTCTAATACCGGTTCGAAAGGTTGCATTTGCTGAGAAGAGCCGGTAATAAACTCAGCAAATACTGTTTTCAAAATAAGCCTAGATTCATTACATAATACATTCTGATCTCACTGACAGCGTGTCCCAGTGGAAGTCTGTGGTGTTGGAGCTTTTAAATGCCACATAGAAATTAATTATTCGATATTAGTTACTAGATAATGCCTAGCGTGCTCAACACATCAAAGTATAATCGTAGTAGGATTAATAGTGTAGCAGACAAATATAAATAGATTAAATCAGATTTCTAGGGTCTAAAGTTCTCACTGGATGGTACTGGGGGAATAAATTGTTGGAGTTGTTGCTTCCAGACTGAGGATGACGTCAACCCTCTTGAGTCTATTTCGCTTCAACAAAATACTATCGCAAGGCTTTCTGTATACTGGTGTAACTTCTGTTTATCTGTTTACTTTAGTTTATTTTAATAGAAGTTGGTAAATGTTATCTAATTTAAGCCCATCACAGACGTAGCTATAATATATATTAATATAAATCATAGCAAGGCATATTACGATATATTTTCAAGACTAATCTTTGAGTGACCGCGCACGCAGCTATAATATATATTTCTGTTACTTCACCAACTTGTACTGTAATTTATATTATAGCTCGGAATATTGATGAGCTTTAGAGTATAAGGGTCATATTTTTGTAGTTGATCGTAATGAATAGACAATAGTTACAACTGATCGCGTTTACGTTTAAGATAATATCTTTATAGGAATTGAAAATGCATGCATGAAATACACATGGTACCTACTTATTTTCACCCATAGAAAATTTACGTAAACGCAAATGCGATAGTAAGCGTTTACTAACAATTCTCTTTACAGAAAAACTCATCACCGTGAACGAAACAAAACTTTTTGTTGAGTTAATAATATAATATCAAAATATAGTATAAAAGGTGAATCTCTATTTTATTATGAATAAGCCCTTACAAACCTTTCTCTACGTTACAATACACTTGTGTTTTCACATGCCCGCAACGTGACCGCTCCCATACGATGTAGGTTTTATACACGACTTCTTCACAGTTTAATGGTGCGTCCATGCTTGGCGAACCGAGCACGAGCCGAACCACGAACGAGCACACTGCGAGCACCATTCGCGTAGCGTGGACGGGCTTGCGAGCCTCGAACGAGCATTCGATTCGTAGCGTGCTCTACTGCGCTCCGCCCGATTGTCAGTTTTTTCACGAACACAGGGATTTGCATCGCGCTCGTTGTACGCTCGTTGAAGGCTCGTTAAGTACGTCCACGCTTGAAATCGCGAGCAACGAACGAATCCTGTTCGTTCGAGGCTCGGCTCGTGCCCGCTTCGCGTAGCATGGACGCACCATAAGATGCATACCTTTTAAGCAGAATGCGAATGGTTTTGTAACAATATGATGATTCAATCCAATTTCTTTGGATTAAATATTCATGTAAATATTGTCACATTAATATGACAATGACAGTAAGGTGATCGATAAATACCTATGTGAGTTATGTGACAGCATAAACAATTAAACGTTGTTTTGTAAGGGTGATAATATTTAAAGCAAGACGTGAAAAGCATTTTCTAGACAAGCTTACTTCATCCTCGTCATAAATCCTTCTCGGGTGCGTCGATGATTAAATAAGTCAATTGTATCCGACCTATAGTTTAAACTAGCTTTCCCCTGCGGTTTCACTTGCATTCCTCGGATAAAAGGCTCAGGGATAATGCAGCTTCCTATTAGTGAAAGATTTTTTCGAATCTAACGTAGTTCACAAACAAACAAAAAAACTCTTTAGCTTTTTTTTTTTTTTTGTATTGAGACCAACGCCTTTATATTAATTAAATATCTAAAACTATAAACATAAAAATACTGCCAATAATAGGTCTCCATTCAAACCAAATTAAAACTTATTTCTTATAGATAACTTAAGGACTAAGAAGTGACAATTACAAAGATAAAAGCAAAACAAAAAATATTTTAAACAGAAAAGCAAATAAAACATTTTTATATGTAAGTACCTACTACCTATTATATTTGTAAGTATCTAGATATAGATTATTATAGTATAGATTGTTCTAAAATAGTAATACGGCTTTATTTAATTTCCAATACCTCTAAGCCAATACTCAAATAAGATCATACGCCAATAAAAACCATTCAAGGTTTTGGTAAGTTGAGTGTTTGCTCGTCTTTCTTCAATAAGCTTGAACTATTGGCTTGTTTTTGAACTGATATTGACTTCACTAAGTCCACATTGCTTTCCGAACCTCAGAAATCTTATAACTAAGTCAATATTCCATTGAAATCCTTCAATTTCAACTTTTAATCCAGTTACTTACCTACTGTGAAATGAAATCTGTTTTATAGACAAAGAAAATTATTTTGTATTCTCTTTTCATAGTTTATGAATACTAATATAATTTAATGTTTATCTAAATCTTTCATGAATTAATAACTAGTTTTTTTTTATTTAACTCATTAATTCCTGTGGTTACTTGGAGACCGATCTAAAATCTAATCTAAATTAATAATATAATAATAATAATCTAATTGTATACATTGAGCTATCATTACTACGTATAGAGAAGACGCTACACATCACATGTTCCACTATGTTCCGTTCAATTGAGGCCATCCGGCCACACTTATTGTTGAACGATGAACGAAACGCGTAAGCGCTGTGAAAATCAGGGTGCGAGAAAAATACTCCTAAAAGCGTTGATAGCGCTACGTGTTTCTACTGTCTGCTTAGACTAATTATTGTTTCAGCGCTAAAAAGAACTTTAGTTGACTCAAAAATAATTGGACATAACCTTTGCTTATGATAGCTTCTCTATACGTAGTAATAATAGCTCAATGTATACAATTAGATTTAATTACTACTTTAGTTAATTTGGATATTTTCCTGCAATGTTTTCCCAGTAATGTTTGGTTCACAAAAAGACTACCACTAGTGCCTCTTTGAGCTGTAGACCTCGCGCTTCTCTATAATTCTATTACATTTTTTCGTCGCTTCAGACTCCAAAAACTAACTCGACAAAAAAGTCCATATAATTACAGAACTTGCTCACAAAATTTCACAAGAATTGGTTGAGAAATGAGACCTGTAGACCTGTAGAGGAGAACAGTCGGACATGGACAGACATACGAAAGCATTTTTGTCCAAGCTGAAACGGAGACGCTTCGCTCACTCGGTAGTATGTACCTATTTAATATTCACAAAATTAAGAAAATACATCTAACGTGACCCTAAGTTACGTGTCAAGAATTGTTACAAAAAAAAATTTTAAGCAGTTTTATTTATTTTCAGATATAAAAATTCATAAAGACAAACCGAACGAGCACGAAAATAAAATTGTTTCCACCATTCTCCCTCAAAGGAAATTTATCATAAAAGCCCACAAAAAATAAGACAAGTCACAATATAAATCTTTGTTAAGGTTTGATAAGTGAGCTTACGCCCCTCGCGTCTCGCGGCAATGGATCCCGTAACTCACATCTTAACTTCTTGACAAATTTTGGCCATTTAGACCACTTTATAGGTGGCTTCGTTGGACTTAGCATTTGACGATAGGTTATGGACGATAGGGGGAAAGAAGACAAACTTGAATATTATATATCGTGGATAAGAAAGATTCAAAAACTTTAAATAGTTAGTTGATGCTTTGCAAAAAGTTTACTTCTATTTCTGTGAGATTGTTTGAAGGAAACGATAAACAATCATCATCTTAACATTGAAGGCACGTTTCACGTCCAGATATGTATTAAATTATATCGTATCAAAGGTTTACGAGGTGTTAGGTTTTATTATAAGAACTACATCCTAAATCAAGATTATTTGGACTATGCATTCCCGGATTTCCTAGCATTCTGAGAATTAATATTTTTATTTGTTTAAAGCAGCTTTCTAATTCATAGCAATAATTCAAGCAGATTCATAATTGTCATCTTAAGTCACCATCTCCTGTCTTTATTGCGGCCGCCGAGAGAATGCGTTTCTAACACCTGTTAATAATGTCTAAGTCACGGAAACGGCTGATCTTATTAATATGGGCCTTTCTCCTACGGACTAATATAGATCCTGTGAAAGGTCCATCGATATAGGATTAGACATTTCCGAGATTACCCCAATATAAACAAGTATCAGATACGAAGTCTCTGAGCGGCCATACTTTATAATGAACTCATTCTTTTTAGTCTCCACCGTTATCAATAATCTAATGTCGATGGACTTCGAAACTTTCGATGGCTCAAATTCAATAATGCTTAGATTGGCAAAAGATTTACTTGGTTCTGAAATATTGTTAAATCAATTAATGTCTGAAGATAGATGTGATTTAATTTTTATTTTACGCTTGCAAGTTTAAAGGAGTGGTTTCAATTTTTCTATTTAAATTTTATTTTAGTTTATTGAAACAGATCGAAAGCACTCTGCATCAAAAAAATGCTAGTTGCTTCATAATTACTAATTAAGTCAATCATATCGAGATCGAATCAAAATCCTGTTATCTACTAAGGTATTCAATTATAAGATACCTAAGTACCTGTTATGAAAGGCAGTTGAGTCTAAAGCATTTAAAACATTTTGATTTGTTGTTCATCGTTGTCTTAAATGTTAGTAAACAAACTATTTATATTCTACTGCCGTCTAGATTCCCAGGCTATAGATAAAGTTTAAAATGATAGAAAGCATTTTCCGTAAACTTATAGGTTTGTCTAAACATGTCAAAAAGCAGTGTTCAGGTCAAAATTCTCGACAAAATAAACCCATCTACCGTTGAATTTCCATGTTAAAGATATGGGGAAACTTACAAGGGCGAGATAGAGGTACTTGCCCTGACGGGAGGACGACAGGTGGATTACAATCCTAATGGAGTGATGGCTCCGGATAAGAAAAGGGTCAATATGCGGGCTACCTTACCTCAGTGATAGTGGAAAAATAATGGGTAGAATTGATTAAAGATATGTTAGAGATGTTTTCGAAATGTTATAGTTGAAAGCTATTGAATTTTTGATATAACTGGCTAATATTTAACACATTAGTATTAGTATACATATGAACCTTTTCCAAGTAACAGTAGTAGGTTTTAATAGAATCTAGAATTTAAGATTAGGGCTATTAAAAGAATCAGAACGCAGGAGTTAGATGAAAAGATTTAATTTCAGATTAAAAAGTTGTAACTTAATTTATTATACAACAGATAATTTGAATTTAAATGCATTCATTGGTTTTTTCAAAAAAGTTCTTTTATAATCATCCCTTTACTTGCGGTTAAATAAGTTTTTGTTAAAAATTGCATTTTTCGTACAAGTTTTTTTTGGTGACTATACTTTTTGTAGACTGTACTTGCATTTCTTGTAATACACTAATGGGTTAAATTCGACTTTTAAGATTCCACCCGAACGAACAAAAATACATACATACTTGGCAAGCTAAATAAAAGCTTGTAAAAATAACAATTGATTTCTATTGTTTTCCTCGCCCGTGCGGAACGCCAAACAGTCAAAGGAATATACTCCGTGACTTTTTATTCGTCTTAGAAACGCAGCCCACATTATGTACCGAATGAATAGGTACTATACTAATCATACATTTATTTTTACATTAGCTAAATTAAAAAAAAAAATATATTCATTATGACGCATGACGTAGTTTAAAAAAAAACCGTTACGAGCTCATTCTACTCGACGTACGTAATTATTAATATTTATATAATTATTATTAATATAATAATTATTAACTCAACTTTTCATAATTCTAATGAATTTTAAATATTTTTTCAAATTGTACAAATGATAATTTTTTTTATGAATGTTTAGTACCTCTTAATTGAGTACATTAAGTGAGCTGATTTTCTAAGATGAATAAAAAGTCACGGTGTATTTGTTTAGTGTTTTATGACATAGCTTAAAGAGCCCATTATTGAATAAAAATAAAAGTCATATATTAATCTTTCAACATACTAAACATTCTCCATTCTCTAACGTTTTCATAATAATATAGAACGATAACTACAGTTTACTCTACGCTGGCCGTTCATCAAATTAAATTAGGTAAACAAAGTTTTCGCCTATTTAGTAACTGTTGGTTTAACCATGTTATCTAATTGTTAACTAAATACGACATGGCTTTTAAAACGAGTGTCAGTCGGTGGCTAGTTTATTAGGTAGGTACTAGCTGCCCGGCGCGACTTCGTTCGCTCGCGTGCTGCTACCCTACCCCACCATACCCTACCCGACGGGTATGAAAAATAGTTTACGTTCTATTCTCAGACATACTGATTTTTTTTACACCTTGGGTTAATTAGTGGACTTTTAGTAAGGATCCCATTTTTTTTTGAAAATATAATATGTCACCCGGGGATAGTGTGTCCCACCCAACAGTGAAAGAATTTTTCAAATCGGTAAAGCAATTTCGGAGCCTATTCAATGCAAACAAACAAACAATCAAATCTTTCCTCTTTATAATATTAGTATAGATTACCTTCACAAATATTGATTGGTAGAATTATGTTTGGGTTCATGTTTATCTATGTTTTTTCGTCTGACTTTATTACATACAATATAACTTCTAAATGTTTGAAGCGATTTATAAGTGTATGGTTTTTCTTAGAACCCTTATGTTATGCCGTGCCTCGTGTTATTTTATGTACACAGAGTACTATATGTCAAAATGTCAAAAAATACGATCACTCTGAACATAATTCTGAACATTTTGAATACATATGTTTCTGTCGTATTTTTAATTTATTGTTTTTATTTGGTTACACAGATTCGTTTTTTTTTCAAATACCAAGAATTGATTTGTTTTATTGAGCTACTTATTGCGTTTTAAAGGAATTGAGTTTTGCAGCTTATCCAAGGTTTATCTAACGATCATTAGAATTGTTACATAAGAGGAAGTGCTCGTGATGTAGGATAATTTTGATCGGCAAAATGATACCACCGGGAGTTCGGTACCGGATACGTGACCGCCTAGTGATATTTCAACTTGAGCGTTTCCTTTGGAAGGCATGTAAAGCCGTTGGTCCCGGTTATCACATAGTTGTGATAGTCGTTACGCTAGTTGGAGACCTCCTAGGCGTCTAAAAAACTCCAATAATAGGTTGACCACTAGCCTACCTCCACCGATCTGCAGTGGGCACGCGTGGTGAAGTATTTACCCATTCCCTTTGCATTGGATTGAAGCATTGGGACATTATAGGCTGATGATAATGATAATAACATCCCGTTATTTGACAGTCACATAAAGGTAAATAGGCCTTTATTTAATAAATCAGTATTTTGGATTACAAAAATGCATCATGTTATACAAAAGACCAAAATTTCAAAGTCACTTAATGAAGTCATTATACGCCGCTCAATATAATGCTAAGAAAATTTTAAAGGTAATTAGTGGTATCTAGTAAATTTCCCCTTGACATAATTAAGTTTTCGCTTTCTGGAGTTGGCCGTCGTGAACTTTTAATGGGATGCCTAGCGTTGCCAACTTCTGACATTATTCTTCCCGCGTGTAGTCATCAGTTTAATAAAATACATTTGAGCATACAAAAGAGTTTGAAATAGTTTGAACATTGTTCGACGTCAAATAACGGGGTTAGTAGACCTTATGCATTTTTATATATAGAGATTACTCTATTATATAAAAATCCATGCATTTTTTATATATAGAGATTACTCTATTATATAAAAATGCATTATACAAAAGAGTTTGAAATAGTTTGAACATTGTTCGACGTCAAATAACGGTGTTAGTAGACGTTATGTAATCTCTATATATAAAAATGCATCCCTATTTCCCTTGGTCACGCCATAACTTGAAAACAACTTTACCGATTTCATCCATCTTTTTTTAAACTAACTAAAACTCTGGAGAAGGTTCTTACGAAAAAAAAATAAGAAAGTTACATACGGTAGGTACGATATTCCTCGGGAACGCGGAGGAAACCGCGGGGGAAAGCAAGTAAATAATAATATCTACAAGATTCGCTTTTTCATCCAAAGAGAAATGCTAGCCAGAAAGTTTGCCACTGATAGGCGTGACATCAGAACCTTAAACTATTAGTATCGGTGCTACTTTTTTCTAAAAAGTTGAATTTTAAATTACCTATGTACGAAATATATGTATGTATGTATATGTATGTATGTATATATATATTATTATGTATGTATGAAAAAGTAAAAAGGTACAATTACATTTCCAACCACGTTGCGAACTATTATAGAAGCATGTAACATCTGTTATCTTTTCATTACCGTGGGTTGTGGGTCGCGCGTGGGTATTATAATGGTCAGTTTATTATAATTGTCGACCAAATACCTTTTTCTATTAATAAAGAGGTAGCTGCTGCACCTTTGTATACTTTTTTCTATTTATTACAAAGAATTTCTGCTTCTACTTTGTATTCTAAAAAAATATATACGTATATTGAGGAAACTTTTATTTAGAAAATACTTACAGGAAGCTATGCGATTCATATTATTTAGATGGCCATATATTATAATTTTTATATCTCTTTTTCTCGACTTTTGTCGGTTTTTTTTAGTACCCCGTCCTGTGACCCTCAGGAAAAAAGGTACCTAATTCCCCTTTCTAGTTAATAATAATAATTGTATTATAATATTATATTTCTTACTAGCAGACCCCCGCGGTTTCACCCGCGTACGGTTTGAATTTTCTCCTTCGAAAACCAATGCACGCCACAGATATTTTACAATTAAAACTAAAAACCTATATTATACGTACACAAAAAAATCGAACTCAAAGAATCTTATTTAATTAATATAACATCAAATGAGAAAGAAATTAATTTAACTACAATCAAAATATTGTAATGAAATAGAGAAAATGAACTATTTTTTTTCATTGGCGTCACACGGTGTGTGTATTTTGCCAATTTCCAGTTATATTATATAAGTTCTAATCACAATAAATCACTTTCACATAGTCCTCATGCAGTCAGTTACCGTCCAAAACTCAAAATACACGAATTTATGAAAATAAAAATGAAAACGCAACGTCACTCTGCAAGTTCTCGCCAAAAAGTCCGAGAAAATGAACTTTGTACTACGTACTACTCATACGTCCGTGGAACTTCCAAACAAATTTCGAATCCTAATCCGTTTAAATATTCTTTAATATTTGACATTCCAATTTTAAAGAGCATTTCAGTTTCCAGAACAAAAGGCAGATAGAGCGCGCGAAACACGGGAGTGAGGCCAAAAAAAACAATTAGGTACAAATTGAAAAACATATACCTGGTATTCGCTATTGAATTTGTATTTGCTATGTTTAAAAGCTGCTGTGTGCTAATTTATTAAAAAGAAAGTGTTTTCGTTAAATAAAGATTTTTAAACAAAGCAAATAGGAATTCAAAGGCGAATACCAGTACGTGGATTTAATTAACCGTAACTTTATTGCAATGAAATTCCGATTGAAATAACCTCTGAATCGGTAGAAATATAACGAAATCGGAAATGGTTCCATTTCTAATGAACCACTGTTTGTATTTGCCGTTATCAGAACGTAAAAAGATATCAGAAAACCGCTATATTGAACCGATTTCAATTCGAAAACTGATTGAAATTTTGTTACGGAATCGTCCCCCTGGTATGTGTTTTTCAATCTGTATTTTCTTTTTTGGTCTCACTCCCGTATTCCGTTCGCTCCATCTGCCTTATTCTGTAATCTGTGAAAATCGGATTGAGATTTCAAACATGTCATTGTGTCAAAATAAAAAATGTTATTTAAATCAAAAGTACTAAGGAGTATTGATATCAACTTCGATGCAAATCACCCCTAAAATAACTTTCTACCCCTTTTTGACCCCGTTAGGCGATGATTTTCAATAAAATACGCAACATGTCTTCCATCAATTCTGTTAAGGAATGTTTATGCAAAATTTGAAGTAGATCGGACCAAGGAATCACATTGTCCCATACAAACTTTGCCCCCGTTTTTCACCCCCTTAGGGGTAGAATTTCGGAAAATCCTTTCTTATCTGATGCCTACGTCATACAAAGAACTCACCCTCCAAGTTTCAGGTCTCTACGATCAGCGGTTTAGGCTGTGCGTTGATTGTCAGTCAGTCATTCAGGACAAAGCATTTTATATGTATAGATAATATAAGACATCTATCCATCCTGCTTAAATTATTAATCCGAAATATATGTATATATAGCATGCTATAGCATGTATATATTATTAGACATCTATCCATCCTGCTTAAATTATTAATCCGAAAGTTTGCGTGTATGTTTGTTTTGATAAATTTGTATTTTTATTTCCCCTTCAAGATAAGGTACCTAACGTGAAACAAAAATCTGTTTTCAAAAATTCTTTCTTTTAAGAATATGTTATTCTGCTCCCTAATAAAAAAGGTTTAAATTTTGAAATAATAAAGACACTGAAAGGTCACAGACACTCAAAAAACCTCCACTGTTTTTACTACATTAATTAGGAAAGTTTTTGGGAACATAAACAATATTAACCAAAATGATAACAAATCACTGGGGTTTTGTTGTAATTTAATTAATGAAAATGTTTAATATTTCAATATATTGTAGTTTTACACAAAACTGTTAAACAAGGCCTGAGAGTTAATTAATTGCTTTTGTAAACTTAACCGCATGATGTTGGGTTAATGTTTTGGATAACATCCCAATGCGTAGACATATTAAAGTACATAAAAACTGATTCCCACATTGAGCTATTGTTACTACGTATAGAGAAGCTATCATAAGCAAAGGTTATGTCCAATGTTTTTAGAATCAACTTAAATTATCTTTAGCGCTGAAACAATAATTAGTTGTCTAAGCAGAAACACGTAACCGCACTAAATTTGCACAAATTGAGTGCGGTTTTTTAAATAATCCGAAAAAAGACTTAATTTTTTATCCCTAATACCAATGTTTTCAAGTTTTTTAATCAGGATTGGGACAGAGACTGTATCAAAGGCTTTGGCCAGGTCGAGAAAGATTGCTATCACTTCCTTTTTATTATCCAGATGTGTTGCTAAAAAAAATGATAGATCATGAACAGCATCGGCAGTAGATTTCCTGGACCTAAAACCATATTGTTTGGATTTTGATTAGATTCCCATAGACTGTCCAGTATTATTTTGGAGCATTTGTTATTCAATCAAACGGCATTCGTATCGAGTGGTAAACCCTTTCCCCCTTATTGCGTGAAATAGTTTAAGGCAAGTCTAGCAAAACCCAGGACTTAACATATCCGTCACTTTCTAATGTGATATAACAAAAAGAGCCGGGACTATCTTAAAACTATACTTATCGAGATGCGGTATCCAGCCTAAAGGTGCAATCTTATACATCAGTTACCGTCACCGTGATATGCTGTGAAGATGCGATGGTTGACTTGGAGATGGCGTCCTACAACTTTTATGATGATGGTTTAAAGAAAATCTTGTAATACCTAGGCTTTAAGATAGCCCCGTCTCTTTTTGTTATATGACGTTAGAAAGTTACAGATATATTTAATACCTGGGTTTGTACCTGGGTTTTGTGTAACTTGACTTCAACATTCTTTTGAATAAGAAGGCCGTTTATACTTTGACAACTCTAATATACGTAGAGCTTATTTCATCTTTTTTAAGTCAAGCAAAGCCTTCTCTATAACTGGCAAGGCAATTAATAAAGTTAAGTGGCTTTGGAAAGGTTCATTGTCCACTTAAAATTTAAATTCTGTCTTTGGGTCCGTCTCATTATTTAAGAAGGTAATACGTCTCCATGTTGAAATCACAGAACGGTTTTAAAAATTCAAGCTTCATGCCGTTGATGCGGCCTCTCTTACATTTTGTGACATACTGCTGATGTTGTATGACGAACTGAAATACATGTATGTTTTTTAAGAATAAGAATAATTTATTTCTGAAGGAAATGTGGTATAACAATAGGGTCTTAATCTATTTTACGTGGTTCTCAACTTTCACCAGAAACTAGTATGCAAAATTTAATTATATTACAAATAACATGGTAGGTACAATAAAACTTATAAAATATGACCAATTTAAACCTAATTATTTATAAATCAGATATAATTACATCTCACCACGTTTCTGTAAATAAGAATAAGTAAAAACTGTTAGTTGTTTATGTTTTATGTATATAATTTTGCCCTGCTGATTTTCAAGTTTACAAAAATTTTACGCCTTTTATCTCTCTGAGCCAAAAACTTTAAGTTATACTTTAATTACGTTTAAGCATAAAACCTTTCAATAAAAAAAACGTTATTTGAGTTCGCACACATGTTAGACCGTATGTCACGAAGTCATTTAAATATTTCGGGTCCGTTGGAAATAATACGCGAGAATTCCTCGTTGTTAAGTAAATTTTTAACGTCAACGCAAAATGTAACTGAAAGTCGTTTTAGTAAGAAAATTACAGCATCTTTGTAAAAGGAAACTATTATGTCACAGAATATCTTAAAGGATTTCTACTAGAAACTGTCTATTAAAACTTTTATATTATTTTACGCTTTAAAGTTGCTACTTGCATTTTAATATAAACTGCTAAGAATCAATACTGACTGAATATGTGATGCCAAGATTTTCAAATACAAAAGGGGATGGAATAATAAAGCAAAATTATATAACTTTTACTAACAAATAACCACCATATAAATTTTAGCCTATAAATATTTATTTTACCCTTTCGTTCGACAGTTTTCTAATATCACATGACCTATATCACTTTTGATCGAGACAAATTGCTTGCAACGCCTTAAACGGGTTTAAAAGGGTAAACACGAAGAAAAGACAGCAGGGAAATACCAAGAATTCTTCAAAAATTAAGTATGGACATTCAAATCGATTCTAAACAATAGATTTCGTAGCAAATAATGTCTGCAGGTAGAAAGTTGCTACGATGTAGCCCATCTACGAAATAATAACAAGACTGCACGAGCATAGTAATTATATTCATAGATGTATCTACGAATATAATTATTATCGAAATTAACGCTAATTTTGAGAACTCTCACTCTATGAGAATAATGTTCAAGATAGTTTAAAATACTTAGTTTATCGATCTCTAACTTAACAACAAACCATGTTCGCAGGTTTAGGTAACTCGATTGAAGTAGTACCTACTTATTAAATAAATTTTAATAATATTTTATAGAAGCGCTCGTGGTGTAGGATGATTAGCCGTTCTTAATCGATCGGCAAAGTTAAGCTACCACCGTCATGGTCGGTACCTGGATGGGTGACCACCTAGTGGTATTTCAAATCGAGCGTTTCCATGCTTCGGAAGGAGCGTTAAACCATTGGTCCCGATTATCACTTAATTGTGATAGTCGTTAAGCTAGTTGGAGGCCTACTTGACGGCTTGAAAACTCCAACAGTAGGTTGACCACTAGCCTACTTCCACCGATTCGCAGTAGGCACGCGTGGTGGAGTATCTGCCCATTCCCTATTACCCAAATTTGTGTGCAAGAGGCCAGTGAGACATTACCTATAGGCTGACGATTATGAATATTTTAAATCAAAGAAACCACAAGTTTAAGTGGTATCTGGTGAAGGGTAGATCATTCACAGAATTTTCTTCTAGAATAAGTAATTAAATAAATTAAAAGACATCGTAATTCTTACTGTCTCATATAATAAATAGGTATATTAATAAAATAGGTTACATTAAAGCATTCTGTAAATTACACAGTAGTATTTTCATTTAGTTTTCTTTGTTTATTTTCAAGACACAGAAGCCCTACGTTGAATGAAGTGGCTTATATCTTAATTTAACGTTGGACCGTCAAAGCTCTTGTAAATTAATGGCACAATGTTTTATGACGACCTGAATTAATATCAGGATTTGGAAATGTCTGCACATTTAAAAAAGACTAACGGACGGATTTTCAATAGCCAGATAAGCTGTGCCTGGTTTTTGTAGACTTGTCAGAGTCAAAATTAATTATTAAAACATTTTATTAACAAAAAGAAAACAATCGCCTTCAAAGTGAATGTAAATCCAATAATACGTATAAAATAACGACGTATGAACTCTCATAATAATAATTTAACATAGTCTAAGGTAATTTTGAAGTCAACGGAAAAAAATACTGCGTGATGTATGAATGCATTTTGGTAGTTTTTTTTTGATAAAAAGGAAATTTATTTTTCAGTTTTTAGTTTCATATGCGTTTTCAATAACTCTTAAGATTTTTTTTTTATACCACTAAGGTGGCAAACAAGCGTACGGCCCGCCTGATGGTAAGCAGTTACCGTAGCCTATGGACGCTTGCAACACCAGGGGTATCACTCGCGCGTTGCCGACCCTGAAGAAATCTCTTCACACCCTTTTTGAAGAACCCCATTATTGACCGAAGATGTGAATATCATTGATAAATTGTCAACAATATTTAATAAAATAAAATTATATGGGACCACTTTGGAATCTACCGTGATATAATACAGTTTAATTCATCAAAATCGCATAGGCTTTATCGAGTAATCGGTGAACATACATAAAAAAACATAAGCGTCGAACATAGAACGTCCACCTTTTCTGAAGTCGTTTATTAAAAAGTTTTTTTTGTGAATCATTATTTTCTCGAAACATTTATTAATTTTGTGTCCCCCAAAAATTTAATCGAAATCAAAAAAATCAGTTTCCATTACAATGTTATTGCAAACACAACTTTTAATTCAAATAATGAAAAAATGTTAATGGAAAGTCAAATTCAGTCCAGTTCTTTATTACATCCAAAACGAATATTAAGTATTGTAAACTTTTCCAATAATATCGATATTCCACAAAAGTTGAGCTAATAGGAAGTTGTATGCATTGAGTGGCCACTTCATTAAGTTTTTTACGGGCAGAAAATTATCATATTAATTTTGTTGTCGAACAATAGTTAATTAGTACAGTTATTTTACTGAACTGATAAAATATTGATAAAAAATAGTTTGGTGAAACAATTTCAGAAATTTTACATAATACAAAAGAAGACTAATAAATAAAAAAGAAAATATAATACCTTCAAGATAGTACAATAAGAATTATTAACCAATCATAGCCAAGGTTGTGAAAAGAGTCAAAGAGCAAAAGCATATTACTAAGAGTCTCATGACTGTCTTGCTCATTGATATTTTCTTACTTTGCTTCTGAATAAAAAAAAAAAAACTAATAAACAACTCTTTAACAAGAATGCAGCCCATGCATTTTTATTAAAAACATTTTCAGGTAATGGAGAGGGTCCCAGACCGACGCGGTGTCGACAGCTACCGGTCGTAAACGTTTAATTGAGTTGTCTACGTATTTTTCAGTTTCACAAACTGAAATAAGCGAGTTAATAATTTCATTTACAGACCGCTTTTCACTGCCTCTTTTGACTGTTCGCTAGTTTTGGTTTTTAACAATTCGAATTCTTAATTTAGTCGTCCAGTCAAATAGTTAGCATTTTTCGCTTCGGAAGCTTTTGAAAAATTGTCTTGACTTTTGAATGATGTATTGTTATTTATACCTCATTTAAGGGCTGATTTTTCATTGGCTGGACACGCGAAATCAGGCAAATAATTTGAATTTAGAACAGTTCTTGTACTTATGAGAGGAATAGCGTTTGCGAAACCGGACCCAATTGAAAATGATTAAATAAATCTATAATACATATATATAAAAATGAATCCCTATTTCCCTTGGTCACGACATCACGCGTGAACGGCTGGACCGATTTCGCTAATTCTTTTTTGTTCTGTTTGTTATTGTCAGGAGAAGGTTCATATGAAAGAAAAAAATAAGAAAGTTGCAAGGGTAGGGTAGGGTTGGGTAGGGTAGGGTTGGGTAGGGTAGGGTAGGGTGTAATTAAGAAGGACACCACGCGGACTAAGTCGTGCCGGGCAGCTAGTGTACAATAAAAGTGCATGTATAAAGAAAAAAAACCAGATTCGGTAACCAAACTATTAAGAAAAAAAAATATAGTGTTTTTTCATTCAGAATGCTCGGTTTTAATCGCGGTTGCGCAATTTCCTCATACACGATATATTTTTCCTAGCGTTGCCCCAGAGGACTGAGTCAACATTTTTTTTCCCAACTTTTAAAATTAACACCACTGCGTCCCCGCGTACTACATGTCGTGAAACTTAACTTACTAAGAGTGTACATAGGACTTATAGCAAAGTTATTTTCACATTTGGGAAAGCAATTTTGGGTCTCATACTACCTTATCACTAACAAAATAGGGTATACAATCGTATGATTATTATTGGTACAAGTACATTGTAGTGCTTGTTTGTGTAAGTGCAAATCCTCTTTCCAGAAGCTATTTACCAGCTACAACCACTTTTTATCGCTTTACTTAACAACATGACCGCGTAAGGAAGGAAATAAAAAAATTGAAACATGAATTCTTTGTTGTGTTATTTGTTTTGTTTTTACAAAATTATTCAACGAAAGCCGGTTTGTTTCCTATAGGTAAGTGTTTTGGTTTAAGATTTTAATTTTAAGTTGTTATCTTTAGCAAGAAATCCAACCATGTAATGTTTTTATACTAAATATAATATACTTTCGCGCTCGTGGTGTAGCATGATTAGCCGTTCTTAATCGATCGGCGAAGTTAAGCTACGTCTGTACTTTCCCTTTCCCTTTAGTTATTTTTTATTTCTAAGGCAGACTTAAGTAAGTCATGCTCACTTTAAGGCCGTTGCTTGCGGCAGCGTCGTGTGACGGGTCGCTCACTTCCCTCCAATATGGCGAGGAGGGCGATGGCTGCCACACGCGTAATACTTGTGAACAGGTGCTGCTTGTGGGGGCTGGTCTGCTTAAGTTTGCTATTTATTTAAGTATTATTTAATAAATAAATCTATAAGTCCGTGATAAGACCTGTCTTAATGTATGGTTCGGAATGCTGGGCAGTAAAGAGGACGGATGAAAGACGATTGCATGCAGCTGAGATGAGGATGTGTGGAGTGAAAAGAATGGATAAGATAAGTACATAAGGGGAAGCTTGAAATAGCCCCAGTGACTGAAAAGTTGAGAGGGAACCGTTTATCATGTTATGGACATGTTATGAGGAGAAATGAAAGCACGTCACTAAAAAAGTTATGAATATGAAAGTCGATGGATATACGGAAAGAGGAAGACCGAAAAAAAAGATGGATGGATTGTGTGAAAGTTGACATGGGTTATAAAGGAGTCAATGATATGACGGATAGAAGAGACGAATGGACGAAGCGTACATATTACGCCGACCCCAAATAATTGGGAACAGGGCAGGCAGATGATGACTTTGTAAAACAAATACAAATAGGTACTTTGGAAAAAATAGCCAAAAAGCCATAGTCCAAAATTTATAAAAAAAAAAAACCTTTCTGAGTTTCTTGCCTGTTCTTCTCAATTGAAGGCCGACTTCAGAACTGATGGTAACTTTAACCAAGTGCTCCTACTAGGGTCTAAATTGAATAAATGGCTTTAACATTGACTTATTACCTGGAAAGTACTTATTTATTAATTACATACATTGATCTATTATATTATTTAAAGAACACACATTACTGTCATGGTAAGCAAAAAAGCATAGTAAAAGCAATACATCTGCCGATTTAAAATCGTTGTTAAAATAAGTAATTTCTAACTTTGTAAGCCGGGATTTCGTCAACGTCATCACACGTCATGTAGTGATAATTAACTCACTCTAAGGAACTGTTTGAATGGATTATTTCACACATGTGACCTACAAGCCCACACTTCACAAGTCACTTAAATATTACACAATTTCTCTTAGCTTACGGAATGCCTAAACTTCTAGCAGAAGGTATTTAGGGTTTTATAGAATCTTTTAGCATATCCCTTGGGACTTTGGGAGTGCTTAATAAGCTGAATTTACGAAGGTGAGAAAAAAAAGGTGTCACTAGGGCTTATCAGTATATATTTTTAATAACGATAACTTATATTTCAAGCAGCTTTTATTTAGCGAAATTATGATTAATAACTTACGAACATCCCTTTAACAGTCAATGCGGCAGTATCTCTTTACTGAACATTGTCATTGAGTCTATAACTTGCCCAATAAAATCCTGTTAGCAATTTTAAAGCGTACTCAAGTTTATCTTCATTTAAAGAGGAAATGCTGGTGGCGTTTGTTCCATACAAACGTAATCCTCAGTTTCCTCTCTGGATAATGACACTAGAGTAATGATTATTCTACCATGCAATGCAATCTGTAGGTACCACTGTATGTCCCTCGGTTGTGTTTTTCTCCATAAATTAAATATTATAAGAATTAGGAGCCTTCTAAAATCACTAAAACTTACCATTTTTAATGCCCTTATCAGACGTCCAGCGAACAAATTTGACGAATATAAAACAACAAAGGAAAACCGACAGCCATGGCCAAAGCCCTTCTTATTATGATTCTTGTTTGTTTTTATCGATACAATTTTAGAGGAGAAAGTCGGGGATTACGAAATAGTGATTTCGTCTAATTTAAATAGGTATAATAGGTCCAAGCTGTAGTTTTCTCTATCACCCTCGGGCGGGATAGCTCGGGCACAGCGCGCCAGCAATAGATATGCTAAAAACCCATTTTTCAAATTTCTTGCAGCCATCCTTTCCACTTAATCTTTATTATACACGTTTTCTTGACAAATAGAGTGTTTATTGCCATTTTAATGTTGAAAATATTTGTTGGCTATAATTTGCTTTTATTTAAAGATGATGTAGGTATTTCAGCTACAACTTGTATAATTATTAGAGAAATATCTTAACTCTAATTAAAATAAGAGTAAATATTAAACTATACTAGAGCATGCTTATTTCAAAGTAGTTATATGAAATAAACAGAATTTTCGAAACAGTCAAGTACTTACAGTTGAGTTTGCCAATTTATATAATGGTTTGATGTATTCACCGGTTGGAGTGTAATTCTTTATGTAAATAAATAAAGGTTTTTGTGGATTGGTTATAAAGTAATTCAATTCAATTCAAAATCATTTATTCAAATAGACCTTTGCAGGCACTTTTGAAAAGTCTGAGTCTAATACCGGTTCGGAAGGTTGCATACTAAGTAATGTATAAGTACATACCTACCTACATTATAAAATAACACCTACGCCATGCTAATTTCTACAATGCGTACAATTCACGACTACGAAGAGTATATTCAAATCTAAGCTCATTAAAAGCTTCTTTAACCATAAAACAGCTCAAACTTTCCGCGGAAAGCACAATAATTCTGTCATTATCCCAACGTGTCCCTATTTATCATAAACGGTTTGAAAATCCAAACTGTACCTGTTTGCTTTTTAGGATTCCGTAGTAGGTAAATTATACTGTCGTTTTTATACGGGGTGGATACGATATTAAATGAAACCACGTAATGTACAAAAATCGCAAAAAAATATTACAGCTTTTCATACATTTTTGCCTATAACTTAGCTTTGCATATAACTTTTGTATGAAAAGCAGTTTTTGTTTTTGTGATTTCGAAGTTGGTCCCATAGTAAAAGTTGATCGTATACATGAGTACTTTACGTGGTTTCATTTAATGTCGTATTGTCGTATCCACCCCGTTTATTATTTTCATAGTTTTTTTAACAAGTCTTAAATTTAATAATTGATGTGCAAGCCAATCCTCAAGCCAATGAATTCATAGGTACTCGAATAATGTGAAGTCAGCCAGTCTACACTAGGCCCACTTAATGAACTACGGCCTTAAGCATTCTTATTGTTAAAGGAAGCTCGTCCTCCTTTTATTAAGAAATATTTACACAGGACATACATTTGTGTGCATGAACATGTCTGTATGTCCTGAGTCTGGGTGTAATGTATGTATTTACAAACAAAATATGTATTATATCAGTTATCTGGTTTCCATAGTACAAGCTCTGCTTAGTTTGGGATCAGATGACCGTGTGTGAGGAATGTCCCAGGATATTTATTTATTTATTTTACTATGAAATTTTGGTTAATCTCATTAAGGGTCGCAAAAAATTATAATAAATTACTACTCCGCGGTTTTTATAATAATATTATACAGCGAGATTTCCAAACACTAGGAGCAGAGACTATTCCGTCTTGCAACTTTTAATAAGATGCATTTAAACCTGTAAGCAAGTAAGTGTATGATAAGTGATTTAACGCCTCACACACTGCAGAATATGCTGAGATAAGCGACTTTTTGACCTCACACAAATCTTAACTGTGCTTTTATAACATCTTTTTTCCATTTTAAAAAATAAATTCAAGTTGTTTAAAATATATAATACCTACATAGGTAATTATGTAAGAAATAAAGGTGTCAATATTATTAAAGTGCATTAAATTGATAGCGACGGAACCAAATCATAATTTAACATACGACAAACTTTCACAATCTTTTTATACCGAAGTTTGAAAGAAGCACCAGTCATACTGACAAAATGCTAAAATTTCAGGCAATTCATTAGTATTCTACTCTCATCAAGCATCCCGCTTTGCTAGATAAATGCTACTATTATTCAGTTTAATATGTCCTGCACTGTCTGACATCGCGGAAAGGTCTGCTCCAGACTCCAGCTAGCGTCCATGTGTTGATTTATAGTAGGATGTTACTTTTATTCTGCAGTTTCTACTTGGTAATTTTATGTACTAGCACATAACAAAGAATAGTAGTACCGTAGTACTAGTTAGCTTATAGGTTCTATAATTTTATTAAGATTAATCTTATAGTGACTGAAGGATATGTGCCATTTCATATATTTGAAAAAGATGAATAAATCGCAGTAACAGATTGCTATTGGACTTACAAGTTCGATAATTATTTTGACGCTTCCTTTTAACAGTACAGTCGACAACGCGTATATGATATATTTCATTAATTATACGACTATAAGCTGTTAATTCTCGAATTTATTCTTAGTCATTTCCCGAATTAACATCAAATGAATGGAAGGAAGGTGCGAAATAAATGTTACAAAGCTGCGTTAAGACGGTGTTTCATCTTCTTGCAATGAAAGGATCAACGATTAATGGCATCAGGTATACAGACAGAAAATCCACCATAAGGAAAGGATAAACGTCAATCTTATCTCAGAAAGAAAGGCGAAAACGGGGATTATTTCAAAATAATCAGCGAAGTTCTTTTTCATTTTGTGTTTTTTTTAATGCAAGGATTAACTCTAACTTTTTTCCGTCTTTAGAATACTAATACATTCTTCAATACTTTATTTGACAATATTTTTTATGTGTGATTTATCCTGCTACTAACAGAAGAGAAGTATATACAAAGTTTGTTCAGACATCAAAATGATGTATTCAGATATTTTCTTTTGCTTTCTAATAATGATAAAGAAATACTAAAATTAAATTAACAATTAAATCAATGAATGGTATATACCTAATAATAAAAATAATACATTTGTCTCTATGAATAATACTATTCACCTTGTAAGTATATGTAAAAACAGCCTTATTATTGTATGTTCTAAAATATTTTAAGTACACGTGATTTCTAATATTTATTTACATTTTTTAGGTATTGCATTCTAATTTAATTATTTGTGGGAGTTATTAGTATTTAGTAATGTAAATATATATTTTAGTTGACTGTACATCAAATAGTCCAATCCGTTGTTCCGCCGAGACCCGTGCAATGAATAGAATAGTTTCTATTGTATAACTTTGACCGAGAAGTTTCAGGCCCGGCACTTGTGTTTACACGAATCGCTAACAAATTGAGCTTGTGAGATTCTGTAGCTTGTATTGTAAACTAGCATAATGTTACATCCGCTTTGTATGTGAGGTAATATGACCTATAGTAAAGGTATTTTTAAAGTCGGTATTGGTTTGAAATACCTGCATTACTATTCTCTATTATTATGTGTAACATTAGTAAAGATTATTTATTATTATATATTAAGTATGTATAGAATCATATTTCGTTAGAAAATTTAAATTAATGTAATATATTTCGATGCTTTGGTGCGTTCACGCTACGCGAACCGAGCACGAGACGAGAGTGACGAGACACACGAACGATTCGTTCGTTGTTCGCGTAGAGGGGACGTACTTGCGAACCTCGAAAGAGCGTTCGGCTAGCGCTCGACTGCGCTCCGCCCGATTGTCAGTTATGTCACGAACGACATCGCGAGCAACGAACGATGATCATTCATGCCTCTGCTCGTGCTCGATTCGCATAGCATGGACGCACCATAGTTATTTATAGAATGCAAAAAGTTATCGATATAAATATATGTTAATTTGTTTTAACGGCTTTGATGCATACCATAGTGATCCGTAGTAGTTAGAAAAGTTTTCGTTTATAGCTCTTGAACGAGAAGACTCTCAGAATACAGACAAAGTTTTGCTTGCAGCTTCAGTCCAGTTGATTGGTTTTAGCTGTATGAGGTGGGGTAGGGAAAGGTCAATTGAATTATTATGTCAACAAAACAAACTTGCAGAACTGATTTCAACACCAACACATAACTTCATTAGGTTTCTGGAATTCTCAAAGTTTACGTATAGGTGAGCACACATTTGTGCATAACCAGCATGTCATCTTATTAGAAGTTAGGACCAAATTATATTAGTAAAGTTGCTTCGCTGTGGTGCATGCAAGCTTGCATGGAGCCCCTGTATTGACTTGCCCCCTAAGTATACAAGATTCAGACCTGGACTAAAAAGGAAGCTAAAGCATTATTGCTAACGGAATTTGTTGGCATTTACTATTTCACATTGCAAAAATTAATCGATTTTATTTATTTAGTACTGGCATCACTGCCACTAAACGATTATTATAAAAGCAATGGGTACCCTTACTTTTTCTCTTACTTATTCTTTCTACCTACACTGTGCTAGGAGGCAGACATTATAACCTTCATTGTGGCCATATTTAATTTGAATATAGATACAAGTTTTCTATTTAAATTCAAACTCTGCATTTCATTTAACGGCCATAATCCTATTTCCTATAGGTTATGGGCCCAGTAGTACATTTCTAAAGTAAAACGCTGTTCAAATTAATATTCATTTTGTTTAACCTTCATTTAACCGTCATGGAAAATTTGAAATCCAAGCGCAATATTAAACCTTTCAACGGTGAAAAATACAACGTGTGGAAGTTCCGAATTCGCGCGTTACTGACCGAGATGGAGGTTATTAAAGTTATCGACGAGGAACCCATAATACGAATGGAAGGTTGGGAGAAAATGAACCGGATCGCGAAGAGTGTAATCGTTGAGTATTTGAAGGGCACAGGAAAAGAAGGAGCTCATTAACATTTTCATTGTTTCAAGTAATCATAGAATTAAATCTAAAATTTCAGTTTCTACACTTACACCTCAACTGGAATTTGATTTGTACCTATCTAATAAAGGAACAGTGTATATTTAACATAATAGATAGCAATTTTATGACATAGGGTTGGTAAGTAAATAATAATTTTAACTTTAACTTTCTAACTCCAAAATGTAATTGAAAAGAAGGTGCTCATTGTCACAATGAGCTCCTTTTTACATTTTACAACTGAAATGGTGATGATAAACAATGTTTATGTTACATAGCTGTTTTTCCTGTTTATTCAGTTATGAAATAAAATACATATTATTTAGCACAATATTTTATTTATGAGGTAAATTTGTGTAATATGTTATACTTTCCGGGGAACAAAACTTTTTTAAGTCCTGAAGGTCACTATATTTTTCAGCAGAAATTGGCAAGATGTCTGTATACGACCTTCCAGGCAAAGTGAACTCTCTTTTTGGTAGTCTTATAAACGTAATTTTCATCACAATCACTATTATTATTGCTCATTCTGAGATAAACAACCAAAAATATAGCGCACAATGTACCACGATGTAAAATTTCTGCAAGGACGCGTAACTGACAGCTGACACTTGTATGACACAATAATTAAGATGGCGGACTATGAGCGCGTTCTTTGTTACAAACGTTGCGATCAGCCCGTTCTAGCGTGGTTTCATAGACAATGGACACCTTTTTACTAAGTATGGAATGCAATGGGCTCGTTTTATTCTAAACTTGGATTTTTTAAAATGAACTTTTATGCATAATGAGCCCCTTTTATCATGTTTAAAATAAAGTGCTCTGATTGGCCATAGAATTATGAAGTAAATGGTACAGTTAATTCAAAAAAGGTAAAAATGTTAATGAGCTCCTTTTTTTCCTGTGCCCTTCATTTGGAGGACTCCTTTCTTGGTTTTGCGAAAGAAGAATTAACAGCAAAAGAAATCATACAGAATTTGGACCAATTGTATGAAAGAAAAAGTTTGGCGACTCAATTGGCGATACGTAAGAAGCTGCTGGGTTTGAAGCTACAAGGTGATACTCCGTTAGCTAAGCACTTCACGACTTTCGACGATCTTTTCACTGAGCTACTGGCGGCTGGTGCAAAGCTAGAAGAAACCGACAAGGTGTCGCATTTACTTCTCACGTTGCCGACTTCATACGACGGTGTCATAACTGCAATCGAGACACTATCTGAAGACAATTTGACTTTGGCCTTCGTTAAGACTCGATTGTTGGACCACGAAGTTAAATTGAGAAATGAGGGTAATGACACATTTAACAAGATTCTTCACGTCGAATATAAAGCTCGAAACTACAATGAAAGAAAATTTGAGACTACTAAGCCTAATAACAGCCAACAGAAGTTCAAGGCTAAGAAGAAATCCTTCATCAAGTGCTACCATTGCGGACGCAAAGGACATGTTAAAAATGATTGTTATTATTTCAAACGTAATAATCAACCCAATAAACAGAAACCTGTAGACAGGCCCCGAACTGTTCAAGCAGTGGAGCTTACCAAGGGAGGGGCAAGTACAAGTGAAGTTTCCGGGTTCGCTTTTATGTCTGGCAATTATGAAGGTGGCGCGGAAGGAAGCAAAATAACTTTCCTGTTAGATTCCGGGGCATCTGACCACATAATTAACAGGGAAGACCTTTTCTTTACATACACAAATTTAACTACACCATTAAAAATTTCAATAGCTAAAAATGGTGAATTTATTTCAGCTACCAAAAGAGGGACATTACAAGTGACCAGCAATACCGGTATCCAAGGTACTCTAGAGGACGTGTTGTTCTGTCGGGAGGTGCCGTACAACCTGCTATCGGTAACAAAAATGCAGCGTGCCGGATTGACTATCACATTCGATCCGAATGGTACCAATATCAGTAAGAACGGTAAATTACTGATGCAAGGTAAGGCAATTAATAATTTAATTTCAGTTGATTTTGAAGTTGAAGGTAGTCGATCTATTTCTCAAATATGCAATATTGATAAAAATAATTACAATTTGTGGCATCAACGGTTAGGACATATCAGTAAACAAAAGTTTTTAGAGTTAAAAAATAATTGTATGATTGAAGATGTAAACTTAATTGAGGTGGTATCACCTGACAACAAATTGTGCGAAGCTTGCATTAACGGAAAACAGACACGATTACCATTTAACATTTCTAAAGATAAAAGTTACATAAAACGACCGTTATTTGTTGTGCATACCGATGTGTGTGGGCCAATCACTCCTTCTACAATCGATAATAAGAATTATTTTGTTTTGTTTGTTGATCAATTTACTCATTACTGTGTTGCATACTTGTTAGCATATAAATCAGATGTGTTTTCCGCTTTTAAAGATTTTGTTGCAAAAAGTGAGGCTAAATTCAATTTAAAATTGGTTAATTTGTATTGTGACAATGGTCGTGAATATTTGTCAAGTGAAATGAAAGATTACTGTGTTTCTAAAGGAATTTCATATCACTTTACCATTCCAAGAACACCACAACAAAATGGGGTTTCGGAGCGTATGGTTAGGACAATAACCGAAAAAGCCCGCGCTATGATTAACGGTGCTAAATTATCTAAGTGTTTTTGGGGTGAGGCAGTCTTATCTGCAGTATACTTAATAAACTTAACACCTACCCGCGCTTTGAAACAATCTAAAACTCCGTTTGAATTGTGGCACGATAAAAAACCAGAAATAAAGTATTTAAAGGTTTTCGGTTCTACCGTCTATGTGCATAATAAAATCAGGAAAACTAAATTTGATGAAAAGTCATGGAAAGGTATCCTTGTAGGGTATGTACCGAATGGCTATAAAGTATGGAACACAGAACGCGAAAAATATGATACAGTTAGGGATGTCATAGTAGATGAGGTGGATTTTATGCAGTCGAGGCCTGCGTTACCATATATTGAAGGAAATGAAATCGAACATTTCCATGACAAAACTGATGTAAGTACTGACGAGGTGTCAAAATCAGTGTCAATAAAACCTCAAAATAGTGACAGTCCGAAATCTGATAGTACTGAATCTGATAGTTCGAAATTAGAGAGTACAAAATCAGATAGTTCAATATTAAGCGATTCAAAAACAGATAATAGTTCAAAATCTGATGAATCAGTTAGCTGTAGTAAAATTCGCAAATTAAATGTTTATGACGAAGCATGTTCAAGTAAAACATGTTCTTTTGATAAAAAATATCGATGATTCATGTCAATTGAGAAGGAGTACTAGGCTACTAGGTCGTCCCCCTGTGTCTTATAATGAAATTGATGATGTTTTATTGTGTGCTGAATCAATTAATTGCAAAATACCTACTTCATTTAATGACATTAAAAATCTGGCTGATAGAACTCAATGGGAAGGTGCGATTAAGGATGAGTTAGATTCACTTTTAGCTAATGATACTTGGACATTAGTACCTAGACCTAGTAATAAAAATATAGTTGATTGTAAATGGATTTTTAGCATTAAAAATGACGAATTTGGCAAACCATTAAGATATAAGGCACGTCTTGTTGCCAGGGGTTTTAGTCAGGAGTATTTAACTGATTATAATGAAACTTTTGCCCCTGTTGCTCGTATAGCTAGTTTTAGATTTATGATTAGTTTTGCAAATCAATTTAATTTACTAGTTCATCATATGGACGTTAAAACCGCATTTTTAAATGGCATTTTAAAAGAAGAAATATACATGAGAGTGCCAGAAGGGGTAATTAGGAAAGATGGTTACGTTTGTAAATTAAATAAAGCTTTGTATGGTCTAAAACAAGCTGCTAGGTGCTGGTTCGAATTATTTGATCAGTGTCTTAAAGATAAAGGGTTTGTAAATTCATCAGTTGATAGATGTATTTATATTTTGGATAAGGATGATATTCATAAAAATATTTATGTTTTGCTTTATGTTGATGATCTGGTTCTGGTGTGTTTTGACCAGCAATCAATCAACAGACTTAAAGGTTACTTGATGAGTAAATTTAAAATGGTAGATTTAGATGAGATAAATTTTTTTGTGGGCATTAAAATTACTCGATATAATGACACGGTGACCATGGATCAAAGTGCATACATAAAAACCATTTTAGATAAATTTGGTATGTCCGACTGTAATCCTATTAGTACACCTTTGGAAAATAAACCTAATTATGAGGCTCTAAACTTGGACAGTGAATATAATGCACCTTGTCGCAACCTTATTGGGTGTTTGATGTATGTTATGTTGTGTACTCGTCCTGATTTAAGTGTAAGTGTTAATATTTTGAGCAGATACACCAACAAAAATAATAAAGAGTTGTGGCAATGTCTCAAAAGAGTGCTTAGATATTTGAAGGGCACAATAGAATTAAAACTAACTTACAAAAGGTGTAATGAATTTAATGATATTTTATGTGGGTATGTAGATTCAGATTGGGGTGGTAATGATGTCAATGATAGAAAAAGTACCACAGGTTATTTATTTAAATTATTCAGCAGCTGTACAATAACATGGAATACAAAGAGGCAAATGTCTGTAGCGGCTTCGTCGACTGAGGCTGAGTACTTGGCATTATTTGAAGCTGTAAAAGAATCATTATGGCTAAAGTCTCTGGCGATTAGTGTTAAAATTGATATTGTCAGTCCAATTGCTATTTATGAAGACAATAACGGTTGTATTAGTATAGCGAATAACCCTACTAGTCATAAGAGGTCTAAACACATTGACATCAAGTACCATTTCTCTAGAGAACAAGTTGAAAACAATGTAATAAAATTGTTTTATATACCCACAGGCAAAGATTTTCATAGGGCATCGTGCCTCTACCCAGATGGATAATCCGCCTTACTAAAGCATGACATTTAATTTCACTCCGCTTGAGGGGCTCCCTGAGCAAATCGCTCTCAGTTCGTACTGCGCACGGCTGTCAAATACTGTCAATTCTGGCTTGTTTATTTCATGTTCCCATAGAGGCGACTATCCTTCTGGACGTTTTAAATTCTTTGCCCACAGGTAAACAAATAGCGGATGTGCTGACAAAGCCGCTACCAGCTGTTGCATTCAAACAATTTAGAGATGAGATTGGTTTATATGTGCAATAGTTTTATTATTATTATTTTGTTTTAATGAATGATGTATCAGTTTTGTTTATAAATCAACTTATTGATTTTGATGAAATGGTTTGATTAGGTTTTTCTGGGTTTTCCTAATCCTCGCAACAAATGTTGGACCATAATATTGTAATTTTCCCAGCAATCACTTTGAAGGTTTTATAGTGTTCTGGTTATTTAGATGACTATGATTGTATAAAGCTAATGAATCAGTTTAAGTATTAGTTGATTGATGATTAATTTTTGAAGGGGCGTGTTGGCATTTACTATTTCACATTGCAAAAATTAATCGATTTTATTTATTTAGTACTGGCATCACTGCCACTAAACGATTATTATAAAAGCAATGGGTACCCTTACTTTTTCTCTTACTTATTCTTTCTACCTACACTGTGCTAGGAGGCAGACATTATAACCTTCATTGTGGCCATATTTAATTTGAATATAGATACAAGTTTTCTATTTAAATTCAAACTCTGCATTTCATTTAACGGCCATAATCCTATTTCCTATAGAATTCATATTTTAGAATTCTCGGCAGTCCCTATGTGATTTAAATATTAAAAAGTAAAAAAGTCACTAATTACCTATATACAATTCAATTCATTAAAAGATTCGTAATTGATGAATTGCATGAGATCTGCTGTGAATTTGAAATGAATTCCATCAGCAATATTGCTTTAGCTTCATTTTTAGGGGTCCTGATATTTTTATAGATCAGGATAGATATATAAATAAATATCCTGGGACATTCCTCACACACGGTCATCTGATCCCAAACAAAGCAAAGCTTGTACATACTATGGAAACCAGATAACTGATATAATACATAATACTACTTTTGGTTGTAAATACATACTTAATATACATAATTACACCCAGACTCAGGACATACAGACATGTTCATGCACACAAATGCATGTCCTGTGTGTATGTATAGGTACAGTTAGATATTTTATTTAATAAAATATTTAAAAAAAAACAGTAAGTACGTGAAATATTCATTTTTTATTTATTCTTGCAAACCTCTTAAACCATATCTCCTAAAATAAATTAAGTGTTGTCTTAAATATTTTGAACTATTTATCGATAAAACTTGGATACAGGTCGGTTAACTGAAGCTGGCACGTTCAACACGTTGCGCTTGTGTAGTGTCTGTGAATAAGCGCGCGGCGTAACATTGTACTGCTTGCGCATCATGAAAAGTCTGTCCATTTTTCTTGCGCGCGGTCAAGCTTATGAGTATGAAGGAGACAGTTATTGTTTTGCTTCAGGTACTCCTATTATATAGTGTCATAAGTGCCTTACCAGAGCCTAAATTCAATAAATGACTTTTTGATTTTGATAGAGTTTTTTTTTATGTAAAATGGGCTTGCGTTTGACCTTCGACTGACCCCATGAGGAGTTATGACGAGTCCGAGGATGTAGCACGCTTACCCAGAAAAAGTCTATTCACTCTGGCATTCTGTATTCAATACATCTAGGTTGTAGGTGTCGGGAAACACAGATCCCGGAAGAGAGTTCCACTCCTTTGCTGTTCGTATCAGAAACGATGATGCAAAGCGTTGTCTTTTTTTGCATTCGTCCATTTGAATTGACTGACTAATTGGAAGCAATTAACAACAAAAAGCTTAAATCGACTTCACGGACTCCGACTAAGAAGTAATCAAATCCTGATCTGATGACAATGTGACCAAACGGAAAGTGTAGGTACTCTTCCAGACAAAAAAAGAATTTTCCAAATCGGTTAAAAATACAACCGAATTGAGAACGTCCTCCTTTTTTTGAAGTCGGTTAAAAACATCGTGTATCATGGAATTGCATATGTGTGAGTAATGTGAACGTGCCAGCTTTCATTAACCGACCTGCTATGCTATTCTGTAAAAGGTAAATCATCTCGAAAGTCATCTCGCAACTCACCTCGCGACTAAATTGGCGGGTGAATTACGTTTCAGAATACCAAATCCTATTGAAAAACGTCAAAATACTCATCTGTCTTAGTTCTTCTCACTTTCGTCATCACTCGGTGGTGCTAGTGGCGAACTCACTCAGTTTAAGAATATGAAATTCTAATCTCATCGCGGATTCAGGTGATTTTGTAAATGAACGTTACAGAATAGCACTGCTGTACCTATATGATGTTCCTACGTACGATTTTACGATTCACGTAACTCTGTACCCATATTGTATATGTAATATATTTTTTCCAGCTAGCATCCACTATAACAAAAACACTTCAGAAAGGGAGGTTTCAAGGTATTATTTTAAGCAAACACATTCTGTGTAAGAAAATCCTAAGTAAGCATGAAATATTTCCCGAGACATTAATCTGGAGGAAGTTTATTTATCTTATTTGTTCAAGCCTTGAAACATTGTAATCTTATAAGTTCTGTGCCATGTAGTTAGATTTCCAAATCAGAAGCGAATTCAATTTCCCTCCCGATATCTTAATTATTGAAAATGACAGACCAGTATCTGCTGCCTCGCATACGAATAGTTGTTCATAAGTTGTTCAGAAGTTGGGCAAAAAACCAAATTTACATAATCGAACGTCAATTCGGTATTATTCGAGTATAATTTCGGCAAATATGAACCGATTTAAATGATATTTTTGTTAATTAACAAATTATTGAGTTGGTCTCATAAATTCTGTTGTGATTCAACTGTGGAAGTTAAATATAAGAATTCATTTGTTTGAAAACACAGTAAGACACTCAATATAAAAAAAACTTTCGGACGAAAGATAAAAATCTGTCGCCAAAATAGGTCCTCTCTAAAAACCATACTAATATAATTATGAAGAAACTCTAATTGTACTGTAGAGTATTTTTTTTTACTATTTTTAACAGACTTCAAAAAAAAGGAGGAGTTTCTCAATTCGGTTGTATGTTTTTTTTTGTTTGTTTTTCTTTTTTTTTCCCCCACTTAGGTGGAAAACAAGCATATGGCCCGCCTGATGATAAGCGGTTACCGTAGCCTATGGACGCTTGCAACACCAGGGGTATCACGCGCGCGTTGCCGACCCTGCAGAAATCTCTTCACGCCCCTTTTGAAGAACCCCATGCTGTACTCCATTGGGAAAACCACGGCGGGAAGCTCATTCCACAGTCTGAGGGTTCGCGGAAGGAAGCTCCTTTGAGCCCGCACAGTACGAAACAATTCAGGTTTCAATATGTGAGGTTGGACTCCCCGTCGATGGCGAGAGTTGCGATGTTAGAAAGTAGCCGTGGGCATCATCTTATGTTACCTCATACAGGTCGGTTAACTAAAGCTGGCACGTTTCAACAAATTTACACCGTCTCTCTCGCGCAAAGTCAAGCTTATGAGTATGAAGGAGACAGTTATTGTTTTGCTTTTGCTACTGCTCATAAATATAGAGTGGTCTATTTTTGCATTCGTCCATTAGACTTGACTGATTGCAAATTTATGAGTACTGTGAACGTGCCAGCTTTCGTTAACCGACCTGTAACTCCGTCATTAATTTATTAACCGATTTGGAAAATTCTTTTTTTGATTGGAAGGGTACACTTCCCGTTTGGTCCCATTGTCATCAGATCAGGATTTGATTACTTCTTAGTGTACTTTGAAGTCGGTTTAAGTTTTTTGTAAAACAGTCCAATTATATAGTCGGTATAGTATTTACTATGTCCTAGGTACTATTATGAAGGTATGTTTATATTTGTCGCGGTCTGCGACCATACGTAACAGAATTCGGACAGACGAATTCCGAATCTCCTTTCGTATTTTAACAGTGTTAGAATTAAAAGCCGGCATTGTTTAAGTTCTTGTTAGCGCTAATAGTTTGTTCCTGACGTATCGTCAAGCAAACTATTTGGTTGCGAGCGAGTATCTTTCTCGGTACTGCGTTGGTGTGTGTGTCACTCGTACCGACCCCTATATCAAGCATTTATTCACCGCGTGTATTTTTCAATACGCGTTGGTGTTTATTTGTCTTGTTGTTTCTATTGTCTGACTGACACGGTGACACTTCGTGTATTTTTCAATACGCGTCGTGTTCATTGTTGTTTCTGAGACATACTAATCGTCTACCTAAAATCCACGACTTGCTGTGGTAACCAACGGAAACCTAACGGTGACAACGTAAGTTGGTTAGCGGGCCCCGGGCGCTTTGGTGTTTTCCCTTAAGGAACACACAACCCGGACGGGACTGGACCAGTCGGCCTTGGGGGCTTCCCTAGTCGACCCCAGTTAGCGTTAGGCAGGGACGTAGGAACTCAGCCACAACACAAGATCTGTGGCGGAGGTTACAAGCTTAGGGCACACCCTAGGGCCTACTCACCTCCCAACCTACACCCGGTTGGGAGTTGTACTACACACACCCGGGAAAACCCACCCGGGGAGGATAGGAGTAGGAACCGTAGCTAGGGCGATTGCCTGGAGTTTCTTGTAACTTCTTCTCCCAGGAACGCACCGCGTTTTGAAGTTACAATAGTGTACGTCTTAGCCTAGGCCCCGGCCGCAAGGCCAGGCTGGTCACTATGGCCAGCCAACCCGAGACCACCCTGTCTCTTGAGGACATCCTCGCCGATGAGGATGCCGTCATTTATCTGACCTGTCATTTCCCGAACCGGTCCATCCCCTCCTTCTCTCGTCCACCCTCTCGCGCGGACTCCGTGATGTCGACCCAGTCGACTCCGGAAGTCCGCGGCAACACCGAGGCTGTCCCATCAGGACAAGCCCCTACCTCCCCAACTCCAACTCCCTCTGACGATCTCACAAGATCGTCAGTCTACAATAAGACTAGGACGTCAGTTTCTACTGACTCATACACGTCCAATGAGGCCGCCAAGTCCTCCTCCGCCTCCTCCTCCTCCTCCCCTGCCTCCACCGACACTAAGTCGGCAAAGGCCGTCCCTTTGACCTCCACCACCACCACCACCCAACTAGAGGCTCCCGCCACTGTTGCGAACCCCTCCTCGTCTTCCGAGGAGGACTTCGTACAAGTGGAGAGCAAGAATGGCAAGCGCAAGCGAGCCAAACAAGCCTCCGCCAACGAGGCTGCCGCCAAGGCCCTCAAGCAGGCCCCCTCTCCCGTCCCTGGCCCTTCAGCGAACGTGTCCATTCCCATGGACACAAGTAGCGTTCGCGAACCTCTTCGCATCCCCCCTCGCCCTAACAGGCATCAGCATCCTCCCAGGAATGCTAAAAGTGATGCTGCCCCTCCTCCAATTTTCATTCAAGACAAATCCAAATGGACTCTTGTCTCTGGCTGGTTCTCCAGCCACAATATTAACTATACCTCCGCCCGTCCCACCGAACATGGCATTCGGGTCGCGGTTACTTCGCCTAATGACCATAGAATTTTCACTAACCTCCTCAAGGAGAGAAAGGTGTCTTTCCACACCTACTCTCTCCCTGAGGAGCGTGCCACCCGCATAGTTATTAAGGGCATGCCTTCCGAGGTGACAACCGAGGAAGTGAAGCAGTCCCTCAGCGACCAGGGTATCCCTGTCCTCGCTGTCCATCGCCTTATGCGAGGTCGCTCAAAGACCGTCCCCCTCAACATGGTTGTAGTAACCATGGAACCCGGGCCGGCGAGCGACCGGATCCATAATTTAAAGGCCATATGCCAACTGACGGACTGTGTGCTGGAAAAGCCACACAGGACCGGATTCCCATCGCAGTGTCACAACTGCCAACTCTATGGTCACTCCGCCAGGCACTGCTACGCACCTCCAAGGTGCGTAAAGTGCCTAGGCAACCACCCCACCAGGGAATGCGAACGCAACCCTGAGCCCACCCTTAATTCTGAGCCTCCGAGCTGCGTCCTTTGCCAGACGCAAGGGCACCCCGCTAACTATCGCGGGTACTCTAAAGCTCCCCGGCCAAAGGCTACAACATCAGCCCGGCCCAATAACTCCACGCGCACCACCGCGCCTCCCCCTGATCCCGCTCACACGAGCTTGAGACCCGCTTGGGACTTAAACTCCCCTAGGGAGTTCCCGCCCACTCGGACTAAGTCCACGCCCACCACGGCAGCTTCATCTGCCCCCATTCCCGCACCCACTCCCGCAGTCACTCAAGCGCCCGCCCCTATGGCCGCGCAAACCACGCCCCTTCCGCCAAAACCCGCCGCCGCCGCCGCCGTCCCTAAACAGCAACGCCGCGCAATCCCCCCGCCTAGCTGCGGGGCCCAAATTCCTCCACTAAACGAGGATGCGGACTTCGCTCTGGTGGAGCGTTTCGCACGTCTGTTTGATTTTAACGAGATCCGTAATCTCGCTGAACAAATCCGCGAAAAAGAGGGCGACGGTCTCGCCCTCTTCTCCATCGGGTTGCGCTATAGTGCCATCCTGACGTCCCTTTCCACCTTCAAATGTACCCCTCTTAATGGATAATACGGCAACGTGTAGGACCAAACCGCGCTCCCTTAGAATAGGGTATTTCAATGCCGATGGCTTGAGACATCAACGCGATGATGTTTCAGAATTCCTGAAACATCATCGCCTTGATGTATTCCTAGTTCAGGAGACCTTCCTCAAACCCTCTATGAGGGATCCCAAAATTGCCAACTATCTGTTAGTTCGCAACGATAGGTCTGACGCTACCCTTGGTGGTACTCTCATCTACTACAAAAAGTCCCTATATTGCTCCCCAATGGATCCGCCCCCCTCTCTCACGTGCATTGAGGCCTCGGTCTGTAGGCTCGGCATGACTGGACATGAGCCAATCATTCTGGTCTCAGCTTACATTTCCCCGTCCCGTGTCAACACTTCCTTCAGAAGTGATCTAGAGTGCATTCTTGGCCTCGGTAACGCAGTCATTTTGGCGGGCGACCTGAACGCAAAAAATGTACTCTGGAATTGTAACGCTAACAACCCCAGAGGTCGAATCTTAGAATCCCTCCTGTCGCCTCTCGACATCGACATCATTACTCCCCTCGAACCGACCCATTTTCCTCATCAACAAGACCTCAGACCCGACATACTCGATGTGGCACTGTTACGCAATGTAAACTTACGTTTGCATGACGTATCAGTGCACCACGAACTGACGTCTGACCACCGACCTGTGATCTTAGAGTTTACTCCGCGCACAGGTCCCCCAGATCCAGGTCAACCCCCTCCTACTAAAATTTCCACCAATTGGGACAGACTAGGCGAACGCCTTAAGTCCACCGATTCCGTCCATCTGAATCGTATCCCGGATAACATCGTCACCGCGGACGAGGTTATCGGCGCGATCGACTCACTCACCACTCACGTGCAATCGGTCATTACCGATTGCTCTCGGACAGTGCCAGCGGAGACTCACCTCCGTTGGCAACTGCCCGATGACGTACGTGAGATGAGGAGGGAGAGGAACGCCGCCATACGGGCTTTTGACTCTTTTCCCTCTGAACGTAACCGCGCCCGCATGCGCGCTCTCCATCGCGCCTTCAAGGTCCGCATCGAGCAAATGCGTGATGCTCGATGGGACAAGACCCTTGAAGAGTTAGAACCCTCCCATCTTGCCTTTTGGAAGCTTTCCCGTGCCCTTACCAAGGACACGATAGCCCCATGCCACCTCTCATTAGACCCAATCACCCCTTGCCCGCCTTTGAAGACGAGGACAAATCCGAATGCCTCGCCGAAAGTCTCGAGCTTCAATGCACGCCCAGTACTCTTCCAGTAGACCCCAGTCACTTGGAGAAAGTCAACTCCGAGGTCGCGCGTAGACTCGCCCTGCCCATACCTCCCGTGTCTCCCCCCCCCCCACCACCAGAGGCTCCCCCCTCCTCCGCAAGGAGGAGGCGGCGTGTCGCCGCTGATGGTGAGGAGGAGGAGGATGAAGACCCCCTTCCTCCCATGACCCCTGATGAAGTTAAATCGATCATCAGAAAACTCCACCCTCGAAAAGCCCCGGGCTCGGACAAAATCACTAATAAAGTGATCAAACTGTTCCCCGCTCAGCTCATTTTCTTATTAACGTCCATTTATAATGCGGCCCTAATGTGTAACTTCTTCCCACCTCAGTGGAAGGAAGCTCACGTTATTGGGATCCACAAACCAGGCAAACCCATGTCCGAGCCCTCCAGTTACCGTCCCATAAGTCTGCTCAATGTATTGGGTAAGATTTATGAGAGACTCATCTACAACCGTCTCAAAGCATATGCCGATGCTAACCATTTACTTCCGAACGAGCAGTTTGGTTTTCGAACTAAACACTCGTGTGTTATACAAGTCCATCGTATTGTTGAACATATCTCTCACCATTTCCAACAATCCAGTAGTATGACTGGGGTCCTGTTCTTCGATGTTGCAAAAGCATTCGACAAAGTGTGGCACAATGGTTTAATTTTTAAACTATTCACCCTAGGTGTCCCACATAGGCTCGTACTCATCTTACGAGACTTTTTGTCGAACCGCCACTTTCGATATCGAATAACAGGCGCCCTGTCGTCCCCTCACCCCATCTGTGCCGGAGTCCCCCAGGGCTCGGTACTCTCCCCATTATTGTTTCTATTATATACGAGCGATATCCCCAAATTTAATGACTCAGTACAGCTAGCTCTGTTCGCGGATGATACCGCAATCTACTGTACTAGTCGTACCACCAAGGCCATAGTGTCCCACCTCCAATCCGCAGCAGACGCCCTAGGCGCATGGTGTAGGAAATGGAGGATTGAGATAAATCCCGCCAAAAGTCAAGCGGTCCTATTCCATAGGTCGTTTAGACGAAAAATCCCCCCCTCAGTAAAGTCTGTCACCATGTTCGGCGAACCGATCCCTTGGGAGAGGCAAGCCAAATACTTAGGTGTCATCCTCGATGATCGATTGACCTTCGGGCCCCACATTAAAAAGGTGCGCGCGCGCGCCTATTTCGTGATGGGACGCCTTCATTCCCTTTTAAATCGCAGGTCTAAACTTGCCTTAAAAAGCAAGGTTAGACTGTATACTGCGTGTATTCGCCCCATATTCTCTTACGCATGCGCTGTATTTGCACACGCATCGCAAAAGCGGATCCATAGTCTCCAAGTTTTGCAAAACCGTTTCATGCGCAAGGCCACGGGTGCCCCGTGGTTCTTGCGCAATGAAAACCTCCACCTCGACCTGGGCCTCCCCACGGTCCGTCAATTTTTCAAACGCGCTTCACGCAGATTCTTTGACACTGCTGTCAATCATAGTAATCCGTTAATCGTTAAGGCGGCTACCTACACGCCATCCCGTATATCCAATGTCCGCCGGCCGAGGCACGTCCTCACCGAGCCCGATGATCCCACCACCTTAGCTCAGCTCGAAGCTTCGGAAGCTCGTCGTAATTCAACACACAATACAGATGCGAACCGCGGTGACCGTTCACCTCGTTACCGACCTCGTCGTCGAGGTCACGCGCCGCGACTCCCAACTCAGTCTCGTCGTCCCCCACTTGTTATTGCTACGGCAACTCGACAAGCGGCCCGAGCCGCCAATAATAATCCGCTTCCCTAGATATAAATAAATAAATAAATCATCAAAGATTTCAGTCCATTCCCTCCCCTCGGTAACAGCCCTGAGCCGAGGTTCGGCCCCAACTGGGACACCCTCAGGCCCTGTTACCTAATCATAACTACGGTTGAGAGCTAGCTCGCCGACTTGTCCGGGTAAGGGTACTAAGGCCAAATTTTGGGTCCGTACCTTCATGTCCATTCAAAAAAAAAAAAAAAAAAAAAGCCGGCTTTTCTAATCAATTTGTTTTTCTTTGAGACTACGTTCTATCATACCAACGCGAATGGAAAAAAATAGAAAGTAAACATCCCCAGCCTTGTTCAAATACACTTACACTGTAATTTTAACCGGGACTATCTCAACAAAAACACCCCAGCGGTGTTTCATCAATCAATGTCCGATTCGAATCAGACCTTTGCGAGGATTCACGACTTAATCCTTACTCTATTCCCGTAATACCCTTACAATTTAGCACCTTCTGCTAAACGATTGAGTAGGTACTACATTTGGATATATTTAAAGACTGCGAGACTCGCTTTGGTGCTGATCTGCTATTATTCTGTAATTCAAGTATTTATTAAAAAGTACTATTGGTTTCTTATACTTTATACAGGTTGACCTATATACCTGCTACGATGGTAATGAAACCTTCGAAAGCTGAGATTATGCGCTATAGAAAAATGGGATAAACTTCTAAATCGCAAAAAAATATACTGCTTTTCATACAAAAGGTACATGTCTCCTCGGCAAAAATGTATGTAAAGCAGTATATTTTTTTGCGATTTCGAAGTTTATCCCATAGTAAAAGTTGATCGTATACATAAGTACTTGACGTGGTTTCATTTAATGTCGTATTGTAGAATCCACCCCGTATATAGTACTTATTAATATGATTAGCCTGTTGATTAAAAGTTTAATATTAGTAAAGAAGAAAACGTTCATAAATCTAGGAAATGTCATAAAAATTAACCAATAAGAAACTCTAAATTATAAATATTTTACTATTTTACTTTTTCTATAGCATTTTTCTATATCAAAAGCTGTATTTTTTTTGCGAGCCGAACATCATCCATTTTTATTTGCTTTTTTAATTTAAAAACATTCAATGGTGCTCAAATTTGACCATTTCAGCAGAAATAGCATAAGTTTATTTAACGAGCACGTCGAATTCATTTTAGCAAAATTTTCTTTTGGTAATTTTCTGCAGGTCAACTACAATTCACAAATGTGTTAGTAGGTACGTTCAGTAAATTTCGCATTCACAAATACTAGAGTTTGAGATAATGTTAGCTTGTTACAAACATTGCACTGTAGAGACCTTGTACAAACAATGAACTAGAAACTATATTACAGCAGTATTGATGTGAGTCATAGTAATAGCCAGGAAGGTGTTGTTACGACTATAATATACTTTTAGATAATTATATCTTCTATGTATGACCGTGAATAATTCTCAACTCTATTGTTCTTAAAGATCTGGCGGAACGGGACTGCCCCCGCCAAGACGAGCCAAGCGAAGCGCAAGGGCACTATCTTCTACCTTTTCTGGAAGCGCTTCGGCCTTTTTTTTCAACCCTGATAACTTGGGTTTGGATTATAAAAGATAAATAAAATTCTCAGGATATGATGCCAATAGTGAACTTATTAAACATAAAAGTTTCAATTACATTAGCTCTTATACTTTATTGATATCTAAAAATGCCCGATTTTCTCACTGACTCACTAATGATCATCATAACTCGAGATAAGATAACATAACGATAAGATAAGATGACATAAGATAAGCGAGCACGAACTGAGCCACGAAAGAACAGGATTCGTTCGTTGTTCGCGTAGCGTGGACGGACTAGCGAGCCTCGAACGAGCGCGATTGTCAGTTTTTTCAAGAATACATCGTGCTCGTTGCAGGCTCGTTGTAGGTTAGTTCGCGGCTCGGCTCGTGCTCTATTCGCGTAGCATGGACGCACCATTAGGGTACTTCCTGAAGTCCTAGAAAGCTGAAATTTGGTATGTAAGCTTGTATTAGTACAGAAACAACAAAAAAAAGGCTAAAACTTGGAACTTTCAACCCCTGAAAAAAATGGATAATATCAAAAAAATATTGTCATAAGCAACTTATAAAAAGAAGTGAAATCCCACCAAAAACATTTTCATGTAAAATGTTGCCAAGACGAGACCATATCGCTCGCACTGTCAAAAAGTTATCACATCTCATGTAGACACAAGCTTATAAATCTCTTACACGCCCTAACTCTACAAGCCCTAACTTCACAAACTCTACATACACACACTCTACAATTTTAAGGTTAGAGATGTTAAAATACTATGTTTTGTAAACTAGGCTAGTATAAAACCCATATTGCTGCGGGGAGTGGCGCTGTTTGCTGAAATACAGGTTTTTACCTAGTTGCTGTTCATAATATTTTAGTCATTTACTCTAGCCCATATTTTTGTGAACAAATTAGTGTAATTTTTGGAAATAAATTATTATTATTATTATTAAAAAAAAAAAAAAATTACAGATAACCCCCCTTAATCATAAAGCGCTATTTAACGAATATACTGTTTAAATGGTCACGTAAATAATGTCACATTATTTGACAATGACAATAGAGTGACGTTATTTACGTGACCCTTTAAACAGTATATTAGTTAAATAGCGCTTTATGAGTAAGGGGGAAAGTAATTAACAGTGAATAAAATTTCACTTTACGCTCATGTGACGGTAGCTAAACGGCCAAGCCACATCCATCTGCCTTGTTCTGTAATCTGAGACTTTATCCTGAACTTCAATAGTAGGTCACACAAAACAAAACCCATTTAGCTGCTTGTAATCAACAGCATTGCCAACTTTTTTAATTTAATTACTTGTTTAAACTAGGGTTGACTTTTTATCAGCATTTCGGTCTTATTTTGTGTCGAGAAGATGTGGTGTGAGCTAAAACAGTAAGCGGAAATTCAAAATTTACTTATGCCCGGTTTCAATAAACAAAAACGAATCGTTTTGCTTACCAATGGTAGATTTTTTATTGCCAAACTGGGCATAATTTGACCTGTAATAGCTACTTCCATATGGGTGGGTATGCTATGCAAAGCTTTGAGGTATTTGCTTCATTATTAGTAAAGATATAAGTCTTAATTTTAATAAATCTTAACCGATAACGGTCCGTAAATTATTGAAACCGGGCATTAATCATTATACTTATTATCGTTACGTTAAACAAGTGCCGAACACTTTTATTTTGGGCTTAACCGACTGATCCAGTGGTTTACTGTTCAGAAGCACCATAGCATTATTTTATTACGCTCAAATAGCCCTTACAGAATACCGATTCCAAATAACTGAATTTTGAGTTCCTGGGAGTAAGATCGCTGGAACTCATTGAGGAGGGGAAAAGGGTTGGTAACGAGTGAATAAAGAAAGACCAGGGGGCCTACCACAAGCTCTTTAAACAAGGCTAAAATAACCTTATTTGTCTTTTGGTCCTGTTTTGACGCCGGATGTCAAAGAGGGACAAAAGACAAAAAAGGTTATTTTAACCTTGTTTTAAGAGTTTGTGGTAGGCCCCCTGTGCTGCAACCGTCCATTGCGTTACGGTAACCGCTTAGCACCTGGCGGGTCGTATACATACATAGTTGCATAAAAGAAGTCAGTCCAGACTGCTATTACTTCTCTACCATATCTGCGTCTAAGTAAAAGCAGTAGCATAATATTCTTCCTCCAAATCGATTTTGTAATCAAGCAATTTACCCCAGCGATTGAAAAATAGATCAAGCGCTTCGCTTCGCTTCACTAGTTACCTCTACAAAATATTTATATTTATATAGGCTATGAAACAATATTTGCATCGGTTATCGCTTATCAGTCAGGGTGTTATGTTAGCAAACAGTAGCAAAGGTGATTTGGCACATAGCCCGACTGTTTACAAGAGTTATACCGACGTAATATTCCACTACCCCTCGGGTACTAAGCTATATTTGAGAGGCAATGCCAGTACAATATAAATTTTATAATATACTCTAGATTTAACATATTCAATTTTGAATTATAATAGCGGTGCCTAAAACTTAAAGCTCTTTAGCCAATTTTTTTTTTTTATCTGTACGTTTTTTTTTTATTAAATGGGCTTGCATTTGGCCACTGACCCGCCCATAAGGGACGAAGACGAAGACTATGATGGGACACACTTACCCAGAAGGAACCTATTCACTCTGGCCTTGAAACTCCCTAGGTACTATTTTCTTAACCTCCATACCATAGGCTTTCTTCTTGCCAAATTTCATGATAATCCGTTGAGTAGTTAAGGCGTAACAAACAAACTCAACAACAACAAAATCAACTACTACAAAAGAGGTAGAGCGTAGCGTTTTTTCGCTCAAAGAGCAGCTCGACTGGGGAAGTACCTCCACCTTACAGAATACCGCAGCCAAATAACTTTATGTTGTGTAAAGTTGTGTTCCTGCGCGTGAGTATGGTCGCCAGAGCTCATTGGGGAGGGGGGAAAGGTCGGTATCGCGTGAGCGATGCTTCATGTGTTGCTAACGTCCATATGGCTACGGTAACCGCTTACCATCAGGCGGGCCGTATGCATGTTTACCGACTTAGTAGTATAAAAAAAAAAAAAAAAAAACACTTTCGCATTTTTAATATTAGTTAGGATGAAACTCAAAAACTTCAGACAAAATAAAAGATGTGAGTTGCTTTTCATTCAAATATTCCTTGAAATACCTTTTTACCCGACTGACCCGGAAGGAGGGTTATGTTTTTCGAGTGTATGTATGTATGTATGTATGTATGTCTATTTCTTTGGCACGCTCTGCAGCCTAAACTGCTTGATGAATTTAAGCATATGAGGTGTCGTTAGATTCGTCTGAACTGTGGGAGTGTCATAGGCTATATTATTTTTATATGGCGTCTACGGATAAAAAAGAGGGGGGGTATTAAAAACAAAAATTACGTTATTGTAACAATATGGGTATCAAATGAAAGCTTGTGGACAGCCCTTTCCATATATGTATATATTGTAATACTTTAATGCTACCATTTTGACGTAAACTGCAAAAAACCGTGTTTAATGCAAGGACAGTAGGTAGGTACTATGAGCGGTTACCGTACGTAACTCACAGCACAGATTTGCGATGGTGGTTAGCGTTACTTTACCGTACCGCTCATTTACTTAATAATACATACAACTCATTCTGTATAAAACTAAAAAGTCTGAAATAAATTAAATTATTAAAATAAACAAAAAACCCGACTGCGTAAAACAAAAATTAACTGAAAAGAGAAAAACAAGCTCTTTAATCCATAGAATTTTGAATATAACTTGAATGTTATAAGGTATTGCAGTCGGGGATAAACAAATATTACAAAAAAAACACATACTTAGGTTATTGGTTTGTCCCCGACTGCAATACCTTATAACATTCAAGTTATATTCAAAATTCTATGGATTAAAGAGCTTGTTTTTCTCTTTTCAGTTAATTTTTGTTTTACGCAGTCGGGTTTTTTGTTTATTTTAATAATTTAATTTATTTTATACCTAATTCATCTTCAACAAAAGAAATAGAGGAAACATAGAACACATTTAAAACCGTAAAAAATAATGGCTTTTGCTCAGATTTATGACGACAAAATCTACGCAAATTCCGAATAAAACTTCCGTACAGAATAAGTTGTAAGTTTTTCGCCATAAAAATAAATGTACACGAATGGGATACAGAGGGACGGGATATAAAACGTCAATATAAATGAGATAGTAATACGTGAATAGAATCAGATGATGCTTTGTCAAGTGTAGAAATAAGGTACCGAGCTATTAAAAACATACAGATCAATAATTCGAACGCTGTTGTTATTTTAAAAGAAATAATAGTTGTTTAATAGTGTAAGCTTATTAATGGCCGGAAAATAAATTCATTGCAATATGAATATATCTTGTCCATTCGACTTGATTCGAGTCGATTCTATGTAACTTGGTCGAAACGTCGAGGTAAGTCAAAATTTGAAATTTGATAATAATCTGTGCACGAATAGACCCATTACTATTACAATAGATACATTAATATTACAATTCCTTGGGAACTCGAGTAAAACCGCGAAAAAGAAGCTAGTTAGAAATGTTAATACCTATAAGTCGATTTAATTATAGATTAGTAGGAATATTATAGAAATTAATGTGATGATTGTGTGTTAGTTTGTGATATTTTCAAGGGAAAACGACTAAACATATTTTGATTAAAATTTGCAGAAGGCTAGCATGAAGAATGACAATTAAAATAGGATCCCATTTTTTGCCATGAGAATGGGGTCAATGTCGTGGAGAACAGCTTTTATTCCCACTAAATGAAGCTTATCACCCAAAAGAGTTATCAGTACTACTGAGTATAACATTACCTATGATAATCTCAATTAAAAATATTCTTGAATATAATTTTGGTTTGGTTAGTGATATAATTTCAGAAGTTTATATTCAGTGAAGTTTTCAATTCTAAAAGAAGTCCATTTTTTAAACAAAAATCGCCCAGTTGATTGACAACCGCTGCCGTTTTTAATACAACATTCCCGGAGCGGATTTGGAAGCGTATTATTCATTCTGGAAGGATATTTTCACCTGTGCCTTCGGATATATCCGTGACCGCATTGCTAACGCTTGCTCATATGTTGCCCATTCTCTTTTGCTACGTGAGTAAAATAAAATTTTCCACAACTTTTACTTATGAATTCTCTAGCAGTGATCATGGTGGTTTACAGATTGGCTAACAATTAAAGTTTATACCGTCATTGTTGAGTTAAATTTTGGAAAAACACAAGACTTCATTTATATTATCAGCCAAATTGAGTTTGAGTTTTGTAGATGCAATTTTGAAAAATGCGAACGAAGCTATTTGGAAAAATTTAAAAACTTACAACGCTTAAGAAATGTGCTAGTTTTAGTAGAAAATTTTGATGTCAGCGTTACTAGAAAATATAAGACATCTATAGGATCGCCACGTATTTTCCTTACTCCAATCCTGCCTCATGTAGGTAATTTTATTTTTAACTGCTTCGAACGTGTACCTATAAAGAGAGTTTCGCTTAAAGGTTTGAAGTTTTAACGATGCAACATACGTGAAAGTTTCTAGTCTTTGCAACTTTTAGTACATTGTAATATATTTGTGGCAGTTAGGGATGGAATGGATCGGTTTATTTAACCAGAGATAAGATATACAAACTTAACTACAATTATTATTATAGGTATAAGGTAGAACAGAGAGATGACTCCTAAATACAGAAGCTATGAAGCTTAACGATGAAATCTAATTAGCTGTATGCACGCACATGCCTCACTCAGGTGTTTACCTGAGTGAGGCATTGTACAATTGCTTGTAGGTACTGAAACTTCATGCTTGTAAAGCCATGGATAAAACCAGTGGGAAATAAGTAGTATTTAGAATTTAGTTCAATTCATAAGAAGTAAGTAGTATTAGTAATGAAAACATAAAGACAGGCTTTGGTAAATGTGATTTTCATTGATGCAATCCTTTAGAAGTAATATCGTTAACAAGATAACGAATCATTTTAATTAATTAGAGATACCTTCTTAAATTCAGATAGGCTGTTTGCTTTCAACTGATAATAGTGTTTTGTATATTCTATAAAGTTTCTGAAGGGTGTGATGATTATACCTGGTTGATAGTGAACTATTTTTTGACCCTTTTGTGCGTATCTCTTCAATCAGTAAGAAACCCTAAAGTTCCTAAACCGATCGAAATGTTATCTGGCTCGCAGATAGCGTTTAGTATGGAGAGGGTCATACATAGGCTACTTTTCACACTGGAAACTCAGGTTAAACCCCGGGGGACAGCTAGTATTATAAACAAGAATGTTAACTAAGATGGATGTATGGATGTTTGTTAATCTTTCACGCAACGAACGGATTTGAATGAAATTTAGCACTCTAATGGTGAGTCCATGCTTGGCGAACCGAGCACGAGCCGAGCCACGAACGAGCACACTGCGAGCACGAGTAGCGTAGCGTGGACGGGCTTGCGAGCCTCGAACGAGCATTCGTAGCGTGCTCGACTGCGCTCCGCCCGATTGTCAGTTTTTTCACGAACACAGGGATTCGCATCGCGCTCGTTGTAGGCTCGTTGAAGGCTCGTTAAGTACGTCCACGCTTGAAATAGGGAGCACCATAATATTCCTTCTGATTGACATAGGTAGAGTGTTTTTTTTAGGGAAGGTGAGTGAAACCGCGTGGCGAGAGCTAGTATCACAATACGTAAACAGCTAAAGCAGCGTCAATATACCTAAAGTTCGTTGAAATCTTTTTAGAGTTCCGTACCTATAAGGGTTCCAATGTGACCCTATTACTTATAGCCTCGTCTGTCAAATTGTCCATCCATCTGTCCGTCCATACGTTCATCTGTCTGTCATTTGGCTGTATCTCATGAACCTTAATAAGTAGACATTTTTAATTTTCAAAGAATGTGTATTTCTATTGCCGCTATAACAACAAATAATAAAAATTAAGTAAAATAATAAAATTAAGGGCCTGATAAAAGAAACGTCTTTGCGAGTCCCTCTCGCACTTGGCCAGTTTTTAACTAGTAGTAAGTAAGTAGTTAACTATATTAAATGATTTAATTATCATTCAATAAATAATAAACCGTCAAATAAAAAGTAAGAAAAAATCAAACCGTTATCTAACTCGGTCGTATAAAATATAATTAATTGTTCTATTTCAAACATTTCTAAAGGTTTTGACAGTGAAAAATTAAAAACGCTCCTGGCAAGGTGGCTAGAATCGTGCGCCGATTTGGCAAACAGTCATTCATCATCGTTATCTTGTTTCCTGTTAAATCGATTTTTTCTCACTTCAGACAGATTTCAAGGTTACCTTCTGTCGGCGATAAAAGAAGATTTCTAAGGGATAATTTATTTCTTCGGGTTTTCATTTGAATATTCAATGCTTTGAAAATTTATTTCATTGGGTTTCTAGATTTATGAGTGGCTAAAGTGTGTTATTGTCGTTGTTAAAAATCTATGTAGAAAACGGAGTTTTTGTGTGTAAATTATTCTTAAATAAACCTTTAACTACTTTAAGCAAGGTTTCTAGCAAGAAATCAAGCTAGCATGCAAAGAAGCAACCAAGTTATTTTGAAAGGATCATGGCGAGATTTGTACAAAAAAATTGAGATTTTTAGAGACGCTGGAATGACGTTATAATTGATCCTTGGTGCCTAAGGAACAACTTGAGCCATTTAAAATATTTTTAGAATCCCGGGATAAAAATGCGAATTTCTATGGCATGCCGGCGAATCGCGACTATTCGCGACCAAAACCATTATGTTGTTGTTATGTTTTGCGGGGTTTATAAAATATTTCATGTATATTAACATGTTGCTGGTAATGTAATCTCAACATTGGAAGTGATTCAATACCCTCTAAAATGTTTTATTTTTTTGTACAAATCAATGTATGGAGCTCGCCATGATTCTTTAATATGAAATACTTCGATTAAACAACGGCACCCTGGGATTTTACAAACAAAAACAAAATTTAAAGTCATATACTAGACTGTTTTTGTTTGTATAAAATTCAAATAAATAAGTCAGTAAATATAGTGTATGAATAATCGGTAAACGTAGTCATATGGACGCGTGTAATACACGTGATACCGAAACAATGAGCTCAGGCGACCTTACTCACGCGCAGGAACACAACGTAAAGTTATTTCGCTGCGATATTCTATATAAGGTGGAGATACTTCTCCAGTTGAGCTGCTCTTTGAGCGAAATAACGCTATTGAGCATAATTTACTTGAAGCATTTTTTCATTCGGCAGGGTGGATACTATTTCGTATTTTTATAAACTTAAAAGTTACTTAAAACTTAGGTTACATTCAGAACCTTTTTGCATTTACAAAAGATAGCGTCTTAAAATTTAATGCTTGATTTAATGGTACCATTACAATAGCAGACAGTTCTAGATATTTTTAAATGTTTTACATAACTCCAATTTTGCTGCGGAATCCCTTACTTTATAACATCAAATCGACTTTGAATTTGTGCAAAGACTTATTTACACCACAGGGCTCACCATCATAAATAACGCATAAACAATTTTTTTTCAGTAATTAGAATTAAATTATTTAATTCGTGATTTTCATTCCATTACTGGACTATAAAATAGATCAAGTAATTCTGACAAAAATAGATTTTTAACGAAGAAAAAAAAAAGTTGGCCTGCATGTCAGTTACATTTATCGCTCTAATAAATGTAAATATAATAGTATATAAATTATCTAACAATACTTGTTTTTATTTCTCCTATCATTACTTTACCACGATAAACCTGAAAAAGAAACAAGTCGACATCGACGCCCATCAGTCTACGTCTCTGTAATAGCAGATTTCTTTTTGTAGCCGATTGTCTTATTACAGGCAATTTCCTTAAGTGGCACCCATCTTAGATCTTTGTACTGCGAAGTATTTTCTCGCGTTCGCCCTTTCCCAAGGGAATGGTCGCGTCTGCCTCGGATTAAATGAAATTTACCAATTAATTATATCTTTTGTACGGTGTATTGTTTGATCTTTGAATAATGTAGTTTAATAACTCAATATTAAGATGTTTATTTCAATTGTCTAGCTTATAATGTAAGTTTCATAAGTCCTCAAAAGTCGAATGCTTGTTAGTTGAAATATTTAAATTTATAATGGGCTTCAGAGTCAAATTCAGCACTGTTCATTACCGGTTTCGAATTCAGCCTTCAACAGCAAAATTAGTATCTCATTGAGAACTCTAGGGCTACTTTTGAGTCAATCGATTCAAAAATTAGACATGTTTATCATATTTCAGAAATTAGTGGCCATATCTTCGTAAGTATGAGGTGCCTTATAGTGAAATAATAATTATTTTTGTTTTAGCAATATTTGATATTCGGAATAATATTATTGACCAGTCTCACTAACGACCATTACCCACGATCTCTTCGCAAACTACGATATCGAATGAAGGTTTGAAACTCAAAGTTATAAAACTGTGGATGCTTAATGTTTTCTAGCAGTTCAGATAAAGTGACTTCTGAAGTTGGTTTTAACGTCTCAGTTAAATGAACTGAGAGTAACTTTACTATTAAGCACATTTTAGTACATGATCTATGCTTGGAACTTTATAAGCCAGTTGACAGTAATCATTAGCCCAGATATTACTCAAACTATTTTGCGTCTAAAATTTTATAAATTTTTAAACCTTTTAATTTACCTATTTTATTACATTCAATGAAAGAGACATACACTATAAAATACCTTTATTAGAACCAACAATTTTAAATTTATAGGAAAACTAGCTTTCCCCCGCGGCTTTACCCGTGTTCCCGGCATAATAAAATGTAGCCTATGTCCTTCTCCATACCATAGACCATCTGCATGCCAAATTTCATGATGATCCGTTGAGTAGTTGAGGCAAACAAAAAACAAACTCACTTTCGCATTTATAATATTAGTTAGGATAAGGAAAAGAAAAGAAAACAACTTATTGAATTGAAAAACTTATTCATATTTTTTTTTATTATTGAAAACACACCTCCATCGATGATGATATCAAATTATCACAGTTCAATAAATATAATGTGAACCCATCTAACGTATATGTACTCATAGACATTAATTACAATTTAACGACAAAATAATGTAAATAAATATCCTGGGACATTCCTCACACACGGTCATCTGATCCCAAACTAAGCAAAGCTTGTACTATGGAAACCAGATAACTGATATAATAAATATTATACTACTTTTTTTTGTAAATACATACTTAATATACATATTACACACAGACGGACATACAGACATGTTCATGCACACAAATGCATGTCCTGTGTGGGAATCGAACCCACGACCTAGCCCGTCATCTATCTGTATCTCTATCTTTGTTTATTGAATAGCTATAGAAAGGGACATGTCTAGAGATTTAACGTTTCTGAGTATGGCAGTATATTTTTTTTAATCAGTAGTCTTTTAAATGGAATGTTTGTTAATATTAGGCATAAAATATTCCCAAGTGAAGACTGCAAGCTCCTACCAATTATGTCGTTAGCTCCAGTGAAAAAGATCTCCACTCTAAGCTAACGTTTTTTTTTTTTAAGCTCCGCTGAACGTAAGTGAGATTAACAATTTATCACAATGTCTTTAAAAGAGTTTCACTAGAATTTTTAAAGCAACTGGAACGTTTTAATTCTAGTGTTGGGGGCTTTAAAGTCCGGTAAAGTACCATACTCGGTGACATCTATTATACCTTTGTTTTTTGATAATAGAAAGGGACCGTGCTTGAGATAACCGATACGTTATATAGGTAATAATTATCATCGGCTTAAAAACAATGCATAGCAGTAGCATTATTTATTTTTACTTCCTAAGAGGTCACATTTTCACTGGCAATAACCTTATGAAAGGCTGAGGAGAGGCAACACCTCTCCTCTTCCTGTATTGCCTTGATCTAACGGACATCTGGATTTAAACCCAAAGCATAGCCTATAAGAATCTTGTCATCATCATCATCATCATCAGCCTATAATGTCACACTGCTGAGCACAGCTAGCCTCCTTTCACAAATCAGGGTGAATGGGAATTGGCAGATACTCTACCACGCGTTCCCACTGCTGATCGGTGGAGGTAAGCTAGTAGTCAAACTACTGTTGGAGTTACTCCAACTAGCTTCCGAAGCACGGAAACGCTCGATTTGAAATACCACTAGGCGGTCACCCATCCAGGTACTGACCACGACGGTGGTAGTTTAACTTGCCGATCGATTAAGAACGGCTTATCATGCTACACCACCAGGGCTTCAAGAATCTTCAATAAATACAATATCTGGAAAGAATCTAATCCGATTCGTTTAAGAGAGGTAGATATCGACAATAGCATTTATTCACTCAAAGAGCAGCTCGACTGGGGAAGTACCTCCACCTTACAGAATACCACAGCCAAATAACTTTAGATAGGTGGTATTCCTGCACGTGAGTAAGGTCACCAGAGCTCGTTAGAGGGTGATAACCGCTTACCATCTGGCGAGCTTATCGATTACGTTGTATAAAAAAACACAACATAATTTATACTACAATCTGAGATTCAAATAAAAGATCCAATACGATTATTTATCATGTTGTTATTGAAGCTAGGCATAATCTGATGGGCATAAATTGATCCGTAACAGAGATAGCAAAACTTAGATTGTAGCGCGAACGATGGCAATACATAATTGGATGATATGGTGGTGTCCAATTTTAGCCATCCACGTTCGATAAACAGCTACCGAATTTTTATTTCATCTAAGACATCCATTTTACCTACAACCAAAAACAAAATGAAGTTCAAAATAAAATAGTCAAATAGTTTAAACATAATCTTGTTTATTTATTCTATTCAAAACACGGTTGAAAAGACACCGTCTACGGCGTTTAAAATTCATATATCCATTCTGACACTGTGTCGACGTACAAAAGATTTTCATATGAATTTTGAATTAATATTTATTTCATGAGCAATCTCTAGTTGATGGTTGTTACATTGCGTGATCACTTGATCCTTGAATCAAATTTTCATAAGGTTTCCGGTTTGTATATACAATACAAGTTTCCGACCGCGGTTACACCCCGGTTTTCGACGGACCTATTGTTTTCCAGGGATTAGAAAGTACCAAAAAAAAGAAAGTAAAAAGTGCCAAATTTCATACAAATTCAGTCGGTTTTGCGTGAAAGAATAACAAACGTTACGTAGCGTTATAATGTTAGTATGTATAGTAGGATATTATTTCTGGTGAAGTTCACGGGGAAAGTAGAAATCAAATGATATTAAACGTATTGAATTTTCCGGACGATATATTATTAAATAACCATCTGTCATCATATATTAATCTGACTTACCAAGTGGGTTCATTTTGATGATTTTTTATTCACCTTAGTAAAAAAATAATTTATTATTGTTTTCGTATAGGAACGAGATGCTTAATTCATAAAAATCGCGGTTTCACCGGCGTACCCGAGGGATATCCTACCCTACCCTACCCTTAAGTTTTCTAATCTTCTACGCAACTTTTATAAAAAAAAAACCGGCCAAGTGCGAGTCAGACTCGCGCACCGAGGGTTCCGTACAAACCTGTAGGTATATAAGTAAATGGTAGTATAGACCTGAGTATTTGATATTAATTTCAATTTATGACCTATTAAAAAAAAACTACTTACTAGATCTCGTTCAAACCAATTTTCAGTGGAAGTTTGCACCGTAATGTACATCATATATTTTTTATAGATTTATCATTCTCTTATTTTAGAAGTTACAGGGGGGGGGACACACATTTTACCACTTTGGAAGTGTCTCTCGCGCAAACTATTCAGTTTAGAAAAAAATGATATTAGAAACCTCAATATCATTTTTGAAGACCTATCCATAGACACCCCACACTTATGGGTTTGATGAAAAAAAAAAATTTGAGTTTCAGTTCTAAGTATGGGGAACCCCCTAAATTTAATGTTTTTTTTCTATTTTTGTGTAAAAATCTTAATGCGGTTCACAGAATACATCTACTTACCAAGTTTCAACATTATAGTTCTTATAGTTTCGGAAATAAATGGCTGTGACATACACGGACAGACAGACAGACAGACAGACAGACAGACATGACGAATCTATAAGGGTTCCGTTTTTTGCCATTTGGCTACGGAACCCTAAAAATATAGAGTTTTTTTATAAGATGATGTCGTTAAACAAGCATACGGCCCGCCTGATACTGATTTTTAGGGTTCCGTAGCCAAATGGCAAAAAACGGAACCCTTATAGATTCGTCATGTCTGTCTGTCTGTCTGTCCGTGTATGTCACAGCCATTTATTTCCGAAACTATAAGAACTATAATGTTGAAACTTGGTAAGTATATGTATTCTGTGAACCGCATTAAGATTTTTACACAAAAATAGAAAAAAAACAATAAATTTTGGGGGTTCCCCATACTTAGAACTGAAACTCAAATTTTTTTTTTTCATCAAACCCTTAAGTGTGGGGTGTCTATGGATAGGTCTTCAAAAATGATATTGAGGTTTCTAATTTCATTTTTTTCTAAACTGAATAGTTTGCGCGAGAGACACTTCCAAAGTGGTAAAATGTGTGTCCCCCCCCCTGTAACTTCTAAAATAAGAGAATGATAAATCTATAAAAAATATATGATGTACATTACGGTGCAAACTTCCACTGAAAATTGGTTTGAACGAGATCTAGTAAGTAGTTTTTTTTTAATAGGTCATAAATTGAAATTAATATCAAATACTCAGGTCTATACTACCATTTACTTATATACCTACAGGTTTGTACGGAACCCTCGGTGCGTGAGTCTGACTCGCACTTGGCCGGTTTTTTATAACTTTAAGACTTTCACTAGACTTCAATTTGTTAAGTGCCTATCCGTATTGATATTCAGTTGTAAATAGCAATTGAGGTTGTAACCTAGCCGTTAAGTTCCGCCCTAAAAATAAATGGTCAGGAAACTTCGATTACCGATTCACTTGAATGTTAGTCGCTAATCTTAGAAGCTAAAGTTAGAAGAACTGCATTATTATTACCGTAACTTTAACAAAAATCTTTACGTTGGAAACCTGCACTCTATCTATTTATACATGTTAAATGAAAAAAAAAAATTCTGTTTAAGAAAACACGAAGAGTAGATTCTTTGAATCGTAATTTCCGGCAAAACAACACTTTATTAAAACTTTTGCTACGCAATATTCCTTATTCCTATTTATTTTTATTTTAACGTCTTCATTTTTTTGTTGATGCCAAATTAAATTTTATTTACTGCGATTGCGTATGTTACGTCTCAAATTGGTACAAATAAATTAAAAAGGCAGGTTCTTTCGTAAAACTCATTTCCCTACACGTGACTACAAGTCATCAGGCCATCATAAGGCAGGTCATAAGGCTTGAAATCTATTTATTCTTTATTTTTCTTTTGTTTGATTCCTAGTAATTTTAATTTTTGGGTGAAAGATTGTTTATATCCTATTATATGTAAAATCCTTGGCATCTTTTCATGATTTTTCGCAATTTTACAGTCCCATTGTGCATTGTAATAGTTATTCAGCATGACTAATCCAACAAAATAGGTTTCGGAAATATGCCATTTCGAAATCTCCAACCACTATAATAGAGCTTTAGGTTGTCTTCAAAGCTCAGTGAAAACAAGTTAAAACACCTTTTTTAATTACATTTAAAACTGCACCATAAAAATTCCACAATTTGCATTCAACAAAATTTCAGAAGGGCCATTACTCAAGCGGCACTTCCGGCCGTGCAAGTAAAAACTTGAAATAAAAACGCAAAGTCAAATAAGAACCGTCACAAAGCGGAACAAATAGCTTTATTTTCTACCATATCTACCTTTAAATAAATTAAAGTTGTGAGAATTTTGCATGGGATGCTTGATGATTTTTGTCATCGCCAGGCTTTGGCAGGAATCATTAAACTGCTTTCAAAAATGTCTGTTCACACGAACGACAACCGCAACAACCACATCACAGCGACACCACGTCGTCGGCGGGCGCTAATTTGTATGAAAATTAATAGTTCAATTCACACGGATCACATGTTGCTGTCACTATCGACGACGTGTGTAATACCGACCACACCGCGGGCATCGCAACCACAACGCAACCACCAACGACACACGACATTTTGTAGCTGTACTAAAACACAACTAGAAAAATGCCGCAGCGACTCCATTCACACGTAACAGCTTGACTTGATTTTGTCGCGACGCTGTCGTGTGATTGCCGTTCGTGTGAATAGACGCTAAGTTTAAAAGCATAAACAGATAATTATATAATTCAATACCGGGACAGGCAGGCTTGAGGAAATTTTCTATATATAGATTATATTTTGTAAATATAGATTGTATTTTGTACATATTTGTTGTAAATAAAAATACCGGGACCGGGACAATGTTAGACCCTATAATATTAACTCTGTATATTTTTTGACGGGCCCGTTGGCGCAGTTGGTTAAGACTCTGGTCATGATTCCTCCTAATGCGCCGCAGGTCGTGGGTTCGATTCCCACACAGGACATGCATTTGTGTGCATCAACATGTCTGTATGTCCTGAGTCTGGGTGTAATTATGTATATTAAGTATGTATTTACAAAAAAAAAAGTAGTATATGTATTATATCAATTATCTGGTTTCCATAGTACAAGCTCTGCTTAGTTTGGGGGATCAGATGACCGTGTGTGAGAAATGTCCCAGGATATTTATTTATTTATATTTATTTTATTTGTCTTCGTCTTCGTCGGCTGTCATCGTTTCCTCTTTGGATAGCCAAGCTGATGCGTTGTCGCAAAAAGGCCCCGACCGCTGGTCTACGCAAGCCTCGATCAATTTTGACATGACAAAATACGAGCAAACCAGCGGGCTTTGGTCCCCACAATCCCATCGTCTAGTTCGCAAAACGCATGAAATTATACCTAATAAAAAAAAACTGACCGCAGCTGCCCCTGCAACTTTACAAGTCGCGCCGGTAAGTGAGATAGCGCGAGTGTATCATCCTGCCAACACTCCACGGGATCAAAGACATACCATCGGTCTCTTGCCGTTGCCATGCGTAATACCGACTGGTTCCATCCAGTGCAGAAGGTTAATTATTTTTTTTATTTTACAAAATGTTGTCAGTCTTTTTTTTGCTTTGCTTGCGGTAGCGTTATATAGCGATCGTCCTTCGTACAATCCTTGATTCTGCTACCAGCCTCCTGTTTAAAGTCTTTCATCAAGCTCCTACTGGTGAGTTATGACAGCTACACTTGATAGCTCGTTCCTTCCTAGAAGTTTTATTTACTTACCATGGCGAGTTAGTAATCGTAAACAAGCTTAACCAGAAAAAAGAATACCTAGATCAAAATCAAAAATATATTAATTCCGAAAAAATAAAGTACATGCTGATATTTTGGCAGTGCTCCCACATTTAGGTCATCCTGTGTCGTGTGAGACACGCTCCTCCTGTGAACAGTTGCGTTACAGACAGATTTATCTTTATTTTTCAATAAATATTTGAATGTAGTCGCCGACTAAACCTAGTTTAGCTATAGGTACTTGTCAAAAATAAAAAGGAATACGTAACAAGACAGTCTCAGGTGCGTTTAGGGTTTGTACGTACGTACTTCAACGACAAAGTAGCTTTTGACGGCAAGAAAATGTGGTGTAAATATTTATAAGTTGACAACTGACTAAAATACCTACCAGAATAAATTCACAGCGACCTTTGAAAGGACTGAATCGAGTTAATAATTATCTCATTATGACTTTATCTCATCTGCGGGGATTTTATGTCAAAATTAATTTATTGAAAAGAAAATATTATGCTATACAAAATTATAAAAAATAAAATAAAAAAATTATATCCTGGGCTAACTCATCCCAAACTAAGCAGAGCTTGTACTATGGAAACCAGATAACTGATATACTATATAATACCAATACTCCTTTTTGTTTTTAAATACATACCCCAGTCCCAGGACATGCAGACATGTTCATGTACACAAATGCGGTGTAGGTGGAATCATAACCGACCGTGGTGGGTTTACGCATAATTATTCTACACTTCACGAAGCGCTCGTGGTGTAGCATGATAAGCCGTTCTTAATCGATCGGCAAGTTAAGCTACTACTGTCGTGGTCGGTACCTGGATGGGTGACCGCCTAGTGGTATTTCAAATCGAGCGTTTCCGTGCTTCGGAAGGCACGTAAAGCCGTTGGTCCCGGTTATCACTTAATTGTGATAGTCGTTAAGCTAGTTGGAGGCCTTCTAGGCGGCTGAAAACTCCAACAGTAGGTTGACCACTAGCCTACCTCCTACGATCAGCAGTGGGCACGCGTGGTGGAGTATCTGCCCATTCCCTTTCACCCTGATTTGTGAAATGAGGCCTGTGCTCAACAGTGGGACATTATCGGCTGATGATGATGATGATGATGGTTCTACACTTCAATAATTTCTTTATAGCCTCTAGTGGCACATTATAATTTAATATTTTTAAAGCTATCTGCGGACAATGTAGTGGGCTGCAATATTGATATTTTTTTGAATGTATAATCTTTTTCTTATATTTATGTTGTAGCTTTTTTTGTCCCATAATAAATAAATAAATATAATAAATACGTTAAACGTACACTTCGTACGTAATTATAAAGTCAGTATCAAAAGAAATACCGTTTCTTTACAAATAAAGTAAATATTTTACATCAATTCGTCGTAAAATGGCGGTTTTAAGAGTTAAAGAGCACTAAACTGCGGCATAATACTGAAAACTCTCATTCTAAACAGTACAGTTGACCCGCAAAATCTCAACTGTTTCAAAACTGGGACGGGGCACTGGGGCATTTTCTTAATAACTGTATAAGTGTAATTTTCCAGGTGGCATGCCAACGACAATGGTATAATCCTGGCCATTCTTCTCTAAAGGTACAACGTGGGTACAACGGTTCACGGTTGTCGGAGTTGAAATTATATCTTTTATTACTTTCTTCCTTACCGTTGTTATAAACGCGTCGTTTGTTCGCGACAATTAATTTGGGGTCGAATGTTTCGCAATTTTTGTACAGGTTTTTTTCCAGTTTGACTGTAGTTTACGGTTGAATTTTTATTCTTTGTTCCTTGTGCGTTCTTTTCATATTTGGATGAAGACAATATATTCTGAGTATTTGTGAAAAATCCTTTTGAATTAATGTACAAAGGATTTGGATTAACTCTCAACAACGTGAACCACAAAGACTCAAAGTAGGTAACAAAAATTGGTAAAAAATATTGTAAGTCAATCGTGCCGAGTCTGTTGTAAATCGCACTAAACTAATTTTAGTCACATCACATCTCTTTCTTACGAACATTTTTGAAAAAGGATAGAATATATTAAAGCTGTCATTTTAATCTTTGCTGTCTTATTTTGCGTGTATTTAGGCATAACCGCGATAGATGGCGACTAAATTTATATTAGAAACAAGCATTGGCCTAATTTGACACGACTCAATTTCTTACATCCTTTTCTTATGTTCTTTGTTAGAAAGAGACATAGTGAGATTAAAATTAGTTGTAAACCACAGAATCAGGGCCATTATCACTCAGTATATTACGGCAAATAATCAAAACAAATCTATACAACTAATTATTTTATTAAATCATGTGAGAATAATGAACCTGTGTGAAGAATTTTTTTTAAAGTAAATACTATTTTATATATGACAATATCTATGCATTAATAAAGTTAATTCATTCACAAAATAAAGTCTGCAGCATATAAATCGTTGAAAATTGAATTATGGATGCGACGATAGCTCTCCGAAGCTTAAGGTTCTTTGTCAAAGCTAGTTAGCGTAATTCATCTCCCAGTATCACTTTAGGAAGCTCGTCTTTATAAAGTGGGTAAAAGAGTTGCAAATACACTTTGTTTTAAGTTAAAACTATTTAGTAATTTATTATCAATTAAGGAATTTGTGCTGTTATTATGATATTTCTTACTATGTGATTGTTTTCGTCCCTGCTCATTTCATGCAAAAGTTAACCTCTCTGTGTGTTTTGACGGGTAAACTTAACGGATTTTGCTGAAAATTTGCAGTTTTAATAATATATTAAATATTTCAACTATTTGTTTGCATAAAGTGTGGATTTATTCCTAATAAAACGTGTATACCTACCTAGAAAACCCTTTAGCAAGAAACTTATAAAATAAATTTGTATCAATTACCAATTAATAAAAACTAGTGTTACGTACCTACATTCATTTTTAAATGAAGATTAATTAATACCTAGATATCCTGTGATTTTTGATTTATACTGATAAAATATAGTTGAAATCATTCCATTGAAAAAATACGTATTTACTGTTAACGTATATTTTTTGGGTTATTTCTTTTTATGCATGTTACAATTGCTCAAGGAACAAGGACCCAATTCTTGCGTCATTCGAAATAAACTTCGAATCGAACAGACGGTTCGAGTCCTATTCGACTGTAAAATTTCGAGGGGCGGAGTCAATTCGGACGGTCCTGACCAATAAAAGCTCGAGTTGATTGGTTTTCTTTCTAAATATGTCGTCCTCGAAATTTCCAGAATAAAGTTACGTGATTTAAACTCGATAAAAGTTCGAATTCGTATTTATTTAGATCGAGCGATTCACTTCGATTGGGTGAGAATTGACTCCCAGTCACTCCCAGGCCACAATGTCTATAACATACACTTTTCTGAGGGCCAACCGTCATCTCTTAAAAAAATATTATTATAACCTTACTTGCGTTACGTCCTTCTTTGACATCCGACGTCAAAACAGGACAAAAGACGTACAAGTAAGGTTAGAATAATATTGTTTTAAGAGATGGAGGCTGGCCCCCTGGTTTTATTTGCCAAATCTTAATTATTTCAGTTAAAATGTCAAATCACACCAAAGTACTCGTGACGCTATATGTGTATGCATCTCTTTCTCTCGCAAAGTGTTCATAAGGATTGTGATATCTCTTTTCCACGCTTTGTGGGTCTTCTTAGCGAAGCAAAAATATCCTAAATCTACAGTTAATACGCTAAAACAATCACGTCATAGTATAAATTGAAGTCCTTATTTCTTTGTAACTTAATATTTTGGCCACGAGATAACGTATCGATACCAGACACTAATCCAGGCAAAATATATTGCTATATTATGTAATTAGTAGTACATGATTAGCTTTGGTGATAAATGTTTGAGGAAAATTGTGTTTCTTTTCGCATTTGTTTTAGTTAACCTCTTTTGCTAACCAAAATCACTATTTATATATAACTTACATTGATGTGTTTTTAATTAGTTCCCTATAAGCATTAGGCAATTAAAAAATCTATTACATTTGCCTTCTCTCTAAAAGTATCAGCTTATAATTATTTAGGGTTTTAATTCAGAATATCCTCTTTTTGAGCCTTTCTCTGCGCCGTTCGAATAAACTACCCTCCAAATTCCAAATTCTATGATCAATCGTTTGGGCTCTACGTTGAATCAAATCAGTCACAAGTTGTTTTATATTCATAAAAGATTTCTTTAATATCCCGAGAGCATAAAAACGTCAATAAACTATACTATATTATAAACTTGATCCTATTGCATAGGAGAGGGTACTGGCTTCTGCAACACAGGTTTAGACCTAGCTCAGAAGTCAGGGACTTCGTTTTAATTATGTTCATTTTATTTATGTGAATAAAGAAAGATTATTACAAATTAAAAAAAAAAAAAAAAAATTATAATAACCATTTTTATTTCAATAAAATACATTATCAGCCTCTTTGAAAATAGGGTTTTCTATAATTCAGCTATAGAAATTCAATAACTATGCTCGATTTCAAGGTTCAATACAGTTTAAACCATTTCAGGTTGCAATTGCATTGAATAGCCAATCTACATCGCTCATGAGCGGTACGAGCGTTTTTTTTTTTTTTTTTTTATATTTCTCACACACGGTAATCTGATCCCAAACTAAGCAGAGCTTGTACTATGGAAACCAGATAACTGATATAATTCATATACAACTTTTTTGTTTGTAAATACAAACTTAATATACATAATTACACACAGACTCAGGACATACAGACATGTTCATGCACACAAATGCATGTCCTGTGCGGGAATCGAACCCACGACCTGCGGCTCATTAGGTGGAATCTTTACCAGACTCTTAACCAACTGCGCCAACTGACCCGTCATTCCGATTAAATTAGAAATAGAGCATATCGCCCGAAGAATACTACCTACTACATAACAGAATACCGCAGCTAAATAAACTTACAGTTGTGTTCCTGCGCGTGAGTAAGGTCGTCAGAACTCATCAAGAAGGGGGAAGGGTGTGTAACGAGTGAGAAGACCCTGGTGTTGCAAGCATCCATAGACCTATGGTAACCGCTTAACACGCGGGCCATATGCATGTTTATCGCAGGCATTGTGAAAGTTCATGTCAAAACAAACCAAGAGTCATTGTAAAGTACGCGAGGAATTTACTTAGTAATTAAATAACAATTCAAATCAACAATTTTCATATCATATAACAAGTACCACAGTAGATAAACTTGATATGTCGACCATTGCCCACGTCAATGAAACCACACCTTATGTAGATAAAGACAAGGAAAACTTGGTTTATTTGGTTATATTCAAAATCAAAAAGTCAATTGTTCAGTTTAGGCTTATGAACGTTAAGTTGTTATATTTTTATAGATGAATTTGCCACTGGTTCGAAATACACTTAAACTGAGAAGACTCTGGCAAGTACTCAGCAAGGCTTTTATCTTCTTTTAAAATTACAGCTTTTGTTCCAGATAATCAATAGTTATTAACGTCAATCGGGGTACAGATATTTAAATCATTATGATTAATCTTTTTATTGGTTAATTAAAACGTCTCCACTATTCGCGCCTTCAAAAAATACAGAACGTCAACGTGGAACGTCAGGTTTTTTAACTTTTGAAATTAACTATGGAAAAAGTGAAAGAAAAATAATTTAATATATAGCTAAAGTTAAAGCTATAAAAGTAAGGTGACATAACCACTTACAAATAAATAAAAAGACACTGTTCATCTCATTTGCAGACCCCACATACTTTTAATGTGAAAAGTTATAACAAACAGATTCTGCTATAAAGTAAGAGAGTAGACTGAAACCACCTCCAACTGAGAGGTGTAAGGGTGTAACTAGCAGAATAAGCCTTTTCATTGTTATGAAATTCACTTAGTAGGACTCGTAAAAAGTTAGCTAGAGATTGGATCTAATGCCTAATACTTTAGTGATGTAATTTACGAGAAGAAAAGCGTATTCTGTTCGTAGATTATTTTTCCTTATTTATCGAGACGCCACCATAATATAAGGGTGGACGGGCATGATGAAACTATAAGCACAGAATATTTAATAGTACTACGTACAGAAAACCCACTTCGAAAACGACATTTAAACAAAAATCGACTCTTGGAACGACAGAATAAAGCGCAATCCAGTTCGCGCAGCGCTGCGCGCCTAAAATTATATTCACCTGCAACTTCCTTCTCTTTCTATCGTATAACTCTATCCTGTATGACGCGGCACGTGTTACGGTAGGGTTGTCTAATGACGTATTATGAATCTTCAATATTTCCTTATCGCCTATGTATGTCCTATTACTATTCTCTGTGTTTATTTTATTTCTATGCTATTCTCCTTTCGTGAACAATGACATTTAAAATATCCTAGCTAACTAGTATTAGATCAGAAAGTTATTTTAAAATGTCTACATACTTTAATCTAAGTTGTTAGACCTATACGTACTTTGTATACTGAATGTGTATTCTGTCTACGAAACTGAATACAACTATTTTGGGGAAGGGTTTTAGTAACATACATGCTTATCAAATCTGGAATGACTGACGACGCGACAAGAAACGGCACGATTACCTAGTCCAGTAGCCGTCAGCCGAAATTCACAATATTTGTTCTTAATAATCTTCATGTTGATTAAAGAAGTTTGTTATATAAAAATTAATAAAGAATTAACCAAAAAAAGGATATATTGAGTTACTTACCTGCATAACAATAAGAATTGTTAAGTTTTTCTGAATATTGTTCTACTGATTTTTGAAATAGTGGTATGTTAAATCTTAGTTATTCTAAGAGTTGTAAGGTAGAATTACTGTATATTTAAAGAGGGAACTCTCTCTATTCTGGAACTACTAACAGTTTCTAAAAAAAAAATCGTCAAAATCGGTTCATAAACGACGAAGTTATCCGCGAACTGTTTTACAAAAAACTTAAACCGACTTCAAAGTACACTAAGAAGTAATCAAATCCTGATCTGATGACAATGGGAACAAACGGGAAGTGTACCCTTCCAGACAAAAAAAAAATTCCAAATCTGTTTATAAACGACGGAGTTATGAGGTAACAAACATAAAAAAAAAAAAAAAAAAAAACATAACCGAATTGAGATCCTCCTCCTTTTTTTGAAGTCGGTTAAAAAATATACGGTCGAATTGAGAAACCTCCTCCTTTTTTTGGAGTGGGTTAAAAATCATTCACATGAGTTTTCGAGGTCTAAGAGGCCCGTTTATACAAGAGGGTTTTTAACACACTGGTATGTTATCAAAACGGGCCTATTATTATAATATGGACTTTAGGATAATACAATGAAACAACAACAAAATATCTAGAACTATAAAAACAACTATATCTACACAAGATAGTGTTAAAAAAAGAACAGTAAACACTTTATATAGGTAGTACGTAGGTATTTATACCCACACGCGTCTTGCGCTGCGTGCGCGTTGCAACCGACTAGCGTTGTTCCGGTAGTCCGCGTGCGCGCGATCGTACCTAAACATGGGAGTGGGACAGACGTAGGCCTTAACGCTTATAATCTCTGCTTATAGTAGTATAAGCAGAGATTATAAGCGTTACTTGTTCCAACGGAACTATATTGACCTAAAAATGTCTGCCCACCGTATAAGATTCGAAATTTTAATATACATAATATATAGCATGATCAAACTGGTATCCTTATATTGTAAGTTCTACTTACAAAGGTTGGTTGGTTTATACAATATTTGCTTACATCAGAGTTTCAAAAACAGTGTCCGTCCTTAGAATAACATTATTATAAAATAGGTTGGCATTTTGTTAAATCTATTCACCCTTGTGAATAGATATACAAATGATAATCATAGTAATATTAAAAGAGATTACAAAAAAGTTTAAAATAAATTTATAAAATTAGGCCCCCTCGGCATTGTTCCGAAGATGCTGGCAGCATTTCCTCGCTGTATCGCAATGCTGATGCGTTGTGCGAAGAACCTGCCAGCTCTTCGGTCCCCAGTGGTGACCACTAATCTTTTCGCCAGCTCTTTATATAGCTTGCGAGCACCGGAACCCCATGGACCTAGGGTCTCGACACCGAAAGGAATGAAATAGGGGGCCTAATTTTATAAATTTATTTTAAACTTTTTTTAAATTTCAACTTATAAAATTAATTGATGATTTCTAAATCATCTTTATTACATTTTCATAGAACTAGATATTATGCTGTATGGAATGTAAAAATAAATAGTGTTTGTTAGCTCTTGCAATGAGTGGCATACCTCAGTTTTCTGAGGCCCATTTGTCATAACGATCTCTTCATTCCGCCGGGTGACGTTTATGTTTCACCTCCACTCCTCTACCCTTAAATAAAACGGACGTACAAGAAAAACGTTTTATATTTTCATAATTTAAAAACCTCAGTTACTTTTTAATTTTATATTGTTATTGTCGCTAAAACGTTAAGTCTCCTGTAAACTGTAAGCAATTGGACTCCACCGTGGGTTTTAGCCGGTACAAGTCCGGCATAATCTGGCTGCTACCCCTGGGGCGGTCGGGTATCCAATGAGGATTTCCCGAAAAAAAAGGTCTAAATGCAAGATTCTATTCCCATCATTATAGTATGATTTGCATATAAATAAAAAAATTGTAAGGCCTCGCTTAGATTACAGAAAATAGATGACAGTAGGGCAGACATAGGGCTCTGAATTTCTCAAAAACATTAATAAATTGTTCCACTAGTTCAAAGCAAATAAATTGCAGCATTTTGTCAATTGATAACAATCAGTGGCTTTATTTAAAATTATTGTCAGTGTTGTTTCTGTGGCATTGTTATTCATTATCAATTTTTGGTATCGCAATAGAACTGAGTAGAAAAGACACCCGTCTCAAAACCTAGTAGTAGGCATTTTAGTTTCGTGAACGTTAAAAGGGATCACCTGGCGGGTGAATATCTCAATAAAATTCAAATTAGTATCTTCCATGATTTTTCCGCTATAAAAAATAAATAAAAATAAATAAAGCTGTAAACAATATTCGTACAATACAGACAGACCTTAATAACCTCTTCAAATTCCGTGATACCACAGGGCGAGTATTTTTCCCATTGGTAATATTGATAAGTGGCATTCATAAATTCCGTTTGAAAGCTTTATTCAATATGTTCATTGTTAGAAACATCTTCATAATCGACGGTAAACCGTCTGAAAATGCTGATATTGAAGGATCTAAATTAAAAGTTTACAGAATTGGTGAAGTTTTGGGTCCATTTCTTACATGAAGAAAAAACCTGGTCCTCTACTAAAAGAAACCGGCCAGATATCTATAAATATATCTATCTATCAAATTCAAAAATTGTTTATTCAATTTGGGCTCTAGTACTTACGAACTGTTATGAGGAAATTTGAACTTCAGTTTAAAAAAAAAAGAATTTCAAATAAAACTAATTAGACTTTAATTCCGAAAGGGAATAGCTTAGAATGGTTACCAGTAGGCCTAGACAAAGTACATTTTGTTGCGTTTGGCAAGGATACGCTCAAATGTCAATCTCATAAATTTTGTCGTTTCTATTTGTACAAACGCAACAAAATGTACTTTGTCTAGGGGGGCTGATCGTAAACGGAGGATGGAATCAGACTAACCTACAAATGATAGAAGCGGCCCTTACTAACCTCAACAAAAACATATTCTAATTTAGGTTATAACAGCCCCCGAAGAAGACTAATCTTTGGTGTATTAATTTTAAAGTTAATGGATATTAAACTAGAAAAAGTGAAGTAAGTATATTAGACTATTTCTCTGAGACGTGGTATAAGTATAGCTGCTTCATCTGCATTGCTTCTCTCTATTTGTGTGATTGGTTTCACAAGATACTTTCGTAGACTGCCGCCAGATTTACAAGCACAATACATATTAGATATTAGTAATAAACATTGTAATTATAGTACGAATGACAGAAAGTATCAATAGTTAAAACTGAACAGTTCGTCCCGTATTTGACAAAGTGGAAGGTTCTTCGGAAATGATCAAATACGTTATCTATAAGAGATTTGTTAAAATGTTATTGGTTCTTAATTCATCCAGGCCTATTGTTTTTACTTACTTTATTTATATTATAACATGAGTCATTTATGATATTAAAGTCTGAACTAAGTACACATAGAGTTATATTTGCGACATTGTATTTTGATATCAAGTTTCATGCTTTTACAGTAAGCTGTAGCTACATCTAAGTTGTAAGGTCCCTAATATTGTTAATTCGTGAGTTTCTGTACATTCACAACCACGGTTCACAAACATTTATTATTTCTTATATTTTTGTCCAAATATCAAAGTTATCATAACTTTTTCGCACTGTATAGGAATTTTATCAATTATTCGTGTTAATAATTCGCTTGGGTTTTTATTCATTGATAACAAATCCGGAATTTCACAAATATAATATTGACTGTCTAAAAGGTCACAGTTATAAATAAATAAATATGATTTTGTCTTTGGTCACGGCTATGTATGTATATTAATAACTTCTTGCTATATAATATTGTAGTAAACCAAAAAAAAAAATATTTTAAGCTTTTCCATTTATAACTATGCAATCTGACAACGGGATTTTGTAATATAACCTGGGCATAGTGCAGCATAATACTGGTTAACCTTAATAGGCTAAACTTAACTTGGTTGTTTTCAGAACTTCCAAGTCTTGTGACCCGCCCTCGTGATATCCCCTGAGAAAGTTAACAATATAATTGTTACACGGTTGCAGTTCAGTTTCCTTTGAGTCGTAAAACTGAATGTTGCTATAAGGAAATTGTTTTGTTTTTGAGAGCGTAGGTAATATTGTACTCAAAAATAAAACATAGACCCCCTTATTCATAATAGAGTTATCAAACGTTGATTAGCTAAAATTCTGAAGTCTTTATCTGACACGTGACATTTGGTGATCGAAAGAGTGAGACGGAGGACACTATTACACTGATTTAGTTAAAAAGCGATTATGAATAAGGGGAAAAGATAAAGGAAGGGGAAGATATTTTATCTGATATGACACGACAATGATATGAAAACATAGATGGGAAGATGAAAGTAACACGAGGAAGGAAGAGCTCTTTAGCTTTAGTATAGAAGAAAATAAAGAGTCATACTGATATAACATTTTTAAATTTAAATTATTTCAAGTTAAGGTATTTCTTATCAATTCCAATTAAAGATATTTCCAGCTAAATTGTGTTGAATATAAAAAACCCAATGAAATCCATATCATTGGGTTTTTCATACATTCATTCTTCAGTCATAAGAATTTTATAGAAATTCTTTTTTTACGCATTATGATTTGATAATAATGTAGGTAAGCTAATAATAAAAATGTTGAGTTTATTGTTTCTATGTTTCTGAGATCGTTACACCATGTTGATCATAATGATAAATCTATATATTTCTATGGTAAATGAGTTTTATTTAAAAACAAATCAGTTCCTCTGAAACTGCATGATAAAAATCCAAATGTAGCAAGCACGTTCTCTTGATACAGTGATGCTTATTTTGGCACGCACGTCTTTAAGTTAGTCAGTTACCGATGGGAATTTACCATAGACACCATATACATCGTCTAGAAGTGGCAAACCCCTAGGCCCTAACCCATTGAATTGTATGTGTGAACCAATTGACTTAGGGTTTTATCGCTAGCAGGTATATTCAAAATCTTTGGTGTGATCTGAGACTCCTAACTAGCTAAAATTCCCTCCAATATGGCGAGGAGGGCGATGGCTGCCACACGCGTCATACTTGTGAACAGGTGCTGCTTGTGGGGGCCGTTTGCTGTTTATTTACTTATTAAATATTTATTCAGTCTACTTCGTAATTTGGGTCTTTAGTCATTATGGCCCACTTCCGAATGTCCCGCAGGGTAATTCGCTCAATAATTGCAGATTTTTGATATTAAAAAATTGGGATGTGGAGATAAACCCCAACAAAAAACAAATGCTATGAAAGACATTCAAACAGAAAATATATTAAGTAATGGCCCGACTGCGACAAGGGTAAAAAGAGTAATGCTATTAGATATTGCCGCCGCGCCGGGGCACGCAATTGTTTTCAGTGCGATTAGAATGTAAATATTATGTAATGAATCTAAGCTTATTTTGAAAAGAGTAATTGCTGAGTTTATTGCCGGCTCTTCTCAGCAAATGCGACCTTCCGAACCGGTATTAGAGTATTAGAGTCGGACTTTTCATAAGTGCCTGCGAAGGTCTATTTGAATAAATGATTTTGTTTTTTTTTAATTTTAAACATTACTGGTTCTGTTCGCAGATTTGTTTCAAGAAGTTAATCTAAAGCACCTACCGATGCATTCCAACTGCTGCTTTTGAAAATCAAATATCGTCTATCATATCATCAATTATCACGATGAGGTGGCAATTACGGATCAAGAGAGTCAAACGCAATACAATGCAACAATAAACCATTTTTCTTTCTTTCTTCATTCAATGTTTTTTCAGGGTGAAAATGTACATTTTTGGGTTTAAAACTTATGACGTATTGTTAAACTACACTCTCGTAATGTTTACTTAGATTTCTATGGAATCAACATAATACGGCCCAATAAATAATGGATGTTGAGCAAGAGGCACCTCGTTATCTTTACAAGTATGTATGAACTCCCGCTTCGGTTGAGAACAAGTCGAGCTCGAATTTGTGCCTATTTTCTGCCTCAGTTTACCTTAATTCCTAATGTTTTTGAATTAATGTTACGTAAGTACGTGCTTTCATTCTATAAGTTATGAAATTAAATTAGCTTATAATATGATTTTCAATATTTCTAGTAGGTTTTCTTAGCAAGTAAGAGGTTTATTTTCGGTTGCGTAAAATCATAGGGTATTTGAAAGTCTAAAAGTTTTGGTAAATAATCAAATCATGAATAACATAAAAAATAGAAACTTGTCGCATATTTTTCAACGAGGCGTAAGTGGGTAAAAAACGGATGAAAGACATGCAGCTGAGATGAGGATGTTGATGTCCATCCTATACATTTGAATCAAAATGATCATGCACTGTGCAATGCGGGTTTGAAAGAGCTTCCTGCCACGGAGCCTCAGATAGTGGAATTAGCTCCTCACTGGAAGTACAGCATGGGGTTCTTCGAAAAGGATGTGAAGAGATTTTTGCATAGTCGCCAACGCATGATGTTGCTAGCAAGCATATATAGGCCACCGTGTCCTTGTTTGTTACCTTATTAGTATAAAAACTTGTGTTACTTATATGTCCTCCTTATACCAAAAATTATGTTCTGAAACATCTCAAAAAAATTGACAGCGCTAGATCAAGTACCGAAATTACAAGATAAACTAAATCCTTTCATGAGAGTTTTCTAGTTCACCAGCCAAAGTTGATCGAATTTTGCGATCTAAGACTCATTTCGATCAAATAGTAGGTACACTTGGCCAGTTTTTATAACATAGGCTTAAATAGTAGATGGGGGCGCCGTAGAAATCTCGCCCAGGATGCTGGTAGTGCTAAAACCGGTACTGCGATATTTTTACCGGCTATTCTGCATACCAACCTAAACAAACATTTTCCTTTGGATACCGATTTTCAAGTGATTTGGACTTTATTTACAGCTAAAATGCGTTAGGTTAATTGCCAATTTATGATATATCTTGTACCTATTATATCTCTTTTCTCCCAACTTTTTCAACCTTTTAATTTGCTTTTTGCTTTAAACCTTTTAATTTTTACAAAGTTTTACAACTATTAATAAGTTCCCATTATGAACTCGATTAACGATTTACGATTTATCAGCTCGACTGGGGAAGTACCTCCACCTTACAGAATACCGCAGCCAAATAACTTTATGTTGTGTAAAGTTGTGTTCCTGCGCGTGAGTAAGGTCGCCAGAGCTCATAGGGCCCTCCCCTAAGGAAAGGTCGGTAACGCATTAGCGATGCTTTTGTGTTGCAAGCGTCCATATGGCTACGGTAACCGCTTACCATCAGGTGGGCCGTATGCTTGTTTACCGACTAAGTTGTATAAAAAAATATATGAACATAACCCATCAATGGGTCATAAATTACATGCGATTTTGCCAATCTCCTTTCGTTTCGTATCGAGTTTTCTTCGAGATAAATTCAGAACTATGTAATTCTTCAAATACCGGTTCGCTGAGTAACTACGAGTGCATGTGACAGTTTCGTTTCCAACAGTAATTTTAAACGTTTTATTTGTGAACTGAAACATATTCCGGCAAGCAATAGATTCCAACTCGAAAAATGAATGCACTCGAGAAGCAATCCGTTAGGTACTTACTTTTATGATTAGTGTTATCCACGATATTAGTACTGTGGCTCGCGGTTAAAAAATAACAATGACATCAATTGTTATAAGGACGCGCGCGTCCCTCGCGAGAACCAACGGGTATCACGACAAGAAAGAAATTATTATATTAACCATCTTACAGGTGAACCACCTTAGAGAGAGGAAATTTTAAATTTATAAAGGCCTAGTTTATTTAAGGCGCCTGCTGTTCGAACTGTGAAATATGTCAGTCTGTCAGTTACTTGCGGTAAAAAATAAGCCAGGGGGAAGAATCTACTGGCTAAAATAATCGCGGCTAAGGGATACGTTGCTCAAAAGAAACTTAAAGACGTCATGATTTACTGTTTATCTAAACTCGTAACTCAAAATGAGAACCTTAATGGATTTCCATTATGGGGGAGATCCCCTATATCTTTTGATGGTAAAGATAAAAATAAAATACAAGCTTTCACTTCATACCAATGTACCAATGGCAGAATGAAGCGCTCGTGCAGTATCATGATTAGCCGTTCTTAATCGAACGGCAAAGTTAAGCTACGTCTGTCGTGGTCGTTACCTGGATGGGTAACCGCCTAGTCGTATTTCAAATCGAGCGTTTCCGTGCTTCGGAAGGCACGTAAAGCCATTGGTCCCGGTTATCACTTAATTGTGAGTTGGAGGCCTTCTAGGCGGCTTGAAAACTCCAACAGTAGGTTGACCGTTTGCCTACCTCCACCGATCCGCAGTGGTGGAGGATCTACCTTTTACTACTTTTTAGCCCCCCTGAGCTCAGCAGTGGGACATTATAGGCTGATGATGATACGATGAAACTATATTATCCAATAACCAGCCAACATATTCATGTAGCGAAACCCTTAGTTGTACTTAAGTTTAACTAGCAGATACCTCGTTTAACCTAACAGTTAAGCGAACTGTACATTAATTTGGGAATAAATAATAAAGTGCTAGCCAAGTTTTCGGATTAGTTAATTTGTTCCGAACTTGAGAGGTAAGATTGAGCGTTTCGACTTTACGATTTATGAATCGGTAATGATTGTTTTTTATTCTATAGAATTGCATTCATTGTATTTGCCCTCCGTCGCAGAAAATCATTTTCTCTAAGGTGATGATATAATGTATAAAAATCTAATTTAGACGAATTTAGTTTCTGTGTATACTAAATCTAGAACACAATTTCGCTCGACTACATTACTTTGATAATACTATTATGAATTTTCCTTCACTAAAGCTTAAATTTGACAAAAATGCGTATCGTAAGCGCATTGTCAAATGTAAAAATATTTGCACACGACAAATTTAAAAAGACATTTTGTAATTTGGACATACTGCAATGATTCGTTTCACCCATGTAGGTTTATATTCCATTATTACTACTCTAAAGAAACAAATAAAAAAAACAGTTTTCAGCGCCAGAAAAATGTATATTATTATTCTATTAAACTGCTTAACTTGATCTTAAATATTACCGTAAAAATTAGAACACTTTGTCTGATTGTAACTAAATTAAAGCTAAAAATAAATTGCCGTGTGTTAGTGTCGCAAGAACTCTGAAATCCCTCGAACAATTTGAATATTCCTTTGTTTTAGTTTAAGTAAAAAAAAAAACAATAGGAAAACCTATAAAAAATAACAGTTTTTTTAAATTATGATCTTAATAAATTTGATTTACAATGTTGATTAGGATTGATAATCGCTTGTGAAGAGATACAATCAAGTACCTTTTAGGTGGCAAGAAGTTCACCGGGTCATCTATTACGAAATAAATTCAAAATGTCACATTTACATTTGCACTAATTTGTTATTCAAATGGGAACCGTAGACCAGTCGCAAACTGAAGTAACGAATGAACATTCAGTCCCAGCTGAAAGTTGAGACAGCTTGAATTTACTGTGAACTGTGAACGAAGCATTTAAAATGTATTTTCAAAATTAATGAAAATTTCATTTCATAGATCCTCTTTTACCCACTAAATTCGATTAAATGTCGTATTAGATATTTTGTTAACAATAAAAAATATGTAGTCTGACCTAAAATTACATCTTTGAAAAATTTTACGCTAGCAAAAGTCGAAGCACTCTTCCAGTTCAGGCCATGCATTTTTAAGTAAAATACACGATATCATCCTAAAAGCAAAAGACAAGTAAAAACCTACTCGTGAAGGAAGACGTGACACAGTCTAGTTCATTTTCATGGACATGTTTTTTTTTTTTTTTATACAACTTAGTCGGTAAACAAGCATACGGCCCACCTGATGGTAAGCGGTAACCGTAGCCATATGGACGCTTGCAACACACGAAGCATCGCTCACGCGTTAACGACCTTTCCCCCCTCCCCTATGAGCTCTGGCGACCTTACTCACGCGCAGGAACACAACATAAAGTTATTTGGCTGCGGTATTCTGTAAGGTGGAGGTACTTCCCCAGTCGAGCTGCTCTTTGAGCGAATAAACGCTATGCTCTACCTCTCTTAAAACATGTCCTCTTTTCTTGATATTACATATTAACTTATTTTATTTATTTATTTTTATTTACTGACTCTATTCAAACAATCAATCCTTTCGTCGCTAACTTGGAAGAAAACGGCAAACATATTGAAAAAAGGAACTATCGTAAAAGTTCCCAAAGCAAGCGAATGGAATACCGTACCGTGTACCGTTTGATGTGCGACTATTTGACTTGCGAGATTCGAAGCCCCAGGGCAAACATCGTAACTAGATAGAAATGGTAGCGGGAAAATATACTATGGAAAACAAGGGAGGTATTTTATGATTAAACTTAGCAGAAATATCTTATACGCCATGTTAGTCAGCAGAGATTTGTTTTTAGATGTCTAGAACAGCCAAACTTTTTCGTTTAAGGGCCTGAGTCCTCCAAAAAGTAGAGTAGAAAAGAAGAGAATATAGTAGAACAGAACAGAATACTAAAGAAGTATTCAGTTCAGTTCAGAACATAACGGATAACATCAATCGCTTAAGTCTATGGGAACGGTTTCCTACTCAGCATAATGTCGCAGCATATGGGTGGGTTACTACGACACTGTAGCAATAGGCCTTACTAAAATATAATATCAATAAATAATAAATTATTGCTGTATTTAAATAATTTAACATTAAAGCGATGCGATTCCGCGATGCGTATTACCGGAAAGTGTAATTTCATTGTGGCAGAGTCAAACAACAGTCACCCAAATAAGACTCTACACTCTACTTTTGGAAAATCCTGCAATTTAAACTGGGTGCTTTGAAAATAAATGAATTGTTTTTATGCAATTGCAATCGATATAATTTTTTTTCAAAACGCCGATATTAATATAAATACTTTAGTAGATATAATTAATAAAATCGAAACTCTCGCCATCGACGGGGAGTCCATCCTCACTGACCCTCACACATTGAAACAGATTTGTTTCGAACTGTGCGAACTAAAAGGAGTTCTTCCGCAGAGCTCGGACTGTGGATTGAGCTCCCCGCCATGGTTTTCCAATGGAGTACAGCTTGGGGTTCATCAAAAAGGGTGTGAAGAGATTTCTTCAGGGTCGGCAACGAGCGAGTGATGCATAGGCTACGGTAACTGCTTACCATCAGGCGGGCCGTATGCTCGTTTGCCACCATAATGGTATAAAAAAAAATAGAATCTAGTTTTTATATTTTTTTTATTAAATACTTTAAGTTACATAACGGTTTTTCTTGGTCGTGTGTAACGTGTGTGGTGAAATACACAGCAATTCCGAACAATAAACTTTTCAATATTTTTTTTTTATAGTCAGTATTATACCCGAAGATTTTAAATGAAATTTTAATATAAGCATCCGAAGTGCTGATATATCCAAACAATTATTTTGAAATTTCAGCTTGGTATTGATTTTTTTCCTAGTTACTTAACTACTTACTTACTTACCTACTTCTTGTAGTAGTTCTTGTAGTATCGCTTACTACTTTAATCTGTGGTATCGCTCAATAAACGCTGAGTGCTCTGTGTTGCCGAGCTGGTCAATTGTTGCTTCTGTTGCTTTTAAATCCATATATAACGTTAATGCATAATAGGTAGTACCATTCCTTTTCTGAATTATTTTTATCTTCAAAGAATCATTTTTATTTGCTGTACTAAATATTATAAAGGCATACCTATCTGACAAACCAAACTTAGTAAAAACTTGGTAACATTTATGCCACAGGACACAACAGAACTTAATCTTCTTAAGGGTTTTTTGAAACCATGTGTGTTGTTTCTTATTCATCTTTAAAAAATAATTATTTTATATCAAAACAATATCTAACTAATAAAAAATGCTACTGATGCCAGTACCAGGCCATCTATGGAGGTAACGTTGAACTACTTTGTTAGCACGTAATGTTAAAGATAGTAATGCATTGAAAAGTAGCGAACACTTCGTCATTCAAATGGATATGTATAGATGGTGCTCATCAAGAAGCATATATATACATAAGGTAGATGAATTTTATAAAAAAAAAATTGACATAAAAAAAGTCAAGACGGAGTGTCGCCTTATAAGAAAGTGAAGCCGAATATTTTCTACGTATAAATAAAAATAAAAAAGCCTTTATTTCCATATCCTTATTTTACATATAATTAGTTTCATTAATAGTTTAGTAAATGTTGTTTAGTAACTAGTTGTTAGTATGGTTAGTTTTCTGCTTTTGGATATGGATCCCTCTTTGGGTGAAGGCCTCCTCCAAATTCTTCCAAGACTCTCTATTACCGCCTTGGATTACCCAATTTCTTTCTACGTATGCGTAAGCAAAATCAGTACTGGCCGAAGCAGGCACAAGTGATAGTCAACGTCTCAATGGAGGCCATAATATGTTACAAGGCCGGCTTCCTATGCGGGCTTCACTGGTTTAGAATATAATAGCTCATAATAGATGTTTATTGTATATAGTATATGTCGGCGAGTCGCCATAAGGTTGATCGGGATCCATCGTAAATTAAAGATTCTTGATCTTGAAATATGACTTTTACTATTGAAACACAAAATTATAACAAGTGTCGACGTTGATAGTTAGCAGATAAATCCCCCTGATCAACCAACCAATTTCCCCCGGTTTTATTATTACAAGACAAGTTAACATCTAGGGTAGAACGGAAATATCAATACAATAACAGAGGTACCAATCTTACAATATATGTTTTAGAGCTAAACAATATTTCAACCAAATCATTACATAATCAAATACATTCCATTTTATAATTGTAGAATTGAATTAGAATAATAAGCTTGTTTATTTCTGTATAAATAAAAGTAGTGATTCAGTTGAATGAAGTTAGTTGTCAACAACATGGATATTAAAATGAACGTTCTTTAAAGAACAAAACAAAATTAATAATTAAAATAATACAATAACACAATTCATTGATTACAAAATTTACTATAATTATGGTTATAAATAATACTAAGCTTATCTGATTAACGTAAAACAGAATTTAGTATAACAGAATCAAATTTTTGTCTTACAAACATAATCGCATAAAATAAGTATAAAAATATCATTTGGAATATTCCCAAATTCTATTCTTAAATTTAGATTTCATATAAGTAATAAACATAATCAATATTTGACAAAAAGCGTCTTAAAATTAAAATTACCATAAAAATAGTTTGAAATAATGACAACAGATGGCGCCACAACATAGGCTCGCCCATATTTATACATCAAATAGGTACAGTGTCTACCCATGTCGGGTATACAATAGGATACAAAATACGAATAGAATTACATTTTACAGATGAAAATAAAATAGAAGCGTTTTACCTGAAAATAAAACGCATATTAAATACTTACCTTATTTGAAACCTTATATATTGCGAGCGGCCTTCCTTGTTTTCTGCTCTATACTTCCTTCTTTGTCTACCCTAATATTGCCGTCTCGCTCGCACATCTCCCCACCATCCACCCAGGCAGAGCGCGAGCTTGAGCCACGCGCGCTATCTCGTCATTGAGTCGAAATACCAGGCAGAACTAAAAATTAAGGTTTCAAATAAGGTAAGTATTTAATATGCGTTTTATTTTCAGGTAAAACGCTTCTATTAAAACTTGACCGTTATTTGAAACCTTATATATTGAGACGTGTTTGTTATCGCCTGGTGAAAGTGGATGCCAATGTGATTTTATGCTTGTAGCATAAAGTTATTTGTGACACAGGTAAGTACCTGTGATTTCTCCAGTATAGGTCATACGCGTACAGACTTCTGTGTGAGTCTGAAGGTATCGTGAGAGAGAATAGGTATCAAAAAATACTAAGATGTGCGAGGTACTGTAATTTTATTTATGAAGTACAAACGAAAATATGTAGGTGTGCAAATATTATGGTATGTAAACATGCTAGAAGCAAAGATCTTAATCAAATCATTGATGAGTATAAAAACATGTATCGTATATGATTGAAAAGCAACATTCAAGTATTTAATTAATCATGCGAAGATAATATAATCCCGCGATTAGTGGCTTATTATCAGCTATTTAACTGTCTGAAAGGATTGCAGATCTCTAATGGGCATGTGACCAGATTTAGTGGATCTGAACTGATTATGCCAGCACCAGCGATGAAATATTCTATTTCGCACCCTGTTAAAGATGTAGCAGGTCTTCTCAATAGTTGGTGCATTTTGCTGTGTTACGTCTATCGTATAAAAGGTGAATACAATCTGTACACACAGTAACGGATAGCTTAATGTTTTGCTACAGTCTATGTACCGACATTATTATTCTCCGACACGTGTAGGTACATCATATATTATAATAAAAACGTTAATTACATACAGTACATTTTTACTTTCATGTGGTATTTTGTTATAATCACCAGCAATATTACTGCATAAACATTAACCAGAAATATAAGTTCTAAAGTCCGATCAAAAGTAACATCATTACTTTTACCTGTTCTAAAACTGGACAGTGACGTCATGTAGGTAAAAGGCTATTTAAACAAAGTACAAGGTTGAAGGCAACCTTAACACATTACAAAATTAAGACAACGCTGTGTCAGTCTGGATATACATAATTCGTTACTTAAATTTTAGATATGTTTCTAAAAATGACACGAGTCAATCGACTATCTATCGTATCAATATATCCAAAATATGTCCAACCCACACATGAGAACTCAAAACTGCATAAATTTGATACCACTGACTTATTCAGCATAATGAACATTCATCTAAGTAGTATAAGAAGCAGGTAGTTAATAACTTTATTAGTACAGGAGTCATTGTGACAAATGGACTACATTATGTTTGTTCATTTTATTTCAAACAAGCTACGGTTAGAAACGATTTTTCAACAAAGATGCCATGATTACAACAAGCGATCCAATACTCATATTTATATAATTCCGGACCATCTTATGGTACCTACTTGGAGGTAGAAAAAATGTATCTATCGATAGAGCTGTATTGTGAATGGGGCTGCCAAAATACTGAACTTGAGGTCTGCCCTCAAAAATACTATGAATTACTTACTAAAAGTTTGTTTCGAGCCAATTTAGCTGAGGTAGCCTAGCAGTTTAGAGATTAAACAAAATAGAGGGTAATTTTATACTAGGTGGTAATTCCATGAGTAAGAAAACAAAGGTGCTTTTTTCTTCTTAACACATTTATTCATGCTTTAGTCTAAAGACAAAACTTTCAACTAAGTACATTACATATTATTGTGCAGGCGTATCCGCTGTGTAAGTGCTCCTCTAACAGTAGTTGGTAATCAGTAACAATAGATGAGGATCTAATATATGAAAGAAATTGGAATGTTACATACATATGACGATGATACGGTTCATCAGATGATTGTCACCTCATTCCGAACATAGGTGACGTTTAATTTAGATTTTGTCATGCTTTCGAGATAGCGAGGAGTCCTTTGTTATTGTAATGCAAAATTTTCTTGGCTAGACAACTAGCAAACACTTTCCTTAAAACTGCTCGACTGTTTATTGCGTTTACAGGCTTCATCTGATTATATATATCAATAGGAAATGAGATTACGGTTGCAGTTGAATCAAAAAGTATGCTGAATCACGGTAGTGCAGATTCTTTTAGGATATTACAAAGCTCGATAAGTTAATTAGACCGATTAGGCTCTAAGGTGATTTTGAAAGAAAATCAATAATATTTCTAGTATTCCATTGAACCCCCAAAAACACTGCGAGGGTGGGTAAATTTGTCAACATAGTGTAAGCCTCTGTAGTACAATTTTATTCATTCTTGTTTTAGAATTAAAACAACGCCTTTGCTAGGCAGGAGAAAGTCATTCAAATAATCGATAATAGGTATTCCTTATTCCCTATATGTTTGTTACCCAATTGGTTAATTAAGCAAAAAACTTTGGCTGAGACAGAAAGGTAGGCAAGTTATCTATGTATAATATTGTTGCCATTATTGGTCATAGATTCGTATGTGTGTCGCACACATTTACTAATGAAAACACGCCTGAGATCTGAATCTTGCACAACCAGTCGGGGTTGAAATAAATCAGCGATACGGTAAACATTTAATCCTTAATCACACGTTATGATAGGTCAGTCAGTGAGATTTTTATTATATTCTTTGCATTTTTTTTTTTTTTTTAGACACCACTTTTTAGCATCAGCAGACTATGTTCAATGGTGCGGGTATAACTTGATATCTGATACTACAGTACTGAACCAAATGTACAACGGTTACCAACATTACCAACGGTTTTTGGTAAAACAATACGCATCGACCGTGTTTTATATTATTTTCAGTATATAAACCGGGGGTGCTTAGATGTCACCCTGCTGGTGGAATAGATTTTATTGTCCCGCTTTGAAATTATTAAGTGTCAATCTTTAAGCACCTTGCGGGTATGGCAAGACCCCTGCGAGGGTTAAATATATAAGAACAAGTCCGTAAGGGCACCACATCCAAGTCAGGTACTTAAGAGTAACTGTAAGGGTAACATGTTACAGTTGCTTGCCCCTGTGAGATTTGATAATGATGGGAAATATGCGTAGAGGCATCTCAGCATAGGACTTTGCAAATGTACATTTAAAACCAACTATTCCCATGTGGGTATATTATTAGCCATATTAGAGACTGTGCGACAGAACATTTCATCTCCTGCCCTTGCATCGGTTGATTTAGATGGCGATTGTGAAAAGAGGTACCATATCTAGGTAAAGTACCCTGCGTTGAGGGTATATATTTCGAGTCCCTTTTCCCTACGAGGCAGGGCTAGATTAAAAATCTGCTTTGACCTGTTTTCAAAGCAGAATCATTTAATTTTTATTAATTGCTGTGCGTACCACGCTGCCTTTTTAATCCTTTCATCATTACTGTGCGTAGAGACACACCATTCAAACATAGTACCCTGCGAGAGTGTATTCTAAGGTCACGCCAAGATTTATATGCGTGAGGCGCGACATTCAAATGACCCTGCGAGGGTCCATTGTGATGTATTTGAAACCACATTCACTTGAAGGGTCCATTTCAAGTCATCTACCCCTGTAAGAGGTGAATTATGATGGAAAATGTGCGTACGGGCAGAAAATCCAAAAGAATACCCAGCGAGTGTATATTTCTGCCCCTGCAAGCGGTTGATTAATATGGGGAATGTTTGTACAGGCATAACATACAGGAAAATACCTCACGAGGCTACATTTCAACTCATCTGCCCCTTCAAGGGGTTAACTATTATTGGTGTACGGGCACAACATCCAAAAGAATACACGCGAGGGTATATTTCAACTCACCTACCCCTGCAAAGGGTTGATTATTATGGGGAATGTGCATACGGAGTAAGGGCACAACATCCAAGAGAATAAATACCCAGCACATTTTTCATTTTTTTTTTTTTTAGTCACTGCCCCTGCGTGGAGTTAATAATAATGGGGAATGTGCGTACCAGCCCAACATCCAAGAAAATACCCTGCGCGAGTACGTTCTGAGTCACCTGCCCCTGCGCGGGGTTAATAGTAATGGGTAATGTGCGTACGGGCACAAGATCTAAGATAATACCCTGCGCGGGTATGATTTGAGTCACCTGCCCCTGCGCGGGGCTAATAATAATGGGGAATGTGCGTACGGGCACAACATCCACGAAAATACCCTGCGCGGGTATGTTTTGAGTCACCTGGCCCTGCGCGGGTTGGTGTATGGATCAGTTCAGACAAGCTTGCTAAGCAGGAGCATTTGATCCTTTTTATTAGAGGCTAAAATGTTTAACCTTTTTTAAGCATTGTAACTAGGCTAGCATAAATGGCAGGCGAAATCTTCTGGTTAGCGGATCACGATTCCTCATTTGAATAATTTCAGTACAAATAAGTTGTAATAATTCTGATTCACTACATAACACTTTCAATTCTTTTTTATTAAATTAGAATCACCGCTTCATTGCAGGAACCTCAACAGAGGTTTATTTAAGTAACTAGTAACACACATGCTAGAACAAAAGTTGTTACCGCGGCAAATTTCATAAATATTTAACTATATAATAAATTGTTACTCATGTTATTTAGACGGCACTTCACGGCACAACTAACCTTTCCGACACTTTAACTGCCTGCGGGTTATTAATTTTATTTTAGATCCGAGAATCAGATATCATTGGATTTACTTGAGGAGCTTATAGAGGTACTACTCGACCCATTGTTACGCTGCCTTTTAGATCATTTTTGCTCAGGGCAATATCCGTTATCACTATTCGCACGTTGTGATTTATACAGTTAGCACTTGATGTAATTTAAATATTAATGTTCAACTGTGAACAAAACAGCAACTAACCTAGGAAAAACCAAGGATAAAAAATTAATAGAAGCAAAATTATCAATAAAAAGTGGGTAGATTAAATAATTTAAGAATTAGTTGTTCAAAGACATGAACATAAAATATCAAAATTAAATTGAAATATCGAACGGTAAAACCGTTAAAATCATATATCATTATTTTAATAAATTAAGAAGGTACAAAGGTATATAAAATATACAAATAACTTACGAGTGCCTAGGCTAGGCTAGGCACAACCGTCCGTTGCAGAAAACAGGACGCCAATGACGAGATAGCGCGCGTGGCTCAAGCTCGCGCTCTGCCTGGGTGGATGGTGGGGAGATGTGCGAGCGAGACAGCAATATTAGGGTAGACAAAGAAGGAAGTATAGAGCAGAAAACAAGGAAGGCCGCTCTCAATATATAAGGTTTCAAATAACGGTCAAGTTTTAATATGTCAATTTACTATACATGTCAATGATTTAATTTAAAAAAAATACATTTTCATAAAGGCATTTCTTTAAACAATTCTTTAAAAAAATTGGTAGGTCCTTTAATCTTTCTGGCAAATGATTGTATACATGTATTGCAGTTATCTGAGTACTCTTAGCATAAATCATTGATTGACCCTTGGCAAGTACAAATAAAAGTAAAAGCTGTAATTTTGAGTTGCGTTAGCAATTTTGGAGTCCATCTCTGGTTGGTGAAAATGGGCACACTAGATGGATTCCGACGGGAATGCTGTTTTTTTTATACCACTAAGGTGGCAAACAAGCATACGGCCCGCCTGATGGTAAGCAGTTACCGTAGTCTATGGACGCTTGCAACAACAGGGGTAGGTATCACTAGCGCGTTTCCGACCCTGAAAATCACTCTACTACAATATTATATCACTCGATTATATTGTATTGATTGTATTTATTGCAGTATTCAGTTACACGAATTGTATCATTTATTACACGAGGAAAAATTAATGAATTTTACAATGAATATTAAATAGAATCGGCGCTAAAAATAGGCAGTTATTGTATATAAATGCGGAAAACCAGTAATACATATGGAGGTAAATGTAATTTATTAAATAAATCACGTCAGTATTCATTTAACACAGAGAACAGTTAGGTTTATCAGAATGGAGGTTAAAATGTGGGCATTCGTAAATATTGTAATCCTTATAGTTTTATTTGAACGAAGCGATACAGGTATGTCATTTTCCTTTTAATTAATTAATCTACATAATTTATAAGTCAATGTGTGTCTTATCGCTGTATAACGTATGTTTCTATTCCATTAATCGGTTTGTGAAGAAACGTTGGTGAGCACAGGCCGGGTAAAGTATCTAAAATAGAAAAAAATTGGGCTTTAGCTAAAATAAGTGTAATAACACAATAATTTTTTTTTTTTAACCAGTGTAAACTCGCCATGCTAACTATTAACCCCCTTTTTCATGTATCCAAATTTCGGTAGTTAAAATTCCGAAGTCTTTTTCTGATGAGTGACGTTTCATGAACGGAATAATGAAACAGAGGTAAAATTAACAGTGATTTAGTTAAAAAGCATTTATGAATAAGGGGGTTAATAAATATTAAGTTTCGTTATAAAAAAAAAGACAAAATTATTTGTAGTTCCTTGTATTTTATACAAATATATACAAATATAATATATTTTATATTTGTTGCAGAAGCCATTTCACGAAGCATTAAGGAAAATATTGTAATTGTGAGTAAACCCTTATTATTGATCGTTTCATTATTATCTTTTTAACCGACTTCAAAAAATGGAGGAGGTTCTCAATTCGGTTGTATTTTTTTTTTCTTTTTTTTTTTAAAGTTTATGGTCAAGTCAGCAAACATTGTTTACGATTCGAGACTCATTAAAAAACAAACAAACAAAATGTAGTAATAAATCTTAGCTAACCTTAATCTCACGCGCCATTATTACATTAAGCTCGTGTTTTCAATATGAGAAACTCGAATTGGATCACCTTTATGTATAAATAGCTATATACTATACGTAGATATGGAAGAGCGCAGGCTCCTGGGCTGTTACTAATATATTATTTGAAAATTACTTTGATAGATAAATAAGCATTTATTATTTCGATTTATTATTTAGTATAAAACAAGCAGCTCATGGATCTGCAAGAAAGTCTGCCTATACTTTTACAAGAGTAACTTTCAAATGATTTTATCAATTTACAGGATACAAATGATGGGGCTAAGCAATGTACAACTAAATTACGTAAGTTGATCTAAATATACTGAATCAATTCATTGAGGCATTTTTAGGGTTCCGTACCCGAAGGGTGCCAAACGGGATCCGACCTTATTAGGAAAACTCCTCTGTACGTTCTTCCGTCCGTCTGTCTGTCAATGGACTGTATCTTATGAACGATAATAGGTAGACAGCTGAAATTTTCTAATGGGGGTGCCCATATAAGAGTCTCTTTTTGCTTTTCTTTTTTTCATAGCAAGGTTGAGTTATTTAATATTTTACGGAACCCTCCGCGTGCGAGTCTGACTCGCACTTTAATTATGTTCACGTGTCGCTTTCTTTAGCGAAAAGTATAATGGTGCGTCCGGTGCGTCCATGCTAGGCGAAGCGAGCACGAGCCGAGCCACGAACGAGCCTACAACGAGCACGATGCGAATCCATTTGTACGTGAAAAAACTAACAATCGCGCTCGTTCGAGGCTCGCGAGCCCGTCCACGCTACGCGAATCGTGCTCGCAGTGTGCTCGTTCGAGGCTCGGCTCGTGCTCGGTTCGCCAAGCATGGACGCACCATTAGGTTCGAATAAGGCATAAAAAACGTTAATTTATGTAATTCTATAAAAAACTTTGTTTATTATTTCAGGAACCTGTAAAATGAAGTTGGTTAGTAATCAATATTATTATTAATATTTAACAGCCTTTAAATTCATTATTGAAAAAAAATGGCCAGTAACGCTTTTAAAAATATGGACTGAAAAATACTGGACATTATACCGTAACTATAGTATATAATAGTACTATGGTAAAGTTTTACTCATTTTGGGGAATACGTATTAAATTTTTCCGTGTTAGATAGCGGTAAAACATACATTTATAGAGCCCCAGACGTCGTCCAGTATAGTAACTAGCTTTCAGCCCACGGTATCATCCGCGGCCTCTTTTTTACCCCCTTAGGAATCGTATTTTCAAAAACCCCCCCTTAGTGGATGTTTACGTTATGGGAACATTTGTGTAAAATTGCAAGTTTGTAGCCCCAGCGGCTTAGGCTCTGCATTGATTAATGAGTCAGTCAGGGCGAGTAATTATATATGTATAGAAATATGTTCATAATACGAATGCAGCACACATGCACGAATGCAGCACGCACGCACGAATGCAGCACGCACGCACGAATTCAGCACGCACGTACGAATGCAGCACCACGCACGCACCTACACATTTACGATTTTTGATTGATAATTGCTTGCGAGGTAGAGCATAGTGTTTATTCGCTCAAAGAGCAGCTCGACTGGGGAAGAACCTCCACCTTACAGAATACCGCAGCCAAATAACTCTATGTTGTGTAAAGTTGTGTTCCTGCGCGTGAATAAGGTCGCCAGAGCTCATTGGGGAGGGGGGAAGGGTCGGTAACGCGTGAGCGATGCTCCGTGTGTTGCAAGCGTCCATATGGCTACGGTAACCGCTTACCATCAGGCGGGCCGTATGCTTGTATACCGACTTAGTCGTATAAAAAAAAAATTATACTAATTATGAGAAGTTTTATGTCAAATATCAATCTACAATAGCAAAGTCAAGGAAATATCGAATATTACAACCTGTAGTCATCTTGCTGCCTGCAGTAGCTAATAACACATACAACTTACTAATCTGTGGCTAATAAGTAAATATAATACCAATACATTGGTCACGATCATGTCAAATTGATTATTATAAATGTTATTTTTTATTGTAGCCTGATGGAAGCTTAATCGGAAAGCAAGGAGACCGAGGTGAAAAAGGTGAAAAGGTAAAACATCTTTCACTTTGAATAAAAACTGCTTGTGTAAACCAAATATTGAAATAAAAACATTGAGCGGGCTTGAATATTGGCTGTTTTTATTATTTGACTAACACACTGTGGGCCTTTGTACGCGACTCTTACTTACTATCCAGTTTATCAAAAACTATACAAGTAATAACGAACGATAATAACGAACTATACAAGTAATAATAACGAAGCGCCCGTGGTGTAGTAGCATGATTAGCCGTTCTTAATCGATCGGCAAAGTTTAGCTACGTCTGTCGTGGTCGGTATCTGGATGAGTGACCGCCTAGTGGTATTTCAAATCGAGTGTTTCCGTGTTTCAGAAGGCACGTAAAGCCGTTGGTCCCGGTTATCACTTAATTGTGATAGTCATTAAGCTAGTTGGATGCCTCCTAGGCGGCTTGAAAAATTCCAACAGTAGGTTGACCACTAGCCTACCTCCACCAATCCGCAGTGGGCACGCTTGGTGGAGTATCTGCCCATTCCCTTTCAACCTCATTTGTGAAAGGAGGCCTGTGCTCAGTAGGACATTATAGGCTGATGATGATGATGATGATGATGATGATGATAATTATGATGATAATGATGATGATGATGATACAAGTAATTCTCATTCACAGGGGTCTCCAGGATTGAACGGTATAGAAGGCAATAGAGGTGAAAAGGGCAACCCTGGTGATAAAGGCGATCGTGGATATGAAGTAAGATTTAACAGTGTAAATATTCAATAAAAAATATAACGATAAATTTTATTAAACGATTTCCTCCAGGAGCTACGTAAAAATATAACTGACGAGCTTCTGCTCGCGGCTTCGCCCGCGTGGCCTACAGGAAACAAATGACATATTTTTCTACATGCAAGCAATCGCATTTTTGCAGCATATTTCACATTTTTGTTAATAAATTTTGTGGCATTACAATGGCTAGTCCGGAATCAAACACACTATATAATTAGTAAGGGAAATACATTTTTGAAGTAAAAACAATAGAAAATATAATATTGTACAATAGCAACTCAACATAATCGCATAAGAAAATATTTAAAAAAATGTAACCTTGCTGAGTTTCTTGCCTGTTCTTCTCAGTTGAAGGCCGACTTACGAACTGGCGGTAAGGCGGTAACTTCAGTAGCTTTGACCTTCATAGGTGCCCTTCTAGGGCCTAAATTGAATAAATGGCTTTGACTTTGACTTTAAGCGACAAAGCCCATTGAATCAGATAAAAAAAACTACTAGTTTAACAAATTGGAACAGTACTGAATAGAAACATACATTTTCAACTGACAGGGTATGGCTGGATCACCCGGTAGCAACGGCACGAAAGGCGATCCTGGTGAAAAGGGTGATCCCGGACTTAACGTGAGTACCTACCTTTTTAAAAGTTTTGTTTATCGGGCTTGTCTAACCCTCTCTCAGTCCTATTATGAAACTTGAATAGCCATTCAAAACCTAAACTGTATTTTTTCTGAAAATGCCACTATATTTCATACATTCTGTTCAGTCTGAGTTCAATCATATAAAACTTGGTAATACGGCCCCTGATAATTCGGAAGAAATTATGAAAACATACTCTTAAGTAAGTCATATTTGAACTTCAGTCTGACGCCCAGCATCAAATTGAAGTTCATCTGGTGATATTATGGTGGCCAGCGTGGTGAGATCTGTATTATTATATCTTTAAATTTGGTATACACGGTACGGGAACTCTTCTCTACTTGGGGGATAACGGGTGGAAACATGAAGTTGGTTCTCGTGACGGACGCGCATCCTATATGGAGTTTTTTTTTTTTTTTTGTAATTTCAGATCCCTACGTTCCAGTCACTAACACACTTTATACCAATGCATAGATAATTTATCGCTCTTTCCACACATACCATAACTTCTATTGGAGGGAGCAGGACAGCTAAGCAATCTGTGATTAACGAAGTAAAAGGCGATATTATGGCAGCGCGACTTTCGCGAGGTGTACTTTTATGTTTATTTTCTAAAGCATTTTGTATTTTCAGGGTTCTCCAGGATTGAACGGAACACATGGTAATCATGGAGAAAAAGGCGACAAGGGTGATCCTGGATTACAAGTAAGATTTTTATTTGCGTATAAGTTATTTCAATTTGAAAGGAATATTGCTACATTGGTTGTGTACATACGTGTAAATAGGACAATGCAAAAAATATACCAAATAAATCATATATTTATGTATAGCCAATGAATTTTGAATACTCAAGAAATATTTTTTCACTAACAGGGTCCCATGGGATTACCCGGTACAGAAGGCACGAAAGGCGATCCAGGTCAAATGGGCGATAAAGGTCTCCCTGTAAGTAAACCAGTTTTTGGGTGGAAATGATAATAATTGTAAAACTATGTATACCTACTCAAACTTATTTCACAACGGGTAGAGAAGGCAGTTAAGGGCGAATGTGCTGATATGGTAAGATTAATTTACAACAACATTCTTTTGTGAAAAGATTTGCAATACAGGTGGTATTGCAAATCTTTATTGTTAAAAAATGCATTGTTTTATAATACAACGCAATTTTTCTATAGTACCAGAGACCCGATACATCCCAACTGATAACTATGCTGGGGTTAGAAATTAAAATATTACCCTTTTATAACATAGGCATTACTAAGCAAGGGTTTTTGTAAATAACAGCCCTAAGGGGATAAAAAAGGAGATGAAAGTTTGTATAAAAATACATAATTTTTTGTCGTTTAGTAGTTGAGCACTCGGTTAGAAATAAAGAAATACATGTTTCAAGATTTTCTGGAATTTGATAACTAATACCATTTTATTTTTACCCATTCGGTTGAAAATGAAGAGTAACTGTTTTAGAATTTTTGGAAATTCCGGATCATGAGGGAAACTGTGAAGCGCAATTAAGCTAAGCTTAGATATAATAATTATTTGGTTTTATTCTTAGAGGACTAAAATTTGACTCGTGCAATTAGGGCCTTCATTATATAAAAGTAGCAACTACTAGTTTCACAAATTGGAACAATACTGAATAAAAACATAAATTTTCAACTCACAGGGTATGGCTGGATCGCCCGGTAGCAACGGCACGAAAGGCGATCCTGGTAAAAGGGGTGATCCCGGTCTTAACGTGAGTACCTACCTTTTTAAAAGTTTTGTTTATCGGGCTTGCCTAACCCTCTCAGTCCTATTAGCAACTTGAATAGCCATTCAAAACCTAAACTGTATTTTTTCTGTCAAATGCCACTTTATTTCAAAAATTCTGATCAGTCTGAGTTCAATCATAATAAAACTTGGTAAAGCGGCCCTTGATAATTCGGAATAAATTATGAAAACATACTCTTAAGTAGTTAAGTCATATTTGAACTTCAAAGTGACGCCCAGCATCAAATTGAAGTTCAAATCTGGTGATATTATGGTGGCCAGCCTGGTGAGATCTATATTATTACATCTTTAAATTTTGTAGACATGGTACTCTTCTCTACTTGGGGGATAACGGGTGGAAATATGAAATTGGTTCTCGTTCCAATTACTAACACATTTTATACCAAACCAATGCATGGATAATTTATCGCTCTTTCCACACATATACATAACTTCTATTGGAGGGAGCAGGGGGCCTACCACAAGCTCTTAAAACAAGGTTAAAATAACCTTATTTTGCGTTTTCGTACCATGACATCCTTAAAAATAAGCTTATTATAGGCATAAAACAATATTGTTTTGTTAGCAGGTTTGATGACGTCACCTCTAATCGTTCATTCAAATCGTACCATGATGTGTCTTTTGACAACTAGCATTATGGTTTTTATGTCAATTGCATATATCAATCAAAATATAACATTATATACGCGACGAATTATCCAAATTTATGATAAATATATCTATTATTATAGTGATATAAAGTCAGTAGATCGTATTTATTTAACTTATCGAATTAATTGTGTATCTCTAGCCTTCTAGCTTTGGCCATCTAGCATTTCAAGATGGCAAATGAATATGAACTATTTGTGTTTTTGGAAGCAAATACCAAAGAAGCAAATAATAGATACCCGAAAGCGACCTGGTAAAGCCTGGTATGCATCTATGCTACGTGAGGAATCAACACTTTCGCATGCAATGGACCAAAATGCCATTTGCTATCGAAAACATACGACCGTATGGGTTTGAAGCTCACCGAGTCGCTCGCATATTGTCACCAAAATAATCGAGGCCTCGGGCGGGGAGCTTTTTCCGCCAACGCATTAGCTTGGCTAGCCTGTTGGGAACCTTGCCGATAATCTACCGCAGCCTAGAGGAAAATTTATATACGAGTGCTAGATTGTATTTCATTTATTTGTTGTAAATATTTAATATCGTATAGATTAAGCTTTACTGTGATTGTACTGTATTCATAAACGTTTATATACCTAAATACACATAATGTTTCATTGTATGACCTGCAACTACAGTAGCATTCCTGACAAAAGGTAATAAATAAAAATATGTGTTGATTCCTGTGGTAAATTCTTTATTTATATGATTTAAAGACAATAGGTACCTGCCTAGACTATAGGTATTAAGACTGAAGTGCCATACATAAATATAAACCTACCTAGGTATATATTTATGTATGAACTTTGTCTCAGTTTTTGTAATGACCAAGAAGTGCTCCATTGCTTTGCTAGTTGAGGATTAGGTACCTATTTCTCTCCAGCACATTTCTTAGAGTAGTTACTTTGAATTCCGGCGAATTCTTCACTGCAAAATGAATAGAATAATACTTGAATTACTTCTGTTTGTAACCATGCCATATTAAATTTCATTCACTGAATATCACTATTGAACGGCGGCCCCTTGCCTTGTTTTCATATTGACCTAAGTAATATTAATTCAAGTAATATAAAAGTCGATATACATAAAACAAATATTTGTATTATTTCAAAATATGTAGTGCAACAGGGCACATTGAGTTTCAAAATTCGTGCGTCACAATTGACAAGTATTTTTTTTGTCCCGTTCCATCCTATAGGGCCATCATCTTCTCTCACAAAATAACCTTATTGCCAGACTGTTTTGTTTTCACCTTATAATAATATTACTTTGATTCGTACCATGAGCCCAATCGTTCAACATTGATATAACATTGCTAAGTGCCGAGAAAGAATGAATGATTTGTAAGAATTTGTCTATGGCTTGCTACAACCTGATAAAAGATAAAAAGAAATAACGATATATTAACTGTATAGTGCCATTTCTTTCACACGTTGGACCGAAATGATTTGAGGTTCTTCATCTTTTAGCAAAGTATTAAATTAAACTAATTGTAAAGTATAAGTAACTAAAAGAATAAAATATTTTCGAGTAATTTCTATAAAATGCATACAAATATTTTAAAATGTTATTATGAAGAGTAAGGAAATTAATTGAAAAAATATATAGACTGCCGACTCTAGATTATCAAATGAAATGAATCGGAACAAAATATTTACCTGTCATTCTTGTCATACTCAAATGTCTAATAAAGATATCCAAGATATTTAGTTAAATATATTTGTTTATGTAATTTAATAACAAACAAAGTGCAATCAATATGGAAACATCTTAATAGTATATCCGACAGTAATATTCAGTGCATTAAATTTAAGATGTCATGGTTATAAACATTTGTAAGTTGCACAAATGTTGCAATTCATTTTGTAGAGTTGTAGCCGAAGAGTTCGCCAGAGATCCAGTCAGCAGGTAGAAATGGTTAAATACAAACAGACCAAAAATACCGCCTTCAATCGATATCTACAAGCGAAGGAGTACTCTCAAAAAAGTGTACGTAGATATGGAGAGGCTGGTCTAAAGTGAAGTCTAAGAACCTATAAACGCTGAAATAAAGTTTGAATCTGTATCTGCAAGATTGTTTGATGCCATACTTATATTGTGTATAATTATCTTACTCTCATTAAACTTATGTGAATAAAGAATGTAGGTACATAATAATTTCGTGTTTTTATTCATTGTGTTATTGACAGGAATCCTACTGTAGTTGCAGGTCTTGGAATTAAACATATTATGTGTATGTAGGTATATAAATATTTGCGCTGTTGTCGATCATCGACAAGGTTCCAGGTTCAAGCTCGTTATTGGCAGTGTTTCCTCTTTGGATAGCCAAGCTAATGCGTTGTCACAAAAAGCTCCCCACCAACCGGTTTGCCGAGGTTTTGATGATAATGTGTGAGCAAATCAGCGAGCTTCAGACCCCCACGGTTCTATCCACAGCCACAAAGGCTACAGAAAGTTAGGTCCAATGGATGTGTATTTTAGAATTTCCCGCACGGTTACATCTGCTCTGCAACAGTATAGCAGATTGTTGTGAGTTGAGTTTTCAATACAAATATATAATACTTAATTAATATTTTACTACATTAGATGGTTAAAATGATTATCTTTATAGATTATTATAAGTCTGTCGTCTGTCCGTCTGTTGACAATAATATATTCCATCCAGGCTAATGTAGGTTACGACCAATTTTAGAAAATTTGCCAGAGAATCTAGGTAGTTTGGATTCCAGGAACACAGGGACTACTCTGTGTACTAACACTGCAGGAAAGTTAACTTTATGGATTAATCTGGGGTTATTCGATGTACGTTGGTTATAATGAAAACAGGATATTAATAGTGGGTAGGTACCTAAATGAAAAGTCACTAAATATATAAACACGCTATTTAAAGCTCCGCTTCATCTAAATAAATCTAAGGCTAAGGGTCGAGGGATCGATATTACTAACGTAGATGCATAGTTGTGTCACAGTTTTACTATTGTATGTTGTGTAGTGAACGACAAGTGCAATTAAAAACTTTATAAACAATCGGTTATATTATTTTGGGATGATACCTAATCTCGCAATCCCGATATATTCATTCTATCTATATCTATACATATAATAAAACTGTAGAAAAGTCGTGTCTGTACATTGAATATATTTACCAAAAACTGATTGGGGGTGATGTAGAATGACTAACACAATATATAAATACCATTTAAAAAAAAATTGTCTGTCTGTCTGTCTTTCTGTCTGTCTGTTTGTCTGTTTGAACAGGATAATCTTCGAATCCACTGAACGGATTTGCATGGGGTGATTGAGCGTTGCTTGGCGCTTCAACTAGGCTTTGTTTCATCAAAATCGGCTCACGGGAAAAAAAGATATCTCAATTTATTTATTTACAGGCCGTCTCACGGCACAGACACAGAGGGAGAGAACTACTAGATGGCGTTGTCTTTTTCCTGAATCGCACTATGGTTTCGTTCTCACAATTTTATGACAGGATCAATGATTTTGATATAAGTTTTTTGGTTAAGAGCCATCAGCGCTCTCCCGTTTGACCATTTAGTTTTGTTCACTATAAAAAAAAGCTACAAGCTACAAATAAGTACAGCTGCATCGACGAACTTATGAAAAAGGCTTACCTAAGTAAGAATCGAACCTGCAAAACTTCACGATGTGTTCTCATTTAAAGTTCTTTGCCTACATATGGCATGGTTCTGGGTCGAGTAACTATTCCCACTGTACCACCCTCGCGGGAACTCTCCCGTGATAAAAGGCATCCTATTTTTAACCGACTCAAAAAAGAAGGAGGAAACTCTAAGTTGGACGCGATTGTTCTTTTTTCATGTTCATCGATTTCTCAAAAACGACCATGAACAATTCAAATATGATGAAATTGCTTGACAGACTAAGTGGGAAATAGAAAACAAACAGAACACAAATAAAAAAAAAGAGACCAGCAGTTCACAAAGAGAATATAGCTGATCTAATTTGCTGCCAGTTGGTAGTGTGCCCAAACTTTGCAGGCGGCGGGCGATGCGATTTTGTATGGTGATGCTTATCTATCTTCTAGCTGGATTATTCGTCAGCCCTTTGGCTATAGGAACCGTCAATCAGACGCCTCGATATGTCGCGAAAATACAATGAGCTCCAGGACATTAGTGTCAGATGGACCTCTTATCATCGTTACGCTTCAAGCCACTCGATACACGAATAGCTGACACGAGAGCTCTGGCAAGAGCCCTATGAATGATGTCATTAAAGTCGGAGTGGAGCGGAATCCTGCCTATGCTTTTTACGCACCATAGTATGTGGTGGCCAGCCTGATCGATAAAAGTACCATACTGGTAGCCATAGGCATATATAGGGCATATAAATAGTTACACTTACGACGAAGACAGGACAAATAAAAAACTTGCTGTACGACTGATGGCAAGCAGTTAACGTTGCCTATTGACGCTTGCAACACCAGGGGTATCACTCACGCTTTACCGAATCTCTCTCTACAACCTTCTTGAAAAAGTGTTTGATGGTTGAGAGGAGTCGCTGTGCCGGCAGCGGTAGGTATTATTACCAAATAATACCTACCGCTGCCGGCACAGCGACTCCTCTCCAGCACCAGCCTACTATATACTGGTCCCCTACACCCAGCTCTGGCGACCTTACTCACCGCAGGAACACAACTGCGATGTAAGGGGGAGGAACCTCCCTGCTCGGGCTGCTCCAAATTAATAACGAGAGAACCTGCTTGCAGCCAGAGTCCAATTTCTCTTTCAAGTGGTTACGTTTCGGGAAATCCTTTCTTAACGTGTAGCCTATACCTACTCTATGAGGCATCTACTTTGCCACAAATTTTTAGTATAGTGCTTGGGATATCGTTATTAGTGACTGGTATTTCTGTTTTATTTGGGTTCCGAACTAAAAAGCTAATAATGGAACCCTTATGGTGCCAGTTAGTCTGTCTGTTCGACTGTTACAGCGGTAATGCTGTTGATTTAAAAATTTGGAATAGTTTTAAATATTGCTTACCCAACCTTATTGCAAATATATATTTTTTTACTTTTACGTTTGTAAAGGTGAACAGAGTGGGCCCTGAAATTTCAAAGCAGGGCTACAAATTTAAGTGAGGTATCATGGTAAAGGGCTTTATTTGTAAATTTTAAAACATGTTTCTATTATTTTTTAAGACTTTTTGACTGTTGATGAATAATGCCAATCTCCGAGGTTCGCAATGCGAAAAATCTGGAAAAAGTATAGGAAAAATTAATTTTCAATATCGTCCAAATTCCTTCACAAACAAACTTAATTATGCGGTCCGGTTTTAAGCAACAGTGATAGCCCAATCCAATAAATATACGTCCAAGGAAGGTCAGAGCCCTGGGTGCGCGAGTGAGACTAAGTCTTGAGCTTGGCCGGCTTTATATAAAAGATTAAAATTACTCATTTAAAAAGCAAAGTCCTGGCTGATTGATGATTGATGGATGGGAGCACGTGGTCCTCCACCAGCTGTCGTCGCGCCGCGCTCCCATCATCGCATTGGCCACAGAGTTCACAAGAACAATTAGGAATCTTCACAAAATTAATATCTTAGCGTTTATTACGCGAACAAATCTTATAGTCTACGCGAGCGAAGCCGCGGGCAAAAAGCTAGTAAGTAAATAAATTCGATATAATTACTTTATATGACACTATAATAGATTTTTATAACATAAATTTGGAAAACAATGTTATTTTCAGCTTGTAAATACAACGTATATAAGATTGCTAAATTTGACATTAAAACAATAATGTTAATTGTCAAAAATTTGAAAAAATAGCTCATGGTACGAATTGAATGAACCATTATGGTAAATAAACAAGGTTGTTTTCATGCATAAAATAAGCTTGTTTTAGGGACATCATGGTACGAAAAGAAGAATAAGGTTGTTTGAAAGAGCGAGAGAGTATGGATGAGTGACAGAGATGAGAATTGTTAAGAGAGAGAAAGTTGCTTAGGCCCATAGCGTTATTTCTTTTCATCTTTAATGAGCCCATAGACAAATTCTCAAAAATCATTCGTTCTTAGCAGGAATATAACAATCATATAACAATAGTGTTTGGTAGAGGTCATGGTACGAATATAAATAAGGTTATTATATGCTGGAAACAAAACAGTATTGCAATAAGGTTGTTTTGTAAAAGATGGGGGTAGGCCCCCGGACAGCTAAGCAATCTGTGACTAACGAAGTAAAAGGAGATATTATGGCAGCGCGACTTTCGCGAGGTGTACTTTTATGTTTATTTTCTAAAGCATTTTGTATTTTCAGGGTTCTCCAGGATTGAACGGAACACATGGTAATCATGGAGAAAAAGGCGACAAGGGTGATCCTGGATTACAAGTAAGATTTTTATTTGCGTATAAGTTATTTCAATTTGAAAGGAATATTGCTACATTGGTTGTGTACATACGTGTAAATAGGACAATGCAAAAAATATACCAAATAAATCATATATTTATGTATAGCCAATGAATTTTGAATACTCAAGAAATATTTTTTCACTAACAGGGTCCCATGGGATTATCCGGTACAGAAGGCACGAAAGGCGATCCAGGTCAAAAGGGCGATAAAGGTATCCCTGTAAGTAAACCAGTTTTTGGGTGGAAATGACAATAATTGTAAAACTATGTTGGTATACCCACTCAAATTTATTTCACAACGGGTAGAGAAGGCGGTAAAGGTGAACCGTGGTGATATGGTATGATTAATTTACAACAACATTCTGACGGCGGGAATCGTATAAAGGAAGCTTCTTGGCCAAATTACACAAATAGCAGAGATGCCACAAAAACCTTTTTTTATTTGTTCGAGGCGCTTTATATGCACATTATAACAAGAAGTCCATATCTGGCTGCAGTATTCGACATTGGGACGAACGAGGCAGTAGCAGGATGTTTGAACTCTTTGCAATTCCTCAAAACAAATCCAAGTGATCGAAAGGCTTTCGCTATTGTCTTGTCTATTTGGGTATGGTACGTATTTGTCCAAAAACACACCCAGGTCACACAACCTGATCGTTGATTGATGAGAATTTGATGTTATATTTCTAGTAAAACGGATATTTTGCACTTATTTATATTTAATGTAATTTTGTTAACCTCGCACCAATGAGAAAAGCGGTCCAGATCTTCTTGATTATTCCCAACGAAATTATTGATAAGAAAACTTAATATTGCTAAACTTGAAGTAGTGTCTCCTTCCCCGCTTGCTCCATAGATATCAGAAGAACAAATTCAAGGAGACTGAATCTATTTATATATTTCAAAGCGAAAAAATGGTACAAAGAGCTTTAGCAATCATAGTTAGCTTATTATAAGCAAACAAACATTCTTTGTAAGTTCTTCTCTGTATTAAAATATTTTATTATATAAAAATAATAATAATACATAACGGGGTCTTACTGGGATCCTGGTTCTCCTGGAATGAAGGGCAATGCTGGGATAAAAGGCGAAATTGGTGAAATGGTAATTGTTTTTCGTAATTACTTCTTATATCAGCGGTCGGAGGTGAAATAGTTATAATCACTACGATTAGCACTGTATAATAATATTTACTGATAGCAGTAACATATTTAAAAGTTTTTTATGACACCTAAGTGTGTTGAAGATACCTATTCTTTGCCGTGAAATAATCGTAATATTGTTACTGTGTTTTTGTTCAGGGCCCAAGTACTCCTGGCCCCATTGGACCACCGGGACTGCCAGGAACTCCTGGTGTTTGTGCCTGTGAGCCTGCTGCACCAGTAGGTAAGATTATTACATAAGTTATATTTGTTGACCTCGCTGCTTCGGATATCAGTTATTTCTTTTAAATTTAACCGAGGAACTTAAAATAACGAATAATGTGTTCAATATAGACTATACTATGAGGCTATACAAACTTTCAGAACACAAGCAAAGGGCCACTGACCGCTCCATCAGATATTGTCTGCTTTCTCACAGGCTTTCCTAGATTTCCAAAAGTTGTGTAGGGCGCCGGCCTGCTCAGTGGACTGACGACCTCAAAAAACTGGCCGGACTGAGCTGGGTCTGTCAAGTACTCTATTAGACGTTTAAAAAAAGAAAAGCAGGTTTTTACCTCTACAACATTTTTAATATATAATATAAACCCAAATTCATGTTTTAATACCCCTTAATAGTTGCATAAATAACTATTCCATATTTTTCTACAGAAGACTATGGACTTGAAGGTGACACGACTGAATTTGGTACAGAATCTAAACCAGCAACTGTCGCTTGTAAATATGGTTCTAAAGATATAGAAAGTGGTGAGTGATGTAAAAGAATACTTAACTAATTTTTACTTAACTTAGCCCAGTAGGTTGACGAGGTTTCCAGAACGGAACAGTAGTATATTATTAGTATTTCACAATACGAAAAATATGAAAAATTAAAGTTGATAGATATGGATGTAAATATTACGGGAAAAATGGAACGTTATTTCTAATTAGCACAGTTTTTTCGAAATAATCAAAATACTTTAACAAACAAACTTAGCTATGCAGTCTGGTTTTTAACAACAGTAATGGCTCAAACCAAATAAATAAACCAAGAAATATACGTCCATGGGAGTTCAGACTCTCGCTTGGCCGGTTTTTTTTAATATTGTGCTTAACATCTGTGGGTCGTCCGTCCGTCTTATATTTTGTAGATATTGTGGTCGAATACAGGCCTTTTTAGGGTTCCGTATCCAAAGGGTGCCAACGGGATCCTATTACTAAGCCTCCGCTGTCCGCCCATCCATCCGTCTGTCCATCCATCCATCATTACGGAATCCTTCGTGTGCTAGTCTGATGTCATTCATTCATAGTTTATGTCAATTTACAGGAAAAGTTTATTACTTTTACACTGAGGAACCCTTCAAAGCTTACTGCAACACGACGGCTAACATGGCAACATGTATTGTACCAGAAAAACTGTCGATAGATGCAGTCATAAGCAAATCTATTAATTACAAAGATGTAGAAAACCCTTTTTGGCTGACTACACAGGGCGTGGATATCAAAGACATTTATGGAGTAAGATTTTTTTTAGTATTTGCGGCCGCGTTCCAATCTCCGAATTTTATTGTTCAATCCTTTTTTTAAATTAACTTATTTTTTTATTTTTTTAAATTAAATGGTGTTGCCTTTCGCCACTGACCCGTCCATAAGGGCGGTGACGAAGCCTTAGATGAAACGCTTACCCAGAATAAACCTATTCATCTCTGGCCTTGAAAGTTCCTAGATTGTAAGCGTCAGGAAACACAGGCGCCGGAAGCAAGTTCCACTCCCTTGCTGTCCGCATTATAAATGAGGATGCAAAACGCTGTGTCCGTATTTTCGGTATGTCAACAACGTATGGGTGAAAATTTTCCCGGCGTCTTGTGTGTCTCGTACTTTTAAGATAATATTAATCTATATTATCTTCTTGATAGACTTCGTGGAAGTTATATACTTTTTCACTGAAGACTACCTTTATCTTTCTCATGCGTGATGATATTGTTATTTTTACTCGCTATGCCATTGCTATACTTATTTTATGAACGTGAATTAGTAAGAATGCAATAAATTACATCTTCCTTATAACCTAAGTTTTCCATCAACTTTCATATTCTTCTCTATTATATCATTTGGCTTACATATCAGCGCTATACGGCAAGTTTATAACAAGAAAAAAAAATTCTAACAATTTTCTTATGTTAATGAAGCTTACTAGTTCCTTCTCCTATCTACTCTTGCTAGTTCATATATCTATCTCATCAGCAGCGATGAGGGCTCTGCCTCCCATCTACTCAACATTTCCAACTATAGGCACATTTTCATATGGTATCATAACATTGTAGATAATTTTCTTCAGCTACAATGGCATCCATATCACAAGTTAATCAGCCAGATAATTTTATATTGCTATATTAAAACCTAAACATTTTCTTCTGACCGATCATATTGCATTCCTTTAGAGCACATAGATATTTTTGCAGATAAATCGCAAAGATAAAATGTTTAAAGATGTACTTTTTTATTTTCAGCTGACGACAAGCCACATTAAGTGGCTACAGAAACAATCAGTGTCAGTTACGATGACTTTGCGATATCATTGCAAAAATTCAATTCCCTTTCCAAGAAAAGATCCAAAAAATGATCCAACCAAAGCTATGAAAATGTTGACGTGGTCTGAACTATTAATTGGTCCATATCCTAGTGAAACTACACCGTTTTTCTATAGCATGCCACTGGAATCTGATGAATGCCAGGTAATATTTCAAGTAACTTATGCATTTAATTATACATCTACTATAGATTCTGATGTGTTCTCTTAATATATAGTTAACCATCTTATCCTACTTTTTTTTTTAATGTCGTTTAGGTTACCCATTTCTAATGTTTTATGAAATAACACTTATTTTGCAGATATAACTTTTTACTTATTTCTTTTTTCTATCATCGTTTTCGTGCCATAAAATCACTCACTTTAGCGATAGCATTTAATTCATTGCCATGAACTGCAGAACTCAGAGACGTCAATTAAGTGTAATTATTCGTTATCACTAGACTTGTCCCTTTCTATAGCTATTCAATAAACGAAGATAGATATACTTTAATCTGTAATTATAATAATTAACGTCTCTGAGTAACTAAACATATGCAGCACTTTATGTTTTGTTTTTTTGTAACTTTTTAGTACCATTCGTTTTTTTTTTCAAATCCTTTAAATTATCAAACAATGGGTATGAAAGAGGATGGATATTAAAAATATCATTATGTTGGTTTCAGGATTCAGATAAATTCAAATCGGAATGGCGTCACAGCGACATTATACTGAGAAGCCCCAACGTCAATAGATTGCCGATACAAGATTTCTACATAACAGACATTCGTAATGAAGACCAAAGTTTATATATAGAACTTATTGAACTCTGTTTTGCTTGAATATATGAATGCGATTTATATTACCCTTAAAATAAAAAAGCCTTTATTGCCTTATCTAGTAAATAGTAGAATATTATAATAGTTGCTTAAAAGTTAACCTATTTTTTCTCAAAAAGGGCTCCTCTTTGGGTAAAGGCCTCCTCCATTCCTATCCACTCGTTCCAATCCAGTGAAATCTCCATACAATTGATGCTTGCCGCATCCTTCACCACATCAGCCCACCGCTCATTATGGCGCCCTCTTCCTCTGTTTCCCTGTGGCACTGACCAAGAAGTGACAAGTTTTGTACACCTCTTACGAATCTGCGCTTCAGTTATATGATAACTATTTTAGCTCAAAGGCATCTCGAGGGGGGCTTGAACCTCGGCTTGTTAGTATTACTTGTACGTAGTATTTATATACGTTGCCAGACGTCCCGATTTTTAGCCCAAGATTGAATGTTCCGGGCGTGACAGGATTTATTTTATTCAAATCGGAATGGCGTCACAGCGACATTATACTGAGAAGCCCCAACGTCAATAGATTGCCGATACAAGATTTCTACATAACAGACATTCGTAATGAAGACCAAAGTTTATATATAGAACTTATTGAACTCTGTTTTGCTTGAATATATGCATTTAATCCTATTATTCCATTATTTTTACTATTAATTACGACAGATTTTTCAAGATCTTATATCTTATCTTATTTTTATAATCTCTAATTATATAAATATGAATCACTATCCCTTGATCACGCTAACTATGTACTAATAACTTGAGAACGACTTTACCGTTTTCATCCAGCGTTTTTTTTTAAGTTTTCCAATACTCAGGAGAAGGTTCTTATGGAAAAAGAATTAAGACAGTTGCGTAGAAAATAAGAAAATTTAAGAAAACTTAATGGTAGGGTAGGATAGGATATCCCTCGGATACGCGGGTGAGACCGCGGGGCGCAACTAGTTATTTATAATAATGGAATTGGTCATCTCCTCATTATTTTCTTACAAAAACTAATAGAAAATCACTATACAAGCAGTATTTATTTTGGCAGCCAAAATAAACTTTGGCTGTTCTATTGAGTCGAAGGCAGAAACAGCTGCCAGAAATCTGGGTATCCTCTCTAAGGTTAAGCGGTACTTCACGCCTGGGCAGTTGCTCCAACTTTATAAAGCACAAGTCCGGTTATGCATGGAGTACTGCTGCCATCTTTGGGATGGATCAGCTAAGTACCAGCTTGAGGCCCTCGACTCAATAGACCGCCGAGCCAGGAGACTCATCGGAGATGAGTCTTTAATTAAGGCGAAACTCACGAGCCTCGACCATCGAAGAAAGGTTGCTTGCTTATCGGTTTTCTACAGGATATATTTTGGAGAGTGTGCGCAGGAATTGTTCAACCTAATTCCACCATACCCATTTTTACACCGAACCACAAGACGCCGGGGAAAATTTCACCCGTACTTTGTTGACATACCGAAAATACGGACACAGCGTTTTGCATCCTCATTTATAATGCGGACAGCAAGGGAGTGGAACTTGCTTCCGGCGTCTGTGTTTCCTGACGCCTACAATCTAGGAACTTTCAAGGTCAGAGTGAATAGGTTTCTTCTGGGTAAGCGTGTTTCATCTTAGGCTTCGTCATCGCCCCTTATGGGCGGGTCAGTGGCCAAACGCAAGCCCATTTAATTAAAAAAAAAAAAAAAAAAAAAAAAATATACTCTGAGATACAAGTCATTTTTTTCAACTGGGCATGGATGGCAAAATCCAGTTGTACTACCCCTTCCAAAACAAAAATGGATCGCCACGCCACCTATCCGTAGATGAGGTTACTACGTACTACCATGTCTGGTCAATCACATACATTTTATAATTAGTGTAGAATTCACACGTAAAGATGTCGCTACAGACATCGTATGGACGGATTGAAAATTAATTCTTAGTCAAAACGCTATTAAATCACTTTTTATTGAGATTTATTGCAAAGGAATACAATTTGATAATAATAATTTAATTTAATTATTTTTTTAAACTCGTATTTTCAATATTTGCAATTTATTTAATTTTATTTAAATCTTTCGACCTCTCATAGATGGCCTTACCGTCGATTATTTTTATTTCTTTTTATCGTCTAGGACCGAAACAATCAAATAATAATAAAGTAAATCTAATATTAACCTGTTTCTAATAAGCAGAGACTTCAACGGTAAATAAATATAGTCTAAATATTTTGAAATCAACAACGATTATTTTTAAAAGTACAATGGGCAGTTTCGTACCAATTGTATTTCATTTGTTTTTATGGGCTTAAGTCTGTATCTAGCTAGTGCAGGAAAACGTATAGTGGTTTCATTTATTCAACAAAATATCAAATAAGAACAATTATTAAGTCTTTTGTGGTCAAAAGGATTAAAGCCATTCGTAAATCACCGACCCTGCTCACAAAATTTATGGAGAATCGGATGAGTAATTTGACCTGTAGTGGAGAACAGCCGGTTATCTGGACATAAATACGAAAGCATTTTTGTCCAAGCTGAAACGGAGACTCTTCGCTTGCTCGGTATTAAAGTGATTTTTAAAACATATAGAAGATTAAGAAATTGCTATCTTGACCTATTTTTAATCGTTCCCTAAACAGGGCCGGCAATAGCCTATATAGCGCCGGGTCAGGCCTCTGTCACTTACCTATATCTACCGCGATAAGCATCTACAGCTCGCTTCGAGCTGGGCTCGACTAAACCACAGTAGATATATCAAACAGTAAAGTGACTCGACCCTTTTCTTGATTATAATTGCCTACAGCAGCACGGTACGTGAACACGCGATAGGGCTGCCTACCTACAGTATTTTAATTTCATCTACCTACTTGTCTAGTTTTGTGATTGTATATAATTATATTTTTTATTTGATAAAATGTTTTTTTTTGTGAATGAAATAGGAAGTGTTCAATAAAATACAAGAAACAGACGAGTTATATATATTTTTTCATGACCCCATTACCTACAGCACAGAGATACTCGAATACTCTATACTCTAAATCGAAATAACAATTTTTTTGGTCACCCAACAGATATCGAACCGATGCAAACGTTACTTAATATGAACCTCTTAATCTTAATCTCATCGCGTGTGCGTTACCTACAGCAATCAAAACCTCTAACTACCTACTGCAAAATCTTACTTAAAAAGTAAATTATAATGTAAATCTTACTAGGTACAGGTACCTACCATTTATTACTCTCACAATCATTTCATAATAATATTTCGTCTAATTCAATAAATATATGTAAATAGCTAAGTACATACATAAGTAGTAAGTAGAAAGCCTAGCCTAGGAACTACTACCTACCTACTACTTTTTTTTAACCTGACCGTAGGTAGTCACTTTTTTCACCCAAGCCAGCCATCCACTTATTTATTTATGAATCCATGTACATATGTATTATGTTATTGACGAAGTCAAGCAACCAAAAACAGCACAATATAGTCTACTATAATTTCTCTTTGTCATATTAAGTAATTGTACTTACTTGTAATTATTTCAATTATTTCAATGAATATTTGTCATAAATCGCACGCTTACTGCTTAAAAACCCATCAAACCGTTCGTTCGTCACTGCAGCGCATTCGCGACTGTTTGCGAACTGAAAGCAAACCGAAATCGTGGCGCGTAGGTATGACTCGCGTTCCGGCCGTTTGTATGAAGAGCTAGTACTGATAGATATATCTACTGTGACTAAACTGTCGGGGCCGCCACGTGCTTGCGAGCACACTGTACGCAATTGTGTCGGAGCCAAAATCAGAATGCGTGATTATTTGTTTTCTTGTGCGATGTTAACCTAGGAAATATATTTATTTATCAATTATCACTGCACTTTGTTATAATGGAAAACCGTAACACTAATAATTTGAGTTTAACGGCTGTCGCAATAAACAGATTTTATTTAAGTTGTTGGTTTTTAAATTACTGCAAGATTCTGAAGTGCGAAACGACGTTACGAAAACGACGACGACAACAACAGTACCGTACAATTTACTCCCAAGTTTTAATACAATAACAGTTTAATTAATGTGAATATAGTCTTATTTTTGTGATAAATCGTGAACAGATCTACCCCAGGACATATTCGTTGGGTTTTCATGGACACTTTTAAGTATCTATATTATATTATTTGTACTAAAACATTTATCGTAAGTGCAAACTAAACATCGCCGCAGTGTTTGTTCCAAACGCGTAACCGACGCCTTTTGCACGGCGCTTATGACTTTCTTACCGCGACCCCACGACGGTCTCGCACTCCTTACGTGTTTTGCTCTAATCGTTTCATCAGCCCTGCTCGTCTAACGCACTGGATACATTTTTGTCGCTGCAGAGCGCTTCAAATACTGCCTTCTCATTTTTGTACACAGTAACAGCTGACCCGGCTTCCGTAAATTATTTTTATTTACATCTACCTACCATCGGATTTATTATTGTTGCTAACGACAGCGACAATATAATACCAGAATATGGCCTCTAACAAATGTGCCGGATGCCTCAAGAATGTTAAAAAGGTGGAAGATATGCAATGCACACGATGTGGCGATAATTATCACTATATTTGCTTGAACTTCACTGAAAGTAAATTCAAAAGCCTGACTATGGTTTTTAAAACTGAATGGATCTGTCCGAAATGCCATTGTAAGGAGCCCAAAAACTTAGATAACAGTAACACGCCGGTACGCTCTACTTCTGGATTAATTACTAAACCATTATCACCAACTAACCAGACTGATAGTAATGTCACATTGCGCAATAAGTCACGTAATCCGTCTACTTGCGGCTGTCCCTCTGCCGATAGTATTCGTGAAATCATACGAGAGGAGTTACAATTAGCCATGAATGCCCAGCTGCGTGAGATAAAAAATCAAGTTACCGCCTTCGAACAGTCTCTTTCGTTTCTAAGCGCTGATTATGACAAACTCAAGACTGAATATGATACCCAGAAGAGTACCCTAGTTAGGGTGGTTAAAGAGAATGAGACTTTGAAGTCCGATACTCAAGAGCTTGCTAATCGCGTGCGTCAGATGGAGCAGCAGTCACGGGCTAATAACATTGAAATTAACTGTGCACCTGAACACAAGAACGAGAATGTTATCAACTTAGTGCAGCAACTCGGCAATGTCATCAAGAGTCCAGTATCTGACAAAGATATTCACTATTGTACTCGAATTGCAAAAATCAATCAAGCTAGCGATCGGCCTAGATCGATCCTTGTTCGATTCAGTAGCCCAAGATTGAGAGATAGTTTCTTAGCATCTGCCATCAAGTTTAATAGGGAGAACCCAAAGGAAAAACTCAACTCGAGCCATCTAGGCTTGGCTACAGAAAAAGCAACTGCTATATATCGAGAATCTCACACCAGAGAATAAAGCTCTTCACGCTGCAGCGCGTCACCGCGCAAAGGAATTAAATTACAAATTCGTGTGGGTCCGAGACGGAAAAATGTTCATGAGAAAAATGATTGATTCTAAATTCATCTTTATTCGTAATATGGACATGCTACGCAATATACCAGCCTGATTATCTTGTATTTATTGTCATATTAAGAGAATGGTTTGGTTTTTATATTTTTAAAGTGTATAATTTAAAGGTATATTTTCAAAATGTTAGGGGGCTGAGAACAAAAACAGTTGATGTATTTGGCAATATTATATGTAACAATTATGATTTAATATTTTTTTGTGAAACTTGGTTGAACAGCAGTATCTTCGATTCAGAACTTTTTGACAATCGCTATATTGTTTACAGACGTGACCGCGAATCAAGCGGTTTTCACAATAAAAAGGAAGGTGGTGGAGTTTTGATTGCCGTTTCTAAATCTTTATGTTCCAAGCGTATGTACAACTTAGAATCAAGGTGCGAGGACCTCTGGATCAGTTTAAATATAAAGAATGCTTTTGGTAAAAGTGAACAGATTTTCATTTGCTGTGTTTACCTTCCGCCACCCATTTAAAAACCTATTCTTGATGAATTCATCGGGATTTGCAACAGAATTCTTGATACATGCAACATAAACAATATGCTGCTCGTGGGGGACTTTAATTTGCCTAATATTATTTGGAATAAAGTTAATAACGAATATTTCTGCTGCCCAGAAACTAAAAGCAACAGTCTTTACAATACCATGTTGCTTGACTTTATTACTCTAGTATTATAGTTTATTTATTATTAGTATACAGTTTTATTTTTTATTAAAATCGGCCTTGGGGCTCCTTTCAGCATTTGTCGCTATGCCCTATACTTTAGGATTTAGCCAACCAGGCAAAAAATGGTAAAATGTTAAAGGACATAATTAGGTAAGCATTATTTAAACTTTTTAACTTTCACGCCTTTTAAATTAAAAACTTCAAACAATAAAAAAATGTTTATACCATAGAATTGGAAATGTTAGGAAAAAATAAAAAGTGCCCATCGTTCTTTAAAATACTGTTCAATAAAAAGTGACATCTGTTGTCATTTACTGACAAAACTAACATTGCTGTAGTGACATACGTGGCAAGACTAGCAAATAGTACCTTTGACTCACCACCGGCGCTGTACTTGCGCGAGTTACGGTGGTAACTTTTGAAGTATGGGCGCTGACCCTCTGTTGTACGTAGTATTTATCTACTCTGAGGTACTACTAACATACATAATTATATGGGGTAGCTTTCATAGCATCTCGTAGCATCATCATTCAGCAGAGACAGAAACTTTTCATATACTTGATCATAGATGGCGTAAAACAATATTGGTATGGAAAAAGGTAAGTTGTTACAAAACTCGATCGCTTTATTCGACTTCTTGTTTGAAAACGTAGCGTAACAAAATCGTTCGTAAACAGAGCAGAGAGCTATTTTGAGTTCAAAATCCTTTTATCAGTGGCGTAGCTAGGTAACCAAAGGCCCTGGGGCAAAAAAAATAATCTAGGGCCCCAACTAAAGTTATTTTTTTTTCATATAGAGCCATCTGGTTTCACCCCTGGATCAACACTACACTCACACATTGAAAATACACAAATTGTAGTATGTTACGCCATCTTGTCCGTCATGATAATCCGTTTGAAGGGTCAACAACTGTTTGTTTTTATGCGAAATATTAGGCGCCGATCCCACAGAGAGAGTTCTAGAGTTCCACGACACAGCGAGCAGGCAGTCAAGAGTTCTAAAGGGAAATGAGAACTCTGAACGTAGAACTCTAGTAAACTCTATAAAGCCCTATGGAAAGAAAACGTCTCATTGCTATGCAATTTTTAGCAAATGCTTCGTATGCTTCTTCTTATGTTTGTGTTCCATTTGTAGTTTGTAAGTCAGAGTCCGAGGGGCCCCCTGAGCTTCGGGGCCCCGGGGAACTGCCCTGTCTAGCCCCTATGTAGCTACGCCACTGCCATTAATTCGCCCTAGACAATCACTCACAATTAACAAGCCGATACAACTATATTTATTTATTTATCATTGTCTTCTCTTCTTTAGATGCTATTAGCAGCTATTAGTTACTTAAATTAAAATATTATTATACCTGAATTAATTGTAACACAAAACAATGCTTTACCGCTGAAACGGCGAGCGTGCGGTAGGTATCTACTCATTCGTTTTCATTAGCTTTAGGTACTGCGTTACTAAATTGAACATTGTCACTTTTATCTCACTAAGTATTTTATTTCTTTTATTTTTTATTTTTCTCGTAATATATTTTCACAATATGCTGATTCTGTTGTTCACAACTAAACTAATTTTAGTCTCACTATGTCTCTTCCTAACAAAGAACATAAGAAGAGGATGTCAGAAATTTAGTGCTGTCAAATTAGTCCAATGATTTTTTACAATATAAATTTAGTCGCCATAGTCTAAATAGGTACCCGCAAATAAAGACGGCAAACACTAAACAGCTTTAAATATGTTCTATCCTTTTCAATAATGTTCGTTAGCAAGAGATGTGATGTGACTAAAATTAGTTTAGAGGGATCATCGAGGAACAATCCCTTTAATACCGACCAATACGATTCCGTAACAAGTCAGTGATTTGTCACTGATTTTGAACAGTAAGGACCAATCACTGCATCGTGTGTTCTTGACTTGGCCAATCAGAGCGAATGTGTCCTTGTCTTAGCCAATCAGAGCGCATTGTGGATGGTGGCAAATTGGCGGAATAGATTGCAAGCAAAATCAATGTCATTACGCTTCTATGGGTTACTTGTTCGATGAGAGGGATTTACAACAGAATCGGCACCATTGTCCCCAATAAGATATTTAATTTTACACCAACATTAAGAGAAGGTAAATTGTGTATGATAATAAAATTTCAATGATGTTGAAAAATTAAACTATTTTATAAATGATAATTGTAGATAGCGAAAGAAACCTGCAGGGCTATTTTAAAACGTCTGATTTTATATCGGAAACAGATTCAAAAACTGCCGAAGGCGATATTCCGCAATTGCTTTTTTAATTTCCGAATTAGAATATTTTTGATGTTTCTTCGATAAATTCGATTCACGGAAAAGTTTTCGGATATTAAAATAGAAATAGCTGAAATTCGCATCGGATTTTTTAAATCCGTTTCCGATATCGACTCCGACGTTTTAAAATAGCCCTGCAAAGGACTGATTGTTAAAAAAACAGGCAAAAAGTAAGGATGAAAGCTTCTTCTGTACGTTTTAAAATAGAATATAAGCATATCATTGCATCATAGATACATTCTTGTCTAAAACGAAATATGTCGGCCCATAAAAATTATTGTGAATAGCATAAAACCTATAGTAACACTGCAGTTCTCTTGTTTACGAGATTAATAACATATTACGCTATTGTTTACCGAAAGTCATTATTCAATTAAATATAACGGACAGCGGTAAACGATTATGTCAGCGCGTATATCAAAGTGTAACATCTCATATGATTTATGAGTTAGACAGTGGTAGGAAGTAGAAATAATTTGCTTTATCACAATAAAATAATGGAGGTTATAATAGTGATATCGTGCAAGAAAGCGTAGCATAGGGACAAAGTTGACTGGGATAACAAAAATGTACCCCAACGGAAGGGCGAATATTGATTCGTGATTTGTTATTATTTGTTTGAAAATAATAAGTATATATATTAATTTGACTAATGTTATAAACACATAGAGTTTGTAAGTTTAGATGCAGGAGGTAATCTCCGGAACTATTGATCCGATTCCGTAAATTATTTTACTAATACGAAGCTACATTATACCTGAGCGTTATGGCCGCTTTTAATTCCGGGAACCCTGGTGAAATCGCGGGGGACAGCTAGTTTAGTATAACATTGAAAAGGTAAGAGTTTAAAAAAAATATAAATTCCTAATTAACAACAAATATGTACAAAATACAATCTATTTTATAGAAAATTTTCTCAAGCCTGCCGCTGCTTCCGATTAACGGCAAGGTTCCATGAAGGCTGGCAGCGTTTCCTCTTTGGATAGCCAAGCTGACGCGTTGGCGGAAAAAGCTCCCCGCCCGCTGGTCTCCGGAGGTCACGATCAATTCTGAAGACAAGGTGCGAGCAAAACGGCGAGCTTCGGACCCCCACGGTCCCAAGGTCCCGACCGCAAAAGGCATAAAAATATAATAGGGTCCAATCGATGCATATTTTTTGAATTTCCTAATCAGTATCTATCATTCTGATTTACGCCAAGGAATATACCTTAAATATACGTGAAAATTCGTAATTCCCATAGGTATCAGAACGTAGCAGCCACTGCATTTCTAAAGGACATTCATCTAACACAAAGCTTAACAAATTGTATAATTCATCGTCATAATGGGTCTTCCCTTCTCTTGCTGACGAAAAATTGCAATAATATCTCATACAGCGCTTAAGAGAAACTTTTATTCATTACTTGCTTTCGCCCTGTAGTTTCAAAAGGTCTTAGAATGGAACTGATTACTTCTGACATTGTATGTCCCTGTGCATTTGATTATACATAATAATAATAAACATTCATGTAGGTAAGTAGTATTGTTTGCGAACGGTGTTAGATTCAACTGTATGTACTTAATGTTCATGAGTGCCTTAACGGGGCCTAAACTGATTAAATTACTTTTTGATGTTGTTTTTTACTTTTCAGTGCGTATCGCCTTAGTTCTAATTACGTTTAAAGGAACTAGGGCTAATTTCACGTTCTTTGGAAAGTCATTTCAAAATTAAGTGTCTTCTCTTGCAACCGCCATTTTGTGACGGAGGCCATCATGGCAACATGTCGCTACCTGTCCAACGTGATATATCGCGACCCTCGCCTAATTGCTTGTCTTTTTGCACAGTGCATGTGAAATTTTAACATAAACTAATAAAATTTACACATATTTCAAGGTATAAGTTCGAGAGTCGTTACGTTCAATATACGAAAAAGAAGTGGTGAAAGATGTTCAATGTTCGTGTAACCAAATGGATTGATAAACATGTAGTTAGATAAGCATATAATCATAATTTATAATGGATTAGCTATCCGAAATTGTTTTTTATGTGCAAAGCGTAAGCTGTTTGCGTGTCACAATATCGTCTTTATTTATAAAGACACGAGAGCAGTTGAACCCATACATTCAATATTCTGTGCCCATACTTACTGAAGACTTTATCTAAAAATAATAGATATACTACATAGAATTACCCCATATTAGGACCTATAGGTATGTAATTGAATTAGGACCTCTCGTGTGGTCGTTAACGTAGCAGTAAAATTGTTCACATAATTAGGTTCAATATAAATAGTTTTACTGCAAAACTTTATAAAAGTTCTCTTTCGCTGAACTACATAAATATATTGTATTAATTTAATAGTAATATCTTTTAGGGTTACTGGATACTACATAAAATAAACTCGGAGGCAACATTTGCTAGCATATACATGTATACATTATTACATTACACATACGTATTTCTGTAGGCTAGATCACCGATATAGAAAAATAAAGTGGAAAAGAACCACTCAGCAGACAAAGACCCCAATAGTTTGTATTTCATGTAGGTAATGTAATAGGTAATAAACAAAACTGATTATGTTTATTCTTGTTGATTTTAATGGAATTAGAATATGTCAATAAAAATTGTGTGCGTAGTCGATCATCGTTTTTCATTCTGTGATTCTTTATTTAATCACTCATATCCGATTCACTTTTTATTTTAGCTGATGTCTCACAAAGTAAATCGTAGTCCTCCGATTTATCTAACGAATTGTTATCATCATCGATAAAAGTGATATTCTCACCATCCTCGTAGAAGTTCTGATCAGCTTTGAAGATAACATCGCATATAGCTCGTTGTACAGCGTTCTTCGTTGTCTCTGTGTATTTTTCCATTTTATTGGATATGAAGGTTGCAAATGACCCTATCTCATCATTGGCCACCATCATTTGGCTTCGTCCCATAGAAGGCTGTGGTCGCGGCTGATTATTTTTATTTTCCTCCCGTAGTTTTGTAGCTATTATTTTGGCCCAATGCTTCCTGACTGCATAAGGAGCCCTGTTCTGTTGTGATTTTCTAATCGCTAACTGAGTACGGGTATTTAATAAAGATTTTTTGATGACAGGCTTTTCTGTGCATCTTTCGTCATCATCATAAATACCCTTAAAATGGATTTCATTAATTTATTAAATAAGTGTTTAAAATGCATACTGACCAACAATTTGAATAATTGATAACTTACCATCAATTGTCTTTTTCTCTCTGTTTCTTTATCCATCAAAAAAGCCATTTCCTTGAAAGCAAACCAAGTACTTCTATATGGTTCACTACGTTCTGCAATAAACATATGTTATTCAACCAATTAAGTTTGACTGTGATTTAGAAGCCAGCACTTTTTAACTTTTCCAGCTATTTCAGACCTGTCTGTTCTAGACCTCACCTTTGTCGATAAACATCTTCAGGATGCCTCTGTCTTCCTATTGCAGTTGTTCGTCATAGCATTTATTTATTACAAGCTAATGTAGAGCCAGCCATGACTCTCCATAAATTAAAATATGTTTACATCCCTAGATTAATCTCCCTCTGTTTCCGATCTGCTCTGCTCTGTTTCTAAATTCTGTGTGGTAAATTCAACTGAATGTACCAATTTAACGTTCGTAAGTGCCTTACCAGGGCCTAAACTGAATAAATGACTTTTTATTTTTATATTTTTATTTTAGACGCTTGCACGTGTTACCGATCTTTCCCCCTCCCCAATGACAACATAAATCTATTTGGCGGCGGTACTCTGTAAGGTACTTCTCCAGTCGAGTTGCTATTTGCGCCAATAAACGCTATAAACTCTAACTCAATCAATTCTCTTATTATTAAATTTAGAGGATGTTGAAAATCCTTTTTTTTTGTAATTCTCATTCTGTTTTCGTATACTTTAATCACATAGCTAATAATATTCTACGTATTATAATTATGTAAAGGAAAAAATAGTTTCGTGAAATATTCTGCCATAATTACTCATTAACAGTTTTTTTTTGTAATATCATAAATTTTATATATATATAAATTAAAGTTGTCATATTAAATTATTATTACAATGGTAATACAAACCTAATAATAATTTAAACCCAGAATAATTATCAACAATGGTTCGAAGATACTTTGTGAACGCAAATCATGCATTTTATCAATTTTGAAAAGAATTTGAACGTGTGAGTACAAGTAATTTTGATTATAGAAACTCAAAAAAATCCCTAATAGGTACATTAAAATAGCTATATATAAAAAAATATAGGATTATAATATCACCTTTTTCATCCAATAAATTATGCATAATCTTTGCTTTTTCTCTTCTGAACGACGACAGTAAAATCATCATTTTATGTTTACATCCTTTAGCAGAAATGTCAATTGCTTCAGCAATCTCACCCCATGCCGCCGGCTTCATTGACTTCTTGAAAAAGTACGCATCCTTTGGATCCCATAAAATTGGTTTCTTCCTATACTCGCGTATCAAATGAATACATTTCTCTTCTGTCCACCCATCAATAATTGCGGAAGCCATTTTTAAAACGCGTCAATCCAAGTTCGTCGGATTTCTACACTGACACTGAACTGTCGTCACTAAAACCAAGAGCGCACACCGCGACAGTGCTGCCGCGCTGTCGATCTGTTGCAGTAACCATGATACGATACGACGATCTCTTTCACGCTATATTCGTTTTCCGCACTAGTGTGAGCGAAGCAGATCTCTGTCAGTTGAGGCAAGCATCGCGAGCACACGATTATTTCGGTCAACGCTCTGTTGCTGTAGCGACTTTATTGTGCGTGTATAGGTTTAGGTTACGTAGGAACGAACATGTATGTATAGGTTACGTAATATTATCAGGTATCTATACATGAATCGCGTTGTTTTCGATCATCAGACTCATTCATATTATTTATTTATGATGAGTCTGTAGGTAAATAATGTAAAGATTATTTATATTATCATCCACGATATATATGTATAATTATGTTATAATATGGATATAATGGTGGCTTATAATAATGGCTTCAGTAAAGTTTAGTAAGTAGGGTTAAGAAACGGGAGAAGTGCGAGTTGAAGAACTCGCGTGGAGTAGAGAGGGCCCTCCCTCACATACTCCAACTGTCTCAGTCAATACTCAGTTATGTCCACCTATGATTGTTTCAGTTGAATATACCACCACCACCACACTTAACTGAAAAGACTCCGGCAAGAAACTCAGCAATTCAATTTTTTTTGTGGATAGCTAGACATTTCTTTTTGTGGATTTAAACCACTACCTACACCAACAAATAAAGTTTTTTAAGGAATCACACTTTAAATAAAGCTATACGATCTTTTTAAATCCTAGGGAGGGGTTCGGGTATTAAGGGGAATCGGGTATTAATAATGATAAGAGTTTTCAAATTCATTTATTTTTATTCATCCCTTTGTTCATATATTTTAGAAAAATGTTAGAAGAATTTAAAATAAACAACACAAAAAGCAAATGCAAATCTCTTAAATACTAGATAGCCTCGTTAATTATTCAAAGCAAAGACTAATAAGTTCTATATAGAAACTTTGAGTCTCGCCAACACGAAGATCACTGACATAATAATCTTTTATTGGTAATCTATTCACATAATTTGTTGACAATACGATGTCGGTATAACGCCAATCTGATCCACTAGATTCCTGAAAATAAAATACAATCAGATAACTTTCAACCACAACACTGAATACGACTTCCCTCTCGACCCACATATTGGAACCAAAATGGACTCGCTCTGTGCGGTTTCAAAGGAACTTCCTACCATGGATACTCAGGCCTCTGATCTCTCTGACTCTGGCGTTTTAGACATAGATGTCACATTATACATTTTTGGCGAAAAATATTGTGAACTTCTGTCGAAACATTATAGTATTTCTAATATGCGTATTTTTTTCGGTAAAAAGCCGAAGACTCGAAGACGCAAGAATCGGGCCCCAGGTTATGGAATGCGCCCTCTATGCATGGGTTTCCCACGTGGGAATTTATTAGAGGTTATCAGCGTACCTACCTATTCAGATTTAAACCAGTATCAGTATGTTGAGGGTAATCTGAATCAGATGATTTAGAGGTTAAAAAAATATGGCTAAATGGTTATGGTATCAACGAATTTTCTAATGCCGATTTGCTTTTGTGGACCTATTCTTTGTTAGTAGGTCGTGTGGTAGGTCGTGTGTAGGTAGGTATCACTTTTATTGATAAGGCCGCCCATTATAACACTTTATTATTCTTAGGTTTTGTTTGTTATTTTTTTTGGTGTAACTTTAAAGTATTATCTATCTTTAAGCTCAAAAAATATGCCCAATATTTAGTTCAAGTTGTAAAACCCGTAACAGATTCACTACCATTCATGGATTCCATTTTTCTTAAACTACAAACTGATGGCTTCTTACAACGTACCTGATATCCACTAGTCTCCGTTGATATGGTATAATAGAACGGCGTAGAACTGGTAGAATTCGGCCCTATCACAACGTCATTCCAGGTCAACAATTTTAAGGCTTTGCTTGGGTCATCTCTCGGGTATGGATTTGAGTTTTTGCCGTGATATCTCAAAGTCAACGATACGGACGTCGACTGTTTTTGCAGCCATTCTATATTGCTTTTTGACAACTGTAACGTTAACCAAAACACATGTTAACAAATAAAAAAAAAAACATTTTTAATACAAGCTTTTTATGGTGACTGTACTTTCTGTTGTCTGTACTTGCATTGTCATCCAATACCTATACTAAAAACCAAATTTCAGCTCAATCGGAAAATGGGAAGTGGGTCAAATTCAACTTGCAAGATTCGATTGCAGATACATATACTAAATAAAAAGGTTGTAATAAATATGATTAAAACCAGCGGTTCTTCCTATTTTCCAAACTTGTCGGCTTATCAAACATAGTAGGCTGTACAGAAAAATTATAGAACTTACTCCATAAATGTCTTCTACTGTATTACCATGCTTACTTAGCCAGAAACTTTCCGTCATATCTGTGTAGTCTGTAGGGCCATTCTCTATGTCTCCAATTGGAATTGTATTTGATGAAAAGCATGTGGCTTTTGTCGTCATATTGCAGAAAGCTTTGAAGGTATCTTTGCTATTGAAGTAATAATAGTCTGTAAGTTGAAAAAATATGTATAATAATTTTATGTTATATATTTTATGTTTACAGAGGTTATAGGATAAGTTCAATTTAGGTGTCGGCTTAAAACTAAAGGTCTACAGAGTCACTCTGCCGAGACCATTAATTAATTAATTATTGCTATGATAGCAATCACTAACTCAATGATTATTTTTTCTGTGAATCTCATCTCCTCTCAGTAATACTTATCCGCCCGGTTTCACCCGTATTCCCGAGTGATCGTATGATTTCCCGGGATAAAAAGTATCCTATGTGTTAATCCAGAACAAATTCTATCTGTGTGCCAAATTGTATCCAAATCCGTTTAGTAGTTTTTGCATGAAAGAGTAAAAAACATCCATACATACAAACTTTGGCATTTATAATATTAGTAAGGATGTGAAAGTTGTGGCTCAATCACGTATCAACGGCTGAACGGTATTAGATGAAATTTGACACATAGATCAGGATCAGTTTAGGACTAACACATAGAATACTTTTTATCCCGCAATAATAAATCGGTCTCTCGGAAACGCGAGTGAAACCGCGAGGCGGAAATCAGATTATTATAAATACCAACATACCACTCTCGAGATCTGAAGGAGCCTTTTTACAAGTGACAGCAGCAGGCTTCGAATCTTTTCCAAATTCACCACCCACACTACTTTCTGAAAATAAAAAAGCGAAATAGTTTGTAAAGGGTATCTAATATGGCGATTTACATACTACTGAATGTACAATTAAAAAAACTGGCCAAGTGCGAGTCGGACACGCACACGCAGTGTTCCGTGCAATATTAACTAACTCAACTTTGCTATGTAAAAAAACGCCAAAAAAGAAGTTTCTTGTATGGACGCCCGTGCCATATCCGCGCCCGCGTCAGCTCCCTATGTAGCTTGCACCTAATGGTGCGTCCATGCTACGCGAAGCGAGCACGAGCCGCGCCTCGAACGAACAGGATTCGTTCCTTGCTCGCGATTTCAAGCGTGGACGTACAACCAGCGCGATGCGAATCCCTGTGTTCGTGAAAAGACTGAAAATCGGGCGGAGCGCAGTCACGCTACGAATGCTCGTTCGAGGCAGATTAATATTACTTTACAAAAAATATACTTTAATGGCAACATGTCCCAGTCGGGAATCGAACCCAGGACCTCCGGTATATAGTCGTGCTCTAGGTCGGCACATTCCCCTGGTGTTGTTATTTTTCCATAGGACACTATAGCTAATAATGGACCGCTAGTCAGCCTTTTGCATATAGCTCAACCTCCGACGAGATATGGATAAATATAGTAGGTAACTTATTATGTTAACATTTTTGTTGTGTAATAAAATCTAATCTAAAGAAAAAAAATATTTACCTGTTGAAGCTGTGAGAGGATATTCACAAACACCTGGTAGACCATCAAGTCCTGGAAAGCCAGCATCACCCTGAGCAAAACGATTTCTGTATATTTTTTATGAACACTATTTATTTTATAAAGGATTAAATATGTGTAAATAAATAATCACCTTTTCACCTTTTTCTCCATCACGCCCAGGGATTGACATACCCTGTTGACATACATTTGTAGGTTAAATTTAAGAGTACCTAAAATAGGGCCTTCCTAATAAGTAACTTTTGACAGCCCATAGCCCCTGTTTGTCTCTTTTTGACACATGTATGTACCATGTGTCAAAAAGAGACAAACAGTGCGGCAAGTAGAGGCACCTCTTGTCAAATATGACTTCTAGCATGGCCATAGTTTAATCACCTTTAATATTGCAATACCGATATTAGGTTATTTAGAACTTACTAAGTAAACATGCAATATGTTATAATTAGAAATCTTGAAAATAATAATATTAATAAACTGACTTTGTTCCGCAATTTCACTTGATTTGAATTTCACGATAATAGGAATGAACGAGGCATGCATTTTCCGCAGTCATGCTTTCAAAGTATATACACTCGTAGAGAGCTATGCTTAGTATTATAAGTTTAATCTCTGTGTAATTATTGTTCTGAGTTGAAAATAATAACACTAAAAAATTAATTTATTGAGATTTTTAATGAGAAATGAGGTTAGTTACAAATGGATTGTAGGGATATGACTATTCCTAAGTATACTACATCTTCTCTTCTTACACGTTTTTTTTTTGGTGTGCGCAAATGAACAAAAATCTTAACTTCATGCTGAAAAACTTGGTTGTGTTTAATACATAAAATGAAATGAATAAATGTATTCATTCAAAAATAATTACCGGCATGCCCATATCGCCTTTTTCTCCCTTAACGCCCGGAAGTCCAATAAAACCCTGAAATGGAAATTGAAGGTAGAAGGCACTGATATTGAAACTTGATGTAGTTTTATTGGTAATAGCCCAGAGTATATAAATACTACGTAAAGTAATAGTATTTAGTGAAAGAAGATATTTTAAAACATTACAATACTTAATTGTGCCGAATCTGTATTAAATCGCACTAAACCAATTTTAGTCACATCACATAATATCTCTTTCTTACAAAATTATTTAAAAAGGATGGAATCAAAGCTATCAAATTTTCATTTCAGGCTATTTAGACGTAACCGCTATAGATGGTGACAAAATTTATATTGAAAACAAGCCTATTTTGACAGGACTCAATTTCCTTCATCCTTTTCTTATGTTCTTTATTAGAAAGAGACATAGTGAGACTAAATTATTTTAGTTGTAAACAACAGAATCAGTACCAATGTCTGCATAGATGAAATTAAATAATTAAGAAATCGCCTGTTTGAACCGGGAATCGAACCAGAGAATAAATAAATGTATCAATTCTTAATGCATTAAGAGGAAAGCTGGTGGCGTTTGTTCCATACAAACGTAATCCTCAGTTTCCTCTGATGATTATTTTACCATGCAATCTGTAGGTACCACTGTATGTCTCTCGGTTGTTTTTTTGTCCATAAATTAATTACGGGGATTACGAAATAGCGATTTCGTCTAATTTAAATAGGTATAATCGGTCCAAGCTGTAGTTGTCTCTATATCTCGGGATATCTCGGGCACAGCGCGACAGCAATATATGTTAAAAACCTATTTTTCAAATTTCTTGCAGCGATCCTTTCCTCTTAAAAGAGCATGGTAAAATTAACCATGGTATGAAATAGCATAAATAACTGAATACCTGACGGCCTGGCGGACCGTCTTCACCAGGTAAACCGGGTAGTCCGCGTGGACCCTGTAAAAAGAAACAAATCTTGTAAAATAATTACTTAAATTATAACCATAACTTGCACAACGATCACTAAGGACACTACATGCATTTATTTTTACGTTTTTGCATTAATTAGATGGTGATTTTGATAGAATTGGGATGCCTTGAATCACTCCTTTTAAATGACTAGTAGATGTTGGCATTTACAGCCTCGTGGACTATTTGTTGAGCTTCTCAATCGGGACGGATCATTGTGAAAGACAAGCTCTACAAATGTTTTAGTACTCTTGATTATGCCGTAAGTTATTATCAACTGAATAGAACTATAATAGTACATTATGATACATGTGTGCAAAGTTGGTTATTAACACTAGAGGCGGTATTAAGCCATTTAGATAAGTGAGCCAAGAAAGTAATAATGAATGCACACGCGTGTCATACGACGTTTTTCAACACACTTGCGAGGAAAAAAAACAGACTTGTATTTTTTTAAGTAGATTTTTTGATAGTAATCAACCACGCAATGAGAACATTAACAAATATGGCGCTCAAGTTTTTTTTTTGACAACGATGATCTGTCAAACTATTTTACCCGTTTAAATTAAGAATGCTTGGTCTACACACATATCACTTGCAGTGAGGTACAAACTTACGTAATCGGGATTATACCTATCATAAAACTGTGCGGTAGTGTAAAGTAAAAAGCACTAGTGCGTAATAAGCTGCATTAAGATACTAAAAACGGTGCAATAAATGTCACTTTACGAGCGAGTGTGTTGAAAACTTTATTACCTATAAATAAAGGCACCTCTTATCAAGCTTAGATAGCAATACCTTTGAGCTATGTTCATATTAGCCTTCTTATCACTAGCTCTTTCAATTAGTAAATACGATGTGGTTTTTAAGTACCTAGAGTTTAGCCCCATAAACCCATTGCTGAAACTTGAGATTATTATTGTAACCCTTGTATTGTGTCCCTTGCGGACAGCAAGGGAGTGGAACTTGCTTCTGGGGCGTCTGTTTCCTGACGCCTACAATCTAGGAACTTTCAAGGCCAGAGTGAATAGGTTTCTTCTGGGTTAGCGTGTTTCATCTAGGCTTCGTCATCGCCCCTTATGGGCGGGTCAGTGGCCAAACGCAAGCCCATTTAATAAAAAAAAAAAAAACTATGGATAATACCATAGAGATAGAACATAAGTCTATACTTATGCGCTATCACTATTTATAGCGTAAACATGAGCAGTTAGCATTTAGCAATAGCTTACTAGTCCCCTGCTTCAGGTTTATGAAGTACTCAGGTTTGTTCAAGACGAAAGTGTTCGTGCTATGGCTGCGTTGACTATACTTGTGTCACAGCATATACTTAAGTACAATCACTCTACTAATGTTCTATCTTAACAAATGCTTTGAGCTTGCAATGCTTTAAGGTAGTAAGAGGTGTAAGAGATACTTCCCGAGTCGAGCTGCTCTTTTAGTGAACACGCTATGCTATACCTATTTTAAAATGTGTCTAAAGTAGTCACTGATAATTTCAATTCACGGCTTATCAGCAAACACAAAGATAGTGAAAAATCATTTATGGTAAAAGATAAAAAGAAATGTTACTTTAGTATATGGTAAACTAATTAAATAAAGAAAATAAAACAATAATACCGGAGCGCCTATTGGTCCTGGTAGACCGGGTATGCCAGGATAACCCTGAAAAAAAAAAGTAAAACGTTCATATTATACCTAAGTAGCAATTTTTATCTTTTTAAATTTTTAATTTAAATTAAAGTTATACACAAAAATATTGTTACTTATAATAATTTAATAATAACATTTAGAACTTAGAGTTCTTTTTAGAGACTTACAAGAGTGTCATGAACAGTTTTAATACTTATAAGAGTAATTTATGAGATATTATACAGCTCTAGCTGTATAAAATTCTTAGTAAGGGATCCGCGTCAGCCAGCTTAGGGTTCTTAAACAGAATATCAAAACTCTACTATACAGCGTTAAGAATTTTATGACACCTCAAGCTGGTTTTATCGTTAAAGCTGTATATAGGGATCCGCGTCAGCTTAGGGTTCTGAAACAGATATTATAACTCTACCATACAGCGTTAAGTATTTTCTGACACTTCAAGCTGGTTTCAGGCTGTATTATGTGTTCACTTACTTAATACAGCAATAAACGTTCATAACTTACTACCAAACATCGTCTTGGCTGTATAGCAAATTGTCGACATATTCACATTTACAAAAACAACATTTAAATTACAATTAAAGGAATATTTGATAATAATTATAGCAGTATCATGGTTATCAGCTTGAATAATGATCATGTCGTGTACTCATATCTATTATTTATAAATATATTTTTTATTCTAACCTTAAAAACAAACACTTATTTACTGTATTTAGTATAACTTCTTTATTTTAGCTTGATTATTTTGTTGGCGCGTGAATATTTTGACGGAAAACATACACAGGTTCACAATAAATTAAAATTTGCACATTGAATTCATCAATTAACAGCATCAGATATTAATGTCCAAGATTTTATCATTTCCATTTATTAAATATTATATGTCGCCATTCAGTATGGCATCGAAAATGTTTTTTTTATTTTATTCTCATATAATTCTCTTTAAAAACCTTTTTAGAACTCTTATTCTTACAAGATACTTATAAGAGGATATTCGTAGTGTATTGGCTGCTCTGTACACCTAATAACAGCTCTAATACAGCTTTTATACTTCAATAACGAAATAAGCTGTGTAATATGGGCCCTTTTTACACTTATAAGGTCTGTATAAGGGCTAATACAGCCCTTGTACAGCCTGAATATTCAGCTTATAGTATAAGAATGAACTTTAATACAGCCTGTATACCGCTTGTTATGCTACTTGGGCCACCGTGTATAACCTTTATGGATTTCAATAAAATCTTTTTTATGCATAAACCCATCAAACTATGAAAAATAGCATATGGCCCGCCTGATGGTAAGCAGTTAACGTAACCATATGGACGCTTGGAATAAACGGGGTATCACTCACGCGTTACCGACCCTTCCCCCTCCCCGATGAGCACGAGCAACCTTACTCACGCGTAGGAACACAACTTAAAGTTATTTGGCAATGCTTAGTCTTCTGGCTCATTTTCAGTCCTTATGTGGCCTTGAGTGGTCTGTTGTACTGGAGCACCATAACGGTTTAAATCGATATTAAATTAGTTTTATTTTTTCTTACTTTGACTAGTGCAGTGCCACCTTTATCTATGAAGTGACAAAAAGTAATATCAGCCGTTTACGTGCTACTAAACTAAATTCAACTGTCACTACTGTTAGTTACCTTTTCAATAATTTTTTGGGTTATCAAATACTGACATAGACAGTTTTTTTCTTTTTTTACTGTGTTTAGGCCTGTGTATGACCACAATCACCATCGTAAGTTATGATTTGGCCGAAGCTAGTAAGCACAAAAAGCCTAGAAGGAACTGGCTCCCAAGTGCAACTGTGGGAACACACCGATAGGTGCTTGGCTTTTCAACATGTGGGTGGTAGCCAGCCAGATGGGTACTACAAAGTACCCTACCACCTTGCTATGGTTCCTCATGATGTTTTCTTTCACTCAGCTCAAGTAGGATTCGAACCCGGTCGGTACCTTCGTCTCGGTATCCGACGTCACTACCACTGAGCTATCATCGCCTTAAACTAAACAAAACCGCACTTATCGCACGTTTATCGTTTTTTACACGGAAAAGCGTGTGATAAGTACGGGTTTTTTACACGCAGTGCTATAATCCACTCCTCAAAATCTGTTGTGAAGTATGAAATTATATATAGATAGGTGCTTGGCTTTTCAACATGTGGGTGGTAGCCAGCCAGATGGGTACTACAAAGTACCCTACCACCTTGCTATGGTTCCTCATGATGTTTTCTTTCACTCAGCTCAAGTAGGATTCGAACCCGGTCGGTACCTTCGTCTCGGTATCCGACGTCACTACCACTGAGCTATCACCGCCTTAAACTAAACAAAACCGCACTTATCGCACGTTTATCGTTTTTTACACGGAAAAGCGTGTGATAAGTACGGGTTTTTTACACGCAGTGCTATAATCCACTCCTCAAAATCTGTTGTGAAGTATGAAATTAAGCAAAATTTCAAAAATATTAAATAGTGAGTCTTTGTCTTCATCCAACTCAATTTATTTTCATACTTAAAATATATATTTATGTATGATTCTATTTCTTTTTTTTTTTTATATATGTATAATTTATTACTACATATCATATTTTATTAAAGTTTATTTATTACTGTTTATTTTATTTCATTTATATACAATTACTGTAATTTAATTATATATACACAAACATTTTATTATAGTCCTTGTTTCTGGGCATGCTTTGGTACTAATATGTCGGTATCAACCTACATATAAAAATATTTTATTTGCTTTCACTGTTTTTTTTTTTTTGCTTTTACTGTGTTATTTTCACTTCTTAGTCGTTAAGTTATCTGTAAGAAATTAGTTTTAATGGATACCTATAATTGGCAGTAGTTTTATGTTTGTAGTTTAAGATACTTAAGTAATTTATAAAGCTGTTGGTCTCAATAAAAAAAAAAAAAAAAGGTATTAATTATAATACATACCATTTCGCCCTTTTCACCTCCCATGAAATTTGGATACCTTCCGCAATCGGATGGGCAAATTCCAGGTTCACCCTATAAATAATATAAAATCGCATTATAACCTTCACTATGTTGAACACGCACAATACCATTATGCAGCTAAAATACCACCATATATACAGCCCTACCAAGAATATATAGTGTGTATTATTTGTTACTAAATACAATATAAGTAACTAGCGACCCGCCCCGACTTCGCACGGGTGCAATGTCGTGTGGTGTCGAACGATTTGCGCGCCCGCGCCCGTCTTGGCCCGCCCGTTCACGGTATCGCGACTACTGTTTCTTGCTAATTTTAACTCTATGATAGGTATCTTAAAAAATACTAGCTGTCCCCCGCGGTTTCACCCGCGTTCCCGAGATAAAAAGGAGCCTATGTCCTTATCCATACCATAGGCTACCTGCATGCCAAATTTCATGATGATCCGTGGAGTAGTTGAGGCGTGAAGGCGTAATAAACAAACAAACAAATAAACAAACAAACTCACTTTCGCATTTATAATATTAGTTAGGATTAGGATTAGGATAAATGATAATGATTTTCTGTAAAGAGCAAACTCTATCTACATTAAATGTCCGTCTCAACTAGCTTATTTGTTTAGATAAAGATATTATATGGGTCAGAATAACTTCGAAAGTATAACCCACAAAAAATATCTCAATCGCATAAAAATTGTTACTGTGGGTTATCCATAGGATGTAGAGTGATAGACATATACCATCGCAGCCTTTTTTGTAGATATTTTTAAGATACACAATTCCGGAGTACTTCATTTTGATATATCTCGTCACAGTATCTCGTATAGTTTAGTTAGCCAAGAAAAGTCTTTACGTAACCCTTTGTGTGCGAGTTTGACTGTGTGTCACAAACTAAAGTTTTTCGCAATGGTATATTTTCGAAAAAACGTACTTTACCATGAAAAAAACTCGAACTAGAGTTTTTCGCAATAACAAACTTTCGCACTATTGTATTTTGAACTTATGAACATTCGAGCTAGAGTTTTTCGCAATAGCATACATTCGGACCAAAGTTTTTCGAACTCACGAACATTCGTAGTACAGTCGATCGATGTTTCAAATTTCGAAGTTCTGAAATACAGTCGTTTTAATTGACTTTTGATCGGTAAAAATATCAATTTTTCCCGGGAAATCATTTTTTTCATTCCCGGGCCCCGGGAACGGAAAAAGATAGGGAGAAACGAAACCCTAAGTCTGCGTCAAAAGTAGCTGATCACTTTAGTACCATATCAGATTAAGAAATTAACAGTTTTCATACACACTGCCTAGTATAGAGAATGTCAATAGATTATTATGAATACGTACTACAATGCCCACACATATCGAACAATGCCAGTCTACTTTTGACGCTGACCATGCAAGCTGCTTTTCGGCTTCGCTCCGGACATAGGCACGTACCTACCTACCTACCATGCAAGCTAAGTTTCTTAATGAGAAAGGAGCCGTCTCCAAACTGTTTGTTGTGTGGTCGGTTGGGTGACGTTACCACATTTTGATAGAGTTTATTCGACGCGAGGCTTTAAGAGTTGCTCTTGGTCCTTATTTGATTCAAGCTGGAGTAGTAGTGGAGATATGTACAAAATTGATGATCTTAATAGTAGTAAACTGAGCTCAATATATGCATTGATTTTGTAATTTCATAAGTTGAAATAATTCTAACTTAAAATTATTTTAAAGCGAAAGTGAGTTTTTTTGTTTCGCCTTCACGCCGCAACTACTCTACGGATCATCATGAAATTTGGCATGCAGATAGCCTATGGTATGGAGAATGACATAGGCTTTTTATCCCGAGAATGCGGGTGAAACCGCGGGGAACAGCTAGTCGTCTATACGAATAAACCCTTCAATAAAGAAAAAAACTTTACGATATAACCTCTATATAAATATACATACCATGTCACCCTTATCTCCTGGACGACCGAAAAATCCCATCTCTCCAGGCTCACCCTGAAAATAAATAAAAGTTTAGTATCTCTGTTAAATCTACCAATTATTAGTTATGCTTGCGAGATATACCCCTGCAAGTTATAACTTTCATCAAGACATATATGTCTTATAATATATCAGCTACAACTACAGAGTCCAATTTGAAATTTGGGACACAGGTTCCTCAAAACTAAACTCCAAAATCAAAACTATGATCAAAGTCCTTGACCGAATGAAAAAATGACCAAGACTATTGTCATTTACTTAGCTGATGAGTCTGATCAATTTGATCGAAGAGTCTACTGATTCTTTTGGTTGTTTCACAAAATAAATATATATACCTGACTGCCTTTTGCACCAGGTGGGCCTTTCAAACCTTTCAATTCTGGACATTCAGTGAGTGAATTTACAGGATGATTCTAAAACAAACAAATACATTATTATTATACCTTCATTTTTTTTCCTACTCTATATCTTAAACATGCTTTATCGATTACATTATTTCAATTAATTAAAATCATTTGAGAATATTTCACACTACCATATTTTCCTTGTCTCCATCCTCTCCACGTATTGTTTTCATATTCTGAGAAAAACAAAATTATAGTAAACTTATACAATTTCAGTGACGATTTTCTTCGTGGTTATTTCAACAATAAAATTGTCTTATAGTATTAATATTACTTTCACAATAGTCCTGAACGTCAAGTTCATTAAAATTAAATTTATAAAAATAAAATTTTCATGGATTTTTCAAAGCTACCAGGGGCCCAAGTATGCTATTTCAATTGTGTTCCAATGATCTTTCAGTGGGGTCAAAATTGTCCCCAAAATGACACTATTCTGTTAGTAAGTTGACTATCAAAACTGTAAAATGTCACAACTTTGACACCACTGAAAGTTCATTGGAACACAATTGAAATAGCAGACTTGGGCCCCAGATACGTTCGGAATTCGTATTGAAAATCACTCTTTTTTGAGCTCTCCTCATCTTTTACTTCACATACAGAATGTAAATAATGAATAAACAATTGAAAGTGAAACAATAAAATGTCATAAGTTTTTTGGATTTAAAATGTTATTGTTGGACCATGCAAGCTTAATTTTAATTTAATGTGGCCTTTCATACTTTAACTCCTATAGATTGATTACTTATAAGAAAACATAATTACACCAGGAGTAAAAGAAACGTCTTTCAGTGACATTACTTTAAGCTCTTTCATGTCTCCTCTCACTTTATTATGTTAATTAAAACTTTTTTTTCTCTTGTATCCAAACTGACCTCCAAAATTCGTTTTTTTTATGAGTGATATATTTGCGCGTCGTCAAGATCTATCAATATGCCACTATTTCAAGATTTTACATTGCATGGTCTTCATATAAAACCTCTGTGACTTTTGAAAGGACGGACACCAGAGTGATCTTATAAGGGTTCCGTTTTATCCGTTTAAGGTCCAGATCCAGAACCCTAAAAAAGCAAGGAAAGATAAAGTTGACTACCTATCTAGCTTATAATAAATATGAAATAGGAAAATAGGAAGGAAGTGTTAAATTAACCACATTTAATGGTAAACATATCCAATTCATCAGGACATTCGTAGGAGAACAAAAAATACCGACATAAGTAGCTCGTAGATTTAATAAGCTAAAGTGGCCACATCGCTCGAAGTACCGATAATCGATGGGGAAGGAAGGTTCTCGAGTGGCGACCACGTACTGGAAAGTGCCGAGCGGGACGACTTCCGCCAGGTGGACCGATGACCTGATCAGAGTCGCTGGGCGCAACTAGATGCAAGCGGCCCAAAACCGTTCGAAGTGGAAGTTAAAATGGTCGAGGCCTATGTTCAGTAGTGGACATCCTTAGGCTGATTATTATGATGATGATATCCAATTAGTAATTAATTAACCAAAAAATTATAATATCATGTAGGAAATTCAAACGTTATTTAAATAATTAACAATATTTGTATTGTGTTAACATAAAACAGGATAATTTAGGAAATCACTAACCTGAAGTTAAATACGATATTATTTTATTAAATGATATAACGTTACTTCATATTGATATTACCATGTTATAACTTGATTATATTTTTTCATACGGTATAAATATATAAAATTCTACAGTAATTCCACCGGAAGAATGTGTTTCTGACACCTGTTAATATTGGGCTATTCTCGGAAACGGCAAATCCTATTGATATCATAATGAGATTAGCCGTTTCGTGATTTGGCCAATATTAACGTGTCAGAAATGCATTCACTCTGGGGCCGCACTGAAATTTTTTCTTTGTAATTAGTTTTGGCTTGCGATTTTATTGCATTGTACATAATTCTCCAAAGATAAAAAATATCCTACGTAATGGTGCTCCATGCTTGGCGAACCGAGCACGAGCCGAGCCTAGAACGAGCACACTGCGAGCACGATTCGCGTAGCGTGGACGGGCTCGCGGGCCTCGAACGAGCGCGATTGTCAGTTTTTTCACGTACAAAGGGATTCGCATCGTGCTCATTGTAGGCTCGTTCGTGACTCGGCTCGTGCTCGATTCGCGTAGCATGGACGCACCATAATACTTCAGAGTATGGCCATATTTCATCCAAATTTCCAAATCCAGTCATCGCAACAGGACAGGATTGGGTGAATAATATAAGCACAAACTTTCACATTTAAAATATCGTCTCGGTATTTTCTCTTAGTCATCAATTCCATTTCTTTCTACCTCTACTTATTCTTCTTCTTATTTTTAATTTTGGCAACCAAGCCCAAATTAGGGCTCATTTCTGCCAGTGTCGAGTTATATTATAGTTTCCAGTCACAATAAATCACTTCACATTATAGTCCTCAGTCAGTCACCGTCCATAAAAGTCATGTTTTACTACAATGGTGGTCATTGTACTAAAACTCTTCACGGACATTTTGAGACAACTTGAAAAGTCACGATACACATAATTCATTTCATTTCACTTCACTGGTGCACATGGATGATCTTTATTGGGTAAAATACCACCAAAAATACACAATAAAACTCAAAATACACAAATTTATGAAAATAAAAATGAAAATGCTACGTCACTCTGCAAGTTCCCGCCAAAAAGTCTCACCTCTTCTTATTACAGACTTTTTTTGAAGGTGGAGCACAGACGACAGACTATCCGTGGCACACTTTTTAGTCTGTGAAAATATAACCTATGTTTTGCATTAAAAGTCTGCGAAGGAATAGGTTGTACCCAAATCTCTATTTCTTATTCTTTTTCTGTATATAAAGTACAAAATAATACATCGCAATCTCTGCATTTCCATAGCATATACCTACGTCCCTAGCTAGAGTTCTGCCGACAGAATGATCGAAGATGTAATGTACGTTGTATTTTGTACTCTGAATATGTGAAAAAAGAGATCGATGTTTGACAACTTCAATAAGCATGTATCTACTAGTTAAATGTTTTTATACATTCTATGGTACTTAAATAGCTAAATTGATTTATCATATTCTATTAAATACAATATGTATTGACTTTACTGAGATATTAGCATCAAAAATGTACCTACAGGTGATCTGTAATATTGTTCCATTGAATCCCAGTCATTTAATGTTAGAAAAAGTTAAAACTTGTATAGGGTGTTTCAAAAAGTAGTGTCAAACGGAAGTCCAGAGGTCCTTTAAGGCACCCGAATCACCCTCATGTATGATCCGCGATTTTTTTGGAGTTTTCGAGTTATGACAATATTTCATGTTTTTTAACCAAACTCGGACATATAACATTTTTGAAAATCGTGACGTGTGAGCAAGGATGTTAAAAAAAAACGATACAGTCTCGCTAACAAAAAAAGTTCTCACCGGCACGCACACATTCACACATGAGTCGAGCGCGGGTAAAGGGCTCTGTGTAAACCACGGAAAGTGGTGTAAACGGCGACAGCGTGAGGTGTGGCCACGGTGTGGCCGACTCTCATAGACATATAGAGATTTGAGTGCTCATTTTCTATTTGTATAACCCGGGTAAAACGCCTACATACCTAACTACCTACCTATTAATTTATTAATTAGTAGTCATTAAAAATATTTGTACTTACCGATTCTAGTCCGTGGGTATCTGAAAAGGATACAAAAATTTTAAATTATAATATACCTATCAAACTTTCATCTTATCTTTTAAAGACTTTATTAGCAGAATATAAATAATACTTACTCAATTTAGCTGTCAACGATGTGTCACCTTGGGTGTCCTAAAAAAAGAATTAAATTGTAAAATACTTCAAACATCGTTTTTATTTTATGACAACCTTTGTTTTTTTTTGTTCTGTGTTTATCGCATAGTAAAATTTGTTCAGCATGACAAACCCATTATAATTTACGAAAATAATGTCATCTGAAAATCTCGACCCGGTACAATACGAAGCAGAAAAGCCTCAAATAAAATAGTAATGGCTTGTCTAGCTGTCCATCAAATTAAATAAATTTAAATTGTATTACTACTTGTATTATTATGATACTTACAATTGTAATTGATCCCTCGACCTTAATTGACCCTGAAACAAAGGATGAATGAAAATTACTATTGTAAGTATATCCAAAAATATGCTTTAGAATTTTAAAATGGAATTTAAAGAAGAATTCATTTTTATATAAGGTATCAAAATGCATGTTGCACATCCCTATATAGTTTTTAGTATCTTTTATTATCTGTGAAAGAAAAGTATTGTAATATCTATGGAAGAACTTCCCTAGAGCGGGCTTGTTGTGAATTATGTTTAAGTGGTCGGAATATAAAGAAATTATATATAAACGGAATATAAACAAAGAGTAAAGCTAGTTTCTCTTGTAATTAATCCTTCATCAACATTTAGGTTAGTCCTTTATTAGAATGAAGTTTCATGGTTCACATAATTTTATTCGACTAAGCGGTGATGAAAAACATGTGACATTTTCAGTGGAACCTCAGAATATATAAATACTACGTACAAAACGAAACGCCAACGGAGTGGTAGTTAAGAAAAGAAAAAAATTGTATTTTTAGAATTTAGACTAGTTAGGGAACATCAAGAAAATAGCTGAAATTACCCAGACTTGATCGGATCACGGGTGATGAATGATCCAAGCAGGATGAGGAAGCATATTCTGAGCAGTGACTATATGCAGATTCGGGAGCCCGCACACGAGGTACTATTTGTGTTACAAAAAATAAAATGTTTATGAGCGACTTTTTGTCGCTTGTGTGTGTTTCAGTATTGAACTCTGAATGTTCTGTATTCGGCGACAAAATATCGCTCAGCGATTATCGCTCGTGTGTGGGCTCTCTAATGGTGCGTCCATGCTACGCGAATCGAGCACGAGCCGAGCCACGAACGAGCCTACAACGAGCACGATGCGAATCCCTTTGTTCGTAAAAAAACTAACAATCGCGCTCGTTCGAGGCTCGCAAGCCCGTCCACGCTACGCGAATCGTGTTCGCAGTGTGCTCGTTCGAGGCTCGACTCGTGCTCGGTTCGCCAAGCATGGACGCACCATTATGTTGAAGATAATTCAAAGAACCATTAACTCTTACCTGCATTGCAATGTTTAATCAAAACTATTGATATGGAAAAAAATAACAATTCCAGTAGAGCCCCCATCTTGAAGAGTGTTCTTTATCCGTCACCAGAATCAACTGAGTATTATTTTACTAATAACTCTTTTATATCCTGATTAATGGTCTAAGTGATTTTAGTTTTCCTCGTATTACTCTTTTATCCATAGGTATATTTTTAAAGCACGATAAGCAAAACTACCCAATTAAAATACTATTTTAATAATTTACCAATATTTTAACATTTAATTAACCACAAAATAATAGGTAACGAGATGGTATTGTTAACATTACGTCTAACTTTGTTTTTCCTGATTTTTGATCACGATTTCTGTATGTGACGGGTTATATCTAATGTACCAGAAATACCTACTTAAAAAGGCTTATTTCAAAAGAAATAGATGATAAATCAATGAATCTATAGAAATAACGTTAATGCGTTATATTGTAAGTAGTATGGTATATGTATATACTTCACAATTTATCGACAGTTTACAATCTCGCTAGATAGATTATAAACTAACAGTGTTCACAAAATTACGGTGACATAGATAAGTTCAAGACCATAAATATTATGACAGTTTCGTCACAGTTCATTCATAAAAAATTTAAGACAAAAACCTGAGACAAAAACGCATTTGATTTAATTGTTCGCTTCACATGCTATTTTAATATAAATTACCAATTTAATATTAATATTGTAAAATGTATTCTAAGATTCTTAAAAAAGAAAAACCTTGTTATGTTTCTTTGCTGGAAGTCTTCTCAGTTCAAGTTTATTGCGATTCGGTGGTCGAATCAATTATAATGGAGCGTCCATGCTTGGCGAACCGAGCACGAGCCGAGCCACGAACGAGCACACTGCGAGCACGATTTGCGTAGCGTGGACGGGCTTGCGAGCCTCGAACAAGCGCGATTGTCAGTTTTTTCACGTACAAAGGATTCGCAGCGTGCTCGTTGTAGGTTCGTTGGTGGCTCGGCTCGTGCTTGATTCGCGTAGCATGGACGCACCATATCGTTCGTAAGTGCCTTATTAGGGCCTATATTGAACAAACTTTTTTACTTTTGTTTAAGGGCCAGTTCACGCCGAGACAGGACACGGGCGCGCACTTTTTAAGATAGCGATAGGTACAATGTTTATTTACTACTCAAACGGGAGTGAGGAGTGAGTGCGAGTTTCAGTGAGAGAATTCGTGACATCTCCAGGCGCAACGTGACGCCCGCGAGGCGTATTGAACCAAACATAAATTGAATAACTTTCAGATGCCCTTAGACGTTTTACTTATGGGAGAGCCTGTTGAGCGAGTATATGAGGCACGCAACTTAGGTCTCCTCTTTGATGTTAGCTTAAGATTCGCGAAAGCATATCCCTGAGTCCGTACGTTCTTGTTTTTATAAGCTTAAAGTTCTTTATAATATCAGAAAATACCTAAGCGAGGAACTACGTGTTCAGCTGGTCGAACCCCTGATACTCTCTAGACTCAATTATGTAGATACTGTAACGGGACCTCGACTGCTGAGTCGTACACAGCATCTGATACAGAGAATACAAAACGCGTGCGCTCGTTTTTGTTTCAAAATACCGACCAGGACTCACGTCACACCCTTTCTGAACCTAAACTCTATTCTCAGAATGAAAGCGCGTCAGAAGCTCCATCTCGCTTTAGAGGCAGGAGTTCACTTTAGAGGCAGTACCTACCCATCTAGTAGGTATGTGGGCTTACCACCTTTCGCCACATCATCACTACTATTTCTACCACAAATATACTTAGTACCTACTATATTTGTCTCGATGATCCAAGCTACTCCTCTGCCAAATTTACTGGGCGTGAAACGTAACAACCATACGAACAGACGCACGGGGGTTTTCTCGTTTTTATAATGTTAGTGGTTAGTTTGTATTGTTCGGTACGCAAGGGGTGCCTAACGGGTAGCCATTACTTAGCCATAAAAAATATACCTACCGTGATCTTTTTGATTTCCGTTAACTTTAAGGGAACATTCTTCAGGTAAAATTAAGTTAATTTATCTAAGACACAGAAAGTACTTTTTTTCACAGATGCGTGAAAACTCGGAAAAAGCACATTTTACTATGGCTAGAACGAAATCGTTAGAGCCGTTTTCAAGATCTCAAAATTAATATAAAAATGAATCTCAAATTCCTTTGGTCTATAACTTGAGAACGACTTTACCGATTTCATCCATATTTTGATTGTGGGAACAGGGCAGGCAGGTGATGATAGCCTATGGTATGAAGAAGGACATATGCTTCTTTTTATCCCGGACACGCGGGTGAAACCGCGGGAGACAGCTAGTATAATATACAAATACTTGCTTAAGCCCGCGACTTCGTCCGCGTTAATCATTTATTTTTTAACCGACTTCAAAAAAAGGAGGAGGTTCTCACTTCGGTTGTATTTCTTTTGTTTGTTACCTCATAGGTAACTCCGTCATTTATTAACCGAATTGGAAAATTATTTTTTTGTCTGGAAGAGTACACTTTCCGTTAGGTCCCATTCTCATCAGATCAGGATTTGACTACTTCTTAGTGTACTTTGAAGTTGGTTTAAGTTTTCTGTGACACAGTCCAATTATTCTAGATATGAATCATTGTAACAATATAGAGCTTTGTTCATGCAGGGCGGAATTTCCAAAAATCCTTTCTTACTGAATACCTACACTGTATAATAATAAACTTAGTGAAGTTTATTGTGGAATTGAAGGCCTTGCATATCCAACTTCATCCCTCTTTTTCCCCCTTCGGGCATGGAATTATCACAAATGCTGAGACAAGTTTACATTCATTTTCAATCGTCGGCCTATACACAAAATTTTAAGATCCTTACTTCAAAACTGACGGACTTGCATACAAACTTTCATCCCTATTTTACCCTCTTAGGAGTGGAATTTTCAAAAATCCTTCCTTAGTGGATGCCTCCACTGTATAAGGTATATGTGTGCAAGAAAAGCATCATGAGGAAACTATAGCCCATGGTTTGGCAGGATGTTTTGTAGTACACGTCTAGCTGGGTACACCCTCGTCACTCAGTATAACAGCACCACTCCAATTCATCAAAAACTTGCCACCCAAGAGACGCCTTTAAATCATGTGCGTAAAAGTAAATTGTATAATGACAAGATAAAATAGTTGACGGCTCGCAGCAAGCATACATTTTTCCCTATTAACGTCTCTATGGCAGCTGCACTTGAGAGCCAGATCTTATGTAGGCTTTGCATGATTACCACCTTCAGCCACATCGTAGTGGGAAAGTAGCCGAAAACAGGTTATCCAGATGAAATAAAATATAGCAGTTCGAAATTGAATTCGAAACCAATTTCAGAATAATGTGAATGTTTATTAAATTACTTCAATGTACGTTTATAATAATAGTGACATTAAACAGATACTTAATTAACTAAAACAAAGACTAATAAGTTCTATATAGAAGCTTTGGGCCACATCTTCACGAATATCGCTTATAAAAAAGTCTATCATTGGAACCATATCCACAAATGGTGTCATCAATTTTAGATCTGTATGATTCCATTCTGATCCATCTAATTTCTGAAACAAATGTTTAGATATTAATAGTCGTTCTAACTGAAAAAAGTAGATGTAGAGCATAGCATAGATAGGTAGAACACTTTTTATTGCTCAAAGACCAGCTCGACTTGTTAAGAGTGCGTATAAAGCAAAATAACATATCTTAGAATTGAAATTTACCCAAGTAAATAAAATTTAAATGAAAAAATATTTTATATGGGTATTTTCATTATAGCAAAAACATAATGGAATGAAAATTCCACGATAGAAAAAAATCACAATGCTACGTCTAATACTAATGAATTTTCGATTTCATTCGTTCATGGTGTATCTAATTAAGACAAAAAATCGATAAATAATATCACTAACGTATGAATTAGGGCTGGTACTAGCGATTTTTTAAAATATTCTATACTTTACGAGTTATTTAGATTAGATTTTGTTCCACAAAACACGCTATCTCCGTCTCATGCCACGCGAATATTAGACATAAATTTGTTTCATCTGATATTGCCATATTTTTCTGGCTTTATACGCCCTCTTAAGTACCTCCTACCAGCAAATAACTAAATGTTGTGTTCCTTAGGAAGGTCACCAGCGCGACTACCGCGTAAGTCAGTGGTAATCAACTTCAATGAAATCCCATTATCTTGAGTTCTATACCCCAAGCGGGTCACCGAACGAGTCAATGGATAACTTTCTTGACTCGTTTGATATTCACGTATTCAATAAATATAATGTACTAGCTGTCCCGCGCGGTTTCACCCGCATTAAAGAAGGATCGTATGTTTTCCCAGGATAAAAGTTTTCTATATGTTAACCCAGAACATATTCTACCTGTATACCAAATTTCATCATAATACGTTCAGTAGTTTTTGCGTGAAAGAGTAACAAACATACATCCATACTAACAAAATTTCGAATTTATAATATTAGAAGGAAGTGCGTCTAGCGCGTAGCCCCTAGTTGTTTGGATCATAACCCTTGGTCATCTATGTCAATGGATATAGTAATAGCAATATCATCTACATACCTGACATCCATCGGTCTCCGGTGGTATATCATAGTGGAATGGCGAAGTGCTGGTGGAATATGGTGCTATTACAACGTCATTCCAAGTCAACATTTTTAAGACTTTGCTTGAATCACCTCTCGGGTATGGATTTGAGTTTTTGCAATGATATCTTAAAGTCATAGATACAGATGTTGATTGCTTCTGAAGCCATTCTATATTGCTTATTGATAACTGAAACAAACGAAATAATAATATATTTAAATTCGTTGGTTCAAAACATAGTTTACTATGAAAAAGTAGACTACAATAGAAAAATAATCCGTAGTATAACCCGTAGTCGGGTAATAATGCATCACAACGACTCAATGTGAAGAAAAGCCACAAGAAACAAAAATAAACTCTAATGAAAGGACATAGACTTCGCAACCAACTGGAAAATCAGGTCGAGTGAGAGGCGTCCTCGATTATATTGACCCAGCATAAATCCATAGATTACCATGGATAAATAATCATAAACACTGGGTAGTTCACGCCTGGGCAGTTGCTCCAACTTTAAAGCACAAGTCCGGTCATGCATGGAGTACTGCTGCCATCTTTGGGATGGATCAGCTAAGTACCAGCTTGAGGCCCTCGACTCAATAGACCGCCGAGCCAGGAGACTCATCGGAGATGAGTCTTTAATTAAGGTGAAACTCACGAGCCTCGACCATCGAAGAAAGGTTGCTTGCTTATCGGTTTCCTACAGGAAATATTTTGGAGAATGTGCGCAGGAATTGTTCAACCTAATTCCACCATCCCCATTTTTACACCGAACCACAAGACGCCGGGAAAATTTTCACCCGTACGTTGTTGACATACCGAAAAGACAGACACAGCGTTTTGCATCCTCATGTATAATGCGGACAGCAAGGGAGTGGAACTTGCTTCCGGCGTCTGTGTTTCCTGACGCTTACAATCTAGGAACTTTCAAGGCCGGAGTGAATAGGTTTCTTCTGGGTAAGCGTGTTTCATCTTAGGCTTCGTCTTCGCCCCTTATGGTCAGTGGCCAAACGAAAACCCATTTAATAAAAAAGAAAAAAAAAAAAAGTTATGTCAAATCCAGTAAAGAAAGTCTTGGGTGTGATATGAATAAGTACGAGCTTTCGGTGACGGAAAACATTGCAAGTAAACCATAGCACTTTAGTCAGAGTTTGTGGTATATGCTTTGCTAATTATCACCCTCAAGTTGGAAATATATTGCCAAGCAGACCAGTATGTTCCATCAGCAGTACATGAGAACCAGTTCTATTTACACTACACCTACTTAAAAAAAACTACTGATTAGATCTCGTTCAAACCAACTTTCAGTGGAAGTTTGGATGGTAATGTACATCATATATTTTTTTTAGTTTTATCATTCACTTATTTTAGAAGTTACAGGGGGGGACACACATTTTACCACTTTTGAAGTGTTTCTCGCGTAAACTATTCAGTTTAGAAAAAAATGATATTAGAAACCTCAATATCATTTTTCAAGATCTATCCACATATATAACACGTATGGGTTTTATTAAAAAAAAAAATGAGTTTCAGTTCTAAGTATGGGGAACCCCCAAAATGTATTGTTTTTTTTCTATTTTTGTGTGAAAATCTTAATGCAGTTCATAGAATACATCTACTTACCAAGTTTCAACAGTATAGTTCTTATAGTTTCGGAAAAAAGTGGCTGTGACATACGGACGGACAGTCAGACAGAGAGACAGTCAGACAGACGAATCCATAAGGGTTCCGTTTTTTGCCATTTGGCTACGGAACCCTAAAAACCTATGGTACTTACTCCATACATATCTTCGACATTACTTTTAATTGTACTTAGCCAGAATGCTTTATCTTTGTTACTGTAGTCCCACTCTTCATAAGTCTCATTTATATTTCCAAGAGATATTGTATTTGTTGAGAGGCATGTCGTTTTAGTCGTCATATTGCAATAAGCTTTGAAGATTTCTTTGCGGTTGAAATGATAAAATCCTGTGAAAAGTAATCTATCTATATATATAAAAATGAATCCCTATTTCCTTTGGTCACGCCATCACGCTTGAACGGCTGGACCGATTTCGCAAATTCTTTTTTGTTGTGTTTTTTATTGTCAGGAGAAGGTTCATATGAAAGAAAAAATTAAGAAAGTTGCGAGGGTAGGGTAGTGTAGTAGGGTAGGGTAGGGTAGGGTAGGGTAGAGGTTAGTAGGACACCACGCGAACGAAGTCGTGCCGGGCAGCCAGTACGGAATAAAATATTTTTAAAACGTGATGTATATTGTCATACACAAAGCTATAAATAAAATATTGCGTGTAGTAATTATAATGCTTGATGCTCGCTTGATTATATTAAATATTACAGATTTGATATAATACCATCCATCCTTACTTTACCATACTAGGTGGAGATTTCGAGATGGCATATTTTCGAAACCTATGTTGGGTTAGTCATTCTGAACAACTTTTACTATGGGACCAATAGTGAATTCTCAAAAAAAACTTTTTACGTTTCATACAAAAGGTCAACCTTGTTTGATCATAATGTATGAAGCCACCTTATATACTACATACTATAATAATTTTATATTAATTACTAGCTGACCGGCGCGACTTCGTTCGCGTGGTGCCCACCCTTATCACTTAGGGGTATGAAAAATAGATAGTAGCCGATTCTCAGACCTACTGAACATGCATATAAAATTTGGTAAAAATCAGTAAAGCCGTTTCGGAGGAGTAAGGTAACTAACATTGTGACACGAGAATTTTATATATAAGATAAATGCAAAAGTAACTCTGTGTTTGGTTGTTTGTTTGTTACTTTTTCACTAAACGGCTGTGCGGATCGTACTGAAATTTGGAAGAAGATGGATTATAGCCTGGGGAAAGACATAGGCATTGCTTTCCGAACTAGTATTAGAGTTTTAGAGTCAGACTGTCAGAGTAAGTATAAAAACTAAATAACAACTTATTGGTAAACATACCACTATTGATAGCAGACGGAGCATTTCTACAAGTAACAGTCGCGGGATACGATTCCGTACCGAACTCTGCATCGGAATCTTCGACTGGATTATTATTCTCTGAAAAAGAAAACATTTTTTTAATCTAAATAAAAGATAATCATTGGGTAAATCCCAGAATTCAATAAATTTTATTCTATGTATTTGAATGTCACTTTTATTTCTTCAAAATTCAGCTGGTGGTTCCGCTCGTTTCAATGTTTTTCTTTAAGACCTTAGAACCTACCAAAGGTAAAGTCTAGAGAGAAAACATCCTAAATAATATTATAAATGCGAAAGTGAGTTTGTTTGTTACACCTTCACGCCGCAACTAATCAACGGATCATCATGAAATTTGGCATGCAGATAGCCTATAATGGTATGGAGAAGTACCTAGGCTACTTTTTATACCGGTAATGCGTGTGAAACCGCGGGGGACAGCTAGTCCTGTATAAGTTAACTATATGATCGGTAGAGCATACTAACCCTCAGAACCAGTAGGAGCACAGTCACAAATACCAGGTAGTCCAGAACGTCCAAATTCGCCCGGTGTACCCTAAAAAAAACATAATTGCATCAGGTTTCCTTAATTCCGTTCCAAATAAAACCCTGAGGGTGTGACTCCGTCCATCAGTGTGTCTGTCCTACTGTCACAGCGGCATATTTTAGCAACTACTGATGCTTTATGTTACCCAGCTTTATTGCAAATAAAAAAAAAACACACTTTTTTTTTCCAAATTTCTATATAAGTCTACTAGTATCATAGGACAGGGCTTCATTTGGACATTTCAAAATAAGTTATCTTATGTGATACGAATACATGATTTTTGAAATAACCTTAACAAGAACTATTAATAGTAAACTAATAATTATAGCTTGAATGCCAGTTCAATATAAAAAAAAAAAATTCATTTATTCAATTTTGGCCCTTATAGGGCACTTGTGAAGGTTAACAAATGACTCTACACCGGTTCCAAATACAACTTGAACTGAGAAGACTCCGGCAAGAAACTCAGCAAGTGTTCTTTTTTTTTTTAATGTGTACTTATAAATATTACAATTTACAAAATATATATAACAATAGCGTGCGAAGCGAACAATTCATTCAAATGCATTCTTGTCATCTACAAAATCAGAAACTTTATAGTACCCCTTCTTGCATAACTTCTGTTTTACTATCTTTTTGAATCTATGTATAGGTAGCTCTTGGATTTCTTTGGGTACTTTATTATAGAAACGTATACATTGCCCCTTGAAAGAGTTAAGGACTTTGCTGAGCCCAGTTAAAGGTACAGCAAGTTTGTGCTTATTTCTAGTGTTCAAACTATGAGTGTCGCTATTCTTAGGTAAGTTATTTATGTTTTTCCTCACATGAATAAGATTTTCATATATGTACTGTGACGACACTGTCATTATATTAATAGATTTAAACTTGTCTCTCAAAGAATCTCTAGGCCTTATTTTATATATTGCGCGGATAGCCTTTTTCTGCAGTATAAAAATTCTATTGATTTCGGCACCACTACCCCAGAGGAGGATACCGTAAGACATCAAACTGTGAAAGTAACTGAAATAAACTAATTTTGCCGTAGATTCGTCAGTGAGAGCGCGAATTTTTCTCACTGCATAAGCTGCAGAACTAAGTCTATCCACCAATTTACAAATGTGAGGGCTCCATTGTAACTTATTATCTAAAGTGATACCTAAAAATACAGTTGTTTCAACAAGATCCAGTTTTTCGCCTTTAATTACAATATTTGTGTCCGAATGTCTCACATTGGGTAGACTGAATCTGATACATTTTGTTTTTTTCTCATTTAGCAATAAATTATTTATAGTAAACCAATCAACGACTACAGAAAGAGCATTGTTCACATCGTCAGAATTAAAATCATGTCTATTCACTTTGTAAAGAAGTGAAGTGTCATCAGCAAACAATACTATCTCATGTTTTTTTTCTACAAGATATGGTAAGTCGTTGATGTAAATGAGAAAAAGAAAAGGTCCAAGGATAGAACCTTGTGGTACACCCATAGTTACTGATGACCCAGGGGATACTTTACCATTAACATCAACCTTTTGAATTCTGTCACATAAGTAAGAAATCAATAATAAAATATACGGTTTACGAGAAAAATCAAATCTATAATAAAACCAGCTGCCCTGCGCGACTTCGTTTGCGTGTTGTTGCCTACCCTACCGCGCTAAGGTTACATTAGAAAAGTTTATATAGTCGTTAAGTTTTCTTAAATTCTCTAATTTTCTACGCAAGTTTTTTATTTTCTTTACCGATTCAGATTCCCCGTTAAAAAAAAAGATGCCCGAAATCGGTAATGATGGTGTATTCTTATTTCTTGTTAGGTAGGTAAGTACTTAATATTTATAGGCTCACGTGCTATGTAAATTTAAAAAAAAAGTTTCTTTGGGAAAGTTGTTTGTTATCATGAGTACAATCCTGTGTCTAAGTATAGTTTACTAATTATATAGTTTTTTTTTCTCCGACATTACCGAAACCCAAATATTACCCAAATAAATACGATCATTTTTTTATATGGAGCCATGCCTGGGAAGTTACGGGTTTCGGAGATATTGAGGTTCAAAGTTTAATTTATAAACTTTTTTTTTGTATACACAAACTGTATATGCAAAGTATTTCCCAACAATATTTTCAATTAAAAGATACTTTGAATAGTGTCTATGCTTTCGTTACGCTTATGTCTGGTGTTTGTTATATAGATGTGAAGAGAAAAATAATATATAATAATAATTTGATAATTACCGGTTCACCTTTACGCCCGGGGAGTCCTGGTCTACTCTCACCCTGGTGGCATAATTGATAGAAATTTAACAAAAATCCGTAAATACAAAAATAATGTGAAATAATTGTCAAAATCGGATCAGCAGCACCAGTAGTTCTGGAGATTACTTCGTACATCTGAACTTATACGTGGTGGATACGACAATAAATGTAAAGTACTCATAAATACGAACAACTTTTACTATGAGAACAACTTCGAAATCGCATTTTTTTTTCTATTTTTCCACAGATTACAGAATAATTCAGATGGAGCGCGCGGAACATGAAAGTGAAGCCAAAAAAGCAAATACAAATTAAAAATCTGATACCTGGTATTCGTTTTCCAGTTTATATTTGCATTGTTTAACCACAGTTTATTAATAAAGAAGTGTTTTTTGTTACATAAAGTTTGTTAAACAAAGCAAATACACATTCAAAAGCGAATACCAGGTACGTGTTTTTCAATTTGTATTTGCTTTTTTGGCCTCACTCCCGTGTTCCGCGCGCTCCATCTGCCTTATTCTGTAATCTGTGTATTTTTCATATATTTTATCCACCCGTATAATTTACTGCATTATAATATTGGTATAGATAATTTATAACATAGACAATAATATTATTTTCACCCCGCGGTTTCACCCGCATTCTTCCAGCTTCCAATCCGTCCAATTTTTGAAATCGTATGATTAGTTTCGGAGATTACCTCCAGAACCAAACCAACAAACTTTACCACTTTAAAATATTTGTGTAGATGTAGCTTGATTACCAAACTCCTTTGTTTTTCAGTTACAAGAAGTGTGTTAAAAATATTACCATGCTGCCGTCTTCGCCTTTTGGTCCTGGAATACCCTGAAATAAAAAAAGTTTAATGTAGGTAGTTCTTCATTTTGCTAATAATGTTAAGCATTACTATAAAAAAATATTAAACAGTCAATCATTTCATTTTAGTTTATAAATAAGTTTTGTTAAAAAAAAATTATTACAAGCTTTTTAACCGACTTCAAAAAAGGAGGAGGTTCTCAATTAGGTTGTATGTTTTTTTTTTTTTTTTTTTATGTTTGTTACCTCATAACTCCGTCATTTATCGACTTGCAAGATTTGACCCGAACATAAATTGCAAGTTTAATACAAGCTTGTAACAACGTAAAACCACTATTCAACTGGTAGTCAATATAAAAAGTGAAGTGTTTAGCAATAAGAATAAATTTGGAAATTGCATCAAGAAACATTATAAAATACTTAAATTATTTTATATTACAAAGGACTTAACAAAAATAATCAAAATTTACCATGCTGCCGTCTTCGCCTTTTGGTCCTGGAATACCCTGAAATAAAAAAAGTTTAATGTAGGTAGTTCTTCTTTTTGAATATAGGCTCATTCATTTTGTCACTTCATTTTGCTAATAATGTTAAGCATTACAATAAAAAAATATTAAACCATGTATAAAAAGTGAAGTGTTTAGCAATAAGAATATTTCCCTTTTGAAATTGCATCAAGAAACATTATAAAATACTTAAATTATTTTATATTGCAAAGGACTTAACAAAAATAATCTAAATTTAAATAAAATTTAAATTGTATCTATATATACCTCAGATCCTGGTCGCCCTGGTATTCCTTGTCGTCCAGGTAGTCCAGGAAAGCCTTGTAAGCCTGGTATGCCTATTCTCCCTCGTAAACCAGCCAAACCTTCTCCTCCCTGAAAATCTTAGTAAATGTATCTCATAATTAACGGGCCAGTTGGCGCAGTTGGTTAGGACGTGGAGTCTTACCCTATAGCGCCGCAGGTCGTGGGTTCGATTCCCAAACAGGACATGCATTTGTGTGCATGAACATGTCTGTATGTCCTGAGTCTGGGTGTAATTATGTATATTAAGTATGTATTTACAAACAAAAAGTAGTATATTTATTATATCAGTTATCTGGTTTCCATAGTACAAGCTTTGCTTAGTTTGGGATCAGATGACCGTGTGTTAGGAATGTCCCAGGATATTTATTTATTTTTAGATGATATTATTATATCACATTCAAATTATGAGATTATTATCTATACATATAAAATGCTTTGTCCTGAATGACTGACTGACAATCAACGCACAGCCTAAACCGCTGATCGTAGAGACCTGAAACTTGGAGGGGGTATTCTTTGTATGACGTAGGCATCAGATAAGAAAGGATTTTCCGAAATTCTACCCCTAAGGGGGTGAAAAACGGGGGCAAAGTTTGTATGGGACAACGTGATTCCTTGGTCCAATCTACTTAAAATTTTGCATAAACATTCTTTAACAGAATTGATGGAATACGTGTTTCATAATTTATTGAAACTCATCGCTAAACGGGGTCAAAAAGGGGTAGAAAGTTATTTTAGGGGTGATATGCATCGAATTTGATATCAATACTCCTTAGTACTTTTTGATTTAAATAACATTTTTTATTTTGACACAAGTTTGAAATTTCTATCTCATTTTCACAGATTACAGAATAGGGCAGATGGAGCGAGCGGAGCACGGGAGTGAGGCCAAAAAAGCACATACGTAACTAAATTTCAATCATTTTCGAATTGAAATCGGTTCAATATAGCGGTTTTCTGATATCTTTTTTACGTTCTGATAAATACAAACAGTGGTTCATTAGAAATGGAACCATTTCCGATTTTGTAATATTTCTACCGATTCAGAGGTTATTTCAATCGGAATTTCATTGCAATAAAGTTACGTAATCCACGTACCGGTATTCGCTTTTGAATTTGTATTTGCTTTGTTTAAAAATCTTTATTTAACGAAAACCCTTTCTTTTTAATAAATTTGCACACAGCAGCTTCTAAACATAGCAAATACAAATTCAAGGGCGAAAACCAGGTATGTGTTTTTCAATTTGTACCTAACTGCTTTTTTTGGCCTTACTCTCGTGTTTCGCGCGCTCTATCTGCCTTTTGTTCTGGAAACTGAAATGCTCTTTAAAATTGGAATGTCAAATATAAAAGAATATTTAAATCGGATTAGAATTCGAAATTTGTTTGGAAGTTCATTTTCTAGGACTTTTTGGCGGGAACTTGCAGAGTGACCTTGCGTTTTCATTTTTATATTCATAAATTCGTGTAGGTATTTTGAGTTTTATTGCATATTATCGGTGGTATTTTATCCAATAAAGATCAATCCATGTGCACCAGTGAAGTGATATGAAATGAATGATGTGTATCGTGTCTTTTCAAAAGTCCGTGAAGAGTTTTAGTACATGACCACCACTGTAGTATAACATGACTTTTATGGCCGGTGACTGCATGAGGGCTATGTGAAAGTGATTTATTGTGACTAGAACTTATATAATATAACTAGAAATTGGCAAAATACACACCCGTGTGACGCCAATGAAAAAAAAAAGTTCATTTTCTCTGTTTCATAAGAATATGTTGACTGTAGTTAATTTAATTTCTTTCTCATTTGTTGTTATAATATTAAATAAGATTCTTTGAGTTCGATTTTTTAGTGATTGTATATTGGTTTTTAGTTTTAATTGTAAAAATCATTGTTTATGTTTTGTATGTTGCGTCTAATAATCAGTGGCGTGCATTGGTTTTCGATGGAGAGAAATCAAACCGTACGCGGGTGAAACCGCGGGGGTCTGCTAGTATTACATAATATTCGATAAAAGATTAGAAATTAAGTCAAAGTTTAAAGTATAATTAATATGTATATCTTGCGATACGTTGATTTTTTTGCATTATTCGAATAAGTCCCATACTAAAAAGTTATTCAGTACGATAAACCCTCCAGTTTTAGAAAAAAAATAGCTAGAAAAATCACAAACCCCCTTATTATAAAATAAGGTTTAAAGCATGTTTAGTAAAATCAGTCACTCGTTCACTTTCTAAAGTCATAATAACAAAAAGAAACGAGGCTATTTTAAAACGTAGGGTTGCTTTCAATCATGTTTTGTAATAAGGGGGAATGAGTTTAAAAAAATAAAAAAATAAATACCCTTTCGCCTTTTATATGACATGTTGAATCGCATGTACCACCCAAACCCTATAAAATATAAAATATTATAAATAAAACTAAAAAAAATGCTGTACTTGCGGCTTCGTATAAGAGTATGATAGAGAATTGTGTTTTGTAAAAAAGTCCTGACGCGGACATGAAACAATCATGACAATGGGTTATTTATTAGTCAGTCAGTCTTTTCAAATGAGATGTCCAAAAATAACTGATAACTAATTCGTAAGTACTTAATTAATAAAAATATATTCTAAAATAATATACCTCTTCTCCTTTTAAGCCCTTCTGGCCTTGAGGTCCATAAAATCCAGGTCTCCCCTTTAAATAAAATAAAATTAAATAAAATTAAATTTTTTAATTTAATAACGTAATTTACAACAATAAAAAAGGTTTAGTGATTAGAAAAGTGGTTAAACCATCTCATACTTAACAAAAAATTAGGAATAAATGTATGTTTAGAAATATATAGTAGACACATAAATTGCGAAGGTACAGATCAAGCAATCTTCAATTATGATGCATAGGTAGCAAGAGCTCATTGGGGAAGGGAGGAACGGTTGGTAACGCATGAGCGATGCTTCGTGTGTTGCAAGCGTCTATATAGTGACATTGGCGACTGTAACCGCCATAGAAGATCTCTATGGTAACCGCTTTACCATCAGGCAAGCCGTGTGCTTGACTTAGACAATTTTGAAAAACTGTAAAAGCTTCTTTCAATGGGATTTTTTACAGTAGAACGTAAAATATAACGTAATATTTAAGTTAACATTTTCAGGAATTTTCAGGTTCCTTAGCCATTAAAATTTTAATGGCTAAGGAATAAAGGGCTAATGACGAATTCGTCATTTACGTCCCTCCGTCAGTACGTCACAGTCATTTTACTTGGAAAGTAATATAACTACATGTTTGAGTCTGTAAATCATTATAAATCCAAGTAATGATGTTAGGAAAATAAAATATTTAAGAGAGGTAGGTACATACAATCATGTAAATATTTGAGAGTTATGGTATGCTATGTATAAACTATTGTTAGTACAAAAAGGAAATATATTGTAAAAAATACGTTACCATTTCACCCTTGTCTCCTTTCTCTCCAATTAATCCCTTGTCCTGAGAAAACATAAAAAATGGTAAACACGCACAAGCTTAAAGGTGATACTGAATCTCAAGTGCATTGTGAGAATACACTGGTACGCGAATGGCGATAGTTTTTCAACTGGAGTGTGGGTGGCAGTGGCGTAGCTACCTAGGGGCTAGACGGGGCAGTGTCCCGGGGCCCCAAACTCAGGCGGCCCCTCGGACTCTGACTTACAAACTATAAATAGAGTTATTGAAAAAAAAAGAAACGCAGAACTCTGAACGCGTAACTCTAGAACTCTCTGTGTGGGATCGGCGCCTAATATTTCGCATAAAAACAAACAGTTGTATCCCTTCATACGGATTATCATGATGGATAAGATGGCGGAACATGCTACGATATATCTTTTTTTAATGTGTGAATGTAGTCTTGCTCCAGGTGTAAAAACGAGATGGTTTGATAGTTGGGGCCCTACATGAGCCCTAATTGATTTTTTGCCCCAGGGCCTTTAGTTACCTAGCTACGCCACTGGTGGGTGGTAGAAGACTATCATATTGTCGAAAGGTTATCAATTTATGGATGACTAATTTCCGCTCCGCGGTTTCACCCGCGTTTCCGATGGATCGTATTTTTCCCGGAATAAAAAGAATCATATGTGTTAGTCCAGAACATATTCTATCTGTGTGCCAAATTTCATCCAAATCCGTTCAGTAGTTTTTGCGTGAAAGAGTAACAAACATCCATACATACAAACTTTCCAGTAAGATAATATTACACATAAACATGAGACATAATATTATATTAATGAGGATATATAATAGTTTGAAATTTTTTTTTATTGTGTATAGGTCTGTGTTTGACCACGATCTCACCATGGCTAAGTGATGATGGTGATGAAAATAAGACTTCAAAATTTTTCATAATAATTATTACGTTTAAACATTATTTCAAAGTAAATACGTTGTTATTTGTTTTCTTTTTTTGAGATTTTTTAAAGATAATAATTTGATAAAATTCTCATCAAGACTACCTAGACTAGACTAGTGGTGTTGACTATATATATTTTATTCCGTGGTATGTCGACGTATTTGTGAATCAAGTCATATACGTTTTTGGGAATCATGTAGGTAGGTAACTTACCAAGTGTCCATCAGTATCTGAAAAGAAAAATTATATGCTGTAAATAGAATATTTATTTTAAAGACTAGGTCTTATTTCAAGGGCAAAGGCCTCCCTTTTCGCTTTCTATTACTCATAGTTTTGAGGTTTTTTGAGCAGGTCCATATAGGAAAAAAAAAAATTTTTTTTCTTTCATAGTGGGAAACAGCTAGGATAACAAAATGTAAAAATACATAACTATGAAATTGAACTATAGAATTACCTTTTTAAACGTACTGTACTAGTAGTAGTTCGAAAAATTACTACTTACGTGTGATCGTTGCCGATGATGTGTCTTCGGATTCCTATAATAAATTTAAAAAAAATGAGTAGTTATATTTTTAAAATCTAAAGGACCCCACATTATTGAATTGTAACGTTACAAAGGGTTCGAAGATTTTTGTTCGGAGCCTGGCATACTCACTCATCAAGCGCCATTTTTTTTTTTTAATGGCGGCGCACGATGAATCTTATATACTTTAGTTTGGGGAAACTCACACGATTATGAAATTACAGGGTGTCAATGTCCTTAAACGTCACGTACAGAGTTATTTGCAAAAATAGATCGATGTTTGACAACTTCAACAACCTTACACGACGTATACTACCAAGTATTGACTTAGCTGATATATCAGCATAAAAAATGTCCAGGATATATCCGTATTGAATCCAGTCATTTAATATCTTTAAAAAATTTGTTAAATTACTATTTATACGAATTGTAGGATATACAGTATAATAATATGTGTGTTCTACCGCTTGTACAACGGACGGTGTTCTGAAGAATTGTTTAAGATGATGCCCACGGCTACTTTCTACCATCGCAACTCTCGCCATCGACGGGGAGTCCATCCTCACATATTGAAACCTGAATTGTTTCGTACTGTGCGGGCTCAAAGGAGCTTCCTTCCGCGGACGCTCAGACTGTGGAATGAGGCCATACGGCCCGCCTGATGGTAAGCGGTTACCGTAGCCTATGGAGGCTTGCAACACCAGGGGTATCACGCGCGCGTTGCCGACACTGCAGAAATCTCTTCATACCCCTTTTGAAGAAACACATGCTGTACTCCATTGGGAAAACCACGGCGGGGAGCTCATTCCACAGTCTGAGCGTCCGCGGAAGGAAGCTCCGTTGAGCCCGCACAGTTCGAAACAATTCTGGTTTCAATGTGTGAAGATGGACTCCCCGTCGATGACGAGAGTTGCGATGGTAGAAGGTAGCCGTAGGCATCATCTTAAACAATTCTTCAGAACACCGTCCGTTGTACAAGCGGTAGAACACACATAAGGAAGCAAAGTCTCTCCTCAGACTGAGGGGCTCTAAACCGCTTGTGAGCTCGGGATCGTCGACAATTCTGATAGCACGTCGTTGAACCGAGTCTAAAGGATCAAGCTGGTATCCAGGTGCCCCCGCCCATAGATGACAGCAGTACTCCATATGAGGCCGGACTTGCGACTTGTAAAGTTGCAGCCTTTGCCCCGATGTGAAGTACTGCCTCGCTCTGTTGAGCACTCCGAGCTTTTTGGAAGCGTACAAACATTTAATGAGTAATTTTTCATGATTCAAGTTGTCAAACATATTTTTTGTTTGTACGAGTCTCCCCAATCGATATATACCTACAGGTTTCATCTCAGAGTATATAAATACTACGTACAAGTTTTATCATGCACCGCCATTTAAAAAAAAAAACAAAATGTCGCCGAAAAGTATGCCAAAACATTCAAACTCATTAAACATGTAAAAAATAAAGGTTCCACGCCTTTTACGATTGATTGAGATAGCAAAAAATATAAATAAATACGCTCGGAATTACATATCGAGATTAGGCCGTTAAATTTATCACTAACGAGGCCAATCTCAACTCCAATCGGTTATAAACAAACAAATCGTAGCTTTGTTTGTTTTATTAAATGAAGATAGAAATAAAAAAAAAAACGTTTTTCCAAAATACTTACAATTGTAAATGATCCTTCAATATGCACTGACCCTGAAACAAAAAAAAATTAATGGCTTAATCCATTAATTTGACGTAATGAGCTAATAATAAAATACAATATTGTAACATTACCAGCGAAAATGATAGAGGCGGAAAAAAATAAAAATATCAATATTCCCCCCATTTTTGAGGACTGTTCCTAATCTGGTAGCAAAGTTAAATGCTGGAAAATTCTGATATGTTAAAGTTTTTATTATAATTGTAGTTATCAAGCTAATATAATATTAGTTTTCCTTGTTTTAATTGCTAGTTATCCTGTTATTAAGATAAACATTTAATTAACACAGCTAGGTTATATATTTTTCATGACACAAAATAATTTTATTATCACACAAATTAACCATTAGCAAACCACAGGAAGTGAATTCTTGTACCAAATGTGTTAATTAAAGTGTTTTCGTGAAGTTTTCCTTGGCGGTAATAATTCCATTAGAAGATACCTAAATATCAATCATAGTTTTTTTTATTTTTTATTTTTTTCTTTTTATACAACTTAGTCGATAAACAAGCATACGGCCCACCTCAGAAGTGGTTACCGTAGCCATATGGACGCTTGCAACACAAGAAGCATCGCTCACGCGTTACCGACCTTTCCCCCCTCCCCCATGAGCTCTGGCGACCTTACTCACGCGCAGGAACACAACTTTACACAACATAAAGTTATTTGGCTGCGGTATTCTGTAAGGTGGAGGTACTTCCCCAGTCGAGCTGCTCTTTGAGCGAATAAACGCTAAGCTCTACCTCTTTCAAATTGCAATAAATTCACTGGCAAAATAATTTTCTCTTCATGAGATTCTTTAGCGTATACTCGCTTCGATCAAATATTTGATCGAAGGTATACTCGACACAAAAAACATCTTGAGGAATGCTTGGCTCACACGCAATCGATGCCGATTCAAGCGATGCAAATCAGAAAATGATGCCAAAGATTTTAGAAGATTTTATAGGATGACTTCTTACTTCAATCATAAAGGTGCAACATGGTGGAGACAGAAAGAGAGAGAGAGTCAGAATACTGAAACACCACATAGGGGAAAAAAAAAAAACAGAATCTGGTATAATAATTAATTTATTGAAGTTTCAGAAAACTAATATCTATGCTATGTATAAATTTGACCCAATTTTTTACGATAAATGATAATTAAGTACTTTCAGTATTAAACATTTATTAGTGGTAGTTAGTTACTAAGAAAAAAATACTTAAAAGTAACTACCCAACGAGGTAGAGAGAGAGAGAATCAGAATACTGAAACACCACTCTCTTAATTATTTTATTGAAGTTTCAGAAAACTAATTTAAAATATGAACTATTTTTTACGATAAATGATGATTTCAGTTTTAAACATTAATTTACATTACAAAAATTAATTTAATGTTACTAAACTACCCTTAGCTCAACACCAGATAAGAAATAATACAGTTTGTGGTAAAACTTTTGAGTATAATAATAGGCTGATAGAATTGAATGCTGAAAACCGACTCATTTGAGCTAAAATCAATGTATGTACCTACTCATTTTCCACTCAGCTTCATCTCATAAATCTGACGTAAAGTAGTGTTGTACGTATGGAATTCTCCATACAAAATGTATCTATTACGTAATTCATAGTTTTTGTTTTTGTATAAAAACTATGAAGAGAATGTCAATAGATTAATATATTTAGATAGATAGATTAATATAATAAAGGGGTACTAAAGTGATCATCTATTTTTGACGCTGACGAAAATTCTGATAGTTTGATGGTATGCATCAAACTATCAGAATTTTCGTATTCTTCTTAGTAATTTCAGTAATTTTTGAGACTCTGTGGTTTTCCAAGCTTCTTAAAATTTAACAGTTTCTGGTAGAAACAGCTGCCAGAAAGCTGGGTATCCTCTCTAAGGTTAAGCGGTACTTCACGCCTGGGCAGTTGCTCCAACTTTATAAAGCACAAGTCCGGTCATGCATGGAGTACTGCTGCCATCTTTGGGATGGATCAGCTAAGTACCAGCTTGAGGCCCTCAACTCAATAGACCGCCGAGCCAGGAGACTCATCGGAGATGAGTCTTTAATTAAGGCGAAACTCACGAGCCTCGACCATCGAAGAAAGGTTGCTTGCTTATCGGTTTTCTACAGGATATATTTTGGAGAGTGTGCGCAGGAATTGTTCAACCTAATTCCACCATTCCCATTTTTACACCGAACCACAAGACGCCGGGAAAATTTTCACCCGTACGTTGTTGACATACCGAAAATACGGACACAGCGTTTTGCATCCTCATTTATAATGCGGACAGCAAGGGAGTGGAACTTGCTTCCGGCGTCTGTGTTTCCTGACGCCTACAATCTAGGAACTTTCAAGGCCAGAGTGAATAGGTTTCTTCTGGGTAAGCGTGTTTCATCTTAGACTTCGTCATCGCCCCTTATGGGCGGGTCAGTGGCCAAACGCAAGCCCATTTAATTAAAAAAAAATAAAAAAAAAACAATAATACTACCAATGCTCAAAACAATAAAGGTTATACAATACAATAGTTCAAAATTACTGAACACGTCTGGGCTGGTAAAGTTTTAGTAATGATAGCTAATTAGCCTTTTGGGGACCGACCCTTATTGGGGCGATGTTACATTGGTGACGACACGATAAGGACCAATATATTTTTAATTGTAAAATCTACTTAATTATGACTGGATCCTATTTTTAACAGTTACCATCAAATTCAATGTTTACTATGTAGAAGGTTCACAATAATTATTAATAAGCAACAGTTATGATTAAAATAATAGTCTTAAAAAACTTAAACCGACTTCAAAGTAGAAGTAATCAAATCCTGATCTGATGACAATGGGACCAAACGGGAAGTGTAAGCTTCCAGTCAAAAAAATAATTTTCCTAATCGGTTAATATATGACGGAGTTATGAGGTAACGAACATAAAAAAAATACAACCGAATGGAGAACCTCCTCCTTTTTAGAAGTCGGTTAAAAATGAGAATAAAGAGGTAAAATCAATATTATACTTAAATAATAATAATAAATAGTCTGATTTATTAACTGCGCATCAGTCGAATATTCATAAGTGAGAAGTTTTGAGGACCCTGAGCCTCCTCCAAGGTCACATTATGATGTTTGAATCATGTTTAAGACAGTTCATTTTAGAGCATGTACCATCTTCTTGTATCTACTATAATAGTACCTACATGCGTTATGGTACTACGTTCCTTAACGTCTTTTGTTAGGGGAAGCGTATGGTTATTAAGGATGATGATGGATGATGATGAACTGGAGCATGTAATTGATAAATTATCCTTCATTTTAAATTTAAATCAGAAATATTAAATACCATATTTTATAAACGAGACCTGTTACTGATAAATTATAATATTTATGTAACTAAGTCAACAAACAGGGCCTGCCTGGCTGTAAGCGGTTCTGTAGTCCTATAGACTCTTGCAACACACAGGGTATTAAGTATAACAGACCTTTCCCCTCTCCCGAATGAGTTCTGGCGACCTTACTCACGCCACGCTCTACATCACTTCACTTCTTAATGTTTGGTTTACTTGAACTTACGCTACACACGGCCTTACAATAATCTCTGTCCACGTACATATTACGGCGCAACATAATACATTATTCTGTAAGTACCATACACTGGGGAATACTAAAGTTGAGTGCGACAGGACGGTCGGCAGTGGCCCGTGCGATGAATAATTTAGATGACCCGAGCAATGTTCGCGAAATTTGGTTAGGTTTGTTTTATAGTGGTTGTGCAATGCTATCTTCAGCTATAATAGCGACTAAAGTTGGCTTGAATTTCTTTCATTTTATAGTTTATCTATATATATAAAAATCAATGCCACTTTTCGTTGCAATTTTATAACTCAAGAACGGGCTCACCTATCCAAACCAAATGTTTAGGCTTTGTTCGGACTGTTTAGTAGATGGTTTATGTGAAGTTTGCACAAAATCGGTAGAGCGGTTCTTCATTTATCACATTTTTTGTAACAAATGTAGGGTACGGTAGGGTAGGGAAGGGTAGGGTAGGGTAGGGTAGGGTAGGGTAGGGTAGGGAAGGGTAGGGTAGGGTAGGGTAGGGTAGCGTAGGGTGGGATAGCACCACGCGAACGAAGTCGCGCCGGGCAGCTAGTATTTCAGAGGTTCATATAAACTAATATTAATGAGACCTGTTTTTTATATTTCTCTGTTTATAATTCCTTAATTCATAATGGATCAATGAATCAACTTTGACAACAACTTCAAATTAGAATTTATAAATAATCCCAAGCTCACTAGTGATACAGACTTTCCACCTCCTTACGTGTGATCTATCGTTGTTGGTATCCCAACTACTGTCTAAAGATTTATTTGACTTGCTTCTCACGGCTTTGTTGCACCTCTTGCCGTTGAAGGGAGCTTATCCTCACACAATGAGACTAAAATGGTTTCTGGAATATCCTCCCAGCCATGGTTTCCCACAAGAGTACAGCATGGGCTTTTTCAAATAGGGTTCTGAAGATATTTTTGGAGGGTCATTATCTAGAGTGATGGCCGACAGGTATTGCAAGCGTCTATAGGCTAAGATACCTGCTACCATCAGGTGCTTTATAGAATAATAAAAAAAATGGATTGCTAGGTTACAGTAGCGGAAAAAGACATTGGTACATTTTTATCGCATGAACGAGGCCAAAATAATCAAAAAGTATCCCTCTGTCTAAAGGCCATCCATTGCTTTGATAAATAAGTGGATAACAAGCATAATCCAAAACTTTGCGTGAGTGTCGTGATTATTTCTAAGTTATTACTATTCCTGCAATTTTAATAAACGATAACTATTATCATAGTACGTGTTATCGCTGCAATCGGGTAATGTTAGAATAATGGTTTTGGTATAATAACCTTGGGCGCCAATTTCTTTTTTCAGTGTTCGTCCATCGGTTATTAAATTTTTATATATAAACTATAAGCTTCGGATATCTGAGCTATATATTACTTAGATAAATAAATATTTTACTATTCTCATCTCACTAATCCCTATCATTAATCACTAATATTATAAATGCGTAAGTTTTGATGTTTGTGAGTTTGCATATTTGTACCTCAATCACGTTTCAATAACTCAACGGATTTGTATGCAATTTGGCACACAAATAGAATATTCTGGATTAACACACTACTTTTTTTCCCGAGAAAGTAATATATCCCTTGGGTACGCGAGTGAAACCGCGGGGCGCAACGAGTACTTGCATAAATTAAAGTTTTATCCTAAATCGTGATTATCTAAGTATTTTTAGATCACTAGTCGACAATTAAAAATAATTGACCTCGAATTCCGTTCCAGAATCTGAGTGATCCGTAATCATCCAAAATCTTAATAACTGGCTCCCAACATTACATTATTCTCGAAGACGAATCAATTTCTGGTTTCTAAGACACAACATTTTAACGACTAATCTAATCGACTTTATGAGATCAATGCTAAGCTAATGCAACACAGCAAGCTGTTGCAATCGTGCCATCCGTACTAGAATGAATAGGTATTGTGAAGAAGAAGCAAGAAGCTAGATAATGGTATCTCTAACCGTGTAATGTCGGCATGCTATTGGTGTATGGATGCCATAATCTGCCACATCTGTTGATACACTTGCACCATCTCATCTACCGGCGACTAATACTAGTAGGATAGGATAAGGATAGCTGTGCAGAGAAAATGCGAATGCTTTGAATCTTTAACAAAATTTGCCAGCATTTCATAGATTATCTTATTTAACACAAAAACTAGGCTCTAAAATTGTATGAATGACGGTCGAATTTCAATCATAGGGCAACCACCACTTGCGGCCACAACTTTAGGACCGTGGGGTCTGAAACACGCCGATTCACTTGAACTTTTTCGTCAAAACTCACATCGAGGACACGGAATACCTTTTCCACCAACCCATTAGCTTAGCCATCCAAAGTGCAGTGCAGTGCTGCAGGGCAGTGCTTCCTACTGCCAGCCTACTGAGAACCTTGCCAATCGGCATCGAGGAGATTTCTTTTCTTTATTTAGAGGGAATTTTTCTATATAACGATTGAATTTGGTATATCTCTTGAATATAAGAAATACCTACTAAATACATTTATCGTTATTTTGGATAAATTTGAATGATATTTTGTGAGTAGATGATTCAAACATCAATACCATAAATCTGACTACATATTTCTCATCTCAAGGATTTTTATTTTTATTTTCTTCTGGAACATAATAGGAGAATAATCCAGTGTTTTACATTAAATCTTGCACAAGACTTTATTAATCCAACTAACAGAACAGTTCTACATATAAGTGGGAACAGCCTGCTATTCTAACTGAAACAAAGCGAATACTGGGTTCAATCCAATGACTTACAAAGACAAAGGAAAGAGCTCAAAGGAGCTAGGTTTCAGGAAATTAAACTTTACATATGAGCGGGTTTAATACTAACTTCAACATGGATTTTATTAATATTCCACATAGGTTTCACGTTTTTGTTATTATGGTAAATATTATGTATCTTTTTTAGAATAATGAAGTAAAACTTTATTAACATTTAACAACAAATAAGTACAAAATAATTGTATGAGTTTAGGGAAGCATAATATGAGCTATTTTGCAGTTGAAGTTTATTCCATTTATACTTAGTCAAATCTATCATAATAATTACTAGACAATAAACAAACTTGCAGACAACGACGATATATTGAAGGTTTTTTTTGTTGTATACTATATTAGTTTTCGGCTCGTAATTTTCTCTATTCTCTTTTGCATTAAAGTCCAATTTTCGCCTGCATTGTCTATGAGTAAATATTATGTAAGTTGAGTTCATTCCAGTTAGTTGCTTTCATAACTGTTAAAAACTGTTTTACAAAAAACTTAAACCGACTTCAATCAAAGTACACTAAAAAGCAATCAAATCCTAACCTGATGACACTGGGACCAAACTGGAAGTGTACCGTTAAAAAAAACCAATACGTTTAATAAATGACGGAGTTACGAGGTAACAAAAACCTGTATCGAAAAGTTCCAGAAGTCGCTGGCATCGTTGCGGAGATAAAATAATGTATAGGTACGTTAGTGATAAAATAATAAAGGAACCTATAGAAGGATGCGACGAGGGGACAACAAAATTTCGTCTTGGTAAACGTCACCACAAAAAAAGATTGATTGATAGTCCCGGGAGCTATACGACGACAGGGATTTCACAATCACAAGCAAGCCTTAAAAACGGAATACTCGTAGATGGGTTTCCGGTATCAAAATGTTAACCACTTCTGGAACGCAAGACCAGCAAGGCTAAGTCCACGCATCCAGCTAGTTTCCATGGTCGTATGCAATTTTATGACCCGATACCTACATGTGTGACCTACGAGTCACAAAATAATTATTGTTAAAATCACTTCTGATTATAATCATTATCAAATTGCACAACACATTTTATGGGTTACATGATTAGACGCTTTAGTTGGCCTTGACAAACAGGAAAACGTGTAATTTTAATGTACTTAAACTCGAATAGTATGGTAGAAACTCGAATTGTTTGGCGGATAACGGAAAATATTAATAAAATACTTAATTTATGCCTTACATTTTTGTATACGAGCACCTTGAAAATCGTATTTTGGCAACGCGCAAGTGATACCCTGGTGTTGCAGGCGACCATAGGCGTAGCCACTTACAATCAGGCGAGACGTATGCTTGAAAAAAAAAGAAGTCATGGTGGCCCGCCGACTCACAGTCAATAAATAATTGGTGACAACATCACATTGATAAGTATGTTTAATAAATTATAGATGATAATTAAATGTAGGTACATTGAAATTGTCCAGAAATTAAATAAACTTTATAATCAATATTAATGTTGAAGTAGGACACATAAAATTTAATGTTAAAATTTCTCTAGGACCAAGTTGTGTATGAATGTTACTCGCAAGAAGATGCCTTCGTCGTTTCTAAATTAAACCAATCTCACTAATGTACATGCTACATATTTTGCACCTCTCTCTATTGTTGGTTTATAAATGCAGTCTCGTGCTTTTCTATTAATATTTTGTAAATAGTAGTGCCTAATTGATAAGGTTTTTTGTAAAGTATTTGTGTCGATTTATTTTTGAAGCCAGAAATTTTAATTTTTAAAAAACTAATTAATAATTTTGTTTGTAAATTGGTCCCAAATCAATAAACAATTTTGCTTTTGTAACCTAGAAAAAAACTGTAATCAATCGACCAATCGAATCAAAACCCCAACAACAAGATAAAACCAATGTACCACACCGATAACCCTGAGAAACAAACCAAGGACGTTCCTTTTATTGTGGATTTGGAATATTTTATTTGTCTATTGAGCATTCAATCAATTCATATTTTTCCGAACAAGAAACTCGAGTCTCTGTGTGAAGCTTCTACTGATTTCAAATACGGAAAAATGGAATGAATTCCAAGTACTTTCGTTTCAGAGAATATTTTATCTAAGTATTCTACATCATTGATTTTATTCAGCTGTGAGTGTTATTCTGTGCCGTATTTTTAACCTAGATTTTAGTACCGTTTAGGGTCGCTCACTTCCCTCTAATATGGCGAGCAGGGCGATGGCTGCCACACGCGTCATACTTGTGAACAGGTGCTGCTTGTGGGGGCTGGTCTGCTTAAGTTTGCTATTTATTTACTTATTAAATATTTATTCAGTCTACTTTGTGATTTTGCCGCCGAGCCGGGGCACGCAATTTATTTTCAGTCCGATTTCGGGATTTACTAAAGCGCTGCAGATTAATATACATGGGGATACCTTGTACCCGGTTACGTACCTCCACCAAATATGAGCCCAATATATAAGGCCTTATATTTAAAAAATGTTTTTTTGTCAGATTAGGTGAATCCCTCTAGATAATCATTAGATTATGAGACAGCACGCCTGGAACATAAAGATGAACCATATTATGTACCATTATATTATATCGTAATCTGACGCGCTTGAGTATTTCAAAATGGCGAATTTTATTTTGCACATCATAATAATGACCGCGAGTTTGCGTCACATCGAAATCGTCAGATTATTGATGAAAGCTTTTTTTTAGGTTCACTTAACACCCCCTTAGAAAATATGACACGCTCGATATTTTTTTTTTTCATTTTCTAATTTTCATTTGAAAATCTATAGCCGCTCCCCCCCGATGAAATGTTATACATTATATAAAAAAAAATCTTCTTATCATCTAAGCTTTGCAACCCAATAGGTCTCTATGACGCTCGAGTAAATCCCCATTTAGCATCGTGGGCTCCCCTACTACTATTAGTTCGTTGCTCGGGATGTCAAGTGTGGACGTATAACCAAGGAAATTATATACTTTCGTTAGTAGGTATATAATTTCCTTGCGTACCTACAACGAGCTTAGAACACGGGCGTGATGCGAATCCCTGTGTTTGTCAAAAAACTGACAGTCGGTGGAGCGCAGTCGAGCACGAGCCCTTTCAACGCCTTCAAAACCACACTTAATTTATCATTGAACTAAATTCTAATTAAGGCTCGGTAATGACCTACTAAATTATTCTATTTCTAACACGTTTAGAACACTACACGTAGGCGACGAAATTACAATATAATCACCAACGTTACGGCTACAGTCAGATACTGAGCGACTTGTCACAACTTTTAAGTAATTTTTATTTTATTTTCAATTTTCATTTGGGTGTCCGTTTATTTTTAACGATAATCTGTTTTGTCTAAGCTAGTTTTGATGATTATAGTAATCCTATTTAGTATATCAAGTGCAGATATCTACAAGTGAAGAAAATAAAAATTGTGAACATGTTATCCCTAAAAAGACTTATTTAATCCTGCTACCATCCTTCAATTCCTACTGAACGTATTTAGATTTAGCACATATTTAGATTGATCATATCATAGTATACAACATTGACTTGATAGACTTAAACTTTGAATACCTAACTAAAACGAAAAAAAAAACAAATCTTTAAAGAAAAAGGTTCTAGTACTCTCGTTTCCCCGAAAACAGTTAAACCCTTATTCATAGCTAAAATTCTGAAGTCTTTATCTGACACGTGACATTTGGTGAACGAAACAGTGAGACGGAGGACACTATTACACTGATTTAGTTAAAAAGCGATTATGAATAAAGGGGTTAGTGTTTAAATATATAATGATAATATCATTCTATATTTGAACTCCAAAAAGAATATTTATATAACAACTAGCGGCCCGGTACGTGCTTCGCTACGTATAAAGTGAAATAATAAAAATATGATAAATGAAGAACCGCTTAACCGATTTTGTGCAAACTTCACATAAACCATCTACTTAATAGTCCAAACAAAGCCTAAACATCTGGTTTGGATAGGTGAGCCCGTTCTTGAGTTATAAAATTACAACGAAAAGTGGCATTGATTTTTATATTTATATAACAATATTTTTTTACGCTCTATACAAGCGGACTTTTTACACTCGCTTACAGTGACAACATAGCTTCAAGGATTAATCTTCTAACGCTCATTTTGTTCGCATTTACCAAGAACTACTTGAGGCAAAGAGGTCGTATAACGTTATCAATTCTTTGAGGACATTTCACCGAAATTGTAACTATTAGAGCCTGAGCAAAGGCTTCCACTTCATGATAAAATCAGAGACATGATTGTACGTTTGCAGTTTGTGAAATGGAGTAAGAACTCATTTATTTGATGTTAGTACTTTGACTCTTATTATTAAGGTGCGAGCTCGAGTAACGATTCGTCCATCTGCAATACATCACTGTTTAATAAAGGAGTTACCTACACAACAAGACCACCTTGCATTAGCACAATGTCCTGAACAAATGCTACTTAAATCTGTTAGTCAAATTGGTAGTCTTATTTTTGTTTTTGTACGGTATTCAGCCCCTCCGAAAGACCTAACGACTACTATTAGAGCTAAGACATGGTTCAATTTTTAATGACGTATCATTAGTATGCATATCACATAATCTTGTAAAACGGCGTCGATCCCTAATCGTTTTTACCAGATGCATGCAATTTTGTTTACCATTTACACAAGACAAATCAAATATCAAAACATTCGCTTGATCAAATCACGTAATGAGAAATCAATACCATGAGATCAGTTTGTCTATTTTCGTATTAACATTTCCATCTCAATCTGCAAATGAATTGGACTTCAACCAATCGCATCATTCTAATATGTTTAGCCTGGGGGTTGTTTGTACCTTCGATTTTATCAGCATGAAAGAGGTCGGCGGTAAATTTCTGGCTATAATTGGAATATAAGGTATATTGTTCCATAGATTGGTATCTCCAGCTTTTATTGCTCACTTTATTACCAATTATGACTAATTATATTATATATCTCCAGAATGATCGAGGATTTTATAGCCTCGTCCGTAATTATATCTTTCGTTTGATGAATAAATAAATTCCCGCATGGCTCATAAAACACCGGAGAATTTCGTCGATATTGTATTGTTATTTTATTATTTTTCTACCTTTATATTTCTTTATTAAATCCAAATTATTTACACACGATTGATACCTTTGACGTTCGTTTTGTGAATATATCAATTTTATTAATATATATATAATTGAAATATTTTTGCGTTCAAATATAGGTATTATTAATTTTGCGCTACTAAAGTAAGCTTGTTGCAATTATTTTGAATAATACAATTATAGATATTGAGTATCAGGCTACTTATAAAGTAATGTGTATTAATAGTAGTCTTTCACAAAACAGGTTTTCTGTATTTTATGTTATTAATAAGAGTAGTATATAAGAAGCCTTTTGTGAAAGATAAATAAATGAATTTTATTATTTATTAATATATGTAGGTATCGCTAAAGAAATGTATATTAATCAGTTGAATCGCCAGATCGACCCGCAAAGAGCTAACATGTTACGAAAGCAAAAATTTTTTTTTTCAACCTGCGTAGGAAGATGCGCGACGCGCGAGTCTTGAGCACGAATTAACACCTGCGCAGTAGTTAATTTTTCGGTCTGTTTGGCGGAATGAAGAAGGAGGGAGCGCCGAGCTGCACATGATTGGTTCGTCAGTCGATGCTCGTCGTCTATTGGATTCTTTCGTGTCATTTGGCTACTGTGTTTTAGCAAAAACTGTACACACGGCTTCGTATCAAGCTATAAATTTCCAGTATAAGCCGATCTCGCATTGTATAGGATTTCCGTACAATGGGAGGTTAGCTTATATTAGAAATGTATAGATTGATCTGTAGCCGTGTGTACATGCGCCAGCTTGCCCCCACTACTGCCTATCTGTGCTCATGACCCGTGCCTCATACTGCAACACAGTAACACTCTCGACCAGACCTCTGTTGTGAATATATTCTCTCAAATAATTCAGAGCAAAGGGTAAAGCACTAAACCAAGAACAGCTCGCCTACACACGGAGTGCTCACTAATTTAGACAATAGAATACATAATAAACTTTATATAAGGCAGTTTTTCATTCAACTCCTAAGAATTTAAAATGAGCCTCAGTGTGCTAAACTTATTCTACATAGAATAGTTGACGAGCCCGCATCCCAAAACTTTTTCAGCCATATTGTGCAGGAGGGACGAAAATGGGAAAGTTAATGAAATGGCAATGGGGGCTATGTAGGATAAGAGTTGACTTGTTCTAACAAATTATGAACTAGTACCTACTATACAAGTCCGTAATTTGTTTGACAAAGAAACCAATTAACTTTAACATTACTTTAGAGACTTAAAGGTTATGAATATTTATGAAGTTACATTATAATTGGAGATATTTAGATTTGTTCTTTTTTTTTGACAGCGGTGAGCTGTCAAACTATTTTACCCGCTAAGAGTGCTTGGCCTGCACACCTATCACTTGCATCATAAAACTGTGCGGTAAAGTAAAGTAAAAAGCACTAGTGCGTAATAAGCTGCATTAAGATACTAAAAACGTTGCAATAAATGTCACTTTACGAGCGAGTGTGTTGAAAAATACTATATATAGGGGAAGCTGCTACATTTTTCATTAAATTATTTATAACAACAAAAGTATGATGCCTTTGCTGATGAAAATATTTGTATCTTAAAAATAAACTAATTGGGCTCAAAATATAAAATATACAAAAGTACAAATTACTATCTTCGTAGCTTTTTTATTATATAATTAAGAAAAGGCATTTTGATCAAGGTACAACAGTGCCAATGTACCTTGATACGGCACATGTTGTACCTTGATCATGGGCAGTTTTATGACAAATAAAAGGGTTTATAGAAAACTAAAAATAATAAAAATAATGCGAAATTTGGGATGCTTTTTACTCGATCAGACCGTAATAGCTGAATGAATTTTAAACTTAATGGTGCGTCTATGCTTGGCGAACCGAGCACGAGCCGAGCCACGAACGAGCACCCTGCGAGCCTACAACGAGCACGATGCGAATCCCTTTGTACGTGAAAAAACTGACAATCGCGCTCGTTCGAGGCTCGCAAGCCCGTCCACGCAAGGCGAATTGTGCTCGTAGTGTGCTCGTTCGAGGCTCGGCTCGTGCTCGGTTCGCCAAGCATGGACGCACCATAAGATGATACATACCTACCCTTTGAGCCCACGAAACCATTAGATAATCCCTCGGGATCCTGGGTTCCGGGACGAAAACTTCTTTTACATAAATAACGTGATACCTATTTAATTAACAAAACATTTCTTGTTTTTTACACGATCTTGTTTTTTGTTTGTGTTACTTACCTTTCGCATTTTTTTAAATCATTAGCATTGACTAATGGTAGCGACAAAATCGGGGTCACTAACAATTCACGTTCCAAAGCTCCAGGTAAGATTGAATTAATAAACTTTATTATTGTTCGCAACTAAATTTAATTTTGTGAAGTAGCACTTTAGTTATTTTTAGGTAAGACGAGCAAAATTTATATTTAACTGAATGATACCTGAAACTTAATTAAGTTGAACTTGCTTACTTCAAAGTCCATCTTATGTAAGGTTACTAACATTGGGCCTTATACTTAGCAGTTGTTCAGATAGAGGTACCTGCTCTATTTTCTAGTAATCTAGACAATATCTCGAAATGGAATATATTATATTTTAACACTATTTGATTTTGACTTTGATGGGCCAGTTGGCGCAGTTGGTTAAGATTTACCTTACGCGCCGCAGGTCGTGGGTTCGATTCCCACACAGGAAATGCATTTGTGTGCGTGAACATGTCTGTTTGTCCTGAGTCTGGGTGTAAATATGTATATTAAGTATGTATTTACAAACAAAAGTAGTATATTTATGTATTATATCAGTTATCTGATTTCCATAATACAAGCTCTGCTTAGTTTGGGATCAGATGACCGTGTGTGAAAAATGACCCAGGATATTTATTTATTTATTTACTATTTATTCACAAAAAGTCAAAACAAGCCTGCTGTATTAAAAAGCGGCTAAAAAGCCAAGGTTCATAATTGATTTAATCGAGTTTAATACTAACAAACAACTAACCTACAAAAGAACTTTACAAATAAGCGCAAGATACGTATTTTTTTATATTTTCCTTCCGTAAAAGCATTTCAACAAATTAATTCAAGCGTCAAATTAGAATCGGTTACCTCCACGTGCTGGGTATATTTCATTTCATCGTTCCTCTACTTCCACCTTTGTCTAATGAACCAAATGAAATTCTAACTCTGAGGGTATATTTTCCTTGTTTACCTTTTCCGACCCTTTATTATTGTGTATTTTGGACTAACAACAGGTGTTCTTTACGAAGTATTTGGGATATAACTTTTCTTGAAAATCTATTTTGAAGAAGCCGCGAAGCGCCGCAAATATTGTGGCCTGACAAATAGTCACGTCTTTGCGGCCTTCGCGGTAGAAACTCTCGGGCCGCGGTGCCCGGATGCTCATAGGCTTTATAAAGCGATTAAGAATAAACTTGTTGAGGAACCACAGGGCTGGCTACTTCCTCGGTCAACGGATAGGAATTACTATCCAACGAGGAAATGTGGTCAGCCTTATGGGCACCCTTCCCAGTGGCAGCGACCTTGGAGTGTGTATATATTTTTATCTGTCTGTTCCGGTTCATAGCTGATGTTATAAGGAGTAACTTAGCTACTTTTATTTTTGAAAATAATTAGTGTTCCGCGCAAAAATATCTAACCATTCGCGGGTGAAACCGCGGGGGTCTGCTAGTTGTATATATAATAGAGTGTAGTAGTTTTTATGTTTAATTGTATTACTAAATAAAAAAAGTAATTTAAAAAAAAAATATCGGCTTCATTATCACTAAAAAGTATGAAATAACTCTAATCTTACACTGATTTGAAGTCTAGTATCTAGTATCCTGGGACTAATAAATCCAGGAAATAAGCCCAGGATCATTGAATTATTACACAAATTCAATGCCCAGGATATTGTGTGTGCATGGAAACCAGGTACTAGGTACTTTTGATTAGGACAAACATTACCATTGCCTCAAAGATTTCCTTTCACCAACTGACTTAAGAATTTTTTGCTACGATCTTTAACTTTTGCAAACAAAAATCCTTTGAACTGACGTTGATCTTTATTTACAACATTTTTCATTATTTTCACTCAAACAGCAGCAATTTATAAGAAACACAAATTCTTTTTCTTCTCAAATATACTAATGAAATATGCTTTGTGTCTGTTATATTTTATAATATGTAATGTAATATGTGGTGTTGTGTGTATTTCAAAATAAACTTATTTTCTTTCTTTCTAATGATAAAATTGTTCATGGTCCAAGCCACTTCTCTAGATCGTATTATTAGTACCTGAGCGACCTAGCTTTGCTCAAACATTTGAAAAACCCCGTTTTCCCAGAGATCCCTAGATCTAGCTAGATCGATTTTCACCCCCAAAAACCCACATATTGTGAATTTCATATAAATCTTTAGAACCGTTTTCGAGATCTTAAAACATAATATCTATTTATATTGCTTGTTTAAAAGTATAGCATATACTAGATAATTCCTATTTACTATGTCACTAAGAGCCGCAGGAGCTCAAAGATGCCAGAAATTTTAAGTATTGACGTGAGATTTGAAAATTTGCATTATCGACCTAGTGGGTCGAAGGGTGTAACCAAGAGTGACCTACTACCGCGCTTAAGGTGTCCTCACGATGTTTTCCATGTAAATTTGAGCTGAACACATTTTGCCACGGCATTCGAAGTTGCTACTTAGCCGTCATCATCATCAGCCTGTAGTCGTACACTGCTGGACATAGGCCTTTACCGGTGTACCGGTCCTCCACTTTTCGCATCCACCTACCGCCCACCAAGGTTCGCAGGTCATCGGTCCACTTAGCGGAGGGGCGTCCTACACTACGCTTGCCTGTGCGTAGTCTCCAGTCAAGAACTCGTTTAACTTAGCCGTGACCACTGAAATATCATCACCAGCTTATCTGTTAACCGAGGTTTGGTAATTTCTACGTACCCAACTACCCGTTGAGTCAGGCGCAATTCACAGTCTCCACATAATTTATCATTATTATACTACAGCTTTTAGCTCAAGTTAAATCCCATCTTAGCCATCTCATAGCCACTTCTACATATCGTCACACAGACTAATCCGCAATGCCAATATGACTAGTGCTTGTCAACCAATTGAAACACGATAATCGATACGAGACGTTGCACCTGCAGGCACTCGGAAAATGATCAAGTACAATGCACACATCGCGAAGCAGTAATCGATTACGTATTAAGTGTTGTGCCAGCCCGGATTATAATGGCCTATCTATTTTACATTTAAAATCTTATCTTCTCCCTCTGTTTGGTGGTTCAGTTTTGTCGTCTGGTAATGCCTTTACTCACGCGCAGGAACACAACATAAAGTTATTTGGCTGCGGTATTCTGTAAGGTGGAGGCACTTCCCCAGTCGAGCGGCTCTTTTGAGTAAATAAACGCTACGCTCTACCTCTCTTATATACCGTTTTACGTCTCATATATACTGTTTGAATTGCTATATAAGTAGAATAAGCCAATTATTATTCTTTTACTTTTAATTTTGATGATAAAAGTACGTCAAAATAATTATAATAGATAAGCATAAACATAAAAATACGATAATGAAATCATATAATGAAGATAGAGCTAGCAAATTGCGTTTTTCATGAACCTTCATTACCTTTGTATAATCAAACTGGGCCTTAATGAAAATATGCCCTATAGAAAACATTAATTTATAGTGTCTTCAGTAGCGATGGGCGATTGTTCCAAAAAAAGTAATCGAAAGAATCGACAATTGTAAAACTGTACATTCGATTGTCGATTTATTCGTTCTAACGAATAAACAATCGAATATCAATCGACCTTTCGAATGAAAATTGACGCACGCAACGCAGGATGCAATAGTATGCACAATCGACGGGTGAGCGTGCGAGCACAGAGGATTGAAGGGAACAGAGACCAAGCTTCATACAAACGCGCTACGGTAGGTACACAACTACAAGCTTGAGGCGCGTGTGTGCGAAAGCACAGGCGGCTCGTCACGTACGAGGCGAAACCGGTTTATACTGGCACGGCCTGTGCTCAAACTCAGGGCACTCGCGCATCGTGTTTGTTTACGTTTAGATTTTAATAATAGAATTTTAATATCCAAATGTGTAAATATGGTTTACTTTACTGAGTATATGAACAATAATATAATGAATAAGTTTTCTATTAGTATCTTGCATATAATAGGTAGGTAGGTATTAGCTTTCTGGTAAATTGTTTTTATATTGTCTCTTTTCTCGTAAATTAATGGCATGATGGGAGTTTATGATTTCATATACGTAGGTGTACCTACTTACCTATCCTATTTAATGAGCATGTATGTTTTGAGATCTCGAAAACGGCTTCGATGAAATTTGCTATATGGGGGTTTTTGGGGGAGATAAAGTGATTCAGCTAGATTTCATCTCTGGGACAACGCGATCTGCCGAGTTTGCGGGCAAATCTTAGTCACACAGGTATGGTCTGCGTCAAAACTAGATTTGCATTTTAGTACCATTTCCTAATAATCTGTGATAAATAAGTAATATGTGAAAAGCAATATTCTATCATCACGAAAAAGCTGATAGGTATACATTTTTATGTATTCATTTAATGTTATTCTCCTGTGCTAACCCTACCAAAATAGGTATGATTTTTGAACGCTTCTTAGAAGCTTGTACTCTGTACCCTTCAATCCTCTGTGGTGCGAGTGAGTAGATTCATTCATTCGGCGAACGGACAGCCAGCGCACGGCACATGCCAAGCGCGGTACCGCACGAAGCGTATTATGAACAATCGAAAGAAGTCGATAGTTATTCGAATGATTCGAATAAATTGGACAATCGAATAATTCGATTGTTTTTAGTAACAATCGCCCATCCCTAGTCTTCAGTATTTTCATTGAGCTGATTGTTTTAAACTGGGATAAGGATACAGCTTGACTAAGAGAATGACCATTGGAAAATAGAAGGAAAACGGATGCAGCTATGGAAGAAAGTAGTAAATGTAATGTCGTATAAAGAGGTATAAGAAGTCACGATACCAGCAACATATTCATCATCACCATCATCAGCTTATAATGTCCCACTGTTGAGCACAGTCCTCCTTTCACAAATGAGGGTGAAAGGGAATGGGCAGATACTCCACCACACGTACCCACTGCGGATTGGTGGAGGTAGGCTAGTGGTCAACCTACTGTTGGAATTTGGCAAGCCGCCTAGGAGGCATCCAACTAGCTTAACGACTATAACGACTATCACAATTAAGTGATAACCGGGACCAACGGCTTTATGTGCCTTCCGAAGCAAGGAAACGCTCGATTTGAAATACCACTAGGCGGTCACTCATCCAGATACAGACCACGACAGACGTAGTTTAACTTTGCCGATCGATTAAAAACGGCTAATCATGCTACTACACCACGAGCGCTTCAGCAACGTATTTATTATTGTATGGAAATTTCAACTTATCTACCTATTACTTGCATACTTCATATAGGTACTATTCATAAACAGACACGGTTCATCCTATCTCTTTGTGAATGTAAATATGTTGTAAAAAATATCTTAAACACATGTAAACGATATTCTAAACTTGCAAACAAGAATGCTAAAGAGTATTGTGCCAAAATACATCAAAAATAAATATAAAGATGACGAAGATAGCTTGTTCAAATATTGTAACGTTATGAACGTTTTTGATAAAACAAAATTTTATGTTCTAAGCCAAAACGCCGCCTCAGAATCACTCAAAATATCTAAACGTCCTGAGCGCTTACGAGCAAATATAAATAGTAAATATGTATTACCAAAATATAATAACTTGTACGGAACAAGAACCGCAGACTTCTTGCTACCAAAGCTGTTAAATGAGCTACCTAATAACATTGTTGATATGTTTAACAATAAGGATATTAAGCATAACGTTGTGAAGCGCAAACTGAAATGTTTTTACCTAAATAAATTAAATAACTAACTTTTTTTAAATTACATAACTATGCGAACGAACGTCCTCGCCACACACAGATAAACCCATGCGTTGTGTGGTTTTTAATACTTTTTTGTACTGTTTTGAATAAATAAATGTGCCAAAAAGGTGCGCAAAAGCACATTTTTGGCAAGGATCAGAAGTTTTTTCAGTATAAACAAATTATAGTTTACAATTTTAAAGGCACTTATGAACTGCTGAATGAACTTCCGACGTTAGTTAATGCAGGTATACTTTACAGTGTACTCAAGCCATTAGACACGTGTCGTTAGGGTGACCATGAAGGTAAAGAGAAGGTTATGATTTTTAAACCAGTCAAAATTATTTGAATTAAGATGAACACATATTTGTAATATTTAATTATATATATACAGAAATAATTTGATTTTTTGTAGTTTTGCACAGTAAAATGGGCATTTTTGTATTCCTTTTGTTTATTTTTTAAAACAAATTGTAAACCTACACATATAACACGCCGTAACGATTGAAAAAAATAAGAATTCGATCGTGCGCCAAATTATCTCGTGTGAAGAAAATTTTAATCCTAAATAAAAACACCAAAATATCTCGTGAAAAAAACCTCAAACACAATTCGAGTAAAATAACTTTACGAAGCTAAGAACGACTTACTCAATTCTATACAACTGATATGTTGCCGTTTTTTTTTTGACAACGACTAAATTGTGTTGGCTCATGGAGCCTTGGCACCCTTACGTGTACAAAACCCTACATTGACAAACTATGTTGCTGTTACCGCACTTTTATTTATGTTCTGTTGCAAATAAGTTTATTTACCCACTGGATGTTTCTGTCTAACTTTCTACAAGTACAAACACGTTTACCTACAGCTTCTAGAGTTTTAACAGAAAATGTCCTAACTTTGACAATTTCGTGGCCAACCCACATAATGTGATACTAGGCAATAAACCTTGGAATAAGTGTACGAGAAAAGAAATAGGGCTCTTAGCAAGTGGAGGTTTATTTTACACACTTTAAACTGTCTGGTTTTATTATCCTATTGTTTTTCAAGATTATCAGATTTCATTCACTTCTTCACTTTTGTTGAGGATGAGCAATATTTAGGAGCTTAGAATCAAACCACGACTTCTTACCAGCGTATATTTTTCACAAGTGAAAGAAAATAAAACAAAAACAATGACATAGAAAATCACACAATGAATTTGAATATTAAATGCCAAAAAAAGGTAGGTTAACCATTTGTAGGTCGCCAACATGGCCCCCGACGGTGTGAAGCACCCAAAAACTATTGGCCGGCGACCAACAGTGCCACCTTTCGTGTGGGCCGACGCAGCACGCCCCCTTTGGTTGCGACATCTACAACCCGCACTATGCCATCCTTGCCTGGGTATACTGCCACTATTCTTCCACGAGGCCAACAGGTTCTAGGAAGCGTCCCATCACCAATGAAAACTACATCACCAATCTTAAGTTGACCCATCTGTGGTAACTGTTCACGTGGGGTAAGTGTAGGCAAATATTCCTTCACAAATCGCTGCCAGAAATGATCGGCAAGTCTCTGGGCTTTCTTCCAGTCGGCGCGCCTGTGAAGATCAGCGTCATCAAAAAGTTTTACCACCGGTTCATAACTAGAGTTTCCAATTAAAAAGGTGAATGGTGTGATAGTATGCTCCGAATCTACGTCTACAGACACATGGGTGAGAGGTCTTGAATTTACAATACATTCGGCTTCAAGCAGCAGCGTGACCAGTACCTCCTCTCTGGGTGACCGTTCTTTTAAAGTTACTGAAATTGCAGTCTTAATTGACCTAACCAACCGCTCCCAGCATCCTCCCATAAATGGTGCAGAGGGTGGAATAAACCGCCATTCAATTTTCTTGTTGGAGCAGAAGTCAAAAAGATCCGGTAACATCTTCGCAGCACCAACGAAAGCAGTTCCATTATCGGAGTAAATGAAAGTTGGGGCACCTCTTCTTGCAATAAAACGCCGAATAGCCATTATCGCAGAATCTGAGGAGAGGTTCTGAACTACCTCGAGATGTACTGCTCTTACGGTCATACATGTGAATAGAGCTACCCACCTCTTCACAGTGCGTCTGAAAATGGTGACGTTCACAGGTCCAAAATAATCTAGACCCACGTGAGTAAATGGACGCTGATGATGTGCGAGTCTAGCATCTGGTAAATCTCCAGTCGGTGGTGTTACAGGCTTGGCCTTGCGATTGCGACAAAACTGACATTTCTGTGACATTGCTCTCACTGTTGGTCTCAGGCTGAGGATGTAGAACCTTTGACGCAGCTCATTAACCACCAACTCATTATTTGCATGCGCAAATCGGACGTGGTAGGAGTGGATCAACAATCTAGTAATCTGATGCTTTCCGTCCAACACTATCGGATGGGATTCTATGCTTCCAGCAGCGGCAGTACGCCCATCTAGACGAAGTAACTTATCTTCACCTAAAGTGAGTGAAACATTTCTTAGCCTACTGTCACTCGAAACAGGACGTGCTGCTAGAACGGCATTAAACTCATCAGAAAATGATTCTAATTGAACCTTCTGAAATAAATATACCTCTGCAACGTTGAGGTCTTGAACAGTTAGCAACGGAAAATTGGAATTGTCTCGAAGAGTATCGGAAGAAAATGTTGAATTTAGGCGTAAAATTGACCGAAAAGCTCTTATACACTGATGTATTCGAGCTGTAGCACGAAGTAATCGTAACCAACTACTAAAACGTTGGTGGTCCGCAACTACCGGTGAAGGTAATTGATGCGAATTGGCAACTAAGAGTCCCACCGATGCCGAATGACGTTTAAGCTCTTCAGTCACCGGAGGGATATTGCACGGTGGTTCAAGTGGCCATTCCGAGTATGGAGACAAAAGAAATGTTGGGCCAGTGAACCATCGTGACAACGTTGAAAAATCGTGACTATCCCGTGTAGCGTCGTCCGCAACATTTAAAGCAGTGGGGACATACCTCCAATTTTGAATGTTGGTTGTTTCTGCTATCTCTCCTACCCGAAACGAAACAAAAGCTTTAAATGCACAGGCGTCGCTACGGAGCCACTTTAAAACGGTTAGAGAATCCGTCCAGTAAAATGTTTGATTAGGCTTTCGCCTGTGTGCTTCAATAGCATATGAACCAAAACGAGACGCGATAAGGGCCGCCTGCAGTTCTAATCTGGGAATTGAAACTGGTTTCAGGGGTGCTAATCGGCCTCTACCCCCAATAAACGCCAAACTCACGCTGTCATCGACGTAAACGAAACGCCAATAAGCTACACAAGCGTAAGCTCGTTCACTTGCGTCAGCAAAGACATGAAGTTGAACGTCCTTAATACTACTAATAGAATTGTCTATGTAGCAACGAGGGATTGCACTATTAGATATACTTTGAATTTCCAAAAACCATCTCTTCCAATCATCAATCAAGGCACAAGGTAAGGTTTGATCCCAATCAATGCCTAGTTTCCAAGTTCTCTGAAACAATATACGACCTTTCATAATAATAGGGGTCAAGAAACCCAAGGGATCGTAGACGGACATCAGCAAAGATAGAATGGAGCGCTTGGAGACTTTGACTGGAAACTTTGGGAGAGTTTTTATAAAATGAAGTCTATCCTCGTAAACTTTCCAGGTCAGACCTAATACTCGAATTTGCGAGGGAGATGCTGGACCTAAACCCACCTCTTTAATGTCAACTGCGTGCAACTCAACGGGAATTAAAGCCAAAGCTTCCTTATGGTTTGAAACCCAAGATCGCATCTCAAAGCAGGCAGCTTTGTGAATTGTCAGTATTTCAGAGACTTGCTGAGCAGCTACACTGATATTGTCAAAACTTCCCAAAAAATCATCCATGTAATGATCTTCAACGACAGATCTAACAGCATTGGGATATTGCAATTGAAATTGACTAGCGTTACTATTCTTAACCCATAATGCAGTGAATGGACTGGAAGCTGCGCCAAATATCATCGATGACATACGAAACTCTTGAAGTGGCAAGTCAGGTCTGTCTCTCCATAAGAAACGTTGAGAATCTCTATCCTCAGGCCTAATCTTAATTTGTGGAAACATCTCTCTGATATCTCCTGTCACGGCTACTGGACCTTCTCTAAATCTCATAACTATGCTAAGCAGTGGCTGAAGAAGATCAGGACCCGTCAATAGCATAGAATTGAGACTAACACCGGCGCACTTCGCTGCTGCATCATGAACTACACGTAGTTTCTTTTTCTGTGGATGAATAACACCGAAATGAGGAAGATACCAAGGAATTTGAGTAGATGGAGGCCTTGTACATAGTTCTGCATAACCTTTGCTAATCATAGCCTGAATATTCTGCTTATAAGCGTCGGAATATGATTTGTCCTTAGCTAACTTGCGCTCGAGGCAAGTGAACCTGGACAATGCTAGCTCACGGCTATCGGGAACAAATGAAATATTATCGCGCCATAAAAGACCAGTTTCAAACCTACCAGAATCCAAGCGTTTGGTGGACTCTTCTAAAATTCTTAAAGCACGTTTCTGACTATCGCTATGATGATCTACCTTTACTATTCCTATAGAGTCCAACTTAAAATAGTCTTTAATAAGGACGTCTAAAGAAGAATCCATGGTGTGTTCAACGTCGGCGGAGACATGATGGACTGAATCCAAATTGTACCCATGCGACAAATAACCGAATAGAACCCAACCTAAAGCAGTGTGAATAGCGGCAGGTTGATTGCGAGTGCCGTGGCGAACCGCTTTTGGAAGCGTAATGTCCCAATTATCCGCTCCTATAAGCAACATGGGCCTTGCGTCATCGTAACACAGGACGTCTTCAATATCTGACAAATACTCATATCGAACGACATCTTCTAAACGTACGGATTGACTATTAATACCTAAATTGGAAATAGATCGCGCTCTAATGTCATAAGTGTTCATGCTATGTCGACCCTTTACCTTTATGTCAACATAATTTACCTCTGTCAATCTATTCAATCCACCAATGCAATTAATATTCAATCTACATTTGGGTCCCTTAGCTCCTACTAGGTCTGCTACCGATTGATCTAAAAGCGTTGCGGAACTTCCATCATCAAGGAGAGCGTAAGTATCCACACTACTTTTGGGGCCAATTATAGAAACTGCTACGACTTTAAGAAGAGGCTTGAGACTGGACAAATTCGCGGGAATAGAGCTATGAGCTACGGTAGCGTAACGCTGCTTGTCCTTTGACGTACATGGTTCGTTACTAGTGCAGGCTTCTGTGGCAGACTGTACCTCATTTCCAGAAGCTAACGATGGCGCCGACTGTGTATCAATATGAGCCGTTGTTGTAGAGCGGTCTCTGTGCAGGAGCCTATGATGCCGCTTATCCGCGAAACAACCTTCAACACCACATCTTTTCTTGCAATTTCTGTATTGATGCAAACCTTTTTTCAGACATTTACGGCATACTTTATTATCTATGACCCACTGCCAACGATCGTCTAAAGAGAGAGATAGGAAATCTCGACAATCACAAATTTCGTGTTCACTCATTTGACAGAATTTACACAAATCAAAACTCTTTGGTTTAATAGACGATTCTGAAGAAGTTGCGATTGTATAAATTTTATCTTTAGTAGGTTTGACAGGTGGACCTTGTTGATTTTTGCCGACAGGTGTCAACTCTGGCATAATAAATCCAAATTTTATTTGCAGGCTAGCCTCATTTTCTAAGAACTCTGACAGAATTTCTAATTTGAACATGCCAGAGCCGACCCTCGTGGCCGCAAAATCCGCCCATCTAGACCTAAGCAGAGGATTTAGCTTACCAATTATTGAGTTGACAAGTTCGGGAGCCGCAAGATACTCCGGTTGGTTGAGAAGTCGAATGACTTCTACACAGTTTCGTATACGACAGGCGAAGACGTGGAGCTCACGCGAAACATCATTGAGTCTAGTAAGACCACGAACAAGAGCTAGTTGCTGAAGTATGATGTTCTCAGGCTGAGCGAACCGAGTTTCGAGAGACTTCATTATCTGGCCCGGATCGTCTGCGGATGCAAGAAGCATAATAACAGCCTCTCGCGCCGGACCGTGGAGAGCTGCGGAAATTCTGGCGATATTGTCGCTCGGTGTGAAGCTCTTCCTGGACTGCTCAAAGGCCCTTTTAAAAGGAAGCCAGTCCATAGCACGACCATCAAACTTAGGGATATGACTCACCTTTATTTTCTTCTTTCCCAGGTCCGCGATGGCATTAGCGAGTAAAATAAAGTTATCTTGAGTACCTACTGTTTGATTGCTACTTTTATTTCTGAGAACATTACAATTTTTATTAATATGTTGTGTACCTAAATCTGATGCATGTAAAGTGGTGTATATTGGGTCTTGAACCTTTTGTTCGCCGGCAGTGCTGGGCGCATAGCTGGGCGCATAGCTGGACAACGAAGATAGGCGCGCATCTCTGGCCACCGAGACGGGTGCAGAATTGTGCGGTGGAAGATGCACCACAGAAGTAGGAAGCTGACGTGCATTTTTAGGATTTTCTGCATATCCTATTGCCCTGTCAAGAGAAACCACTGAATTATTATGTTCCGAACTATCCGGAGATCTAACTAACCATTCTTCGACCCGATCTCGTTTGAAGCTGCAAGAAGCGTTGCTAGCAATGGCAACAAGCTCAGCTTCGAGTTCAAGGTCTGCTAACTCTTTTTTGCGGTTAGCGGCTGTAGCGGCTGTAGCGGCTGCACTGGCTGCACTGGCAGCGGCTGTAGCGGCTGCACTGGCAGCGGCTGTAGCGGCTGTATCAGCAGCGGCTGCTTCAATTTGAGCAAGGCGCCGTGCATGTTCCACCCTGGCGGCCAACTGTTGCGCCTTTATAGTGTGGGTAGAATGTGCACTTGACTTTGTGAGCGACTTAACTAATGAGCTTACCTTCTCTGAACTGCATCGACTTACAGACGGTGGAGCGACTTGTTCGGCAAGTGAGCGAGCCCTAGTTCTCATAGGCATTGTATCCTTTACTTCTGACACCAATGTTGAGGATGAGCAATGTTTAGGAGCTTAGAATGAAACCATGACTGTTCACCAGCGTATATTTTTCACAAGTGAAAGAAAATAAAACAAAAACAATGACATAGAAAATCACACAATGAATTTGAATATTAAATGCCAAAAAAAGGTAGGTCAACCATTTGTAGGTCGCCAACAACTTTATTAAGTACGTATGTACTTAATAAAGTCTCTCCTACTATTAGGTAGAAACTCCTACTATTAGGTAAGTCATTGAAATTTTATTCACACTATTTTATCTAATTTCTATATTCTTTGTGTTTCTTCCTCATCTTATTATCTGAGAGTGGGCATGGAGTATGATAAGCGAAGCGACCCAGAGGATTTTCCTTTTCAGGCTTGGGCCGAGGGATGGCCTAGGGTCGAGCAATGTACCTACAAATTGTCATGAGTTTTTGTCTAGAAATAATTACCTGTAGCACTGATTACTTACCACATAATATTTGAGTTTGATAAAGTGCTCAAGAAACAGCGAAAATGCTAATCACATGTCGGGCATCTTCAGTAACATATGCAGGTCTTAAATATGGAGACCTCTCTTCACCTCATTGAGGATTAAGTGCATAGACATCTTTATTTATTCTGTTAATTGACGATACTGAAAAAGGTGCGATGTACAATATACCGTATAAACCCTTCTGAATTTTTTAGTGATCCTTTGAGCAAGACATCATTGGGGAAATTTGGACAAAAAACTAAAAGGTACAAAACTAAGCAATAACTTGGCAACCTTTTAAATAAATAAGTAATGGAAAAGCCAAGGAAAATCTCCAAGGATTATGGTTTTTGATGTTATAATAAATGTTCTTGCGTAATAAAATGACAAGGAGCAGTCCTGTAATATAGATTTCGCTTTACGACGGAATGAAGAATAAACAGTGGAAAAGAAAATTGCGGGAAGAGCCGCAGACATGAAGATTCTCGTAAAACGTAATGAAATTCACAAAATTAATCCATTTGGGAAATATGAGTCAGTCAAGCACGTACGTTACTCAAACTACATACTACGAGCTATGTTATCAAGGGAAAATTGTAATTTCAAATTTCATTGTGTGAAAGTTTTCGTGTAGAATGCGAAAAGAGCTTTAGCTAATTAAGTTTTGTTTTTTATAATTATTAAATTAATTTTCTTGGCTGTCTAAATAATTAAATATAGTCATATTATCCTACTTAAACAAATAAATAAATATTTTTGTTTTTGTACACGTCTGGTTGCCCCACATAAATAGGCCATCACAGAAGTCAAGAATATACTATCATTTCTTTCATTATTTTTTATCGAGCAAGGATGATATTTTGTATTTTTTTTACTTCACGATTTCGAGTATTTTCTTTTTATTGTAAAAGATTTTCTGAGTAACAAACCAACTAAATTGTGTGTGTCCAAACTTGGCATATTTTCAGACAATAATGGTTTTGATGCGATATAATCGTAAATCAGGACCACCTAGGGTCACATAATACAATTACAATCTATCAGAAAGGGGACCCATTAAAATATCTTTATCTATAACAGTCAGACCTCATATTTTATGGATGACCTCCCAAATCCTTTGCGGAGACAAAAGCATTTTCTTGTTTGCTGGAGAGTTTGCGGTCACAAAATTGCTGAAGCATTCCCTCCAAACTAAACCGCTTGAACGTCACTTCCACCCTCATCAGGGAATCGTGTAAACAATTCAGAAAATAAATCCTTGAGTCCTTTAACGTAGTCTGATAGATTGTTACATTGTCATTATAAATGAAATAGCTTAAGGTTAAGGTTGAAAATCAGCGTTGCAGCTTAATTCCTCAACAATATTGCTTTGGGTTACCCTTCTTTGGCAATATATTTTACAAGCTTTTATTTAACTTGCAATGTATGTATGTTTGTTTGGGTGGAATTCTGCAAGTCGAATTTCACCCACGTCGGACTTCTGGTTGGATTGACTTGGGTATGTTATGTTGGATACATTAGTATATTGGATGACAATTCAAAAATTAAGTAAGTGATGCTCACTTTAAGGCCTTTGCTTGCGGCGGCGTCGTGTGACGGGTCGCTCACTTCCCTCCAATATGGCGAGGAGGGCGATGGCTGCCACACGCGTCATACTTGTGAACAGGTGCTGCTTGTGGGGGCTGGTCTGCTTAAGTTTGCTATTTATTTACTTATTAAATATTTATTCAGTCTACTTTGTAATTTTGCCGCCGCGCCGGGGCACGCAATTGTTTTCAGTGCGATTAGAATGTAAATATTATGTAATGAATCTAAGCCTGTTTTGAAAAGAGTAATTGCTGAGTTTATTGCCGGCTCTTCTCAGCAAATGCTACCTTCCGAACCGGTATTAGAGTATTAGAGTCAGACTTTTCATAAGTGCCTGCGAAGGTCTATTTGAATAAATGATTTTGAATTTGAATTTGAATTCAGACAATTTGACAGTCAACAAAAAGTACAGTCACCAACAAAAAGCTTGTATTAAAGGCCACATCCCTATTCCAGGATTGATTCGCAATTCGTAAGATTTGCTCTATCTTACCGACCGTTGTGAATTAGGTAGGTAGGTAGGTACTTACTACGTAAGGTTGTTGGTTTGAGTCATTACTTTCTTGCTTATAAATAAATTATAAATATACCTAAATAACATGAACCTGGAAATCAAACTTCTGTTCTCTTCGAGCTCTACTGAGCACACACTTTTTTTATTTGACCTCCTTCATTGAATCTTTACATAAAATTAGAAATGGTGTAGTTCTTAAACAAACATTTAACGTAAGCTTGAGGAGCTTACTTACTCGGAGTTAGTTGTATCCCAAAATCCGTTTTAGGATTACAACTGAACTTCATGCCATGATTACAGTCGAAAGTACTTTGAGATCCTTTGCAAAGTACAATTTCAAACTGCAAATAGCAAGTGTACTGCTTTCTATCCAATCCTACTAATATAATTAAGGGAAAGTATGTTTCAAAGAAGTCAATCGAAGAATCCAACTCGGCTGGGCAGCGTTCGGGAAACTACGGCATATCTTCACGTGCAAAATACCTCAGAGTCTGAAGACAAAGGTCTCAATCAGTGCGTGTTACCAATGATGACATAGGTACGGGACAGAGACGTGGTATTTCACTGCTGGTCGTAAAAATAAGCTCAGAATCACTCAGCGAGCTATGGAACGAGCTATGCTAGGAATTTCTGTACGTGACAGGGTCCGAAATGAGGATATTTCGTAGAATTAGTAAGCTGAAGTGGCAATGGGCCAATTCGAATGGATGGGTCAATGGGGAGGCCTATGTTCAGCAGTGGACATCCATGGGCTGATATGATGATGTTTGAAAGCGTTGGAGGATGGAAAAATTCTAACAGTAGGTTGACCACTAGCCTACTTCCACCAATCCGCAGTAATTATTTTTTACTCAGGCCACATCCACAGCGTTGGAGGATGGAAAAATTCTAACAGTAGGTTGACCACTAGCCTACTTCCACCAATCCGTGGTGGATTATTACCCATTCTCTTTCACCCTCATTGTGAAAGGAGGCCTGAGCTCAGCAGTGAGACATTAAAGGAATCAGCCTCAACGTCACACGGCATGATGAAAGGGTTTGGAACAAAAACTAAAAAACACGCTTGAAAAAGTCCTGCACTAAAAGGTGTAAAATAATAATTAACCTAATATAGATTGTTGTTGTAGTGTTGTTCCCTTAGTAAATGTTGTCCAGTCCAGCATCAATAACCCAACCTAGGTTACGAAAATATGCCATCTCGAAATCTCCACCCAGTAGAAAGCAGCAGTAAGTGTATTGAGTAAGCGCTTAGATCAAGGTATCGATATTACTAATAAATTTTACATAATAGAAAGTACTTATAGAATAATATAAGTATCTTTTGAGTTATTAAGTCACCGATCCCACAGCGAGCGGTCTAGAACTCTGCGGTCAGAGTTCACGTGCTTTTCTACTTAACCGCCGCGGTCGTTGTGTGCAATTACCAAAAGCAACGCATAGATTACAGTGAACGCGGAACGCAGAATTAAACCGCTCGCTGTGTGATTGTATAAAGTTTAGACTGATGATATTCAATACCAAAGCAATCTAATGTAACCAAAACTCAAGTTGCAGACATATGTGTTGAAATTACAAACATTTGTCCCAACCCAAACAAGTACAACAACTGGAGTGTTTCAGATTAGACCATTAATCCTGAAAATTATACACAGACATCGCTAAGCGGTTATTAAACTTGAATTACTTGAAAATGACATACTCAGGTTTATATGTATAACTGAACAAAATGGAGCGTAGTTGTGACACGGATACAGGGAAAATAGCAGGCCTTTGTTGGCTTTAGCCTGAAGCTTCAAAGTTTGCATATAATTAGTGTTCACTGGACGTTTACACAAGACTTCAACCAAGTGAACTGTTGACTTGGCGAGTAAAATTATGGAAATGTAACTTTGTGAATTGAAACTTGCGATTTATACTCGTAGATAATGAAGTCGACCTTATGAATTAGTATTCAGATGACTTAGTTACTTAAATTTTGTCTTACATATACAGGCAAAACACTAACAACCTCTCGGGGGCCAACCACAAGCTATTATAACCTTATTTGTCTTTTGTCCTGTTTTGACGTCAGATGTCAAAGAAGGACAAAAGACAAGTAAGGTTATAACAATATTGTTTTATGAGCATGTGGTTGGCCCTCAGGACTATATTACTAATATCATAAATTAGAACTTTTGTTCATGATTTTAATTTATCAGACTTTCATACGAAAATTAAATTATTTAAATTTAACGCTCAAAATTTTACGAACTCTACGCTTAGCAAACGACTAAGTGACTTACACGGGAGGCGTAAGTACAACAAAATACACAAAATATTTATGTTAAATAGTGATGTGTTAAAAAAACTAAATCTTGACAGTTTGTTTTTGTCAAATGTTAAAAGTAACACAGTCCCGCAAGGTTGTTATAGTTTTACCAATAACCAGTTATGTGGCAGGATGAGGTGTTCCGTCAATTCCACAGACAAGTGTAACGATCACACTATGACGTAGTGGTTTTTACAAGCTTTTACTTAACTTGCAATGTATGTATGCATGTAATGTATTGTTCGGGTCGAATCTTGCAAGTCGAATTCCACCCACTTCCAGTGGTCGCATTGACTTGATATTTGGTATACATTAGTATATTGGAAGACAGTGCAAGTAACATCAACAAAAATAACAGTCAACAAAAAAAGCTTGTATTAAAAATGATTTTTTTAACAAAAACTTATTTAATATCTATGTTAGTTGCTTTGGTTAGCTCTCAAGTGCAGCTGTCGGAACACACCAGTTATATTTTTTTTTTAAGTATTTCTTATACTTCCAACCCGGTGTCACTCGCTGTGAACCATAGGTACTTAAATGGACTATATGACAAAAAAAAAACTATTTAGTCTTACATTTACATTATCAAAAAATATAGACATATTTTTCCTTTTGTGAAATTAACCAAAAAAATACGAAGATATCGTGTGATTGCGTGACGTCAAGTTACAGTACACTTTTAACTCTTAAGTGACATCACAAGCCACCACATCCGAACTTTGTCCTACGTGTCCAATATTTTTTGATAATCTAACTGACGGACTAATTAGAATTATTTACGTAGGAATCATCCCTATTCGATACAATTTGTTAGATTTTAGTATCCAAGTATCTATTAGTGTCTGGAAATATTATGGTGCGTCCATGCTAGGCGAAGCGAGCACAAGCCGAGCCTCGAACGAACCTACAACGAGCACGATGCGAATCCTTTTGTTCGTAAATAAAAACTGACTATCGCGCTCGTTCGAGGCTCGCAAGCCCGTCCACGCTACGCGAATCGTGCTCGCAGTGTGCTCGTTCGTTGATCGGCTCGTGCTCGGTTCGCTAAGCATAGACGCACCATTAGATATTAATAAAAATAGTTTATTATAGAAAATAAAAGGAAAGGAAAGTCGTAGCGGCAGGGCACTGCCTGTTGAAGGTAAGAAAATCAAACTTTTGTTCTAAGTCACCAGCATTATTGAATTCCTTTATAGGATAAATGTAAGCTTATTACCATGATTTCCTCAATTTTCTTAATGTATTTCTAAGATGACATGATCTCATCCCTCATTTACATATTGAGCGATCATGAATAATGGACCATTTAAAGTGATGACGAACCCGATTTGGTTCAGATATTTCAGCATGAAAACGAGACGAGGTCGAGCACGATCGTTTAAAAGATCCCCATTCAATTTCCGTGACAGTTCTCGACAATCTTGGGAAGACGATTTCACATTCTAGGACTTTAAACTGCATTGGCAAAGGTTGTGAAGGTATCCCAGTTTTTAACCATTCAAATGGTATTAAATACTACGAATCACGATTTTAAAACACACGCCAAGCTAAAATGAATTATTAAAGGTGCTGAGTATTTCCTGCTAATGTAACTTTGTTGAGTTTCTTGCCGGTTCTTCTCAGTAGCATTGACCTTCTTAAGAGTCCTTCTATGGCCGTAACTAAAAGAAATGGCTTTTCAGTATGGGATATAATATAATGTAAATTACATCTTGAAATATAATATTTTATAGCTCGTCATACATTTTTGTAATTACATCCCAAACTATAATTTTTATTTCGACAAAATGTATGACGAGCGAGAACATATTATATCTCAAGATGTAATATACTATATTATATTATATCCCATAGTGAAAAGCCGGCTTAAGAGAGGTAGAGCACAGAATTTATTCGCTCAAAGAGCAGCTCGACTGGGGAAGTACCTGTACCTTACAGAATACTGCAGTCAAATAACTTTATGTTGTGTTTATGCGCGTGAGTGATGCCTCGTGTGTTGCAAGAGTCCATATGGCTCCAGTAGCCGCTTACCATCAGGGGGGCCGCATTTTTGTTTACCGACTTTGTCGCATAAAATAAGTGACTTTGACTGACATAAGAGGTGCAAATCATTATGTTTATTTTGTCACAATATTTGGAAACACTGTGTTTATTGGGCGTCCAATAAATAAAAACACAACATAATAACATTGATAATTTATTCCACCAATAAATTGTCTCTGTGCTCTATAAATTTATTAACACCAGTTGTATTTGACTATCTGCATGTTATCAATATGACATTAAATGTGCATGACAACAATATCAGCATTGATGTATGTCGCGAAGATCCTGTAACAAATAATTTCATTGTAATGATTATTTTGATTTTTTGCAAAAATTTGGTTTACAACTAACTTCATTCCATGTAACATCTAGCTTTTATTTCATTTCACGTATTATTTTTAATTAAATGGGCTTGCGTTTGGCCCATAAGGGACGAAGACGAAGCCTAAGATGGGACACGCTTACCCAGAAGGAAACTATTTACACTGGCCTTGAAAGTCCAAATAGGTAGTATAAAACGTATCAAATTGGCCATTTATTTATAAAAGTTTGAAAATCTACTTTGAAGTACACTATTAGTATGTATAGTATGGCCCGAAGAGAGCTTTTAACCACTAATACTCTTTTAACTTAAATGAGGGATAATCTCCTCGCCCACCACAAGAGGTTAGAGTCTCCAAACCTAGCTTATGTGTGGTAAATCTATGAAATCCATATCGTTCGTTATTGAATTTAGAATTAATGATACCTACTACCCATGAGAGATTTAAATTATCGGAAGCGCTCGTGGTGTAGCATGATAAGCCGTTCTTAATCGATCGGCAAGTTAAGCTACTACCGTCGTGGTCGGTACCTGGATGGGTGACCGCCTAGTGGTATTTCAAGTCGAGCGTTTCCGTGCTGCGGAAGGCACGTAAAGCCGTTGGTCCCGGTTATCACTAAATTGTGATATTCGTTAAGCTAGTTGGAGGTCTTTCTAGGCGGCTTGAAAACTCCAACAGTAGGTTGACCACTAGCCTACCTCCACCGATTCGCAGTGGGCACGAGCGGTGGAGTATCTGCCCATTCCCTTTCACCCTGATTTGTGAAAGGAGGCCTGTGCTCAGCAGTGGGATATTATAGGCTGATGATGATGATGATGGCGATACTCCACCACGCTTGCCCACTGCAGATTGGTGGAGGTAGGCTAGTGGTCAACCTACTGTTGGAATTTTTATTATTTTTTCAAAGTATATAAATTACATTAGATAGCCTTGCGTTTATACATACATTCACAATTATTTAAAAATAATTGGTAAACTAGTAACTATTTAGTTTTGAGTAACCCACCGCTGTCTTCAGACTCTGGCATAGTCATACTGTGCATTTCTGAATCTCTCAAAAAGATGTAGTCGGCCCTGAATCCTGTGCCGTCTAGTCTATCATTAGATTTAAATGTAAGTCTTAGAAAATTCCTTGATGATGTCACTTGAAGCTCTTTCAGCTGACCACAGTGCCTTTGACTTTGTTGTTCTATCATTTGACTGGAAAACTGAACGTAGTCACTGGCCGATACCGCTTCGCATCTAGAAAGGAATAGAAAAGTTTTATAATTTAGTGTAAAAAATATATATATTAAAATACCTGAAAATATTGTTAAATATCCTGTGACCCAAAGGTTGTCTGGAAGAGATCGCTTAAGCGATAAGACCGCCTGTTTTGTATCACTTCCTCTTGTATTTGTTTTTCCTTCTTTTTGTGTATTGTTTATGTGGTGTACAAATAAAGTATATTTATGTTATGTTTATGCAGTTTTTAGTGTCGTTGTATGTGCAAATATTGCAGAACGAAATATCTTACTTTCGAAAAAAAACACATATATATTAAATTTATATTTCATTTTGCTACGTTTAGTCGCATTTTGGAGTAAACATACTTAATACATAGTAAATAATATATTTATAAAAATAGATAAACATTTAAAAAAAACAATATTAAAATGCAATAATCAAAAACTTACGGAACAACTCCTTCCACATCAAAATATGTGAAATGCAAATGTACTCTCTCATTTTCGGTCCCATAAAAAAAGTAATTGCATTCAGTGTCTCGTGGATAGAGTCCTGGATAATTCGGTGACGTCACATACCCTCTCCCTCTTTCACTGCTATTGTATACGAAGGCACATGGAAATTCTGAAAGTTGGTTCCCCGTAGCTATCCCATAATCTGAAATAATAAAGAGGGAAGATAGACAAATATTTGTTCCCTTTTTTCCATTACCTTGTTTGCCCTTCATATTTTATTTGTAAATGAAACCAGTCAAGTGCGAGTCGGACTCGCACACGAAGGGTTCCGTACAATATTAACTAACTCAACTTTACTATGAAAACAAAATGCCAAAAACAGACTTTCTTGTAATCATCGTTGTTGTCTCGTCCTTTCATTTTTTATTTTATTTCATCTGTATCTCACTGACAGACGGACGGACGGACGGACGGACAGCGAAGTCTTAGTAATAGGGTCCCGTTCAGCACCCTTCGGGTACGGAACCCTAAAAAAGACCAATCGTAAAATGTCCATAAAACCACTACTTATTCATGAACACAAGTTTAAAAAGAACATTAATATCAATTATGCCCACATTTTTCGTTGCAATAAAAAGTTATGAAGTTCTTGCGAACATTTGCGAAAGTTTTATGATTAGTGTCGTAATTATGATCCTTGTTAAGAAGAGCGGTAGACGACTTTAATTCTGTCTAGATAAGTTTTATTATTCTTTAATGGGTATTTTATTATCTTATAGTACGAGGTCCGGCTGCAAGAAACTGCGTTCATCGAGATTATGATCAGGATTTTTTTTATATCATTGTGAATGGTATGTAGGTATTTATGCCTGGTTGCCTATTAAAATTTGGCCGCTAGTAATTTGTATAAAAATTATATTAATTGATTCTTTCACAATTTTATTATATACCTACATATAAAAATAAATGTGAGCCTAGTCATAAATCGATAATCGCAGTTTCTTGCAGCCGGATCTATGGCTATTAGTTAAAGTTAGACAATGATGTTTAGACGATGACAGCTCAATGATAGTGACGTCAATGCGCTGTGGCCAAGACCTTAGGTTCGAATTCTTTCGTGAAACCATAGACTTGTGGTTAGGTATTTTGTCCGCATGCCATTGCATTATTTATACTAGTACCTACAAATACAAAATTTTATGCCATCCATCTATCGGTATATTCTCTTGCTACACATCAGAGCCATTTCCAATCTAGGCAACCATTCCGTATATTGATAAAAAAAAACTGTGGCACAAACCAAGTCTATACGACTGTAGACAATAATATGAGAGTATCGTATACTTCCATTAAGTTGAATATCCTTAAGCACAGATAATGAAATTGGATACTGTTATATTAAAACTGGTGGAAGCTTAGAAATGATTCGTATTTCAATCTCTAGACGTAAATTGTACGGAAAGATAAATACAGATGATTTTTAGGGTTCTGAAGGTATGGGACCCTATTACTGAGCCTTCGCTGTCCGTCTATCTGTCTTTCAGTGGACTGTATATCTTGAAGTATCAGTTGAAATATTCACAGAATATATATTCCTATTGCCGCTATAATAAAATATTATAAAAATGAACTATACACGGTGACTTTTTATTCGTTTTTTGCTAGAACAAACGTTGTTCAGACCATGGTCTACTTACATTCTATAAAATAAAATGAAAAAAATTACTTCATAGGTTTTAGAAAAAACACAAAATAATGTAAAAAAAGTCGGGGTTATCGTTACTCCTTACAACCCAGACACCGCGCTTGCACTTCAAAGTAGTTGTGGCACGGCGGCATGCCAGTTTTTTAGCAGGTGCTCCGCGGCTTTCTGACTTTTTGATTTTTTCCTGTTTTGTGTTTTTTTCAAAAACCAATGACTTTTTTTTTTATTTGATGTTATAGAATGTTAGTAGACCATGGTCTGAACAACGATGATTCTAGCAAAAAAAAAACGATTAAAAAGTTACCATGTAGAGGGAGCCTCACAAGAAACGTCTTGACGGAACCCTTCGTGTGTAGACTCGTACTTGGCCGGTTTTAATCATTTATCGAAACGTTATGCCTTTTTTATTAGAAAAAGATAAAATAAAATTGACATACAAAATATAAGCACTTGCCTGAATATGCAACCAAAGAGGAAATTGAGAGAGAAAATACACGTAGAATGGACTTTAAAATCAAAATGATACCTAAACTCAATGTAGTCAAGCATTGTCCGCAATATCAGGCTATACATTTATTAATGTATTTAATAAGTTGCCATCTGAACTGAAGTGTATTGTTTATAAATCCAGCTTATTCAAGGCAAAACTGAAGGCCTTCCTATTGGAAAAGTGTTGCTATTCTTTCGAAGATTTTTTTTTACAATGTTTTAATTTTTACGGATTTTCGTTGACATGTAAGCTTAATGTCTTTTTTTTGTGTTTAAATTGACATGTGCTTTTTTTTGTATTTGAATTTTATTTGATTTGAATTTATATTATTTGGTTCTGCCTATGTGTAATTGCTTTTTTTTATAATATTATTTTCTTTGTTTTTAATATTATATTAACATCCAGACATAATGTGAGTTGTTAATGAATAAATGAATTTGAATATAGCAATTTCGGAAAAGATACATAATATATTAGACTACCCAAACCCAACTCACCTTCAACAAAAGAATAATATATCTTAAACCCTCTACTGTATCTCGACGAATACAATCCACGAAACTCGATAGATAATTTTGGTCCATTTGACATTATTGGTTTTGGCGTGTCGTTCCCGCAGAATGAAGCCATCTTTTCGAGACGTCCATCTACATACAAAAATACATCTAACGAATCCATACTCTCGCAACTGTAACAAAATATATTTGTTTGTTCAATGTCATTCGAAAGGCTACTTTTCGTTTCATGGTTTTCAAAACATAATGATCAAAATGACGACTGCTGGGGTACCATGCAGCAATCCCTAACAACAAGAGGACCCAGTACGAATTTGCATAAGTATGTACTTCACGTGTCTTGTATCCTTCTGCCTGAGACATGCAAGTTTCCTCTCGATGTATTTCTTTACCAAAATTCCAGTAGTGGCTACAATAACCGCATACCATCATGTGGGCCGTATGCTTGTTTACAGACCTTTAGTCGCATAAAAAAGTGAATCCATCCGTAAGTATCAAAGAGCTTAAAGTTTATGTAATAAAAATATATTCCTAAAAAAACATTAAGGGGACCATCTTATTTAAATTAACCGCATTTCATACAAATATTTCATAATACTATATGAACGGTAACTGTAATTTCTTTGTACCCAATGATTAATTTTAGTTCAAAAAATTTCAAAACAATATATTATTATAATAGTAACTCACTCAATTATATTTTCAGTGACCCTCTGCAGGCTAAAGTCCTCGAACACGAGCTTTACCCGTTCCCTGCCTCGAGCCAGAAAGTCATAATGACACTGCGTTTTCTGAAGATACGGCGAAGGGTACTGGGGTGAAGTCAATTTGCCGCTTTTGCTCTTATCACTACTGAATACTTGATGGCACGACGACGCTGGAACGGACGTGTCACTTTACTAATACACCCACCAACAATTTTATTTAGTTTTATCTGAAGCTAGAGTCGTTAAAAATAAGTGCAGTGCTCAAGCAATTTTTGCTAAGCTTTATAATCCTAATCCTAATCATAACTAATATTATAAATGCGAAAGTGAGTTTGTTTGTTTGTTTGTTACGCCTTCACGCCTCAACGGATAATCATGAAATTTGGCATGTAAATAGCCTGTGATATGGAGAAGGATATGGGCTACTTTAATCCCGGGAACGTGGGTGAAACCGCCGGGGACAGTTAGCTAGTAAAAGATATACCTAATATCAGCCTCGCATTTAGATTTTATATAGTGTGTCGAATGTGAAAAGTATATCGCAACCAAATCTTTTGACTCAACCATAAATCATAAAGACCATTATCAATCATGCTGCTTCATTAAATTGTTTTCTATACACATAGCATAATAAGATTAAATTTGATTATACAAAAAAAAACTCATTTCGATACCTAATATCAAACAAAAAGAAAACTCTCCTCTCATATTTCAAATTTTTATCCCGATATACTATTAGATACGTTGAATAAATATTACCACATAAAATCATGTTAAGTAAACTAGAAATGCCAATGGAGCACCAGTCTGTGCCAAATTTCAAGTGCTCACAATAAAATATTGGATAATTCTACTATTTACAAAATTGCGGAGTCAGTGTTTTTAAATGCCCGGTATTATCTCTGGATACTCACTGGCTGCACTCACAGCTGGTCCTAAGCCGGATATTGCTTCGGTTGTACTAGATTTTTTAATTTCTGCGTCTGTTGGAAAATAAATCTTTAGTTGTTAAAAAAACTATTTGCAAAATTTTCACGACAGTTCAATACTAATAGTTCGGCTTTACCATCGAACACTTAACCCAAAGAAGCGCAATGACGTTCATTTTGGTTGAAATATATTCCGCCAATATCCCACCGCCGACAATGCGCTCTGATTGGTTAAGTCAAGGAAGCATGCACTCTGATTGGCCAAGTCAAAAACACACGATGCAGTGATTGGTCCTTACTATTTAAATTCAGTGATAAATCACTGACTAGTTTCGGAATTTGATTGTTCATTATTACTACTCTAGAGGGATCTTTCTTCGATGGGCTTTACCCATACTTTGACTGACCCAATTAAATGTACAGTTCGAATTCGACACTGAAACGTTAAATTTTTTGACGTCGTTCTCCTATAGGTTCTTTATTATTTGCTTTGGTGATTATCTGTATAGGATCGGACGTGAGGCGACGGCGGCCTGCTTCCACTGCAGTGGGAGCGACCAGGATTCCGCATCGCACACGCTTGCGGTGTGCCCTGCGTGGGAACCTGAGCGGCGGATCCTGTTCCAAGAAATTGGACGGAATCTCTCCCTGCCAGCAGTCGTGTCGGCGATGCTGAGCGGGGATACAGCGTGGAGAGCAGTAGCCTCCTTCTGTGAGACCGTAATGGTCCAGAAGGAGGCTGCTGAGCGGGATCGGGAGAGGGCCGATCCCACCCGGAGGCGAAGCCGCCGGGGCACAAACGTGCCTCGTCGCGGCCCCCCTGCCCTGTAGCTCGGGCTTAGAATAACAGCTACGGTGTTCCCCTGCCTGTCGTAAAAGGCGACTAAACGGGGCCTTTGGGGTCGTGGGCAATCAGAGCGGGTGCTCTGTGCGCCCAGAAGCGACCCCAAGGAGGACGATGAGTCGATGTGGTCACGACTCATCGTGATAGCACAGCGAGGATGCTGGGGGGAGGTGTCACACTTCCCCCGGGACGAGCTATCTTAGCGCCGCGCTTGGAGGGGTGAGCAGGTACGCGTTCAACACGAGAGCCCGCCCCCCTCTCTATAGCGCAGATGGCGACCACCGTGGGGTTTTAGCCGGTACAAGTCCGGCATAACCTGGCCGCTACCCCCGAGGCGGTCGGGTATCCCATGAAGATTTCCCCACGCAAAAAAAAAAAAAAAAAGTTCTTTATTATATTGTACACTTATAATAAATGCTTACTAAACCTGTGCTAGAGTTGTCATCCATTTGAAACTGGTAGCTGGCTTTGAATCCTTGTCCGGGTGTGTTAGAATTAGCCGTGAATTGAACTAAAAGATCTGCGCCAGTTGAAAGAATTTCATAACCTGAAAAGTGGCTTTTCTAAATATGTATTTGCAGTAAAACCATTCAAGGCCTAAGAATACCTGAGAATCATAGGATTATCTCAATAAAAATATATGGCAGTTTCTTGAAACATTTATTGCAAATGCCAAAAGTATTTTTTAGTGTCCTGTTTATTTTACTTACATAATTTCATATTCATAACATTTCCATAATTTTAAGACTTCAAATATTCAAATATGGAATTCCTAATATTGCTTTTCGAGGCAGTCCTCGAGTCCTCATTTAAAATAGTAATCTTATATAATTTTTGTATTCAAATAAAAATGATATACCTATAACTTCATTACAAAGCATTGCAAGTACAGGTGATGTTGAAAGACGTCCATCAAATACTTTTATAATATCAGCACGATTCAGACAACTGTAAAGAAAAATATATAAAAATTGTGATGCTAAAAACTAAAATGAACTTTCAATATTCAATTGATACCTCTCGTCGCCTTTCTGAAGAAATGACTCTTCGAAAACTATCTTTATCCTTTCATGTTGTCTGTAACAATAAGCATAATAATGCCGTTTCAATTCGTAGAATATTGAATGTCGATTCAAACCTTATTTTCAAGTGACTTTTATTCCAAGAAAACTTTATTGTATTCAAACAATCCTAGTCATATGTTTTGCTATATATCCTATATTGACTTCATTATGGATTCATGGAATTTCAATAAATGAGGTTTGCATCTGTATTCTAGAATCGACATCTTTCCATCTCCAGCATTCTGATCTTGTGTAGAATACACGTGCTGGAATTTACATACTATATTTCTTATCTTTAATGTTATATTCATAGCGATATTTTTTCTTTATTAACTCTCACTCGATACTACTATTTATAATTGTTCAAGTATCTAAAACATTAATACTAATTGTATGTCTGTAACATACAATTATTCACGAAAATTAAAATGCAAATTATCTTTTACTATTCACTCAAATTGATAAATAAAGTATGAAGTGATATCGAGATAATTAATAATAAATCAATGATTCCCCATCAATTCCCTTTGATTTGAAACCATCATCTATAGTTTCGATAATAAATCTAATAATAACTGTGCCAGACGAGACCTTGGTTCCTATTGTCTTTCCAAATTCAATTAAGATGTATTTACATTAAATTATACCTTGCATTGAAATGATAAGTGCATCTGATGTTGCTGGGGTAGCTAGAGGGATATCTTGGACTGTAAAGTCGGCCGTGGGCTGGTCGATTTGGTTGTGAATTAAACACGTAGTCGCACCACGTGTCTGATATTTGTACTCCGTCAGTCTCAAAATTCCCTGTCAAGAAATTCGTACATTTTATTTTCTTCTAATTAAATTCAAGTGTTTTATTTATTGCAACTTCTTAGTACTTGGAAATACTTAAAAAAATCATGTGAACAGAGGTAAGTTTCAGTTTACTAAAGATGAATAAATCTATTTCTATGTCATTGTTGAAGATTAATACTATGCAGATAATTGAATATGAAACAATCTAATTACGATGAATAGTGCGAAATACAATTTGAGCCTTCAGAATCTGAATCATCTAGAGAGGTACAAAAGTAAATTTCTTAGGTACTATCGATGTACGTAGGTACCTACTAGATATATTATATACAACGATGAAATTCGACATAGACGTAAATTACAAAAGATAAATGAGTATAAGAGAAACTGTAATGAAAATTAACGATACCTACTAATGAATATTTATTGTACTTCTAGTTTATAAATGAATTTTGATGACCAACATACCCATACATATTTTCAACGAGAGATTCTATTATACACGGAGACGTTTTAACCGTTTTTTCGATAGAAAAAACGTTGTTAAAAAGTCACCGTGTGTGTGTAGTTCAAACTCTCCAAAAATCTTACTTCTATCAATAAATCTGTAACTTCCAATAAATCCCGTGGAATTTGTAGCCTTAGCTCCGGTATGTAATTCGAGTACTATGAGCGGTCCATGGGAGTATAATGCTGGTGGAGCATCGACCCTGCTTCCACAAAGTACCCGAGACCAGGCCGAGTATTCGTTGACTCCAGGTGGACCAGGTCCGTGGATGCCGCCTTCGGAGTAGACTTTTAGATAGTCACCGCGAGTGCAACTGTATAAGAAAAAAACACAATTTATATAGCACATAATGGAAATAATCTCACTAAAAGTAAAAAACCGAAAGGATCATGGCGAGATTTGTACAAAAAAATAAAGATTTTTAGAGACGTTACAATGAAGTTGATGCCTAAGGAATATCTTGAGCCATTTAAAATATTTTTAGAACCCCGGGATAAAAATGCGAAATTCTATGGCATGCCGGCGAATCGCGACTATTCGCGACCAAAACCGTTATGTTGTTGTTCTGTTTTGCGGGGTTTATAAAATATTTCATGTATATTAATATGTTGCTGGTAATGTAATCTCAATATTGGAAGTGATTCAAAACCCTCTAAAATGTTTAATTTTTTTGTACAAATCAATGTATGGATCTCGCCATGATTCCTTGGATGTTAGTACCTCAATCACGCTTCAACTTCTGAACGGATTTGGTTGAAATTTGGCATGCTGATAGAATCCGGGAAAGCAATATATTCCTCGAGTGAAACTGCGGGGCGCAACTAGTAATCTTATAAATCGTAAGTATGTACCTAGTAAACGCTAATTTTCTGTCACAAAATTCAACTTGATCCTATTAAGTCTATTGAGAACTAAAATTAGACGTAATGAGACTAATTTAGTTTCCAAACAATAATCTCAAAATGAAAGCCAATTTGATAGTAATGAATACGTTAACCTGAAAAGTGGTTTTCTGAAAGGGCTTGTGAATGGCAGGAATTATTTAGGAGACGAATAGTATCAAGAGCAGTGTGGTGTATGTAACAATGATAAAGAGGGGCAAATTAATTAAATGCCAAAAGCCACACCGGAGGTCGAGTGGAAAACTACCAGATAAATTATATACATTAATAGAAATACTGCTACCCATAAACTATATTATACTCTTTTTAGTATTAGTGTGGATTTATTGAAGTATGAAACAATAGTTTTAATTAATTCCCTAAAGTTATTGTCGATGTTTTACCCAATTTTCAATCGTAAATTTAAATTGAATTCTAACTTTACAATGGTTTTTGGGTGTGTCCAATAATTTTGGTTTCAGTCTGGTGCTTGTTTGTGTGAAATTATTCTAGTAACTGAAAGATAGTTAACCTTAGTTAACCTAGTTAACCTTCCTTGAATTTTTAACAATTCTGATATAACTGGCAGGATAATCATTATATTTATTAAAATTACTATAGGCTTAAGTTCTGTTATCATATCAATTCTCTCTCAGAGTATTAGAGTGAATGTTCAAAACTTTGACCTACGTTGCCAGTTCAAAATTTACACAAGAAACTTCAGTCTGGATTCTAATATCCTATGGTTAAATTTATTGCAGTTTCCAAAATTATATTCCGAAGTTGCTTAGAACTTCAATGTTGCGAGTCAATTTGTAGGCGCTGTTCCTTTATAGCATCCTGGATTACTCAAGGTTTAGTTATGTCAATTCAATAAACCCAGCCTAGCACGGAACTGTTTACGCATATGCGATACATTTCTCGCATAATTAAAAAAAATATAATAAACAATAAATAAAAGCTACTCACTTCTCGCGTCAGCTCTATTTGAATATGATAGAGGATATGATAGATCGCCCGTGAACGATTTTCTTCTGGTTGGATTGAAAATAATAAGTTTACTGACGGACTGGAATGACTCCAAGTACAGAAAAAACCGCTGATGACGGCGTCGGCGTCGTTGAAATAAATAAATTGTAATTACCTTCTTGCATTTTTTTATAGAAAATCAATTGGACACAGGCACAGGCATTATTTATTTCTACTTTTTATATTTATTATAATTTGGAACCTGTGGCATAATTTATAAGGGTATTTTATTTGAAACAAACTATTTCTGTTTGTTTCTTTCACTTCGGTAGTGTATGTTGAATCTATTATTAAATTCACTTCTTTTATAATATTTCTGAAACTTCGATCGGTAACGAGGCTGTGGAAATAATGAGGTCAACAGCGGCATGAATGAGTCTCAAAGCCTATACTTGTCAGTGTGAATAAAAAGCAATTAAAAAGATTCTCTGCAGCTCTCGATAAGTTGCAGCTGACTCTGTTTACAGCTATATAACCTTTCTTTGATTTTGTCGTAACATGGACTTTTAGCTGTGCTTTGATAAATCAAGCAAACACTAGCACATCAGCTTTTCCTATTATTACAGTACAAAGAGAATTACAAAATAAAACTTGGCCAAAAACTATGCAACCAATTATTTTCATAAAAAGAAGTAGATAAAAAGTACTTGATAGCAAATGATGTAACCATGTGTGCGAGACCAAAACACAACGCGCGCCAAGTAAAAGTTAATTAGAAAGCAGCACACGTGACCAGTATACAACATAAAAGTTACACAACTTTTTACAACAAGGAACAAAATGTGTAGGTACGTACACAGTTTAATCTCAAAACATGACCAACATAAAATGAGTTTCTTTTTGACATCACCAATTCAGTATTCAAACTAGAATGCTTCGCACGTTGTTTGCATCTGTCTCGTTTACCCATATTTTTATGGCAGAAGGATTTGTATTTTTTTTTGCGGTAAGTGAAAAATTTGAGAATTTATTATTGCTGTGGTGTTCCAGTTGGGTCCAATTGATTAAAGGTGTTGAGTATTTATTCTAATTTTCCATTTGAATACAGGAGGCAATACACAATCATATTGGTAAACTTCAATTAAGAGGACATGCTTTATGAAACGAAACAACAGTGTCTGACATGTTGCATTTACTAAGTGCAAAACATACACTTTTAAAGTTCTACGTTATAATAAGTCCCTGCCATAGAGTTACACTATACTTTACATCTACAGGATGGAATTTTTTAACCTCACCTGGAGGGAAAGTACTCTAAATACTGGAGAGAGCAAATTTTATTCAAGGGAAATTTATTAATTAATTCCTTTCTTTTGAAAAAGTAACAAATCTGCATTTAAAGATTTTCTAAAATTCACTTGCCCCACTCGTGTATCGAACCGGGCTAAAATCCAAAAAAATAGTACAGAATGTACTTTTATGGCATCAATCGATAGGTTCAATCATAAAGATCAAATTTGTCTAACAAACATGATAAAATAAATGAAAGGAAAACCATTAAATCTAAACAAATTTTAATTGAACGAAAGAAGGGTAAGCTAACTAATTAGTTACCCGAAATGAGCTCCATTTTGTTGAATACACTAATTTATTCTTTTAAGGAATTAATTTACTGTAACTTTTAATAGCGAGTTGTGATGAAAATTGAAAATATTAATAAGAACCTCAGTTCCTAACTCGTTTACAGCTGTAATTTTAATAAATAAATGATGATAAGATAATTGTTATTTAGGTACTCACATAAGTCATCTGATGGACCTTTGAGAAAAAGAACTTTAACTTGTCCCATTGAATTAAATGTTTAGATTTCATGGTTTTCCTTTCATTTAATTTATCATCTTTGTTAGAGAGATTTGATCCATATGAATAACCCTATCATATGGATGTTATTTTTTCTGATTTTAGCCCGGTTCGATTCCCGAGTGTGACAACGGTGGCAAGTGAATTTCAGAAAATCTTTAAATGCTGATTTGTTTCTTCTTGAAAATAAAGGAATGTTTCCTTTGAGTAAAATTTGCTATCTCCAGTATATAGAGAATTTTCCATCCCGGTGAAGTTTAAAAAATCCGCCCTGTATACTTTTAACCATAGAGATAGAATATTAATAGAGCGACTGTACTAGAGTATGTGCCGTGAGCACGGGATGTGTAGTTTTTTTTTTTTATTTATTTACTCAGACTTAATTACATACAAAAAAAAAAACTGGCAAATCGCAGAACGATTTGTCGACAGAACAGCCCTCGTTCGTTTAAGCTATAAAATAACGTAACATTGGAACGACTAATAGTATATTATTATACGTGTGACTTAAGTAGTCTATTTTTGTATGGCGTGAAATAGCGCATTAGCGCAGTGAGGCGCTTAACCACGCCGGGAAAAAATTACTATCGTATACTATTTTATAATACGTGTATAAAAAACGCACTTAATAAGCGTGTAACAAGTGCTAATGTGAATGGCACTTTCTCGTTTTTAGGGTTCCGTAGCCAAATGGCAAAAAACGGAACCCTTATAGATTCGTCATGTCTGTCTGTCTGTCTGTCTGTCCGTCCGTAGGTCACAGCCATTTATTTCCGAAACTATAAGAACTATAATGTTGAAACTTGGTAAGTAGATGTATTCTGTAAACCGCATTAAGATTTTCACACAAAAATTGAAAAAAAACAATAAATTTTGGGGGTTCCCCATACTTAGAACTGAAACTCAAAATTTTTTTTTTCATCAAACCCATAAGTGTGGGGTGTCTATGGATAGGTCTTCAAAAATGATATTGAAGTTTCTAATAATTTTTTTTTCTAAACTGAATAGTTTGCGCGAGAGACACTTCCAAAGTGGTAAATTGTGTGTAACCCCCCCTGTAACTTCTAAAATAAGAGAATGATAAATCTATAAAAAATATATGATGTACATTGAAACTTCGACCGAAAATTGGTTTGAACGAGATCTAGTAAGAAGTTTTTTTTTAATACGTCATAAATTGAAATTAATATCAAATACTCAGGTCTATACTACCATTTACTTATATACCTACAGGTTTGTACGGAACCCTCGGTGCGCGAGTCTGACTCGCACTTGGCCGGTTTTTTGTTTATCGATACTTTTACCGAGAAGAAATTGCAAGGAACTCATATTGACACTCTTTCTGACAGTAAGTAGTCTAACACTAGTGATAAGTGTACAATATATCTATGAATGCTTATATAGGTATGCAAACTGCTCACGTTTCGCACAAGGTAAAGTTGTTAACGCTATCAGTCTATTCTTACTCTATGCTTTTAACACTTGCCTGCACTTTGATTATAACTTATACGAGATTACAAAATTTCTCGGCATTAGCGAGTGCCTCTTTCGCCAACAAACTGTGTTGTTCAGTTTGGCGAAACTGTATAATTTATAATAGAATTTATAAAAAGTTAAAATTAATAAAAAAAAAAAAACACTTATAACTTAAGAGCGCGCATAAAGCCAGAAAAGATAGCGACTGGCAGATGAAACAAACTTATGTCTAATACTCGCGTGGCATGAGACGGCGATAGCGTGTTTCGCGGAACAAAAATGAACTAAGCGCTTCTAATTTAAATAACTGGTAAAGTATAGAATATTTTAAAAAATCGTTGGTATCGGCCCTAGGTCATACGTTAGTGATATTATTTATCGAATTTTTGTCTTAATTAGATACACCATGAACGAATAAAAACGAAAATTAATTAATATTAGAGGTAACTTTGTGATTTTTTTTCTATCGAGGAATTTTCATTCCATTATGTTTTTGCTCTGACTGGACCCTTGCGTATATAATGAAAATACCCATATAAAATATTTTTTCATTTAAATATTATTTAGGTGGGTAAATTTAAATTCTAATGGTGCGTCCATGCTACTCGAATCGAGCTCGAGCCGAGCCACGAACGAACCTACAACGAGCACATATGTTATTTTGCTTTATACGCACTCTTAAGCACGCTTGTTAAGCAGTGATAACATAAAACTGGGATAAAGATACTTGGTACAAATGATCATTCTCTATAGTAGGTATTTCGTTAAAGGTACCCCAGGGTAAAGTGAGTGCTCGTCGTAATCCAGCGGGATGGTGATTGTTGGCTTATGTGCGACGCTGTGATTTACTGGCTATAAGTTTGTGAAGTATTTTAGAACACAAGTTAGAGAGGGTGAAAACTTGGATGACATTTGAGGGTCTGAAAATTTGCTGGGTTTTTCTTGTTCTATATATTTTATTAGGGAAATAGAAGTATAAGTTGGGTCAGTAACAGCAGTTAGTAGACCATACATATGTCAATCAAAAAATTAAATGTACCCAAACAGCTATGGAAAGGAGCATGCTGAAGCTCAGGAAGATAGACAAAGTAAAGAATAAACATATCAGACAAAAAACAAAAATAACTGATGCTATCACACATGCACTCTAACTTAAATGGAGGTGGGCTGGACACATCGCACGTTACACTGATAATAGATGGACCATAGAAACCACACGATGGAAAGGTCCTCAGGGAAAGAGGAATGTTGGCAGACCTGTAAGACGGTGGGCTGACGATATTATCCAGGTGTCAGGAATCGACTGGACAAATACAGGCAAGGACTGGGATTTGTGGAAAAAGCTGGAGGAGGCCTTTACCCAAAAAGGGGTCCATATTTCAACATCAAAAAATAATAAAATTTGAAATGTAAAAATTCAACTTAGAAATATGGAATTAAATGGCTTTTTTTTATCTTTTTTTTATTTTTTTATTAAAAATTTAATTGAAAAATTAGAATTACCAGGTAGTTGATGAAAAAACTGTACAATACGGCCGATCCTAGTACTATTCGTTCGTCATTCGTGTTGTCAAGTGTGGGCCTACAACACGAGCGCGAATCTCTGTAAGTATTCGTCAAAAAACTGACAATTGTTGAGCGCGAGGCGAATGCTCGTTCCAGCCTTGCAAGTCCATCTACGCTACGCGAAATCGTGCTCGGCTCGTGCTTGGTTCGCGGAGCATAGACGAACCTTTAGATTTAGTAGCGAAATTAAATTGAAATGAAATCAAGATCAAATCCGAAGCAAAGTTTTAGCAAGTAGTTTGATATTTGGCATGTTTAAAAATCGTAAAACTTTAACTTTACAAATTTTGCTAACCCTGCTAATATCTTTAAAAATCCTTTTTCTCCCAGTTAGCAGAATTACCCAGCAATGTGTATCACAAATTAACGAGTTGCGTTGATGCGTTGCGTCGAGGGCACAACGCGTTGCGATGTCGTCGGCTTTAATTAACGAGTGCTTCGCTGTTTCCAAGAGTGAGATATACTTTATAAGGCCTACTCACACTTTTACGACCGGTCAAACTTGCAACGAACAAGGGTAACATAATTTTCAGGAATACTTAATTATTCTAATCAGGTACGGTACGTATATTATAAAGTATAGTTATATAGGTAGGTTATGCAGGTTTTAAAGTTATTTAAAATATTGCCTTAGTATCTATATAAATATAAAAAACCAGGTCAAGTTCGTACGTTCTTTGATTTAGGAGATAATCTCCGGAACTACTGATCCGATTTAGAAAATTTTCACTATTAGGAAGCTTCAGAGCTTAATGCCATAGGCTACTTTTAATCCCGGGACTGCAGGTGAAACTGCGGGGAATAACTATTGTGTTTAATAAATTTATCTAAAAAAGTATCGTGTCAAAGACGATCGCCCGTAGAGCTGCTACATCGTAGCTATTCCGTAGTCTGTTTACTACGGAAGTGTCTGAATGTATCATGTGATAGTTTAATGTTTTAAACCGATGCAGCTCAGTGAACGTTGAATACAGTACTTCAACCATCGCCGGTTGAAGGCTCGAATCCTGTAATGAGCTTGAGTATTTTTTTTTTTTTATACTACTTAGGTTAGGTTAGGTTAGCAAACAAGCATACGGCCCGCCTGATGGTATGCGGTTACCGTAGCCTATGGACGCTTGCAACACCAGGGGCGTCACTCGCGCGTTGCCGATCCTGCAGAAATCTCTTCACACCCTTTTTGAAGAACCCCATGCTGTACTCCATTGGGAAAACCACGGCAGGGAGCTCATTCCACAATTTGAGCGTACGCGGAAGGAAGCTCCTTTGAGACCGCACAGTTCGAAACAATTCTGGTTTCAATGTGTGAGGATGGACTCCCTGTCGATGGCGAGAGTTGCGATGGTGGAAGGTAGCCGTGGGCATCATCTTAAACAATTCTTCAGAACACTGTCCGTTGTACAAGCGGTAGAACACACATAATGAGGCAAAGTCTCTCCTCAGACTGAGGGGCTTCCGGTGATGGAAAGCATCTTGTCTTCGGTTTTTTTTGGCCATTTTTAAAACTACTGTTGTGGCCACCTTCAGCCACATCATACCTTGCCACGATAAGACTATCCTCAAATTCAAGTGATTTTATCTGCGTTGACATTAACGGTATGCTATACATAATGGTTTTATCGTCACGGTAAAAACATCAGAACGTTCCACGCCACAGTAAATTATAAAAGAGACCATTAGCGCTCCTAAATATTTAACAGTATTGTAAACCTAAATATGCTAGCCCATATTTTGCACGATAGTTAAGTAGGAAAAAGCAAATACAAAGAAACCCAGCAATCTGGAATGCTTTCTATATTAGAACTTATAGTAGCTGTAATATATAGAAATGTTTATGTAGGTACTCTTTGTTTGGAGGAATTGGTAGAAATTAGAAATAACTATCTATTTTTGAGTCATAATGGTATAATGGCCTACTAAATCAATACTGCATACTCATATACTAGAATTAAATGATTTGTGCGGTTGTAATCCTGGAAATATTGCTTGTCTGTAGGAACTACAAATATATAGTTTATTTGTATAACCTATGTAGGTATACATAGTTAAGCAATACCGAATGTCTTGTGTACTTGGTATTTAGGATCTTAATTATGCTAAAATCATGATATTGGTTGTGTCCATAGACGATGGTAGTTAATTTACCATTAAGTAGACAGTTAGACTACTCGGAAAGGTGTTTTGACTCATCTACTATATTATCTGTCTGTGCCTACATGTCATCAAGAAACCATAGTGATCAAGTTCACTTCTACAAAGTGTAGCTTACTTTGTAGTATTGAAACGTGTAAAATTTCCATTACATTTCCAATATCTTAATAAAACAAATGAATAGCAGAATAGAAATCAATCACTATAACAGCACCGCTACGCCTCAGCAAGAACATGCCATCCATTGATGGCTTGCGGCAAGCATCAACTATTTCATCATGTCATTATAAAATTTACTTTAACGCAAATGATCTTGGATGGTAAGTTCTTTTTGAAGCAAAGCGGTGCTGTTATAGTGATGACCTTTACACTTAATGTTAAGACACCATAGTACATGTACAAATGACGCTATAACCATATTACCATTTTTACATATCTGCTGCCCGACAAGTGCCAACGCTGTGGCAAAGCGCGCTGGCGTTCTACGTCCATTTCCTGGCACAATCTGACACTATAACATTGTGCATCGTGTTTATGTTGCTGCCGGACTTTATTGTACAGTTAGCTTTATACAATGCAAAATAAATTGCTTGCATGAATTAATAAGTCTTTTAATCAGAACATTTTCTTATGGCGAAGAATTGTTTAAGATGCCTACGGCTTCTACCTTCTACCATCGCAACTCTCGCCATCGACTAGGAGTCCATCCTCACATATTGAAACCAGAATTGTTTCTCAGGCCCTATGGTTTGAGCTGTAAATTGAAACGACATCGTCGACGTCGTCTAAAGTCTTGTCTAATAGATGTCAGTTAATAATATCAAGAAGTAATTGAAAATTCAGATAATCTGAAACGTCTACGTCTTGAACGATTATCGTTCAAGGTCTATGTATAGGTACACGACCCTACGGTTTTTAGGTTGGACCTTATAAGGGCCGACCAAACGCTAGTTAAGTCTCGCTAAGCTGCTCTGAAAAGTTCATATAAAACCAATTCGAATTTCAAATGAAAACAAGTCTGACCTATGAAAACATGGTCTTGATTAAAAATAAATAAGATAACAACTGCTTATAACGCTTTCGTCTATATCGAAGAAAAGGCAGGTTCAAAAAAACAAAGGACCGTATCTTTATGGTCATCCAATAATCTGGCGAAGTGACGAAACAAAAGCAAATGCTTTCCCCTTGCAGAGAAAACTATTCCTTAACTTTTCTAATAAAGCCTCCGATATTATTGATTTCTTTCACGGAACGATCGCCATCTTTGGAAGGTCTGGGAGGGATAAAAACTTCGCCCCTACTATAAGCAATTATCAGATCTTTACTCAAAGTCGTTAGAGTCTTAAGGGATCATACATAAACTTATCCAAGAAATCTTTGAGTGTGTTGCGTTTTCCTTTGTATTCTATGTTGGCTTACTAAAACAATTTTCTTCTCCTTATTTCAACAAGTCTTTGATCCTACCCTGCCTACCGAAATGAAAACAAGATAGAAAGTAAGTAATCAATAGTTATAAGGATACATCCAACTAGTGTCGAAGCTGTGCACGCGTCGAAAAAATAGCCCCTAACTGTTAGGGGCTAAATCAAATAAAAATAAATAAAATTGCAAAATAATGTTTAATATTTAAATTTCTCCCGATTTTAATTGGAATATTTCAACAACTGCTATCATTATGAACGTCACTATGACAAGCAGAATGACGCAGAGGTAGCGTAAAACGTAGCTGTTACGCGCAGCAGCCTATAAAAGTTGGCCTGTTTTATATATTCGTGTAGTATGGCGACGTTCTTTCTAGGTATATTTATTTCTATGGTTATAAGGTACAAATTCTTCAAAATATTAATGGCATATTAGGATGCGTTGCCTCTAAACTCCAAGTTCAGAACTAAAATCACTTAAAATAAATTACAGAAGAAAAAAAAATAACTCTACCCAATTAAATAATCAAACAAAAAAATAATTTATCAATGTCTAAAAAGGATTCAACTCTACTTACAAACAACGCAAACTCATTTGAAAATTAATTGTAGCTATTTAGCAGAAGCTAAACCTTTTATTACTAAAAGTAAAGTACACGGACAGTTTAATCCTGAATGCTGTAGTGAATTAAGTGAAGAGATAAAATGTCTTTTTTTTACAAATCCGAAACATACATTCAGGACTAGAATGGGGAAAACAATAAAAATAGTAAAATTTCGTGAACACAATGCACGCCACAGAGTCCCGCCTCTTGTTTGGCTATAATTTGTAGAAACGAGCACGATACGACACATTGGAAACCTATTCCGTGTTTCGGTATTTCGTTAGAACTGCCACATGAGGATTACATAGTATCGAATAATTAAATTCTTTCTCTGCTTGGCCTTGTTTCTAGTAATGTCAGTATTATTGCGACCACAACTATTAAATTAATTAAAAATAATAGTTGACGGATATACAATTTGTATGCAGTGGGATGAGAGCAGAAAGATGAGATAAGAAATGAGATGAAAAGAAACAAGAAGGTATGTAATAATCAATATATGAAACGCTCTATTTAATAGAGATAAATATATAAGTTGTTTGGCAATCCAAACAACTTATATATTTACTTTACAAAAGAAAGGATTGAATTACATAATAAGATATTCGCAACGAACTTAAATATTGGGAAGATGGTAGACTGAACTTGGACGTTTTTATTTGTGGCGTTGCTGGTACTACCATAAAATAAATATAATAAATAGCAAGTAGTTAATTAATGTCAAGGACTGCTCAAATTCTAGAATTTCTCACAGAAGCTCACATTTTGAACTACCCCCTTACTCATAAAACGTTATTTAAATAATATACTGTTTAAAGGGTCACGTAAATAACGTCACTGTATTATCGTTGTCAAATAATGTGACATTATTTACATGACCAATTAATCAGTGTATTAGTTAAATAGCGCTTTATGAGTAAGGGGGTAAAACTATAAAACTGTACTGCCCCGTAGCCTAAGAAACCGTTACGAAATCAAGCAGTGATTAATATTTGCGTTCGGTAAAAGGTGACTTGAAATATTTATTGCCTTTATATTAGATTCCATAAATAATTTGTGTTAACATTTACGTCAATTTCATGCGATGATTGAATAAAGTACCAGAGACGAATATTAACATATTTTAGACAACCTGTCAACAATTTTAGTTCAAAAACTAGTAACGTTAATATTTAATTTCTGAGAATATCGGCTTTAACGTTGTTTGCGTAGTGGTGAATCTGTTTCACTTTGGTATTGTCAGTTTTGATATGATGAGTAGAACTTCAAAGGCTTTTACTTTAGGTTCTACGTATTTAACCCGAACTTTAAGAATGTATGCATACATGTATACCGTTATAATTAATTATATCCTACTAATATTATGTAAAAGTTTGTATGAATGTGAGGATGTGATTTGAAAAACTACTAAACGGATTTGGGTGAAATTTGGCACATATACTACTTTTCCTTAGAAAACAATATATCCCTTAGAAACGCGGATGAAACCGCGGGACTGTAGCTTAACTACTCAACGGATCACCATGAAATTAGGCATGCAGATAGCCTATGGTATGGAAAAGCACATAGGCTACTTTTTATCCCCGGAACGCGGGTAAAACCGCGGGGACACCGTTTGGATGTTTGTATATTTCGATGTTTAGATGTTTGTGGCTCAATTACACTTCAGGCAAGGGCTGATCGAATTTGGATAAAATTTTACACGCAGATAGAATTTGTTCTGGATTAATAAGAATGTGCCGTTTATATAATGAATTGTCTGCCCCAAATGGTCAGACAGTTCATGACATCTTTGATAATCACCTCATCAAATTTAAAAAAAAAGTCCGAAATATTCTCCCTTGAAATAATTTTGAAATTATGTCCAGTTATTATTGTAATAATCATGCTTATTTATCTATTTTCTTTTTTTTCAGCATATTTATATTTGTAAAGTCATTATTTTGGTGCGCTAAGCTTATGATGCTGTGCGCATACGCCCTTGGGTCTCGATCTGGAACATATATAATTATGTACTTCATACTAGCTTTAAATTATTTGATTGTGACTTGTTGTATATGCCTATGTAAATAAATAAATAAATTAACAAATAGGATACTTTTTATCGCGGGAAAATAATATATCCCTCAGGAATGCGGATGAAACCGCGGGGCGCAAACTAGTCATACAATAAATACGAGTAAACTCCTTAAATTAACAAATCTGCTATGTCCGTGCGGCACGTGTATTTTCGGAATGATAATGTTGATTGATGGTGGGTGCATGACATTTAACTTCTACTCCACTGTTAACATTATTTTAGATTTAATTCACATAACATTATTTTATTAAACTGAGGTCAGTATTTATATAAAATTTTTGAGACAAAATATTTTTGTTAGGTTTTCGGAATTTGTCATAAAAAGGGAATATTATACTTATAAATAAACTAGCTGTCCCCCGTGGTTTCACCCGCGATCGCAGGACAAAAGGTAGCCTATGCCCTTCTCCATACCATAGGCTATTTACATTGCAAATTTCATGATGATTCGTTGAGTATTTAAGGCGTGAAGGCGTAACAAACAAACATACTTTCGCATTTATAATATTAGTTTGGATTAGGATAGTTAGGATAAGATTAGGATAATTAATGGGCAAGTTGGAATGTAAATAAATAAATCAGTACAATATGAAGAGGCTATCTAATGTAATTCTTAGACGTAGTGGTGTTTTAGGCACTTTTATCACCAACATTTTCCAATTAAAAAATATATCATACCAGTAAAATACAACACTATTTTATAACGCAATTTATTGATTACTCGTTATCTTGCTACTCCGTTGAGAACTTCTCAGAATCTCAATCTCAAGCTTATTTCACGGTTGGCTTATTTTTTCTACCACATAAACTGGAACTCTTATTTCTGCCGACGACGTAATAACAAAAAAAATATACATAAAATACCAGATTTACGTTCGGTAAACCGAAACAAAACCAAGCAACTGTAATGTACTGAATAAGGGTGTTGACCACCCTTTTGTTGGCTACCCCTGGCCGTAACGCGTTGCCTTTTATTTTCTTTACCGACTAGATAAAAGCTGTGCCACGTTGATGTTATGGAGTTAACTTTGGAATATGTAGGTAGAGGCCTCCATTCACTTTGGAGTTTTGTTTTTGGGTATTATCTCGTTGTTTTGCCGGATTATAGGATTTGCAACGTTGAGCTCAAAATAAATAAGTTAATTTGAATATTCCAGCAAGTTATGGTGCAAAAAGTAAATAATCCTTGTCGAATAAAATAATTACCAAAAAATATAATCACATATTAATGAATATAAATATGTACAGTAAACCTAACTCAAAAACAATAAAATCACTTTTTTTTTTTTTTTTTTTTTTTTTTTTTTTTTCATGGATCAACAAACAGTGTACACATTAAAACTATAAATAAAGGTATTAACTAAAACTTAACAAATGTGACACCAACCGCGTTAACCACAAGTTACATTAAACACTACTTTTAAAATGTATACAGTACTACCTACATATTAGAGCGGAGCGAAGACTCCGTTTCATCTTGGACAAATATGCTTTCGTAGGTCTGACCGGCTATTCACCGTCATTACAGGTCTTATTTTTTAACCGATTGTCATGAAATTTTGTGAGCAAGTTCGGTTGCTGTTTTATTTTTTTGGAAAATCCAAAAAAAGAACGAGTTTCGCAAGGTGAAGTCGAATTCACTCACAGAGCCACTAATATAATCTTACAAACAAAATATCGCATCTTAAAAACAAAATCCATATTTTAAAATGTACACCAAATTAAGATCTTCGCGTAAATACACAACATAATATTTCATACGTGTATAGGCTAAACACGTACAATATCGGCATAAAAGCGTCTCACACGCCCTCTATTATATTTGGTATCGTTTGTTAGTTCCACACGATTAGTCGCAGTGACTCGCGACGCGACGTGGCGAAAACATGACACACAAATGTTGCCTGATATACGGTTTCAATATGGAAAAGGAATCTGAATATCGAGTTATAAATCTGATAGGAGTGGCTGGTTAAATAATAGATTATATTATGAATTTTAAATATTAGCTATGAATCACAAATAATTATTTTAGGCAAAGTTGGTTAAAATAAATGGGTAAAAGTACCTATTTATTCTAAATAAATTTCTTTGGTACCAACTCTAAAATCGTTTTTTAAAAGATGTTTGTATTCATGCGTACTTCCAACAAAAAATTTTTTTCATAACTTCTACCATCTACTTTTAGTAATGCCAACATTTTCTATATTTTCGGAACATAAGTCCACTTATATCCAACCAAATCTAACATGATAAAAGAACCGTGATAAAAACATAATAAATAACAGAACACACCTTAAGAGCTGCATAAGAATAAGCGTGAAATCTGTTAAAAATACGATTGTCAACCGAAAAATATCATCCTGTCGCCAACACACTGAACAATTTCCACTTTCACGTGAACATGTTATATTTATGACCAACAATAGCAGTACCGGGACAGAGAGAAACGACGAGCAAACAAAAGATAGTTTGTAAGTAGGTACACAGGTAACCATGGAAACTCATTTTGAAACCTCTTGATTCAATTTGCACAGTGCACTTTGTAGAACCCGCTTGGCTGGCTACCACTCTTAAGCTGAAAAGTCACCAAGCACCTCTTCGTATATTTGGCAGCTGCACTTAGAGCCTTTTCTTCTAGGTCTTTATTGAATGATGTGATTTTAGTCAAAACACAATCCTATCTACAAAAACAAATATTTGCAACCCCTCTGGAGTTTATAATATCCATAAGTGATGGAAGCCATTTATCTGTTTATCTTCTTTTTTTTTTAATTACCTACCAAGATGTTTTACTATTTTTTAAGCAGACCTTGGTATAATATTAGGCAGCTTTGAGATCTATCAAAAAACGTCTATGAATTAATGAACTAAATTTTATAAAACAAAGTGATCCTTTGAATTAAGGTCGAGAGATTTTTCTTTCTTTTTAAATCTATCAAACCTTTTATCCTTGATTGCGATATAGCTTCTTTTAAAGCTAAAACTAAAATGGCCTGTAAAGGGTAATGTTGCTTCCATCTGTGACATTTAAGTGATACTCTAGAGAGAAAGATTACAGTGGTATAACCACAGATGAGAGTTTGGTATATAGGGAACATTAATTTCATTGTAATTGGTTCAGAAACCAAAGTGAACGGAGCAATTTCAGCTCGTCGGATTTTTTGCGCTTCAGATAAAATGTTTGTGTATTGTGGATGTTATTACACAAATATGTCAAGTAATGGTCTAAAAGATATACCGTAGTCATTTCTCTTTTCATAATAATCTAACTAGTAAAGATAAGGTATTTCAATTTTAAATGTAATAGTTCTAGAGCAAGCATCTCTGGAAATGGAAAATGTTTATCAAAATTTCATAACATTTTCAAAGTAACTAACAATTAAAGTGATTTGAATATTTTCGATAGAATTTCTTGTTCAGAAATATGGAAACATTCTACTCTTCTAGACAACGGACTTAAAGATACCTACAATGATACCTACAAAGTTAATAAAAACATAAATTCAGAATAGTATGCAAACGCAAATCACTATTTACGAATAATAAACATAGTCTCCCGTATAATTCGAAAACAGCGTATTCAGGGACTCGTACAGTTAAATGAGCATTATTGCTTTCACAATGGCCGTCTTTAAACGTTTACATCGGCAACTTTATAGCTACAAATGTGACGAAAATGTAAATGGCGCCTTTCTTACGTCTTAAAAGGGCTATTTCGCTGGTAATTCTCGAGTTAAAGGTCAATAATATTCTATGTCGATCTCGTTTCATTTGCAAGATGAAGAGATTAATTTTAAGCAAGAGAAGCGTCTTTTATTACCATGTAATAAGATCCAATTAGATAAGGGTTAACAATATTACGTTACCAGGATTCCGTACCTAGATGTGGTACCGCAGGAGTTTGGGGTGATAGAAATTAAATATGTAAGGTGATGTTATGAAGATGTAGAGTTCCTTTTTGTTTCTAGTATCTTAATTTTATCATCGTCCATTAAATAATCAACAAAAATTTATCATTAAAAAAAACTGCTGTACTTGTTCCAGATTGCTAGTTTCAAAATATTAAAATGTGTATGCACCTGCACAGCATTTCCCTTTTAAATTTTGCAAAAGCTTCTTAATAGTCGTATTTAGGTCACAAGAATATCACAAGTACCTACTATTAAACTTATAGCTATGCTTAAATTTATGTAAACTCCTGTCAAAGCTGATTCTTAAATAAACTCTCTACTGCTAAGAGTTTCCTTCATAATACTTTCGTACCTAATATCGCCATCCACGTACCTTCCAAAGGAAAAAAATGCTCATGCAATGCGTAAAATTGTTTCCTTCTTTTATTAAGAACCAACTATTTTGTTCGCTTGAAATAACCGTCGTATTGTGTCGGTGATCATAGTCCCGGCACATGTTAAGGAAATCCCGACATGGTTCGCTTACCCCAAGGATTTCGGTCTCCTGTGGCTTATGTTCTTATTTGGAAACCTTTCGGTCCTTTAAGTATTAAGTAAGGTTAATATCTTAGTAGACAAACGGGTTTATTTCGAAGTAGAAGTTAGAGTTAGTTTTGGGAATTCATTTTATTTTTGTTGTGTTGGTTTGAATTATGCATCAATTTCCTTTGTTATTTGTTTGTATTTTTATTAAATGCATGTCAGAAATTAGCTGTTAGTATCTATGTTATCAAAATTAAATATCATAGATCAATTAATAAGATGAAAATTGAGTATATTGATAGGAATGTTGACTATGATAGTGATAATGTTAAGGCGGTTAACACACTGCCATGCATCATGCTGCATGTTGCGTGTCAACGAACTGAACGCGCGTGCGTGGATGCATTTTCTGTGTGTTGGACTGTGCGTGTTTTCTGTATAAACAGAGATACTTACAAGCAACGTTAAAACTCGCATTCACACGCTACGCTGTGTGGTGCGTGGCATTACTTATGATCATGAGATAGCTACTTATGATCTTTCTATGTCATATGATGATTATAGTAATACCTAATCTAAAATACTTACTCGAGGTGTTCCTTATAGATGTCGAAGTCAGTGAAGACTAGCTCGACGATCTGATGCGGTGCAGCGAGGAAGGTGTAGAGCAAGCAGTCGACGCGCGGCGGGTACGCGCGCGGGTAGTCGGGGCTGCTGAACGTGCCGCGCTCCTTGCCGTACGTCGACGTGAAGCGGAGACATGAACAACCTGTATACACAGAATATATTACGTTCCATGTTTGAATATATTTCTTAGAACTAGAACACGAACTGAATTATTTATTCTATGCTACAATGAACTGAGACTAAGTTCCAAGAAGGATAACCTTGCTCAAAACTTAATTGATTAATTAGGTAGTGCTAAAAGTAGATGTGAAATACATAACAATAACATTCTATCAAAATTATCTTCCATTCAACTAAAGAGAGACAACACAAAGAAATCACAGGATAATACGCTATCGAAAAAAGTAGCTTTTATTAAAACTGAAACGATTATTTATCGATGTGAATAAAGGTTACGAACATAAAGTTTCTGTTCAGCGACCTTGTTACACCTGATCTAAAACTTATTTGCCGTCTCACTAACTTTCATATAAAGTAGATAGTATTTTTTTTGTCTATCAATATATTGGAAAGGAATGAAGCACGTAGCAGATACGTTTTACATGATATTTAGTTTTGAAGTTTCTAAAATATCTTAATAGTATAAAACAAATACGGTATTTGTACCGGTTAAGATAGTACAGAAATCTCGATGGTTTGTAATCATATAATAATAATAGTTTAGTCGTAAAAAGACGTATTAGGGTGCTTATACTTGGATTAAGCTGACTAAGCCATTAGAGATAATAATAGTATGTCTTCTAATAATGACCAACAGTGATGAATTCTTGTTTAACTATTTTGGTTGACACGTTATCGTATCAAACCTTTTCCATTATACATTAAGAAATAAATGAAGGTTTATGATCTTCATTTATTTCTAGCTATGCAGTTTGAACTAATATCTTAGAAGATAATCCAACGTGAAAAAAAACTCATTCGGGCGAAGCTCGGTCGAATACTACCTAAAGAATAAATTGGATCTAACCTACTTAATTCATATTCCAATTTTATAGTCCAACAAACTGCTACTATTTTACCATAATGTTCGTACGATAACATTAGTCACAGAATACAAAAGCTTCACAGAAATAAAATATGCAATAATGTTTGTTGAGCACAAAACGTGGATTTCATTGTCCTATGGACGCATACTCGCAACATTTGTTGCTATAAAATCTGAAAAAGGTGGCTTTACAAAAGGCTCTCATACAGCTTAATAACCTTTCCACATCATAACAGAAGCAATAACAGCTCTTAATGAAACACGTTAAATAAACACAATGACGCAAAAAATAAGTGACGAAGAGGTTACAAGCAATTCCGCGCTTTGCCACTGAATATTTCATGCAAAAATATTTTGGCGTCGACTTCGTCAGTTCACCGTAATCTCTTGCGGTGTCAAATGAGATATTCAAGACGTTATTTTGGTATGAAAATTGAAGATAAACGTGCGTTATACATAATTTTATTTGAGTATTATTTTGCAGGTTTCTCAAGATTTCTTCGACCGAAAACGAAATTATACAATTTGTACACTTGTCTCGCAAATATCCTCAGATTATAGAATAATGCAATCGTTTCTGATTGGTACTACAGTAATCAATATGTTTATTGGACAAAGATTTTTGCTATCATCTATTCCAATTGATTGTGATTGGAATTAATGAAATATTAATTCTTAGAATTGACTTCCATAATACATATACTTGTCATCATCATTTATTTTGGTCAGACCACAACCTAACCAAGACGAAGTGACCGAAGTTGTTCACGACAGAAACCAAGTAACTTAATTAAGAATTTATAAATGGCTTCTCAGTCTGAAATCTTGATTACATTAACGAGTACACTCATAGCTAAAGAAATATCTACAAAGAAAAATACTGCCGCAAAAAATGATGATTGAAGTAAATAAGCTAACAGAGTAAAAGCACTTGATACTTACTTGGATTTATAGCGAGCCCTTCGTCAACCGTATGGAGGGATAAGTGGAGTAGCAGGATAAGCGTAGTCGACGTCTGTAATAAATAAAAATAGGTGAGTTTTTGTAAAATGGCCTATAGTGCTAAGTAAAATGCATAATACACTGATCTTTTTACTTTACAGGGACTGTAGGTACTTTCTAGCCGTTTCAATGTTACGAAACATCCACTGATGGTCAGAAATGATCAAGAATATCTCGTCCATATAATTTCTGTCTATCTAAAGGTTGCCCGGTTGCCTAGTAGATATCTCTTTTAGTGATAAAGCCACTCATTGTAATACACTGTTAGTTAAGTTTAGTAATTAAACTCCAATCATTATGAGTAAATAAAGTTTTTTCTATTTATCTACGCATTACTTTCCACGGAGTGAATGTTATCAACATCGTCGTTTTATATATCTAAATAAGACTATCTTTTCTTAAGAACAAAATATATAAATTTATGACGAAAATAAATTCATACTTATATTATAATTTCCAAAATGACTGGCCCCGCTATGCTGCTAATGAATAAGTTTAATCTTATTACAAATTATGCCTCCAGACCTTTGAATATACATTCACGAAAATTACTAAGTGTCCAAATCTTATATGTACCTGCTTTACCTTTCGTAGAGTCCTTCTGTTATCAAGAAAGGTTTCCCCTTGTCTTGATCTTATCTTAGTTCTTTACCCTAGATAACAAGGTGACTTATATAGGTAAGGATCGTTAATCTAAAGCTCGAAAATTATTTGTTCAGTCTAAATACGTTTTGATAAGGTAAATTAGGTTGGCCTGTAACCAGTTAATCATGAGAAACAATGTGATAATTCAATTCAAGTTACTGAATCATTTTGTAGCATATTATGCTACTATAATATAAAACGACACTTCTATCTCACAAAAGAGACTTTAGTTTTTTTTCCTATGCCCTTAACTTTACCCCGGTATTACACGAAAAAATTACCATACTCAAATAATGGGCTATCTAAAGCAATCATATTTTTTCAATTCGAAGTTTCGAACTGGTAGTTCCTAAGATAAGCGGTTACAAACTGCGCTCTCTTTAGATGCAAAATATATTAATATCGATTACTTCAAAGTCAAAGTCAAAGCCATTTATTCAATTTAGGCCCTAGAAGGCCACCTATGAAGGTCAAAGCTAGTGAAGTTACCGCCAGTTCGTAAGTCGGCCTTCAACTGAGAAGAACAGGCAAGAAACTCAGCAAGGTTACACTTTTTAAATATTTTCTTTTTTTTTATCTGACTATATATTGGCTATTTTTTCCAAAACATTAGTAGGTATACATACATACTTTTTATTTTACAAAATAAAATACGCAATCATCAAAACGAATAAACATAAAAAAAAACAAAAACAAAACCAATATACAAAATAAATAAAAAATATACTATACTATACTTATAATTGCGCTCTCTTTAAATGCAAAATATATTAATATCGATTACTTATAAATCCTTAATAAACCACATTATACAACCTATAGCGTGAGATCACCTAACTTTGTATCTCAGACAGTGTCAAATTAATGTGTTAGCAAGAGAAATTTGTAAATTAAGGTATATTTTATACACCAACGTAATACGTTAAGACACGTTGAAGGCTTTGTATAGAACCGGGATTTACATCGTGTGGTTGGATTATCAACGTCTTTGTTTAATCCAAGAATGGCGCACAACCCTCAGCTATGTATCGCTTTCGATTAGTTATATTAATTAACGGTTAGAGATTTGATTATCTATTGTTATTAGAAATAGCTTGTCGTGTAGATTATGTGATAAGTGATACAATTAGGTGTAAAGTCTTGCTTGTGGTAGTGACGTCGGATACCGAGACGAAGGTCCCGGGTTCGAATCCTACAATGTGCTTGAGCTTTCAGTGAAGGAAAACATCGTGAGGAAACCATAGCACGGTGGTAGGGTACTTCGTAGTACCCGTCTGGCTGGCTACCACTCTCAAGTTGAAAATCTGTCGCCAAGCACCTATCGGTGTGTTCCGACAGCTGCACTTGAGAGCCAGTTCCTTCTAGGCTTTGTGTGCTTACCACCTTCGGCCACATCATCACTTACCATGGTGAGATTGTGGTCAAACACAGGCCTATACATAATAAAAAAAAAAAAAATGTACCGATAGCTTAAATAATTAAATAGACCGATAGTTTGGTTAGAAAAGACGCGCGTGCTATGCACCAAAAAGAAATAGAATTTCAAAAACCACCAATTTGAATTAAGTATTTTGTAATGAAAATTTTATTTAAAAAAGAACAATTGAAATAATAAAATGTTTGCTTAAATCTGTTATTTAACTTTGATATTATTATACCAATTTACAAAGCTATATTATACTAGCACCCCCACATTATACCCACTTTTGGGTTGAATTTGCATTGTAAACTGTACGCAATTTTTTAAATATAAAAAATAGTACCTGAGTGACCGAGCTTTGCTCGAAAACGCGTTTTCCCAGAGATCGCAAGATCGAGTTTTCGCCCCCAAAAATAGCAAATTTTATTGAAGTTTTCGAGATCTCTAAACATTCAATCCAAATATTTCTCGTTTAATAGGATATAAAGAGGATAGAAAAAAGTATTCTAATAAATGTGAGTTTTAGGAACATTAGCTTTATTCAAATAAAATATATTTCAAAAGCTCAAAACTGCACAACAAATCTACATTTGCTAGCAAACAATGTTGCCAGCACATAGATCAATCGTTCAGCCAGTTATGTAACTTCCTCTGCGGGCTAAGTGAGTGATCTTTTATTAAATCCCTCTGTGCTTTAAAGAGCACGTTTGGTTGTGTTTAGAACAGTAATATGGACAGCATAGCAAATGTCATAGGATTATTGACATAATTAAATCTTATTATACTATATATACTAATATTATAAATTCAAATGGTTCTATATGTTGGTGAGGATGTTTTTTTTTTAAAGCTTTTTGTGTTTTTAATAAATAATAGTGAGATAATAACCACCACATTTCCGTTGGGAAGGGATAGTAAAGCATCGCAGTTGGTTCTGGGAGACATTCTATACGAGAACCTTTTTCCCTCTACAGTGCAGATGGCGACTATTGGCGACCACCATGCATGGGGTTTTTTAATCTATACGAAATTCTCCAGGAAAAGAATATGGTATCTTGCCCACATCAACCGTCCTCTGATATCAATTCGAGTATTTAACGAGTATCTAGTTATCTTTACGCTATGCAAATTTACAGATAATATCAAACAATCATTTAGATCCTAAATATGGAAGCTTATATTAGGAAGCATCATACACATGACTGAAATAAACTGTAACTTTAAAGCTAAATATTGGCACTATAACATCATTTCGTGAACTACACGGCACACGTCACAAACATCTATGTAACATGGCATTTCTAAGGCTTCTCACTGAAGTAATGCATTAGTCGTGTTTCAGCTTCTTAATGGTAACTCTCCATAATAAGGCTTTACGGATAGCCTAGTTCTAGGAAACTACGTATTACTTGTACGTAGTATTTATCTACTCTGAGGTATTACTTTAATATAAATTATTTGCCTTTGAGTAAAATAAGTTTAAGTAATTGAATCATGTCTCAACTGCGTTATAGAATCTCCTTTTGAGACTTGTTTTTATATTTTAATCCAGTTAAGGGTAGAAATATGAAATTTTCACAAGCAAAACTTCTATCCTCTGTAATTCTCTTATAGCTTCATAATATGATATCAATCAAGTCTTAGGACGATTATACAGTTGAACCTCAATGAAGTACCTAAGGCTAATTAATTTTGTTAAAATACTTAAATTATGATAAAGGAAAATTGACATTTTCGATGGTTTTCAAGGTCCTGAAACTCTTACGTAAATATTCTGAATGTCCGCTTACACAAATAATTCCAATAAATTTCTATCGGATAAAATACCTGGCAGAAGCACCTAACGGTATACCTATGCACACAATAAGAATTGATACTACATTTTTTCGACTATTTACTGAGGCTATTACTCTTTAACTAAAGGTAAACAAGACCTAACATTTGTTGCAAAACTAGGAGGTCAAAACATACATTGTGATTTCAGTATTTGTTATCATAGGATAGTTGAATGTGATTCCTAGAAAATGTTACGTTGATATAACGAGAATAACAATTTACCCGAAAGCAGTCTGTTAATCAAAACAATGACATCATTTGAGCTTTTAATATAAACCTATTTATTACAAACTGTTTAGTATTCTACTAAATCGGTGCTCTTGCGGACTGCAGTCATTCATTCATTCGCATCTCATTCTTTGTTTATCGGTCTCATTCTCTTCCGTTTCTAGTGTGTGAACGCGTTCTTGATATGAAATTCAATTATATTAGTAACTAGCTGCTCGGCGCGACTTTGTTCGCGTGGTGCTACCCTTTTACTCCGGGGGGAGCGGCCGGGTTATGTCAGACTCCTATTGACTAAAACCCCACGGTGTTCCTACCTGTCGCTGCCGGTTGGATATACGGGGGCGCCGAAGCATTCGTCCGCGTATCCAGCAGCGACGGCCTGATCGGAGGCCTCCTCTTCGTCGACGGCAGAGACCGGAGCTCTTGTCTCCGCCGTCTCCTCCTGAGTAGCGTGCGGAAACACACGCTCCACTACTCGGGCCCGGTGTTGATGGGCAGCAGACTCCCCCGAGTCCGCCACCCTTGGGCCCATGTTGGGGGGAAGCCGCCCTCCGACGCCCGGTTCTCCTGCGGCGGATAGCCAGGGTGGTAGTGTCCTCCCTGTCACGTTCCGCCGCCTCCTTCGCGAGCATAACTCGCTCGCAAAAGGAGTAGAGTGCGTCCCACGATCTCTCGCTGTCAACCACAGCGCGAACCACGCTCGGCAGCGAGAGATCTATCCCCACTTCGGCGCAGAGCTCGCTGCGCTCGCTTGCCCAGGCTGGGCACACCTCCAATGTGTGTTGTGCCTCTTCCTCGAGGCACCCGTCACAGTGGTGGCACTCGGCGGTCGGCTCCCTCCCGGCAATCCGACACAGATACCTCCCGAAACAACCATGTCCCGAGAGGATCTGCGTCAACCGGAAGGTCAACGTGCCGTGTCTCCGCTCCAGCCACTCATCCATCACTGGACGGAAGGCCTCGATGGTCCTCAGACCCGCACTAGGGTGCTCCAGCCTGGACTTCCACTCCTGGATGGCAAGCGTGCGCAACTGCGCCCTGCGCCCCTCCACCTCGCGTGGTGCCGGCGTCTCGCCTTGGGCCAGCGCCTCCTCGCGCCAGAAATAAACTGACGCGAGCGTGGTGCTACCCTACCCTAACCCTAAATGAAGAACCGCTCGACCGATTTTGTGCAAACTTCACATAAACTATCTACTAAATAGTCCGAACAAAGCCTAAACATTTGGTTTGGATAGGTGAGCCCGTTCTTGAGTTGTAAAATTACAACGAAAAGTGGCATTGATTTTTATATATATATATAGATTAGCGTTAGAAAGTACCAACTTGTATCTATAAAGTGTGCCTCTTGTACCTATAATAAATCGGTATTATAAAAGTATAATAGTTTGAGTGTCACATCCCAAATTCCTCAACACAAACTTTATAAATAAAATTTCCTTTTTTATTACAAACGAGTATTTTAAAAGAATTGGAAAAATTATAAAAACCCATCAAGCTATTTATACGCTGGGGCTGGCGTAAGGTAATTAGAACAAACCAAGTTGTTTTTGAATTCCGTAGCTCAATCAATTTCAAAGCCAAGTCTATTCAGCTTAAGCCGTGAGAGGCACTTATGAGGGTCAAAGCTACTGAGCATTGTAAGTGCCCTCTCAGGGCTCCCGGTCGTAACACCAGAAGGTTACCGCCGGTTTAAAGTTCATCCTTCAACTGGGAAGAACTACTGGCAAAAAGTCAGCAAGTTAATTAGAGTCTGGCAAACGATTGTAGAGACTGAAAAAGTGCGGAAAATTTAAAAAAATATCAGCTTGGCTACAAAATTAGTATCAAATTAAAAAAAAAAGATTTTCGCTCTGTTTTGCATTGCCATATAAAAAGTTTACAAATAATTCGAGTACTTATAGACGTTCGTTTCGTTTGCCAGACTCTAGTTGATATATACTTTAGGTCACGCCGCGCGGTTACTCCCGTATTTCCAAGGGATCTGACATTTTCCTGGAATATAAAGTATCCAAAATTCAAAATTCAATTCAAAATCATTTATTCAAATAGACCTTCGCAGGCACTTATGAAAAGTCTGACTCTAAACTCACTTTCTCATTTATTAATTTACTAGCTTTCCCCCGCAGTTTCAAACGTGTTCCCGGGATAAAAAGTAGTCCTTGTCCTTCTCCATACCATAGGCTATATGCATGCCTAATTTCATTTCGATCGGTTCATTAGTTTTGAGTGACGAATAAACAAACAGACAAACAAATTTGAAACAGTTGTTTGGGGTCTGTTTCAAGAAATATTTGGCTTCCTTACGATTTTATTAAGGAAAAAAAAAAGAAGAATAATAAGAATATAGATAAATAGATAGGGGGATAAAAGTAAGTTATGTAGGATGACTATTTAGTAATTAATAAATCATTACCATAATTTACCCCTTACTCATTAGTCATTCAATATGTAAATATTTTCTTGCGCGATTAATACATAACTGAAAAAAAAAAAGTTTGCGATTGCTTTTTTAAATAAATCAATTCAACACACGTATATCAATAGAGACATAAAAGCCAGCATCACAAATCCTCAAAGGTTTCACAAAGGTCCAGATTTCACAAAACCTTAATACAGTCGACGATTGCCACTTCAATCAGGGCCGTCCACATCTTATTCTCGTCCCACAGAAGTGACCCTCGGTAACAGACGCTATAACCCCTATGTCCCTTTTACAGTACTTTGGGCCTAACTAAGACATTGTGTGATAAGAAAAGACAAGAATACAAATGAAGATAATGTCGTCATGACCTCAGTGCGTGGATTCTTTGAAGTATGTTTGTCTTTTACGTTTAACTCGCGGACTGGAAAGTTTAACCTTATACAAGTTGAAACATATTGTTGACTGCTGTCCAGCATGGTTACATTCTAGTTCCCGTTCACAGGATAAATAAATAAATATCTTGGGACATTCCTCACACACGGTCATCTGATCCCAAACTAAGCAGAGCTTGTAGTACTATAAAAACCAGACAACTGATATAATACATATACTACTTTTTGTTTGTAAATACATACTTAATATACATAATTACACCTAGACTCCTGAGTCTAGGTGTAATTCTAAGTCTGTATGTCCTGACATACAGAAATGTTCATGCACACAAATGCATGTCCTGTGTGGGAATCGAACCCACGACCTGCGGCGCTATAGGTTAAGACTCAACGTCTTAACCAACTGCGCCAACTGGCCCGTCAAAACGTAGATAAAAAGTAGTCTATGCCCTTCTCCGCATACTATACACATATAACTGCTGCTTAGTATGGAACTCTTGTTATTAAGTCCACATAGACAGGATTGAAAGAGTTCAGAAACGCTTTCTATATGATTTATCGTACATCAGTAATCAATGCATTATCCTAAAGTCCTACAACGACCGAGTACACTATCATCTTGAGCCTCTTTTTATCCGTAGAAAAATTCCTGATAATATGTTCGCATAAAAGGCACTCCAAGATTTTACCGATTCATCTGTAATACTTCAGCGACTACCATTCACAGTACCACGTACCAACAGTCGCCTCCAAAACCGTATCACCTTTACTTTACCCCTTTGCAAATCAAATCTTGCTCTAGGACATGCCCCTATTTATAGAATGTGTTCTTCTTGCAATACTATTCGATCGGAAATAGATATCTTAGCTGGTTCTACGAACTCAAATAAAATTAAAAAAAAATTGTCAGAATACTTAATCCTTAATCCTAAAGCATTACTTTCTAGATATTTTAATGTAAACCTAGTCTTAAGCAAATTTTTATTTTTTAATCATTAATATTATTATTTCCTTTATATAAATTTTGCATGCTGTGTCTACGCCTAGAAGGGTTCAATCGCTCGATCTTACCTATACTAATTTTACCAATTTTGAAGCAGGTCCATGTACTCAGTTTTGTAAATAAAAAAAAACTATACTTACTAGGCTATTTGCATGACAAATTTCATCGCGATCGGTTTCTTAGTTTTTGTGTAATGCTTGAACGTAGCAGCTGTATATAAATAAAACGTGTACATAAATAGAGAGATGGTATTTAATTTATTGTGGATTAGTTAATGTAACAATCAAATATCACGAGGTGTAGAGCGTTAACTATTGTTGATTTTAATGATAATTTTAGAGGAGTTGACTATATTAAGTAAATATGAAGTACAGTATTATCCTTATTGAGACATTCAAATTAAGTCTGAGCGATTCTTGGAGTCGTGGAAGCAACGTACCCTTCAAATCTACATAATAATAACGTAGTATTCGAAATTATGCTAACACTAAATGTTACATAAATTATATAGTTACTTTACGAGGCTGTACTACAATATTATATTTTCATAAATTATATAGAATATTTTTGACAACAGTGGGACCAATTTTGAAGTCGCTATTAAGGATCAAAATGTTCTGAACAGTTCGATATCTCGCCTAAAATGTATGATGATATTCAGAGAGACCTATACCTATTTCACATGGAACCTCATTTTTCCTATATTCACATGGAAATTGTACCACAGGACGCATGTTTTAAAGTCACAGTTCGAACAATTACCCCAAAGATGCTCAATGATGTTCATTTTGGTTGAAATCTATTCCGCCAATTACCCACCACTGACAATGCCCTCTGATTGGCTTAGTCAAGGACATACTAAACATTAAGATGCAGTGATTGGTTGATACTGTTAATAATCAGTGCAATAGCACTTACTAGTTGTGGAATTGGATTGCTCGGTATTACTAGTAATTTTAGATTAGTACTAAAATTACTAATCTGAAGTGCTCATGGTGTAATAAATATGATTAGCCGTTCTTAATCGTTCGCAAAGTTAAGCTACCACTGTTGTGGCCGGTACCTGGATGGGTGACAACCTAGTTGTATTTCAAATCGAGTGGGGAATCAAAACCTACACCAATCCGCAGTGGGGAAGCGTGGTGGAGTATTGCCCATTCCCTTTCACCCTCGTTTGTGATAAAAGGCCTGTGCTCAGCACTGGGACATTATAAGCTGATGATGGTGATTATGACTAATCTAATGGGATTTTCCTCGACGTTTAAAGCATAGATTATTGATACGTAGCTGTCTTTTTTTATTATATTGTACAAATCACCTGGCTCCAGTTAAGCTATTTGAGCAATTATGTAAGTTTATATTCTTATACACGCGCGTCCTATAAAAAAAAGTAGATAAAGTCGGTAGCTGATATCGAGTCATAGCGACCGCAACTCGACACCGAACTTAATCCTCTTATCCTAATATGATATGTTGGAAGCCTTTTTCTACCTACCTTTTTCTACCGTTGCATATTACATGTACAAAATATTCCTTGGTATCATCTCCTGCTGTAAAAGGTTTAGAAATATTGTGGTATGGAACGGCTTTATAAAGGCATCGTCTTCGAAATGGAACTTACGGGGCTGTAATAGTCCTATATGTATAGGGCCTCAGTGTGGATTCGTGAACTTTTCATGCCTCATTTATCAGTTTGGATGTGACAACCCCTGACAGCCATTAGTCAGTAAAATAACTGTATTACGTATACAAACAAAAAATACTACTGTGATATTAATTTGTCCCAAATTAATTATTTATTAGTCTTGCTTCAAAAGTAATGACTTTGTCGATCAAAAGCGCAAATCAACATTCAAAAAGCCGACTTGAAACGCAATATTTCACGGTTCCCTAATACTTTACATACTGACAACAAATCGAGCGGGAGTAACAAATTGCCAACATTTTAAGGGTTGCCAGCCACTTTGATCAGCCGAAATTTCCATTACGAGTTGAAATATTGATAGCGCGTCTTCTGGTGTTTTTGAATCAAAGACTCTACTGAGTGCCTTGTTCGAATGTGAATGTGAAGTGAAACTGTGATAAGCTCTGGTGATAAATTCCGTTTGGGAGGTGTGTGAGATAACTTTTTGTCGGTTCATGCTATTTATATAGGCGATGCGTAGGCCTTTTAGGATGAAAAGAAAAGGTTAAAATTGGAATAATTGAAAAAATCGTTTTTTTTTTCGCCCAGTAACTTACATTTGTTCTGGTTGGTTACTAAAATCAGATAATGTAAATAAAACTAAACTGGGTTCACACAGATCACCTGTAAATAACGCAAAATCTCTCGAGCATTATAAAAACAAAACTTACTAATGACTTTAATATTTCAGTGGCGAAAATACCTTCTAACTTTACTATAAACAAAATTATTTTTAGGGTTCCGTAGCCAAATGGCAAAAAACGGAACCCTTATAGATTCGTCATGTCTGTCTGTCTGTCTCTCCGTCAGTATGTCACAGCCACTTTTTTCCGAAACTATAAGAACTATAATGTTGAAACTTGGTAAGTAGATGTATTCTGTGAACCGCATTAAGATTTTCACACAAAAATAGAAAAAAAACAATAAATTTTGGGGGTTCCCCATACTTAGAACTGAAACTCAACATTTTTTTTAATAAAACCCATACTTGTGTGTCTATGTATAGGCCTTCAAAAATGATATTGAGGTTTCTAATATCACTTTTTTCTAAACTGAATAGTTTGCGCGAGAGACACTTCCAAAGTGGTAAAATGTGTGTCCCCCCCCCCCCTGTAACTTCTAAAATAAGAGAATGATAAAACTAAAAAAAATATATGAAGTACATTACAATGCAAACTTCCACCGAAAATTGGTTTGAACGAGATCTAGTAAGTAGTTTTTAATACGTCATAAATTGAAATTCATATCAAATACTCAGGTCTATACAATCATTTACTTATATACCTACAGGTTTGCACGGAACCCTCGGTGCGCGAGTCTGACTCGCACTTGGCCGGTATTTATTTATTCTCACAGACGTCGCGTAACGGCGAAGGATACTTTGGGGACACATTTCCCCTAAATGTAGATACAAAGTTTTTTTATGCGCGAAAATCCGTCACGGTTCACATGGGTAACCAAATGCATAACAATTTGTCATCAAGCGAGGTCGGATATTAACATAACAAGAGATGGGGAATCTCCACCCATTTCTCCACCATTTAATTCCGTTGGACGGCCATTTGTTAGACTCAACTTTGAGAACTACCTTTGTTACACAAACTAAGCAGTAGTGGAGTAAAGTACTTTAAAAGTTCTAAAACTAAAGTTTGCGTGAATAAATACCGTAGCTTAGGTTTCTAGGAGATACTAAGCGTGTTAGTTGCTAACATGTCGTAGTGTCGTTACACATTATGCGGTTGTTATATGGAAATGGCTTAAAATATGAACACGTATTAACCGATAAAGATACCTTGAGCCTTAAAGTTTCTAAAGAATTTCTGCACTGGAGATTAGTCTTTCTTCAAATGTATGGTAAGTTTAAAGTATAATAACACGATGAAGGTTCAGTGGTAGTGAGCGAATGCCTGGACAAAGGTCGCCAGTTTGAATCCTCAAATGAGCAGCACGGTGGTAGGATAAGTTGAATATCAGTCGCCAAGCACCTATCGGTGTGATCCGTCCTGCACTTGAGAGCCAGGTCTTTCTAGGCATTGGGTGCGTCTTCAGTTTTATCATCACTTACCATCGTGAGATTATTAAGTAATAAAAATAAAGTTCTATTTATTGTGTTGGTACCTATTACCGGCTTTCTACCAACATGTTGAACCGTGACTTGGTCCTGTAACGTAGTTTGCAATAGAAATTGGTATAAGATTTCACTGCGAAACGGCAGAGGCAACCAATAAAACAGGTAACATTGACCGAAAACGGCCCGGCAACATCAATATATCCCGAAAATGTATAAACATAAAGATGATTTAATTTCCTTGAAACTTTTGACCAAGTATTTTGTATTATTATAACATTTAAGTAACTCAAGATGATATAATTAAACTCGCACCAGCTGTCAAAGTTGTTTCCCTGAATAATGATTTTATAATCATAAATAAACTTTGTAATCATAATATTTGTACTTCGAACACGATTCCGCCTTTTCGTTTAATTAATCTTTGTTTATGAGAATAAATCATGATTATTGTTACATTCAAATAAAGTTCACATTGAGACTCATTTCTGAATATTATTTCAAATTACAAATGGAAATTTTAAACAAATAATAATTAAAGCTACATAATGGCCTACAGTTTGTTCTATTTTGTCCTCTTTTTTATACCACTAAGGTGGTAAACAAGCATACGGCCCGCCTGGTGGTAAGCGGTTACCGTAGCCTATGGATGCTTGCAACACCGGGGATCCCGCGCGCGTTGCCGACCCTGCAGAATCCTATATCCAATGCTCAAATTTTCATATCTTTGATCTTTTTAATGTGAGTTTTATATCGAAACATCGACTATCATAGTGGGTAATACGAAAGTATTCTTGAAATAATAATAAATTTAAAAACAAAACTCGGAGTAAATATTTGACGATGGTAATAAAAGTATCGTCGAATACACTGTTTTAATAACTCTGTGTATCTTTTTAATGTGAGTTTTATAACGAAACATCGACTATCGTAGTAGGAATTACGAAAGTAGGTATCCTTGAAATTGTAATAATTTTAAAAGCACGAGTCTTAAACAAAACTCGGAGTAATTATTTGACGATGGCAATAAAAGTATCGTCGAAAACACTGTTTTAATAACTCTGTGAAATTATCAAAATGTTGAGAGATAGATCGTTGAACCTTAATTTTCTTCATTTTAAAGCGCAAATGTAAGCATTGGTAAAATATATTTAAAAAAGCTTTCCATCCCGCGGTTTCACCCGTAATTTCTTACCCCCTTAGGGGTTGTAGTCAAAGTCAAAATCATAAGGAACATGATTGGTTTTAGCTATGCGTTCATCTGAATATCAGTCAGTAACGCCAATGGCCTAGAGAGTTACAAGTGCTAATGGCGGAGCAATCTCTCCCTGCGCAAGCATTCCATCCTGCCCACCAAAACTTTTTCTTCTAATTTAGAAATTCCTGTTCTAGCAATCCATGTTTTTAGCGAAACTGTAGCTGTTTTGACCAAATGGCAAAACATATAAGATTTATATGGTAACACTGTATTCAGTTACTTTATTTTATATCATAAAACTATTTAGATTTACGAAGATGTTAACACCTTCTACTTCCTGTAACCATTAAAACTAGCGGTGTGTGCTCTGACCAAAATTTATGTTATAAGCTTCAATAAAGTGAATTTATTACATTAAACTGCATTTTGTTTCATACAGTAGCCTTTTTTATGTTGGAAGAATCAAGTCATATTAGTTTAGAGAAGAAGGATGACAAATAAGATATTTGTCTTTTTTTTATTTCATCGAACAAAATGTAACTAATAAAAAAAAAACTTGGCGGCTTCGTACACATTGAAATGGACAAATATGGCGTCCATGCTTGGCGAACCGAGCACGAGCCGAGTCACGAACGAGCACACTGCGAGCACGATTCGCGTAGCGGGGACGGGCTTGCGAGCCTCGAACGAGCGCGATTGTCATTTTTTTCACGAACAAAGGTATTCGCATCATGCTCGTTGTAGGTTAGTTCGTGGTTCGTGATTCGCGTAGCATGAACGCACCAATATGAGTTTACGAATCCTATCTTTAATCCGGAAACATTGATTTTTACTAGAAATAAGATAATAATAATATAACGAAGACAACCATGATACATAGATAGCTTTTATTGCTGATCATTAATTTAGATTTCAGCGACTCTGGTCCTGGTCAAAGTCGCTGGGCGCCGCTGGATGCAAGCGGCCCAGAACCGCTCGAAGTGAAAATCAATGGGGGAGGCCTATGTTCAGCACCCTCGCGTCAGTTTATTTCTGGCGCAAGGAGGCGCTGGCCCAGGGCGAGAGACCGGCACCACGCGAGGTGGAGGGGAGCAGGGCGCACTTGCGCACGCTCGCGATCCTGGAGTGGAAATCCAGGCTGGAGCACCCTAGTGCGGGCCACAGGACCATTGAGGCCATCCGTCCAGTACTGGATGAGTGGCTGGAGCGGAGGCACGGTGTGTTGACCTTCCGGTTGACGCAGATCCTCTCGGGACACGGCTGTTTCGGGAGGTATCTGTGTCGGATTGCCGGGAGGGAGCCGACCGCCGAGTGCCACCACTGTGACGGGTGCCTCGAGGAGGAGGCCCAGCACACGCTGGAGGTGTGCCCGGCCTGGGAAAGCGAGCGCAGCGAGCTCTGCGCCGAAGTGGGGACTGATCTCTCGCTGCCGAGCGTGGTTCGCTCTGTGGTTGACAGCGAGAGATCGTGGGACGCACTCCACTCCTTTTGCGAGCGAGTTATGCTTGCAAAGGATGCGGCGGAACGTGACAGGGAGGATACTACCACCCTGGCTATCCGCCGCAGGAGAACCGGGCGTCGGAGGGCGGCTTTTTTGAGCCACCTTCCCCCCAACATGGGCCCACGGGTGGCGGACTCGGGGGAGTCTACCGCCCATCAACATCGGGCCCGAGTAGTGGAGCGTGTGTTTCCGCACGCTACTCAGGAGGAGACGGCAGAGACAAGAGCTCCGGTCTCTGCCGTCGACGAAGAGGAGGCCTCCGATCAGGCCGTCGCTGCTGGATACGCGGACGAATGCTTCGGCGCCCCCGTATATCCAGCCGGCAGCGACATGTAGGAACACCGTGGGGTTTTAGTCAGTAGGAGTCTGACATAACCCGGCCGCTCCCCCCGGAGTGCCCGGGTATCCATGAGGATTTCCCCACGTAAAAAAAAAAAAAAAAAAAAAAGGCCTATGTTCAGCAGTGGACATCCATGGGCTGATATTATGATGATGACGATGGTGATGATGAATTTAGATTTCATTATACTTAATAAACAAATTATTTATCCTTCAGTATAGGAAGACAAGACAACTTTTATTAAGGTTAACTTTTTTTTTTTTTTATTAAATGGTCTTGCGTTTGGCCACTGACCCGCCCATAAGGGGCGATGACGAAGCCTAAGATGAAACACGCTTACCCAGAAGAAACCTATTCACTCTGGCCTTGAAAGTTCCTAGATTGTAGGCGTCAGGAAACACAGACGCCGGAAGCAAGTTCCACTCCCTTGCTGTCCGCATTATAAATGAGGATGCAAAACGCTGTGTCCGTATTTTCGGTATGTCAACAACGTACGGGTGAACATTTTCCCGGCGTCTTGTGGTTCGGTGTAAAAATGGGGATGGTGGAATTAGGTTGAACAATTCCTGCGCACACTCTCCAAAATATATCCTGTAGAAAACCGATAAGCAAGCAACCTTTCTTCGATGGTCGAGGCTCGTGAGTTTCGCCTTGATTAAAGACTCATCTCCGATGAGTCTCCTGGCTCGGCGGTCTATTGAGTCGAACTTGCTCAGTTACATTTTGTTAAATAATATAATAATAATAATAATAAAGCCTCTTTATTGCTGTAATATTTACAATATGTTACTCTATTCGAGTATTAGGGCTACTACACACCATTAAATTTTTCTTAAAAAGCTACACTAGCTACTAAATAATTTTATTTGTAGGTAACCTCGAGTCTCCTGTGCTCTTTTAACAGCTCGCCCTTTGGACGAAGGCCTCCTCCAGTAACCGCCATTTGGTTTTATCAACTGGTGTTCTGCACCAGGTTCCTCCAACCAGTGCTTTGATTTCGTCACTCCATCTTTTTCTCTGTCTTCCTTTGGATCTGTAACCCTCTCTTGGATACCACATAGTGACTCTATATGTCCATCTATTGTCCTTAAGTCTACAAATATGCCCTGCCCATTTCCATTTCAGCCTCCTTATCCTATGCTTAGCATCATGTTAAATAATATAGTTTCCTAAAAAAATAACATCATCACAAAAACCACATTTTGAATCCGCATTCCGTAAACTCTATTAATCCCACACACTTGTAGCTAGGTAACCGCAATCACATTAGCCAAAAGTAAAGAATGTAGACATCAGGATTTTGATCAAAAATAGATACACATGCGTGATTATAATGAAAAAGCTATTTTCGTATTAATTCTACATCAATGACAGGAGCCGAATTTCTGAATCGAGATATAAATATATTGGAATACATATGAATGAGTCCGTGAATGAGAAAAATCAGACTGTCTGCTGAATGGAAATGAGAAGTCATTCATTACCCTCGTTCAAAAACATGAGTATTATACATGTGGAGGATTGAAAATTCATTGTAAATGTAGGTAGTAACAAATCCTTGATGCCAATAGATGTAATGATACAAAAAAAAGATTAAGAGAGATAGATCATAGCGTTTATTCCTTCATAGAGCAGCTTAACTGGTGAAGTACATCCACCTTACAGAATACCACAGCCAAATAACGTTATGTTGTATTCCTGCGCGTGAGTAAGGTCGCCAGAGCTAATTGGGGAGGGGGGAAAGGTAACCTCCGTTTCAAAAAATTCTTTCACTATAATAGGAAGCTAGATTCACCCCAAGTGATATATATATATGGTTTCTTTCGTCATGGTGTTTTCGACATACAGCTTTAATAAAAATGGCACTTGTAATGTATGGATGTTTTAAATTACAGAGGTAATAGTATAACGTATTCTGTGAAAATGTCAACTGGCTACGGAATCCTAAAACAGCCTTCTATGGGTACGTAAATGCACTCATTACAGCTGAACTCTTTCTGGACAATTTGAAAGCTTAGCTATGTTATTCATTTAATATAAACTAGCAATATTGCTTTATATTTGAATACTTTTTTCCCATAATCAGGTTATAAAATGAGAGTTATTCTAAACTAATAAATCTAGAATAAGACTTGAAAGCTTTATGTTTTTGGACACGTGATTCAATTGCGGTTTTGTTCTCAAGTCATGCATAAAGCAACCAAAATGTAATTACTATACGGTATATAATATAATAATAAACAAATATAAAAGCTTTTACATCATAGAATAACAAAATAATTAAATTATAAAGATCCTTGTAACAATTTAACGCCCTGAACAAATTTGATATAAACTCAAAATAAACACTTGATGAAAATGGGCTTTCACTGGACTGTCGAAGTGCTTGTAACTTTATAATTTTGTTGCTGCCTTCAAACAATGCCGCTCAAAACTGTGGCTTACAGTTTTAACAATTTCTCGCTGAATGACGAGCCTTAACATAACAATAAATTCCTCAATTCAGCAGCGCAGCACTTTCATGTTTTAAGCAATTATGCCGATGAATTCGATCATAGGTTTTTGTATGCGGTTTTATTATTTGAAAGCAAAGCTGGCAATTTAATTTTATACCTAATAGCTAAAATAGCTTTTATGAGGCATCGTGTGTGATGTATAAATCTGACGGTTAATTAACTTTATATATTGTTCGCAACAGATAAGTAATACAATTGTTACGGTAATCCATTGCTCATCTGGCAAAGCTTTGATATCTCAGTTTTGGACTTCTATTTAAGATTTAATACATTAATGTAATTGCATTGCATCGTGGTTTGTTAGAAATCCGTGCATCCATGGTTCGATTTGTGAATCTAAATTGATATCTATGCAGATACTAAGAGGTGAGTAGTTGCGGTTGCATACTTCTGTTGCGCCGCCCCAGATTAATACCTTTAAAAAAATACTACAGTCGAACATAGAACCTCCTCCTTTTTTGAAGTCGGTTAAAAAGACTAGACGACAGTTATTTCTTAACCCCCTTATTCATAATGAAGTTATCAAACGTTGATTAGCTAAAATTCTGAAGTCTTTATCTGACACGTGACATTTGGTGATCGAAAGAGTGAGACGGGGCACACTATTTCACTGATTTAGTTAACAAGCAATTATGAATGAGGGGGCTATTATTTAAATTATAATATGGTTGAATCTTCATGCCACAAGAGTATGTAACTATAAAGCAAAAATATGCCGGTAAAAAAAGATAATTGGAGAGAACTCGTCCATCCATTTTAAATGTAGTGTTATTGACAGCGCGTTAACGGGTGCTGACTTGTCGATTACATGTTAAACTCAAGTGAAAAATTAAGGGAGCGTTTTAAAAAATCTTTCATTCATTTTATAAATTGTTTTTAAACATATTACTGATTGGTTTTTCGGTTTTAACCAAACCACCTAGAGTCTTATACCTATATTATCAAAGCTGAAAAATGTGTAATGTTTCAACGCGTCAATCTAAGGAACTACTATAAGGCGCCGATCCCACAGATGAGTTCTAGAGTTCCTAGTTCCGAGTTCCGAGTTCCGAGCTCTGAGTTCCGCGTTCACTGTAATGTATGCGCCGCCTTTGATCATTGCACACAGAGAACTCGTCGTTCAAGAGAACGCGAGTTCTGTCGGAGTTCTATTCTCTAAAGCAGGCAGTTGAGGTGGCACGTATGAGCTATTACTGTCTTATTTACTGGGTGACACAAGGCAGAAAGGACAATGGGCATTCTCGCCCATGAGCGGGTACTAATGAAACTTAAGTAAGGTCAATGAGACGAGATAAAGAATTTAAACAAACTTTTGCTTTATAATTACACCTTTTGGTATACTATTAAATTTAATGTAACTACCTTGCAATTTCATAATATCTCCAATTATTTCTAAAATTGTCAATACTCTATTTTTTTTTCTTAGTACACCACAGTAATAAGCTTTCATATTTATATTACATAGACATTATTGCTGGCCGCCAATGGGATAAGCTCCATACTGTTAGCATTAACATTATATTATTTAATTTCATACAATTGAATATCGATTAATTAGTTTTCAGTGCGATTAGAATGTAAATATTATGTAATGAATCTAAGCCTGTTTTGAAAAGAGTAATTGCTGAGTTTATTGCTGGCTCTTCTCAGCAAATGCAACCTTCCGAACCGGTATTAGAGTATTAGAGTCAGACTTTTCATAAGTGCCTGCGAAGGTCTATTTGAATAAATGATTTTGAATTTGAATTTGAATTAGTTATTAGTATTATTTATTCTGAAAATGTAAAACAGTTTATTTTGATATGGTGGATTTGAATATCGAGGGATGGCAACACCAAGAGGAAAGATTGTAACAACGGTGGCCATTGGAGAAAGTGTTTTAATTCATTTTGTTGTAATTACCAAATTTACCAACGGTGTAAATAGAGATTTAGCTTGTTTATGCCGACTTTCTTTTCAGTAAACTAAGGTAAGGTAAAACTAAGGTATGGTTAATAATAAAAATTTGCCCATTTACTTTAGAACTCTAGACTGCTCGCTCGCTGTGTGTAGTAGTGAACGCGGAACGCGGAACTCGGAACTCGGAACTCGGTACTCGGAACTCGGAACTCGGAACTCGGAACTCGGAACTCGGAACTCGGAACTCGGAACTCGGAACTCGGAACTCGGAACTCGGAACTCGGAACTCGGAACGCGGAACTCTAGAACTCTTCTCTGTGGGATCGGCGCCCATGAAGTGAAAAGGTTTAACTAATAATATTTTCACTCAGAATTTGCGGAGTATATCAAGTTAGAATCAGTGTGGTTTCAATCCAATAGAAAGTGATACCAATGCTAATAACAAATATGCGTTGAATATCTTACCTTCATATTTTTGTATCCAATTTCTTGCATTTTAAACCTGAAATAAAACAAATAGTCAGTAAAAAAAAATGCAATAATAGTTCGAGAATTCCATCAAAAAGTTTCGTGATCAAGGAGTCTATAACCGATGGAGTGATGATCACGTATACGAAAGAACTGGGGCCCAATTAAAAAAAATGCTATTTCAATTGTGTTTCAATGCACTATCAGTGGTGTCGACTTATTGGCGGGAACTTGCAGTGACGTTGCGTTTTCAGTTTCTATTTTCATAAATTCGTGTATTTTGGGTTTTATTGTCGTCGTTTTGCGAGGAAAAAAACAGATTTGTATTTTTTTAATTAGATTTTTTGATAATAATCAACCACACAATGAGAAACGATATCAAATATGGCGCGCATGTTTTTTTTTGTCAGTTGTAAGCTGTCAAACTATTTTACCCGTTTAAATTAAGAATGCTTGGTCTACACACATATCACTTGCAGTGAGGTACAAACTTATGATAATCGGGATTTACCTATCATAAAACTGTGTGTAAAGTAAAAAACACAAGTGCGTAATGAGCTGCATTCAGATACTAAAAACGGTGCAATAAATATCACTTTACGAGCGAGTGTGTTGAAAAATCTATTATAAATTTAGTACACAACGCAAATTGGTTCAATGGAGTTGTAATAGGGTCGTGCGTTTCAGAATATTTTTTTAAGTTAAATTACAGACCTGGCCCCCTGGACGCCTTCCCATCAGGTGGACCAATGACTTGTCTTGTTAATAAGGTGCAGCCCAGACGAAGGACTTTTTGTGCGAAGGAGTCTGCGGTACACAAAAAGTCTGTGTGAAAACAAAGGATCGTGCGCCGGATTTTTTGCGCGTCGTGTGCGTTATTGCTTAGAATTGTATCCTTACTAATAATATAAATGCGAAAGTGAGTTTGTTTGTTTGTTTCTTACGCCTTCACGCCTCAACTACTCAACGAATCATCATTAAATTTGGCAAGCAGATAGCCTATGGTATGGCGAAGGACATAATGATAGCAGTTGTGGAAATATTCCAATTAAAATCGGGAGAAATTTAAATATTAAACATTATTTTGCATTTTTTTTTTAGGGGCTATTTTGTTCTACGCGTGCACAGCTTCGACACTCAATCTGGATGTATCCTTAATCAAAGGTAGCTAGGTCATATTATGTACCTAGTTATTGATACCCTAATACGCTCAGCTTTAGCTACAACGCCTATAGCCTGCAGCGGCTACTAAACATTTCAATATAGTCCAACGAAGCCTAACGGCCAGAGCCTTCATATTAAAGGAGGAAATTTGACCGGAATAACTATTTCGAATACGGGTCAGACGTTTGTACCGGAACGGTCTTTATCTAAATGGTCGTTAACGGTAACATTTCATACTACAAATGACATCATACTTTGTGCTATAATAATATTAAAAGCTATAAACGTTTGATACATTTTAGTTACACGTTTGTTACATACCTTGGTGAGTATTCCTCCCAAAATCGCTTGTACAATAATGCAGCTTAGTAAAAGCGTTTTTAAGCTATTTTTTGTCTAAGCAATGTTATGTATGTACTTAAAATCTTTTATGAAATTAATATTATTATGATGAAAGCTTAAAACTAAAAAATATTAGACCTGCAGTAGATAATATTACTATAAAATGGTAATACTACGTCAATAATGCTTGTTGATGTTACATGATCAAATAACTCCTTTTCATACCATAAGCGCTCGTAGTGTAGCATGAATAGCCATTCTTAATGGATCGGCAAAGTTAAACTACCACCGTCGTGGTCGGTACCTGGATGGGTGACCGCCTAGTGGTATTTCAAATCGAGCGTTTCCTTGCTTCGAAAGGCACGTAAAGCCGTTGGTCCCGCTTATTACTTAATTGTGATAGTTAAGCTAGTTGGATGCCTCCTAGGCGGCTTGAAAAATTCCAACAGTAGATTGACCACTAGTCTACCTCCACCAATCCGCAGTGGGCACGCGTGCCTAGTCCTTTTCACCCTAATTTGTGTAAGGAGGCATCAGTGGGACATTAAAGGCTGATGATGATGATGATGATATCATAAGGCTGACAAGCAAGTTGGTGATCCAACTGATGGTAAGTAAGGCGTACCATCGCTTATGGATATTATACATTAGTGATTCTAGGGGCTTGTCAATATCTTGCTTTTTTGTCCTTTAATAATGCATAGATGACAACTAGCCATCTAGTGAAATTCTTAAAACCCACTACTATGGCTTGTTGTGAAAAAAAAAGTTCCTTCACTGTAAGCTCGATGGAGCTTGTATAAGATTTCATTGAAGGATTCCAACAAACAACTTTCGTTACGACATTCAACGTCGCTACTGGACCTATAGTCAGCATATAGAATAGTTTCAAATTCTATTATAATCCCCTTTATATTATTAGTGAACCTTTTGCATTGCAAACCACCCAAACAATAAAATTATATTGCCCACACTCAATAAATAATCGCATAATGCTCCCAAAATAAATAAGGTCAAGATTTATAACCGGCATAGAGAATTGGACTTTATGAACTCTAGTAACCAGTTTCGTTTGATCCTACGGGAATTTCTCGACACGTATATCCGTGGGAAGGTATATTAAATCTTTGTGAAAGTTGAGCCACTCGGCTACGTGGGCAACGAAGAACACAAAAACTTTGTCAGGAATACCAATCCGTGCAAAGTACATAATTTTGGTCCCAGAACACCACGTGAAAGTAATAAACGATTACCGCTTTATAAGATAAAGAACCGAATCAAAAATTAACTCTCGATCACAGAGGCCACAAGAGAAAATATTAAAAAAATGCCGATGATATAAAAAAGATGTCGATTTCTAAAATTTAGGGTAGGTTATTAAATTCAGAGGCAGAGCGAAGGCAATATCGGAAACTCATTAATAACGCTACAGGGTGCGCCTAATTTCATCGTGACTTGGGCGTATTTGCTAAATGGATCAATTTTTGTGATAGTATCGTCATAACAGATATAGAAGATTCGATTACAAACACGGTCTAGAGTCTAGACGATTGCGAGTGTCTGTGATTTGTTTTACTTTTATATTTGGGGTCAAATCTTATTGGAGTTTTTGGTGATTCTGAGAAACAAGATTAGTTAATGAAAACATTTATATTTATGAAGGTACCACGTAGGTGGCAAACAAGCATACGGCCCGCCTGATGGTAAGCGGTTACCGTAGCCTATGGACGCTTGCAACACCAGGGGTTGGCGTTGCCGACCCTGCAGAAATCGGTGTTTAGAGATTTCTGCAGGGTCGGCAAGAAGCCTTTTGAAGAACCCCATGCTGTACTCCATTGGGAAAATCACGGCGGGGAGCTCATTCCACAGTCTGAGCGTCCGCGGAAGGAAGCTCCGTTGAGCCCGCACAGTTCGAAACAATTCTGGTTTCAATGTGTGAAGATGGACTCCCCGTCGAAAATACGAATCGAATCGAAGATACGAATTTTGAACGATGTATGAAAGAAATGTTATAAAATAAAAACCGTCTAGTAATTGATTTATTTTATAATTTGTAACTATTAATGCTATTACTCAAAGATGAATTTATAAGCCTATTAAATGAGGTTCATTAGATTAATTAGGAATTACGTTGGCTACTAAGCAAAATACTAGCAGAAATAAATCATTGCTTTACATTATACGAATCACATTATGGCATCAATATTATCGATATTCACTCATCATATTTTACAAACGGTAGGACGATAAGTACATAAAATAAGTTTTTGTTAAAAATTTAATTTTTAATACAAGCTTTTTTGGTGACTGTACTTGCATTGTCTTCCAATACACTAATGTATAAAAATATCAAGTCAATCCGACCACTGGAAGTGGGTGAAATTCGACTTGCAAGATTCCACCCAAACATAAAAGCTTGTAAAAATCTACAAACTTTTATATGTGATTTCTACATTTCGGACAAGTGTCTGTCACTTGTTCCGAAATTTAACATTGAATTAAAATTTATTTTAATTGTAGTTTATTATGTTATATTTTCGAAATAGGTTAGTGCTTAACTCTCTGCTATTTGTGTAACCAATGTAAACGTTAATTGAAGTTTATATGTGACTAAACCTATTAAAGTAAAATAATAAAATTCTATTCTATAGATAGAGTATTAGATACTGTGGTATTAGAGTCAGACACTCATTAATGCCTGCGAAGGCTATTTGAATAAATAATGTAATCTATTTTTGTATAAAAACGTATTTTCACAAGCAATGTAGGTAACATAAAGAACTAAATCATTTTTTTTTTCATAGTTTAAAAAGTGATCTAATTTAATACCTTTATAAATTTCGTTTTGTAAATGAATTTGTTATAAAAACAATTTTGGGCACACTACGCAGAGCAAATTGATAGGAGAAAAAAACGAAAGTTCCAATTTTTAATCAAAGTGATCTCGATTGATGTTGTAGTTGGATAATACGGGGCGACCTTAAGGCGCAGACTCCTCTCGAGCAGATTTCAGTTTTCACCCTTGCGCCACATTTTCACATAATATTAGCGGAAATTACCGGAACTAAGCAAACAAAAAATACTAGCTCCCTCTATTTAGAAGTGCGTCATTGCAAGCAAACAATTCAACGTGACAAACCGCCATCTATACATTTCCGCGAGAACGAAGCTGTTTGAATTGGACACAGTAAAAATGTTAACAGTAGACAAACTGCAGACTAACATTTAAAAATATACATTTTGAAATACCTTAAAAAAAAACTTTTGACGGGCTAGTTGGTGTAGTTTGTTAAGATTCCACAACGCCGCCGATTGTATGTTCGATTCCCACCAAGGATATGCATCTGTGTGCATGAACATGTTTGCATGTCCCGAGTCAGGGTGTAATTATGTATATTAAGTACTAGCGACCCGTCCCGGCTTCGCACGGGTACAATGTCATAATGTGGTGACAATGGAGCGATTTGCGCGGCAGCCCATGCCACCCTGTCACGGTATCGCGTATAAAAAGTGTGGCCGAATGGCCTCACTTGAACGGAACTTGAACGGAACATAGTTGTGACGTATGGCGTTTTTTTTATACGTAGTAATAATTTTCTATCTGATGGTTAAAACTGCATCGAAATCCGTTGCGTGGTTTAGAGTTAGCGGATAAACAGAGACACAAGCTGACGCGGAAAACGACTTCTTTTCATACTATTTAGTGATGTATTTACAAGCTCTGCTTAGTTTGGGATAAGATAAGATATATATTTTTAAAACTGGATACTTATACAAATACGCAATACTAAATACAATTTGGGTTCTATAAATTCGGAGAATACAGGCTGTGACAAATGGACAGACAGGAGAGGACCTCAATCGAGATATTAGATGTTATTTGACAAATAAACAGGTTTTCTTCCATCACTTTTTACAATAATTGTAGAATTTCTCCATAAAATGCCCTCTTTACTATACCTAACATTTTTATTCATCATTATCATATCAGCCTAAGGATATCCACTGCTGAACATAGGCCTCCCCCATTAACTTCCACTTCAAGCGGTTTCGGGCCGCTTGAATCAAGCAGCGCCCAGTAACTCTGACCAGGTCGACGGTCCACCTGGTGGGACATCCACGTACGGTGTCCCCCCCTTCCAGTACGTGGCCGCCACTCGAGAACCTTCCATCCCCATCGGTTATCGGTTCTTCGAGCGATGTGGCCTGCCCATTGCCACATCAACATATGAACTCTACGAGCTATATTAGCGATGAGCGATTGTTAAAAAAAAAGTAATCGAAAGAATCGACAATTGTAAAACTGTACATTCGATTGTCGATTCATTCGTTCTAACAAATAAACAATCGAATAACAATCGACCTTTCGAATGAAAATTGACGCACGCCACGCAGGTTGCAATATCGACGGGTGAGCGCGGGGGCGAATAGATTCATTCATTCGGCGGGCGGACAGCCAGCGCACGGCACAGGCCACGCGCGGTGCCGCACGAAGCGTATTATGAACAATCGAAAGAAGTCAATTGTTATTCGAATGATTCGAATAAATTGGACAATCGAATAATTCGATTGTTTTTAGTAACAATCGCCCATCGCTAAGCTTTATCGAGAATTTTTGTTCTCCAACATATGTCCTCGTTTCGGATCCTAATTCATAGTGAAATTCCGAGCATAGCTCATTCCATAGCTTGCTGAGTGACTCTGAGCGTATTTATTAGATCAGCAGTGAAAGACCACGTCCGTGTTCCGTATTTCATCACTGGTAACACGCACTGATTGTAAACCTTTGTCTTAAGACTCTGACTCTGAGGTATTCTGGACTTGAAGATATGGCGTAGCTTCCCGAACGCTGTTTTTTTTTACAACTTAGTCGGTAAACAAGCATATGTGCCTCGAAGAGGGGGCCTAGCAGCGAGCTCTGCGCTGAAGTGGGGACTGATCTCTCGCTGCCGAGCATGGTTCGCGCTATGGTTGAAAGCGAGAGATCGTGGGACGCACTCCACTCCTTTTGGGAGCGAGTTATGCTCGCTAAGGAGGCGGCGGAACGTGACAGGGAGATAAAGATAAAGATATTTATTTGCGAGAATATGGTAACAAATGGTATGGTATTATTAATATGTGGTATCACATATTCTGCCAGTTTTGGCATGCAAAATTTGCAGCTCGCAGGCGTGCTTGCTTCTAAAAACAAATAAAAAATTACATTAAAATTAAATTTCAATTATATTAATACAAATGTCCTAACTCATAAAATTAAATAAAATGTCTAAATTGTGCCTATTTTGTCAGAAGCTCTTTAACAGAGTAGAAATTCTTCTCGCCAAGCCATGTTTGAAGCCTGGATTTAAAATATTTAATTGGTAATTTCGTAATGTCATTTGGTAAACTATTATAAAGAGGACACTACCACCCTGGCTATCCGCCGCAAGAGGACCGGGCGTCCGAGGGCGGCTTTTTTAAGCCACCTTCCCCCAACCCTGGGCCCAAGGGTGGCGGACTCGGGGGAGTCTGCCGCCCATCAACATCGGGCCCGAGTAGTGGAACGTGTGTTCCCGCACGCTACTCAGGAGGAGACAAGAGCTCCGGTCTCTGCCGTCGACGAAGACGCGGCCTCCGATCAGGCCGTCGCTGCTGGATACGCGGACGAATGCTTTGGCGCCCCCGTATATCCAGCTGGCAGCCACAGGTAGGAACACCGTGGGGTTTTAGTCAGTAAGAGTCTGACATAACCCGACCACTCCCCCCGGAGTTCCCGGGTATCCATGAGGATTTCCCCACGTAAAAAAAAAAAAAAAAAAGTATACATACTCGTCTACAACTTCGAGAGCAGGGTTCCCAACAATCACGGGTATTGGCGGAATATGAATATTAGACATCATTTTTGTCTTGTATATATTCATCTTGACCTGTTGGGAAACTATCTTGATATCATTGAGTATGATGTTCAAAGCTTCCAGCGATTCCCGCTATTATGACTATATCGTCGGCAAGTCGAAGGTGAGAGGTGTGTTCACCGTTAATGTTGATGCCATAACACTTCCAGTTCAAGAGATTGAACACATCCTCCATTGCAGTGGTAAAGAGTTTCGGGGAAATTACGTCACCCTGTCTTTCATCCTTCTGCAACTGGATTGTTCTCGTACTCTCGTCCTGTACTCTGATTGACATAGTGGCTTTGCTGTACAAAGACCTTCAACAATTCGATTATAGCGATAGTCGATTTAGCACCGCTGTAGACTCTGTAAAATCGCCCATGTCTCAACTAAATCGAAGGCTTTTTCATAGTCCACATACACCAACCATAACGGCCGATTATACTCCTCAGTCTTCTGTATAATTTGGCGAAGTATATGTATGTGATCTATGGTACTAAAGCCTTTACGGAAAGCAGCTTGTTCGGGAGGCTGGAAGTATTCAAACCTACGTGCAAGACCATTCGTAATGACTCCCGAAAACAACTTATAAACGTGGCTTAGGAAGGATATCGGGTGGTAGTTCTTCAATAGGGCCTAATCGTCTTTTTTGAAGAAGATCACCACCATATTTCCTCTCCATACTTCTGGTGTTATACCTACAGGGCATGAATCTCGGAATATCGGATCATCGCTATATCGGAATTCTGATATTACAATTTACAATCCGATACTGAGTAGTAGAACATCGAACAATTAACCCAAAGAAGCGTAATGACGTTGATTTTGCTTGGAATCTATTCCGCCAATTTGCCACCATTGACAATGCGCTCTGATTGGCCAAGTCAAGAACACACGATGAAGTGATTGGTCCTTACAGTTCAAAATCAGTGACAAATCACTGACTAGTTTCGGAAACAGATTGCTCGGTATACATACTCTAAGGGTTGTTCCTCGATGTAGTAGAAACTTAGTCAACGTAAGATGTGTAATATTTTCCTTACTGGTACTAATTTTACTGTGCCATTGACACTTCACGACTACGCGACTGGACCACAATAATACAATGAATATAAAGGTATATCGGCTCGACTCGATGACTACAGATGACTCGATGACCGCAGTAGTGACTGGCACGCCCGCCCCGACTTCGGGGCACCTACTGTTACCAGTATCAGTCAACCTACCTTCAATACCTTTTCTTTGATCTCAAAATAAACAACATTGAATGAGGTGTTATTTAATCAGGTAAGTAACTAAATAGATAATTGCTCATTAAAAATAATATATACTGCTGATTTTTCATTTTGTATGATTTGAAATAAAAAATAAAACACTTTCCGGGATTTGAATCATCACCTCCTTCAGTCGGCGCCTACATTAATAACCCGCCCTTTAGCCCCCTAGACTACCCAAGCCATACCCTTCATAGACGAATATAAGTATTAGTCTCTGTCAGTACCACGACATGGCTCGATGACAATTTTCAAAAGTATCAATCATAACAGATTTTATTTTATATATTTTTATTCATAACAAGCAAATAAAAGGCTCAATTGCCTTAATTTGACTAGCATGCATTTCCAGTGCCTTCTGAAGATAATTTGATATGATTTTTTACTCATTTGAGAAGGTTTTATTTTTGTGAAAATTCTGAAAGAAAATGACACAGGTCCATCTAGCAACGCGGATCGCCGCGGAATGCGAGTGAGCGCGAAGTAAAATACGCGAGTTGCAGGACAATAGAGTGCGGTATGATGTTGATGGTGCTCGGATTGAATTTGACGTAAGCGACTTTTTTTAAAATCATTATTATGAAAAACTGAATAGCTAATTCAAAAAACTAAATCGGGCGTTTATTTTCTTATGATATGTACTATATCGATGAAAAAAATCGTATCAAAATACCTTCAGGCGTTGGATATATTTGGGAATTTCTTGATTTTTAGAGGTATGTTTGAAATTTTTTTTTATCGAGGCTTTTAATTGAAATCGTGTTTTCGGCTCGGGCGATGTGTTTGTTATATCCTTAAGTATCATATATTTCAATTTCAACACCGTAGAGTTAGCAGGTTTCATATAATTTGGGCAGCAATGTAGTGTATTTTGCCCAAGTCTGCCCCTTAACAGTGCCTCTTTTTAGGGTCCGGACCAAAAACCCCCTATGGTGCCACTCCATCCGTCTGTCTGTCTTTTACAGCGGTATATTTCAGCAACCACTGATGCTATTGGCGTCTTTAATATGTGCTATTGGTTGTAAATTTTGCATAGTTTTAAATATTGCTTACCCAACCATATAGCTAATGTTTATTTTACTATTTTTATTTTCTTCGAAAAAGGGATCGAAATGGAAGGCCGAAGTTATAAATTAGGGCTATAAGTTTAAATAGGGTATCATATAAAAGGGCTCCATTTTTTAATTCCATAACCGGATTAATTTTCTTTTATGTTGCGTAGTTTGCGTTATGATGAAAAATGAAAAATAACCACCACTATATTTATAACATTTTTGTGTTCTATTGAATAATTAATTCAACTGCTTCAATATGGCGAAAATTCCATATCACGCCTGTATTAGTCGTAAGGTAGGTTCTTACGATACGACTTACGAAAGAACCTCAATTTTGTTTACGAGCACGAGTCACAGACCCCTTCAGACCCTATAAGCGAGTTACGCGCGATCGCTAAACGTTATAAGTGGCGCCCAGCTGACCAAAACCTTAAACATGAACCGTTCGCCTTGCTGACCAAACCTCGTCCCCCAACACTTTACGATTTTATTCTTATGCAAAACTTAGTTGATGTGCTGTCTAAAGGCTATCTAGTCTGTGGCGGGAGGCCATGTGCAGGTGAAGTTTAAATTTAGGGCACTTTGATATTAGTTTGCCCTTGACACCTCGAAAATATGACCTTTATTTTAAGTTCGGAGGATGATAAATAACTTGAATATTGAGGTGCTGGTCATTTTGTGATACGATCATAAAATTATGTATCAGTTGTTATGGCGAAGGAACCAGTGCACGGAGCTTGCTGACTACCACTCACGCTGCAGCTGCACTTGAGAGCGAGTTTCTATTTCGACTATAAAAATGTTTATACCAAACGAATCTCTAAACCTGGATCACTATCAATCTTTTCTCATGGTACTTACATATTGATTTATCAAACGTCAATACTATAGACAACCGGAAATCCGGGACCGTTGTCTAAAAATAGCTTGCATTAAGGCCGATTGCCTGAACTACTTTTTAAAATTCAGTTTCAGGCAGCTGTACAAGCAAAATTGATATCAACTCCTTCAACCAGAAAGTCTAAAATTGTTTAACACTGATACATCTAATACTTTTCCCTTTTTCAATTGTCCAAATCCAATCTTCGTTATCGCGTGAAATTTATGTACCTTAAGATGAGAAGACTTGGAAGTCCGGTGATAAGAGAATAAAAGGAAAACTAGATAGCTTTGAACATTATTTACAGGAGGTAATTCTTTGGGTAAAATTATGAATTACGTACAGTATTTGAATAATTTATAATTTTGAGAAATAGAAGCGCTCGTGGTGTAGCATGATTAGCCGCTCTTAATCGATCGGAAAAGTTAAGCTACGTCTGTCGTGGTCGGTACCTGGATGGGTGACCGCCTAGTGGTATTTCAAATCGAGCGTTTCCGTGCTTCGGAAGGCACGTAAAGCCGTTGGTCCCGGTTATCACTTAATTGCGATAGTCGTTAAGCTAGTTGGATGCCTCCTAGGCGGCTTGAAAAATTCCAACAGTAGGTTGGCCACTAGCCTACCTCCACCGATCCGCAGTGGGCACGCGTGGTGGAGTATCTGCCCATTCCCTTTCACCCTGATTTGTGAAAGGAGGCCTGTGCTCAGCAGTGGGACATTATAGGCTGATGATGATGATGATAATTTTGAGAAATTCGGATTTAAAGTTGCTTCAGTAAGTTAGATTAACGGCAAATCAACTGTCAAAACATATTGTATCAAGTAATATAGGTTCCTACGAGGAAAGAAGATTAAAAGTAGAGCAATAGATTTTTTTATGTAGTTTTTCATGAGAATAAATAATAAGCATTAATCAACAATCTGTAGACGTAAGCATTGAATCTTAAAATCTCGCTTAATAAACATACGATCATAAAACAATATTTATATTTGTGTAAGTGTTGTTTATTTGCGATGATGCTGCAACAGTGACCGTTGGTGACATCAAATGCCGTGCCGAAAGTCGCGGGTTCGAATCCTACTAATAACCTTAAGCTTTTGGTGAAGGATCATTGATATTGTGGTCAAACATAGACTTATAGATTAAGTTACTATCTTTGAGAGATCCTTTTTAGCAACGCGCGAGTGATTGGTGTTGCAAGCATTCATAGGCTACGGTAGTATAGTATCACCTCATACGAGAAAGGAGGCCTGTGCTCAGCAGTGGGACTTTATAGGCTGATGATGATGATGATTGTGGCCGAAGGTAGTGGGCACTCAACGCCTAGAAGGGAACTGGCTCTCATGTGCAGCTGTCAGAACAGATAGGTGCTAGGCGAAAGATTTTCAACATGAAAGTGGAAGACATTTAAGCGAATTCTTTAAAGTGGGTACCATAGTCCTTATACTTAGTCATATAAATAGTGTCGATTATCCAGGGATTATAGCTAAAACCTATTGAAGATAGTAATATATGGCTAGTCATACTTGATCAAAGCCTTGATATTCGACAAGAATGTGAGATAGTTATGTTCTTAATATAACTATATAATAATCCAAAATTAATTATCACGTCCTGACTCAGTAAAATAACACAAAATTAACATACAATAATATTATACCCTTTCGTTGATAAGAGCCTTTAAAACCTTACCCCCTTATTACAAAACATGGTTTAAAGTAAAGCCAGGTTTTACTGTCATTTGGTCACTTTCTAACGTCATATAATAAAAAGGGACGAGGCTATTTTAAAACCTGGTTTTCCTTTAAACCATGTTTTGTAATAAGGTGCTTATAGTTTAGTTTGTATATACAAACTAGCATACGTATAACATATCTATCAAACATAACATATATAACCAAAGATTTTCACAGGGCATCGTGCCTCTACCATTGTTAAATGTTTATATTATGCTTATACAGGTGTGTATAATTTTTTTTTTAGGGTTATGTAGCCATATGGCAAAAAACGGAACCCTTATAGATTCGTCATGTCTGTCTGTCTGTCTGTCCGTCCGTATGTCACAGCCACTTTTTTCCGAAACTATAAGAACTATAATGTTGAAACTAGGTAAGTAGATGTATTCTGTGAACCGCATTAAGATTTTCACACAAAAATAGAAAAAAAAAACAAAAAATTCTGGAGAATGATAAAACTAAAAAATATATATGATGTACATTGCGATGCAAACTTCCACCGAAAATTGGTTTGAACGAGATCTAGTAAGTTTTTTTTAATACGTCGTAAATTGAAATTCATACCAAATACTCAGGTCCATACTACCATTTACTTATATACCTACAGGTTTGTACGGAACCCTCAGTGCGCGAGTCTGACACGCACTTATTTTTAACCGACTTCAAAAAAAGGAGGAGGTTCTCAATTCGGTTGTATGTTTTTTTTTTTTTTTTATGTTTGTTACCTCATAACACCGTCATTTATTAACCGATTTGGAAAATAATTTTTTTGTCTGGAAGGGTCCACTTCCCGTTTGGTCCCATTGTCCTCAGATCAGGATTTGATAACTTCTTAGTGTACTTTGAAGTCAGTTTAAGTTTTTTGTAAAACAGTCCAATTATAAGCAAACACATTGTGTGTAAGCAAATCCTAAGTAAGCAAGAAATATTTCCCAAGCCATTCATCTGGAGGAAGTTTATGTATTGTAAATTGAGTCGTCAACGCGCGAGTGATACCCCTGGTGTTGCAAGCTTCATTACTCAATACCATTAGGCTTGTTTGCCACCTTGGTGATATAAAAAAATGTTTATTAATAAATTCTAACTTTAACTTTACTGAAAAAAAGAACAAAAATAATTTAGTTTAGATCAGGCTTGTTAAACATTCTTAAAATCAAAATCGAAATAAAAATATATTTCAATAATGGCCATAAAGCCATACATATTTACTTTTAGAAACCAACTTTTACTTTTTAAACTTAAATATAATATAATACTTACTTCAAATAAATACTGGAACTGAAAACACAACACGATTTATAAAACACAAAAACGAAGTTCTAAGAATTAGTATATCGATAAAGTCAAAGAAAAAAATTGTCTACCACTGCATTCGTAGAGTGTACTACGGCGGTGCTACGATAGTGCTACGGCGTAGACGTCCGTCCGCGGAGGCTTTCACGCAACACTGGCTCGTAAGCAAGTTGTATGCTCGATTCACTCTGAATACATCAAGATAAGGTGTGAATTTTACAGGATAGGCTTATATATATTTTCGAATAACTTTTCAGTGATGTATACTTTTGAGTTTCATCTTCAATCTCGGTATCAATTTATTGGATTAGATTGGTTTTTGTTTTTATCGTGAGTGTAAAATATTTATAGAATAAAATAATATGTACTACTATTAATATAGGTCCTGTTATTTGAGGATTCTCAGACTCAAATAAGTAACAAAATACGAACATAAAGTTTTATTATTTTTCCTGAATATTTATTTGGGGAAAATATTGAATACATACGATATTATAAAGATATAGGAAGATAGACTATAGTATTGTGTATAGTATATATTTTTATTATATTGAAATAAAAAATATATTTGAAAGCACGTATTGTATCGATATTTTTTTTACTTTAGACAGGAATTTGCGTTTTATTGTTTCTTAAAGAACTAGCTGCATTTAATGCTTTTAAGATAACTCTGTAGCATCTTCAATGAAATCTAAATTTTAATACTAAAAGGACAGAACTTATAAATCCTCTGTACATCGAACTGGGGGCCAAGTAAAGTCATGCTGATATGATCCCAATACAACACAATTGAGCTAATGTCTATTGGATTAGAAGACTACCAAAACCGTAAAATCTGTCAAATTTTACATCAATGATAGTTCTTTGGATCACTATTGTACTAGCAGACTTGAGTCCTTGAACTACAACAACTTGAAAATAAAAAAAATGGCAATATAAATGAATCATCAGTTCTAGATTTCTATTGCCATCTATTGCCAATCTACCCCCTTACTCATAAAGCGCTATTTAACAAATATACTATAACGTCACACTATTGTCATTATCAAATAATGTGACTCAGTATATTAGTTAAATAGTGCTTTATGAGTAAGGGGGTTAGTGTGTAACTGACACATTCCATTGAAACTCTAGCAGCCACGTTTGGTCATGTTCACATGCAGTTTTGCCGGAGTGGCCGTGTTAAGTAAACTCAGCAAATGACGTGAAAATACCATCATTGAGAGGCGACACGTTGATTATGAATCATAAAAAAACCTACCAAATCATAAGACGTTATGATTTTAATTCAATCAACTTGGAAGCAAAAATTTGGTATGAATTTATGAGTTTTGAGCTGAAACTTTTTATAGTCTACCTGATGCAGTCGTCAACCTTTCGGATAGATATACGATATACCCTTGCCGTTACAACATGTTGTATAGATTATTTCATATTATAGTAGTAAGTAATATAATAATATTAATATACGTGGGTGGATACGACAATACGACATTAAATGAAACCACGTAAAGTACTCATGTATACGATAAATTTTTAGTATGGGACCAACATCAAAATGGCAAAAATAAATTACTGCTTCTCATACAAAAGGTATTCATGAGTACTTTACGTGGTTTTATTTAATGTCGTATTGTCGTATCCACCCCGTATATATATTATTACGTAATATTATATACCTATAACAGGTGGAGATTTCGAGATGGCATATTTTGAGATTTCAGTGTTGGTCCCATCGTAAAAGTTGTTCAGCATGACTATCCCAATATAGGGTTCGAAAATATGCCATCTCGAAGTCTCCTCCCAGTATATATATATATATATATATATATCTTTATATATATTATATTATAGTAATATATAACTAAATCTACACAAGGTTGGAGTACATTTCGACCTACAGGTATTTAATGCCAGTCTAGATTACCACATATAATATATCCATGTAACATGTTGCAAATCCATGACATGATTGAGAAATAAGATCTACATAAACATGCTTACAAACTTCCCCATAATTAGTAGGATTTCATAAATTATTCATAATTAAACCAAGTTCTTTAACGGAATAACATTTTCCCGTATTTTTATGTTTCTCTTTGATTTTATATTCCGGTTTGGTACAATCACAGATTCTAGATGCGACGTCCAAATGAAAACATATCGCTCTACCGGGGAATCCTCCGTATTCCAACTTTATCAATTGATTTCCTTCCTCCCCGCCGGGATCTTGCGCGTAGCGAACATTTTTATTCACTATGCATAAATATTTATTTTACTACCACCTGCGTATGACTAACATACCTAATTTTTTTATGCACATTCCTTTTTCTGCTGGTTTGCTCAGGAATTAAAAAACATACAGTATCTTACTAACAAACAAAGTTTTTTTTTTCATATTAATATCTCATATTTCATGGACATAATATAAATATTTTGTGCTACGGCTTTTGCTGCCATTTTTCTTGACAATGATTGGCTAATAATAGCGAAGCGTTGAATGCCGAGTTTGGAAAAAAAAGCCAAACATAGTCAGATTGTCCAAGAAATATTTAAAAAATTTAACCTTGTGGAGTTTCTTGCCGGATTTTTCTCAGTTGAAGGCCGAGTTCCGAACCGGTGGTAACTATAATAAATGTGACCTACATAAGCCCTTCTGGGACCTAAATTGTATAATGAATTTGAATAATTAGCGAATTTTAACCATATGCAGTTTTAACCTTCAACAACTAGTAGTAGTAGTAGTAGTTATTCAAAGTAATGATAAAGATATTTATTTGCGTTTTAACTTAACTTCTTATTATATCTGGTACATTATTTTACTCATTCGCATTCTTTCGCATTCAACAGAATGCGTTTTTTTTTCTGGCTATTTCGTAACGTTATTGGAGTGCAACGGCCATGGAATTGCTGGGAAATACGTATGTATCACGTTATCAAAAGGACTTGATTAGTGACAGCATCGTGCTAGCATAGTTCCCTTGCGCCGCATTAATTAGTGACCTAGTGGTAGTTGCTGCGTTTATTTTAAACTGAATCAATTAAGTGAATAATATTTGAGACCAAATAAGTAATTTTGTAGTTTTAAAATTGTTGATTCATATGTTTTAGTAGCAGATAAAAGTTTAAATACTAGAGAAAACAGTTATTCTATTATTTTTTAAATGTATGAAAGATAAAATGATTAAAATAGACCACAGCGATAAGCATTTTATGCACGTAAAATGTGTTAAAAATTACATCGCTGTTAATTTAACAGTTGTCCTGACAAATTGATATTGAGAGATCAAAAAGAAAATATTTTAAAAGATTTCTGCAGGGTCGGCAACGTGCGAGTGATACCCCTGGTGTTGCAAGCGTCCATAGGCTACGGTAACCGCTTACCATCAGGCGGGCCGTATGCTTGTTTGCAACCTTAGTTGTATAAAAAAAAAACGCAGAGTCTAACATCCGTCCTAGAATCTTAAGACTAGTAATAGTAATATAAAGAGACAGGTATTGAGATAGTTAATGAATACACTTATCCCACGAAAATGTAACCATTTTTATGTAAAATGTTGCCAAGACATATCACTCCCACCGTCAAAAAGTTATCAGATCTCATGTAGAGCCAAGCTTATAATTCTACATGCCCTTACTCTACAAGCCCTAACTTCACAAACTCTACACCGTATTCAAAATACGTGGCTTGGCCGTTTCGCTACCGTCACATGGGAGAGCTATGTTATTGAAACTTAATATGTTTAATAAGTTCACTATTGACATCATATCCCGAGAATTTTGTTAATCTGGTATAATCCAAACCCAAGTTATAAAGGTTAAAAAAAACGACGAAACGCTTCGAGAAAAGGTAGGTAGTGCCCTTGCGCTTCGCTTGGCTGTCTTGGCGGGGGGCACTTCCGTGCCCCCAGATTTGACGTCTCTGAGTGCAGTCTGTGTTCTAGGTCAAGATTAAAACAAATGAATAAGGTACCTGCACCAATGGCATTAGGTTTATTATCAATTAACATGATTCATTCTTGAGACTTGATCAAAATTTTGATCTCGTTCAGGTCACTGGTCACACTAGTCACTGATCACAGATCCAAGTTTGATAAAAGTAGTTTCTTATAGCGCACCGGTATACTAAAATATTATATAAAATTCAACCCCTAACCGATATAACAGGTGACTATGGGTGAAACCAAGGGGCAAAAAGCTAGGTTTAATAATTTACATTAATAATTCTTAAATACCCAAGTTATAACATACCCATCTAAGATATCAAAATAAAATAGTTTATTTATTCGTATGAAACCATACCCAAAAGTGTGTCATAAATCGCGATTGTACCGCTGATACTGAATAATAAATGACAATAATAAATCTTCTATGAAAACCCTATAAATCTAAGCGGGTAGTTCTGCACAGGTTAACCGCAGACGAACGGGTTTAACCAATATTAACTGTTAATAATGTTTTCATTATAGGATATTTTTGTGGTAACAGTTGTTTGAAACGAGTACCGCTCGCTGGTAAAATTATTGGAATTCACGTACCTAATTAGTCTATGTTGTAGTGTTATTAATATTAACCAAAATTCCTTTGATACTTTCCTATTTACTTTCATATATGTATCTTTTAAAGATACCATATTTATGTTTTGACATTTAACATATTTTTTTTAAAACCAAACTTTTAATATTAAGAAGTACTTAGGTACATTATTCAATTAAAACAAGTATCTAATTGTCTATACGTATTATTTCAGTCTTCAGACTAAAGGAATTCAAGTCTATATTCTTATCAAAACATTCTAAATAGAAGTACCACCAATTTTCAGTGATAAATAAGACACTTAACTAATGAAAGCTTTAGAATCTGAATAAGTACCTATCTACAAGGTAACTTTACACGTTCTTCAGAAGTAAAATTTTCATTAAAAGTGATGTTCGGGATCCATTAGAATATCCCCAGAATCATCAATTAATGTGAGAGAAAATTTAAAAGTACACTTTTCGATTCAGCGGACAGTTTGTAAAGTCCTGGCACTTTATTATAATTAGCTTTTTGAGTTGCGATGATTTTTGCTTTGCCGCTTAATTGGATTATCGGTTGGTTTTAATAAAGATATTTTTTCTGTAAAAAGTGGACTGTATTTCTTCTGTTGTTATTTCACTCAATCAAAAGTTGAATGATGGCTGATTTCGTTCGGGTATCTAATTAATTTCTGGGAATGACTGACTTCCCGAGATTGCATGAATGGAAAATTCTGAGAATAGAAAAAAGCTTATTAAGTGCTTTAGCGTGAATTGAATATGACACGCATTTTACAATGTTAAATTGTAGTTCATTAGAATTGACAACATTTTTGTTTCTGTTTTATTCTTTTCTTTATTTGTACTATATTTTACGTTATAGCTATATGTAAATTGCTATTATGTTATCTACATATTATGTAATATGTAAATAAGAGAGGTAGAGCATAGCGTTTATTCGCTCAAAGAGGAGCTTTACTGGGAAAGTACCTCCACCTTACAGAATACCGCAGCCAAATAACTTTATGTTGTGTAAAGTTGTGTTCCTGAGCGTGAGTAAGGTTGCCAGAGCTCATAGGGGAGGGGGGATAGGTCGATAACGCGTGAGCGATGCTTCGTGTGTTGCATTCGTCTATATGGCTACGGTAACCGCTTACCATCAGGTATGCTTGTTTATCGACTAAGTTGTATAAAAAAAATAAAAAAGTGTTAAACTACCTTGATACAATTGTTACAAAAAATACAATGTTACAATATTTAATATACATAGTATATCATAAATATGCACCAACATAATTGTTCAGTCTGTAAGTTCTTCATTAAGCTCATATATAATAGTGTATATAGCCTACTATAGATATATCTCGTACTAATAAATCAACGATAATAGCGCCCAAAACTTGAGAGCAAAATTTCTTAAACGAATTTGTCTGTTATTGTTCAAAGTTACTATCTTATGGCGAATATTAAATGCACACTCCACTTAGCCCCTGAGGAAATTGACCGAAGTTTGCAGAGTGCATGACAACATTTAGACTACTTTGCGTTAATTTATATAAGAAGTTTCATAATGTACGCTAAATACATATCTAGGGAGATTTAAAGGTACCTACTTACGTACGTATAAAAACTAGAGTTCTAAAACAGAAATATTACTCGTAAATAATAAAAAAAAACATTGTATATAAATATCAATATCCTATGATTGTCTATTTTTCCGTTTGTAACGTATGCGATCGTACAACAGAATTTTACGAGTTATGCCTCATTTGGGACGGTCGCATTACCAATTGCAGCTCGGGCCGCTCGAACGGGACGATCAAGAATGTGTGGGATGTCGCAGCGCACATCCTCGCCGGCAAGGACGAAATGGTGGTGATCGTTCAGTGTTGTTGTAGTTGTGTTGCGGGCTTCGTCAGCTGCGATCTGAGCGTGATCCAGACCATGAGCTAAATGTGGTTGGATCATCTTGTTTTTAGTTAAAAGAGAAAAGTAGTTAAGTAAGGTTTCGTTATTTACCTCCTCTATTAACTTGTCATTATTAGTTACAAATACTTTATTATTTAAGCAAGAAATTTACAACAATAAAATAAATACAATTTTCAAATATCTCCAAATTGCTGAAATATTTTCTCCATTTCGTAATAAAGCTGTGAAAATATTTAAAGCAAGTTCGTCTCAGTCTAATTAATAAGTTTGTTGAGAATATAATATTAATAGAATCTAAAACTTTTCGTCTGATAAATTTTGTTGCAGATATCTTTTAGATAAGTCCAAATGATTTTAGCTAAATTAGTTTGGTTTCCAGATTTATCTAATTGCTACAATCTGACATTCTATGATTGAGTGGATTTTACAATTTATTTAACAAGTGGATTTAATTAAAAAAATATTCTCTCGAAAATAGATATAGATATTTTTTTAAACCTACCTGATATATATATATATACCTTTATACTGACATCAATCTCTCAAAAAACTCTCGCATGTTATATAAGCATAAACATAAATGACCGTATTGGGAATCGAACCTACGAGACGGAATCTAACTCTATCGCTTATGTACATGCTGCAGTATAATTTTATTTTATTTTATTAAGTATAATAATGTTAGGGTCGGTAACGCGCGAGTGATACCCCTGGTATTACAAGCGTCCATAGGCTATGGTAAACGCTTACCATCAGACGGGCCGTATGCTTGTTTGCCACCTAAGTGGTATAAAAAAAATACTGGACTTATATTTGTACCTGGTGCCCGAGTTTAACTCGGAAAAACGCATTTTCCCTTGAGGCTAAGATCGATTTTCCACCCCTCAAATTTTAAGTAAACCTTTTGACTAGAAATCACATTTTTATGATAGTTTCTATCGTATAAAATGAGATTTACCATTAGGTTATCACTATCACGTTGAGACATTGCTGAGATAATGTCCTTCAATGTAAAAAAAAATATAGGTACTCACATAACAATACTCTATAGCTTCAACCGGTACTTGGCACCATTCATCACGACAGATTTATTCAAAGAAAGTCACATCACTCTTAAATATTTTTTATTTGACTTTATTTAGCAAACCCTTTAATTATCCGAAACTCTTTCTGTCCTGTGTAAATAAATTATTTGCATACCCGGACTTTTTCTGAGGGCCATTTCCCTATCCAAATTTATTCGTAGAGGGGTACAAAAGTGGATTTTATTAAAAAAACTTCTATCGCCCTAACGAAACGGTCATCACAAATGGTCTTAATCACCAGAGTTTAGGGATTTTTAAACTCAATGCAAATGTTAACTTAACAAGGAGAGCATTTGGCAAGTAGGCAATTGGCTATTAACAAGACGAGTGACGATATCTAACTCTTAATTAATCACAAACTTTTTTAAATTCAGTTATACTCAAGTTAAGTGTCTTCACAAATTTTGACAATTCAATTTGCTAGCGAAAGTAGTTTTATTATGAAGACTTTCGTTCTTTGGATTATTTGTATGACGATGGTGTACAAAATGATTTGCGACTTCTTATGTAACTTTTTCAGCGTGCGTTAAATTAAAACATGTATAGGTTTGCTATAGTTATATATATATACCCTCCTAAATAAACTTGCTGGGTATGGAATTCGAGGAATAGCGAACGAATGGTTAGAAAGCTATCTTACGGGTCGTCAACAATGTGTGCAGATCACAAAAACGTGTGGAAATAAAATAAAACATTATAGATCTACTTATCAGCACAACAATTGCGGAGTACCACAAGGCAGCATCTTAGGGCCACTTTTATTTCTTACTTACATCAACGACCTGCCACACTCAATAAATCATGATTGCGTATTATTTGCTGATGATACCACCTTAGTGATAAAGGGTACAGACAAGGTCTCCCTCGAAAATGATGTCAATGAAGCACTTAGGTCGGTCATAAAATGGCTAGAGACTAATAATCTTAACATAAATATAAATAAAACTAAAATCATACAATTCCAGACATATAAAATGACCCCCATAAAAATTGACATTAACATTAATAATTGCAAAGTAGAGGAAGTTGATGAATATACCTTCTTAGGTATAACTATTGATAAATTTTGTAACTGGAAGCCACACATTCAAAAATTAATTAATAAAATAGATAGGTTCGTCTATGCCTTAAGAAGACTGAGGCAGATAACAAATTTGAAAGCTGCCATACAAGCGTACCATGGCTATGTCTCGTCCATACTTCGGTATGGAATAGTTATGTGGGGAAATTCTGTTGATTCAGGTAGGGCTTTTATAGCCCAGAAAAAGTGTATAAGAGCTTTATGCGAGATTGGTCCCCTAGATACATGTAAACCCCATTTCATAAATCTAAATATATTGCCTCTCCCATGTCTTTATATATTTGAAATAGGTCTGTTTGTTAGGAAACATAGCGAATTGTTTAAAACTTATGGAGAATTATTGAGCAGATCTCGACACAAGAGGCGTTTATTTCTTCCAAAGCAAAGACTTGTCCTCTTTAAAAAAAATGCATTCTGTATGTGCATTCAGATTTATAATAATCTGCCAGAATATATGCATGACCTAAACTTTTCACAATTCAAAAAGCAATTATTTAAAGTACTTATATCAAAATGCTACTATTCGACATCGGAATATTTAAATGATAAATTGTAATACGTACATAGATTTGTGACGTAACTAATAAATTAAATTGATTGTAAATAATTTTGACTAGAATTTGTATATTTTTTTTTTGCTTAATGTTTATAATTGTATCTTTTAATGTATTGACACAATGGTATTAGATTTGAATTATTATTCTTTTTAAAAAAAAAATGATTATAATTAAGATACAGAATTAAATTAAATATAAAATAGCATACTATTTACACACCGTATAGGTAGAATATGAGGCAAAACTTACTACTCCAAGACATGTACAATACTACCATATTCTTGTAAATAAATTTATTTCATTTCATTTCATTAGTTTGCGGCGAAAAGTTACAAATAAGTGAAACTGTTCGGTCAAATTCTTTAATATGCTAATCTTTAAATGCAAAACATTATTATTTTCTCCCTTTAAGCATAACGCAACCTTTAATTTATTTGTCTTTAATGTATTTTGTCTGTACTGTAAGCCCATATTTTTCGAAGCATTGATTTTGAGTGAAAAAATAACTGTTTAGTTTTTATACCTACCTTCAGAAATCGTTAGATGAATTTTACAGAGTTAAGCGACCCAGCAGGTTTTTAACGAATGCCCCAGTCGTTTATTTTTAAGGTCAAAACCCTTGGAATCTCATATCCTTTCAAACTCGTTTTAGTTCCTCCGCAAATAAAATTCGAGTCACGTGTACTTTCGCTAACGTAATAAAAGTTAAACGATATACATAGATATGTAGGTTTATTTTGACCCTTAAAAGGACCTAATATTAAGTCCTATACTTCAGTGACACTCCTTTATTTATCCTTATTTATGATAACGAATGGGAAATGTATCGTGAGCGAAAAAAGGAATTGAGTTAAGAAATAAAGATTGTAGGGAGCCTCAACCATTGTAAAAATGAGAAGATCCTTGCAAATAAAAATGTACAAAAACAGTGGAAAAAAAGCAGTTTAAATAATCTCAAGGGTCATTTTCTCTATAATAAATTGTCCTCCACGAGTTAAATTAAACATTTTTCCTTACGTCAAAATAATTTCCAACGCTTCTCATTTTGGGGCACAGTAAAAAGAGAAAAGAAACGAGAAAGGCTCATAATAACGTAATTTCTGTGGGACCCACAACCAAATGTGGCCATTGTACAATAATAGAAGCGTTTTACCTGAAAATAAAACGCATATTAAATACTTACCTTATTTGAAACCTTATATATTGAGAGCGGCCTTCCTTGTTTTCTGCTCTATACTTCCTTCTTTGTCTACCCTAATATTGCCGTCTCGCTCGCACATCTCCCCACCATCCACCCAGGCAGAGCGCGAGCTTGAGCCACGCGCGCTATCTCGTCATTGAGTCGAAATACCAGGCAGAACTAAAAATTAAGGTTTCAAATAAGGTAAGTATTTAATATGCGTTTTATTTTCAGGTAAAACGCTTCTATTAAAACTTGACCGTTATTTGAAACCTTATATATTGAGACGTGTTTGTTATCGCCTGGTGAAAGTGGATGCCAATGTGATTTTATGCTTGTAGCATAAAGTTATTTGTGACACAGGTAAGTACCTGTGATTTCTCCAGTATAGGTCATACGCGTACAGACTTCTGTGTGAGTCTGAAGGTATCGTGAGAGAGAATAGGTATCAAAAAATACTAAGATGTGCGAGGTACTGTAATTTTATTTATGAAGTACAAACGAAAATATGTAGGTGTGCAAATATTATGGTATGTAATGCTAGAAGCAAAGATCTTAATCAAATCATTGATGAGTATAAAAACATGTATCGTATATGATTGAAAAGCAACATTCAAGTATTTAATTAATCATGCGAAGATAATATAATCCCGCGATTAGTGGCTTATTATCAGCTATTTAACTGTCTGAAAGGATTGCAGATCTCTAATGGGCATGTGACCAGATTTAGTGGATCTGGACTGATTATGCCAGCACCAGCGATGAAATATTCTATTTCGCACCCTGTTAAAGATGTAGCAGGTCTTCTCAATAGTTGGTGCATTTTGCTGTGTTACGTCTATCGTATAAAAGGTGAATACAATCTGTACACACAGTAACGGATAGCTTAATGTTTTGCTACAGTCTATGTACCGACATTATTATTCTCCGACACGTGTAGGTACATCATATATTATAATAAAAACGTTAATTACATACAGTACATTTTTACTTTCATGTGGTATTTTGTTATAATCACCAGCAATATTACTGCATAAACATTAACCAGAAATATAAGTTCTAAAGTCCGATCAAAAGTAACATCATTACTTTTACCTGTTCTAAAACTGGACAGTGACGTCATGTAGGTAAAAGGCTATTTAAACAAAGTACAAGGTTGAAGGCAACCTTAACACATTACAAAATTAAGACAACGCTGTGTCAGTCTGGATATACATAATTCGTTACTTAAATTTTAGATATGTTTCTAAAAATGACACGAGTCAATCGACTATCTATCGTATCAATATATCCAAAATATGTCCAACCCATACATGAGAACTCAAAACTGCATAAATTTGATACCACTGACTTATTCAGCATAATGAACATTCATCTAAGTAGTATAAGAAGCAGGTAGTTAATAACTTTATTAGTACAGGAGTCATTGTGACAAATGGACTACATATGTTTGTTCATTTTATTTCAAACAAGCTACGGTTAGAAGCGATTTTTCAACAAAGATGCCATGATTACAACAAGCGATCCAATACTCATATTTATATAATTCCGGACCATCTTATGGTACCTACTTGGAGGTAGAAAAACCGTCCATGTATCTATCGATAGCGCTGTATTGTGAATGGGGCTGCCAAAATACTGAACTTGAGGTCTGCCCTCAAAAATACTATGAATTACTTACTAAAAGTTTGTTTCGAGCCAATTTAGCTGAGGTAGCCTAGCAGTTTAGAGATTAAACAAAATAGAGGGTAATTTTATACTAGGTGGTAATTCCACGAGTAAGAAAACAAAGGTGCTTTTTTCTTCTTAACACATTTATTCATGCTTTAGTCTAAAGACAAAACTTTCAACTAAGTACATTACATATTATTGTGCAGGCGTATCCGCTGTGTAAGTGCTCCTCTAACAGTAGTTGGTAATCAGTAACAATAGATGAGGATCTAATATATGAAAGAAATTGGAATGTTACATACATATGACGATGATACGGTTCATCAGATGATTGTCACCTCATTCCGAACATAGGTGACGTTTAATTTAGATTTTGTCATGCTTTCGAGATAGCGAGGAGTCCTTTGTTATTGCAATGCAAAATTTTCTTGGCTAGACAACTAGCAAACACTTTCCTTAAAACTGCTCGACTGTTTATTGCGTTTACAGGCTTCATCTGATTATATATATCAATAGGAAATGAGATTACGGTTGCAGTTGAATCAAAAAGTATGCTGAATCACGGTAGTGCAGATTCTTTTAGGATATTACAAAGCTCGATAAGTTAATTAGACCGATTAGGCTCTAAGGTGATTTTGAAAGAAAATCAATAATATTTCTAGTATTCCATTGAACCCCCAAAAACACTGCGAGGGTGGGTAAATTTGTCAACATAGTGTAAGCCTCTGTAGTACAATTTTATTCATTCTTGTTTTAGAATTAAAACATAACGCCTTTGCTAGGCAGGAGAAAGTCATTCAAATAATCGATAATAGGTATTCCTTATTCCCTATATGTTTGTTACCCAATTGGTTAATTAAGCAAAAAACTTTGGCTGAGACAGAAAGGTAGGCAAGTTATCTATGTATAATATTGTTGCCATTATTGGTCATAGATTCGTATGTGTGTCGCACACATTTACTAATGAAAACACGCCTGAGATCTGAATCTTGCACAACCAGTCGGGGTTGAAATAAATCAGCGATACGGTAAACATTTAATCTTTAATCACACGTTATGATAGGTCAGTCAGTGAGATTTTTATTATATTCTTTGCATTTTTTAGACACCACTTTTTAGCATCAGCAGACTATGTTCAATGGTGCGGGTATAACTTGATATCTGATACCACAGTACTGAACCAAATGTACAACGGTTACCAACATTACCAACGGTTTTTGGTAAAACAATACGCATCGACCGTGTTTTATATTATTTTCAGTATATAACAGATGTCACCCTGCTGGTGGAATAGAATTTATTGTCCCGCTTTGAAATTATTAAGTGTCAATCTTTAAGCACCTTGCGGGTATGGCAAGACCCCTGCGAGGGTTAAATATATAAGAACAAGTCCGTAAGGGCACCACATCCAAGTCAGGTACTTAAGAGTAACTGTAAGGGTAACATGTTACAGTTGCTTGCCCCTGTGAGATTTGATAAAGATGGGAAATATGCGTAGAGGCATCTCAGCATAGGACTTTGCAAATGTACATTTAAAACCAACTATTCCCATGTGGGTATATTATTAGCCATATTAGAGACTGTGCGACAGAACATTTCATCTCCTGCCCTTGCATCGGTTGATTTAGATGGCGATTGTGAAAAGAGGTACAATATCTAGGTAAAGTACCCTGCGTTGAGGGTATATATTTCGAGTCCCTTTTCCCTACGAGGCAGGGCTAGATTAAAAATCTGCTTTGACCTGTTTTCAAAGCAGAATCATTTAATTTTTATTAATTGCTGTGCGTACCACGCTGCCTTTTTAATCCTTTCATCATTACTGTGCGTAGATACACACCATTCAAACATAGTACCCTGCGAGAGTGTATTCTAAGGTCACGCCAAGATTTATATGCGTGAGGCGCGACATTCAAATGACCCTGCGAGGGTCCATTGTGATGTATTTGAAACTACATTCACTTGAAGGGTCCATTTCAAGTCATCTACCCCTGTAAGAGGTGAATTATGATGGAAAATGTGCGTACGGGCAGAAAATCCAAAAGAATACCCAGCGAGTGTATATTTCTGCCCCTGCAAGCGGTTGATTAATATGGGGAATGTTTGTACAGGCATAACATACAGGAAAATACCTCACGAGGCTACATTTCAACTCATCTGCCCCTTCAAGGGGTTAACTATTATTGGTGTATGGGCACAACATCCAAAAGAATACACGCGAGGGTATATTTCAACTCACCTACCCCTGCAAAGGGTTGATTATTATGGGGAATGTGCATACGGAGTAAGGGCACAACATCCAAGAGAATAAATACCCAGCACATTTTTCATTTTTTAGTCACTGCCCCTGCGTGGAGTTAATAATAATGGGGAATGTGCGTACCAGCCCAACATCCAAGAAAATACCCTGCGCGAGTACGTTCTGAGTCACCTGCCCCTGCGCGGGGTTAATAGTAATGGGTAATGTGCGTACGGGCACAAGATCTAAGATAATACCCTGCGCGGGTATCATTTGAGTCACCTGCCCCTGCGCGGGGCTAATAATAATGGGGAATGTGCGTACGGGCACAACATCCACGAAAATACCCTGCGCGGGTATGTTTTGAGTCACCTGGCCCTGCGCGGGTTGGTGTATGGATCAGTTCAGACAAGCTTGCTAAGCAGGAGCATTTGATCCTTTTTATTAGAGGCTAAAATGTTTAACCTTTTTTAAGCATTGTAACTAGGCTAGCATAAATGGCAGGCGAAATCTTCTGGTTAGCGGATCACGATACCTCATTTGAATAATTTCAGTACAAATAAGTTGTAATAATTCTGATTCACTACATAACACTTTCAATTCTTTTTTATTAAATTAGAATCACCGCTTCATTGCAGGAACCTCAACAGAGGTTTATTTAAGTAACTAGTAACACACATGCTAGAACAAAAGTTGTTACCGCGGCAAATTTCATAAATATTTAACTATATAATAAATTGTTACACATGTTATTTAGACGGCACTTCACGGCACAACTAACCTTTCCGACACTTTAACTGCCTGCGGTCATTATTAATTTTATTTTAGATGCGAGAATCAGATATCATTGGATTTACTTGAGGAGCTTATAGAGTACTACTCGACCCATTGTTACGCTGCCTTTTAGATCATTTTTGCTCAGGGCAATATCCGTTATCACTATTCGCACGTTGTGATTTATACAGTTAGCACTTGATGTAATTTAAATATTAATGTTCAACTGTGAACAAAACAGCAACTAACCTAGGAAAAACCAAGGATAAAAAATTAATAGAAGCAAAATTATCAATAAAAAGTGGGTAGATTAAATAATTTAAGAATTAGTTGTTCAAAGACATGAACATAAAATATCAAAATTAAATTGAAATATCGAACGGTAAAACCGTTAAAATCATATATCATTATTTTAATAAGAAGAAGGTACAAAGGTATATAAAATATACAAATAACTTACGAGTGCCTAGGCTAGGCTAGGCACAACCGTCCGTTGCAGAAAACAGGACGCCAATGACGAGATAGCGCGCGTGGCTCAAGCTCGCGCTCTGCCTGGGTGGATGGTGGGGAGATGTGCGAGCGAGACGGCAATATTAGGGTAGACAAAGAAGGAAGTATAGAGCAGAAAACAAGGAAGGCCGCTCTCAATATATAAGGTTTCAAATAACGGTCAAGTTTTAATAGCCATACCTCTGTAGCAATTTGCACTTAACACGAAAATTTACAAAATTTTATATGAAATTTACAAAATTTTGTATAATCATTTGAGCGAATGCAAATTTTTACTTGGTCGCATGCGTTACATGAAATTGTTTTAACTTGCTTTCGTTGGACACATCGACGTTTTACATAATTTATTAAATCACCCCAAAGGAATATAACCACTACGTTAAATCCCCCTTTGCCTATATAACACCGGTGCATATTATTAGAGAACATAATGGAAATAAATCATAGTGAAATAGATATCGGTGGAATATATCCCTAGTGACACTAAACCAATCATGGTAATTTTTATCATTATACAACTATATCACTAGAAAATTGTTATTTAAATCTAGGTTGTTGTATTTTGTATCAGGAATATTATCCCGACTATACATACTTATCTATTTGATATGATAGTTATCATAAAAATCGTAGCTTCTTTGTTTTTCCAAGAATTGTATTTTAGGCTATTTCCGATTAAATGAAATTGCTATTAAATTCACCGAAGTGAATAAATAAATAATTTTATCATTGGAGCCAAATTTAAGGAAAAAAATAACAAGAAATGTAATTATTTTATCTTTTAATCTTACCTCTAACAGAAAATCCATTTAATATTGTTATGGTTTTCTATTTCCGTCCTTACAAACAAGTCGCCTTAGTAACCTTCAATAAGGACGTGACTTGCAAGTTTTCACATCGATATCGATGAATTTTATTGAAATGGATCTGTTTTTTAATATGCAATATTTTTATTCATTTCCCGAATTCACAGCAGTAATAGGCCCTTATTTAATACAAATCAGTTAATTAAAAGATTCTATTTGATGAGAATTTGCTGAAAAAATAAAAAAAAACTGAAAATTATTCTAGTGACTTTGAAAAAACCATTTAATATTCTATCGTATTAGGCTTGAAAACTCCAATAGTAGGTTGACCACTCCACCGACCTGCAGTGGGCGGGCATGTGTCGTGGAGTATCTGCCCATTCCCTTTCACCCTGATATGTGAAAGGAGGCCTGTGCTCAGCAGTGGGACATTATAGGCTGATGATGATATGTCCTAACGTCGTTTTTTTTAATTCATCATATAATAATAATAATAAATATCCTGGGACATTCCTCACACACGGTCATCTGATCCCAAACTAAGCAGAGCTTTTTCTATGGAAACCAGATAACTGATATAATACATATACTACTTTTTGTTTGTAAATACATACTTAATATACATAATCACACACAGACTCAGGACATACAGACATGTTCATGCACACAAATGCATGTCCTGTGTGGGAATCGAACCCACAAATTTATATATTATTTTCATATTTATTCAAAAACTGGTTCCTAAAACAATTCGTTCATACCTAATATAAAACTATTGATTTATCGATATAAATATTATTTTTCTAACTACATTTCTCATCTCTAATTCTTAACCGACATTATCTGTCTCCAAAAACACTCGATCACTCGAAGACAATAAAAGTTGCATTTACTCACAAACCCCATCGCCAGACCAAAATGTAAGAGTGAAAGTTTTATAGCCATCCTATATACAATTGGTGAAGAAATAGCTTTATTTTGCCTATAGAAACATCAAGTGGTGGAATGTGTTTGATGCATAATGTTCTTATTATAGTCAATATTTCGATTGAAGTGTGGGATTAAAAAGAAATCATATTTAAAGTCATTGTATGTGTTACGATAATTCTTTTAAAAAGCGAATGATTTTAGTCATACCTAATTATTATAGTTTGATTGCAAATAGGCCCGATGTACCTAAAGAAGATAAATTATAATAATGCATAGGTATAATTCGTTAGTATATAGCGTATGTGTAGGTTATACACAGGATAATTTAATTTTACTCTCAGTGCGTTCGACGAGTGAGACGAGTGCCTAATCGAGAATAGTTTCTCTTCATTATTATGTTCCATTGGATATGCACATTGGCCTATTTGCCAAACATTTGCAGCTCGCATGTAAATAGACATCCACACGACAGGATTTTAAAATATCACGTATGACGCCCTCTCACTTAAACTAGCCGTATGTTGTTAAAATGCTAACCAAAATTTGAGCTCCGGGAAATTGTGTATATCAAACCTTGCTCGTATTTTCGAGAGTCGGTTTTTAATCGGATAAAGGCAAAAAAAGCAGTCTGAAAAAATTGTGTCTTGTCTGTTAAAGCCATCATCGCATGCTTTGTTATAGGTAATTGACTTTCTCATGTAATCATTACAGAAATGCCGAATCAATTATTATCTATAGTCTACAAATAAACACTTTTAACAAAAACAAAATCGCCGTAAAAACTAAAAAGCAAAAAATTATAAAATTACTTAAGTACACTTACGTAGTTAAGTATACTTGTTTAAGAACTTATTTATTAAGGTTAAATAAAAAAGGTTTATTAATTTTCGCTTTTCAGTTTTTTCGCCGGTTTAATTTTTGTTAAAAAGTTTTTATTTTATAATTTTTTGTGGTAGTCTTTTGATTACTATAATTATGCTTTATTTTTGATTACGTTACTCAGCATTACAATCTGAGAGTGAATAATAAATCACCCCTATTTTCCCATACCTAGGGTAAGTAGATATGTTTTTCCAAAAATATGGGACCAACTTCAAGTTTATACCCTATCCAATATTTTTCTTTTTTTATTATAATTGGACTGTTTTACAAAAAACTTAAACCGACTTCAAAGTACACTAAGAAGTAATCTAATCCTGATCTGATGACAATGGTACCAAACTGGAAGTGTACCCTTCCAGTCTCAAAAAGAATTTTCCAAATCGGTTAATAAATGACGGAGTTATCAGGTAACAAACATAAAAAAAATAAAAAAATATAACATACAACTGAATTGAGAACCTCCTCCTTTTTTGAAGTCGGTTAAAAATCGGACTACTCTGTAAAAAGTCATACATAAAAACAAATACGCGTCAACTTGGTAAACGTCCTTCGTTTTTTCGTCGGTTAATATAATTATTGTGTAAGCATCAAAATATTGAAATAAAGCCGGTATCCCAGTATGTTCTGCATAAAATAACGTTTTTATGACTTTTTTTACTAACTAGGTAGCTACAATGGAATGAAAAACGTTCCATAGTTCTCGATTCCAAAAATATTTACTCATTTTCACTTAACTAACATTACATTTTCATGTTAACAGTCTATTAAACAAGTGGTTTCAGTTCACACGGAACACAGTAAATGAATAATTAGGTTATACAGAGTCTAACATAATTGAGCCAGTTGGTACAAGCGTATTTGCAGAGCCGTGGTTTAATTTTAATTATACTACTCATGTAGTTTTCAGGGAAAAGGACGTAATATTCTTGCGAGGAATACACTGTTTAGAGATATGTTATCTATACATATAAAATGCTTTGTCCTGAATGACTGACTGACAATCAACGCACAGCCTAAACCGCTGATCGTAGAGACCTGAAACTTGGAGGGTGTGTTCTTTGTATGACGTAGGCATCAGATAAGAAAGGATTTTCCGAAATTATACCCCTAAGGGGGTGAAAAACGGGGGCAAAGTTTGTATGGGACAACGTGATTCCTTGGTCCGATCTACTTCAAATTTTGCATAAACATTCTTTAACAGAATTGATGGAAGACATGTTTCGTATTTTATTGAAAATCATCGCCTAACGGGGTCAAAAAGGGGTAGAAAGTTATTTTAGGGGTGATTTGCATCGAAGTTGATATCAATACTCCTTAGTACTTTTGATTTAATTAACATTTTTTTATTTTGACACATGTTTGAAATCTCAATCCGATTTTCACAGATTACAGAATAAGGCAGATGGAGCGAACGGAACTCGGGAGTGAGGCCAAAAAAGCAAATACAAATTGAAAGACACATACCTGGTATTCGCTTTAAAATTCGCACGCTGTGTGCTAATTTTTTAAAAAGAAAGCTTTTAAACATAGCAAATACAAATTCAAAAGCGAATACCAGGTATGTGTTTTTCAATTTGTACCTAATTGCTTTTTTTGGCCTCACTCCCGTGTTTCGCGCGCTCTATCTGCCTTTTGTTCTGTAATCTGATCTGAGCCGATTGTATTAAAAAAACTGAAATGCTCTTTAAAATTGGAATGTCAAATATAAAAGAATATTTAAATCGGATTAGAATTCGAAATTTAGTTTCGAAATTTGTTTGGAAGATCATTTTCTCGGACTTTTTGGCGGGAACTTGCAGGGACGTTGCGTTTTCATTTTTATTTTCATAAATTCGTGAGTTTTATTGTATATTAGCTGCCCAGCGCGACTTCGTTCGCGTAATACCCTACCCTACATTTAAACCTTCCCCGGACTTCCACGAATATTTAAAACCCAAAATTAGCCAAATCGGTCCAGCCGTTCTCGAGTTTTAGCGAGACTAACGAACAGCAATTCATTTTTATATATATAGATAGAAGATAGAAGATTACATGTATTGATGTATTCACCAGTGAAGTGAAATGAAATTAATTATGATTATCGTGTCTTTTCAAAAGTCCGTGAAGAGTTTTAGTACATGACCACCACTGTAGTAAAACATGAATTTTATGGACGGTGACTGACTGAGGACTATGTGAAAGTGATTTATTGTGACTAGAACTTATAATATAACTGGAAATTGGCAAAATACACAAGCCGTGTGATGCCAATAAAAAAAAGATCATTTTGAAGAAAGAAGAAAGTTCTTTTTCTTTTTCATTTGTTGTTATAATAATATAAGATGCTTTGAGTTTGATTTTTTAGTGTATAATATAGGTTTTTAGTTTTAATTGTAAAAATCAGTGGCGTGCATTGGTTTTCGAAGGAGAAAATTCAAACCGTACGCGGGTGAAACCGCGGGAGTCTGCTAGTGACCTAATATAAAGTTAATTTGTGCTGTCGTATTTAACACTTGAAATAATTATGGATTAGATTTTATCATTATATTATTATATTTTATTCTGTCGGTACGACATAATTTTATATACATTTTTGGGAAAACAATCTTAAAAGCATATGTGTGTAATATTTTTATTTCTACCAATTTACCGTGCTAATATTCATTTAACAAATCACCAAGATAGGATTACGTAAAAAAATATAATAAATTAATACTATTATAGGCAACCATAATAAAGTAAAAAATAACACAATTCAGATAAAATAGTGTTGATAGGTTTATAGTATGTATTTTTTATAACCAGGTACACTTAATATTTTTAAAATAGTCAGGTCTAAAAGCATTTCATTGAGTTATGTGATGATGACGAAACTTAAGCCGAATGACAATTTATTATTCATTTTCCGAATCGCTGAATTAATTTAATAACTATAAATTTTATTACTAAAAAAGAAAAATATTTATTTCGCCATTCGACGCATAAAAAACATTAGAAAATATTTAAACACGTAAAGAAAATTATACAGTACGATAATAAAAAAGTAAAAAACACTATCATTATGATGATGCCAACTAAAAAAGAGTGTAAGAGTTTAAAAACAGATGCCACATTTTTTTAGCTAAACAAGAATATTAAAATTCAAACCATTTAATTAATACTTACGGTAAACCTTGCTTTATTCCAAAACACCATTATTTTTTATTTCATCGCTTTCAATTAAATCCAAAACCAAACCCTCAAAAGTTGCTTTGATATGGCTTTTGTCTCTTTTATTGTTTTACCCTTCTATTGCTTTTTCAAACAAATTCCAATTGTGTAAAATATCATTTTAATTAACACAAACGGAAAATCTCAATCGGTTTTTCATCGCGTCCGTTTTCACAGTGAGGATGAATTCGTTATTTGTGGCCTGGTATTTTATTTTTTGTAGAATAACTTTTGTCTCTGGCTTTTTGATTTTATAAAGTAACATTTTAACGCACAGACTAATTTGCATTTTCATGATGGATTGTGATTTATCGTATTACAAGTCATATTATAACTTGATTTTGTTATTTTTTTGTAAATATTCTTTTATAAAAAATATAATATTATAAGTAAGTAAGTAATCGACCTATTTCCAAATCGAGTGTAATGTATGGAATGTGATACATTTAGCTACCCTACCCTGTGGTGCTACCCTACCCTACCCTACCCTACGGGTATGAAAAATAGTTTCCATCCTATTCTATCCTATTCTCAGACCTACTGATTTTTTTTATTTACACTTTGGGTTACATTGTTGGAATTTGATTAAGGATCCTTAATTTTTATGAAAATATAATAAAGCCTATGTTACCCGGGGATAGTGTAGCTTCCCAACAGTGAAAGAAAATTTTAAATCGGTTCCGGTCCGGTTAACAAACAATCAAATCTTTCCACTTTATAATATTATTATTATTTTTCTTTATTTATTTTTATCCTTAAAATTAATTTTTTTTATAACATTTTAGTAAAAAAAATAATAATTCAAAAATATTATAAAAAACCTAATCCTATCTATATATGATTATTTTTTTTATTATTTTTATTATTATTAATAACGTCAACGTTTTATAGACCATAAGTTAACGTCAACGTTCTAAAATCAATTTTAAGTCCAGCAAGTTCAGAAAATGAAATAGTTAATTTAGTGACTGTCTCAGAACTTGAGGTATCTAAATATAGTACATAGTGAAAGGATGGGTGTTATCATTTTTATGTAAAAACTCCTTTCCAGGGGAAACTTGGTAGAAATAATGAAATATACCTACTTACTGAGAGAAGTTCACATAAGCGAAGCTACTTCTGGAAAGCTAATTTATTCTACTAGAATAAATATCCGAAAGTGAATTTGTTTCTTAATTCATTACATCTTGACGCGACAACGGGACATCCTATTGTGATAAAATTCGACACTCAGGTAGATCATAATCGGGAATAACATATACGATACTTTTTATGCCGGGAAAACATAAGATTCCTCTAACAAAACCAGGGTAAAACCGCGGGAATAGCTAGTTCTTAATAAGTGAAGAAATAGACAACAGTTTCAAAATATTATACAGCTAAGTACGTTGATAAACATTTTTTGATAGTTTTAGTAGTAACAGTTTAAATTTTTAGGATGACGTGTTTCGACTTATTTTGTCTCATTATATCTATTTAATTTATAATAAGTATAATATTTTCTGGAAAAATTTGTTCGTTTCATGTTTTTTTTAATTTCCCTAATTACCCTTAATTACAATTACAATTCCTTATCACGTTACTGCAAAAGGCCATTACAAACCCTACGTGGTTAGAATACCAACATTGTTCCTAATTTTGTATGAACTAATTAGGAAAATTGGGGCAAATTGAAATAAAGGATAACATCTATGCATGTTATGAAATTGTTTCTGACAATTATTGTATAATTAAAACTATTATTTTGGATGTTAAGTGGGTATTGTACACATTTATGTGTTAGTTTATTAGTTCGTGGATGGAACGACCGTCGTCGACCTATATGAAAAAAAATGCATTCCTGGAACAAACTGTAAGTCAACTTATTTATTTGTAGTAGTTGATAATGCAAGTGATAAACTATTGCTTAGTGTTATAATATAGACTTCGTTCTGGACACATCCCATTAAATAGTTTTGGTTACTTGATGACAAAAACTGAATCTCCTTGTTGCACTGAATGTTGTAAGGTGGAAGATGTTTACCACATATTAATGGAGTGTGTTCGGAACGAGGTGGAGAGAAATACATTAGTCCAAAAATTTAATATGAATTTGTTCGATTTAGGATTGTGTAACAGTATTCTGGCATTCCCGCTGTCGGGTAAGGCCAAAATATTGTATGAAATGGTTAAAAAGGGTATAAGTCGGCGGTAATTAATTGTAAATAAGTTTGATTTTTGAAATGTTGTACTGTAGCATCAATGAGGGTGGCATACTCAAATATGAGTAAACCCTCTTAAAAAAAAAGAATAAAAAAAAAAGTGTTATAATATATACTTATAATAAATAATGATATAAATTGCTAGATCCCAAATAAAAGTATGCAATGCAGTGATCTATATATAAACTGCCTGAATAACATCCCGCTCACACAGTTTCGTTTATTTTTACAGGATCGTGATTTATGACGAATTGTGAATTGAAAATAACAAACGTGACATTTGGGCATGTCAACAAATCACGAATACAGAGTTAGTTAATGCCGAAACTCTGTAAAACGTATACATGAAAATAGAATTCAATGTAAACAACATTCGTAAATGACGATGTCTAAAATGGACCTCCATCAAGAAGCTTATAAATTATTATAATCTTCATACTGTTTGGCTATTCTGATAACTTCATTTGCAATATCACGCCCGAAGAGGCGACGAGACAGAAAAAAAGTTGCAATGACTTGCCGGATGACTTCGAGATGATTTACGGTTTTCAGAATAGCAAAGCTGTGCTCCGTGGAATGAGATATAAGGTTAAACTATATTTAGATACTTCCAGATATAAAGTAAGACCATTGACCATAATTTTGGTACTACATATAATGCTGGTTTATAAGTTACTAAGCTGAAGTGGCAATGGGCAGGCCACATCGCTCGAAGAGCCGATAACCGATGCGGAAGAAAGGTTCTCGAGTGGCGACCACGTACTGGAAAGCGCCAAGCGGGACGACCTCCCACCAGGTGGACCGACGACCTGGGGCTCTACCGCGTAACATTATCGTAAGTTACGTCTGAAAAAAATCTTTCGCGTCAAAATTGTCTGTATTTTCAGCGATGTCAACAATTTTGTTTTTAAGAATATATTAGATGCAGAATTATATTAGAATGTTAACCGGACACTTATTAAATTTAATTTGTATATTCTGTATCTAAAGAAAACCCGTAAATAAATGTCCATTTCATAGAGTCGACACATTTATGTGATACTAGCTTTTTGCCCGCGGCTTCGCTCGCGTAGACTATAAGATTTTGTTCGCGTAATAAACGCTAAGATATTAATTTCGTGAAGATTCCTAATTGTTCTTGTGAACTCGGTGGCCAATGCGATGATGGGAGCGCGGTGCGGCGACAGCTGGTGGAGGACCACGTGCTCCCATCCATCAATCATCAATCAGCCAGGACTTTGCTTTTTAAATGAGTAATTTTAATCATTTACCTATATAAAGCCGGCCAAGCTCAAGACTTAGTCTCACTCGCGCACCGAGGGCTCTGACCTTCCTTGGACGTATATTTTTTGATTTGGGCCATCACTGTTGTTTAAAACCGGACCGCATAATTAAGTTTGTTTGTGAAGGAATTTAGATGATATTGAAAAAACTGTGCTAGTATATTGTTCTATTTTTCCTATACTTTTTCCAAATTTTTCGCATTGCGAACCTCGAAGATTGGAATTATTCATCAACAGTCAAAAAGTCTTAAAAAATAATTTAAACATGTTTTAAAATGTACAAATAAAGCCCTTTCACATGATACCTCACTTAAATTTGTAGCCCTGCTTTGAAAATGCAGGGCCCACTTTGTTCACCTTTACAACCGTAAAAGTAAAAAAATATATATTTGCAATAAGGTTGGGTAAGCAATATTTAAAACTATTCCAAATTTTAAATCAACAGCATTACTGGTTGTTGAAATATACCTACCGCTGTATCAGTCGAACAGACAGACTAACTGGCACCATAAGGGTTCCTTTATTAGCTTTTTAGTTCGGAACCCAAATAAAAACGAAATACCAGTCACTAATAACGATATCCCAAGCACTACACTAAAAATTTGTGGCAAAGTAGATGCCTCATAGAGTAGGTATAGGCTACACGTTAACAGAAATATATAGTACTAAGCAATCATGGATGTTAAGAAAGGATTTCCCGAAACGTAACCACTTGAAAGAGAAATTGGACTCTGGCTGCAAGCAGGTTCTCACGTTATCAATTTGGAGCAGCCCGAGCAGGGAGGTTCCTCCCCCTTACATCGCAGTTGTGTTCCTGCGGTGAGTAAGGTCGCCAGAGCTGGGTGTAGGGGACCAGTATGTAGTAGGCCCCAAATAATACACAGCGACTCCTCTCAACCTTCAAGCACTTTTCAAGAAGGGTGTAGAGAGAGATTCGGTAAAGCGTGAGTGATACCCCTGGTGTTGCAAGCGTCAATAGGCAACCTTAACTGCTTGCCATCAGACGAACAGCAAGTTTTTTATTTCTTCTGTCTTCGTCGTAAGTGTAACTATTTATATGCCCTATATATGCCTATATGGCTACCAGTATGGTACTTTTGTCGATCAGTCTGGCTACCACATACTATGGTGTGTAAAAAGCACAGGCCGGATTCCACTCCACTCCGACTTTAATGACATCATTCATAGGCCTCTTGCCAGAGCTCTCGTGTCAGCTATTCGTGTATCGAGTGGCTTGAAGCGTAACGATGATATGAGGTCCAGTCCTGGAGCTGGAGCTCATTGTATTTTTCGCGACATATCGAGGTGTCTGATTGACGGTTCCTATAGCCAAAGGGCTGACGAATACTCCAGCTAGAAGATTAGCATCACCATACAAAATGGTATCGCCCGCCGCCTGCAAAGTTTGGGCACACTACCAACTGGCAGCAAATTATATCAGCTATATTCTCTTTGTGAACTGCTGGTCTCTTTTTTATTTTTATTTGTGTTCTGTTTGTTTTCTATTTCCCACTTAGTCTGTCAAGCAATTTCATCATATCTGAATTTTTCATGGTCGTTTTTGAGAAATCGATAAACATACATGAAAAAAGAACATACGCGTCCAACTTAAAGTTTCCTCCTTCTTTTTTGAGTCGGTTAAAAATAGGATACCTTTTATCACGGGAGAGTTCCCGCGAGGGTGGTACAGTGGGAATAGTTACTCGACCCAGAGCTATGCCATATGTAGGCAAAGAACTTTAAATGAGAACACATCGTGAAGTTTGCAGGTTCGATTCTTACTTAGGTAAGCCTTTTTCATAAGTTCGTCAATGCAGCTGTACTTATTTGTAGCTTTTTTTTGTAGTGAACAAAACTAAATGGTCAAACGGGAGAGCGCTGATGGCTCTCATCAACCAAAAAATTTGCGACAAAATCATTGATCCTGTCATAAAATTGTGAGAACGAAACCATAGTGCGATTCAGGAAAAAGACAACGCCAACTAGAAGTTCTCTCCCTCTGTGTCTGTGCCGTGAGATGGCCTGTAAATAAATAAATTGAGATATCTTTTTTTCCCGTGAGCCGATTTTGATGAAACAAAGCCTAGTTGAAGCGCCAAGCAACGCCCAATCACCCTGTGGAAACCCCATGCAAATCCGTTCAGTGGATTCGAAGATTATCCTGTTCAAACAGACAAACAGACAGACAGAAAGACAGACAGACAGACAATTTTTTTTTAAATGGTATTTATGTATTGTGTTAGTCATTCTACATCACCCCCAATCAGTTTTTGGTAAATATATTCAATGTACAGACACGACTTTTCTACAGTTTTATTATATGTATAAAATAAAATATATGTATATAATAAAATAAAATAAATAAATATCCTGGGACATTCCTCACACACGGTCATCTCTCTTTTCCGTGGTCATCTGATCCCAAACTAAGCAGAGCTTGTACTATGGAAACCAGATAACTGATATAATACATATAAATACTTTTTTGTTTGTAAATACATACTTAATATACATAATTACACCCAGACTCAGGACATACAGACATGTTCATGCACACAAATGCATGTCCTGTGTGGGAATCGAACCCACGACCTGCGGCGCGTAAGGTGAACCTTAACCAACTGCGCCAACTGGCCCGTCGTATAGATAGATATAGATTATAGTGAAGAACGAGTGCTGTCAAATCGTAGTCAGTCCGCGCCTTAATGTGAAAGAAGGTTGTTTGTTACCTCATTAGGCCACCAATGCATCAAGCAATAGTCATGAAATGGAAACCAGCAACTGATATACTACATATTATACTACTTTTTGTTTGTAAATGCATCCTTAATATACATAATTACACCAAGATTCTGGAAATACAGACATGTTCAAGTTCATGCACACAAATGCATGTCCTGGATGAGACTCGAACCCATGACATGCGGCGCGAAAGGTGGAATCTTAACCAACCGCGCCAACTGGCCCGTAAAGTTATGAATATAAAGCAAGAAAAGAGTAAGAAAGGAATTAAAATCATACTATACAGGTTTATATTTTTTCTTTATCTATTTTAATAAAAAATATGCCCTGCTTTACTACTCAATTAAATTTACTACGTTTTTAAGACAGCCTTATCAAGTATATTAAAAATTACGGCATAACACGAATAAATATTAAAAAAGTTAATTTATTAACATAAACGAAGGTTGAGGTCAAATAATTTATTAGGGTCATACATACGAAGGGCAAAGGGAAGGTCAAAATATATGATTGTTTAATTAAATGGACCCTTTTGAGTTAAAGGACCGTTCCACCAGCGTGCTCCAAAACTATAACTCTTATTTATACTACATATATTATTAATATATTGAAAATCCAAGTATATACAGTTTTAGTGTTTTTAAAGTGAGCCTCGATTCGGGACACCTATAAGTAAATTTCGCTTATTAAAAAAAAAAAACAGAATTGGCATGTTTCCTGGGTAAAAAATAATAATTCTAATTAGTCCGTCAGTTAGATTATCAAAAAATATTTGACACGTATTTTTTGCTTTACCAAATCATTAACAATTGACGAAGATAAAGCGCGACTAAGTTCGGGAGTGGGGGCTCGTGACGTCACTTGTTACTAAAAAGTGTACCACACCATGACGTCACGCGGAACTTCAACAAACCATATCCTCGTATGTTTTTGTTTAATTGACAAAAGAAAAAATAATATTTTTTGATAATGTATAAGACGGACTAAATAGATTTTTTCAGGAAAGTAGCCTATTGTGTATGTAGGTGAGGGTGCCTAAAGTTTTCTTCATTACTTCACTTATCTTTTTTTAATGTTCGTAATAGTCGATCTCACTTCGGATAAAGTAATTTATAGTTTATAGGTTTATCTCACGGGTGTTGAAATCAGTGCTTGTTTGGACGTTAATAAAAATATCAAATGTGGAAGTTAAAAACTAGATTTAGATTTTTATTTACAACAAATATGTACAAAATACAATCTATATTTACAAAATATTATCTATATATAGAAAATTTCCTCAAGCCTGCCGCTGCTTCCGATTAACGGCAAGGTTCCCAGAAGGCTGGCAGCGTTTCCTCTTTGATAAAAAAAAAAAAACTAGATTATATTTATTTCACGTACATTTTCCAGGTAGGTAGTTTTTGTATTTTTATAAATCTTTTCCTCCTTCTCACACTGAACTGAACTTTTATTGCTAATATCGACGTACGGTACCAATTAACTTAAATATTACGGCATTAATTTTTTAAATAAATTCTCTGGACTAGGAGAAACTTATAACGACTAGGCAATAAAGGACCTTACCATTACTTTGCCTTAATTTTCCAACCTTCCAAAATGGTCTCAATAAATCTAATTCACTGCATTCGCTATAGGATTTGTATCCCTAAGTAAACGTAGCATTGGAAAGTGTTAAAGTAGATATTTTCATACCAGATCACTTTCGTGGTAAGAGGCCCGGAAAAAGGCCAAAGGCCAGAGCCAGTTTCATTTTAATTATCTCAAATTCATATCTTCATAATGTTTTACCAAGCAGTATCTAATCCATAATTGATTCAAATTGATTACTTACTCAACCTTACAACTAGGTTTTCTAACTAACAACCCGGCCCCCTAAAAAGGAATATTGCTAACGCAATTCATTTTTTCGAATTTAAAGCAGATCTTATGCAATTCATCAATTCCATTTTTTTTATGAATTGAATTATTTATATGAGTAACTATTTTACCAAAAATTATTGGAATCACTTAGGATCTGCGGAGAATTCGAAAAATGAATTGCGTAGCAATATTGCTTTAGCTTTCTTTTTAGCCCCCCTGGGAGAAAATAATTGCTTATTAAAATTTCAAGCAATCAATATTATTTAGAAGCTCACATAACATTTTCTTGGATTTAGTGTAACCTAATTTCATACCCAATTATTCCCAAACGCCTTTATTATTTTCAACAAATTAATATAAACAAATAAGCAACAACACAAACTTAGACAACCGTAAGGAAACCAAACATTATCTCCCCAAACAGGGTTGATAAACCTATTCGCTTATTCAAACAAAATTATGTACACATTGTGTTTCTATATAGACAGGATGTGTTAGGAAAAACTCTTGAACAACAAAGGTGGGTAGACAAATAAATACCCGTCTTTGTTTATTCGTAGTGCATGTGGGAATTGAATTGAATGTTACACCTGAAAACACATTGGTATCTAGAATACCAATGTTTGTTTTATTATAATTGTTCACTGAGGAAATATTTAAGTATAGAGGACACGTCTTGGCTAGTTGTATCATCGGTAGGTAGGATATTTTGTGATAATTTCACTTACAGGACTAAATGGAAGTGGTAAAGTTTTTCTTTGAGCTATCAAGTCTGTACCAATGATTACAAAGAGACTAAAATATTGTAATTGCTGCTTAGTTCTTAGTATACTAATTCCGAAGCGCTCGTGGTGTAGCATAATAATCCGTTCTTAATCGATCGGCAAAGATAAGCTACCACCGTAGTGGTTCGTACCTGGATGGGTGACCGCCTAGTGGTATTTCTGATCGAGCGTTTCCGTGCTTCGGAAGGCACGTAAAGCCGTTGGTTCCGGTGTTGGAAGCCTCCGAGGCGGCTTGAGAACTCCAACAGTAGGTTGAACACTAGCCTACCTCCACCGATCCGCAGTTGGCACGCGTGGTGGAGTATCTACCCATTCCCTTTCACCTTCATTTGTGAAAGGAGGCCTGTACTCAGTAGTGAGACATTATAGGCTGATGATGATACTAATTCCTACCTTGTCTCCTATCTGCATTTAAGGAATAAGTATTTGCTTCGGTCCATTGGAGGTGCCAGCCAGTCCTGCCTTATACTTTGGGCATTCTAGATACAGTATACTAAAAACGTTTTCGTACCACGATACAGTTTTGGTCCATACGACTGTATAGTATGGCGAAAAATACTCAGTGATGTGTTCAATTATGATGAAGCTCAGCAATCAATCTTATTTTAATAACATTACTGAAATCGTCACTAGTTTTTTTTCATTGTCATTATTACATAACTTTTCCTCTCAAGTGAATGGTCGACTCACACAGCTACGCGTCTAGTTCAACATTTCCAATTCTTATTTCTTGAATTTCCTTCAGTGCAGTTTGATATTTGATATTCAACACGTAGACGTACCTGGCAGTCAGTATCTAATTTCTCGGAACCTTTTCCCGTCTCGAGCAAATAGCTCTGGCCGTTGACAACTGAGATGTAAATGGCGAAGATCAAGAGCATTTGGAACTGGCAAAAGAAAAAAATAGGATAAGAATTAGAATTAATTAGTACCTTAGAGGTAGCTATGAGGTGATAGTACAAAAAAGAATATCACCCTACAATGGATCAAAGGACACACAGGATTGCAAGGTAACGACGCAGGTGATGAGCTGGCTAAAGCAGGTTCAAGTGACATTGCCATAGACCAACAGCCAATCCTGCCACTCCCCTTCAGCCAGCTCTAAGCCTGGACACGTAATAGAACCATCGCAAATCACATTAGTAAATGGACAAACACTGGTAACTGCAGATAATCTAAACTGGCGATATCTACATACGACTGACTAGAAATCTGCTCACCTTAAACCGTAAGGACCTACGAGTCATCGTAGGTACATTAAAGGGTAATTTACCTCTCAACCGACACTGGTTTTTTATAGGTGTTACCAACAGTACCTTGTGTAGGGCATACATGAAGACAGATGAAACGGACGTACGTCATCCTGGAGTGCGAGGGAGTGGCTGAGCAACGGGCGCAAATCCTCGGTCCAACGAGGTCGCTCCGTGAATCCTGTGGACATCCCAGAAGAGTCCTGTGTTTCTGGGTGGAGCTGGGCTGGCTGATGACTTAGCCAGCACCGTTTACGCAAAAAGGGCCCACTCACAACACAAGTAACAAGTAAGGGTGCTCTAACTCTGGACTTCCGATCGACACTAATAAAATTCTTTGGGCACCTGTTTATTAAAACACTTGTCCTTACTGACTGACTGACCTATCAACGTGCAGCCCAAACGGCTGGGGTTACAAACTTAATATATTGCACACAGGCTCCATTCCAAAGGTCCGTCTATCCGTCTGTTACAGACTTATATTTCAGAATTTTCTGATCCTACTGATTTTTGGTATGGTTATAATTATAAATATTGCTCACCCAATCTTATTGCCAAACCCTTCCTGAGTTTCTTGCTGGAACTCTTTTTAGTTCAGTATTTTACGATCCGGTGGTTGAATTAATTGCAACTTTTGTGAGTGCATGATTAGGGTCTATATTGAATAAACGATTTTTTAATTTAAGTTTAAATGAAATATTCGAAAAAATATTTTTAGTAGGTATTCCAAACCAAGAGATTATACGTCAAAGGAAGGTGGGTCGTCCCCGGTGCGTGAGTCAGACTCAGAGTCTTGGGCATTTTTATATAATTTTGGGATTGATTAAGAAGATCCACAAAATATTTTTAAAATGCCACCCCTAAAGAGGTTAAATATAGGATTGCAGGTAAAACTGTGAGACAGAAAGCTAGCAGTAAAATAAGATTTCGGATGGTTTGGGACGTATAGAGTCAAATTGACTACATGCGCATCTTCAGCATTAACATGATACAAAGTATTTCCAGTAATGTATAATATTCCATGTCACCTAGCAATAAATCCAGCGTCGAGAAGCTGTTGACACAAACAAATGTATAGCGTCTAGCGTGGAGACAAGGATGCGACATCATTTTCCTTGACAAACACAGAGTCGAGTTGCACACCAAAATATTATTGTTACCATACATTTATTAACTAGGTACTTATATTAAAAGTTGCGGGACAAACTTGAACAGGCATGAGAAATAACAGGAATTTGTTATATTTTGAATACTGTTGGAACACAAAATGTCTTTATGTTATAAGTATTATAAATAACATAAAATTTGGTAATGATAAATATTGTGTGGATAGAAACCATTAATAATATTTAGCCTTGAAGCTGGAAGAGGTAAGCAAAGTTTCAGAACGTCACGAAAGTCCCCTCCTGAACATAGTATTGATCGTGTTCGGAGTTATTTCGCTAGATGGCAATACTAGCCATCTATTTAGCACAGCACTGCAGCTGTCACCGATGTGAAGTAGGAGCGATCGCGATCGTTCCTATACAATGTTCAGTCTGCAACTAACGTCTGTCAAGTAAGTCTTATTATTTTTCGAAGTCTCTTTTTTGGGTCCAGATCGCAAACAGCTTCTAAATTAAGATATTTTAATTGCCCGTGAATCAAATCCGGGACAAAACTTAGGAATTAATTCCTTGAAATTATTGTCACCTGTTATTATTGATCAAATCACGGAAAAGGCTAATAGAATAGCTAATTGGCCAGGTAAAGATTTCGAGATGGCATATTTTCGAAATCTATGTTGGGTTAGTCATTCTGAACAACTTTTACTATGGCACAAGAACTGAAATCTCGAAAAAAAAATTTTTTTACATACATTATGTATGAATGTATGTAGTAAATTATTTTTTGACATTGCAGTGTTGGTCCTATAGTAAAAGTTGTTCAGCATGACTAACCCAACCTAGGTTTCGAAAATATGCCATCTCAAAATATCCACCTAGTACATATGCCTAAGAAAATACTGAACCATCATGTGAAAGTCCCATCGTAATAGGATTAGCCATTTCCGAGATTACCTACCCACGAGCTACTTGAGATACATTGACATTTACAACAACGTATTCTTAATTAAATTTAGCATTCGTCTTCATAGTGAATTCAACATGAACATTTTACCTTTGATAAACCAACTCCCAACACCAACACACAAATCAAAAAGTCAAACAAAGCACCAACATTATGCAATAAACCGTGAAATGTCAACCGCAGAAAGCTGTTCTTACACTTCAACCCCGAATAATGGTTGCAGGAAGCGGGCATTGTTCCCTAATTTCACCTTTGCTTATGCAAATGAGTTGAAGCCACTGAGGTACAACAATAGGCATGTAGAACATCCCTATTCTGATACTCATATACCTCGGACCTACTTCTACTTGGAGTTAGAAATAAAAATTCGTTTTTATGTAACTTTTAGTTGCGATTTAGCTTGCGTAGACTTAATCAAATAATTAATCACGGTAATTCGTAGTAATTTTATTTTGTAAAGGTAGACCTGCGTTTGACTGAAATCTCACCATGGTAAGTGATCATGTGACCGAAAATAGTAAGAAGCACATAAAGACTAGAAGGAACCGGCTCAAGTGCAGCTGGAATCGAACCATACCGATAAGTGCTTGGCGACAGGTTTTCAACCTGGCCCCCTAAAAAAGAAGCTAAGCAATATTGCTAACGCAATTCATTCTGTTAATGAATTGAATTGTATACAATAATTAACTATTTTACCAAAAAATATTGGAATCACTTAGGATATGCCGAGAATTCGAAAAAAATTATTGCGTAGCAATATTGCTTTAGCTTCCTTTTTAGCCCCCCAGCTCACTGCAGATAACGAATTTCTACTGCTCACTGCACACAACGAATTTCTAAACACAAAAACATTCCTTAATTTGCCAAGTTATTAAATAAGTCATGTTATATCTACATGTATATTTTTATATGGTTATTATAATAAACTGACTCGCTAGTTGCATGATATTATATTCCTCTTTAAATTCACTTCGCGTTAAGGGGCGTCTAAACGGGCTATATTTTACGACAATTTGTGGCTGCAATACTGTGGCCGGCAACATTGCTAGCAATACCAGCCACACTATGCAATATTTTAAGGATGGCCCGGCATTATTGCCACATATTTTTTGGTATGTCAAAATGTTTTTATGTGTAGCCGGCGTGTGGCCGAACGATCGCCTCGCAATCGAAAATACTGCAATATATCTGGGCCATCTATATTGTTGTTCTGTTTTACTGTATATGCGCGTCCCTTTCTCCAGTCGCTAAATACCGTAGAGTTATTGCTAATCTTGTAGTCACAGGTATTGCATTCCTCATGTTTGTATCTTGCCTTTGTATGTTTGGTCCAATTCTGTTCACAAGAAATTCGAAGTCGCTCTTAGACATTCTTGTAAAAAAAAAAAAAAAGTATTTATCCAGCATTAATTCCTTGTCTACGGAATCCGAAGTGTCACGCCTACTTAGGTAGGGTCGAATCCACATTCGTGTCCTTTTTTTTCGTTTTTCTGCCAAAACAATGGCTGCGATGAGCCGTCATTTCGTCGGCCATTGTTGCTGGATTGTGTGGCTCATTAAAGGGTTCTGAATCAAAGGCCATACTATTGCAGCCATATTGCAACATGTTGCCTGCAATTGATTGCTCAGCCATAAAATGCACTAAAATGTTTTTTTGATGGCTGGGCAATGTTTGCCAATAATTGCAGCCACAAATTGTCGTAAAATATGGCCCGTTTAGATGTACCTTTAACATAAACCAAAATACATTTACAGAATACCCATTCCGCCCGCATTGCAAACTTCCCTCTCTATTTATTAAGCAATTTATATCTCGGCTATTACAACTGGCTGTTTTTAAATATAACAAAATATTTAAGCGTTCCACTCACGAATGTATAAAAAATTTGTTGGAATCAAAAATTGTTTGTGTTCATACTTTATTTTTATCCAAGTTAGGAGCACTGCAAAAAAATAATATTACATTTTTCGTGGCTACCGTGGCCTATGATTATTATCCTTTGACTGTTTGACGACCTGCGCGGGCGAGGAAAACAATAGAAATCAATTGCTATTTAACCGACTTCAAAAAAAGGAGGAGGTTATCAATTCGGTGGTTTTTTTAAAATGTTTGTTACCTCATAACTCCGTCATTTATTAACCGATTTGGAAAATAGTTTTTTGTCTGAAAAAAAACCGACTTTAAAGTGCACTAAGAAGTAATCAAATCGTGATCTGATAACAATGGGACCAAACGGGAGAAGGGTACACCTCCCATTAATATAAAAAGAAATTTTGTAGGCGTCTTTTTCTCTCTTGCAAAGTATTCATAAGGATTGTGATCTATTTTCCATGCTTACGTAGCGAAAAAGTGTTTTGTCACCAAAGCCAAGGAAGCATAACCGTTTTAAAAGTGCAATTACCATAATACATCGTTAGGTTAACTACCTATATGGCGACAGATTTTCAACATGAAGGTGCCAGCCTAGGTGGTGTAGGGTGTGTCGAAATCTGCCGCGCGACTGTTTGGACATACCTAGAAAATTCGCGAGCTCGCGACGAACGTTCGCAGCTGTCATCCAAACAAGCGTGTCATGCCGAGACCCCCTCGCCCTCGGCATGCCACGTATTTTTTTTTTGTAAATATCATGGGACATTCCATAATTTTCAGTAAAGCCATAATAATAATAATACTGAACATGAATTTAGAGGTGTTATGTGCTTAAAGAGTAATATACTAACTATTTATCAACTATGACAAGGGACCTCGAGCAAACTCTCCAACCTTATCTGATGCACGGACCGGATTGATCACAGATTGCCCATGATGAATATAACAACAGGTTAGCTATTTAGATAAATTACTCATCAGGTCAAACCAGTTAGAGCAGGAAACAGGTTTGACAGGCAATATCTCATTATCACCGGTATAACAATTATTTACTATAGGTAAGCCAACGAGACGAGATAAAGAATGTAAACAACTAACAATTTTTAATTAAAGAAATTATGTTGACAGCTGCTTTACCGACCGCATTCCTGTACCAGGAATCACAAAACGACAGCTGTCGTCGACCAACTGCTGTCATTATGCATGCGAGAGATAATGATCGCTCGCTATCGTAATGTAACTCAGTAGAGTGGCCGTTTGTTTACATATTTTATCCCCTCTCGTTGGCTCACCTTTGGTTAACTAGCATCTAGGTAAGCTTGAACATGTTGTATTTGGTATGAATCTTATCGCAACTATAAATGGTAATAGATTTATTTGTAAACTAGACTTCGCCCTGTGGTTTAACCCTCGTTCTCGAGGGACCTATTTCAAGTTATGATCCCAAACAACATCTTCGGTTGTTTCGTTGAGGCGTCAAGAAACAAACAAACAAACACACATTAGCATTTTATTATATTTTGTGAGAAGTAGGGTAGGATACTAGGATACCAACAAAAACATGTTGAATGTGTTCTATGTGTTTATTTTCTTACCAGAAATTGCTCACAGCCTCAATTTAATATGTTTAAAAGGCCAACAATAATATAAAATCAGTATCAGGTCATGGTGTAGGTACTTCATCATAGAAACTCTGAAAAAAAAAACATTTATATATCATCTGCACCAGCATTACCTCTCCAGCAGTAACATCCTATTGAGTGGTTGATGATAAGGATAAAAGTAACTTTTGGGTCCATATTTTATACAACTCTGTATTTGTTCCAACAAGTTGTATAAAATATGGACCACCCACCTGGATGTAACAATAGAGGCCCATTTTTGAGACAATTTGACTTGGAAGTCAAATTATAAATTATGATTTAACCTATTCCAATCTATATCATTTATGTGCTGCGGTGAGTAAGGTCGCCAGAGCTCTATGAGTAGGCACTGTGCTGACAGTGTGCGGGGACAAGCAGTGTCACAACAAATGACTCTGCAGCATTGAGCTATTATTATTACGTTTAGAGAAGCTATCATAAGCAAAGGTTCTGTCCCATTTTTTAAAGTCAAATAAAGTTCTCTTTAGCGCTGAAACAATAAATTTGTCATCTAATCAGACAATAGAAAAACGTAGCGCTATCAGAACGCTTTTTGGGGTATTTTTCACGGCGCTTCCGCGTTTCGTTCATCGTTCTACAACAAAAAGTGTGGCCGGATGGCGTTACTTGAACGGAACATAGTTGTGATGTCTGGCGTCTTCTCTATACATAGTAATTATAGCTTAATGCTCTGCACTTTGTCCCTTCCCTCATCCTCCTTCTTTCATGTGAAGATATTTTTGTGATACTCTTCGGGTTGCAAGCGTTAATAGGCTCCCGTAATGGGCTTGCGTTTCACCTTCGACTGACCCCATGAGGAATTATGACGAGGCCGAGGATCTAGCACGCTTACCCAGAAAATACCTATTCACTCTGGCTTTGAATACATCTAGGTTGTAGGTGTCGGGAAAAACAGATCCCGGAAGAGAGTTCCACTCCTTTGCTGTTCGTATAAGAAACGATGAAGCGAAACGTTGTGTCCGGGTACGCGGGATATCGACAATGTATGGGTGGAAATTCTCCCGGCGTCTTGTGTTTCGGTGGAGAAATGGGGATGGAGGAATTAGATTGAACAATACTGTAGCACAATCCAAAATATATCCTATAGAAGACCGACAAACACGAAACCTTACGCCGATGTTCAAGGCGCTTAATTTCGCCTCAGTTAGCGAAACATCGCCGACTAGCCTCCTAGCACGACGGTCTATTGAGTCAAAGGTCTTTGTCAATAGTTTGTCACTTTAGTCGTATAAAAAAAAACTGAGCACTTTATCTACGGATACCGTAATAGAGACAATAACGATACCAATAAAATAATTGAATTGCTACCATAAATCTATTTTGGTCCAATTCTAAGGTCAACTAAGGTATTAAGGTACTTACAACATTCATTAAGAGGAACGCAAGCACCCTTATCATTTCTGAAAGTATCGTTGGCACATAAACAAGCTGGTTGATAACAATCTGGGGCTATCACAGCACATGGCGGGGGTTGCTTCAGGTGGTTGCATGTGGTGTAACATACTTCCGGAGAGCACTTGTAATACTTCTCGTTTGCTGGACAATCTGGGATGGATTACGGTAAAATGATTATACTGAATATAGATATTTATCTAGGTGCACAAAACCATTAAAAACCCAAAGCAGGTTTAATTGGCAACATTATCTTAGTGGGATTGATAAAAAAGAACAAAATAACTTTTAATTATTAAGACTTGTAGCTAAATGAAACTTACCTAATGGTTTTCCTTCTTCAACAGGTACAGAATTAACAAGATATATGCTAATAAATAAAACAAGTGAACAAATAGACAACACGTGAGACGACATCGTGATTGGCGAAGCTATTATTAATAATCGTTATACCTATGTCCAGTTTATTTATATACAGAAAATGAATAATAATGATCATTTTTAGAGATCCGTAAAGGGCATAAAAAATATTTTTTTCTTGTTTCTAGAAATCTGAATTAATTTATTTGTCTTTCTCTAAATCTTTATTGAAGTTATTTTTGTATATAAGAATATTGAGAAACGACATTGATTTATAAAGATCAAATATAAATCTCGTAGATTTATTTGTACGTTAAAATCTTATCATGTTATAATTAGGGATTAAAAGAACTTACCTGAAGTGAAGTTCTATCCAAATTATACGAGTTGCTTCGTCCGAAGAGATTAGATATATAAATTTGTAGTATACGTCCAGTAATCGCCAATCTACCACTAAGTTGAAAGCAGAGTCAAACTGCATTCATATATAATAAAAAATGTGGGTACTTTGATGTCTTCCTCCTGCCCCCGCACTGACCGATACTCATTCAGTTGAAAGCCTGGAATCTTAATATTTCACTTTATATGGGGGTTAAAGGGCTGGGAGGGAGCTAATCTCTTCGGACGAAGCAACTCGTATAATTTGGATAGAACTTCACTTCAGGTAAGTTCTTTTAATCCCTAATTATACTTCATTGCTTCGTCCTCGAGATTAGATATATAAATTTGTAGATTTTGAAAGATAGTGAAATATTAAAACACTAATTTTATTAAACTTTTTGATATTGTAATGATCAAAAAATTAATGAACTTATGTAATTATTATTAAGGGAACTTATTTAATGTTTGTGATGTAATAACAATGTTTTTACCCAAAATTTAACTAATTAGGTACGGTACTTCATAACAAATTATGGTTTTATTAACCATAGTAAATTACACTATTTATATAGTTGAAATTAAAAAACACAATGATTCTATATTTTAGTCAGGTTCTGCGTTTAAGATTGTGAAAGCAAACTGATTGATTATACTGAAAATCTCTTCGATAAAATTTTGCGAAGACTGTATAATTGCCACTCCATCCAACAGTATTTCTGATTATATGCATGTTTAAGTTTACGATACCTATTATGATTTGATTGAAATTTTATTAATTTTAATAGTAGGTACAACATATATAAATAACATTTTTACAGAAAAAGAAATCTAAAAAATACACACTTAAGTATGAATATATGAGTGAGCTGAGAATATAGCTAACTAGTTGATAGCGTATCTTTTATCAAACTTTTATACAATTTCTTTTATACAAGGATGCGTCAAATCAAGATATATAATTATTATTATTATTATTTTTTTATGCTAATAATACTACTGCCGTACATATTTCCGGTCGGTCTTTGTAAAATGGAATATACACATAAGGTTTTTTTTTTTTTTGAACCTAGTCGGGATTTTATAATTAATTCATGTATTTTGATATGAGATATAATATGCTGATTATTAACAACTATAATATTTTCTAAATTTATTTTGCTTATAGTCTGTACTCTTTGAGCAGTTACCAGCATGAGTACAGTGAAATACTCTCTCTACTCTAATTGTTATTTGGATACCAAATCGATAAGAAATCTAAACTACTGATGGATCCCAGTGACGTTATACTAAGAAGCTGGAGGGCGAAGTATATAGAAACCCCTGAAAAAAAAAACCTAATAACTCGGTCATCAGACCCTACTCTCGATCCTAAGATCAATGACAGAGCGAAGCGATGACTTTTTAATGATCTGTATTGTAATCCGGACTGAAATACTTAAGAATTACTGTAAGAAAGATGTACTTTTTCAAAAAATCACCCAAAAAATCGATAATAGATAATTAAATAGATAATAATACATAATCAGAGGGTCTAAATTGAATTACTTCGAAACAGAGAACATCCTGAAATAGGAGAAAACCAGGGTTGCGATGGTCAAAATACGACGTTTGATCTGTTATAATTTTTCTTAAAACTTTTAACGTAACCGTAAAGGGTGGAAGAGCATAAAAAGAAAGATCTGTAAATGTATTTATAGCAAATGCTCCGGGGTCTCTATTCCATGAGACATATTTTCGCATTTTTCATTCATACGAGATTCACAAAAGGTCAATATGGATGTCTATTGACAAATAACAATCATTTCAAAAAACAGATCTTTGTACACCCATTCAGTATCTGGATGTGATCTTCGTGACTGCTATTCCGTTATTTTGAACTTATTCATGAACCGAACACAGATATTTTGCGAGCTTCATTCACGCCACTGCCATAAAGATATGGTTATTTCAGTGAGATGTGGAAATCTAACGACACGATTGATTTACGAAATAGTGACGTCGATACAAAATTTCAATTTTGGAAGTCGTTTCCTAATATGTGTCCTTATCCTAAGAAAACTGCCAGGAGTTCTAAGTAATTAATAAGTAGGTATTGGTTTTTTAAATATCGCTTTTCTTCAGTTAAGCTAACGTGCTTCAGAAAATCAAGAAATTTGCACAAGGTATTTTGAAACTATATAGCTCTTTTCGATATTGATTATAAATCGTAAAGACTCAAAAATGTTTTTGTATGTTTGATATTATTTTTGCAGCTTGATAATTTCTAGAAATAATACATTAAGTAAATAGATGACAAATAACCTAATGACCGTGCTAATGATTTGAGTAAACAAATTACTGATTATTAATAATTTTGTGAAACAAAAAGAAATTGAGCAAATTGGTACAATATTATCCTCAAACTGCAATCGTAAGACAAAGGTGCTTTTTATCCGCTAGCGTGAAAATAACGTATATATAATTAATCTGATTATACCATTTGGTTTTTTTTTTTTTTTGATAAGAAAATAACTAGAGAGAAACTGTCTTTCACATGGTTTACATTGTGATATAGCTTCAATACTTAATTAAAAAGATCAGTGACCACTCTGTCTTGAACGGTTTTGGATACGGATAAGATAAGGTGGACTCAGTTCATATGATTGAGAAACCGGTTTGGAAAAAAGGTATATCATACTTTTGAATTTAGTATTCCAAATATGGCTTTTTTGGCTGATATAAAGATATTATAATTATTATAACTTTTGACCCCGAGAATTAGTATGATGGGGTCCATTAGTTATCAATCGCCATTGATAATAATAAAAAGATAATTGCCCTGCGGAACCTACCGGATCAACCGACGCGGGGCTGGGTAGTGCCGCGAGCGCGGCGCGGCGACGGCGGCTGTTGTGGCGGTTGCGGCTGCAGCTGCCGTGGGCGGGGTGTCGTCGACTCTAATCTCCTCGCTGCTCCCGCCTGCCTGGCTGCTGGGAGCGGAGGCTTATGGTTTGATGCTTTGGTAGGAGCCAGCTTCTGTTTCTGCGCTGGATTAACCTTCCTAATTGGTGCATTCATTTTTATATCGGCACCAGATTTCGATATTGCTTTTTGGATGCCTTCTTGTCATAGATTCGTTTTGTTGCGAGTCACACATTAGGCGTCCAGCTTCGTTCAATAATTTTATTATTTTCTGATCTAAGGAAAACAATTGAGTGAAAGCTTCACTGATGCAAGATATACTTACTGCGAATTGTATTTACTTTTTCTTTTAAGCCTTGTCTTTTTTAACGAGCATCTCCGATAAGGCCATTTTAATTTTCGAATTAAGCTTGTACACGTCGATATTTGTGCATCCTTCGGAACAAGATGTTTTATAAGCGATGTGCTCCCATCGCACAGCTAACTCACATCGAATATCCGGTGTATTGTATATCGTTTATCTTTGGAAGGCATTTCTCCCAATAGGTTAAAAAATCTCCTTATCTAGTTCCGGATCAAGTCCTGTTTCGACGGAATAGTTCTGCCTTCGGCTACGGTGACTCCGTCACAGCGACTTGTGTCATTGAGATGGATGTCGATGGATGGATTTCGGCTGGAACTCTTCGACAGTAATAGTTCTGATCAAAGATAAGGAGCAAATGGAAGCTGTTGGAGGAGGCCTATACCCATCAGGGGTCTTTAATATAACTACAATTAGATTATAAGATTTATGTATTAGAAATAAGCTTAATCCTTTGACTGTTTGAAAAAACCCGCGCGGGCGAGGAAAAACAATAGAAATCAATTGTTATTTTTTAACCGCATGTCAAGGGATTAAATGTGTTAAAGAATTAATAAAAAAGGCTTTATTATTATTATTTATTACTAATATTATTAATTCTGAATGAATTTTAATTTAGTTTTATTAGTTAAAAGATATTATTATTTAGATTATGTTATTATTTAGTAAATTCTTATTTTTTCAAAATTGAATCATAAATAATTAATATTTCAGATTGATACTCATGATCTGTATACATATATATATTTTTTCGATATATGTATGTACTCCTCGGGCCGTTGGCAGTCTCCTCACCATGTACTACGCCCCCCCTTTTTTCTGGTTTCAGAAATCATTTCTAAGCTGTCCAGTTTTATGGGATTAATTTTATTGTGATAACAATAGATTTTATTTATTTATTTATTTAAAAATAACCAACAAGTATAATCATCAGTAAATACTGTGATCAGGACACAAAATGAATAAAACTATCCTAGCTTCTAGTATTTTAGACATGAGCGCCAAAGTATAGTCAGTCGGCGGACGGCGCGTCGACTTAATAGGGTCGGCGGGGAGTGTCGGCGGCGTGACCTTAACTTTATCATACATATCATGAATTTATGTTTTTCAAATAAATGTTTAACAAAATAATGTAGAACGTAAATCTCGACACCATCGGAAAGGAGGATTATTGCAACTACTGATACTAATCGGCGCGCCAGCGTGCTCATGTCTAATTGTATTACACAAAGCAAGATATTTGCATCTTTCCATTTGCTTGGTATTTCGCTTGGTATACGCAAGAGTATTCAACATCAATACACAGCCCATTTAGAACTACATCCAACCATACTGAATTGCAGGGCAAGATGAAATGAAAAGGCCTACCAAACGTGCAAAATGTCTGATTTTGCAATGAGTTTTCAATTGAAATTATACTGTAACTCACCTATAAGTCTCGTTCGACTTGGCTGACTGGGCACTGCCGTGGCCGCAGATGGTAACGCGGCGATAGTTCACAAAATAGGCACGTAACTATTACCATCTTTTTCAATGTGATGAATAAAGTGAAGGTAACATTCCCTTTAAATGTACACAATCACTATCAGTAGGGTCCCATTATTTGGGATTCCAAAAGATATGAAGGTAACATCCCCATAAGATGTACACAACACAATTTGGAATTTTGACGGTATGTCAAAGTTAGATACGTACGGATATAGTCCTTGTAAACTATTCACAATATCTTTAAATAACGTGAAGGTAACATTCCTTTTAAATGTACACAATCACTGTCAGTAGCCCATTATTTGGGATTCCAAAAGATACGAAGGTATAAGATGTACACAACACAATTTGCAATTTTGACGATATGTCAAAGTTCGATACGGATATAGTCCTTGTAAACTATTCACAATATCTTTAAATAACGTGAAGGTAACATTCCTTTTAAATGTACACAATCACTATGTAACAATAACCCATTATTTGGGATTTAATTTGACGACATGTCAAAGTGTGCTCGTATCCTGCGTAAATAATCACTATTGTCGTTTCTGTGACTTCGTTTCGGCACCGTTTTATACTTTTTTTTTCGAAAAGAAATAATAACGTGGTGATCGGCGAGGCACTAAAACGCGAATGAGTATCGGTCAGTGCGGGGGCAGGAGGAAGACATCAAAGTACCCACATTTTTTATTATATATGAATGCAGTTTGACTCTGCTTTCAACTTAGTGGTAGATTGGCGATTACTGGACGTATACTACAAATTTATATATCTAATCTCGAGGACGAAGCAATGAAGTATAATGGTAGGTAAATAAGAAAACATCGAGGAAAAATATTCATATTTTATGCTACCTGCAATTCCACGAAGAAGTCTTGAAAACCAAGCGATTCTAGAATTACGTGCATCAGATAAAAATAAAGTTAAACTCAAAATCCACTCTGTAATCTCTAGCTAACAAAAAAAAAACATTGAATTCATATAGGTAATCATCACCGTTTCGTTTACCTAATATAGACCTGTAAATTGGAAATCTTTTACAAACCGAGTCTTCCTTTAGAATCAAGATGAATCAGTCTTCTGTTAGATAGTATGTTACAACTTCCTAAAAACTATTACTTTAGGTACAAAAATATCTAAACGAAAATGCAATAGACTAAATCCTAAAACTGTCACAGAAAACAGAATATTGCGGAACTCCACATGAGTTCGGATCGAATTTACCGTTTTTTTTTTGTATTTGTTCTGGAACGCGCATTGGACAAAAATGACAATTTCCTTAAAATTTTATGGAATTAATAAACTTTTTAAATCCAACAAATTACTACTACTCAAGCAATTTTTCCAAATCAAAGTTATAGATGTAACTCATAAAATGTAACTTATACAGTTATGATATTCTGAACACACTTTTATTGCTTTTCTTTTATGTGACAGTAATAAAATTACGTCCGTATTTCGGGGAGAAAGTTGCAATCTGGCTGGTAGACGACACAATAATGCCCAAATCTTAGGTATCACTTGGCAATTTCTTCGCACAAATCCATTAGTGTTATGATGTAGTATGAGCTATATTATTACTGGAAGCAGCAAACTAATAAACACAGATACATAAAATAAAGAATGATAAATACATGTGTTAGCATTCTACAATGAAGTCTAGTTTTCGATGAAGGAAATATCACTAAGCACGTACACTCCAGTGTATTCCTGCAGGTGCGTTCGCAGGAAATTTCTTCCTAGCTTTTGTGTTCTTACCGTCTTACAAATAAACGTTGTTTGCTCCTATCGCTATTTGATGGTTACTTATGCTTAATAATTTAGTATCTGTGTAAATCGAGCTTTGGTGTTTGTAAAAACGTACCTATGTACACATCACATCAAACTATTATTTATTTAGTAATGAACTCTCTACTTTCACAGCGATATAAATTGAACAGTGTTTAATTCTCAATTCTGCGTACCTCTTCCAGTAAAATTCTTTTTCTTTACCCCATACGCTACAATTTGTCGCCCCGTGGACACATTAAGAGGAATATCATTTCACTAATGGACCGTTGTTTATATCCATGTGAGTCCACAAAAAACTCTGGAACAATCCCCTGGCGTGCTTTTTGTTATCACTTATGGTTTCAACGAGATATGAACATTTCTCTGTATTTTATGAATATGGCCGTTAAACTGAGATGTTGAATTATGTTTCTGAGGATAACATTTCTGAGGATAATAGGATGGATTTGCGACATAGTTCTGAAAACTTCAGGTTGCAAACATCTGGGCTGGGACGGGGCTCTTAATTCTAGTCCAGCAGAGGTAAAAAAAAACATAACGATGAATAAATTAAAAGTTGATAATTATACCTATGATCCACATATGCAAGTTTTTTTTTTATACCACTACGTTGGCAAACAAGCATACGGCCCGCCTGATGGTAAGCAGTTACCGTAGGCTATGGACGCTTGCAACACCAGGGGTTTCACTCGCGCGTTGCTAACCCTGAAGAAATCTCTTCACGCCCTTTTTGAAGAACCCCATGCTGTACTCCAATGGGAAAACCACGGCGGGGAGCTCATTCCACAACCTGAGCTTCCGCGGAAGAAAGCTCCTTTGAGCCTGCACAGTTCGTAACAATTCTGGTTTCAATGTGTAAGGATGGATTCCCCGTCGAAGGCGCCAGTTGCGATGGTGGAAGGTAGCCGTGGGCAACAAGTCAAACAATTCCTTAGAACACTCTCCGTTGTACAAGCGGTAGAACACACATAAGGAGGCAAAGTCTCTCCTCAGACTAAGGGGCTCTAAACAGCTTGTGAGCTCGGGATCGTCAACAATTCTGATGGCACGTCGCTGAACCGAGTCTAAAGGCCCAAGCTGGTATCCAGGTGCTCCCGCCCACAGATGACAACATTACTCCATATGAGGCCGGACCTGCGACTTATAAAGTTGTAGTCTTTGCCCCGATGTAAAGTACTGCCTGGCTCTGTTGAGCACTCCAAGCTTTTTGGATGCCAGCTTCACCTTGTCTTCCAAGTGACTTCGGAACAGCACGTCGCTGGAAATGTCGACGCCAAGGATCCCGATGCTTTGAGTGAAGTTCAAGGAAGTGTTCTGGAATTGTGGAGCCACAGACCATGGGGTTTTCTTAGCGGTGAACGCGCAGGCTTGGGTCTTGGTGGAGTTGAAATGGACTAGGTTTAGTCGACCCCAATCGGAGACACTAGTTAGTGTACTCTCGATTTCAGACACCAGCCGTTGGCGGCTGTCCTCTACCTCGAGTTACGTAGTTCCACAGATCGATTGATATTTTCGTAATGCATCAATTAATATAGGAACCAAAAGGAAATCAATGAAGAAAAACAAACAAACTCAACAAGACGAGAAAAAGGCAAAAAATTGTTTTGATATAATGCTCACTGAACCATACAATTGTAACTGGTTAATATAGATATCTATCGTAAAACACTTATTTTGAGGAAGTCAAAGCTTTGTCGAGGTTTTGGGCGAGGGTGCTTCTGAGACCACAAATAATTTATATTGTGACAAGAGACTGTCTATGGATATTGAACCATAGCGTAGAGAGATAAAGTCTGAAATCTATTGATGGACATTTGAGGAAATTGAAGAGAGGCTTCACAATGCAACCGTCCTCATCCTGGCAAACAATGGGGAAGGAAATCGACAAAGCGCAAGATAAAGATGACGTATAATTTTCATAATGGTGACGAATTTATTTTGAACGGATTTGTGTTTGTGACAGTCTTGGATTAATCTAATCAAATAAAAAAGTGGCATTTCAGCCATAATACCATAAACATGAGTTTCATTATTGAAAATCTTAAATTGTATACATACTTCATTCACTGTATCAGAACACTTTTTAACCGAGTTTCAGTACCTTTGACCATCATAAGTGCCCTTTTAGTAGCCAAATTAAATAAATGGCTGACTGACTGAAAAATATTTGACTTTGACATTCATACTTAAAAATACAACGCCGCCATTTAGTACCTACCGGAGCTATTAAAAAACATTGTACGACCTAATCGATTCTTTAATAATAGGACTGTTTTACAAAAAAAAAACTTAAACCGCCTTCAAAGTACACTAAGACGTAATCAAATGATCAATCAAATGAAAATCAATGGGACCAAACGGGAAGTGTAGGGTACACTTCCCGTTTGGTCCCATTGTCAAGAAAAGAATTTTCCAAATCGGTTAATAAATGACGGAGTTATGAGGTAATAAACATAAAAAAAAAAAAAAAACGAATCGAGAACCTCCTCCTTTTTTGAGGTCGGTTAAAAATGCCCTTTTGAGATTTTTATGAATGGTTAGATTCTTTGATATGTTCAAGATATCACCATACATTTCCTAAAGTACAACCTACTCTGTTTTTCTCGACTACTATTAAATGTTAAGAATCTGTTTTTCTCTACTAAATGCTGATCTTTGTACGGTTATTCTAAACTTCTTCTGATGTTATTATCATAAACGACACGAAAGATAGTTATGTTTACGATATATTCGTTATGGGAGAGCGGGGTCTCCTGAAACAGGTTTATACAGTCTTACTAGGCGGCCCCATCCTTGTTTTTGTAATATGTTCTTAATTAAGAAATAAACACATTATTATTATTATACACGCCTTTTATCTTTAACAGAAAACACTTTGAATTAGTTTAGTTTAATTTCAATATGTTTATAATAAAAATATGTCTAATATAAATATTATGGACACTCCCCAAAATTCACGGTACTTAAACTTGTATGAGTTTAAGTACCGTGAATTTTGAAACTTAGAATAAGTTTCAAAACACTTTCTAATATCATCAAAGCGATATATTTAGTTTATCTTACATCAAATCAAACCATAATGTTCGCCCGTTTATTTAGCCTTTCCACTTAATCAAAATGAAACAATAGGTTCTCCGACAATGAAATTGCTTTCAATGTATTTTCAGTTTATTACCGTGCAAAATAGGATCCAAATTTGAGTGATCGTCAATACGAGAGTAAATAAGAAAATGTTTTTCCTCAAAAATAGGGACTGGATTTTCGTAAAATCGTTTGATTAAAAATAATGGCCTGACTTACGTTGTGTGAGTGAAGTGACAGTATTTATTTTGTCTAGAAAATAAATTACTCAAAATTTACTTTATAAATACCCATATAATGTGTAAATATTTTATTATATTAGAGCAATAACATGCAAACTACCGATATAGCTCGTAGAGTTAGTAAGCTGAAGCAGCAATGGGCAGGCCAAATCGCTTGTGGAACCTATAGCCGATGGGGAAGGAAGGAAGTACTGGAAAGCGCCGTGCGGGACGACCGTTCGTTACGATTCCCACCAAAGTTACGCAGTAGAGCCCCTGGTGGACCGACGATCTGGTAAAAATCGCTGGGCGCAGCTGGATGCAAGCAGCCCAAAACCATTCGAAGTGGAAGTTGAATGGGTTGGGGTGGTATTGAAAATATGTTCAGCAGTGGATATCCCTAGGCTGTTATGACGATGAGAGCAATACATATTTTAATTAAATATTGTCAAAAAAAAATATGGTACCTTTTTAGGCTCATTCTACATTTATTTTATATTCCAAACCAGTTTATATGAACAAAATTCCCATAAAGTTCATTGAATGCAAGCGAAGTATTAGGTACATTCAAATAATTTAAATGGTAATGAGGCAATTATGCGAATAATTGTGGTAACCAGCCTCCGAATAAGGCACGTTGGATTATTATGAACTCCCTATTTTAGTACGCTTATTACCAACGGTAATACGTATTTTAAAATGCACGTTCATTAGTGCCGTATTACCAGAATTTAAACCTTATTGCTTACGAAATAACGTAACTTTATTATAATATTGTATTGCAGCTAGAATTTGTATTTATGAAAATAAATAGTATATGTATGTACCTATAACTTTTATACTTTATATTAAGTTAGCAAGATCTAATAGGTCCGTTTTGACAGCATATATACATCAATGTGTCAAAAAGAGACAGATATAGTGCGACAAGAAGAGACACCCTCTTGTCAAAAAGGGCGTCTTAGATCTCGACAATTATAAATTTAATTTAAACCTTTTTATGTATAAATTTGAAAGTAAACTCTCTCTCGTTTTTAGTCTATACCACATTTATATACAAAGGTATAGATAACGGAGAGTATAATCTTAGAATACTTATACTAAACTAGCTGTCCTCCGCGGATTCACCGGCATTCCTGGAATAAAAATGTCCTTCTCCATACCATAGGCTATCTGCATGCTAAATTTCATGATGATCCGTTGAGTAGTTGAGGCGTGAAGGCGTAACAAACAAACTCACTTTCGCATTTATAATATTAGTTAGGATAGGATAACATAATCATTAGCTCACGCTAACCAAGCCGTTATTCAAATTCAATACAACCACGACATAATACCAAGCTTTGTCATTAAGTCTGTCTTAATTAGCATTAATTAATATAATTATAGTAGGCAAATTGAATAGTTCGCCCTCTAACTAAAATCAATCTTCTGATATTAAATTAATTAAAATAAACCTTCATGTTATTACACAAAATGATGGTGTTTGTAAGCTTTATACTTCGTCGTTTTCTTGAACCCTCATAACTTGGGTTTGGATTATACCAGAAAAACAAAATTCAGGATATGATGTCATTAGTGAACTAATCAAACATAATATTATGTTTCAATAACATAGCTCTTAGGTATACTTTAGATTTTATAAATATCTAAAAAACTGAGATTTCGACACTGACTCACTGATGATCATCAAAACTCTTAGGATACTTCCTGAACTCATAGAAAGCTGAAATTTGGTATGTAATATTGTATTAGTACACAAACAACAAAAAAAATATAAAATTTTAAGTTTTACAAAAAAAAAAAAAAACAAAATATTTTTGTCATAAGCAAAACAAAAAGAAGTGAAATCGCACCAATAACATTTTCATGTCAAATGTTGGCAAGAAGAGACCATATGACTCGCACTGTCAAAAACTAAGGTGTAGAGTTTGTGAAGTTAGGGCTCGTAGAGTTAGGGCGTGTAGAGCTATAAGCTTGGCTCTACATAAGATCTGATAACTTTTTGACAGTGCGAGTCATATGGTTCCGTCTTGGCAACATATTAACTATTCAATCGAACGTTTTTACTTGGGAGTATTGAAATGAGCTCCCCATTTCGGTTTTCCATTAGCGCTACGATATTAGATTCTTTAAAAGGTGCATAAAACCCTCTTTAACAATCGTCAGCCATGTAAATAAAAAAACTGATATACGGCTAAAGCAAAAGTATGAGAATACTTTCTGCTCTATCTACTTTTTTTGTTTATCTACCGTGTACTTGGTTTTATCTTAAATTTTCAGACGGGAGGAACTTTATTTAAAAAGTGGTATTTAAATGACACTATCTAAAACTCAGAAATGGCACCATACTGTAATCGATCACGATTCGCTCCACTTCGAAATCCATTTGGAAATTGGAATTTTGGTAGAGGAAGTGACGGGCGCCTGAAGTAAAGTGTCACAGTGAAAGTTTTTTTAAAGGTACGTATATTTAGTCCAGGGGGCCTACCACAAGCTTTTTTCACAAGGTTAAAATAACCTTATGTCCCTTTCTGCCATCCGGCGTTAAAACAAAAGACAAATAATTTTAACCTTGTTTTAAGAACTTGTGGTACCCCCTGGTCACAAAACTCATCAAACCGACCATCTTTGTTCAACGTCTTTTTGATTTGTTTTAAAAAAAACATTATTTTAACACAATTATAGTGCCCCAAGGTTCGATGAGAGAGTCGCTGTTATCGCATTTGGTGGCGGAAACAACCAAATGAACGTGTAGTGTTTATATTATTCTCTTTGGTACCTCTTTTGACCACCGGGTCAGAAGATAAGTTTGTAGCATAGAGTAAGGTATTGCAATGGTGCGTCCATGCTACGCGAAGCGAGCACGATGCGAATCCCTTTGTTCATGAAAAAACTGACAATCGCGCTCGTTCGAGGCTCGCAAGCCCGTCCACGCTACGCGAATCGTGCTCGCAGTGTGCTCGTTCGTGGCTCGGCTCGTGCTCGGTTCGCCAAGCATGGACACACCATTAGATCACGTGTATTATTTTGCGGTATTATACAAAAAAAAATCTTAGAACAGTAGTTGTAAATTTTGTAAGTCAACAAAATAATTTCTGAATGTGATTATATTTTCGAATTACAGTGCAACAATTTACGTAACATTATTTTGTACTAGTTGCGCCCCGCTGTTTCACTCGTGTACCCGAGGTACCGCGTACTAATTTTCTACGCAACTTTCTTTTTTTTTTCCGTAAGAACCTTCTCTGGCGTATTAGAAAACTTAAAAAAATGGATGAAATTGGTTATCACTGAAAAAAAGGTTCTACAAAACTAGTTATTTATGTTGACGTTTTGCTGTCGGGAAACTAACTTTAGTTACATTTAATCGTATATCTCCTAGATTTAATCAAATAATTTTGTAATGAACCAAAACTAGTTTTGTTACTGGTAATTTTTAGTTCGCAAGTCACTCTGTTTAGGTTATTGGTAGTAAAATTTTGTGTTACTGTTAAATATTAAATTTGTTCAATGTTTTTCAATTTGTGGCGTGATCAAGGGAAATAGGGATTATTTTTATATAATAGAGATTAGAATACCCAAAGGCAAGAATTAGCTTTTTATTGGTACCTAAGCAATTACCGCATTGACTGGATATTTACATAGGACTGTCAATACGATGACGATCTTAAAGAAAAAGGTGAACCCATTTAGGTACAACACAATTAGGGACCTAATTGTGTTGTACTTAAATGAAAATGTAATTAATTAAAGGTACATTTTATATTGGTTCTACAGATAAACAGATAAACATATTTATTAGTAATATTTAAGATTACAAGTCATAATTTATACATTTCATTACATAATTTCAAATTTAAATTATAATAGATTTATGCCACTATGTCAAAAATTCTTCTACGCTATAAAACGCTTTCTCAGCGAGCCAACGTTTCAGGGAAGATTTGAATGATAATAACGTATTTGTACGGAGAACCGAGTCAGGTAAGCGGTTGTATACCGCTGGACCCATGATGTGGGCCAGTCTGTCAGATTTAGCCAGTCTGTGCCTGACAGTGGCGAGCTTCTGAGCTCTGCGAGAATTAATTCCGTGCGCTCCTTGTTTTTTAAAATTTGCTATATTTTCCCTAACATATACAGCAACCTGGTATATTAGAATACAAGGCAGCGTAATAATGCTAAGGGAAATGAAGTAGGGTCTGGCTGAAGTTGCCTGCGACACCTGTGCTATTGCTCGAACAGCGCGCTTTTGCATGCGGAAAACGCGTTCCCTGTCTGCAGCACGTCCCCAAAGCTCCACCCCATACTGAAGCAGCGAGTGTACGGTCGCAAAGTAAGAAGCTCGTACTAAATCAGTGGAAACTAAACGCGAAAGTCGACAGAGCGCATAGCACGCACTACCTAATCTCGCACACAGTTTATCTATGTGCGAGCTCCACGTCAGACCTCTGTCCATCTGGAACCCTAGAAATATAGTGGATTCCACCTGCTCAAAGGTCACGCCATCAATCTGTACACACAGTCTTCTATACCGTTGTCCAGCTAACGAGAACTGCATGAAGTTGGTCTTTTGGGTATTGAGTACCAGGCCGTTGAGCTTAAACCACGTAGCTATTTGGTTTGCTGCTTCATTCACTCGCCGCTCGAGCAGGTCTATAGTTGGGGAACAGATGACTGATGCTACATCATCTGCATACACGAATATTTCGCCAGTATCCACAGAGTCTGGAAGGTCGTTCAATAAAAGTGAGAATAATATATTTGATACCGATGAACCCTGTGCTACTCCCATGATAGTTGAAAGTGGAACTGACTTAGTGTTCCCCCCATCTCCCACTACCACTTGAGTCCTGTTATGGAGAAAATCCATGAGAAGGCTATGGGCTGGGCCCATTATTCCATAATATTTTAACTTCGTCTCCAGGACGCTATGATCGGCAACATCAAACGCTTTGGAAAGATCACAGCTAAGCATAACGACATACTGCCTGCCCTCAAGTGCCTCAAGAACGCGTCTTAATACCTCACGAGTTAGGGATATAGTTGAGTGACCTACTCTGTACGCGTGCTGTCGCTCTGACAAAGCTTGCGTGGAAGTCAGGAAACTAGTGAGGCGAGTACATAGCCCATTTTCAAATATCTTGGCAATCGCAGGTATGATTGAGACTACTCTTACTACCTTCTTTATTTTCTAGTGATAAGGGTTCTTCTCTACATCAAAGTTTCAGTTTCATTCCTGAAACAACAAACTTATACAATTTTCAAGACATTATTACAAGAGACCATTAGTTGTACGTAGTATTTATATACTCTGAGCCATTAGCAAAGCTCTTGAATAAATCTTATATTAAAAAATAATGCGATTTATGCGCTGAAAGGAACTAGATGTTGAGACGAAGCGAAGTTAGCTGCAAAGCTAGTTATGATTGTTATTAACAGACCACCAGTCTCTGAGACCATCACTTATAGTAACTTCGTTCAGTTTCTGTATTTCCACACTAGGTGGTTTTATAATAAGTTATGTGAGCAGCCACCCTTTTTAAGCTCTATGAATTGTTTGATATTTATTTCTTTCAGGAATCCTACTCTTTTACGAAATAAAGAAACAAATACACATAAAAGAACAGAAGAGAGAAGATTACAGTAAAAAGGAATCATTCTTTTTTAAATAGCTAACATTAATTTACTTAAATTTATAGTCGATTACAAAAATAATAACAACACATTCATTTTTTTAAGTATAAATGTCGTTTCTAAAAACAGGGCAAAATACAATTAGAATATTTCACTGGGCCATAGATGAATTATTTCGACAGTTCGAAAATTGTCGGAGGGCCTGATTATAATTTAAATTCACAGTAGATAATGATATTTTTTTAATTCTTAATAGGTACTCAGCTATGAGTAAATAAATAAATTACAATACATTCATACTGTTATTGCACAAATTTACTGTTAATAAATAAAAGAAACACAATAAATACTCTATACGATATCATAGAAAAGACAAATATAAAAGATGTTAGAACAATGTTGCATAAACGGATGCAACTTAACAACGATTGATACAAAATGTTTACATTGTATGTAAGTAAGATATTTGTAATGGCAATTACACAGGGATGCAAGGTGCTGACATGTATTTTTAATGCTTTTTAAACGATTTCAAGCATGTATTCATCTCACACACATGTAACAGAAATAATTTATGACGAAAATCTAAAAAAAAACGAATGAGTTTATCTTATTTAAAAATACCAAAACATTATTTTCTAATGTGTTTTAAGTATTGAGTCTGGCTTCGGTCAAATATTTAAGTCTTTAATTACGCAATCGAAATATTAATCTGATGGACTGTTGTCTTTACACTATCATTATAAGACTCCTCACAAAATTGATTGAATGCAATGCAATATATTTAATAGCTTTAAAAGTGCTGACAAAAATTCACCCAGTGTGAAATTAAATTTCATCGGACCGATTCGGACAGACTCGTCGCTTGTCGCAAGGGATTATTAAAACTTTCCATCCCTCATAATAAAGTTTCATATTGAAAGAGCTGAGTTGGATTTTTAAAGCGCTCTAGAGCCATCTTTAATTGCATTTAAGTTATGCAATTTTGTAACTGGCGCGCAAAAATTAAATGGTATATTTGAATGGATGAACGGCGGTAATTACTTGCATATTACAAACTTACTAACTTTAAGCATATTTAATACTAATATAATTTCAAAATTAGCTAATGTAAGATTTTTAGTTTATTATATTGTTATATTAGTAACTTGAACGACAAGATTAGTAAGTAGTAAGAGATTAGGTGAAGCGCTCGTAGTGTAGCATGATAACCTTTCTTAATCGATCTGCAAGTTAAGCTACCACCGTCGTGGTTGGTTTCTGGATGGGTGACCGCCTAGTGGTATTTCAAATAAATTTCAAAATCGTTTCCGTGCTTCGGAAGACACGTAAAGCCGTTGTTCTCGGTTATCACTTATTGAGGCCTTCTAGGCGGCTTGAAAACTCCAACCGTAGTTTGACCGCTAGCCTACCTCCACCGATCCGCAGTGGGCACGCGTGGTGGAGTATCTGTCCATTCCCTTTCACCCCGATTTGTGAAAGGAGGCCTGTGCTCAGCAATGGGACATTATAGGCTGATGATGATGATGAAGAGATTATATTGAAATTAATGGCATTTTTAAATATACCTATTGAAAAAACACATATGGAAGTAATTCAACTTCTTAATTTTGAATCGACACAATTCCATAGTCTACAATTAAGTTATTGTTCACAATTATTAAAATATTTTTAAAGTTCATTATTTGTTCTTTTAGACGTTTTTACAATCCATGAAAATAGTATGTAAATATACAGTTGTTTTTAATTAATATTCAATTGTCTCCCAACAAATATACGTCATACATGTTTCCAGTAACAAAGGATGAAGTTCCATTGCACTTATACAATGTAAAAAATTATAAATTTAAATACGTACTTGCATCAAAGTAGTGTTGTGGTCGCGATGTTGGTGCTTCTGGTTGTTCTGGCAACAGCCAGTGCCTCTGTTCCGGCTTTACAACCTCCATGGTGTCCTTTTCCATCAGGTATTTTGTGTAGAATTAAAATATCACTGATGAAACAAAACGAGGTAGAGCTTGGGCTCATGACCACGTGACGCGTAGAATCATTTCAGTTATTTAAAGATTTTTTTTAATCAATTAAATATTTTTTTTTTACAAATTTTAATGTTTCTAAATATGCTATTTTTATATTTTCAGTAAATAAATGAGCAGGAATTTTAATCGAAGGGTGCATTTACTATATGCATTGCTGAATTAAGTATACTATAGTATACCGGAAGTTCCGGGTTAAAATTTAGCATAACATAGGCCATTTGTGTGTCAAATTTCATCGCAATCGGTTCAGAGGTTAACTCGTAAAAAGGTGACAAACAGATAATACTTACAGTAATACTAGACAGTTACTTACGCATTTGTAATGGTGGGTTATTTCAACATACTATGAGTACTCATTGTAGGTTGAGTAAAAGTTAAAAATTATGGCAAAAAATCTGCTGCTGTTTCACTAGTTATCAGTTCTGTTATCTCTTTCGTTCTTCTTTATGTGGTAAACGCACCGCATTTAGATTAAATGACGTTGAATACCTTTTTTTCATTTTATACTACATAGGTAGCAAACAAGCATACGGCCCGCCTGATGGTAAGCGGTTACCGCAGCCTATGGACGCTTGCAACACCAGGGGTGTTACTCGTGCGTTGACGACCCTGCAGAAATGTCTTCAAACCCTTTTTGAAGAACCCCATGCTGTACTACATTGGGAAAACCACGGCGGGGAGCTCATTCCACAATCTGAGCATCCGCGGAAGGATGCTCCTTTGAGACCGCACAGTTCGAAAAAATCTGGTTTCAATTCATCATTATCAAAATACTTTAAATAAACATGCCCTTAGTAATAGTGTATAGTGTAATTGATATTTCAAAATCATTTTTCAGGTCCTTTCATACTTCCGGATTGCGGGGATAATGCCAAATATCACCTTTGTCCCCGAAGGTGCCCTCCACGATTATGTTCTTCACTATGGACTGGGTTCTATTGTCCACCATATGCGTGCTGCAAGCCAGGTTGCATATGTGACAAAGGTTTTCTAAAGAGTGACGTCACAGGCCAGTGTGTTCCTTTATCGGAATGCTGTGAGTATCTTTAATTTTATAAAGGAGCATCCTGTATTTTTACTTTGCCCCGATCAAAAGGGTTATGAACTACAAGGATGTATTCCTACTAAGCGGAAGCGCTGCATGATAGCCGTTATTAATCGATCGGCAAAATTAAGCTACCACCTTCGTGGTCGGTACCTGGATGGGTGATCACCTAGTTGTATCTATTTCAAATCGAAGGCACGTAAAGGTGCTGGTCCCGGTTATCACTTCTTTTGTGATAGTCCTTAAGCTATTTGGAGGCCTACTAGGCGGCTTAACTCCAACAGTAGGTTGACTACCGGCCTAGCTCCACCGATCCGTGTTTTCCTAGAGATGAGACCTAGTTAGATCGATTTTTTCGCTCCCGAAAACCCACATATCTCAAATTTCAGTGTACAAAAAATAAATAATAGTTAAAATAGCATACTTTTTGAACCATAAAGAGTTACACTTTCTTGTTTCGTTTTAAAAATAATGCTGGTCAATTTGAGCAGTTCAGTTTGATCAACGCTCAGTATTTGCTGTAGAACTAAAATTTTCTTATTACAGTCGAAATGTGCGGTGCCGATCTACATTACGAAGTCAAAAGTCCAAAATGCATAAGAACTTGTGCAAACAGATTTGATACGAGTCCACATAGCCGATGCAAACCTATCAGTGGTTGCGTATGTAACGGTGACTTAGTCAGACTCTTAGACGATGGCACTGGACCTTGCATTCCCGAGGACTTATGCCGTAAGTATAAAGTTCAAAATTGAACAAGATATTTTGATATTTTATGTTTATTACTTACCATACTTGTCAATGTATTATGATGTATGATCTAAAATGGTGAAACTTTCTTGTTTGTTTCTTGAAAAAACAACAAACACTTATGACAAAAATTAATCTATCTTATATATAAAATTCTCGTGTCACAATGTTAGTTACCTTACTCCTCCGAAACGGCTTGGTAGAGTAGGGTAGGTAAGGCGGTAAAGAAGGGGGCGCAGGTGAAACCACGGGCGGAAAGCTAGTATAAAATATAGTAAAATGTACAAAATTTCAAGGTTTTTATCTATTCTTATTTAGTAGCCTTCTAAATAAATTGCGTTGTTGTAAGTATTATTACGATATGTATCAAGTCTGCGTCTAAGCTTATTTATTTTGTTTTTTTTTTTAATTATATTATTTACAACAAATATGTACAAAATACAATCTATACATAGAAAATTTACTCAAGTCTGCCGCTGCTTTCGATTAACGGCAAGGTTCCCAGAAGGCCGGCAGCGTGTCCTCTTTGGATACCCAAAGAGGAAACGCTGTTTCAGATATTTTAGTTTACCTATGTTACTCTAGAAAATAACATCTATGATGTATCTTGTGGAATAAGATTCAAAAACTACTATTCAAATCAAAGAATATATCAGCCTACTTCTGCAATAAATCATAATCAAAATTTACATACAGCATTTTTTGACCAATTTTACTTTTAATGAAAACTGCTGTAATATTGTATCCTGCCGAAAGCTCAGTAATTTTATCAATTAAAAATCTATTTGCTCAAACCCTTGAGTTTCCTCTTTGCTCGGTTAGTTACCTAACCCTTAAATATTGATCCTACTCAGAAAACAATTGCTTGGTAAGTTAAATAGCTTTTATAATATAAGGGCCACCTTTAATTAAAGGGGCGTGAGATAAGGGTCAGTATAGTCTATACCTATGGTATACATAACCCTTTCTATTCTGAATTCAAATTCCAGTTTCATGAGTTTACATAAACCTCATTAAATGTAATCGAAAATAATAGGAAACTCATTAAAAAAGAAATAATATAATACTGATTAAATACAATTAATTCGATCTTCAGACGTTTTATAGGTGCCTCTGCAGCTGCTTAAACAGTAGTCGGAAGAATCAATTGTATTTAAAAATCACCTGCGTCTATCTACTTTATATTTCAGCTCAATGTGGTCTGAACGAAGAAGCGACTGCCTGCGAAGATTCTTGTCCAACACAGACCTGTGAAAGCATTTATAAAAAGTTCGATTGTGGGAAACAAGAATGTAAAATTGGATGTAAATGCATGGATACTTATTTGAAGAATGAACTTGGAATGTGTATACCTAGCAAAAATTGTCCAATCCGTAAGTTCTCTAAAAAAATCATTATCTAATCTATACAGGATAAAAAATTACCAGTGCGGATTTTTTTTTGGTGATTCACATTCAGTAATAGAAAATATCTCCGTCATTTGTTAAAAACAAAATTTCACGTTTTCAAATCACCAAAATATGGACACAATTTATGAATGGGCGCACGCGGCAGGCGTCGAACGCAGCGGGAGTCAGCGGGGGTGCAATCCCCACCCGGGCGACAGGGTGGCGCGCGTGTTTCGTTACGCCCGCGCGCCTACTATTATTAAAGTAGACATCTTACCGAAAACTTAATTATTTTGTATTACAAAGTATCAAATAAAAAATAAGTGTTTAATAAAACTCGTTTAAGTTTAATTCGTCAAAATTTGCGCAATGGTTATTTTTTTCGTCTATATTTTTACCATAATAGGTGACACTGCAATTGAAGCCAACCTAAACCACTCTGAAAAAGGCTTTTTGTGAAGCCATTGATAGCATTTTTTGAAACCGCTCGCCGGTAATTTACAAAGCCTAATATTAGGTGGCTCATTACGAGGAAGAGAAGAACAATAATGGTTGTAAAGCTTCTCTCAGCACTTGTATCCCCCTGACTAAGTGATAATTGTTTGAATTAGGTAGCCCATGTTTATTTGGAAAAAAAAAAAAGTTATTGTAAATGAAAAAATTTTTTTTTTTTTTTAATACAACTTAGTCGATAAACAAGCTTACGGCCGCCTGATGGTAAGCGGTTACCGTAGCCATATAGACGTTTGCAACACACGAAGCATCGCTCACGCGTTTTCGAACTATCCCCCCTCCCCTATGAGCTCTGGCGACCTTACTCACGCGCAGGAACACAACTTTACACAACATAAAGTTATTTGGCTGCGGTATTCTGTAAGGTGGAGGTACTTCCTCAGTCGAGCTGCTCTTAGAGCGAATAAACGCTATGCTCTACCTCTCTTAAACATGATTGTTTCCTTGCTTTCCAGCGACGTATAATTATAAATGTACACCAACATGCGCTATACCTAATCCGCAAGAGTGTATCATCATTAATGATGAATGCGCAGCGGGCTACGTATTATCACGTTATGGTGGAAGATGCATCAAAATAGAAGAATGTCCACGTAAGCGATGAAAATATATTTTTGATACTTGTATTGTGTTCAAATTCAATTTCAGACAAAAATCTAAAATAGTATCGGAAACTGGGGTTAAAAGTTGATTCACTAGGAGTTCATTAATTATAAAACTTTTGAATTTGGAATCTAATTTATCAAAATTGGCTAAACTGTGGCTCACTATGATAGCCGTTTTGGGTATCATCCCTCCTATGCGTGTCTCTTTTTGACTAAGTATGAACTTCAAAACGGGCTTTATAGCATGCCGTTAGCTCAGTAATATTTTAAATATAAAATGTATGGGTCTCAGAATGTAATACATTTTTTTTAACTTTAGCCAAAATTGGCTGCAATGGTGATCCAAACGCAGTTATCAAGGAATTCCCATTACCGTGTCAGCCAACATGCAACGTCCCAAATGCTGAACCATGCTATAAATCAATCGATCCTGTTGGATGTGAGTGTCTTCCTGGTTATATCATTAATGACGAAGACGGAAAATGTATTAAGCCTGAAGAATGTCCAGGTACTACTATTTTTAACATTGATACAAATCTTTTAAAAATAGAAAAAACCTTGTCTTTTAACTTTTAAGGAGTAGGATTGTTATTTTTGACGGGCCAGCTGGCGATTCCACCTATCGCCCGCAGTTCGTGGGTTCGATTCCCACACAGGATGCATGCATTTGTGTGCATAAACATGTCTGTATGTCCTGAGTCTGGGTGTAATTATTAAGTATGTATTTACAAACAAAAAGTATAATATATGTATTATATCAGTTATCTGGTTTCCATAGTACAAGCTCTGCTTAGTTTGGGATCAGATGACCGTGTGTGAGGATTGTCTTAGGATATATGTCCTAGGATATTTGTCCTAGGATTTGGAAGCACTTTTTTAACATAGAGGTATAGTTTCAAAATAATCTTCATTAAAGCCGCATCTAGAAAAACCGCACTGAGGAATCGGCCCAATAATAATAAAATCAAACTAATTTTGTGGCTTTGTAACTCAACATTAGGTACCTGGTAGAAACTAGATTTTTATATTGTAGGTTTATATTTAATTTTTATATTTTTTGCAGCCCGTGGCGAATAAATCAGAAGAAACAATATTTTTACTGACCATCAAAGAACATCGAAAATACATTTATTTCTTCAAATTGTACAAAATCAATAAAGATTTGTTCCCCAATAAAAAACGGTTTTATTTTGTAAACTTCCACTACCGTTAACTTATGGCACAGAGGATTGTAGTTATGGGCAGCGAAAGCTTATGGGTATACTTTGTATGTATGTTTATCATGATTTATTTTTATCTATTACCAAAGTTACCCGTCCTTAATCCAGAATGCAGTTAACGTAAGCAGATTTTTTCCACTTTTCAAAACAGTAAGTTTCAAATCTCGTACAGACTTCCGCGAAAAACCTACACTTTAAGGAAGGAAATAACATAAGCAGCTTTTCAAAGGAAATTCGATAGAGGTTGAGAGAATAGTGACACAAATAGAGGAAATTGAAAGAAAAGCTGTTGATGTTAGGCGCCTTAAGATATTAGATCGTCCAGTGAACAAGTTTGTACGAGACTTGCTATTTATTATGAATAGGGTATTATTATTACGAGTGAATAGAAAGGTTATAAAATAATATTCTGGAGGTTTGAGAAGTCGGTATTTTAGCTATTAATGATTTTAGTTTCTAACGTGATTATTTAGTCGGAGTTATTATCAAAGATGCGATACGTTTACGTTTGCCATACGTTCGAGGTTTTTTTTTTACTTGTAAACAAGAGTAAAATTATGCCCAAACTAATAACTTTTGGACCTAAGCTGAATATTTTTTTAACTTTGAGTATAATAATAGTTATAGTAGGTATAAAGGATTTTCGGGGATATACTGATTGGGTGGTGTACTGAATTAAATGACTCCTATTTTCCAATTGAAGACTTCCATTGGGAATTTGTCCATCGGTTTAATTAAATAAAATCGTCCTTAACGATCAGATCGGCCACCTTGGTCTGACTTATGCCCGGTTTCTATAATTTACGGACTGTTATCGGTTAGGATTTATTAAAATTAAGACTCGTATATCTTTACTAATAATGAAGCAAAGACCTCAAAGCTTTGCATAGCAGACACATCCATATGGAGGTAGCTATCACAGGTAAAATTAGCATACGAAATGATCTATATGCCCAGTTTGGCAATAAAATACCTACCATTGGTAAGCAAAACGATTCGTTTTTGTTTATTGAAACCGGGCATAAGAGGGATTATTAGGGTCTGCAACTACAAGAACTTTAAACAGCCGCACTTATCCATTGAGCTATTATTACTACTTATAGAGAAGCTAACATAAGCAAAGGTTATGTCCGATTTTTTTAGAGTCAACAAAAATTGTCTTTAGCGCTGAAACAATAATTAGTCGTCTTAGCAGACAGTAGAAACACGTAGCGCTATCAGAACCGTATCAAACACCGTGATTTTCACGGCGCTTACGCATTTCGTTCATCTTTTGACCACAACAATTGTGGCTGGATGGCCTCACTTTAACGTAACATAGTTGTTGTGTGTGGCGTCTTCTCTATACGTAGTAATAATAGCTCAATGCACTTCTCACGATTTTTCACAGAAATGCCTATGTGCATAATGTCACGTAATCAGTCTGTTGAACGCTAGCATAACAATAATAAATTAAATTTCAATATATACAATAATAAAACCCAATTAAATGAGGAATATTGTATAATAAGTAGTGGGCACGCGTGGTGGAGTATCGCAGAGTCCCTTTCACCCTGATTTGTGAATTATTTCTATCTCTATCTTCTATAATCTATTTTTTTTATAGCTATGTTGAGGAACCTCCGTGTACTAGTCTGACTCGAAATCGGCCGGTTTTTTACGTTTAACCGTTACTCATAATATAACTTATAACAATAAATGTAATGAAATGATGAAGTTATTAATAATAGCGGTTAAATAATTATAATATATGGAATGAAATGAAAATCTAATAAAGTTGAATTTGGATAAATCAAGTAATGTTTGTTATCGCGAAAATAAAATAAAAATAGATATATTCTAGAACACAGGCCGCTTTGCGAAAAACTAAAATATTGCACGGCTGCGGCAAGCCGAGCTAGGTAAGGATAAAATATCATAAAACTATTTTTATCTATTGAGGCGTCCAGCGAACAATACAAATGTATCTTTCAATTATGAATAATATAACCATTAAATAGATACTTCACACTCCAATGCGTGACCTAACCTACCGCAAAGAAATTGCAATATAGATTCACGCGGAATAATAACCTCCAAAGAAAAATAAAAACCGGTATGGGGAACCCCCAAAATTTATTGGCTACGGAACCCTAAAAACAATAAAACATTACCGACCAAATTCTCCCATAGTTCGTCCTATATTTACCTAAAGATAAAATCGAAAATAAAATAGCGAATAATAATAATAATAATTTACTTGTGATGACCTATTCAATTCAAGCAAGGAAAAGATTGCAATATTCATTTAATGATTCATACGGAAGTTGAAGGAAAACCAGTGACCAGGGAGTTGAATGAAATTGTTGCTAATTAATTCTAGTTGACCATTGAACGACGTCGGAAGTGAACGCTTTTTGTTGAAAACCCATTTTGTAAATATGTCCAAGTTAATTGTAGTTGCTTTAGTTTCTATTTTCTGGATTTATTTTATACGTAGCGAAGGTATGTTGTCGTATTTTGTTGTTATGTTTATATAACAGGCTTACAAATCATAAAACTCACATCTTTGTAAAAGGTGTATCTATTGATTTTATTCACCTTAATAGCACCTGAATTCTTTTATTTTTCATGTTTTTATCAACAGGTTAAGTTGTACATAAGTGTTGGTTTTAAAAAACATATTTCATTCGGAAAAGTGAACGATTTAATTTAACACATCATATCATGAATCTTAATTTTAGATTATACAATAAAAACTGATATTTAAAACTAATAAAAACCTTCTAATTTAAGCCGTCAAACGTTCAGTATGTGGTCCAAATGAGATGGAGGTGCAGTGCCACTGCGGCCCGAAGAGCTGCGAAGACTTGGGCCATCCTATTCCATGTGGTAATTCACCGTGTAGCCCGCAGTGTGTTTGTGTTGATGGCTACGTCAGAGATGTTAATGACACTTGCATTGTTAAGACCGAATGCCGTGAGTATTTTAATGGAATGTTCCATAAATTCTCTTGCCATGGTATACCTGATGTCCCTATCCTTCATTAGTCTCCCACTGTAACTTGTGTATTCAAATTCAAATTCAAAAATTGTCCCTAGTAAGGCCCTAATAAGGCACATACGAACGTTGCAACAATATATACATGTGCCGAGCCAAGAACGAACAGGATTCGTTCGCTGTTCGCGTAGCATGGATGGACCTGCGAGTTTCGAATGAGCGTTCGGCTCGCGCTCGACTGCACTCCGCCCGATTGCCAGTTTTTTCACGAACACAGGATTCACATCGCGCTCGTTGTAGGCTCGTTGTTACGTTATACTTGACATCGCGAGCAACGAACGAATTCTGTTCGTTCGTGGCTTGGCTTGTGCTTGGTTCGCGTAGTATTTACGCAACACAATTGATTTTAATTGATTTTCGTTCTTCTTAATATAGGCTATCTGCATACCTTTCATCGTAATCGGTTGAGCGGTTTAGGCAAGAAAGAACTAAGCAGACAGCTAGTTACAATCGCATTTATAATTTAAGCATGCATATAGTTTACCATTATCAATGCTTTTGCAATACTTTTTCTCTAAATTCATTCTTACTGAATGAGCTACTACATCATTGTCGCGGGGTAGGAGCCTGGTGATCTGTGGTACAGGTTTTCCTAGTACAGACACCAGTCTCTCACAAATTGTATCTTTTGCCATACCTAAAATGCTCATTATTATTTTGGTACATATAATTTGTGAAGAGAGAATAAAATATGATTATATTATATTAGACTTCTAGGAGGGCATTTAAAATTGATTATTTAAAACCAATCATTCTAAATTAAACTTGTGTGTGTGGATCAATTTTCAAATTGTAGAAACGGTAAAAACAATAAATACATAAATTATTCCTTTCTCTCAACTCAGTTCACAAAATAACACAAAAACGAATAAAACAACGAAATGTGAGTTACGTATTCGTAACCGGCTTTCAAACTTCGTCAGTAAGTAGCGCAAAGTGACTCAAGTTTGTGGTCGGAGGGTACTATTACTTATTCTGTGGTATTACCGAACAATCGCATTGAGAATTACCTATATTTGTCCTTAAGATTTTCACAAGGTTTATGCAATAGCTATACCTTAGCATTGAATAATAGTTATTGAATAGGTAACGTAGATCACCATTAGTATTTTTTTTATTCGACGAATTCGGTAAATAAAGGTGCAGCCCGCCTGATGATAAGCGGTTACCGTAGCCATATGGACGCTTGCAACACACGGGGCATCACTCACGCATTACCGTCTGAGCGCTGAGAACCTTACTCACACGCAGGAACACAACATAAAGTTATTTGAAAAGAGGTACTTCCCAAGTCAAGCTGCTCTTTGAGCGAATAAACGCTACGCTCTACCTCTCCTAAAATGTGGTATCGAGAGGGCTCTTTAAATTGTATGCAGCGTGAGTGAATCAGCGGGGCATAGCTAATTGTAGAAGTGAAAAACATTAGAACCGACCGTGGTTGAATCGTTCAGAATATTCATTGTAAAGTGTTCGATGGCATAAAATAAATATTTATTTCCCGTTGATCTGCAAATGCATGAATACGTATTTGTCTTTCACGATGCGTAATTAGCAAGGAAAATACGTCAGTTAGTGATGTTTTAGTATTTGTTATTTAATTTGTGTAATTACCTTATTATTTATTATGTAGTCATTAATTATGATCATAGTTCCACTTTGCAGTGTTGCGCATCTTTTTTGTCTTATGACTTTAGCATAATAAGCAATTTTTATCAACGAGTATAAATATATCTACTGTTGAACTATAGACGTCTTCGAGCGGCCGTTTGCATTCTAGCTCTTCTCTCCATTTGTGTGTCGTTGATCTCATTGATTCATACAGCCTGAGGATATCCACTAAAAATATACCCCACAACGAATAATCCTTTAGCCTACAAAATAGTCTTTGTGAATTCTGATCGCCCCCCAAAAATAGACTAGTTGCGCTTTTATTTATTCTACTAGACAGCAAACAAGCTTACGGCTCAATTGGGTACTTTCCTGGCTAAAAAATATATAATTCTAATTAGTACGTCAGTTAGGTAGATTATCAAAAAATATTGAAAGTTCCGCGTGACGTCACATTTCATAAAACATTTATAGAAATGTGACGTCACGCGGAAGTTCAACGGGCTATAGTCATCATTTTTTGTTTGATTGACGAAAAAAAATATACGTGTCCAATATATTTTGGTGGTATATCAGTGGTAAGCGGTCAGCGTAGCCATACGCTTATAACACCCGAGGCACTCCAGAGCGTCACTCACGCGCAGTTATATATTAAAAGTTATTCTGTAAGGTCCAGTCACTGCTCTTTGAGCGAAAAACGCTATGCTCTACCTTTCTTAAAAGTTAACATTCTTGATAAATTATTTATAGCTAGCTGTGATGGCGACTTTAATGCAACAACTGGTTGCGGAAACTTCTGCGGCAATTCCTGTTCCGACTACAAGGAATTGAATAAGACCTGTCTAAGTGGCTGTCGGTACAATAGCTGTGATTGCAAAAGTGGTTACGTTTATCATGACAATTTGAAGAAGTGTGTGCTGCCTGTTGATTGTTGTAAGTACAAAGAAGAACTATTATCCCTACTTCTCATAGCTACAAACTCTACGGCCCTGGCCTGGACATCTGTCAAAATGATTTGTGTCGAAAGTGTTCTTCGACTCGTGTGTCTTGAGTTAAAACAAATTAAATTAGTACTTTCTCGATATAAACCTTGCAGTTAATGAAAAGATGGTAAATGTAATAAAATGTTAAGGTCAAATCTTAAACCATTGCAATTTCCATTACGTGGAGCTTTACTGCTATTATCTTTTTTTAATTGCCGGAACAATGCCGTAAACTCACCGACCTTAAAGTGTACCTAATGGTTATGACCTTTATAATTAATATTGTTCAACAAACAATTGGGATGCCGACAAAGCAAACTTAATTACTTTTAACACGACTTCTGTTTATCTTTGCAGGAAAACTTACGAAAACCATAACGGGGAAAATCCGAGAAAAATACTTTTAATAGGTTATAAGGTTTGCGACTGACTGTAGTGAGTTTTGTAAGTAGGTTATTAAATTTTGATTATTATGAAATAAGATAAGAAAATAAGATGTTAATTGGCAAGTAATGTTGGACAGAATTTTACTATCGGATTGTAAATCGTTAATGATGTCACAAAATGAAATGACATTAAGCTACTTAGTATCTTAAATTATATTACAAAGCTGGCGCGTCCACTTTTTTTGGTCGGTCGTACGGAGCGTAAGGATTTCTTGCTTTGCATTGATTACTATAGACCTGCAATCACTAGATCACCAATCCGCGCCAGAAAGTCGACATTTTGAACAAGATCTACCAATAATGATTGTGAACCGAAGTGCTGCCAAGCATGTAATACCTAATTATTATCCTAGATCTACGGTGTATACCTACTGGGTGGAGATTTTGAGATACATTATGATCGAGCAAGGTTGAAATTTATTAAGAAAAGCTAAAAAAAAATTTTGAGAATTCACTATTGGTCCCTTAGTAAAAGTTGTTCAGCATGACTAACCCAACATAGGTTTCGAAAATATGCCATCTCGAAATCTCCACCTGTTATTTTCAGTGTCATGCGATAGAAAATATTTGGTATTGTAATAGTATATTGGCAATAAAAATAATAATTCTGGGCAGTGCTCCTGGAGACGGGACGCATAGTAAGCAAGTTCTTCTCTCTGGTGCTTGATCTCCCACTCCCGATTCCGGTGGGGAACTGTTTTTAAATGTATTTTTTACTAATTATATTTAAATATGTAAATTATTTGTTTTAAAATAATTTTATGGAATAATAATATCAATTGATCACTATCCTCAATAATTAACGTCATTCAAGCACTGGTTTGATGTTTTTTTTTATATGGTGATATCAATAACTAGTGGACAGATAAATTCATAACGCTGTGCTCCATACGCTCCGATGCGGACTAATGGCCGATTCGTATAATTTACGGACCTTTATCGGTTAAAATTTAGACTCTTATATCTTTACTAATAATGAAGCAAATACCTTAATGCTTTGCATAGCAGACCCTCCCATATGGAAGTAGCTATCACAGGTAAAATTAGCTTACGAAAATTTCGTAAGCAAATTTTACCGAACCTACCTTTTCGTAACGAAATTATATATATCCATATACTGGGAAACCGATTCGTTTTTGTTTATAGAAACCGGGCATCAGTAGACGCGCAGCTTTAAGGTATTACCTATCATCATATTGAGCTGTAACAGAAACTTGAACTGATGAATGCCACTACAAACGATTTTGTGCCAATTACCACTTCATCTAGAAAACAAGCAGCAAGCTTATAGCAATAATTTAATTAATTCTTCTATTGAAATCTGTTGTTGTTTCATGAGTTGATTAAAATTATTACAGAGATGCAGGGATTGTTTACTTATATTTAAGAATGGCAACTGTGACTTTCTAAATTTAATTTATTATGCATTTTAATTGGAATGATTAAATCTTTGAGTAATTTTCAATATATCGTTTTTCTTTTATAATACCCACCTAACACATAAGATAATAGAGTCTAAGCTATAGTGGCAATAGGTGAGCCACATCGCTCGAAGAGCCGATAACCGCTGGGGAAGAAAGTTTCTCGAGTGGCGACCACGTACTGGAAAGCTTCGAGCGGGAGGCCCTCCCACCAGGTGGAACGACGACCAGCGGGGTTATTTTAAAACGGCATGTATTTAACGCGGCGACAAATTAATCTGATTTTGGGATTTACTTATATTATAAGTAGGTTATTAAATAAGGATTTAATTAAATAGGTAAGTATATACAATAAGATGTAAGACATTGGCAAGTTTATGTTGGAATTTTACCATCGGAAGTAAATCGTTAATGATGTCACAAAATTAAATGACATCAAGCTACGTAGACTATGTTAAATTTTTTGGTTAATTATTAATTCGAGCCAGCTGGTGCGGTTGGTTAAGACGCCGGTCAAGATTCCACCTATCGCACCGCAGCTCGTGGGTTCGATTCCCACACAGGACATGCATTTGTGTGCATGAACATGTCTGTATGTCCTGAGTCTGGGTGTAATTATGTATATTAAGTATGTATTTACAAACAAAAAGTAGTATGTATTATAATCAGTTATCTGGCACGTATAGTAAGGAAGTTCCTCTCTCTGGAGCTGTACGGTACCTATAGGATCCTATTCCCGATGCCGTTGGAAACTGTATTTTTTACTCAATATATTTCAAAATAAATACATGGTTCAATAATAACAATGTACTCGTCAATATCTTGCACAATGCACTGGTTTGACTATTATAAAAATGTTTATGTGATATCATTAACTAGTGGACGCACCCCATCGATAATTTCGTAATACTCCGTGTGCACCGTAAGTACGTTCCGACGCCAACTAAGTAGACGCACAGCTTTAAGGTCATCATCATCATCATCATCAGCCTATAATGTCCCACTGTTGAGCACAGGCCTCCTTTCACAAATCAGGGTGAAAGGGAATGGGCAGATACTCCACCACGCGTGCCCACTGCGGATCGGTGGAGGTAGGCTAGTGGTCAACCTACTGTTGGAATTTTTCAAGCCGCCTAAGAGGCATCCAACTAGCTTAACGACTATCACAATTAAGTGATAGCCGGGACCAACGGCTTTACGTGCCTTCCGAAGCACGGAAACGCTCGATTTGAAATACCACTAGGCGGCTACCCATCCAGGTACCGACCAAGACAGACGTAGCTTAACTTTGCCTATCGATTAAGAACGGCTAATCATGCTACACCACGAGCGCTTCAAGCTCATCATATTGAGCTATCAAAGAGACGCCAACTGATGAACAAAGAACTTTCAATATAATTCCACTACAAAAGATTTTGTGCCGACTACCACTTAAACTAGATGACAAGCAGCTAGTTAATAGCAATAATTAATTAATTCTTCTATTGAAATCGTTTGTTATTGTTCTAGAAGTGATTGCCAAAACCAAATTAATTGAAAAAGAGTACAACGTGATCCTTATTACAGAGTTGTAAGGATTGTTTTACTTAGATTTGAGAGTGGCAAGTGTACCTTACAGTTTTTTTTTAATTGTTCTTATACTTTGTATAATTTTAAATAAATCGTTTTTCTTTCATAATACCTAACGCAACAAAATATCTTGTAGCAACCATAAATACCGTACCTACTATATTTGGAATGGACAGGTTTGTGTTTGACTACAATCACACTGTGATGTACCTAAGTGATGTTCAATTTCGGAATTTTGTTTTCTCCCACGGATTTTTTTTTTTATTATTTTTTGATTACTACCTTATTAGGACCTTATAATACATACCTAAAAAAAATGGAAAAAAAGTGGAAAAAAATACAAAATTCCGAAATAGAACTTAATATCAGTACAAAGTATTAATTTAAACATTTATCTAAAAAAAATACCCACGGATTATTTTTTGATTACTAATGACCTATACATTCATCCCTCAAGAGGAAATTCGCTAATTTATTAGGACCTTATATTTTTACAGGTGTGTCGGTTGTTTAATAGGTATACTAAAAAATATAGTTTTATAACCAAAGTTTGAACCCTATAGCCAACTTTATACTTCTTACCAAATAAATCGCAGAACAATCACAAAACAACAATCGTATCCAAACAAACAATTGACTTTGGTAAGTCAATTCCACTTTGATGGAATAACATTTAGCTTAACCAATTATTTAGTTAGCGACTCTGCCGATCACGTCGGCGAGTAACTAATAAGACAAATTAATCGAATGTTTGTCGGTTGACGCCAGTAAGTGTTCATACACAGCTACTGGTTAATTGAATATGTATAATATTCATTTACAAATCCAATTAATTTTAAGTGTAGTTTTCGACGTTATGGAACAAGGTACGAGTAGTTAAGTAGGTACCTACGTGATATAATTTCAGGTATAATGCTTATATATGAGATTTGGGGACTGCCAAATATTTTAATAGCGAGTAATAAATTTACTGTATAAAACGCATAGCCTTAACCAATGGACCTAAAGATATGAAATTAGAAGCAAATTTTCATTAAGATTTCACTAAGAAAGTATCTCCCGAAATTCAACATGTAGAATGTAATGGCGCGTCCATGCTACGCGAAGCGAGCACGAGCCGAGCCTCGAACGAACAGGATTCGTTCGTTGCTCGCGATTTCAAGCATGGACGTAGGTACTTTACGAGCCTTCAACGAGCCTACAACGAGCGCGATGCGAATCTCTGTGTTCGTGAAAAAACTGACAATCGGACGGAGCGCAGTCGAGCACGCTACGAATGCTCGTTCGAGGCTCGCAAGCCCGTCAAAGCTACGCGAATCGTGCTCGCAGTGTGCTCGTTCGTGGCTCGGCTCGTGCTCGGTTCGCCAGCATGGACGCACCATTAAATAGGATAGAACCTAGAGGTCCTACCGAACCAAAAAGAAAATCTATGTTCCCTGCTTAGCTAAACAACTTAGAAACCTTTAAATATAATAAATAAAATCTTACGAGTTTCGTTATAACAAAACAAAATAAAATAATAAGATAGTCTTGGTGAAAAATGGGGAAACGAGATAAGAGGTGAGGATAAAACTATTTTTGTTTTTATACGACGATGTCGGTAAACATGCATATGCCTGGTGGTTAGCGGTTCCCAAAGCTATATGGCCGCTTGCAGCCAGTTGCAGTACACGGGCACAGTATTACCAATCTATAAAACCATACAGTCGTCAGACGCCTTTGATCTCGTGGAAAATGCCGACAACGTCTATTATCGCGACCGCCATATAAAGTATGCTGTTTCCCGAGCTACTAACATCGTTTTGTTCGCAGATCGGGCTCGGCTTTCCCGCGTCTCGCCCCTCACACCCCGCATGATTGCCCTGTCTAGACGTCTTCGTCGAACTCAGTAAAACTGAAACGGGGCATCACTCACGCAATACCTACTCTTCCCCCCTCCCCATGTGCACTGGCGACCTTACGCGCTCAACTCAACGTTATGTGGTACCGCTATTCTGTTAGTTGATGGTGGTACTATGATAAGAAGACTGATAGTGGTCGCATGGTATCCAAGACAAAGATTCACTTTGCTAATATTGGGTTATCCAACAACAAACCCAAGCTAGACAGTTCATAACCCTCTCTTACCTAAACCTATAATCCAGAAACTTTAATATAGTTTTCTAGGGAGACTAGGCACTATCTATATCTGAACACGGATAGTAACAAAAACTTTAGGGAAGGCAGGCCTCTACGGCCGCGAGATTGATTTATGGTCTCGACAAAAAGGAATAGTTGCTCGTTCAATAGCTACGAAGTGGGTAAGAAGGGACGGTTTAGATTCCATATTAAGAGTTTGGCGTTTAGTCAAAAATTTTTTTAGCCAAATGTTTTTTGGTTACGAGTAAATTGATTTGTTTTTTTTTTCTGCAAAACGAAATAAAAGCTAGAGACCAAAACACGCTAAACCAATTAAGTACCTACAAAAACCGAATAATCTTCCACGAAATTATAATTTAAATAAAAACCTAATATTTTATTCATCAACATTGAAAATATATTATTGTAATTTCCTTGTTTTCATTCTCAAGAGTTTGCAATCTCTCACAATAATCCCCAAAGTGAGTCCGCAAAGTATTTTGCCGTAAGCATCGGTAAGTGGATACTAAATCATCGTACATTCACAAGGAAACTTAAATAATACCAAGATTACTTTGAAATTTGATTCAAACTGACAACAGAGGAATATTAAAATATCAATTTTACGCTTTATCATCCGACGAAGTTTGTAGTACTTTGTGTAGGAAGTTTTATAACTTGGAAATATTCAAGTTATTATGTTGGAATAAAATAGAGGTGCCATTAGGAAAATAAAGTTCACACCCAGTTTGGGGTAAAATTTACAGTATATATTTTTATTCAAAATTAGTCTTGTAAAAGTCTTCTTTATTCAAATACCTATTTGCTTTTAGGCTGCAATTGTACCCATACGATGACAATTTATAATTTTTATTTTTATTAATTTTATGGAGGGTTTAGATACATCTAAGCTTATAAAATAATTTTAGTTTTGTTAAAGTTGTATTAAATTTATAATTCACCACAAAATTCCTTATTTACCTTCTAGTCAATATGTTTAAGCTTTTATAAAAAACCAATTTCCCCTGACGTCTGAGAGAAGAGAACAATAAACACTGGAAATCAACTACAGTTTGTTTGAGAACATCTCGAGTTTACCTCTACAAATGCTTTTAGGTCCGTCTATTTTTTTAGATTGTTATTCTATATAATAATATTTAATAAGTTTACAATTTAAATACCGCTACGCTTTCCCGCTGAGTTTAATTCAATTTTAATTAAGAATTACTTCAGACAATTAGGTTCTATTGACTTAACAAAGTTACATATTTTATTCGACAGTAGTTTTAGTCACACGAGGGCATTTTTTTGCCGGAATACAAACATCGCTACTATTTCTAAAGTGATTTTTTATGCAGATGCATTTAGGATCACAGTTGAAGACAAAGGTGTTACAAGTGCTAGGTTGACTGTCGACATCGTCACAGGATTCCGCAAGGCAGGCAAAAGGACATGAACTCCATTCTTCATAAGGTCTGGTACAATTAACTTTTGCTAAAAAAAGAAAAAAAAAATATTCTTCATACATGACCATCTGAACCCAACTAAACCGAGCTATTTATACTATTATAACATTCCAAATACATACATACTATGGAAACCAGATGGATGATTATACAATTTTTCTATCAATCTTATAAAATATTATTTTCAGATACCCTAAGCTATTAAACAAGCAAAACCCCCTGAAAAGGAAGTTAAAGCAATATTGTAGTGGAATTCATTATTTTGATTTTATAGCAGATCTTATGCATTTTATCAATTCCAAATCTTTTAATGAATATAATGAGTGACTATTTTACCAAAAAATATTGTAATTACGCAGGATCTGCCGAGAATTCGCACATGCTGTATTATGTAGAATAAGAAAGTTGATGAGATTCATTTAATTTATAAGATATCCTAAAGCTTTTAGCTATTTTAGTATATAACAAGAGAAGAAAACAAATGAAACAAATTACTTACGACATTCTTGAGACAAAATACACCTCGGGTCTTCTCGACTCTTAATCTTATGATTATATTGACAGGCGCAACCGGGATAGCAAGGTGAAAAAGGATAAGTCTCGCATATTATTCTTCCTCTTCTATCATCGACTGGACAGTAGTTTGTAGGGCAGCCAGATTTGCAAGGTACATAGGTTGCGTTTGGTCCACAGGGATTTCCTCCTAGAATAGCGTTAGTGTATTTTATTACAAGAAAATATGGAATACATTGAATATTTATTACTTACTATGATATAAGTACATCATTTGATAAGAATATGGAAGTACATAAACTGCACGTTGACCAGAAAAAATTGCCAAAGTGTTACATTATACATATCAAATAATAAAAACTGCAATGTAGGCACACATTGCAGTTTTTATTATTTGAACAGTTCATGATAAATTGAATAGAACGGTAATTCTTGTTGATCTTCTTCTATCTGGCTTGATTGTTTAGCATTTGATACTTAACAATCAAGCAAGGTAGAAGATTTTAGACTGTGTAAATCTAATACCAAATCTTCGATAGTAAGCATTCAACCTATTTAATTACCTTTACAGTCATCTGGAAGAATACATTTTCCGTTATCTTTAGAGAGCAGATATCCCGGTTGACATTCGCATCCAACAGGATCACACTGTCTCTTACAAGGATTATAGTTAGGATTCATACATGTTGGTGGGCAAGATAAGGGACATGCCTTCACTACTGCGTTTTTATCACCATTGCAGCCTATATCTTCTGAAATGGTTTAATAAGAAGAACTAAAGATTAGACAGAAGCGCTCGTGGTGTAGCATGATAAGCCGTTCTTAATCGATCGGCAAGTTAAGCTACCACCGTCGTGGTCGGTACCTGGCGAGCGGGCTAATCGAGCGTTTCCGTGCTTCGGAAGGCACGTAAAGCCGTTGGTCCCGGTTATCACTTAATTGTGATAGTCGTAAAGCTAGTTTGGATGCCTCCTAGGCGGCTTGAAAAATTCCAACAGTAGGTTGACCACTAGCCTACCTCCACCGATCCGCAGTGGGCACGCGTGGTGGAGTATCTGCCCATTCCCTTTCATCCTGATTTGTGAAAGGAGGCCTGTGCTCAGCAGTGAGACATTATAGGCTGATGATGATGATGAAAGATCCTGATTTGTGAAAGGAGGCCTGTGCTCAGCAGTGAGACATTATAGGCTGATGATGATGATGAAAGATAGAAACGTTTGTGAAAATATAATTATTCAAATTGTTACAAAAAAGTCGTTTGAATATTGTTTATAAGAGTATGTATGCATAAATAATGGGGAATTTCCAATAAGACAATTTCCAGAGTACGATAAATCTAATTGTTTACATTTATAGTAAGATCAAAAACATTATAACAGTTTTACATACTTGGGCAATTTTCTATTTTGATACATTTTCCTCCTCTTTTTGATAGGATATAGCCATCTTTGCAATAATTTTTTGGAGCACCCTTACAATTCTTTGGTTTAGGTTCAGCGCAAGTTCGGATGCATTGAGGTCTTCGTGGTTTCCTGTATTCTGTAATTTAATCATTTTTAACTTCCAAACTGACACATTTTAAATACCCAAAACTTCTATTCCAACAATATATAATTTTACTGTTTTAAGTTGGTTAGCCCCTGGTAACATTTTACCTGTACAATCACTATCTGACGATGACCAAGAAGACGACTCTGATGAAGAATCTGAATTTTGGTCTGTGGCAGGGCAAGGTTCAGTAGTAGTACTAGGTGGAGGTGTCGTAATGTAATTAGCTAAAACACCAAAAAAAAACATTAAGCATATTTATCAACATTATTATTGCGGGCTCACTCGCCAGTTCATTAGAATCTTCTATTTTATTAGCTTTTATTTAACTTTCAATGTATGTATGTATGTGATGTGTATGTGATATGTATGCCATGAGGTATACGATGCCAGGAGGAGGAGGTATGTATGTATGTAACTATGTTTGTTGTGGTGGAATCTTGTAAGTCGAATTTCACCCACTTCCAGTGGTCGGATTGACTTGATATTTTGGGTATACTGTATTAGAACAATGTATTCACGATGTTTCGAGCAAATAAATTATTTTTATCTTATCAAGTCCAAGCACCAAAAAAGCTTGTATTAAAAATGAAATTTTTAATACAAGCAAATGAATTAAAATTAACAAAAAACTTATTTGATCTACTACTCTACATACAACATCGTATGTATCGACGTGGAATTAGTTAAGGCCAGTTGGGGAAAAAAATAAGTCTACGGTTTTTCTGCACTATAGCTTTTCATGATCTGCTATTTGGTTCAAATCATTGGTCACACCAATCCTAGATATGACAATTTCTTCTAATACAGTTCTTTAATAGTAAAATAAAGTAATTATGTTACTTACGGCATTCATAATCAGGAACACAAGCGTCATATTCATCTCTAAAGTGCCCTTTGGCGCAAACGCATCGAGGCTTACAGCCTGGGTTATCAGCAGCATCGCAAGGATTTGGTTGATACATATCTCCACATTTTTCTGCAAGGCACTCTGATGAACATGAGTCCCAAATTTCATTTTGCCTTGTACAATTGATTTTTGCTGGAAACATAATAAATTTGCTTGGCTTGCGTTTGACTACAATTTAGGATGATGGCTAAGCTGATGTGATTGTATGAAACGCAGTTAAGCGTAAAGCTGACATGGATAGTCCCTTAGGAGGCCATCTATAGAGAGGACTCAGTACAATAAATCAACTAAGTCAAGTACCTATATAATTTAATTAGGTACCTATCTATTTTTATTACAAACGGGAGAGATGTAATAATAAAACTAGTAATTAAAAAATAAAACAGATTATCTTGCACGGGGATAACTGGACCTCTATTTAGGAATTAAATATAAAAATAATCAGGGTTTATGTAGGTACTCACGACAATCCCTTGCCAAAACGCAGGTATCATCTTGGCTGCTTATCCTCAGGTAGTCTTGTTTACACATGCATCCTGGTGGACATGGGCGCCCGGGCTTACATAGAATAGTAACACGGCTGTCATCTTCGGGGCAATTTTGATTTGGGCAGCGGAAGCTGCAGTCCGATAAAGTACCGTTTGCTCCACATGGATTACTATCTACAAGAAAAACGTTTTTGTTGGTTTAAATATGGAGTGAAAAATGGGCTATACCTACTATAATATGTACTATGATATTTTCTTACATAACAGAACAGGTAAGTAATATTATGTCAAATCGAAGGTGAGTGATGTGTTCACCATTGATGTTGATGCCATATCCCTTCCCGTCGAAGACTCCAACTCCAAGTAACTGGTACTCATAGCAAAGTACGAGTATATCATAAAAAAATTACAGAAGGCAAATTATTGTTGTTAAAAATAGAACTTTAAGTTCCAGAAAAGGCTGGCGCTGGTGGTGATTCATAATTGGCTAACCCATTCCAGTAGCTTACTGCTTGATTGGTTCACCAAGGTATTTTTGAAGGTCTCGCTTTAACCAGTAGAATGTTTGGAATTTGTTACATTCCCTTTTACCTTGTTCTCGAGCAAACCGACCTTCAAACATATTTTATTTATTATCATTTCTTGGAAACGGAAACAAGAGAGGGGAATAACCGAAATATATTTCCGTTTGAACTTAAGTAAACAGCTATTTACAGAATTTAAATCGCTGAGGAAATTAGTAAACAATTTGTTTCAACTAAAAGTAGATAGGTACCTTTTAGACAATTGTCTACTGATGATTTTGAACATTTAACAGAATTAGGTATTTTTTGGGATTTCTTTTTATTTTTCATAAACAGTGATGGCAAACAAGCACACTCCTGTCCGCTTGATGTTGTCGTGGCATTGAACGCAATGACGTTCCTTTTGCTTGAAATCTATAATACCGTCAATTTCCCAACACCGACAATAGGATCTGATTAAATTAAATCTTTTAGGAATTTGTTTGCTCGGTATACATCAAAAAAGGCGATCTGCAATACTCTTCAGCCAAGAATAACATTATTCTCAAAAATATTGTTTAATATCAAGTAAATATTTACTTGAAGTAAGAATAATTTCGAATTATGCGGAATTCCTTTTATTTTTCATTTACCTGGGAGAATTCCGAATTGAAGACAATTTAATTAGGTACTTAAACTAGGTCTCATTTACTCTCAAATGATTTATTGAAGACAATTTTTCTTCAATCAAGAAAATATGGATTTACTAGTCTTGGCTTCATGCAATAAGATAGTTAAGGGATAACGATATTACGTGAGATGGAAGTCTAGCAAATCCCAGGTTTTAAATATATCACTTTCTAACATCATATAAAAAAAGAGCCCGGACTATCTAAAAACCTTGGTTTTACTAGACTTGGCTTAAACCATATCATGTGATAAGACAAATAAGCTTAAACACTTTTTAATTTTGTAGCAAATATTTTTCGCATTTTAATTTACCTTGCGAACATGTCTGTGTTGTCGATGAACCAACAACTGACGTCACAGCAATGAAATACACAACTAATAACATGACTGCATTGTCTAGACTGAGGAGTATTTTTTTAATAGAATTTTCACCTGTTTTAAAACAAACACTGTATGTATGTAATTAAGTAGGTAATATAAAAAATATAGCGGGGATGGGTAAAATGTTGTTTTTTTTTGGTCCTGACTGCGCTCTGTCTTGTAATTTCATTTTCATGTTTTACTTACATAGTCTGAAGGTATTTTGTTAATAAAAATGGAATGGAATTTTCTGAAATAAACGTACTTAAAGTATAAGTATAAATAAATGTACATTATTTATCTCGTCTCGTTGGCTTACCTTTATTTATTATACGTTTAACTAATTATTTCAGGGGATGACAAAAAAAAAATATTTATGTTTTTACACGGAATACAAAAGGCGTTTTGTGTCAACAATTCTTTCAATATTCTTAATTAATTACCTAACTTAATATTGATTTAAAAAATAATGTTAAGTTTAATGATTTATGAGAAAGAAATTATAAACCATACAATCATTAGGGATGTCAAAAATTCAAACATTAAGTATAATTTTTATAACCAATTTTTTTATAGTATTATAATGCAATATATTTTAACAGATGATTCTTTTTTATTCTATATAATATACCTATAGTATACATGTTATTCTTCAGTGTTATTTTTTTTAAATAAAATAAAAAGTAACAATTAAACAGCTGTACATAAATTAAAGTGTATGTAAAAGTAAAGTAAACACATATCGTTTAAAGATATTTGTAAAAAATAATTTAAATACTAATGATTATTAGTTTAAATGGTTATTATTTTTATTTATTTTCTTCTTCTTTTTCGTATGTAGGTAGATAGGTATTAATGCTAGGTATGATATTAATTTGTAGTGGATAATTTGAAAAAAAGCCATATAAATAGTCAGATTGTCCAAAAATATTACGTAATGTGAAATGTGTAGATTTAATTTCCGGTTCTTCTCAGTTGAAGACCGATTTCCAAACCAGTAGGGATTTCAGTAACTTTGACCATCATTTATGCCCCAGTAGAATAAACTAATGATTAAATAAAATCTTTTGACCAATGATAGATACACATCTACACTAATATAATAAAGCGGAAGTTTTTTTTTGTTTAAACGAGCTAATCTCCGGAACTACCAGTCGGATTCGAGAAAATCATTCACAAATAGGAAGCTACATTATACCCGAGTGTATATTTTTTGTAACGGGAACGCGGTTAAAACCGCGGGGGGAAGGGGGGGGGGCAGCTATTAGACATGATAAAGATGAAATATTTTCTAGTACTGTTATAAAGTTTTTGTAAACCAGTTCCCCTCAATGCTTTTAGTGCCATCTTCGACCACACTGCACTACTAAGTAAGTAAAACCTGGGTTTGCTTTAAACCATGTTTTGTAATAAGGGATATTATGTTTAAATCCATCAAGCCGTTTATGCTACAGAGCGTGCCAAAGAAATAGACATAACCCTCCTTCCGGGTTTCCGGTTCCAGTCGGGTAAAAATATCTTTACCTCCTGAATTAAGTTCCCCATATAAAAAAAAATGGTTTAAAGCCAACAAAGGTATTAAAATAGCCTCGTCTCTATTTGTTAGAAAGTGACTATGTGATTGGTTTTACTAAAGTTGCTTTGGGTCATCTTTTGTAATAAGGGGGAAAAGTTTAGTATTTCAACTTGAAATTTTTATTTGCAATATAGATATAGGTACGTCACAAGTAGAACTAAACAGAATTATCCTCAATTAAAAGCGTAAAATTAACATAATTAGCCCCCTTACTCATAAAACGTTATTAAACTTATATACTGTTTAAAGGGTCGCGTAAATAAAGTCACTCTATTGTCATTGTCAAATAATTGGACATTATTTACGTGACCATTTAAACAGTATATTAGCGCTTTATGTGTAAGGGGGCTAGAGTCTAAAGCGATAACTACACACAACACAAAGTGAAAAGCAAGTAATCCACATTTTCTATTAGATTTACTTAAGCTGATGGAACCTGTTTCACTTGGATTTTCAGCTAAGCCATTGAATTTCTTCCAAAAAGCCGGGATTTATTTCCACTTTTCAGTTTTGTGTTGTTCGCTCAAAGGCATTCGGACAAAGAAATTCAATACCTACCTACCTACTGGGATCGACCGATTATACAATATGGCGTTGAACCGTTATTTCGTTTCACGTTTGAGCCCTGAAATGTTAATAGCTCCTTACCCACCCATATCTTAATTTATAAACTACTTGTCTGGAAGAAATCGCTTCTCAGCGATAAGACCGCCCATTGTACAGTATTTTAATATTAAGAATTTATTGTTATTGTGATTTTTATACTTGTTGGTGTACAATAAAGAGTTATCTATCTATCTACTTGCGTAATCATGCATTCGTTTGAGATTTGTCATACGAGTATAATATGTATTAGAATCTCCAACATTATTTCCTTTTGTTCTGTAATCTGAGCACCAAGATAGAAAAGTAATAGGATTCGGTTAGATGCTTTTTAATCGACTTCAAAAAAAAGGAGATTATCAATTCGACACGTATGTATGTAATATTATTGGAACTGCATTATATTCACATATGATAATCTATTAGGGCTAATATACAAAATTTCATAGGTGTATGTATGTATGTATGTTTGTCCATCTCCGAAGATATTAATCGGACTGTAACAAATTTTTTTTTATTGGTTTAAATTTACTTCAACTTAGGGAACAGTGCAAGTTTTATCGAACTTGGTTCAGTAGTTTTCAAGATATGGACAAATATTTGTGACAGCCAGCCAGGCGGCGTAGATACGAGCTACGGGTGTGGTGTCAAAGGAAAAACATCTCAAAACCTAGGTCAAATTCTAGTTTTGAGATTAGTGCATTTAAGAGAAACTAAAAATGATTCAGTAGTTTTCAAGATATGGACGGGCAAAATGTGCGATGGCCTGGCTTATTGGCTGGCTTATACTTGAGCGCTGAGGAGTCTTTAGATGTTATCTTTTAAGCTGCTGAGCATAATTTCTCTTAAAACTCAACACAAAAAAGAGTTTTTTTTTTTATCCATTTAAAATACACTAAAATGTATGAAATAACTCTAATCTGCTATGCTATTCTGTAAAAGGTAAATCATCTCGAAAGTCATCTCGCAACTCACCTCGCGACACGTTTCAGAATACCAAATCCTATTGAAAAACGCCAAAATACTCACCTGTCTTAGTTCTTCTCACTTTCGTCATCACTCGGTGGTGCTAGTGGCGAACTCACTCAGTTTAAGAATATGAAATTCTAATCTCATCGCGGATTCAGAAGTGATTTTGCAAATGAACGTTACAGAATAGCACTGCTGACACTGATTTGAAGTCAGCGAAAGAGCACGAAATATTCCATTGAAAATATTCATACTATTTAAGAGATGTTATGCTCAGCAGCTTAAAAGATAAAATCTAAAGACTCCTCAGCGCTCAAGTGAATAATCGATATTATGTTCACATTTATATATTTAACAAAATCGTACGAGCAAAATGTCACTACGTAAGTATTGGAAACAAGTCTGGAAGATAAGGAAATAACATAAAAATGCCCAATTTGTTATGTATGTACCAATCAGTTGCAAAAAACTACATACCATGCTTTAATTAAATTATAATTAAAAACAAGTATTTTTTATCATTCACATATCGCACATTCATTACAGCTCTGCTCAATGTTCAGAAGAATTCGATGAAAATAAAAAAATAAAATACAAGTTTTCTACCCCGGTTGAGAACTTGCCCCCCGGTCGAGAGCTTGCTCGCCGATTTGGGGTGATAAGGCCAGATTTTAAGTCATCACATTCAATAAGTCAATTAAAAAAAAAAAATAACTACAAAACTATATACCTACTTTCCTACTTAAACGTAATGCTGTGTCTGGTAGAATTAATTAATTATTTATAAAGTTACGAAAAAAGAAAGACATTAAACCAAAGCTGTTAATATTACGTGATATTGAAACAAATATGCGGTAACGCAACAAATAATTTATCTCATCGTTTTGAACAGCTTGCATGGCCATCATTGTATTTTTGAATAGTTATACCTGCCAACAATTTAAAAAAATGGGAGCTATTTCACTACCCGCTAGATGTCGTTGGATGTTTTGTTTGAATTTTTACATCGCGATATTGAGAGTCTCCGTGATTTTATGACGTGTTCATATTTTAGTCCTTTCTGTATCGCTTCTCGGCCTTTTGGCTAAGATCAAAGTGTAGTATCTGTTCTTTTCAGCTTAATATCTGAAAGTTCCCTCACTGAGGGACCAGTATATTAAACTGATTTTTGTAACCAGACGAGATGTACGGAGCTTGCTCCACTCTCGTCACGGGTCGACCCGGCATTGCAGTGCCGCCGGGATTGGCCCATATAATATTCTATACCTGATGTGTAACTCATCAAAAATACGCGAGCTGCATAAATTATTTAAATGTTTTAGAACGATAATAATTCGTAGATTAGAATCGCAAAAATAATCTATGTAGGGAGTCGCACATACAATAGGAGTTGGATTGAGCCGTGAGCTAGTCATTTTGTTGTTGAGCTGTAGCTCAGCGGCTCAAACCCGTGTGATCTGATTCATTGAGCTGGTTCAGAGCTGAGTTACACACCTCTACCTCATAGTACTATTAGTACTGGGTAATACTTGTTTAGTTAGTTATTGTTTGTACTAACTATTATTCTAATGGTCTTCACTTCACCTGCCTGCGTGTAATGCCATTATTTAATAGCACGTTATCACAGAATAAATAATAGTAACTACTAACGTGACATAGTATTTGCTTATGGCATTATTAATGTCGTTAGACGTTAGGCGATAGCTCAAATCATATGGATAATGTGGCACCACAGTAATAAATAATACATACCTTGTTGTGGTGGACAATCGTCATTCAAGATACATATTTCACTGGAGTTTCTCAAATGGTTCTCAATGCAGTTGCAGCCAGGCTCACACTGTCGTTCCGGACACATGTACTCGGTGTAAGCAATTGCACAAGATTGAGGAGGACAATTTGCTTTACAACTCGTCGGTTCCTCGTTATAACCACAGCTTGTTGGAATTGGAGCTTAAGGGAAAGATAAAAAGAGTATCAGCAACTATATCAATGGGTTACACCATAGAACATTTTAATTATATTAAAGGCAAGTATATTTTGGCCCATATAATATAAAGCGGTGTATTTTCTATTATATCTTAAAATATGCACCCATGTTCATCTATCTTACCACAATCAGTAACAGGAATACAAGGTCCAGTGGCATTATCATAAAGTCTGACGTATCCATCATTACACACATAGCCGGTATACAGTGGACATTCATCAACATATCGTACAAGACGATTTCCACAAGTATTTTGGCATTCCGTACTATTTTGCACATAATGCTCATTTTCGGGACACACTGAAAATATGAAACTATGATTTAGCCCAGTAAAAATACAACTACCAAACAAGTTGTTACTCTATCTGCGTGGCATAAGGTGTATATTTATCCTTCACCAATGTAATCTAATAACATCCTTAGAGCTATTTACTTCGATATTATTGATTGAGTAACCGAAAACTAAACTTTCGCATCATACATACATTTTTGACATTGCTCTCTCGGTATACAGATGTTAAGACTATCTCTCAGATAGTTTTCAATACATTTACAGCCAGGTGTACACACATCTTCCGATGTTTTACTTGTGTCCGGGTTGCAAATACTATCGCAAGTACCATTTGGCCAGATTTCTTCACAATCTGTCGGTTCTTCATTGATGTCACATTCAGGTTCAATAGCTGCAAATGTATATTATTTTAATCCAGATTAAAACTATTTTTTCAGCGTAACCGATTTGAATGTAAAACATAAAAAAGTGGTTCAATTTAACAGTTACATTTCAAATAAAATACATACGTTGTGGTGGAGGACACTCATCATTCAAGATACATATTTCACTGGAGTTTCTCAAATGGTTCTCAATGCAGTTGCAGCCAGGCTCACACTGTCGTTCCGGACACATGTACTCGGTGTAAGCAATTGCACAAGATTGAGGTGGACAAATTGCTTTGCAACTTGTTGGTTCCTCGTTATAACCACAGCTTGTTGGAATTGGAGCTTAAGGGAACGATAAAAAATCATTAGAGACAATCAATGGGATAGGTACATAATAGAATTTTTTTAAATGATAACGGCATAGCAAGTTCTTAGTTATCGACTACTTACTTACCACATTCATTCGCGGGTATACAAGTTCCAGTAGCATTGTCATAAGGTCTCACAAACCCTTCAGAACAAGTGCAACCAGTAAAAGGGTCACAAGATTCTAAACTACCAGATACTAGACGATTTCCACATGTTTTCTGAGAAACTGTACTGTTCTGTACGTATTGTTCATTTTCTTGGCACACTAGAAAAATAAATGTTTTGCGTGACAGTATATTAGACGACACCAATAAAAACATAAGCTAAGTTTTGAGATTAAAACAAATGAATTAAAAGCCTGATACTGCGACATAAATATTATTTTCGATTAACACAATCAATTCTTGTGTAATAAGTGTGGGTGTGGCACGTAAAGCCGTTGGTCCCGGTTATCACTTGATTGGGATAGTCGTTAAGCTAGTTGGATGCCTCCTAGGCGGCTTGAAAAATTCCAACAGTAGGTTGACCACTAGCCTACCTCCACCAATCCGCAGTGGGCACGCGTGGTGGAGTATCGCCCAGTCCCTTTCACCCTCATTTATGAAAGGATGCCTGTGCTCAGCAGTGGGACATTATAGGCTGATGATGATGAAGTGTGGGAGTGCGTAAGTTAGGCAGTTCAGTCTCGCAATAACCCACAGATTTGTACACGTACACGCCATAACTACACACGGGAAGAAGGAAACCTTCTGTTTGTACAAGAGTCCCCGTCAGATACATTTAACTAACGTGACATTGGCGGAATTGTGCTTCTGGCTACAGTCGCCATTTAACCAAAGAAGAAGAGTGAGACTTCGTAAAATAGAACAAAATTAGGTACCAATAATCGTGACATAATTAGGATTGTTTCGACGACGATGACGGGCCATTTGGCGTGGTTGGTTAAGATTCTACCTATCTCGCCGCATTGATGATGAAAAGTAGAGTTTCATCTTGGTTTAAGTTGGCAATTACACCCTCAAAATATAAGTACCCTCGCTCACACGTGTGCTTAAATATCTCGAGTAATTTATCACTTGAACCATGTGAGCAATCTAATAATGAGTAATAAATAATTATTTCATTGAAAGAGAAAACATTACTTACAACACCCTACAGCTGGTATGCAAATGTCAGACCGATTTCTATAGAAGCCTTCTTTACAAACACATTTTGGTTGACAGTAGTATGGTTTGCAGTTATTATTGTCATTGCCAATGTCTGAACAGCTCTCTGCTAGGCAGTTCGAGGTACAAGGATTCCATTCTTCATTAGGTCTCGTACATTTTACTTTAGCTAAAAATAAAACATTGACATTGAAAAAACTATAGGTACCTACCTTTAGAATCAGGAACATAAAAAAGTTAGAAGTGTACTTACGACAATCTGATGTTAAAACACAACTCTCGTCTTTGTTACTTAACCTGAGATGATTGCTTTTGCAAACACAACCAGATGGGCAAGGGTATGGTGGAGAACAAGCAATCATTGCACGTCTGTCGTCAACTGGACAGTAATTTGTTGGACAACCGGCTTTGCAAGCAACAAACGTTTGGTTGCCACGGCACGGATCACCACCTTCAAAAAGCCTCAATTTAGTATTTCATGTCATTCCTTTACAGGGGGCCTACCACAAGCTCTTAAAACAAGGTTAAAATAACCTTATTTGTCTTTTGTCCCTCATTGACATCCGGCGTCAAAACAAGACAAAACACAAATAAGGTTATTTTAACCTTGTTTTAAGAGCTTGTGGTAGGCCCCCAGGAGTAAACTAAAGGATTAGTCATATTGCCTTTGGTGGTTAAATATTCAAAAAAATATTATTTGTATTTGTTTACCTAAGTATATTATTTACTCACAGATTTTTACTGTGAGCTGTGTCTGCCTGCATCGAGACCTAAGTGCTTTTTCACTGATTGATAACAGTACTGACCAATCACTGGATCTAAATGTTTAGTGTGTCCTTGACTTAGCCAATCAGAGCGCATTATCGGTGGCGGTGAATTGGCGGAATAGACTTCAACAAAATGAACGTCATTACGTTTCTTTGGTTAGTTGTTCGATGTGTGTCTGTCAGTTAGTCAGTTTTAAGGTTTTAATTTGAATAAGACCACTAGATATCTCGGCTAACTCCAAGGAAATACTTGCTCAATGATAATTAATATTCTCTACCTGGACAATCTTCCGGTTGAATGCAGTATCCACCATTTTCAGAACGTATGTAGCCTGGTTTGCATTCACACCCGGCTCGTAGACACATTTTTTTACATACGGATATTGCGTCAGGTGCATCACAAGTAGACGGACAAGCCCAAGGGCACTGTTTGTATGTAGCATTTAAGTCTCCATTGCATTTTAAATAATCTGTAATATTTAAATCAGTTGTATCGTAGGACTTCTCACTGCCCTAACTTATAAGAGTCACTGACTCTTACGAAGTCGGAAATTGTATGTACCGCTTTGGGCGGGACAGTCCCGCTTTCAGGCTGTCTGTCCCAATGTCCCCAGATGAGGGCAAAAATGTCCTACCCACGGTCCTACCCATATATCATAGAGGAATCAACTTATACGATTGGAATATAACAACGGAATGGTATGAAACATTATTATCTAGTATTTGTCTGATCACCATTAACAAGGACAAATATTTTATTAAAATACGTTTTAATGAAGAAACATGCTTTTTTTTATACTACTAAGTCAGTAAACAAGCATACGGGCCGCCTGATGGTAAGCGGTTACCGTAGCCATATGGACGCTTGCAACACGAGAAGCATAGCTCACGCGTTACCGACCTTTCCCCCCTTCCCAATGAGCTCTGGCGACCTTACTCACGCGCAGGAACACAACTTTACACAACATAAAGTTATTTGGCTGCGGTATTTTGTAAGGTACTTCCCCAGTCGAGCTGCTTTTTGAGCGAATAAACTCTATACACTGCTGTTGGAAACTAAACAGATAAAGAATATTGAGACAGCATCAATTGTCAAATGTACTCCTACACCTCTTAACTACTCAAGCGGAATATTTTGCAAACTCGAAACGTATAACTATAAGTTGGAATTTCTCTCACCACACTCGCTTTTTAGTACACAAGGACCAGTAGCATCATCATAAAGCCTGACGAACCCATCATCACATTCACAACCGGTAAAAGGCTGGCAAGCTCCAGCCGTGTCAGGTTGACGGTTATTTAGACAGGTCCTCTGGCAGGTTGCACTTTCTTGTACATAGTGTTCGTTTTCTTGGCAAACTACAAAAAGTTTAAACTATAGTGTACCTACTGGCAAAGCTCGAAAGTTTCACCAGTGTCCCCGTTAGAGATGAAAAGTTTCCGTTCCATTAACTACTCTATGCAAAAAAATTGCCCCTAAGCCGAGGAGAGACTTTGTCTCCTTATGGGACAACGGACAGTGCTCTGAAGAATTGTTAGACTTTATGCCCACTGCTACCATGACACCACTCGCCATCTATATCCACACATATTGGAACCGAAATGGTCTGGCACTGTGCGGTTCTAAGGTGCTTCCTATCACATACGCTCAGGTTATGGAATGAGCTCTCCGCCATAGTTTTCAACATGGGATTTTTCGAGATGGATATCCCTGGTGTTTCAAACGTCTATAGGGTTTACCGATTCGCATTAGATAGGTTTGTTTGATACTTCTTTCAACAAAGGTCTTCTTTCAACTTGTCTCGACACAGGGTTTTCTATGGTAACTTAGTTCTAATTTAAACATCTAGGTTTACGTGCCATAAAGTAATTTTAAAGTAAGTAAAGTTGAACTTATTGCTGCACAACATATAATTATTTTATCATTAAAAATGTACGAATTTGCAAAAGTGCATGATCTAAGTAATTACAATAGACATAAACGTTAAAGGGTATTTACTTGGTTCCGGGTCGCATGTTTCATATCTTAGCACTGTATCTGCGGCACCAAACGTGAACAAAGTAAAACACAAAAATACAAACATTACGTCCACTCCCAAACGGGTTTCTTATAAAATACCAGTCAATTTAATTGTGTTTGTATTAATACGTATTACGTATTAGTTTAATTTATATGCAATATTATCTGTTCGTTTTCTTTTGAACTAATAAAAGTCAATACCTACCTACTTGATAGCAGCTGTGTAAATCGAGCAAAAACCGGTCAATAAATGTTTTTATTGTATTCGTGAAGCATGAATTTTTTGTTTTTTACAATGTGTTATTAATTTTGTAGGTTTGGTCATAAGAATAAAAAATCCTCTATAGCTATAGCCACTATAGGGCATAAGTACTACCGGAATTCCTATTCCTGGTTCCTAAAATAGGTACTTACTTAGAAATCCGGGAAGGTACCTAACTCATACCCGGTATCGGATTATGTTGAACTCACATAAAAGCTTCATCATATCAGCCCATGGATGTCCACTGCTGAACATAGGCCTCCCCCATTGATTTCCACTTCGAACGGTTCTGGGCCGCTTGCATCCAGCGGCGCCCAGCGACTCTGACCAGGTCGTCGGTCCACCTGGTGGGAGGTCGTCCCGCGCGGCGCTTTCCAGTACGTGGTCGCCACTCGAGAAAAACTCATAAAAGCTTAGTGCAATGCAATACCTACCTACTCTTTAAAATTGGAATGTCAAATATAAAATAATATTTAAAACAAAAGCACTAAAGACTATTGATATGAACTTCGATGCAAATCAACCCTAAAATAACTTCCTACCCCTTTTTAACCCCGCTAGGCGATGAGTTTCAATAAAATACGAAACACGTCTTCCATCAATTCTTTTAAAGAATGTTTATACACAATTTGAAGTAGATTAGACCAAGGAATCACGTTGTCCCATACAAACTTTCCCCCCATTTTTAACCCCCTTAGGCGTAGAATTTCGGAAAATCCTTTCTTATCGGATGCCTAAGTCATACCAAGAATACACCCTCCAAGTTTCAGGTCTCTACAATCAGTGGTTTAGGCTGTGCTTTGATCCATCAGTCAGTCATACAGGACAAAGCATTTAGGAATGTTCCAGAAATGTATAGATTAAAAAACCGGCCAAGTTCGATGTGATTCGCACGGTTTCCGTTAAGACGTATCTTGTATAGCGCCCTCTTTATTTTTGTTTCAGCTTCATGATCCGGTGAACACATAGACTTAGGGTGAACATTTCAATTTTTTACCTAGGTATTAAAGTTCTTTAGATACAGCCCCCTGACGGACGGACAGCGGAGGCTTACTAATAACCCGTTGGCACCCTTTGGGTACGGAATCCTAAAAAGAACGACTTATATTTTGGAGAGAAGAGAGTAAAGATACTAGGTATCATCGCTTCTACTGGCTAGCAGGAATAGGCGTGCCTGTGCAATCATTCATGCCTACTCTATAATTTGTGTCACAATTCCTCTGCCAAATTACCAAAATCCTTCATACCGGCATTCACATATAAATTAATAAAATCTTAAGATACTCTACTCAAGTAACTGGAAAATATAACTCGAGTCACATCACAAAAAGCCATAGAATTTTATATAATCAGACGTTCCTGTAATTTTGCTCGACGTAATACTCACAGGAGACCCGCGCGCACAAAGAGATATTAAATTTAAAAATGTACGCCGGCGAGATTGCCGACTGAAAACATGTAGGCACAACCTATACGTGAGCGAAAATATTTACTAGAATTCCGTTTTCAACGGGCCCTTGGAACATGTTATGTTTTGAAGTGAAATTCCGAGCACTTTATTTTATTTAGCATCGCGCGTAGGGTATGTACGGACGATGCATAGATTAAATTGAACATTTCCAATTTATTTCAATATTTTTTATCAACGTAGATAGTCCTTATGGTCTATCTAAACCGAACGGATATTCCTTTGATCATTTAAATTTAATTTGACGCGACCATTCAACACGATTTAGCGAGGATACGTACGTGATACCTCTCACAGAAGGCTTTTATGTACCTATTATGGATGGCCCACTATTTAACTACGAAGAAGATTGGGCCATGAAACAAGCGCTTGCTGAGCGTTGAGAATACGGATTAACCTACTTTAGTCTTTACGACCCCATTGAATTAGAATTGTGAGCAAATTAGAGTGTGGAGGATGGGCAATGGAACCCTACATTCCCTACGTTCTATGGTTATCCAAAAGCTGCCTTATATTCATGTAAGTAAAATACATTTTGATAATAAAATTTAATTTATTACTTACAAAAATTATATTAACAAATCTAATGGACAAAAATTATATTACAAAATGTTTTGAACAATAAAACATAAAAAATATTTTATTTTACAAGATATACAAATGGATTAAAGGTAACATTTTACAATCTTAGCCAATACAAATAAATACAAAATAGAAACATTAATTTTCCTTATTCTTTACTTTTTGTTAATTGTTTGGCACAAATCACTTTACGAAGCCAGATTTAAAAACGGTTATATAAAAAAACTGAGCATTCTTAATTTATTATTCTAAAAATATTCCATAATTCTGAACTTAAATAACGTTTTAACAATAACTGGCACAATATTCGTACAAAAAAAAACAATATCAGGTGATTTTCTGATTCTAACATAATGCATTCGCACTTCATTATTGAACAAAATTAAATATCGAATACATTGTCAATCATGCATTAAGTTTCAAATATCGCCACACAAGTTTAAGCGGCGCTAGTAACAATGTTAAAAAAACATACTTCGTTCGAAATTCGATTCCTGAAGTAGGTACTTGTGTAGAGAACCTAACTTGGCACTCTTAAAATAGTCATCCAATATTTGGCACTAGTGCCTGCGCTTATATCAATACCTGAATTAATATATAGAATTAATCGCGGCCTCATTATCCTGATAATTCAGATTTTTTTGGAAATTACATCCGTATTTTATGGAACATTGTATCATAGTGTTCCATTCTTTATTTAAAATGTCTAATAAACATTTATTTCCTATTCAATATTTACCATTTCGTGGCAATTAAATGGCAATATTCAGGCCACAAACCAGCAATATACTACACAAAATACACCTCTGTACCTGTATTTACACTAACGGTACGTAAAAATATACACCAGGGTGTAATGCCATCATTATTTACACATTTTATTTATATTATTTATTATGAACAATTTGTTCTTTATTAAAAAGACTAGCCTTTCGCTAAGTAAGTAAACTACTGTAAGATTATCTAAAAATTCGTTATTCACAATCACTCACTAAAATTGGAGCATTTATCAGTCGTATTCATTAAGTTTTATTTTAAAAATAAATCATTTCGTTGAACACAAAGTATTATGCTACGTATCTAGATCTTTTGACTCCAAAAACATTTGACGGAGGTCATCACTAGTCTCACTTTATCAAAATAGTTCCTTTCGAGATTCATTAGTAACTCTTTAGTTTAAAGTTCCGTGGTAGTTTCCACTGGCGATTGGTCGTAAGAGTAACCGGAGAAGTTTCTTTTGCCAAATGTTACGTTGTCGTTTTCTGACGCTCTGAAACAAAATTAAATTATTACCTAAGCAAATTGGGCTTTAGTAAAAAAGTTAAATAATAGTAATATTAATAAATTCTCTAAATAACATCGGTAAGTATAATTATTTTTGCCTTATTTGAAGAAATGTGTTTGTGTATAGTTTTAGAAAATCCGGCCAAGTGCGAATCGGACTTAGCACCCCTTAGTAACCCCCTTTAACTTTTTTTCAGTTTTATCATTTCTTGCTGTGATAGCGGTTATAGAAATACCCATTCTGTGAAAATATCAACTTTCTACTTATTACGGTTCATGAGATACAGGCCACTCACAGACAGACGGGAACCCTGAAAATTTAATTAATTACATTCCTCACCTTTGTAATCCAGGTATTTCATCATACGCCATTATAGGATGAGTGGCTTTCTTCTTATGATTATTCCCGCCATTTATTTTCCTTCCAAGTGTAGCGGCCAGTAGCCCGCCACCTATGTTGTTATTGTTAACGCGCGGTAATGTACCGAGTGCGTTGTTCAATGCGTGGTTGTTAGGCACTCGTCGGTTGAGTGTCTGTGTGTTGCGAGCCATGGACGCATTATTAGCGATTGTGTCGAAATGACTGTTGTGGTGATTGTTCAGGGTACCACCGTTTTCATTGACACTCGATGCTCGGGCTGTCGTCGCTGTTTCTGAAAGCGTTGGACTCCTTTCACCTGTTGAAGTAATGAATATGTTAGAACAGAAAATGAATAAATATCCTGGGACATATTTCACACACCGCTCTGATCCCAAACTAAGCAGAGCTTCTACTATGGAATCAGAATAAGATCAGATAACTTATATACTACTGCGCATAACGGAGTCCTGCGGTAGTGGAGCGGTACGGGAGGGGGGGATGTGACCTTTTAGAAATGTCTTGCTATACATACGAGTTCAATTTAGTTATATTTTGTCATTTGAAGTAAACGAGGTTCTTCAAAAAGGTTGTGAAGAGATTTTATTTAAGGGTCGGTAACTGGCGCTACACCTACGGCAACCGCTTATCATCAGGAGAGAAGTATGATTGTGGTACATAAAAAAAATCTTACCATTATCTTTGGATAAGTACTGAACACTGTGTATATTAAATGCATGGTTGTTTGGACTGAAGTCGAGTTGCAGATCAGCATCGTCTACTGCCATGTTGAGAACCTGAAATTAATATGAATTTATTATCAACATAATCAATGTCAGAAAGCCCTACTTTAGCTAGAAATACATACTCGTAAGCCGGGTGTACTAAAGGACATGCATAAGACAGTGATTCTCTTTCACTCTATATGGTGTAAGGATGAAATGCAAATAGTTATTTTTATTAAATACTAGTTGCCCGGCGCGACTTCGTTCGCGTGGTGCTACACTACTCTATGGTGCTACCCTACCCCACCCTACCCTACCCTACCCTACCCTACCCTACCCTACCCTACCCTACCTGAATTTTCTTTGCTATAAACCTCACGGAGCCCGAGACCTTTCCAACGAATGCAAAACCGTGGAAATCGGTTCGTGCGTTCTGGAGTTATAGCGTCAGGAAGGAAAACCCGACTTATTTTTATATAGTAGATTTTTGTATAAAGGTTCTGGGTATCGCAGAGAGAGAGAAAGAGAATATTTTTAATGTATCTTATTAGGGGTGCATCCGATACCAAAATCATCATCAGCCTATAATGTCCCACTGCTGAGCACAGGCCTCCTTTCACAAATAAGGATGAAAGGGAATGGGCAGATACTCCACCACGTGTACCCACTGCGGATCGGTGGAGGTAGGCTAGTGGACAACCTACTGTTGGAGTTGTCAACCCGCCTAGAAGGCCTCCAACTAGCTTAACGACTATCACAATTAAGTGATAACCGGGACCAACGACTTTACGTGCCTTCCAAAGCATGGAAACGCTCTATTTGAAATAGGTACCACTAGGCGGTCACCCATCTAGGTACCAAGACGGTGGTAGCTTAATTTTGCCAATCGATTACACGGCTAGTCATGCTACACCAAGAGCGATCCGACCGAAATATTGGCGATATTTAATTATTTTCGATATATCGGATGATATCCTATATGTTGAGACTTATTATTTCGAACCTGTGTTTCATATCGTGGAGCCGGTTCATCTTCACTGGACTCGTAGCCAGAAGGGGGACGCGGTGGAGGCATGCTCATGCTTAACGTTCCATACTGCTGTGTGGCTTGTTCTTTGTGCTTCTTATACCTGCAATCAATAAATATGGAATAAGGGTAACTACACTGGTCTACTATAATGCTGCATGATCGAGCTTTATATTGAAATTAGCTGTTTCTGGGATAAAAATTATTTACCTATTATTGAAAGAATTTTCCGTAATTCTAGTGATTAGCGCATTTAAGCAAACAATTAAACAAAAAAAAATTAGCTTTCTTATTATAAGATAGTATAGATTTATTTTCATAAAAAAAACGACGATCCGTTGCTACGTGAAAGAAGGACAAACCAACAAATGTCTCGGAACGGATTTAGAAAATTCATAAAGAGGAAAATTTGGATATGGATCCCGGCAAACTTCTTGGCACAATTTTGGCGTAGTGGGGAATGGTTTGTGCAGGTACTGAAGAGATACCAAAAATTTGGTTTTCTGTACAGTTTGTGTTTCGTGCCAAGAAGTTTGCCGGCTACTATACTATACCTATTTACCGATTAAAACTAGAAAGATATAACTCACCTATTCCAGGATGCACAGATATAAATAGTAGCAGCTGTAGCGGCGACTAGTACAACAGCTGCCAGCGCTATAAGAGCTGCAGGGAGCGCTGTGGCAAGAGGAGCGGCAGCTATATGAGGTCTTTTTGGAACTTCAGTCGGTATGAGAGGCGCTCGGACTTCACTCACTGGTGATTGAAGTCGGGAGGCTACTGCTTTACGTACGCCGCTGTCTATAGCTCTAGTAAAAGTAAAAAAAAAAGTTACGAAATCAATTTGATGCCAATCAATATGGTCAAGGTCATCTATTAGAAAGGAATAGATAGAAGAGTGCGACATCCCCGATTTAACCTCCTTAAGGTGAGGTGAGCTTTATTAGCGAACCTGTATGCATCATTTCAAGCGGTTTGAACAGTGCGCTGATATAATTATATGGAAGACTAGCTGTCCCGAGCTGTGTAGCTGTCGCGGTTTCACCCACATTCTCGAGGGATCGTATGTTTTACCGAGATAAAAAGTATCCTATGTGTTAATCCAGAACATATTCTATCTGTGTGCCAAATTTCATCCAAATCCGTTCAGTAGTTTGTGCGTGAAAGAGTAACAAACATACATCCATACTCACAGACTTTTGCATTTATAATATTAGTAGGATATCACCTTTCTCATGGCTTTGGACTATTACCATAAACATGAAATTTATTGGTACGTTTACTACTAGATATAAACGCAGGTTCTCCATCGGATAAATCCCAAGAACAAACCACAATAAGAACAAACTTACTTTTTAACCGGCTCAGATTCCCTCGTCAATATCCGTCCGGTACTAGGTTCTATAAGGTACAACCATACATCAGTCCCTTTAGTATCGCTTTCCAATGTCCCGTTCTCGCCCAGATAATGTCTATTTGTAAGTTTCTCTAGACCAGCGACAAGGCCGGTCTTTTCTTCGACAGCTGTTAGGAGACTGCGTGAACGACGCCGCATTGCATCTGCGTTTAGATCTGACACTTCGACTACAAGCTGGTTGTCTTTTTGTAGGAGGTTTATCTGGAAATAAAGAATATAGAATATAGAATTGCATAAACTATAGTTTTATTTGTATCGTGAATCCGTTTAAATATGGAAGATAATATAAAATTATAATAAGCTATCTTCTGTGGGATTTCTGTATTCTCTAAAAATATGATGTTTTTTCGGGTTAAAATACCTCTATGTGCCAAGTAATTAGATACTACGGTGTGATTGGGAAACAAGCATCCATAGCCTTACGCATTTATGAAGGATAATAGCATAGGCTTTTCACTTTACTACTACAAAGTCAAGGCAATATAATAGTTTCCCTAATGTTAGTACCTAACGATCTGAAAACCCCTTGATTCCTAACGTGCTTTATTACAGTTATACTTTTTAATAAAGAGAAGAGAAATATAGACTGAAAGAGCCTAGTGATAGGTATAAGGCCAATTTATTCATACCTAAGGGTAACATTAAATCTCTTACCACAACAGAAGCTCTCGCAATATTATAATCCTGTGGTGACTTAGGGTTGTCCCTCGCAGTAACACTAAACTTAAACGGCAATATTTCTTGTGGAGCGTTCTCGAAGGTCTTTATATTGCTAATGATGCCCGTATCAGGGTCTAAACTGAAGTATTCTTCGGTCGCTTTCGTCCAAGAGTTTTTATGGTATTCTAATTTTCCGTATTCGCCGCTATCTTTGTCTTTTGCCTGCAATATAAAATGAATTAATTTTTATTAAAATTATTATTAAATGGTTAACATTTCATAGAAAATAATATAATAATAATCTGGACAGTTACTTTCGTTATCGACACAAATATTAATATTCGTGTCTGTGATTTCAAAATAGGTATTTTTATGGTTATTTGCACGTTACCAAAAGCAATAACGCATTTATAATTTTTTGTCTGTCTGTTTGTTTGTCCGGGCTTATTTCTGAAACGGCTGAACCGATTTTAATTTTTTCATCATCTTTTGAGAGTAATCTAGCCTTTATTGCTGTAATATTCAGGGCATGAATTCTACAATGTAAAAAATATAAATAAATATCCTGGGACAATGCTCACACACGGTCATCTAATCCCAAACTAAACAGAGCTTGTACTATGGAAACCAGATAACTGATATAATACATCTACTACTTTTTGTTTGTAAATACATACTTAATATACATAATTACACCCAGACTCAGGACATACAGACATGTTCATGCACACAAATGCATGTCCTGTGTGGGAATCGAACCCACGACCAGCGGCGCGATAAGTGGAATCTTGACCCGAGTCTTAACCAACCGCGCCAGCTGGCCCGTCAACTGTGAGCTGTGAGCTTGAACTCCTTACCTTAACTTGCAGTACATTGGTGCTTAACAGCGTATCTTTGGTAACAATAGCGAAGTATTTTCCCTTAGCCCCAGCAATGCTTGATTGTTCAGGGAACACAAACACCGGTGCGTTATCATTGGCATCAGTTACATGGACCTTTATAACTGCTTTACTGTTTTCAGGATTGATCAACCCTTGTATAGATTCAAGTTGGACTTCTAGCGAATATTCTGTGATTGTTTCGTAGTCTAAAGAACTTGTGTTCAGGTAGATCGCACAGTCTCTGTCTTCTGTTAATTTTACATAGAATACACCTGAAATCATTAAAATATGATAAGTATGAAGAGATTGTAATATATATTTTTTTACACTGTGATCTCGGTAAACAGGCATACGGTCTGCCTGATGGTAAGCGGTTACCCTAGTCTATAGATGATCGCATCGAGGAAATATCCCATTAGAGTAGTAATACCGGGCAATCCAACTCCGCAACTAAGAAGTATTTTTGCACTGATAACAGTACCGACCAATCACTGCATCTAAATGTTTAGTGTGACTTGACTTAGCCAATGAGATCGCATTGTTGGTTATGGAGCATTGGCGGAATAGAATTTAAACAAAATGGTCAACGATGTATGGCTCTGCAGATGTCTCTCATTCTTTGAACTGGGTACACAAAGAATAAGGCACCGTTATGATAAGAATATACCATTCTGTATTTTTTTCTTAACAACTATTCTTTAAGAGAGGTAGAGCGTGGCGATTATTCGCTCAAAGAGCAGCTCGACTGGGGAAGTCCACCTTATAGGATACCGCAGCCAAATAACTTTATGTCGTGAAAAGTTGTGTTCCTGCGCGTGAGTAAGCTCGCCAGAGCTCATTCGGGAGGGGGGAAAGTTCGGTAACGCGACAGCGTTGCTTCATGTGTTGCAAGCGTCCATATGGCTACGGTAACCACTTACCAGTGGCGTGCATTGGTTTTCGGACTAGGTAGGCAGAAGAAATCATGGCCATACACGCCAAAATATGCCTATTAGATAATGTTTTTGACCAGATTCGTAAAATTGTTTAGGTCAGCGTATCATTCGACACACATTTGGTATGATTCATTAGCAAACAAAATAGATAATAACAGAATAATAGATTCGAATAACAGCACCCAGATAGCCAGGTGTATAATAAACATAATATTCTGTGTTAAAATGTCTAAGATTTACCTTTGTTTTGAATCCATGAATGTTTTGGAGTTGTTCTACAGCAAGTTTAGGTAACTTGCTGTACTAATATCAACAAACTAAATCTGACTAAAGGACTAATTTATTGATACATTTTGCATTTTCACCACAAAATTTCTTCATTTCACACAGATACACTTCGCAAAAACACAATAGAATAAAAGTAAATAACAACAACATTGCATACAATGCCAGCCAAACCATAAACAAACCAACACAAATAAATTGCGAAGTTATATTTGAGTTGCTCTAATGTTGGTAAACTGTAGTGTTTTTAATTTGGATGGGCTACTTTACTTACAACAGAGTAGGTAAGGTTACTTTTGGTCCATAAATTGCGAATGTCAAATGTCAGTATGCTACGCATAGCAAAAGCTTGATTTATGCTTTCGTCGTATTATCTTAAAGAAGTGGGTGTGTGTGTATGAATAGGCCGAAATCGTTTTAGTGTGCGTGAATTTGAGATGCGAACTCGTGCCAGCGCGGCAAAGTTTGAAATTTCGTATTGAATGTTAGGTTAGAATTTTTATTTAAAATGATTATGTAGTTTAATTGAATCAAAATATTATTTTATTGAATCTTATAAGGTAGGCATTGCTTATTTGCCTATATGGAATGCACGCCACTGCCACTTACGATCAGGCGTAGCTGTTTAAAAAAAAAAAAAACCACCTGCTTCTCCCATACCATAAGCAGATCTTATCTATGTGCCAAATTTCATTACGATCAAGTTCATTTATGCATTTATATGATTAGTTAGTATGATATGAGTATTAAGAGTGCAGCTAGAGTCATATCATCTTACCTTTCTGCGAAGACTCAGTGAGTAGGCATTTAATTGGAGTATCGGGTGAATGCTCTCTCTTATTGAGGAGTGGAAGTATCCTCACTAAAGTTCCATTCGGTGAATTTTCTGCTACGTGTTCTGTGTATACTGTGTCTGCGAAACCAAGTCCGACCTGTTAATATTAAGAGTAAAATTATTATTAGTAGCGAACCTCCCGTGGTATTTCTTGTGTTCCCGAAGAAACTGTGTTAAAGTTCTGTAATGATATGATAGCTCCGTGGTGGTGACGTCGTATGCTAAGAATCCTACAATGAGCGGATTTCCTTCGGTAAAGGAAAACATCGTGAGGAAACCATAGCACGGTAGTTGGGTTCTTTGTAGTACCCGCCTGGCTGGCTACAACCCTCAAATTAAAAATCTGTCCCCAAGCACCTATTGGTGTGTTCCGATTGCTGCAACTTTAGTCAAATCTCAAAAATAGTGTAAAACGGAAACAAAACCTCGTCATTGGTTCGTAATACAAATTCAATTTGTTTCAATCTCGAATCTTATAACGTGAACTTTAGTTTAACTTACATCTGGAGGAACGGTTGCAGAATGACTAACGTAAACAGTAAGACTGGTGACTGAAGACATCACAGGGTCTCCTTGATCGTAAGCTTGAACATCCACCTGTTAATGAGATTATTCAAAGTCAAAGCCATTTATTCAATTTAGGCCCTAGAAGGGCACCTATGAAGGTCAAAGCTACTGAAGTTACCGCCAGTTCGTAAGTCGGCCTTCAACTGAGAAGAACAGGCAAGAAACTCAGCAAGGTTACACTTTTTAAATATTTTCTTTTTTTTTTTAACAATCTGACTATATATTGGCTATTTTTTCCAAATCATTAGTAGGTATACATACATACTTTTTATTTTACAAAATAAAATACACAATCATAAAAACGAATAAACATAAAAAAAAAAAAAAAAAACAAAACCAATATATAATTTATGATGAAGATCCTGTACATAATAGTAACATTGGACTTAAAAAGAGTTTACCATTCTATTATTCTTAGATATACTACAAAAAGGGAAATACAGTTTTGAGCAAAAAATCACTAACACCCACACCTCCCACGACTTTATCATAAGTCTTCAAGGAAAAGTCCTTTTAGAATTGTAATACCGACCAATACAATTCCTCAACTGGTCTGTGCTGTTGCACTGATTTTGAACACTAAGGACCAAACACTGCATCTTATCCCTTGACTTAGCCAATCACAGCGCATTGTCACTGGTCGGAAATCAGCGGAATAGATTTCAAGCGAAATTAACGTCATTGCGCTTCTTTGGTGGCAATAGTCGTATCTTACGCCATTGCGTGGCAGTACTCCTGATACAATTGCCCCTCCATGGACAAACAACTAACTTTTATTTATAAATAGTGTTACATCCCTAGATACAGGGTACAACCCTAGTGCGCTGAGCGCCATCTTGATTGCATATATACGTCAATACGATCGGACCTACATTATTTGTGTTTAGTATAATAAAATGTTTCCTTACAAATAAAACAACATTAATACAATAGATAGTGTTTATTCTTCCACTGTTCACATATACAACAGATTGGCGACGAAGATCGGATATTTCAAGTGCAGTGAAGTACAAAATTTACGTTACATTTGTGCAGAAAAAAATTGAAAAATGGTGGCAGTGACGCCATGGAAAATCATACAAGTGTTCCCTGTGACCTAAAAATCCTTGTTCCGGGGGCCTCCTACACCTTTGATGATAGCCCGCATCACAAAACTCCATAGTTCCTACACAAATTACGTTTACAATTACAAAATAAAATATGGAGACGCACTTAACACAAGTTATGACCGAGTTGGTGGAAGCACTGCGCGGTTTACAGCAGCAGCAAGAAAGCATACAACAGGCTTTAAATACAAGTACTACAAAGGAAAAGGAAACGCCAAATATCATAAGTGGATTGCATTTGCAACCATACGATGAAATAAATGAATCATTTGGGAGTTACGTGCAGCGACTGGATAACTACGTGAGTCTAAAGGGGGTTACAAATCCTAAAAGCAAAATACAAATTTTCCTACATTGCATCGGTCCAAAGTACTATCAAATAATAAAGAATATTACAGCTCCATCTACACCTGAAACAAAAACATATGAAGAGTTAGTACAAATACTCAAAAATCATATTGACCCAGAACCAGGGGAAGTTGCCCAACAACATAAATTCTGCTTAAGAGTTCAAAATGAACAGGAGTCGTTGGCAAATTACATGGCAGGACTTAAAGAAATAGGTGGAAAATGCAACTTTATATGTGACAATTGCAAACATTCTACATTTCAGACACATCTTCGTGTCCAGTTCATACGTGGCTTACGTTGTTCAGAAACTAAAGAAAGATTACTACAAGAATCACCAAATACTAAAGTAGAAGAAATAATAAAAATTGCAATGGCGATTGAAACTTCAAAATCTGAAAGTAAACAAATGGGACATGATTACCAACCTAAAATAAATAAAATTACAGCTAAAAGCAGTACATACAATACAAATACATACAATAAAGATAAATACAATAAAGATACATACAATAAAGATATATACAAAAATAATAAATACAAAAATAACAAGCAAGAAAATAAAGAAATAAATTGCTACAGATGCGGTAAGAATAATCATAAAGCAAATAAATGCCGACTTAAATACAAATTATTCTGCAAGAAATGTCAAACTAAAGGACATATACAATCAGTTTGCTTCAAAGATCAAAAGCAGTTATCTTTAGAAAAGGCAGAAAGTGTTACAAGTGAAGAAATATATGAAATAAATAAAATACCACTACATGTGACAGATAATCAAAATGATAAATTTAATATTAAATTACAATTACAAGGAAAGATACATACATTTGAACTAGATACAGGAGCTGCAGTAACAACATGTTCTGAAGAATTTTACAGACAAAACTTTCATAACCTGAAATTACAAAATACAAAATTTTTATTGAGAACTTACACTGGTGAAATTATACAGCCAATTGGAACCTGCAACATTGAAATTAAATACAAAAATAAAGAAATAAATGGAAGACTGTTTGTCATAAATAAACAAGTGGATCCTGTTGTAGGGAGAGAATGGATAAGGAAACTTAACATTCATTTTGAAGTACATAAGATAGATACAGAACCAAAAGATATTACAGAGGAAAATTTTAAAATACAATTACATAAATTAGTTGAAGAATACAATGAATTGTTTTCTGAAGAAATTGGTACAATAAAAGATTACGAAGCTGCATTCAGTCTAAAAGAAAATGTTACACCTACATTCCTGAAACCAAGACCAGTACCATTTGCATTAAGAGAGAAGGTAGAAAAAGAAATTGATAGACTAGAAGAAGCTGGAATCATAGAAAAAGTCACATATTCACAATGGGGTACACCCATCGTTCCAGTTGTTAAACAAAATGGAAATATACGCTTGTGTGCGGACTACAGAGCCACACTTAATAAAAACTTACATAATGATAATTACCAAATACCAAGAGTTGAAGAGTCTAAATATTTCAAGGTGGGAGAGAGAGTACAGATAAGATTCTACAATACAAACAAATGGAAATTTGGAACAATAATAAATAGAAAAGGTAAACTACATTATGAGATAGATGTTGATGGAACAGTACATGAAAGACATATTGATCAGATAAGGAAAACCTCATGCATGGAGAAAAATGATAGAATATTCTACAGAGACTTACCTTTACCCAATCCAATTGCTCCACAAGTATCTCCAACAAAAACAACTACATTGACTGACTGTAATACAAATTCAGAGAATGTGCACAGCATACCAGAACCTATAGAAGAGCCTACAACTAATACAGCACAAGATGAGAGTCGAGTAGAACAGCAACCAACAATACCTATGACGACAGACTTGCAGAGACCACATACAGAGGAACCTGTTCGTCGCAGTTCCAGGATCAAGAGACGTCCTAACAGACTGAACCTATGAAGATAATACTACTTTAAAAATACAACGTGGGGGAGTGTTACATCCCTAGATACAGGGTACAACCCTAGTGCGCTGAGCGCCATCTTGATTGCATATATACGTCAATACGATCGGACCTACATTATTTGTGTTTAGTATAATAAAATGTTTCCTTACAAATAAAACAACATTAATACAATAGATAGTGTTTATTCTTCCACTGTTCACATATACAACAAATAGTTTCGTTTTCTTTTACTAATCATCATCATCATCAGCAGCCTATAATGTCCCACTGCTGAGCACAGGCCTCCTTTCACAAATGAGGGTGAAAGGGAATGGGCGATACTCCACCACGCGTGCCCACTGCGGATTGGTGGAGGTAGGCTAGTGGTCAACCTACTGTTGGAATTTATCAAGTCGCCTAGGAGGCATCCAACTAGCTTAACGACTATCACAATTAAGTGACAACCGGGACCAACGTTTTTACGTGCCTTCCGAAGCACGGAAACGCTCGATTTGAAATACCACTAGGCGGTCACCCATCAAGGTACCGACCATGACAGACGTAGCTTAACTTTGCCGATCGATTAAGAACGGCTAATCATGCTACACCACGAGCGCTTCGCGCTTTTACTAATACAATGTTTTTATACTCACAGTATATTCGCTATCAGTCTCCTTCCTGAGATCATCCCGAACCCTCACGGCGCCAGTATCAGGTTCAACATGGAAGTATTTACTCGCTTTGCCTCTTCCAACTAGCTTGTATCTGACTCGATTGTTCGGCGCAGTCGAGTCGGAATCCATAGCGACTACCGTCTCGACTAGACTGCCGATGGATGACGAGTCCTCGATCGTGACTGGTCGCATTACTGACGTGAAGATTGGTGCGTTGTCGTTTTTGTCCTGAATAGATTGTTCAATGGTAATACTTGACGTGAATACAGCATTATAATCGGGGTAATTTTCGTAGGACTAACACGCATACACTTTTTAATTACTCGGCCTAGTTCTTTTAATGAAGTGATCTATCAAATATAAATCCCTAATGAGCTTTAGCGACCTTACTCACGCAGTCACACTGCGGTATTCTGTAAGATGGAGGTGCTTCCCCAGTCGAGCTGCTCTTTGATCGAATAAACAGCAAATAGAGCATAGCCTACTCCTCTAAAAATCTAATAGGTAAATCAGCGATTGAAAAATAGCCCTAAATCTAATAAAATATCTTCAACCCAACACAAAAAATAGTCAAATAGATCCCAACTTACATCAACAAGAACCTCAACAGTGGTGGTAGCTCCACGTCCTTCGCCGTTGTTCTCCTCGGTGCCAACAATGATCTCGAGTCTGGCCGACAGTTCCCTGTCCAATGGTCGGAGTGTTCGGATCATGCCAGACTTGCGGTCTATTGAGAATAAGTCTGTATCACCCATTATGATCGTGTATGTGATTTCTGGTACTGTGTCTGGATCATCGGCCTGTGAAAAAGAAGATATTTAATAAATAAATTTCCTGTCACCCAAAAGTTGCCTTGGAGAAATCGCTTTAGCGATAAGGCCGCCTATATTGCCATTTTGATTGCCATTTTGTGTTCTTAGTTAAATGTTTTGTTATGCTCTTTCATGTGGTGTTTTCCATAAAGTATACTCTATCAATATTTATTTTATTATCAGATTTAATGTAGTTGCCATGTTTATAGTTTTTTTTTTTTATTAGGGAATAATACTTTTCTTTTTTTTCCATTCAAGTTTCAAGGATTTATTTATTTTATTGTAGTTTAGGGATAGTTGTGTTACCTAATTGAAAATGAACTGTATATCACATGTATAGGTTCCAAATTCAATCGTTTCAATCTCGACTTAAAACTTGATGTTGATATGGACACAAAATAATCAGCAAACATTCCCACTTACTTGAACCTTAACAACAGGGTAATTAGGCACATTTTCGGGTACGTGCACGGAATACAAAGCTTGTTGGAAGACAGGCGCCTCGTCGGCCACGTCTTGTACTTGCACTGTGACAGACGCGGTACCCAGTCGCTTGTCTATGGCACCATCTGTCGCAGTCACAACGAATGCGTAATCCTGGAAATTGAGAGAACATATACTTAAATAATTGGTGTGTAGATTACCTATTCTCAAGTATATTTCCGAGATACAGAATAATTTGTAAACATAGAAATATACGTATCGAGGAAAAAACTTTTTAGAGTAGTCACACTACAGTGCAAATCAATTCCGCTAACTAGTAGTCTTTTTTAACTTATAAATATCTATATCGACCAATCACTGGGTCTCAATGTTTCGTAAATCCTTGATTATAAACAGAATTCAACATCGGTGAACAATCAAAAATGAACGTCATTGCGTTCTTTGGGTTAATTGTTCGATGCAAAGAACAGTCCATCAATTAAATGACATCCTCAGAAAAAAACTTGAGCTGAGCCCCATTTAATAGTCTACATTAGGCCCGTATGTACATAGGATGAGAATCAAAACAAGTTTCAAGAATAGATTATTTTAATTGAAACTAAACCTTATGTCATTTGTATAGGTTCCAAATTCAATTATTTCAATTTCGGCTTTGGACGTTCTGTAATATATTATCATCATCAGCCTATAATGTCCCACTGCTGAGCACAGGCCTCCTTTCACAAATCAGGGTGAAAGGGAATGGGCAGATACTCCACCACGCGTGCCCACTGCGGATCGGTGGAGGTAGACTAGTGGCCAACCTACTGTTGGAATTTTACCGCCTAGGAGGCATCCAACTAGCTTAACGACTATCACAATTAAGTGATAACCGGGACCAACGGCTTTACGTGCCTTCCGAAGCACGGAAACGCTAGATTTGAAATACCACGAGGCGGTCACCCATCCAGGTACCTACCAAGACAGACGTACCTTAACTTAGCCGATCGATTAAGAACGGCTAATCATGCTACACCACGAGCACTTCAGTGTACATAACGTAATCAATCTTGACACAATAATAAAAAAAACATATCTAGCGTTCTTGGGCTTACCTTAGTTTGCTCATAATCAAGTTCAGTATTAGTACTGATCAATCCAGTGGCATTGTCGATACTGAAGGGTAAGCTCGATGGTATACTATAGCTAACCATGGCGTTGACGCCTTCGTCAATATCCGTGGCGTGAACGTATCCTACGAATGCACCTGGTCCTCCTAAAACACGAGAAGGTATTTGTATAGCTTGGTGATCTTTATAAAGTCGTGCAATGATGATGACTAGTTTCTATTGAGTTTTCCAATAGTGATTTGTGACGTCATAATTTTACAGAACCATATTAACTAACCTAGGTATGTATTTACAGTTAGATTGGTAATTAAAATCATAAGATTCAGACCATATTTTATGTTTCCGTTTATTTTTAGATCAATGTATGTCAGTTTGTGATCATTTATCTTGAATGCAGAAATACCTTTATTATGAAGCATCGAACGATATGACAAGATAAGAAACTTTAATCCTTTGAAATACGGTTAAAAATACGAGAACCAAAAAGCCTTCTTCATTCTTTGACAACAGAAATATATTTCTTGTAAGATAATTTTACTGGAGGAGCTGAGGCGGGTGTCAAGTTCTTTAAAATCTTAATTATGAGTATTTAATCATAATCACAGTATTTTTTTAATCAAAACAACTAATTTATGTACCTTCTTTGACGTGGAATAGGTAGGAATCTTCATCGAATTTCGGGTTATTATCGTTGATATCAGTCACTTTGATGTTAACTGTCGCTGTGCTCGCCAATCTTCCTGGATCCTCAGCCCTTACCAACTGAAAATTATAAAAAACATGCGGTGAGGTTCTGAAGGTGGTTCATATTGTATTATTTTAAAGGAATCGCAACTGCCAGACAAGCCTAGGGGTAAGATGGTGAAGAAACGAAGATTGATTAAAATCGATTTAAAATATATTCTGAAAACTTATCAAAAGTAATTTTCTGAACGTTTGTGTATTTTTTTTACGTTATACTTACCAACTGATATCTGGTGAGTACTTCTCTGTCTAAACTTCTAATAACAGTGATGATACCAGTATTGGAACCGATGGCGAACTGGCGGAGATCATTTCCTGACGCTATGGAGTACGTCACTGGCTCGTTTTCAGGATCTTTCGCCTATTGGACAAAATATACATACTTAATCAATGTGTTGGTTCCAAAACAAATGCAATTTGCAAGCTGAGGGCCAACTTCGATACATGATAGTCCAATCGCCATTTCGAAATATTAACCAATAGAATTCTTTATTTATACCAGCAAACTCACAGTAACAGTAGTAACAGTAGAATTGATCGCAGCGCCCTCTGAGACCGGCGCGTAGTAATCCCTCGAGGAGAACTGTGGAGGCCTCGTGTTGGGCCCGGGGGCCACGGACAGTTCCACGATGCCTTGAGAACTGAGCCCTTTAGCATCTGTAGCTCGTATTGTTACGCTGTATTGTTCACCTGCTTGGAGGCGACCTGTGCTTGCTAGATACATACAAAAACGTATTTTATTATGTAAGGGAATCAGATGCAAATCGTACTAAGCTAATTTTAATCACATCACATCTCTTTCTTACAAAGTGAAAAAGTACAGGTAATATTGAAAGCTGGCTATTTTTCTACTCCATTTCATCTACGGGTACAATCGTGAGCAATTTTGATGGTGGCTAAGAGATTCTAGAGCGAGAGAACAATTTAATTTGGAACCTGCACCAATTAAATTAGGTCTATTTTCGATTAACACGATCTATTCTTGAGACTTGATTTGAGTTTTGATCTCGATACAGGCCTAGTATCAAGTATAAAACGTTTAGTTTGAAAATGACATAAACACCACCAATCACCAATGTGACAATGTGACAAAAAAACATGTTTTCATCAACGCTTGCGTATGCAATTTATTGTGCAAATACTCACAGAAATTGTGCAAGAGTTTTAATATAGAAACACCAAGACAGAAGACAGAGTCATTTCACAAATAAAATGCATGCAAAAATAAATAAAAAGAACTGTAAAGAGTTGTGTATAAAGGGTGCAACACACTTACATATCACTCCGGTGTTAGGATCAATTGTGAATTTGTTGCCTCCATTGTTAGATACGTGATAAATGCTGTATGATATACGTGCGTTCTCACCCTCATCTATGTCTACCGCTTCCACCTGTAAATAAATCAAGCTCAGGTTATAATTTAAAATTATATTTGAATGAATCCTTCCAATATGGCGAGTGCGGTGGCTGCCACAGGCGTCTTACTTTTGAATACTATCTGTAGGGGCTGGACCACTTGAGTCTACTATTTACTTATTAAACACTGATAGTCTATTTTGTACGTAATTTTTGCCGGCTCTTCTCAGGAAATTCAACCTTGTCAACTTAACGGCAGCGAAGGTCGTTAAGAATAAAATAATTTTGAATAACTCTCACAAAGTAAAAATAAAGTCAACTAACTCACTGAATCTCACTATAGAAGTCACTTTTCGGGGAATAAAATTATTTTCTGTATTTTTCAGGTAAGAGATTTTTCATTCGTTATATCAAAGTAAATCCTGTAATTTAACCCTTTTCTTATTAGAAAGCCATAGTGAAGTCAACCAGCATAAAAAAAAAACACAGATATATAAACCGGCAAGTATCTAGGTACTGATTCAATAGATGTTTTCTTACACACCTTATGTACAGGAGTAGGCTCTAAGCTAGCTGGCACGATGATTGGTTGAGTCTTTGGTATGAGGGGTGCGTTATCGTTCTGGTCCAGCAGTTGGACTGCGAGCGAGTATGGCGCTGATGCTGCCCCGCCATTAGCTTCTCGTGCTACCACCTGAAATGAGAAAAATATGTAGGTATTATTTTCAGTAATTTTTTGTTTTCTAATTGTAGGTGAAATTTTGGACAAATACAAGCATAGCAATAGTTCATTATTGTCCACACCTAAAATAAAGCATTTGCCAGTCGAATATTACCTAAACGAGTCAGTTAAATGCTTTTTCAGCCGAGTCTTAGGTATTTATATAATTTGCGAAGAAACAATAAACAAATTAATTCAAAAAACAAGAAAACTTACTTGGAATCTGAACTTTCCCCGATTTGGTTGATCCCGATCCAAGTTTTCATCACTAGCCACAAGGTAGCCATTTTTGTCGATGTCGAAGAAGTTAGTCGTCAATTCAAACGTATACGTCGGTATGGGGTCACCGGGTCCCTGAAAATTAAAAAGAAATATATTATTAAATATAAAAACAAGGCAACATATCGAAAAAAGGGCTCTTCAAGGACGGCAACACAATTCAACACATAGGCAATCCCCTGCTGTTGCAAATTTCTATATATGGCGGTGACCAGTTACCATCAGGTGGCCCGCCTGCCTACTTGTCAACCTGATGAGTTTTTTACGATTAATTCGATAACGTCTTTAATCTATATATATAAAATGCTTTGTCGTGGCTGACTGATCTATCTTCACACAGCCTAAGCTTTGGTTTTTATTTTGAAAATAGATTTCTCTTATATCGTTAGCATTCACTATGAAAGAATTTTTGGAAATTCCAACCCCATGTCGTTAAAATATGGCGAGATAATAAAACACTACATAGAGGGAACTAAATGCAAAGCTTCAAGTTATAGGAATACATTTTAATGGGAAGTTGCTAGCATTATCAAAACAACTTACCAAATCCGGATCAGAAATAGTCAGCCTTATCGGTTCTCCTGTAGAGTCCAGCACTTTGGTACCTTTCGGTGAGTTCTCTTCGACTTCTCCCTCGTCAGATGACGCTTTGACAACCGGCGGGCTGGCATCTACCGGTCTTACTGTTATCGTTAACTTTGCTGTTGTGAATCTGCGCGCTTTCGTCACTTCTTCTGCCTAGAATTTTTGAAATAATTTGGGACTCGCACAAAAACAAAAGCGAGGTCGACGACGAGCGACCCAGGGGCGGTAGTACAAAAAATGCATTTTCCAAAACTGCCCTTATTTCCATTGAATACAGTAAATACATTGAGAAATACCTCATTTAATTTGAACTAAAATTACCGCAACGTATGGTCACTAGGCACGTGCACAGACTAGAGCTAGGTGCAAGCCGCCGTCGCCCCACCCCTTTAATCCCTACACTCCCGTTGAGTATTACGACTACACTTTATTATTATTAAAAAATAAAGTATTTTTTTAGGACCAGTATCATTTGTATTATGAACCCTGAGTCGCTCGTTGCTGACCAAAACAACGACCTCCTAGAGGCACATTACACACAATATTATTGCATTGTCATCCGATGCACATATGCATGCCAAATTTCAGCGCAATCGGAAACCGCGAAGTGTATAAAAATTAACTTGCAAGATTTTATTACAGACATACAAGATACCGGGACAGTGAAACAAAAAAAAAGTAATTAAGAGAGTAATGACCTCACCTTTACAACCAACTGAAACTTCTTCGCTATACTAGTATCAACAGGTACCAACTGCCTCACAGCACCAGTATTAGGATCTATAGCAAAATACGTAGCCCAAGAGTCCGGCTCTCCGCTCTGTATGGTGTACCGTATCCGGGCGTCTAAAGTATCCATATCTACAGCTTGTATCTTCTCTGGCTCTATTGTTAGAATACCTGCTAGGACACCGCTGTTCACCTGAAATTTATAGAAAAAAGAGATAGAAGATTTTTATCGACTTTTACTTGACAAGTACCTCCGTCTTAGAAAATAGCTCAGCCAAACAACTTAATGTTGTGTTCCTGCGGGGAAGGGTTGTTAATACGTAATTAGGTGTTGCAAACGACTGTATCACCTCATCACAAGTTTGTCAGCTGCTATCTATATTGCTACAAAACTTTATGGTAGTGCGAGAGCGTCTGAGTGGACTGTATGATGTATCTAGGGCAAAGTATAATAAGGCAGGGCTGGCTGGCACTTCCTATGTGATCCGAAAGAAATACATACCTAGGGATAACCCTCTCGATCTTAATTTATGTAGATTCACTAAAACCTATCAAAAGCCTATAAAAATTGGAGCGTTAGTGTCGGAAATGTGGAGTCAAGTCATGTAGCTCCTAAACTAATCTGACAGAATGATATTCTTACTTACATAACTAGCATATTCCGGATTGAAGCAAGCGCCTTCGTGCAAAGTGCAGCCTTTGTAGATAAACGAGGGGTCCTGGTCATCGTCGTCTTGTACATTTATTTGCAATGTGGTGGTGCTCGATAGTCGTCTTTTGGTATCTCGTGCGCGATCCTACGATATAAGATTTAAAGTGGAATGAAATAAATCACAAATTACTTTAACTTGTATTAAATCTTTCTTCAATACAAATAATTTAAAATAATTACTATAATATATTCCAATAATATTTAATTACTCTTTGAGTTACTTCAATCTTTTCGATTTCACAGAATCTATTATAGCCATATTATAGAACATCAATCAAAGCTTTAAGCCGAGATTGAAACAATTGAACTTGGAACCTAGACTTATGACATAAGGTTTATTTTCGAATAGTAAAATAATACGGGTCTTGTCTGCGAATTTGCAAAACCATACTTACAGAAGCAACAATAGTGACTAGATACTTCTGTGTCCGCTCGTAGTCCAAACTCTGGTTCACAGTCACCACGCCCTGATGAGGCAGGGGTATCGAGAAGTAGCCATAACCATCGACAGCATTTGCCTCCTCCAAAGTCTTGTTATTTCCTGATATGATGTAGTATTCTGAGAGGCCATTGACACCGGCATCAATGTCCATAGCTTTGATGCCTTCGAAGACTGTAGTGCCGATGGGTACCAGCTGAAAAGACGGATTATCTTTTATTTTAGATAGATAATGAAAGTGCAAAAGAAGCGGTTGAACGTTAAAAAATTATGGTCAATTTATTCTGAGTATATTTTCATGGATATCGCGTTAGCATCCTAGTAATCAGGGCAGCTATTATATTAGTAGGGACTACTACTGACTACTAGAACAGACATTCTACATAACTGCATATAAAGTTTAACGTTACTATAATCAATGAGCTATATCAAGTTTAAGTCTTTGTAAATTGCAACAGCGATGCTGTTTTAGCAGCGTCCGCCTTCCTATAAGTTATTAACGATGTATCATCTTACCTCCGAAACATTAGCTTCATACGGCGTCCCTTGAAATACAGGTGCATTATCGTTTATATCCGATACCCGCACAATAACAGGAATAGTTCGCCGCTTCTTCGTAGCTTTCACTTGGCAGACCAGCTGTAAAAAATCCATTAATTACCATCCAAATTGGATCTGGCGTCTATGAATAATGCAGATTGCTAAAACCGCTCGAGGCCTATTGGCAACTGGATTGACTTCCATTTGAAAATGCATTGAAAGCATTTCTCATAGTCTTTGAAGACGTAACTATTAAGTTAAGATTGCAATCAAAATTTTGAAAGTCCAATGAGAGCTACAGAGCTACGATCAGATGATGTTTTATGATTATATAAGTTTGTAACTGTTAATTAATTCTGGTTCTTAATTTGATTTCACATTAAATATGCGCAATATATAACTGTTTATCTATTTAATTAATGATTTACCAGTAGAAAACATAAAAAAATGATCGTAAAATTTTACGACTGACAAGTTCAAAATTCTTTTTATTGCGTCACATAACTACACCTACACGATAGTAAATTAAACATACCTGAAAAACCATATGTGATAAGTTGTCAGCATCCCTATCAAGGGGTTGAAGTAGCTGTAAGCGCTTTCCATCAAGCTGAAAAAGCGTCGGGCCTTTTGGAAAGACTGTAGACAGGATCACGTCAACATCTGGCTCTCCCACTATTGGCAATTCCGCTGGTATCGTGGTTTGGTTTACTTCTGCAAATATTGAATTATGAAGTATTTACATCAATGTTTTATTTGTTTTGTAAATATAATGATGACAATATTAATGAATTTAATGCTGTTTCATACATTTCTATGTTCAACACGTGAGACAAAGGCTGATATTTGTTTATCCATTGATAATAGAATTTACTACTTACGGTCTCCTCTGCTCTCTTCAATATCAACGATGATGCTTGATTGTCCTGTTTCCACTTCACATGGACCTGTAAATGTATGCAATAATAATTATAAGATTTCAAAGAAGAGAAGGTAACTACAAGCTAAATTATGTGATGTGTTTTTCTAGTCAATTAATTAACTACCGTCTCAACGACATTGACGATTTAATTTAATTAAATCAGAAGAATATCTTTGGAATTTTCCAAGCTGTGGCAAAGCAACATAAATTACTGAATACTTATACAATGATAGCTATCAATATTCAAGCAATACATGAACCGTTACGTCGCCATACAAAAGCCAAGCAAGAAACAAGTATCGAATAGTTTCACGTAAAACAAACAAACGATCATAAATAACCAAATCGACAGGTGCACTTCGCCAGGGTAGCCATGCTTCGTTAAAGGTTTGCACGACTAATTAAGGTTTGGCTAACGTTTGTATAGGCTTTCCATTACCGTTTATACAGTTTACTTTGAAGATAATTGCGTGTCTGTGTGTACATACTAAACTAATGGATAAGTGTTGAAGTTTTGTTGCTGTCAATATTGCAATGCGAGAGAAAATTAAAAAAAAAGAAGAAGAGAGACTTTTAGCTAGGAGCGGCAACTTATTCAAAGTCAAAACAAGATTTTGATAATGCATCGAAGTTATTGGCAGACTTAAATCTTATATCAAAGACCAAAAGTCATAATATATATTGCAGGATTAAGGTGACTCGAAGGTTTAAGCTTATAAATTATGCTATAAACTGTATTATGAATCAACATTTCAGGAGAATTAATATGATAACGGGATTGCAAAGGATCAAGAGGGTATCATATATAAAGTCACTACAAATGATAATCCCTTCAATTCATTGACTCTACGAGATATTATTTATAGGATAGTTAATATAATATACGTATAATGAGGATACTATGATAAAGAGTAAATGAGTAAAAATATATTTGAAGATACAAGCAAGACCTTTAAGGCACCTTTTATACACCTTAGCCTTTAAAGTGATGAGATTGTAGTCAAAACAATCAAAAACACTTTTCCCCTTACTCATAAAACGTTATTTAACTAATATACTGTTCAAAGGGGTAAATAAAGTCACACTATTGTCATAGTCAAATAATGTGACATTATTTACGTGACCATTTAAACAGTATATTAGATAAATAGCACTTTATGAGTAAGGGGGTTTCTATCTATTCAGAAAGCGGAGACAGTAAACAAACACCTAAATTCTGAAAATGAGATACTTTTAATTAGGAAGCTATTTGTCATTGAATCAAGCACTCTCCAAAATTGAAAGACTTTAAGCTATAAACGCCAGCGTTAATTAGTATACTTAAACATTATAATCACGTATATTTTAGTTACTTCCTATAATGGAAACAACCAGTAAACTAGCACCCGTATAAGTATTTGTTCCAATTAGAAAGCGTAGTTGTCCACCACTTTTGGTCTTGAGGCATTAGCGTCCAAAATTAATTTGATACATACAATGTGAGTAGTAATAAACTAATTGCCTTTATAAAACAGAAAAGACAGGTTTATGAAAAAAGGCTCAAGAACGAATTCACAGGAATGATAAATTAAACGTGATTATAAGATAAAGAAAGTATGGAAATCTTGCAAACGAAATATGGATGTTGACGCAATCCATTTGATGATTTATTTATTAGAAGAAAATAATAAATTAAGGATCGGCCAGTTAAATCAAAATAAATGAAACAAAGTAATATATTTCTAGATTTGGTCAATATTAGAACACTTGTTAACACTTGTAGCAATAACTTAGACATTAAAAACAAAGCTATAAATGAGACAGCATATTTGTTGTTCCAATTGTTATAAATAAATCAATTGTCCATTGTACTGTATTGTTGTTTACAAACATGAATCAACAAAAGCGAATGAATGAAATACTACGTCATTTCTTTCAATTTGGTTTGCATACAAAATAATGCAATCATGTTACCTATAATTGAAATGAGGATTGTATCCAAGTACAGTCGAGGACAAAAATAAGTATACACCACCAAGCCACATAAAAAGTAGCCGTTTACATTATCATAGATATGGGAACACACAGAAGTTCAAAAATAAGTATACACTGATGGACAATTATGTATGTAAACAACAAGTTCAATAATATATATCCATGTATCAAATCATAAATTTGTGAACAACCAAAATATCATAAATATGTATTCAACATTACAGTCAAAAATATGTAAACTCATTGCAGTCAAGGCCTTCATAGAATTTTATTGAAGAATGGTAGGTACTTGAAAAAAGTTTTGAAAAAAATCAATAATTTTGCGTGCGTCCGTTGGTAGTTTCGCGCTCGCGATGTTGTCAGCTCGTGCGCAAGCTGGCTGGCAACGTCGCCTACCGCATGAAGTGATCAAGTCGTTGAGAAAGGTAATGTTATTGTCGCTCCATTCACTATGCAATTTCAACGATTCGTCGTGAAATATTTATTCATGATTACTATTTCAAATATTTTGAATTGAAGGTTTTGAATTGAATTGAAGGTACGTAGCCGTAGCCATGTTTGGGTTTGTTGGAATTGTCGTGAGATGAACTTTGGCCATATATGGTTTTCAGGGTCTGATGATGGAGTAGGAGGGTGGAGACTGGAACTCCATAACGGAGCAACGTATCTCAGCTGTGTTTGGGGTTGTTGGAATTGTCGTGAAATGAACTTTGACCATCTATGGTTTTCAGGGTCTGATGATGGAGTAGAAGAGTGGACACTGGAACTTCATAACGAAGCAACTTATCCTAGCCGTGTTTGGGGTTGTTGGGATTGTCGTGAGATAAACTTTTACCATATATGGTTTTCAGGGTCTGATGATGGAGTAGGAGTGTGGGCACTAGAACTCTATAGCAGGACAGTGTATCCTAGCCGTGTTTGGGATTGTTAGAGTTTTCGTGAGATGATCTTTGACCATATATGGTTTTTAGGGTCTGATGATGGAGTAGGAGGATGGACACTGAAACTCCGTAGCGGAGCAACGTATCCTAGCCGTGTTTGGTGTTGTTGGAATTTTCGTGAGATGAACTTTGACTATTATGGTTTTTAGGGTCCGAGAAGAAATGTAGGCACTGGAATCCCACATTTTTTGGTGTTCTTCGAATTGTCTTGAGATGAAATTTGACTACACAACGTGTAACGGAATGGGTATATCTTTCTAAAAGGGGTGAACGAAGACTACATCAGGTATAGACTCTCTATAAAAAGTTTCAGCTCAAAATAAATTACTCAAATATTAAAACAACGACAGGACTTTTTTTATGTGCTTTTCTCAAAATGTTGAAAAAGTGTCCGCCATGTTGAACTTTTTACATAATGGTCCGATTGCGCTCAAAATCGATATTTGAGAGACCTTTGGGTCACAAAACAAGAATCTTTTCTCAAAATGTCAAAAAAGTGTCCGCCATGTTAAAATTTTAAGATACTGGTCCGATCGCTCTCAAAATCGATATTTGTGAGTCCTTCGGGTCACAAAACAAGAAACTTTTCTCAGAATTTTTAAATGGTGTCCACCATGTTGAACTTTTTAGATACTGGTCCGATTGCTCTCAAAATCGATATTTGAGAGACCTTTGGGTCACAAAACAAGAATCTTTTCTCAAAATGTCAAAAAAGTGTCCGCCATGTTGAACTTTTTAGGTACTGGTCCGATTGCTCTCAAAATCGATATTTGTGAGTCCTTGGGGTCACAAAACAAGAATCTTTTCTCAAAATGTCGAAAAAGTGTCCGCCATGTTGAACTTTTTAGATACTGGTCCGATTGCTCTCAAAATCGATATTTGAGAGACCTTTGGGTCACAAAACAAGAATCTTTTCTCAAAATGTCAAAAAAGTGTCCGCCATGTTGAACTTTTTAGGTACTGGTCCGATTGCTCTCAAAATCGATATTTGTGAGTCCTTGGGGTCACAAAACAAGAATCTTTTCTCAAAATGTCGAAAAAGTGTCCGCCATGTTGAACTTTTTAGATACTGGTCCGATTGCTCTCAAAATCGATATTTGTGAGTCCTTGGGGTCACAAAACAAGAATCTTTTCTCAAAATGTCGAAAAAGTGTCCGCCATGTTGAACTTTTTAGATACTGGTCCGATTGCTCTCAAAATCGATATTTGTGAGTCCTTGGGGTCACAAAACAAGAATCTTTTCTCAAAATGTCGAAAAAGTGTCCGCCATGTTGAACTTTTTAGATACTGGTCCGATCGCTCTCAAAATCGATATTTGTGAGTCCTTCGGGTCACAAAACAAGAATCTTTTCTCAGAATTTTGAAAAGATGTCCGCCATGTTGAACTTTTTAGATACTGGTCCGATTGCTCTCAAAATCGATATTTGTGAGTCATTGGGGTCACAAAACAAGAATCTTTTCTCAAAATGTCGAAAAAGTGTCCGCCATGTTGAACTTTTTAGATACTGGTCCGATCGCTCTCAAAATCGATATTTGTGAGTCCTTCGGGTCACAAAACAAGAATCTTTTCTCAGAATTTTGAAAAGGTGTCCGCCATGTTGAACTTTTTAGGTACTGATCCGATTGCTCTCAAAATCAATATTTGTGAGTCCTTCGGGTCACAAAACAAGAATCTTTTCTCAGAATTTTGAAAAGGTGTCCGCCATGTTGAACTTTTTAGGTACTGATCCGATTGCTCTCAAAATCGATATTTGTGAGTCCTTCGGGTCACAAAACAAGAATCTTTTCTCAGAATTTTGAAAAGGTGTCCGCCATGTTGAACTTTTTAGGTACTGATCCGATTGCTCTCAAAATCGATATTTGTGAGTCCTTCGGGTCACAAAACAAGAATCTTTTCTCAAAATGTTGAAAAAGTGTCCGCCATGTTGAACTTTTTAGATACTGGTCCGATCGCTCTCAAAATCGATATTTGTGAGTCCTTCGGGTCACAAAACAAGAATCTTTTCTCAAAATGTCGAAAAAGTGTCCGCCATGTTGAACTTTTTAGATACTGGTCCGATCGCTCTCAAAATCGATATTTGTGAGTCCTTCGGGTCACAAAACAAGAAACTTTTCTCAGAATTTTGAAAAGGTGTCCGCCATGTTGAACTTTTTAGGTACTGATCCGATTGCTCTCAAAATCGATATTTGTGAGTCCTTCGGGTCACAAAACAAGAATCTTTTCTCATAATGTTGAAAAAGTGTCCACCATGTAGATTTTTTTAGATACCGGTCCGATTGCTCTTAAAAGCGATATTTGAGAGACATTTCCTTCCTTGGGGTCACCAGTATCTAAATGGTTCATAAGCCGGACACTTTTTCGACATTTTGAGAAAAGATTCTTGTTTTGTGACCCCAAGATCTCTCAAATATCGAATTTGAGAGCAATCGGACCAGTATCTAAAAAGTTCAACATGGCGGACACTTTTTCGACATTTTGAGAAAAGATTCTTGTTTTGTGACCCCAAGGACTCACAAATATCGATTTTGAGAGCAATCGGACCCGTACCTAAAAAGTTCAACATGGCGGACACTTTTTCGACATTTTGAGAAAAGATTCTTGTTTTGTGACCCCAAGGACTCACAAATATCGATTTTGAGAGCAATCGGACCAGTACCTAAAAAGTTCAACATGGCGGACACTTTCTTGACGTTTTGAGAAAATATTCTTGTTTAGTGACCCAAAGGTCTCTCAAATATCGATTTTGAGAGCAATCGGACCAGTATCTAAAAAGTTCAACATGGCGGACAGTTTTTCAACATTTTGAGAAAAGATTCTTGTTTTGTGATCCCATTGTCTCTCAAATATCAATTTTGAGAGCAATCGGAACAGTATCTGAAAAGTTTAACATGGCAAACACTTTTTAAAGATCTATATTCTATTGCTATCTAAGCTTGCCGCGTTTCGGTGTGAACTGACCCTTAATTGAATCTGCCGATTGAGATTGAAAAGTATATTCAAATTAAAAGTGAAATTTAAGAAGCAAATGACGTCATGACCTGGTCTAAAGACATCACAGAACGTAAATATTTAATCATGTGTGCAGCGATACTACATAATATATTAATGAATGTTTGTGTCATATACATACAGTGTCATCATTGCTCAGATGGTTGTATACATATTTTTGGCACATTGAGTGGTAACAATTTTATGCATCTTTTATGAATACATATTTTTGTTTTATCTAATGTTTACAAATTTATGATCGTGTCGGGTACATATTTATGTTTTCTATATTGTTTACATATTTTTGAGCATTTGGATGAGTACAAATTAATGGAGCTTTTTATGATTACTTATTTTTTATAATGATAAGTGTATACATATCTTTGTCTTCGACTGTACATTACATTGTATCTTTTTGGCATGATTTGATATATTAAATGTTAATTGATCCTTGCTTTAAAATTATTAGTAATATGTTATGTTTAACTAAGGGCAGCGTTTTCTCAAAGTTCATAAACAGTATAATGGCGCTTTCATTAGTTGGCTGCCTATTGCACACTGAGAGGTCATAGGTTCGATAATAGATTCTCACTATTTCCCACGTCGTAAGCATGTATGGAAATGTTCTTTGTACGGCTTGAATTTTCTAAACATGTTGTTTATTCCGTTAACATGTCTTGGTCGGCAAACACTTCCTTTTTGTCATTATTTTACCATTAAACATACCAATGATGTAATTTATTGCTTTTTGGTTGAAAAACAAGATGGTACTAGTACTATCCGCTGATGGCAGAAAACGCTCCTTACATTTTATACTTGCGTCTTCATAATTTTAATCACCACATTCATCAACCAATGATCATAATTCTTCGCTTGAATCTTCTATATTTGGTAATTATCTACTACCAATACTAGTTCTATTACATCAGGTTATAAGCCATCGCTTTTTGATTTCATTACGTGATGTCTTACCTCCATAGCCGTGCTTATCCTATGAGTTATAAATTCTCGTGTCAATAAATCTATTAGCTTGTACAAAGGTTGCTGTAACTTACCAGGTGTCGCCCCGGCCGCATGTAGTAGACAGAACAATAGTAGCCAGACTGGTGATCGTCCATGCTGGATCAGCGCTCTCCACCGCGCCATCTCACTGCAACAATATATTGATCATTAGAACATGGGAGTTGTTGAAAAGACTTTTTTAAATATAGCCCTCTTTTAGCTCTACCGTAGTCGGGTAAGATTTCAAAACTTTTGTGTTTGTTTTTTGTTGTTGTTTTGACCGAATCTACCCATATCAACATTTTAGGCTTTTCGGTACGCGGTCCGAACAAAGAGTGGTCCGAAAGTACTAAAGACCCGGACTAGCAAGTAAAATTGACTGACTTAATAATGTGTTCTTGTTCCAGATGATTACCTACTTATCCAAAGTGATGACGCCGCTACTATTGAATCCTAATTTGATTTAAAATGTGTAAACTTAGGAGTTATGTGATATTTATTATTAATTTGCTTATTATAGCTACCATGGAACAAACAAAGAAGAAAAATATCACACATGAGAAATAAAACGCTTGAACTGTGAGTTGTAGATATTGCGGTCGACACCTGTCATCGGAACTTCTCATTAAAATGTAATTCCCAAGTATCAGGTTCAGGTTCTAGGACATCTTAAACTGCATTTACACTTATGTATGTTTATTCAGTATTTCTTTTAACCATCATCATTTTCGTACATTTTAAATTAGAGCAATACAAATGTAGCCATCGAAAAATTAACCCAAAAAAGCGTAGTGACATTCTAATTGTTTGAAACCGCCAATTCCACAACAGTAACAATGCACTCTGATTGGCTAAGTCAAGGACACATGCGTTCTGATTGGCTAAGTCACGGTTACAAACAACGTTAGACATTTAAATGCAATGATTGTTCAGTACTGTTATTCATCATCATCAGTTTATGTCCCACTGCTGAGCACAGGCCACCTTTCACAAATTAAGGTGAAAAATGGAAAGGAATGAGCATATACTCCACCACGCGTGCCCACTACGGATCGGTGGAGGTAGGCTAGTGGTCAACCTACTGTTGGAGTTTTCAAGCCGCCTAGATGGCCTCTAACTAGCACAATTAAGTGATAACTGGGACCAACGGCTTCAAGTGCCTTCCGAAGCACGGAAACGCTCAATTTGAAATACCACGAGGCGGTCACCCATCCAGGTACCGACCACGACGGTGGTAGCTTAACTTGCTGATCGATTAAGAACGGCTTATCATGCTACACCACGAGCGCTTCAGTACATGTAGTGAAAAAACACTTACTAGTTGCGAAATTGTATTGCTCGGTATTACTGTTCTAGAGGGATTTTACCTCGATGACTGTAGCAAACATTTTAGGTGGTAGTATTAAAAGTACTTGAACGTCAAATGTTGACTTATAAACGTATGTAATCGGATTAGAGAAAGCGCAGTAGTCAATCCACTAATTTGCGCATTCAAAGAAACAAATAGCCTTGACAGGGTAATACGATTCCAACAAATCCGTTTATATCCAGTTAATGTCATTAACAAACGCTGAAATCGTACAAGCTACAAAGAAAATTGTGTCATATCACATTACCTTACATGTCACATTACTGATACATACTTCTTCCTCATATTTATCTCGGAAGGTCTCTACGTAACTTGAACCTCCCAGCGCCTATTTCACAATGACTTGTGTTGCATTTTGGTTCTAAACGACTCTAAACAAAATTACAGTCTGCCCACTCTGTTATACACTTTCTTCGTTATTGGTTTTTCTACTTTGCATGTGAATGTCTGTGTCTGTATGAACTCCACTTTTACAAAAGTTATCTGTGAGGACTGAACATTTGTTTAGTTTTTAATCTGCAGGACCGCTTTCTTTACTATATTACTATACCGATTCGTTTTGATTGAATTCATAATAATCTCATATTCTGCAGTATCGTTATATTAGACAGTGTAAGTAATAAGTATTGGGATTTATATACCTCAAATATAGCCATTGAATATAGCATTATCTGAGGCGTAATTTCGGTCGAGAATTAGGTCGAGATTAAGAAAATAAGTAAGGACTTCATTTGTTTTAAAACTTACATGAGCTACATGAGCTCATGTATTATTATTATTGGATTACTTAATTCGTATATTTATCTTCTTACTTATTTTTCTTCATATGTGTCGTCCAAATTCAAAATGGAGGATTCCTCACTATGCTTATAAAATAGATCAACATTATCTCGATCCGATAAATAAAGAAAAATAATACAAAGCTACTGCTATTTTATTGGGTATGGGTACACTTGCAGGTATGTCCATTCATATAATGCAGCAAAAAGTAGCTCCTGATAACTACAGACATTATCTAGACGACTTCTAATAAATCATAGCTTCAAGTACAACGAGTGGGAGGCGACGCTAATAAATAAGATAACAAGATTGTACCGCAAAACTCTAACAAGTTGGACAATCGGCTTTGAGAGATTAAAGTTTAGCATTATACTGAGTTATGACTGTACCACACACAGAGCTATACTTTAAAGTTTAATTAGCACGATCAAAGATTATATTATCAATAACATATCACTACTAGGACCTCAAATTAGCTACCACGGTAACTAAAACTCAGATCAAGTCTCAATAATGGATTGGCTTATTAGAAAATAAACCTAATACCCATAGCTACAGGTCCCAAATTCAATAAAAAAATCTAAATAATTTATTCAAATTGTCTTTCGCAGGCACTTAATAAAAGTTTGACTCTAATACCGGTTCGGAAGGTTGCTTTTGCTGAGAAGAGCCGGCAATAAACTCAGCATGAGCGTCTGCGATAGGAAGCTCCTTTGAAACCACACAGTACGAGGCCATTTTGATTCCAATGTGTGAGGATGGACTCCCCGTCGATGGCGAGTTGCGATTGTAGAAGTTAGCTGAGGGCAGTAGGTCAAACATTTCTTCTGAACACTGTCCAATGTAAAAGCGGTAGAACATACAAAAGAAAGCAAAGTCTTTTTCAGACTAAGGGGTTCTAAACCCTTTCTATCTTCTTCTTCTTCTATATATAAAAAATAATGCCTATTTTCCTTGGTCACGATAACTTAAAAACAACTTTACCGATTTCATCCATTTTATTAAAGTTTTCTAAAATACTCTGGAACAGGTTTTTTTCGTTTTTTTTTTTTAAGAAAATTGCGTAGAAATGTAGAAAACTTAACGGTAGGGTAGGGTAGGATATCCCTTGGGTACGCGGTTGAAAACGCGAAGCAGAAATCAAATTATGAATAGGCAGGTATCAAGTTTATCAGCGCGAAAATACCATACTTGAGAATTGTGAAAGTTGGCAGGATGCCTAATGGGAAAACCACACGGTCATACACAGTACACGTATGAAAGAACGCAAGCGTATCGCCCATTCAATATAATCGCAAAATCGCACAATATATCGGTTCTGTATAGCAAGAACCTTAATGAACGGCTAGCGCGTAGCATTAATATATCACGCCTCACATTTGCATTCGAAAGGGGTTTTGTACCTGTGTATATCCAACGGTTTTGGCCCCCCAGCGATGGTACAACATAAAAGTTGGCATGTTTTATGAGTGAATGTCTTTTGTAGTACACACCCTGAGGATCTATAGGATCTGGGAGATATTGTGATCACTTTACTGGTTTATAGGTCATAGTTTCAAGTTAACTTATATTGAATTTGCAATGACTTGCGTCTCACTTTTACTTTTAAATACTAACGCATCCTGCCATTAGTATGAATGATTCATCATAATCATCAGCTTATAATGTCCCACTGCTGAGCACAGGCCTTCTTTCACAAATGACGGCGAAAGGCATTGAGCATTGAGTATATACTCCACCACGCATGCCCACTGCGTATTGGTGGAGGTAGGCTAGTGGTCAACTTATTGTTGGAGTTTTCAAGCCACCTAGGAGGCATCCAACTAGCTATGATATAATGACTATCACAATTTTTTTATCTTTATTTCAAGGAACTTTGTCAATTTGACAATGTCGTCCCCGTAAGAGAAGTATACATTATAAAATAAACAATTTCTTAAAGATTACACTTGATTATGGTATGAAAGGTATACCTTTACACACACTTTATACACTATAGTGCATAAAACGCCCCAGCCGAAAGAAGGGAAGCCAAGACGCTGTTGCATGCTCCCACATCATAGTTTTAACGATATCTGTTGACGTTGTAACTCGTTCCGGGCACATTCAGTCAATATATGTTGTATGTCTTCAACGACTCCTTGATGTTATAACCGGGAAAACGGCTTAACGCTCGAGTCGAAATACCATTAGGCGGTCACCCATACAGGCACCAGCTTCACTGGTAGTAGCCGATCGACTAATCATGCTACACCACGAGCGTTTCATAGAGATTATCATACTAAATATCATATTATTAAGATAAAAGGAATCATACAGTAATAATAAACCTTGGTAAATCCCCCCACGGGATATAAGCTTCGTTCGTTAATGTTAAATTACCGTAACGGAGGGTGTTACATTAATTTATCACAATTTTAAAGCTGAGGTAAATTAGGTCGGATGAAATGTAGGTCATTTTAAAAGTGTCGATACAATTTCGGCTACGATTAAGCCTTGATTATGATCCGTGGAATCCATTAACAGTATTACAAACAAAGTATTACGAAAAGGGATCAACCATCAAGTACGTCTAAAAATACAGTGTAATCTGTGGTTACGGTTTTTTTTTATTTGGTACGACTTTCGACGGTATTAGAGAATAAGCTTCTGGGAATAACAATGGGGTCAGAATTGACTTCTAAACTGGTTTATAATGCAAATCATCTCATTCTAATATTGTGGAAACACAAGCCAATCCGAAGTTAAAAGAACCACATTCTATATTCGTATTCTTGAGTAAATAATTTCTACATTCGTGATATTTTCACTTCTTTTGAAATATTTTCATACATTGCTCGTACTTTACTTCCCCTATTGAAATAATCCCTGTATCTCCAACTAACAAGCGGTACACATTATTTGTAGCAAATCCCTTACCATCAGTCACTTGTAATCCTATTACTCCGTATTTCTTCGAATCATAGAAAGTAGGCTTGGCACATGCATTGCTACAAATTACTTGTCCATGCAATACTTTGTAGGGTTCCGTAGCAACGTTCCGTGGCAATAAACGGAACCCTTATGGATTCGTAATGTCTGTCTGTCTTTCCGTCCGTATGTCACAGCCACTTTTTTCAACTAACTAACTGTTTTTTAAGAACTATACTTTTGATACTTGGTAAGTAGATGTAATCTGTGAACCGCATTAAGATTTTCACACAAAAATAGAAAAAAAAAACAATAAATTTTAGGGGTTCCCCATACTTAGAACAGAAACTCAATTTTTTTTTTATAAACCTTTACATGTGTATTGTCTATGGATAGGTCTTCAAAAATGATATTGAGGTTTCTAATATAATTTTTTTCTAAATATTCAGTTTAGAATAAAAATATAAAATATTTTGCGCGAGAGACAAAGTGGTAAAATGTGTGATGTACATTATTACCACATCATGCAAACTTCCACCGAAAATTGGTTTGAACAAGATTAGTAAGTAGTTTTTTTTTAATACATCATAAATTGAAATTCATACTCAGGTCTTTACTACCATTTACTTATTTACCTACAGGTCGGTACGGAACCGAGTCTGACTCGCACTTGGCCGGTTTTTTTACAGTTAAAACTAGTAGAAATTACCTAGAACACAGATTTTGCAAGCATTACAATAATAACCTTGCCATTGAAGAATTCTTGCATAATTTATCTATTTTACTACAAACGTTAATAGTACACTACAAATTCTCTCACGGGTAGGTACGTTCAATTTTTATTTTTATTTTAAGCTTTTGTTTTTGTTTTTTGCATACTTTGTAATTTTTATTTTATTTTTGTGATGTCAAATAAAGCTATGTCTATTGTCTAAATCATAACTTTTTTCATCTATCAAAATAATATTGGACCCAAAAGAAAATAGTGATGCGCTTTGGAGAAGGGCCAGCAATGATGATGATCATATGTGTCGCCAAGCACCTATCGATGTGTTTCGACAGTTGCACTTGAGAGCCAGTTCCTTGTGTGATTACCACCTTCGGCTATAAACAGTAAAAATGATTTTTCAATTACTATAATTAAAATATTAAATATAACTCCTCCACGAGAACGTCGAAGCTGTCTCCCAAGTGACATGAAAAAAACCTACACTACCCTGTACTTTCAAAAGGCGCATGTAAAATAATAAACTTGAAGATTACTAGTTAAGAACAGAGGGAACATATTTATGCAGATTACATTTAAGTCGGCCCTGGGCCTTGCATAAAGAAGCACAAAAAGACCTTAAGGACATTTTGCGTTGGTTGCTCGTTAAATAGTAATATGTAAAAACGCAAACATCCCTATAAAGTATGAAGACGTTAACATTTAAGCCCAGTTTTTCAATCTCCAGTTAAGTTATAGTTGGATTTTCAGATAATCGTTTAAGCGTGTCGTAAATAATCTCAGGTTACATATTCTGTATTCCTTTTATTCGAGAATTACCAACATTTTAGTATGTATTATTGTAAAATTAGGCAATTTTTATTTTCATTTATTATGCCAGTATTCCGATAAGCAGGCAAACGATCCACCTGATTTTAAGTCACCGTCACCTAGCTAGCGCTATATTTACTTTTTTAGGGTTCCGTAGCCAAATGGCAAAAAACGGAACCCTTATAGATTCGTCATGTCTGTCTGTCTGTCTGTCTGTCTGTCTGTCTGTCTGTCTGTCTGTCTGTCTGTCTGTCTGTCTGTCTGTCCGTGTATGTCACAGCCATTTATTTCAGAAACTATAAGAACTATAATGTTGAAACTTGGTAAGTAGATGTATTCTATGAACCGCATTAAGATTTTCACACAAAAATAGAAAAAAAACAATAAATTTTGGGGGTTCCCCATACTTAGAACTGAAACTCAAAAATTTTTTTTTCATCAAACCCATAAGTGTGGGGTGTCTATGGATAGGTCTTCAAAAATGATATTGAGGTTTCTAATATCATTTTTTTCTAAACTGAATAGTTTGCGCGAGAGACACTTCCAAAGTGGTAAAATGTGTGTCCCCCCCCCTGTAACTTCTAAAATAAGAGAATGATAAATCTATAAAAAATATATGATGTACATTACGGTGCAAACTTCCACTGAAAATTGGTTTGAACGAGATCTAGTAAGTAGTTTTTTTTTAATAGGTCATAAAATGAAATTAATATCAAATACTCAGGTCTATACTACCATTTACTTATATACCTACAGGTTTGTACGGAACCCTCGGTGCGCGAGTCTGACTCGCACTTGGCCGGTTTTTTTTTTTTTTTATACAACTTAGTCGGTAAACAAGCATACGGCCCACCCGATGGTAAGCGGTTACCGTAGCCATATGGACGCTTGCAACACACGAAGCATCGCTCACGCGTTACCGACCTTTCCCCCCTCCCCTATGAGCTCTGGCGACCTTACTCACGCGCAGGAACACAACTTTACACAACATAAAGTTATTTGGCTGCGGTATTCTGTAAGGTGGAGGTACTTCCCCAGTCGAGCTGCTCTTTGAGCGAATAAACGCTATGCTCTACTTATCTTACTTATCATCAGGTAAGTCAATCCATTAATTTTAGATGGAGAAACCGGGCCGTAGACATTAAAATATCATTTAATTTTGTATGAAACTATTCAACGCATTTTATTACCACTTCGCGGAGATAAAGGGATTGTTACAGCGACAATTGCGTTTATTTAAGTTATATATTTTGAGTTTTAAGATTATTGCCGTACACAAGAAATGCTCATGTTATTCCTTTGGCCTTTAGATTTAACCGCATTCAGTTCGACGAAGGCTTAAGAGCAGGTATCCCGCTATACTTTTCATACAAAAACACTGTACTTATTATGGCGTTGTTAAACATTTTTCTTTAAATGTTTTAAGCAAATATGTATCTTGTGCCCTACATCTAGTAGGCCTAAATATAGGCAAAAATAAAAAAAAAAATTGAAACATTTTTTTTTTTTCAGTAAAAGCCTCCGAAAAACAGCGTTTTTGACTAATTTTACCTGAACTTTGGCCATATCTAATGTACCTTTAAATTGTAAAAAGTAAATAAAACATCTCAAAATAACAAACTTTTTCTTCCAAACTTGTAAGATTTTTTTCACAAGAAGTATACTCCTGGGACAAGTTTTATGTTATGCGAAATCATGAACGTCATTCACCTAGCGAAGGGGCCGCGAGTGATCAGCGGAATTTACCGACTGATAACCGACGGCTCTGATGCTGTCTCTCTTTTTTCGCAGTCAAACATTACGTTGGATGAAAGTACAAGCTTTTGGGCTATACTTGCGTTGAAGTTGCGTTGACTATGAAGGGCCCCCTTAAAACATACTAGCTAGAAACATATAAATAGAATATTTGAAGATATGCTAAGCATTAATTCATGTTAATTATGAGATAAATAAAGAATTAAGTAGTGTGTGTTATTGTTGCTCTTTCTCCTTTTTTTTACAAAAAGTTAGAAAAAAGAAAACTTTTCAACTTCATCTATAAAAGTGAAAGCATAGATGTTCGGGACACTTGTTGTGTTCAGGACATTTATTGATATTTTGTGATTACGTAATATTTTGTTAAAATTAAAATGTTTAGAAATAAGAAATATTAAAGAGTTTACTCCCGAGTGTACAATGATTACCCAACCGGAAATGTCTTCATCGACACCGTAGTCGAAGAACGGCGGGAGAATGTTCGGGACACTTGTTGTGTTCAGGACATTTATTGTTATTTTTATGATTACGTAATATTTTGTTAAAATTAAAATGTTTAGAAATAAGAAATATTAAAGAGTTTACTCCCGAGTGTACAATGATTACCCTTAGAATACGTATCAACATAAATTGTATAGTAAATAAACAGTACTTGAACCCTAAACATAGGTAAAAGTCTAGACAAAGTCTAGGTAGAACTAAGATTTACAATGTACATTTAGAATCGTGAATAACCCTCTACAAATGTAAAACTTGTTACACGATAAAGTTAGTATTCATGTTGAAACCTAAGTTAACAAAAAAGTGTTAACATGTCAACAAAACACTCGATTAGGCATAGTAATCTAGTTAGAATTGTTTCGTAAGCACCATATGTGCACACCAACTACTTACTATGTATTTACTGTTTAAACTCGCATTACCTAACGTAAGACCTAAATAATAAGTTTTACTACAAGCCCTGAATGAAACCCTGATCATATTTTGAAATTTACGTGATTTTACCCGGAACTATAAATATCAACAATAAAATTTCCTTATATATGCGAAAGGGAGACAAAATGTATCGGAGAACCTTTGGAGATGTAGTAACAGGACTACACTTTTTGGATTAGATCCTTCTAGAACTTTTAGACAAGGTTAGCGCTATATGCAAGATAGAGAGGTTACTTAAATGCACTTAAATTAGACAAGAAAAAGATATGTTTTCTCTCGTAAAAAAGTTACTCGCTCACTGTGTAAGTCGTATACACAGCGTTTATAATTTGCATATAATCAGTACATTTTTCTCATTTAGTATCGGATTCCATTAATCGATTCCAGGACAGCAAGTATCTACTAAGTATAGTAGTAGTAGTAGTCAGACAGATGTCACAGTAGTAGGACAGTACCGGGACAGTACCAAGTAAGGCAGATGCCAAGTTGAGATTACCATCAAGTAGTATAACGTCAGGCAGATGCCACAGTAGCGGCTAGTTAGTTACCCCATCGGTAAACAGTAAGGCAGATGCCATAGTAGCGGCTAAGTAAAAATATCAGTGTAACATCAGGCACCCATTGTCTACGTATATTTGTGTAAATCATCTATGTAATTTAAAAAGTTTGTTAATTATTGTATTCAGACAGATTGTCACAGAAGTGTTAAAATTCAATAAATAAATCGTTTATATACCAACCATACGGCTTTTCATGACGCCCTTGGCAATCCAGCAAATAAAATAAAGTACGGGAAAAGGGATCTCACGATTCGCGCATTCGTCCTAAGCGGCGTCTTATTACACGAGGTCCCCGGCCGCCCGTAGAATACGTATCAACATAAATTGTATAGTAAATAAACAGTACTTGAACCCTAAACATAGGTAAAAGTCTAGACAAAGTCTAGGTAGAACTAAGATTTACAATGTACTTTTAGAATCGTGAATAACCCTCTACAAATGTAAAACTTGTTACACGATAAAGTTAGTATTCATGTTGAAACCTAAGTTAACAAAAAAGTGTTAACATGTCAACAAAACACTCGATTAGGCATAGTAATCTAGTTATAATTGTTTCATAAGCACCATATGTGCACACCAACTACTTACTATGTATTTACTGTTTAAACTCGCATTACCTAACGTAAGACCTAGATAATAAGTTTTACTACAAGCCCTGAATGAAACCCTGATGATATTTTGAAATTTACGTGATTTTACCCGGAACTATAAATATCAACAATAAAATTTCCTTATATATGCGAAAGGGAGACAAAATGTATCGGAGAACCTTAGGAGATGTGGTAACCGGACTACACTTTTAGAATTAGATCCTTCTAGAACTTTTAGACAAGGTTAGCGCTATATGCAAGATAGAGAGGTTACTTAAATGCACTTAAATTAGACAAGAAAAAGATATGTTTTCTCTCGTAAAAAAGTTACTCGCTCACCGCGTGAGTCGTATACACAGCGTTTATAATTTGCATATAATCAGTACATTTTTCTCATTTAGTATCGATTCCAGGACAGCAAGTATCTACTAAGTATAGTAGTAGTAGTAGTCAGACAGATGTCACAGTAGTAGGACAGTACCGGGACAGTACCAAGTAAGGCAGATGCCAAGTTGAGATTACCATCAAGTAGTATAACGTCAGGCAGATGCCACAGTAGCGGCTAGTTAGTTACCCCATCGGTAAACAGTAAGGCAGATGCCATAGTAGCGGCTAAGTAAAAATATCAGCGTAGCATCAGGCACCCATTGTCTACGTATATTTGTGTAAATCATCTATGTAATTTAAAAAGTTTGTTAATTATTGTATTCAGACAGATTGTCACAGAAGTGTTAAAGTTCAATAAATAAATCGTTTATATACCAACCATACGGCTTTTCATGACGCCCTTGGCAATCCAGCAAATAAAATAAAGTACGGGAAAAGGGATCTCACGATTCGCGCATTCGTCCTAAGCGGCGTCTTATTACACGAGGTCCCCGGCCGCCCGTACATTTGGTCCTTCGAGCCGGATAATCCAAGATACTGAACGGCCACAGCCATGGTTGGTACCAGATCAACTACCGCAAGAGGTAGATCGCAGAGTCGCGATGGCGACGCACCGCCGCCAGCACCTGCAGACGATCTGGCCACAGATGCCGCCCCAACGGGGAGTACTGCCCCTACAGTAGCACCATCGTCGAGTCGTACTGCCACTGCTACTGAAGCTACCCTAACCTCAGGGTTTACGACTACTACTACCGAAGAGGAAACCGGAACCGATCAAAGACAGGCCCCTGATGACCGAATCGAACGCAGCACCATCAGGGGAAATAAGTCAACAAAGAGTCAACGAGCGCGCCGCATAGCTCTGGCTAAAGAAGAGGTAGCAAGACTGAAACTTGAGCTAGCAATAGCTAGCCTCGCCGTCATAGACCAATCTGAAGAGTCTGAAGGTGACGACGTAGGATCCGTGTCCATCAAATCCACTGCCCGGAGGGTGGACACATGGCTAGACAAGAGTCAGCGCCTGCTTGCTATTTCGAATGAGCCTCATCACCAGCCAGAGCACCGAGAGGTGGAACCGAATTGTAACGCCGCACCTGTTGCGGCACCATATCCATCCGTAGCTACGCATCCAGTCGTGCTCTTGGGCGCAACCTCGGAGACTCAGATGACTCAACAGCAGTCAAAAGTTGACAACGATGAGGGTAATAAAGGAATCCCTCAACACTCTGTACAGGGTAATAAAGGAATCCCTCAGAGACCAGAAGCGCAGATGCCGACGGGAATAGAAGCTGCAATCACCCCGTATTCTGCGCAACAGAAAATAGATTTCAGTGAGTTAGCGTCAGCAATCACTATTGCTGTAAAGGCAGGTCAACGCGCAATGCCGTCGCGTTACCGATTCGAATTACCTGCTTTTACTGGCGCGCATCAGGATTGGCTGTCATTCCGAACAGCGTACTTCGAGTCAGCAACTGACTTTTCGGAAACCGAGAATATGACCAGACTACGCCGTGCACTTAAAGGACGTGCTAAAGAGGCCGTTGAAAGTCTGCTCATTAATAGTGCCAATCCCACTGAAGTGATGAAAATATTGGAGTCCCGCTTTGGAAGACCGGACTCAATAGCTCTCGCAGAGATGGATCGACTTAGGAACTTGCCACGGTTCACGGATTCATCTAAAGACCTTTGCATACTGTCAAGCAAGGTCACGAATATAGTGGCGACTCTTCGTGCTCTGAATAAGACTACGTACTTATACAATCCAGAGCTGACGAAGGTCACGATCGATAAGCTAACACCGACACTTCGATATAGATGGTTCGATTTCTCCGCCATGCAGCCCAAAGAGGAAGCAGACTTGCTCAAACTCACCCGATTCCTCGAAAGAGAAGTGGAATTATGGGCACCCTACGCTCAAGTAGAGGTCATACCCTCGACTTCACATACAGAGCCAGCTTCGCGCAATCCTTACAAGCGCACTCAACGTACGCTAAACGCTAATGCGAACGTTGACAGGAAGCCATATAGATGCTGTATATGTGAACGAGAGGGACATTCGCCACCAGACTGCGATAAATTCCGCGATGCCGACATCAACCAAAGATGGGATCTTGCAAAGACGCACCGACTTTGTTTCCGATGTTTAAGATACAGGAACAAAACGCATAATTGCAAGCCGCCCAAATGCGGCGTCAACGAATGCCCATATAGACACCACCACTTACTCCATTATGAGAAGCAAAGGAATACGAGTGACAGGACAGATAAGACGGAAAAAGTTACGTCGACTTGGCTGCCTGTACAATCGCAGACGTACTTGAAGGTACTGCCTGTACAGATTTCCGGACCGGCGGGAGAAGTCAACACACATGCGTTGTTGGATGATGGGTCAACTGTGACTTTGATCGACGCCGACTTAGCGAACACAGTCGGCGCTTATGGACCCTGCCAACCAATGCACATCGAAGCCATAGGAGGAGCAGAAGTACCTGCTTCGACATCTCAACGCATCGCAATCACCATTAAGGGTGCAACCCAGCCACATAAGATTTACGCACGCACCATTGATAACCTGAGGCTATCGACTCAGACAGTCGCCGATGAAGATCTGGACGACTGCCAACATCTGATCGACATACAGGACGCTTTGAAGTTTGTAGAAGCCAAACCAAAGATACTTGTCGGTCAAGATAACTGGAATTTACTTCTAGCCTCAGAGGTACGAAAAGGAAAGAGGAACCAACCAATAGCATCACACACTCCGCTTGGTTGGGTTCTCCATGGTGCGCATACAAGGTCGCTGGGAAAACGCATCGACTTCGTCCATCACTTTACAATGGAGGAAAGTATGGATGCACAATTGAAACATCACTTTGCGATCGAAGCGTTGACGATTACACCTAAGAAGCCGCAGACTGATCCGGAACAACGTGCACTCAAAATACTCGATGAGTGCACAACTCGAACCGAAGACGGACAGTATCAGACGGCGCTCCTATGGAAGAATGATAACATCGCGATGCCATGCAATTACGACAACGCGATGAAGAGGCTTATCACTACCGAGAAGAAGATCGATAGAAATCCAGAGCTGAAAGAAAAGTATGAACAACAGATGACAGCACTTATAGAGAAGGGCTACGCTGAACCGGCTCCACTGGCGAAAACGATTAATAAGACGTGGTACCTACCACATTTCGCAGTGGTGAACCCTATGAAGCCGGGGAAGATTCGAATAGTCCATGATGCTGCAGCAGAAACAAAGGGGGTCTCACTAAACGACCACCTTCTCACGGGTCCTGATTTGCTGCAGTCATTACCGGGGGTCATGATGCGTTTCAGGCAACACCCCATCGCTGTCTCAGCTGACATAGCTGAAATGTTCATGCAAGTTAAGATTCGCCCTGAAGACAGAGACGCGCTAAGATACTTATGGCGCGGAAAACGTAGACATGGAGAACCCGAAGAATATCGTATGACGTCACTGATCTTCGGCGCCACGAGTTCCCCATCTACAGCGATCTACATTAAAGATCACAATGCGTCGCGATTTAAAGAAACGCATCCTGAAGCCACCGCAGCGATTGTCAACAACCATTATGTTGACGACTATTTGGACAGCTTTCAAACGATTGAAGATGCAGTCAAGACGGCTTCAGAAGTACGCGACATCCATAAGCAAGGTCACTTCGAGTTGCGTCAGTGGACTTCCAATTCAAGTAAAGTCCTAGAAGCATTAGACGATAACGCAACTCCACAGTCAGTTATTGACCTTAGCGACGGTACCAGAACTGAAAGGGTACTAGGATTGATCTGGAAGCCGGGATCAGATGAACTTGCTTTCAATCTGGATCTGGCAAGAATACCACCGGCTATCCTCAACAGCGCAGCCCCGACAAAGAGAGAAGCACTCAAGATTGTGATGTCACTCTTTGATCCACTCGGATTGGCATCACCCGTCACGGTACGAGCAAAGCAGATACTTCAAGAAGTATGGCGCCGTGGTACAGAATGGGATCAAACCCTGGACCCCGACCTAGCACTCCAATGGCTAGACTGGATGGGTCACTTGAAGAGTCTAAAACAAGTCGCTCTACCCCGCTGCTACCTCAACTACAGCAATGCCACGTCACTTCAACTGCACGTATTCGTTGACGCAAGTGAAACTGCATACGCCGCTACGCTCTATTGGCGAGCAGTAACACCAGAAGGACTCGTGAAGATATCGCTTATCATCGCGAAGTCAAGAGTAGCTCCTCTGAAGCTCACGTCGATACCACGTCTGGAGCTGCAAGCTGCCGTAATGGGAAGTCGGATGGCAGCCACTGTGATAGACGAGCACCCCAGAAAACCAGAGTCCAAGACTTTCTGGTCAGATAGTAAGACGGTGCTCACTTGGCTAAAAACGGGATCCAGATCCTACCGACCGTTTGTCGCCCACCGCATCGCGGCTATAGAAGAACATAGTACGCTGAATGAATGGCGCTGGGTGCCTACGAAGCTTAACGTCGCAGACGATGCAACTCGCGACGTCCCGCTTCACTTCAATGGCCAGCATCGATGGTATCAGGGTCCAGAGTTCCTCATGGACGACCCGAGCACCTGGCCAACCGAGAAACCTACACAGAAGGAACTGACTGGTGAAGAGAAGACACTCAACATCACCGAGAAGCGCGAGAAAACGAAACTGAGCCACGTCGTACCTGACGGCGCTCGTTTCTCCAAGTGGGAACGATATCTCCGCGCTACAGCTAGAGTCTTACAGTTCATCAATCTGTGCAGGCGAACAAAACAGCGTGCACATTACAAACGCACGCTGAAGAACACAGAGGCAGATCCGGATTGGAGACGCAAACAGAAGGCGTCAAAACCAAGGCCAACAGTTGCCAAACCCGATGCAACAGCAAGAAGATTCGTGCCATTGGACGCCATCCTTCTGAGAGAAGCCGAGAAACTGCTGGTAAGAGCAAGCCAAGAAGAATCCTTCCCTACGGAGATGGAAGACTTGAAGAACAACAGGGCTGTATCTACCAGCAGTCGTCTGCGCCCAATATCTGTCGCTTTAGTCGACGGAATCATCTTACTGAGGTCTCGCATCGGAGCTACGAAGAATGTTGACGGCCTCGAGAAGTCTCCACCTGTCCTCGACGGAAATCACGCAACAACGAAGCTGTGGATTGAATATACCCACAGACAGCTGCTGCACGCTGGCGTAGAGGCAACAATAAACGAATGTCGCCAATACTATTGGATTCTACGCCTACGTCCAGTCACGAAGATGATGGTCCACCGATGTTTACCATGCCGCATTCGAAGAAATATGCCGTCACAGCCAGCCACAGGAAACCACCCCCCATGCAGACTGGCTCACCACGTCAGGCCCTTTACATACACGGGTCTCGACTATTTCGGCCCGATGTCAGTCACAGTCGGGCGTAGTCGCCAGAAGAGGTATGGGGCACTATTTACCTGCCTCACCACACGGGCGGTTCACCTGGAGCTGGCAGCATCCCTGACGACGGACTCTGCGGTCATGGCCCTGCGAAGGATGATAGCACGGAGAGGATGTCCTACAGAAATCTGGTCAGACAACGGGACAAATTTGCGTGGCGCTGACAAAGAGCTGCGTCAATCCATCGACGCAGCCACTGAAGACGAAGCCACCAAGAGGATGATATCCTGGCGTTTCATCCCGCCAGGAGCTCCGTTCATGGGAGGAGCCTGGGAGCGGCTGGTCCGATCAGTTAAGACCGCCCTCTCAGTGATACTTCAAGAGCAACATCCACCAGAAGAAGTACTCGCAACTCTATTGGTTGAAGCGGAGTACACAGTCAACAGTCGTCCCCTTACGCACGTGTCTACAGATCGTGAGGATGAAGAAACGCTGACCCCCAACCACTTCCTTCTTGGCGGGTCAGCGCGAGTTCCGGCACCAGGCACCTTCAACGAAAAGGACCTCATCGGCAGAACACACTGGCGAGCTTCACAACATCTTGCCGACCGATTTTGGGCAAGATGGGTGAAAGAATACCTCCCCGATTTGCAATACCGGCGGGAGCCACACGGAAGAGGCGCGGAGATCAAGATTGGAGACGTCGTACTAGTCGCCGACGACAACCTGCCTCGCAACACATGGCCAAGAGGGATCGTCGAAGCAATCTACCCCGGAGCTGATGGCATCGTACGAGCAGTCGACGTGCGCACCCGAAGCGGAACACTACGACGTCCCACGAAGAAGCTGATCATCCTGCCCACCAAGCCAGTAGTCCCTCAACCGGAAATGTCTTCATCGACACCGTAGTCGAAGAACGGCGGGAGAATGTTCGGGACACTTGTTGTGTTCAGGACATTTATTGATATTTTGTGATTACGTAATATTTTGTTAAAATTAAAATGTTTAGAAATAAGAAATATTAAAGAGTTTACTCCCGAGTGTACAATGATTACCCTTAGAATACGTATCAACATAAATTGTATAGTAAATAAACAGTACTTGAACCCTAAACATAGGTAAAAGTCTAGACAAAGTCTAGGTAGAACTAAGATTTACAATGTACTTTTAGAATCGTGAATAACCCTCTACAAATGTAAAACTTGTTACACGATAAAGTTAGTATTCATGTTGAAACCTAAGTTAACAAAAAAGTGTTAACATGTCAACAAAACACTCGATTAGGCATAGTAATCTAGTTATAATTGTTTCATAAGCACCATATGTGCACACCAACTACTTACTATGTATTTACTGTTTAAACTCGCATTACCTAACGTAAGACCTAGATAATAAGTTTTACTACAAGCCCTGAATGAAACCCTGATGATATTTTGAAATTTACGTGATTTTACCCGGAACTATAAATATCAACAATAAAATTTCCTTATATATGCGAAAGGGAGACAAAATGTATCGGAGAACCTTAGGAGATGTGGTAACCGGACTACACTTTTAGAATTAGATCCTTCTAGAACTTTTAGACAAGGTTAGCGCTATATGCAAGATAGAGAGGTTACTTAAATGCACTTAAATTAGACAAGAAAAAGATATGTTTTCTCTCGTAAAAAAGTTACTCGCTCACCGCGTGAGTCGTATACACAGCGTTTATAATTTGCATATAATCAGTACATTTTTCTCATTTAGTATCGATTCCAGGACAGCAAGTATCTACTAAGTATAGTAGTAGTAGTAGTCAGACAGATGTCACAGTAGTAGGACAGTACCGGGACAGTACCAAGTAAGGCAGATGCCAAGTTGAGATTACCATCAAGTAGTATAACGTCAGGCAGATGCCACAGTAGCGGCTAGTTAGTTACCCCATCGGTAAACAGTAAGGCAGATGCCATAGTAGCGGCTAAGTAAAAATATCAGCGTAGCATCAGGCACCCATTGTCTACGTATATTTGTGTAAATCATCTATGTAATTTAAAAAGTTTGTTAATTATTGTATTCAGACAGATTGTCACAGAAGTGTTAAAGTTCAATAAATAAATCGTTTATATACCAACCATACGGCTTTTCATGACGCCCTTGGCAATCCAGCAAATAAAATAAAGTACGGGAAAAGGGATCTCACGATTCGCGCATTCGTCCTAAGCGGCGTCTTATTACACGAGGTCCCCGGCCGCCCGTACAATAGAAGACGAACGAATGAACAAATCACGCAAATATAGTTTTTTCTGTAATAGATTTTTAAGGAAGATAGGTGCTAAAAACTACTCCATTTAGAATGGAAATCCTTAGAAATAGTAAAGAAAAATAATAAATCTGTTTGGAACAATCGACCTGCATTTGGACTCTCACTTTTATTACAAACAATATCAACCAATCAATTCACGAAAAAAGAGAAAGAAAAAATATTAAAACAATGAAATATCTTTCCTTAAAGAAATTTCACTAAACAAATACAACTCTTTTTTTTATAAAAGTTATATCGCTTAAAACTGCCTATTGGCAATTTGCACGGTACAATGAAAAAGGAATAGAAACAGAACAGGCGTGGAAAACTGTAATCTCAGTTCGGAATTTGTATTGTAATAGTCAGCAGTTACCCATCGGCCATTGTTCAACGGACCTGCGGTTGAACACTCCTGCGCACGTTGCGATAAAATGTACAACACCAATGAATGTTCATGGGTGTCTATGGAAAGTTATGGAACGTAGCGTTATTTCATGGAAAATTATTACCTAAGTACCGAGATGTGTACACAGTTTTGACTGTGGAATGAGCTCTCCTCGCCGTGGTTTTCCCAATGGAGTACAGCATGGGGTTTTTCAAAAAGGGTGTGAAGAGATTTCTACAGGGTCAGCAACGCGCGAGTGTAGGTACCCCTGGTGTTGCAAGTTTCCATAGACTACGGTAACCGCTTACCATCAGGCGGGCCGTATGCTTGTTTGACACCTTAGTGGTATATAAAATAAAAACCGGCCAAGTGCGAGTCAGACACGCGCACCGAGGGTTCCGTACAAACCTATAGGTATATAAGTAAATGGTAGTATAGACCTGAGTATTTGATATGAATTTCAATTAATGACGTATTAAAAAAAAACTACTTACTAGATCTCGTTCAAACCAATTTTCGTTGGTAGTTTGCATCGTAATGTACATCATATATTTTTTATAGATTTATCATTCTCTTATTTTAGAAGTTACAGGGGGGGGGACACACATTTTACCACTTTGGAAGTGTCTCTCGCTCAAACTATTCAGTTTAGAAAAAAATGATATTAGAAACCTCAACATCATTTTTGAAGACCTATCCATAGACACCCCACACTTATGGGTTTGATGAAAAAATAAATTTGAGTTTCAGGTCTAAGTATGGGGAACCCCCAAAATTTAATGTTTTTTTTCTATTTTTGTGTGAAAATCTTAATTGCGTTCACAGAATACATCTACTTACCAAGTTTCAACATTATAGTTCTTATAGTTTCGGAAATAAATGGCTGTGACATACGGACGGACAGACAGACAGACAGACAGACAGACAGACAGACATGACGAATCTATAAGGGTTCCGTTTTTTGCCATTTGGCTACGGAACCCTAAAAAGCTTCATTTAATATTTATTGCAAATAATCAGAAAACGTATTTGGTGTAAAGCAAAAGATCTGCAAGATATTCTTGAAGCATTTTTTACGAGGTGTTTTACTGTTTTTTTCCTTCAACGCTCAGAATGTACAATGATTTTCACCCACATTTCTTCGATTAATAAGACTTATACATCAATATTTCCAGTAGGCTAATACAGCACTGATCATGGAGAAGTTTGTGAGGTCCACTAGTCAACATACAGAAATTCTTGGATTATAAATTAACGCCTCCGTACTTCCGCTTTGCCAATTAGCGTACTAGTCCGAGATGTAAACTTTATGGCGCATTCAATAAAACACTTAAAACAACAAACTTATGAGAAAGCATTTCCTTAAAAACAATATGTCAAATGTAAAGAAAAACATTTATGAAAAACACGCCTTAAAAAAGACTAATTGGTAGTTAACGGTTTTGAAAGGCAAGAAAATATCTCTGTGAAAAAACAACGAGAATCCTAAATTAATTTTTAAATATATTTTCTGCCGTTCCAAATATTCTTCTAAGTTAAGTATTGGCCAAGCTTTCACTTGAGAAATCTGAATGAGCAATCAATTGAAGATCCATATAAACTATAGCTTTAGATCTATGCTATCGCGGATTTGGTTTCCGCATCCACCCCTCCATTTACTTTGCTAACGGCATTGATTGTTGCGCGAGCGCATAAAATAATCGATGCTTATTGTAATGGCCCACACGCGCGTGAATCCATTGCTTCGGTAATAACTTGCACGTGAGCTGAAATTAATTACAGCAAAATATATGCACGTTGACATAGTAACTCAAGAATAAACATGGAATACTAAACTTTTCCACGCAACGAATTGTGTCCCTTATTAATCCTGATCCACGTCTAAGGGATTCAAAGCGGATGATTATGAAATGAACATTTTATTTTCAACATCGTAAAGTGCTGCCTGATGTTATTGAAGCTTAAATTATTATACTTCTGTTAACATTTTTTGGTAGCTTATCTAAAAGATCATCCATGCAGGTGCCAAAATAAAACTTAAAGTAATACATAATAAAGACTTGATATTTTGACTTGAAAATGTCGAGACAATTCAAGTTTCGTATAACTTGGCATTTAGCTTTATCACAACGATCTTGTTAAATCACCTGAACAACGGCTCAAGTGCACTGATTTGTGAACAAACTTAAGCCTTTTTCAAACTGTACGTAAAATCATGAGCTAGATTAAAGTTTCTTGATCCTTTGCTAGAGACAGGTGTAAAGTGTGCTCGCATTCCAATATGTGCCCTCAGTCGTGGGAATAAGATTGGTATTTAAACTAACACGAGTTAACTCCCCGTTTATTAGCAAACTCTTGAGCAATTTCGTCAGAAGTTTCCAACACGACGTGAATGTTCGTTTCCTAGCAAAAACTCGAAACTATTTTAGCTAAGCATGTTTATTTGTACTATATATCCTATATGGCTAATTTACTAGATAGAAAATACCACATTGTGAGAAAGGATAACAATAAATATGGAGCCAACACGTAAAGACGGGTTATCTTTGCTTGTAAGTTCCTATCACGCAATCTAATGATTTGGTGATAACATCCAAAGTGACACATAGTATACCACACCACAGTCGACATTCTTGATTGGTAAGCTACAAAAGAAAGAGTAGGTATTATAAAAAAAAAGATAATTTTTATTTTAAATTAAATGGACTTGCGTTTGGCAACTGACCCGTCCATAAGGAGCGATTACGAAGCCCAAGATGAAACACGCTTATCCAAAAGAAAGAAGAAGAAAAAAAAGAGAAAGAAAGAAGAAAGAAGGTTGTTTCCTGAAACACAGCCGGAAGCAAGTTCCACTCCCTTGCTGTCCACATTATAAATGAGGATGCAAAACGCTGTGTCCGTATTTTCGGTGTGTAAGCAACGTACGGGTGCTTTGTTTTTTTTCTTCTTGAGACGTATGATATTCAAACGTTTTGGCAGGTACATATTTTTTTAATTGCAAATAACTAAATTGAAAACATTTCACTATTCTACTATCCTTTTCTGCACTAACCATCAAACAACTCTGAATATATCGAAAATAGTTTAATCACAATTTTATCGGTAAGTAGCTTAATTCGTTTGAATAGGATCAAATCTCATAACAAATTCTATTCTAATTTTTTACAATGGATTAACGACATACCATACACATGAGAGGAATTTCACATTAAGTTTCAAAGCCACAGGGAGATAATTATTGTGATAACGCAATCTTGTCTGCACGACTGTTAACGTCTTCCTCAATTACCCGAAACATAACTAAGGTATAATAACTTAACTATTAGCTTTACAAACGTGAAAGTGTTTACATAAAGCCAGTGTTTAAGGTGCATCCTCATCTCGATTTGCATAAGTTTGCGTAACATCTTCATCTTCCCAAAGTTCAATGGGTCGCTATGAAACATAGACGCTCGTGACTGATGATTATTGGTGTAAATTAAAAGTATATTTATTTTTGTTATGTTCTGTAATTAGTTAATGATATGTGTTTATTAGAAATACTGTTGATTTATTGTTTAATAATGAAATATTATCTTCTTCTCGAGCTTTAATCCTTAGAGCCGTCACAAGGCATCTATTTTTCGGGATAAAATGTTCCTTTTATTTTCGTGTAGGTTTAGATACAGTTACGAACCCAACGTTCTTCTAAATCCATTCAACTATAGTAATGTTAGTAGGAAAGTAACATGTAATAAATAAATATCAGTGTCATAAGTAAAAATCTATAAGCAGGCTAATTTCAGTTGACTGACTGATTATGCATATTCGCTAAGTTACTTGCACTTTTAATGTTAACTTTTCAATTTACCATATCAATATTATATCATAGCTTATTTCGATATGATTGCTATAGATTAAATAATAATGTGTGTTTATTTTTATTTTATTGATGACACATGATGGGCATTAACATTTGCGATAGCAAAGAACCGGATGCAGTATACTGAAAAGGAAGCTGGTCCTATTATGGGTAACAATCTCTAGATCGGCTACTGCATCATTATAAATTGACGAGCAAGAGCTTTTATGATTATTATAGATGTTACACCGAAGTTTATAACAGTAATTTTAAAGGTCAAAGTGTCAGGCAGGATATTGTTGTCAGTCTTTGCTGTAAGTTTCTACTAAGAAGTAGTTTAGATCAGAGGAAGACCATGTTCACTGTTTAACTGTTTAAAACTTCCAACAATAATAATAAAAATGACAAAACTCTAATAAAAGATCTTCTGGATAGTTCAAGGCATTTTAGTAGATATTGGAAACCCAAACTTAACCACCCTTACTCATAAAGTGCTATTTAACTAATAAACTGTTTAAGGGGTCACGTAAATAACGTCACTCTAATGTCATTGTCAAATAATGTGACATTATTTACGTGACCATTTAAACAGTATATTAGTTAAATAACACTTTATGAGTAAGGGGGAACTATAGCACGCTCAAGTGAGCAACAAAACAAATAAAACGAACAGCGAATGAGCAACAAAAGAAAATGAAACAGCAATTTTAATAATTGATACCAAGTTAACAAAAGTCATCACATATGAATAAATACCACAAGTTCCCGGAAAGCACTCCCACCAGACGTTGAATCACCACCAGCCGCTGTCTCATTATAAAGCAGCTAAAGATGGCATCGGCACGCAAGTGAGATGGGATCGAGATGGTATCGACAACACATCGCCACCAACCCTTAGAATAAATCTAGACGAACTTGCTTTTGTTGCACCATTTATTGTGCCATTTCAATATACATTTAATGAATAAGAATACCTACGTTCGAGAGTCTTGGTGAAATAAATTTAGCTTAAGTTGTAAAGCGGTAAAAAAAAGATCTCCTATTCATTTATGGTCTGGAATATTTTAATAAGATATTTTATAAACGAGATAAGATAAGGCAACAGTATCCTGAAATCGAATAACGGATAACTTCTGTTTCTATTATTTAAGCTTTATTCGAGTCTCATTTAAATGTTATTATCTTGTAATCGGATATGGAAGCGAATCGAGATTTAGCAGGAGTATGAATAAAACCTATAGAAATCAAATTATCGTATATCTAATCTATAGAACTAGTAGTCCTAAAATGTATATCTTTAAAATACAGAATAAATGCCAGTAGATATAATTTAGTGAAATTAGTTTGTCTAAAAGCAATAAAGACAATATTAGTACTATTTTTGATAAATTTGAAATGGAGCTTAATATTCTTGTCGACAGATACATTTCAACTTCACGCTCATGTCTTTACATTTGACAATCTATCTGGATGCTAAGTCAGCCAGGCGAGTACTACAAACCCTACCACCATGCTACGGTTTCCAAACGATGTTTTCCTTGACTTAAAACCCACTGAGCTATCATCGCTTCAAAGAACAGCCTAGAAATAATAATCCTAAGCTTGTGCAATCCCATAATTATACTGACGCATCTCCACGAATTATTTGACGTAACTTCTTTATGGTCATACGATAAGAATCTATCAGAAAACTCGTATCTCAACCATAGAGAAGTTGCTGATGATGACGAAACCTACCCGCTGCAGGAAACCTTAATTCAATTACATAAGACTTATTTCTCTGAAGTTACTGCATTCCATGGAGACACAACGAATCTGCGTGTTAAACGATGCCAAATGTCATGGAAAATATAATGAGTGAACTTCGTAAAGGTAATAAGCTCCTTTTAACTCCAGACGGATAATCTTAGATTTATGAAACAGGAAGCAAGATGACATAAAATCGCGTAAATTTATGTTCACATCGTATCAGTTCAAACATGTTTATTGGTTCTTTTCAGATGATTTAATGGCTGCAGTTAATTTTGCATATCCTGGGATATGAAAATCAGCTATTTGTGGAATTCTATTTGCAGTTTTGAAAACACTACCTCAGTATGAATTTATTTCTAATGACAAAAACATAATTATGATTGCAAACACTACTATTTAAGCAAATACTAGTTCTGAAATATCCCGAGTGCGTACAATATTTTGTTGTTAATCATAATCACTTTAATAGGTCACAAGCTTTAATTCACCACCTGTCAACCATTCCAAATGCTTTGGATCAAAGAGTTATACCGGTAGACAAACTTAATCCCAAAGAGCATAATTGACAACTAGCATGAATAATAACAGAGCGCAATTGTCCTGTCAAACACGAAATACTTAAAACTGATTCCCATGCTCCTAGCTCAGCAGACACCATTTAAGGAAATAATCTATTAACATTCTACAAAATACACACTGAAGGTAACAATCTGGTAAGTAAACAATTCAGTGGGGATTAAGTAGTTTTAACTCTATTAAAAGTTCACGGCATTTTTAACCAAGCGAGTCTTGAAGTATTTCCTGAGTTTGGATTAGTGCTATTACCTGAGATAGGAATGTGATAGAAATTTACGATTAATAATAATGAAATAGATGTAGTTTAAGAGAGTAAAGAGATGAAATTATACAATATAAAAGTAATTATGTAGAGTTCTACTTAAATCATTTGGCCCACGTTCGATTTTTCTGTTGTATTCATTAAAAGTTGTATCCATAGATAAATTAAACTTGAAATTGTTTAATAAAAATTCTATGTGCATTTAAATACAGTTTCAAAGAGCACTTTGATTATTTCCAATACGAACAGTCGCAGTGCTACACTTATTACAGTAAATAGAATTCCTAAGCGCAAAGCTCCATTTATCCTTACTCATTATCCCGCGGCTTAGGTAGCTACGTAAGTGTAGATACGCTGTTATTGCCTGCCTTAGTGTCTTGTAATTTTGTTGTAAACTGTAGCAATGAGAAGAATGCAGTTTCAATGACTATCGATAAGCACGTTATGGCATTTGCTAAGGATAGGGTTGCTGTTACTGGTGTTACTGCAGACTTAATTAGTATTGCCATTAATTTTGTATGTTTGAATTGTCGATGGCTGTTTCCTTATAGTCAATGATACTAAGATTTTTATGTTTCCTCTTTGTGAATAATAATGTTCGAATTATTTAAATAGAGCTTTTCTACTAATTCTAACGTTTGGCGTCATTAGTTGATTGTTATGTCATAATTTCTAAGCAGTTAACACAAATCTTGATTGATTTATCGCTTTTAAGACGAACTAGTCCGTTGAAAATGTCCATGATTTAAATCAAATTTTAATAATTCCCCAATTAGTATATAATATTATGCACATATGAAATTGAAGTTATGTGACGTTTTGTTCTAATTTTGATATAACTCCATAAAATGATGGCGTGTCAAAATATAATAGTAGATGGTATGGTACCTTACCTATACGTAAACAAAACTTTGCACAATAGATAAAACTTTTCACGAGCACGTTAATAAATTAGTAAGTACTTATATTTCCATGATATGCGCTTTTAAATTAACTATGATCCATATATAGTTTCCATTAAACAACGAGCGCCTATATATTTGCAAGCTCGAAGCAAAGCAAAAAACATCTCATATGTATAAATTCGCAAAATACATTAAAATTACGTTGTAGAATCAGCCATTATTTTCTATACGTAGGCGTAGAGTCGGACACTCCTCCCGGATAAATGGTTTACCTAATACATATCCCAAGATTACAGCTATCAAAGCCGAGAGGTGGAAACATTGAACATATAACATTAACCGTAGGGTTTAGAAAGCAGATCTTATAAATTACAGCACAGAAGAAGCACCGGATACAAAGCGACAAGTATAATTTGCTAGAACCAGTTCTTGGCGCACAGATACTGTCCTAGCACCGGCCAAGTAAAATACACTTATAAATATCACATTCGCCTAGCTATTATTGATGCAGTGATACTTTATTTTTGAATCGATGAATCGTGAGCATTCATATAATATTAATGAGGATATAATTTTGATAAACGATATACGTTGTCTACATTTGCATTAAAAAAAACCCTAATAATATTTTACACATTAGTAGTGTTGCATATAACTTTTATCGATAATACCGTTGCCTCGCCGAGTCTTGTCTATAGTCAATTTTATTTTTCTACTTGCTATGTTCACTACACCTCTGGAAGCGTTTTAAATAACTCCACCTGCTGATGTTATCGACCATCCTCACAGACCAACCCTGAGAAATTATTTAACAATACATAAATTCTACGAAGCCTAACGACCATACGTTGAAATCGCGACTATTTCAAATTAGTTCTTAAATTTATAAACCAATTAATCGATGCACAGCGTGTATTCATAGTTTATGAAGTACGTTTAAGTAGTGAAATAAATCCTTACATTATTAATAAGCTTCTTCGATAATCAGGCTTGTAAAGATAATGAAGCTATGGATCTGATATGCAACAAGCTGTAGTTAAAACACATAATAATTGCGTAATAAAATGTGTTATATAATAACACATCACCTTCATTGGGTAAATAATTATAAATTAATACTATAACAACCTCATTAGACCACAATTACAATATAACAATAAAGATCTTCCCCCTTACTCATAAAGCGCTATTTAACTAATATACTGTTTAAAGGGTCACGTAAATAATGTCATACTTACGTGACCTTTTAAACAGTATTATTATTTAAATAACGTTTTATGGGTAAGGGGGCTTATGATTAACTTTAATGTTAATTTAATCGATTCCTAAACGACATATATTGGGAAATACTTCCTGTTGAATACAATTAACTATCTTTAGAAACCAAAAATCTATTACTGGTACCGTTAACGATAATGCATCGATTAGATTGCTTACTGTTGATAATCAGTTTTATTTTTTATCATTAAAATTAAGTTGTCGCAATAGGTAACTAGATAACTGTGCAACTGTTTGTGTATTTTGATGCAATAATCTATCAACTATGTCTGTTTTTCATATTAAAAGACTCCGACAACTGATTGAAAGATCGTTATCACTACGAGTTTGTACCGAGTAGAGTGTTCATTATAAAATTTTAATTGTTTTTTGTATTTGGTTTATAAGTAACGTTACTTAACTGCTGTATAATAAAGTGAGAATACGTTATTTAGAACCGGTCGATATTCTACATGCCTTGTGATGTAATCGAGACTTCGAATAAATAATGATAGCGTATTGTTCGTAAGGCATCATTAATTGTCCGATAGCTTCATTAGTGTATAAGGTTTCTTATTTACATTTTGTTATTTATGCAAGCTTTCTAGAGGAAGTCAAGTAGGCGGGCCTGTCGATAATAAGTGCTAATATCTTGACCTCGATATCGACACACGCGCGGGAACTCACGAATTTAGACAGCACTATTACAGTGTAGCGAATAGTGAAGTGTGTCATAATTTTGTCTCAAAGTAAACATGCTTTGTACATATTAAAGCTCTAGTTTAAAGAGCTAAGCTATTCCTAAGGAGACCGTGCGATATAATATGTTGTACTTACATAAAATGCCGAATTAAATTTCATCATCCCTCAATTCTCCGCTACCTCCCCAATAACAAGGCAGAGGTAGGGAAGGAGGTTAATCACGAGGGTCGAGCCTAACAAGTATTGAAATTTATTTCCAATGCAATATATTTTCTTGTTAACTATCAGTACCCAATAATATAAGGTTTGCAAACACATCGACCGACCCAAGTCATTAATACCAATTTTTCGTCTTCTGCCGTGAGAAAGTTGCGCAGATGCGACCTCGCGACACGCAACCTGCCGCTGCTAGGGTTACCAAACGTAAGGTTTATCATTAAACATCAATTATAAAGGGTTCCTTATAAACCTTTAGGTTTTTGACTAAAGTATAAAGTATTTCTAACATACAATTTTAATAAAACAGTCCGACGTACATATTTATCTAAAGTGAAAGAACAGTAAGTAACTAAATTAATCAAATCTATGCAAAGTTCGAAATTATTAATTCTCTCCAAAACTTATATCAAAAGTTCTTGTCTATAGGATTTTTGGCCTTGTTTGATTACTAGGTAACCCCTACTTGCAAATCGCTAACGAGTGACACGAGGTAATATTTTTATCTCCTTACGCTTGGGGCAATACAACATTATTTTTACAATTCTCCCATAGTTTGCGGAATACTTTGACAAATTAATGCTACCTAACCATGCAATGGGCAAATTAGGGGTTATGTAAAATATATTATGATAGCTTCTAGTTTGCGGTCTCGGGTAATTTGACTTTTCTATTCTATGTAAACTTACGTTACACAATACAAATATTATTTTAACTCTATAGGTATGCTATGTCGAAGCTTCAGCTTGATTCTTCAAAAGTACAGGCTCTTTTGAATTTCCTTACATCTTGGTATTTACGTATTGGACAATATTATTGACCCGGTACGTTCATGAAAGTTTACTTTTCCTAACTGGCTATCAGATAAAAATCTTAGACTGACCCAAGATTGTTTTAACAGCGACATTTATCACCATTATAGAGAGGAGAGAGGCTATTATTTAATAAAATGAAAACAAATATTTGCTATGAAATATAACACCATACTAATTACATAATCATCCGATTATGTAGATAGTACGCATTTAAGGTAAAAGCAGGAGTCCCGCTTTATGTGGGGTCTATTCCTACATAAACTTCTTACCTTTGATTCATACGAAAAATCTTACATCTTATCAGCCGTATTTTCCGATGATATACCTAGTCTCTTTATGCAGCCATACAAATTCTAATGCAGATATAAATACAATGAGAAAAACTATAAGTTTGTAATTAATTCGATATAGTTCCAAATGCAACAGAATACCAATGCACATAAATCTATGTCACTACAACATCGTCGCGTTAGACAAGTTGACGCTAGATTCAGAATACAAACGTTGGAATGTGGCTTGTGTTGGTGTGACGAAACGAATCGAAGGCAAAAAGGCCGAATTAGATTCGAGGCGAGTCCTGGGCTGCCAGCTTTATTAACTTAGTATTTGAATATAGAATGCATTGAAAATAAATCAGTGTTCGAATTGTGATACTAAACAACCAATTTAATTGATATATTAGCTTGTTGTCAATGTTGGCAGAGGTGAAGGCTAAAGTCTCAATAACCAAATTCAATTTTACTAATGTTACCTATAACAATTTGTTGGTGTAAGTAGTAAAAGATAAATAGAAATATTATTTTCACTTTTTGCAGATTCATAATCTTGCAATAAAAGGCGATGACAGCAGCAAAAATATGCAATCTGAAGTACAATCAAAGATACCAAGAATATAACTCCAATAATACATAGCTTTTATTCTGCAACGCTTCTATACGCTTGTAATTTACGCTCGGCACCCGTTATACGATGCTCGGGCGCAGCCCACTAACTGCCGACAGGTGAGTTCACTTCCTCTGTGCATAATTGCAACTTCGAAAAGTAAAATTTTCTTTTTGTTTTTGTTGATTGTAAAGTAAACTATGGATTTAGTATTTGAGTTAGAGTAGTCAAGCAAGTAGAATTATATTATATCAAATAGCGGCCAAAGCACTTAATATTATAAGTGAAACGAATACACGAAAAATGCTATGTTGTTAGAGGCTGTTGCAGTAACTTTTTTTTTTTTTTTTTAAATTGACTTGAAGTCAGAGTTCCATTGGTCAAAGAGAATATAAACACTACGTTCATTGTTATTTGCTCCACCAAATACGACAACAGCGACTCACTCACCGGGTCAGATAAGTTTGTGTGACTATAATATTGTAGAGAAATGCAAGAAGTCGGTGGCAATTGACAAACTTATTGAAAAAGCTGAGGGATAAAGTGTAAAGCTTTCAAATATTACCTATAGAAAGTTTACACACACACACACAGTACATCAAATTGCTTGTTCGTTTATTCATCAATCATAGACACTACAAAAAATCAAATACAAAGAATCATTTTTGCAAATACAAATATCATTTACATTACTGATTAACATAATATCGATATTTAATTCAATATGATTAGTATTAGAATACCAATACAAGTTGTTTACAAAATTACAACATTTACAACACGAACCATATTGTCGATGGCATTTGGTGGGCGTAATCGAGTTCTAATGAATCGATTACGTTAAACAATCAGAATCGAATTATGTTTATATGAAGGTTGATATTACAAAACATGTACCTACCTTATAAGAGGATTTCAATGGTAGGTAAATTATTATCAAGTTATTATTATTATTATTAGCCTATACTGTCCCACTGCTGGGCAAAAGCCTCCCTTTCCTTTTTCCATACTTCTCGGTCGGCTGCAACGCTGAACCAGTTATTTTTGAAATTTTCTAATTCGTCAATTATCAAGTATATAGTAATTATCTTGTGCTGTTTTTTTTTTATTCTTATTATTTTTGTTATAACTACAGTCTTTAATGTAATGTTGTGTGTTGTCATGAATAAATGTTTTTTCTTTCTTTCTTTCATTCTTTCTGATAGTAAATAAAAGTTACCTACTTTATAGCTAAGCATTTCTGAGACAAATTACAAAACTTTATGTACCTAGCAGATTTAATTATTATGTTTCAAATCTTAACAAAAAAAACATCAACTTTAGAAAATGTCACTATAATTCAATCAAAACTTCATTCGACAGCCTTACACAATAAAACGGTATCGATAAATCTATAATCGATTCAATCATCTGACAACCTGATTCCGATACGGGCGACACTAAATTATGAAGCGGTTAGACACACGATATCGATATGTCGTGTTGCGGGGTTCGTTTCTTTTATTTTGAGACCTCATTCTGACACGTTGCCTTTTTGCTTTATTTAACTAAATGTCTGTTAAGTTGTAAGCCCACGTAACATGGCAAGGCATGTCGTTGTTAAAAGCAACGATGATGATTTACTACGATGTCTTGCGTTTGAACGAGATAATCAAACAAGATGTGTTGTGAGTGAAATTAGGTATAGGCTTTGTAAAGCCATTCTTTATCCTTGAATAGGTTTTCAAATAAAACATTTGGGATATATTTACAAAGATGACAATTTGATTCTGATTCCAAACTAAGTGAAGTTTACTCATCATCATCAGCCTATAATGTCCCACTGCTGGGCACAGGCTTCCTTTCACAAATAAGGGTGAAAGGAATGGGCAATACTCTACCACGCGTGCCCATTGCAAATCGGTGGAGGTAGGCTAGTGGTTAACCTACAGTTGGAATTTTTCAAGCCGCCTAGGAGGCATCCAACTAGCTTAACGACTATCACAATTAAGTGATAACCGGGACCAACGGCTTTACGTGCCTTTCGAAGCACGGAAACGCTCGATTTGAAACACCACTGGGCGGTCACCCATCCAGGTACCTTAACTACGGTAGCTTAACTTTGCCGATCGATTAAGAACGGCTGATCATGCTACACCACGAGCGCTTCACTTAGGTACTACACGCGTTTACTACATATGTAGGCATTATACTGTTATAAGTACTATGGAACCGTTGCAATAAGAACCATAGGTCAGTAGTGCAATTGTCATTTCTTTGTTTAGAAGTGATCGTAATGTATGCTCGAGTACTATTTATTATTCTGTGCCCATGATCAATTAGATTAGCGAGAGCCAGAGATATGACTTTCCTTCAATTAACTGATTGGGTACTCATTACAAATCTGTTTGGGACGGCCGTAAACATTTTTTTGTATATGATTACTAATTAAAAAATGTGATTTCAACATAGTTATTATCTTTATTACTTAACTCCAATCATAATTAAATTACACACATATAGCGACATTTGAGAAGGCACGATACTTGACGTTAGATTATACTAACGATTACATGATCAAGAAATAAAAACGTCTCGTTGCGTAAAATAAGTATCAAAAAATTTTATATTTAATAATTAAAGCGATTATAAATTATATTCATTACTTATTTCGTAAAATGAGTCGATCTGCTAGCCCGGCTATTTAATTGAGATGTAGTATGAGAATTAACAATTAGATTGCAGATAAATAGCTGTCTAGTTTCCAAGACTTCATTAGGACTGCTATGCGTAAAGATTACTTGACTCTACTACTTGAATTAGATAGGGATAATATATTTTTAACTTCATAAACGGATATCAAGATTAATTATCTAGGTTCAACACAATCAACTTAAAATATCAATATAATATGCTTCCTCGAAACTGTAACAGGAAATTGGCATAAAGTGCCGATAGGGAAATTTGCGTTGTCAGCTGCACTGTTATTTCACAAAGGAAATAAGGATAAGTTTTTGTTATTTCATTTTTAATACAAGCTTTTTTGGTTACTATACTTGCATAGGGTCGGCAACGCGCGCGTGATACCCCTGGTGTTGCAAGCGTCCATAGGCTACGGTAACCGCTTACCATCAGGCGGGCCGTATGCTTGTTTGCCACCTAAGTGGTATAAAAAAAATATTGTCTTCCAATATACTAATGTATAACAAATATCAAGTCGACTTGCAAGATTCCACCCGAACATACATACATTGCAAGTTAATAAAAAGCTTATAAGCATAATTCGACTAACCACATCTCATAATCATATTCTCAACTCGATTTCAACTGTGTCAGCCTTAAATGTAATAAATTAACATTTTGTAATTGAACCAACTTATCACCTTTTTTCATACCTACATAAATCATGTAATAATCATCGGTTAAGTATCGCTAACTATGCGTGTTGAATTGCTTAGCGACCGGTACGCTTCAAAGCTTCTTAGTAACAAGATGTTATATAAAAATGTGCTGGTGGTACTTACGCAGAAGTTGTTATATCGATGTATTCGCATTCCTCAAATTTATCCGGCCCAGTTATCAATCTGTAACAAAGAAGCGTGCCATTTAGCAATTGTTTTTATTGCCAAATATAAATAAAAGAACAAGTGTGAAGACATTCCGATCTTTCGGCAGATAAAAGAAACCATAAGCTACAAAAGAAAATTGAAAAACTTGTTTAGCAAGCTTAGTTCACGTAGATAATGAGGTAAATTAACAATATTGAGTCTAAGTTACTTGAATAAGTGATTTTTATTATTATCTACAAGTTACAATCTATATAGAAAATTTCCTCAAGTCTGCCGCTGCCTCCGATTGACGGCAAAGTTCCCAGCAGGCTGGCAGCGTTCCTTCTTTGGATAGTCAAGCAGATGCGTTGGCGAAAAAAGCTCCCAGCCCGCTGGGGGCCTACCCCCATCTTTTACAAAACAACCTTATTGCAATACTGTTTTGTTTCCAGCATATAATAACCTTATTTATATTCGTACCATGACCTCTACCAAACACTATTGTTATATGATTGTTATATTGCTGCTAAGAACGAATGATTTTTGAGAATTTGTCTATGGGCTCATTAAAGATGAAAAGAAATAACGCTATGGGCCTAAGCAACTTTCTCTCTCTTAACAATTCTCATCTCTGTCACTCATCCATACTCTCTCGCTCTTTCAAACAACCTTATTCTTCTTTTCGTACCATGATGTCCCTAAAACAAGCTTATTTTATGCATGAAAACAACCTTGTTTATTTACCATAATGGTTCATTCAATTCGTACCATGAGCTATTTTTTATAAGCTTTTGACAATTAACATTATTGTTTTTATGTCAAATTTAGCAATCTTATATACGTTGTATTTACAAGCTGAAAATAACATTGTTTTCCAAATGTATGTTATAAAAATCTATTATAGTGTCATATAAAGTAATTATATCGAATTTATTTACTTATAGAATGAATATATCGGGATTGCGAGATTAGGTATCATCCCAAAATAATATAACCGATTGTTTATAAAGTTTTTAATTGCACTTGTCGTTCACTACACAACTATGCATCTACGTTAGTAATATCGATCCCTCGACCCTTAGCCTTAGATTTATTTAGATGAAGCGGAGCTTTAAATAGCGTGTTTATATATTTAGTGACTTTTCATTTAGGTACCTACCCACTATTAATATCCTGTTTTCATTATAACCAACGTACATCGTATCGTAAGGTTAATAACCCCAGATTAATCCATAAAGTTAACTTTCCTGCAGTGTTAGTACACAGAGTAGTCCCTGTTCCTGGAATCTAAACTACCTAGATTCTCTGGCAAATTTTCTAAAATTGGTCGCAACCTACATTAGCCTGGATGGAATATATTATTGTCAACAGACGGACAGACGACAGACTTATAATAATCTATAAAGATAATCATTTTAACCATCTAATGTAGTAAAATATTAATTAGGTATTATATATTTGTATTGAAAACTCAACTCACAACAATCTGCTATACTGTTGCAGAGCAGATGTAACCGTGCGGGAAATTCTAAAATACACATCCATTGGACCTAACTTTCTGTAGCCTTTGTGGCTGTGGATGTGAACCGTGGGGGTCTGAAGCTCGCTGATTTGCTCACACATTATCATCAAAACCTCGGCAAACCGGTTGGTGGGGAGCTTTTTGTGACAACGCATTAGCTTGGCTATCCAAAGAGGAAACACTGCCAATAACGAGCTTGAACCTGGAACCTTGTCGATGATCGACAACAGCGGCAAATATTTATATACCTACATACACATAATATGTTTAATTCCAAGACCTGCAACTACAGTAGGATTCCCGTCAATAACACAATGAATAAAAACACGAAAGTATTATGTACCTACATTCTTTATTCACATAAGTTTAATGAGAGTAAGATAATTATACACAATATAAGTATGGCATTAAACAATCTTGCAGATACAGATTCAAACTTTATTTCAGCGTTTATAGGTTCTTAGACTTCACTTTAGACCAGCCTCTCCATATCTACGTACACTTTTTTGAGAGTACTCCTTCGCTTGTAGATATCGATTGAAGGCGGTATTTTTCGTCTGTTTGTATTTAACCATTTCTACCTGCTGACTGGATCTCTGGCGAACTCTTCGGCTACAACTCTACAAAATGAATTGCAACATTTGTGCAACTAACAAATGTTTATAACCATGACATCTTAAATTTCATGCACTGAATATTACTGTCGAATATACTATTACGATGTTTCCATATTGATTGCACTTTGTTTGTTAAATTACATAAACAAATATATTTATTAGTAAATATCTTGGATATCTTTATTAGACATTTGAGTATGACAAGAATGACAGGTAAATATTTTGTTCCGATTCATTTCATTTGATAATCTAGAGTCGGCAGTCTATATATTTTTTCAATTAATTTCCTTACTCTTCATAATAACATTTTAAAATATTTGTATGCATTTTATAGAAATTACTCGATAATATTTTATTCTTTTAGTTACTTATACTTTACAATTGTTTTAATTTAATACTTTGCTAAAAGATGAAGAACCTCAAATCATTTCGGTCCAACGTGTGAAAGAAATGGCACTATACAGTTAATATATCGTTATTTCTTTTTATCTTTTATCAGGTTGTAGCAAGGCATAGACAAATTCTTACAAATCATTCATTCTTTCTCGGCACTTAACAATGTTATATCAATGTTGAACGATTGAGCTCATGGTACGAATCAAAGTAATATTATTATAAGGTGAAAACAAAACAGTCTGGCAATAAGGTTATTTTGTGAGAGAAGATGATGGCCCTATAGGATGGAACGGGACAAAAAAAAATACTTGTCAATTGTGACGCACGAATTTTGAAACTCAATGTGCCCTTTTGCACTACTACATATTTTGAAATAATACAAATATTTATTTTATGTATATCGACTTTTATATTACTTGAATTGATATTACTTAGGTCAATATGAAAACAAGGCAAGGGGCCGCCGTTCAATAGTGATATTCAGTGAATGAAATTTAATATGGCATGGTTACAAACAGAAGTAATTCAAGTATTATTTTATTCATTTTGCAGTGAAGAATTCGCCGGAATTCAAAGTAACTACTCTAAGAAATGTGCTGGAGAGAAATAGGTACCTAATCCTCAACTAGCAAAGCAATGGAGCACTTCTTGGTCATTACAAAAACTGAGACAAAGTTCATACATAAATATATACCTAGGTAGGTTTATATTTATGTATGGCACTTCAGTCTTAATACCTATAGTCTAGGCAGGTACCTATTGTCTTTAAATTATATGAATAAAGAATTTACCACAGGAATCAACACATATTTTTATTTATTACCTTTTGTCAGGAATGCTACTGTAGTTGCAGGTCATACAATGAAACATTATGTGTATTTAGGTATATAAACGTTTATGAATACAGTACAATCACAGTAAAGCTTAATCTATACGATATTAAATATTTACAACAAATAAATGAAATACAATCTAGCACTCGTATATAAATTTTCCTCTAGGCTGCCGTAGATTATCGGCAAGGTTCCCAACAGGCTAGCCAAGCTAATGCGTTGGCGGAAAAAGCTCCCCGCCCGAGGCCTCGATTATTTTGGTGACAATATGCGAGCGACTCGGTGAGCTTCAAACCCATACGGTCGTATGGTTTCGATAGCAAATGGCATTTTGGTCCATTGCATGCGAAAGTGTTGATTCCTCACGTAGCATAGATGCATACCACGTCGCTTTCGTGTATCTATTATTGGCTTCTTTGGTATTTGCTTCCAAAAACACAAATAGTTCATATTCATTTGCAATCTTGAAATGCTAGATGGCAAAAGCTAGAAGGCTAGAGATACACAATTAATTCGATAAGTTAAATAAATACGATCTACTGACTTTATATCACTATAATAATAGATATTTTTATCATAAATTTGGATAATTCGTCGCGTATATAATGTTATATTTTGATTGATATATGCAATTGACATAAAAACCATAATGCTAGTTGTCAAAAGACACATCATGGTACGATTTGAATGAACGATTAGAGGTGACGTCATCAAACCTGCTAATAAAACAATATTGTTTTATGCCTATAATAAGCTTATTTTTAAGGATGTCATGGTACGAAAACGCAAAATAAGGTTATTTTAACCTTGTTTTAAGAGCTTGTGGTAGGCCCCCTGGTCTCCGGAGGCCTCGATCAATTTTGATGACAAATTGCGAGCAAAACGGCGACCTTCGGACCCCCACAGGCCCATGGTCTCGACCGCAAAAGGCATAAAAATATAATTTGGCCCAATCGATGCGTATTTTTTTTATTAGTAGGTAAGTACATATGCAACTGTTCTGTAAATAAGGGAATTTTAAATTTTCATCTCATTTCATTAAATTTTAATCATATAGTCAATGAAACTATTGTTGATTTTGAAGAATGAATGATATTGGACAATATAAACATAATATCCATTTAGATTATAACCACCATCTCACTCACTAGGAATGTGCAATGAATAAAGCAGTTCTCATGCCAATCAACCTTCCAACTTACAATATACGTTTAAAAGCTATGATTATTTCTTAATACTCAAATGCAATCGCAATTAACACTCAGATTAACACTCAGCGTTCCAAGAATGATCAGATCTCTTCCTAAACAGCAACGGACAAGGCGTTGCATCACGATCGTTGAGGTCAGCTCCCAACATTGTTTAACGACAATAGCAATTGTGAGAAAGAATCGCCACTGGAACAATAGAACAGAGTCAGCAATTAGCAATACCAATTAAATATTTGTTTTTGTAGCCGATAACGTATTGTTCTTTCTATACGATTAGAAAAACAATGTGGATACTCCGTGAAAAACGAGCCAGGGATTAAGAATTTACTTTTCTGCTTGTTTAAGAATAAATAACTTGGAAATTTCTGATCTAAAATTTTCCTTAAGCAACTTTCCTTTTGCACTAGGTTTAGTTCAGATGCACAATGATTGAAAGGTAATAAATAAAATGCGGACGAAAGAACCATGTTTAAGCACTGAAATTGTAAATTAACATTAATCAATGATTTCGTACAAAAAGCTTGAACGTAAAATCAAAAGCAAAGTATAATTTTAACTACACGAACAAAAAGATGCGTATGTACAGAGTCGAAGATTATACAGCCCAGACCAACAAAGACAATTATAGCGCAAATGATAAATCAGTAGGTACACAATAACAGGCAATATTGAACCGGATTCAATTACTTACGATGATTGTCGATGTAGAATAAAAATGGAGAAGGAAGAAAATTACAGTATATCCTTAAACAAATTACTGCATCGTTTGCTTTGCTTTGTTTCAAAGAATGAAGTACACCTCGAAACAATACTCATTCCATTTTGAAAAAGTTTTTGTATCATGAAATTGAAATTTCGCGAATCGATAAAGAATAAAAATAAAATAGGTAGTGAGTATGATGATGATATTGTAAATATATGTGATACTGTTTAGATCCTATTATAAATTTTTTATTCAAGTTTATTGAATTGAAATCATAACCTACATGTCACCCGTCAATGTGGGTCCTTATCATTTTGCGTCCCTTTATTAAATTCTCTTCCGCGATCTGTACGCCTAGTACCAAAAAAGTGGATGACTGTACTGTATATACACTTTTTACACCCTGTATAATAAATGCGAAAGTGAGTTTGTTTAAATGTAACCTTTGGTAAAACAAATCACAATAAAATTTGGTAAGTACTCGAGATTGATGCCGATAATGCGGATACAACTCTGCGAGTCTGAAATGTCAAAACTATATGGATTATAGTAAATTAAAATTAAAATAGTAAGAGATAATATAAAAGTAAGGCATGTTCCACAACACCTACAATCCAAAATAGAAAGCCAAAAGTATATATCAGTCAGTGAGAACCAGTGCAATACAATTATGAAATGTCGAAGAGAAAGACCATAAGATGACAGAAACAAATGACCAGCAAGAGTTACCGGCAATAATAAAAGTAAATTCATACTATGTAAGACAGAACAAAGAAAAATACAGCTAGCACCCCTTGCATAAGTGATGTCAACGTTGACCAGCTCTTCGGGTGCGTAGGCGCAACGTGGGTGTGGGAACCGGTCCATAAAGTGACTCATTGATTCGTGCATAATTTTTGGTAATCCAATACTTGCTTCATAAAGCTAATCTTTTATTCAAAAAGGCCTCACAGTGCTGTTGATTCAGTTGTTTACAAATGAAAGTAATTTCTTCTCACTATATCTCTTTTAAAAAAAAAACATTAGGATATAAGAAATGTAGTCCTTGCAAATTAGTATGTGCCATTAAAATGTCAAGATGGCGACATTTTATGGTGCGTCCATGCTTGGCGAACCGAGCACGAGCAGAGCCACGAACGAGCACACTGCGAGCACGATTCGCGTAGCGTGGACGGGCTTGCGAGCCTCGAACGAGCGCGATTGTCAGTTTTTTTACGAACAAAAGGTTTCGCATCGTGCTCGTTGTAGGTTCGTTCGAGGCTCGGCTCGTGCTCGCTTCGCTTAGCATAGATGCACCATTATAGGACTACATTTAGAAAACGTTTTTCGAATCGGCACCAATACAATTGTCTGACCACAGAATAAATAACAGGGAAGGCTAACCGAATGAGCATAATGATGTAGACTGCTTACCCACTTAATTTCATTCACACTCCCCAAATTCTTAGAATCGTAACAATTGATTTAATCTTTCGAAATCGATTTATGTTGATGAATTGAAATAAACTACATTGTAAGGGGACGTACTCGGGACAAAAAAGTGGTATTAAAGTGCACGTTGTAGCTTTCGCCTTTCATCGTGAGGCGTGGGCAGAAATGAGTAGGTCAGATATCGGTCAAATAATAATGAACAGGTTGTTTAAATAAATCGCATGTTTTTTTTATTATTATGAGTGTGCTTGCAATTTCAGGATTGTTATATTTACAATATGACCCTCGTGATTTAGGTCTACGGTCCGTTTTTACCCTGAAACAATTGAATTTGAATCGTGCACTTATGACATAAGGTTCAATAATAGAATAACACAATCTATTCTTGAAAATTTGACTGAAGTTTTGTTTCTCACTATGCCTCTTTCTAACAAAGAACATAAAAAAAGCATGTAAGAAATTTAGTCCTGGCAGTCCAATGCTAGTTTTCAATATAAATTTTGTCGCCATCTATCGCGGTTACGTCTAAATACCCGCAAATTAAAACGGCAAAGACTAATTTGACAGAATTAAATAATATTTTCTATCCTTTTTCAATAATGTTTGTAAGAAAGAGATGTGATGTGACTAAAATAAGTTTAGTGCGATTTGCACCAGAATCGGCACTAATATCGGCCAAAAGAGTCATTCATTACCTAACGAAAATTAATGAAAGAGAGAGACGAGAAATATTTGTTATATAAAAGACTTTAACGACAGTCATGCATGACAATATATTATAATCATTTTTTTTTCCCTATATCCGTACTCTACAATTTTTGTTTACATTTTTCATGCTTTGTCTAAATAAGTATGTTACTAACATTTTAGTTACACGAAACAGTTTTCCTAACACACCGTTGCTAAAATGCCCTAGTTAAGATATGGCACACTTGAAGTAGACAAAGGATATATTTTAAAATGCATAGTGTCATGTTCATAGCTTTAATGTTACTTCGACTCGCATAAAAGCCGTTATGAAAGCTAATTAGCATATAGGCGTAGAAGATGGTTTATGTATAAATATAAGTTTTTGGGTTGGCCCTGTTTGTAAACTCCTTTATTTCAGTACGACTTTGTTATCTTTTAGTAGCTTTATCTAACGATAATAATATTCAGCAATGTACAGTTAAAATTACTAACTGCTACCAGTTATCAAATAAATCCCATAACCATTTATATGGAATAAATTCTATTGCCAATTATATCAAATAAATAAATTCCGTTCCAAATTAATCTTTTCAATTCCTCGTTAAAACTGGTAACTTGAACAAATCAACGAACTTTACGAGAAACGTTTGAATGTTGAGAATTACTATTACTATACGAGCACGATTCGTTTGCGATTGTAAAATAAAGGGCCGAATTTGGGAGACGACAGGTATGATATTCGATGAAAGAATTTTTTTGTAAGAATGGGCATTGACATAATAATTTAATTTATTTTTATGCAGGCATTTGCATTTATTTTTTATGTAAAGAAATATATTTTAGGTGATGATTGGCTATTAGTGGTTTCTACGTCTAATGCCATTACGAAAGTTTGTCTCGAGTTCTCTTTTATTGAAGGATAAAAGCATAACCATAGCACGGTGGTAGGGCACCCACTTGATTGGAAGTTAAAAATCTATCGCCAAGCACCGTGTACAGGCAATATTTGACAGCCAGCTCCCTTCTAGGCTTTGTGTGCTAACCACCTTCGGCCACACGACCGAGGCCGAGGCAATAATAGGATTAGGTATTCTTAGTTACATAAATCCGGTCCTGGTAAAACGTTAAGACTTACGAGTCAGTCGTGTCGTAAAACTGGTGCAATCTTCGCATGTTATGCTACTCGCAGTGTTGATTACATGTTTAATGAAGCCCTACAGGTATGTAAGAGATGTCTCGACTAATAGTTTTGTCGCTTTTGGCCGACTTGCTCTATTTATGTGTCTTAAGATACTGTAATAAATCGGCATAGCAAAGTAAGACACTCTTTCCAGGGAAAATGTATAAAAAAGTAACCGTAGAAATTATGTAATGGTGCATCCATGCTTGGCGAACTGAGCACGAACCGAGACACGAACGAGCACACTGCGAGCACGATTCGCGTAGCGTGGACGGGCTTGCGAGCTTCGAACAAGCATTCGTAGCGTGCCCGACTGCGCTCCGCCCGATTGTCAGTTTTTTCACGAACACAGGGATTCGCATCGCGCTTATTGTAGGCTCGTCGAAGGCTCGTTAAGTACGTTCACGCTTGAAATCGCGAGCAACGAACGAATCCTGTTCGTTCGAGGCTCAGCTCGTGCTTGCTTCGTGTAGCATGGACGCACTATAAGAAACTCTAAAATTAAAAGCTTTAAAGATATAGATTTTTTAGAGATATGAACGCATTTGTTTGAAAGGTTTGCCCAACATGCTATACAGTGCTGTATAAGTTCAGCGAAAAAAGAGCGCATGTTTCATAAAAAATAATAATGGCTAGTAGTTCCTAGCACATAGTGAAATCAAATTTTAGTGCAAACCCATTTTAGAGTTTTTTTTTTTTTATAATAAATAAGCGCAGCCTTACTAATAGAATCGACTAAAGTAGACCAAAAACAAAAAAATATCTACTGCATTGGGTTTTGAAAGTAACCAAGTGACATTTTCCTTCATAAGGAATTATATCGGGCCATTCTTTTGTCCTTTAGATAGTTATCAGCACACGGGCTGACGTTTTTTTTCCACAAAAATTGTAGTTGTTCTGAGACACACGGTTATTTTATATGGACAATATTTTTATAGGAAAGTCTCTAAGAAATAGTTATTGATTAATCTATTGACTTTTTGTGATGACGGTTCGTGTATTTGCTATTCAGTCTTCTATATATTTCTTATGAAAACCAGCCAAGTGTGTGTCGCGCCACGTGTGTGTAGTTTAGTAAGATTTGCAGAGGTCACTTTCGCAATAGCCTCAAAGTAAATGGCTGTAGCCTGTGATATACATACGAACAGACATGATGAATTTATAAGGGCTATGTTTGTCAAATTTGGCATTTGACATTTGGCTACGAAACCTAAAAGAAACAGCCTACATAAACAATAATTATAACAAATAATTCGAGGAATCTATATCACTTTGTCTTATTACTCTTTTTTCTTTTCATCCTAACTTAATTCAGACATGTTAGTCTAACACAATTTCTGTATGTCACATAAAATCATAAAAATAAAACAGCATGTTAACAGCGTCCAGTGTCCACATTGAATTGCGTAAAGTCACCGTCCGCGCTCTAAATGATTAAAGCAAAAAATACACGAATTTATATCACCGTATTAAAACCTGATTGACTTGAACTCGCTCACTTTTTTGTTGATAACACGTGTCATGTCCCATTCACTTGAACACCCTTTTCTTATTACACAATACAACAAATTATAAAATAAGCAAAATTATATAATTGTAAACAAATATTATGAAGTAGGTATTTATAAACACTAACATCAATGACAAATCATATTTTGTAATTTACAGCATTACAGTCCACTCGCGGCGTCCCCGTAAATGCGGTTGCCTTGATACTGAGTGCCAGTGACAAGTTACCTTCTTTGTTTTCTTTTGTTGTGTATTGGTATGGTAGTAGTTGTACGTAGTATTTATCTACTCTGAGGTAGTAGATACTTTTTCTTATTCTTTGATATTGGGGCAATCTGCACCCAATCACAGCTTCAGGAAAGATAAGGCAATAAATACACACATTTTCTATAATTCTGATGCTGGTACAAGATTGATAGCGCTCGAGTTGCAATATAATGGCGACCTACACTTTTCGCGAGAACGCTGAGACGTTTGCCTGTCTGTAGGTTTCAAATGTCACAGCTGCAAGTCGCAGGTCGGGCCAACGTGGGAGATTCACATTTTAACTCCAATCTCGTTTAATTTCGTGTTGTATAACGAGAAGTTTCATGTAACAACAACCTGTTTTATGTTTTCCTTGAATGTTCTACAGGTCTCTTATTCTGTGGAATAGCGCTATTTTCCCACATTATTAGGTACCGACTACTGAGCATGCGTTTCTAAATAGAACAAAATTAATTTCTATGTAAGCTTATCATTTTTTACTGTTTATAGACCTGTGTTTGACTGCAATCTCACCACGGTAAATGATGATGTGGGCGAAGGTGTTAAGCACACAAAGCCTAGAAGGAACTGGCTCTCAAGTGGAGCTGTCGGAACATTCAACTTGAGCGTGGTAGCCAGCTAGGCGGGTACTACAAAGTACCCTCCGTGATATGGTTTCCTCACGATGGTTTCCAGCACCGAAAGCTCAAGCTCAAGAATAAAAAGGTTTATGCTTAAGGAATCTGAAAACACGTTAGAAGTTTACTGGTACTTTTGAAAAATAATAGTACAAAAGAACAATTAATTATGTCGCTTGTAATATTGGGAAATACAACTGACTCAACTACAACTACCTTTCTCAATCTGATGTGATACAAGATAACTTAGATAATGTCTCCGACTATCTCCTGTGAATAAAATTAACTTGCAATACTAAGTCATTTGCGTTTAAAATATTTGTAGCAATATATGTAGTACACAGATTATGTAGTATATGTAGATTTAATACTTCATTAAATAACTTTAATAGTGAAGTTAACAGAGCAGATTGAAAAAACATAACTAACATATTCTAAACAACGCTAGCTAAATCATGAAACATTGCTGAAATACCAACTTATACCCACAACTTTGCACAGCCACCTCTGAAATCTTTGCAGGTGCTAGCAGTTTTCATGGTTAGCCATTAACATTTAGCCAATATCCCATATATTAAATGATGCAATGTTTAGAAGGAAATTCATCAGTGAACTGAACAGTGTAGTTTTTTTGTTTTTTTTTTTTTTATACCACTTAGGTGGCAAACAAGCATACGGCCCGCCTGATGGTAAGCGGTTACCGTAGCCTATGGACGCTTGCAACACCAGGGGTATCACGCGCGCGTTGCCGAACCTGCAGAAATCTCTTCACACCCCTTTTGAAGAACCCCATGCTGTACTCCATTGGGAAAACCACGGCGGGGAGCTCATTCCACAGTCTGAGCGTCCGCGGAAGGAAGCTCCTTTGAGCCCGCACAGTACGAAACAATTCAGGCTTCAATATGTGAGGATGGACTCCCCGTCGATGGCGAGAGTTGCGATGGTAGAAAGTAGCCGTGGGCATCATCTTAAACAATTCTTCAGAACACCGTCCGTTGTACAAGCATCATCATAGTATTTCAGACATCTTCAAGCTTATAGTGTAAAATGTCAACTAAATGTCAATTAAACTCAACAATAATAGTCACATAAAGGCTCACTAAAACTATAATAAGATCATAAAATCTGAAAGGTTTTAATAAAGCTTTTACCCTTAAGCCACGAAGTGGACAATAGATAGGTAAGTCCCAATTCCTCTAGAAAGTATGGCATCTAATTCACAGGTCTGAAAGTTCAACCAACACCAGTCAAGGTCCCGATGATGCCGTTATCGGACCAGCAACGTCACGAGATGGGCGTCCCCAGTATGCAGTTGCCTTTTAGATGCACGGCTCTGCAGGTTTCCATTGTTGGAAACGTGAGTCATCGGACGAAATGAGTTTTGTTACCATTTTCGGAATGGTGTTTGTTCTATTTTTGAATTTGTTGTTTACCTCCGTTTTGCATGAATACATTTTCGCCTAAAGCTAAGCTATTGTAGATAGCGTTCACGTATAATTGATTCAAAGTCAAAATACATGTTTACACATATTAAAATGTATGTTGTTAGGTAGGTATATTTTATATTTTACTAGCTGTGCCCTAAGTTTTCCAACCACCGTAATCGGCTCTTAAGGGTCGTAGCGTGACGTAAAATAGCCTTTAAATGTCCTCATTAATTGTGCAATCAAATACAAAAATAATATTCAAACTCGAAGGGCAGTTCCAGTGAACAAACAAACAACAAAACAACAAACAAACAAAATCTTCAGCTTTATTGAATAAGTATAGATTCACTTAATGGATTGTCTTTATAACATAAACCTTCGTAACTGCATAGTTTAGTCTGAGGATATTTCAGGATAGTTTATTTTTAGTTGTTATTTGATTATCAACTATAATATTCTATCTATACGGTTACTGTCGTCAACTAGTATAATGGAAACCTACATCGGCAACGTCACGAACAACATTTTACTTATTATCCTGAAGCGAGCAAAGAGTCCGCTGATTGTCTAGCGAATAGTGTAGCTATAAGCTCAGAGTAGATAAATACTACGTACAACAGAGGGTCAGCGCCCATACTTCAAAAGTTACCACCGTAACTCGCGCAAGTACAGCGCCGGTGGTGAGTCAAAGGTACTATTTGCTAGTCTTGCCACGTATGTCACTACAGCAATGTTAGTTTTGTCAGTAAATGACAACAGATGTCACTTTTTATAGAACAGTATTTTAAAGGACGATGGGCACTTTTTATTTTTTCCTAACATTTTTTACTTTTTAAAATAAATTATTTGATTTGATTTGATTTGACGCCCATTGTTTTTAATACATAGAACGGCTCAAGGATATACACACATCAACAGAATCTAGGGATATTTTATATTTCATCAAATATCTAAAAATCTATGAAGAATTTTCTGATATAGTAAACGGAAGAATGATAGGGTATTTTAAGGTCTTTAATAAAAAGTAAAAAAAGTTTCGTGATTTTATTGTTTTAAATAAAAAAAATAAGTTTTTTAATCGCCATAGAAAATTGGTATGATAAATAAACTTCATTTCTTCTTAAAAAACTATTAATTTTAATTAAAATGGAAAAATATAATATGAAATGCAATTATTAATAATCAGTGTTGCCACCTCTTACATTAATTACACATCGACATCGATTGTTGAGTCGAGATGAAATGTTACGAGTCGTGGGCATGTTAGAAAATGGTGCTATTCGACGCGTCGTTGCTGAGGCCCTACACACAAGCCAAAACGTGATATCAAGGTTGTGGTCACGTTATCGCAGTACTGGGGATGTAGCTTAACGGCACACGGGTAGATATCGTGTTACTACGCAGCGACAGGATCGATTTTTCCAAATGACCGCCAGAAGACAACCCAATATCAGAGCGATGCAACTAGTACAAAGGTTCCAGGAGGACCACCAGCTGCTGGTAAGCGACCAAACCATGCGAAGGAGGTTGCATGAAGTTGGTCTTCATTCTCCAAGACCGCTACGTGTTCCAGCATTGCGACGTGGCAATCGCGGTGGGCGGCTTTCGTGTGCTCGGGAGCATTTAGTATGGAGTGACGAACAATGGTTTTTGGTGCTGTTCACCGATGAGTCCCGGTGTGGGTTTCATCCGGATTCAAATCGAACGCGCGTTTGGAGAACACCAGGGAGAGTTAGCCGTCTACGGCACCCTCAGGAGGTCCACTCATACCAAGGCGGGACAATCATGGTGTGGGCAGGAATTCGTCTTGGCGGACGAACCCAGCTCGTTTGGATCCAAGGCAGCATGACTGCACAAAAATACCACGAGGAGGTAGTAGAGCATGTTATTGTCCCACACAGAATACAAATGGGCCAGGAATTTCTACTCATGCACGATAATGCTCCTTCCCATACGGCGCGGCGGCTCTCCAAGACCGCGATATTCATGTTTTGGATTGGCCTGCACAGTCGCCCGACTTAAATCCTATCGAGCATGCCTGGGAAATGCTACAGCGAAAAGCTTTGAGAGATTTCCCGCCAAATTTGACGACGGAACAACAACTTTACGAACACTTGCAAAGAACATGGGACCTCATAACACAGCAACATATTGACGATTTAATTTTAAGTATGAACACTCGATGTCGATGTGTAATTAATGTAAGAGGTGGCAACACTGATTATTAATAATTCGTTTTTAAGTTTTTTTTCCATTTTAATTAAAATTAACAGTTTTATTAGAAGAAATGAAGTTTATTTATCATACCAATTTTCTATGGTGATTAAAAAATTTTTTTTTTAATTTAAAACAATAAAATCACGAAATGTTTTTTATTTTTTATTAAAGAGCTTAAAATAACCTATCATTCTTCCATTTACCATATCAGAAAATTCTTTATAGATTTTTAGATATTTGATGAAATATAAAATATCCCTAGATTCTGTTGATGTGTGTATATAAGGATAGGTTTCAATGTGTGAGGATGGACTCCCCGTCGATGGCGAAAGTTGCGATGGTGGAAGGTTGCCGTGGTCATCAAGTCGAACAATTCCTTGGAACACTCCCCGTTGTACAAGCGGTAGAACACACATAAGGCAAAGTCTCTCCTCAAACTGAGAGGCTCGTAACCGTTCGTGAGCTCGGGATCGTCGACAATTCTAGCGGCACGTCGCTGAACCGAGTCTAAAGGCCCAAGCTGGTATCCAGGTGCCCCCGCCCACATATGGCAACAATACTCCATATGAGGCCGGACTTGCGACTTATAAAGATGCAGCCTTTGCCCCGATGTGAAGCACTGCCTCGCTCTGTTGAGCACTCCAAGCTTTTGGATGCCAGCTTAATCTTGTCTTCCAAGTGACTTCGGAACAAAACGTCGCTAGAAATGTCGACGCCAAGAATCCCAATGCTTTGACTGATTTTCAAGGAAGTGTTCTGTGAAGTGGAACTGTGGAGCCACAGACCATGGGATTTTCTTAGCGGTGAACGCGCAGGCTTGAGTCTTGGTGGGGTTGAAATGGACTAGGTTTAGTCGAACCCAATCGGAGACACAAGCTAGTGTACTCTCGATTTCAGACACCAGCCGTTCGCGGCTTTCCTCCACCTCGGAACGATTTGCACGGCCCGTATAATGAGCGTCCCCTGTACTGTCGTCCGCATAGCAATGAATGATATGCTGTCTATTGACGGCATTCATTGCTATGCAGAAGGAACAGTGTTGGGGACAGCAGAGAGCCTTGCCGGCATTCATGTCCATGCTATTAGAGTAGCTACCGTCGACGACGGCTCTTATGCTTCGGCTGGACAGAAAGCTGGCAACCCATTTGCATAATCCCTCGAGAAGCCCGTATGATGGTAACTTCCTTAGAAGACCCCTGTGCCAGACCCGATCGAACGCCTTCGCTACATCTTGGCTCACTGCCAATGCCTCACCTTGACTCTCGATGCAGTGGCGTGCCTAGGGTTTCAGAATAGGGCATGCCGAGAGATATGTTTCTGTAGTTTTTAACAGTGAATGTAGATAAATCCGTCAGTAGTGTATCAGTCGTAGTTTTAAACCGAATGGTGTGTATATAAGGCGCCTCGGGCAGTGGCGGTACGTCCATACAAGCCCAAAAGCCGGGCTTGCCCTACTAAAATAATTCTCGAACAAGAATATAAACTTCCGAACTATTTAAAAGATCGCGCTCTTCGCTATTATTGCTTTTCGATGTCATCAACCCCCGAGGCGCCTTATATACACACCATTCGGTTTAAAACTAGGTAGGTACAGTATATCTATATCTATGTACGACCCGCCTCGCACCACCTCGCACGGTCAGTCATGGCGTCTCGCTCGCACGCGTGCGCTTGCAACCGGGCTTCGTTGCCAGCGAGTGTATCTCTTTCTAACCTATGAAAAACTATCCATAATGAGATATAACTATTGTTGGTTTATATAGCACAACAGTATGAGATATTTGAGATAATGAAGCCTTGCATGCGTATGAAGTTGGTTGTGACGGTTCGTAGTGAATGCGAAATGACGAACATCGCGCATGCGCCCCGCCTGTGGCCCCGCTCGCACCGTTTGCGTCTAATTTCATTACATATGCATTTGTTTGAGCGAAAGTTGTCTTTATTTAATTGGGAACCCTGCGAAATTTCCAAAAGACCTTGCATGAAACTGCAGAATTTCCGATCACTCTGGTGATTATATAACTGTTAGTATTCCATTTTGTTCGTGCGCCTACTTGAGGGCGCCAGGGTATTGCTTGCACCCGGGCACAATAAATAATAGAACTAACGTACAGAAATTGCACACTTTTGATCTTGAGGGATTGCCGCCGTTTTAATAGCCTACAATATTTGCAGAGCACTAAGTTAATTCTGAATTACACCTTAACGCCACGCACATTAAAACGCAATGCCTTTGTATTTATAATTTACCGAAATGACCTTACGACCGTCAGGGTTACCTACCTATATCAACTACACCTAATTAATTTAGGATACTGATAAAAACACCGTGTAAAATTAACAAAATATATGTACTTACTGTCTTACACTTCAGAATCTTGCAGTAATTTAAAAACCAACAACTTAAATAAAATCTGTTTATTGCGACAGCCGTTAAACTCAAATTATTAGCGTTCTCCATTATAACAAAGTGCAGTGATAATTGATAAATAAATATATTTCCTAGGTTAACATCGCACAAGAAAACAAATAATCACGCATTCTGATTTTGGCTCCGACACAATTGCGTACAGTGTGCTCGCAAGCGCGTGGCGGCCCCGACAGTTTAGTCGAGCCCAGCTCGAAGCGAGCTGTAGATGCTTATCGCGGTAGATATAGGCATGTGACAGAGGCCTGACCCGGCGCTATATAGGCTATTGCCGGCCCTGATTAGGGAACGATTAAAAATAGGTCAAGATAGCAATTTCTTAATCTTCTATATGTTTTAAAAATCACTTTAATACCGAGCAAGCGAAGAGACTCCGTTTCAGCTTGGACAAAAATGCTTTCGTATGTATGTCCAGATAACCGGCTGTTCTCCACTACAGGTCAAATTACTAATCCGATTCTCCATAAATTTTGTGAGCAGGGTCGGTGATTTACGAATGGCTTTAATCCTTTTGACCATAAAAGACTTAATAATTGTTCTTATTTGATATTTTGTTGAATAAATGAAAACACTATACGTTTTCCTGCACTAGCTAGATACAGACTTAAGCCCATAAAAACAAATGAAATACAATTGGTACGAAACTGCCCACTGTACTTTTTAAAATAATCGTTGTAGATTTCAAAATATTTAGACTATATTTATTTACCGTTGAAGTCTCTGCTTATTAGAAACAGGTTAATATTAGATTTATTTTATTATTATTTGATTGTTTCGGTCCTAGACGATAAAAAGAAATAAAAATAATCGACGGTAAGGCCATCTATGTAAGGTCGAAAGATTTAAATAAAATTAAATAAATTGCAAATATTGAAAATACGAGTTAAAAAAAATAATTAAATTAAATTATTATTATCAAATTGTATTCCTTTGCAATAAATCTCAATAAAAAGTGATTTAATAGCGTTTTGACTAAGAATTAATTTTCAATCCGTCCATACGATGTCTGTAGCGACATCTTTACGTGTGAATTCTACACTAATTATAAAATGTATGTGATTGACCAGACATGGTACAACTATAAGTCTAGAAAATAAATTGAGACCGTTATGAGAAGAAATTATGATCTACTTTAAAGGTGGTTAAAGGAATCATTTATACATCAGCACTTATTGGATTTCTTTTAAATTGAATTCATCAATTTGTTTCAAAAGTATTAGCGGAGTTGACGATAAGTTCTTTGATTTGGCTATAAGAGTCCATTAAATAATGGCAAATAGTGAATATTGTACAAAAAAGATAATAGGGAGAGAGTGACCGTTACGCACTCTACATAGGTACCTACTATAGAAATGCACCACAATGGAAGAGGAAGAAGAAATTATACTGTTCCTCTTCTATTTTAAAACTATAAATGGTTACATTAATTTGAACAAACAATACCTACACAAAGATTCGAAATGAAAGTTAATTAGAATGCATATTCATTTTAAAGAACTACATTATGGGTATTTACTACTTACTAGAAACAGCCCACGTAGTTGATTTCTATTTTACCTACCAAATGGAGGCAGGCAACGATCCGATAGCCATATTCGTTCGAATACAGACGATAATGGTTTTAGATTAAAATCTCTTTCGAATGAAATCGCAAGTGGTGGTCCGAGTGGCCGCCATTTTGGGCCGCGACGATTAGCCATGTTGGTCTTGTCTTGTTGGTTTTATTATTTAATAATAACATACATTTATATGTAGGTAAGTAATCGAATACATTTCATATAGTATCATATCGAAACGGCAGACTTAAGTAAATCTATTAAATTTTTACAGCACCAATACCATTATACCAGTTTGTTGAATTTAAAATCTGCTCGTGCTCCAATATAATAAACATGCAATTGCTATATTACCCGATTTCATTTCATACAAAAAGTATTAGCCAAGATTCTTGAATTGCCGCCCGCCTAAACCACAAGGTCAGACAGCGTTTAAGTTTTGGCCAGACACGAAACGATAATGTCACCAGTTGCGAAAGTCACGCCTTGTTCTAAATCACATTTGCGGACAAAAACTACGAAATTTTGCCGGATAATTCTGCACGCCACAATTACTCGATTTCGAAATGAGAAGCCTAGTTTTGTCGCTTTTTTTTTCTTCGTGGTTTCATTGCAAGGGTCAGAGGTTGTAGGAGTGCGTACTATAAAATACATTGGTGCAGTAAACGTTGAATGAGTGAAAGGCTAGACCTTGATCCCTTAGTCAGAGGGCAAAGTGGAGTAACCGATTATCGATTCGTTTCGCTTTTGTGATAAAAAATCGATACTTATTTAGTTGTTTGACAGCTGCTACCTTTTACTGTCACTTTTTTGGGTTCCGTAGACACAATTTATGTCATAATTAGTTTGCCCATCTATTATCTCCGTAGACTTGATACCTGTTAAGTCTAATCTTTATGGAAATTTAATAATAGAAGAAATGGATGTCACTGGAACTAATAAGGTAGTTACTCCAATGTATGGTTGGACTTTTAACTTCACGCTTTCATGACTATTGCCGGTAATATCGGTTGACATATGAGAGTAAAACATGTTGCGTTTATGCAGTTTTCAAAGGTTGGCCAAATGAGTTAAAATTTTATTTAAACGCTGTAAAGTATAAAAATAATTATTATAGTTCAGCCATCAGTCACTCACTACCACAAAATAAATAATAGAAGGTACAATTAGTATCACTACCATAATTTTCGTTTGTAGGTATTATAATATGTACCTATGAATATATTATTTGATCATCTGCAGTAGGTATTTCAATTACTATACGTTGGCAATACCATAATCTTCAACATTATGCACAAATTAAAATGACAGGCAAGGTCGGCTTTATAAAATGTTATTATTATACCACTTTGGATATAATTTATGCACCCACAGTCGAAACCCTATTACAAAACGTCTAAGTACACATTTTCAATGCAACGTGTTTAGCAATAATTCAATTAAATGAAGACAAATTTTATAATTTATTAATGTACTAGTTGCGCCCTGCAGTTTCACCCGCTTACTCGAGGGATATATTGCTTTCCCGGGATAATAAATAGCCGTAAGTATTAATGCAGAACATATTCTATCAGTATGCCAAATTACATCCAAATCCGTTCAGAACTTGAAGCGTGATTGAGGTACACACGGCTACTGATCAAGCTATACATTTCTAGTATAAGCTGACCTCCCATGGTACCGAAATCCTATACAATGCGAGATCAGCTTATACTGGAAATGTATAGCTTGATCTGTAGCCGTGTGTACAAACATCCAAACTTTCGCATTTATAATATTAGTGAGATCTAATATCGATGGTATTGATAGAGTTTGAGTCGCTTTAATAAGTTAGATTAAAAAAGTATCAATGAAGACATACATAAAATAAGCACAAAAAATGTTTTGGTTTCCATTAGCAGCTCTGCTTGGTTTGGGATCAGATGTATGTAATGATTGTTCTAGGATAATTTATGGCTGCAGGAAGGGATCCTCCCTAATCACCGAGGGTATTAACGCTATAGGTCACCTATAGCTTTAGCTTTTGACGAAAATATCGTATACTTCCTGTTATTTTGTAACTGTACCTTCATGATCATAAGTAGTTACGATTTTTTTATCGGATATTTTAAATTGAGTTTAATTTAAAATATCCGAATTGTAAATTGAATTTATTAGAGCTAGGTGGGTAGTTGCATGAAATTATAAACCTATAAAATTGTTTCATTTCCAATTATGCTTAACAATTAATGATTTATTTGTACGTTATAGTTGGCGTTGAATGCCGAGTTCACCCACTCTTATTAATTATACAGGCTGTTACAGTAAACTGAATCTTTTTTTAATGGTTGACCATTTCCATAAATTATTATAAAACGGTATGTTTCAAAATAACAATTAAATTTGAATTGTAACTTTAAGTTTAATCACTTATTGAATGCAATGGTGCCGATTCTGTTGTAAATCGCACTAAACTAAATTTAATCACACCACACCTCTTTCTTACAAATATTATTGTAAAGGATAGACTTTTTAAAGCTGTCTTTGTATTTTCCGGTTTCATTTGCGGGAAACTAGATGAAACCATTTTTGATGGCGACTAGATTTATGTTGAAAATAAGAAATTGGACTAATTTGACAGGACTAAATTTCTTACTAAAACTACTGCCAAAAACGTTTTCTACTAAATTATGTGAATTTCATATTGCAGCATAATAAAGTGAGAACCATGTTCAGTAAAGTAAATAATGAAAAACAAATTACGTTTTAATTTAGTCACTAAGAGAAAAAAATACTTTAACATCCTGTATAAATAAATTCTGAATCTAATTCAAACTAGGGCAAACATCAAGATATGCTAATTTTAATAATTCATAGTTTCGTCGATTGATTATTTAAACACGGTAAATGGCTGTTAAATTATAACTTAAACATTTCAAAATAAATTATAACTATGTTAATCACTTAAATTATATTCTACTAATGTTTTATAATACAAGTGTTAGTTAGCTAATTGTATAAAATTTAAAATCTTTGCAACCAATTTATTAAATGTACAACTTTAATTATGTATTTATAAGCTACTTTTACGAAAATAATTCATATCAATAATTCACATGGAAATAATTCATCTTAGTAAAGATTGATTACTTATTGACTTATTTTTATTTGAAATCATTGTTTTAGCGCTAGCTGAAAATTAAAAATCAATTTAACTCAACAATTTTGCTAACGCTAATAATAATACGTTTACTTTCAGGCTACTAGTGGCCCATAGATTAATTATTACCTAATGGTGCGTCCATGCTACGCCAATCGAGCACGAGCCGAGCCACGAACGAACCTACAACGAGCACGATGCGAAACCCTTTGTTCGTGAAAAAACTGACAATCGCGCTCGTTCGAGGCTCGCAAGCCCGTCCACGCTACGCGAATCGTGCTCGTTTGAGGCTCGTCTCGTGCTCGGTTCAACAAACATGGACGCACGATTACAAACTAACATAAATATTACAATAAAATATATAAACACAAATCTTTTACATAAGTAGGTTCTAGATAGTAAATACAGCCTATGCCACAATTATGAAAGACCTATTCGTCTGATAGGCGTTCAGCGCCACCCGCTGAGCTAACGACTGCCACTAACATTGTTCCATTACGTATCTGCCTGTTTTATTACCCCTTTCTACTAACCATGTCTAATACAGACTATTAATGAGAAATTACTGTTAATATGGCAAACTGGAGTAGCCTTTGTATTTTGATTTGTTATAAAGCGTTGAAATTGAATCTTTGGAGTGAATAAAAGTGTAAAAACAATAGGTTTATTTCGGTGTACATAACCGAACAATAAAATATTTTACGTTGTAAAGCATTGATAATTCAATGTTGTAAAGTTAATTTAAATTAACAATAGATTTTGATATCAATAAAAAATATAACGCTTTATTTTGATAGCTGCAAACAGGCTGCAATCAAACTACGAGTGCAAGAATAGCGTAAGAAAACTGTCAGATTTCAGGGATTTCACTTTAATGTAGTTTTACGACATGGAATTGCACCTGAAAATTAGTAAATGAAGTATTTCAAAAGTAATAACAAAAACTTGATTAAGTTATATCATTTTTTTTTTTTTTTTGAAAATGACGGAAGGTGACAATTCAGAGAATTTTTACACCTTTACGCAGACAATAAGTTATATCAAAAACAGATTTTTATTTATATTAAGAAAACCAACTGCATATTTACAAACAAGGTAATTAACTTGACATAAGCCATAATTATTTTCTGAAAATAAATTTATAGTAATAGGAGCTCAGAGTAGATAAAATAGGAGGAATGACATGCTGCCATTTTGGCGCACTGCAGCAGCTGCAGAACCATAAGTAATTCTATTAAATGTAAAAAAAAAATACAAAGATTCTTTATTTATTTTGTAACGATGTTATAATTAATTGTAGGTCTGTTATTTTATGTTGGGCAATCAGAGCGGGGGGCTCTGTGCGCCCAGAAGCGTCCCCAAGGAGGATGATGGGTCGATGTGGTCACGACTCATCGTGCGATAGCACAGCGAGGGTGCTGGGGGGAGGTGTCACACTTCCCCCGGGACGAGCTATCTAAGCGCCGCGCTTGGAGGGGTGAGCAGGTACGCGTTCAACACGAGAGCCCGCCCCCTCTCTGTAACGCTGGTGGCGACCACCGTGGGGTTTTAGCCGGTAAAAGTCCGGCATAACCTGGCCGCTCCCCCCCAGGGCGGTCGGGTATCCTATGAGGATTTCCCCACGCTAATAAAAAAAAAAAAAAAAAGGTCTGTGTTATTTACACAAGTGGGCTGTACACATTTTACTGGGTTAAGTTTGTTTACACATAACTTTTTTACTTTCAAAAGTAACGTTACATGAAATTTTTGACCGACAAAGGTACACAATACGCTTAGAAATGCCTATCTATGCAAGTATTGTTCAAGCTATGGTAATAAGGTCGGTTATACAATGGCTGTAAATAACAACTGCTTAGAATCGAGAACTACAGCCAAACATGGTAAGTTGAACATCGTAAATCATAATACTGGACTGGAAGCAACGTATGGACATGCATATTCAATGAACTCGTATTCGAAGTTGGAATAAAAATTGATTTTTCGATGTTGTATAACATCTTAAGAATGTACCTGGAACTCGTCGAGAATTCTTAGTTTGAATATTTATTTATTCTATGGAATCATTTATAATGTTGGTTTCTTACAAGTATTATAATATAATACCATAATAGCATAATGGTTATCTTCTGTTTTTTTAAGAGTACGATATTCACCAGAATATCAAGTAGATAGGTAGTACCTACATGAAGTTGTCATACTATTCATATCGACCTCAGAATTCTCATCATTTACCTACAATGTACCTAATATCTCCGCAATTTTACATGAATTTGAAATAATGGTTAATTTGCTTTTTAATTAAATAAAAATCATAATGTCCATAATGCTAATTGTAGATACCGATATAAAATTACACCAACGAACAAAACCATAAATATAAAATACTTATAAATCGCGATAGTAAACGGATACCATCATACATGTTTTACCATAATTCAATAATTCAAATATTATATTAGAATAAACCATTCATTACCATTCTAATACGGAACCATCGTAACTAGCAGTTACAATTCCATATGTCCCGTGAGATTTTACAGCGCTCATGGGCGATCACAAATAATAATCGCATAAATACGCTATAAATTATCAGCATTACTTCACCGCGGATGGCTGCGGTATAGTGGCCATCTTAGAACATAAAAACTAAGAGTTATGGTGCAGTCAATAAGGGTTATTATAATTAGAAAAATCAATCTAATATATCGATCTAATACCTTTAAACGAGCAATTCTTGTATTTATATAATTTGAATATCGGAAAAGGCTCCAACGATCTTCATGAAATTTAGCAAAGATTTAAATTATCCAATTTTGAGTACTATGTTAATACATAGTTAGTACTTATTGCTAAGACTTATTTATAATAAAAGGAATGTAAAACCCAAAACAAACCTATGCAGGGTCTTAAAGTATTCTATATTTTAAAAATATAGTAGAATATGTGCATAATCATATGCAAACGTGGGTCCTATTTTGCTACATCTTTAGATTACGCTACAGGAAATATAGCCACAGGCAATCTTAGTATAATATCTCCATGTTTTATGATCTTAGGTGGCGAAACGAACTAGTTCATTTCCCATTACTATTTACTACGCTATACAAAACGACATCGTAAAACTCACTGATAGCTTGAGAAATATCTATAAATACTGTTGCAAGTGAAAAAGGTTGGCTGACAACTTAAATCGAGCGTTCTATAAGTTATCCGGTTTGATTAATTCAATTTAAAGAGCTTGGAAATTGGATTGCTATTTCGTCATTAAAGCGCAATTTAATCGGAAAAGCTGTGGAAATGCAATAACGGATTAAACTGTATTACAAAGGATTGTGACATCAATACATGCAAAACACACGCAGTGGAAAAGTAATTTCCCACGGAGTGGAGTATCACGGACGCACGTGTCTATTTCATAAACAAATTTACAACGTTTTGTTAAGATTATAAAGGACACAATAGAAAGACAAGGGTATCAAAATCAAAAACGCACATGGACCTTACATTTTGAGTTGTATGCGATTAGCAAACGGTGTATTATACAGTGTATACCATAGATTTTCAATTTTCTACTATCGTAGAGTTTACTCATTTATATACAAAATCTAGAAAAGGTATTGATTGTGTACGAGTTGGTACTTAGTTAAGTTTAATAGTTAAAACTTGACCGGTTATCTTGACAAATATAGAGCCAATCAGATAGGTACTACTGTACTAATGATTCCTTCAAATCCATAAAGGAACGACATGTCAAACATTCATATCTTGACTATTTTGACTAATATTATTAACGCGAAAGTTTGTATGTATGGATGTTTGCTTTCTCGCAAAAACGATTGAACGAATTTGGATGAAATTTGGCACACAGATAGAATATGTTCTGGATTAACACATAGGATACTTTTTATCCCGGGAAAACATACGATCCCTCGGGAATAAAGGGAAAAATCGGGACAGCTAGTACTCAATAATAGTTGAATATTAAAAGCAAATAGTTGTGCTAGTTGTGTGTCGTAAGTTCCAATTAGACACCTAATAGCAGTCAGGAAAAGTATATCTGTGTCCGTAACCGGAAAACATCTACAGGACCACCTGTCCACGACGACTTAGTATAACGAAGTGCAATTTATAGAGCAAGTATTAAATACGTAGGTGTTTAGTGTAAAATAACTTCTACCGTGTACATCGATTATGGAATGCTGTCTGGCATGGGTGTACTGGTGAAGTAAAGTCTACTTAGTCCATGGGTTGTTCCATAACCTGATATTTGAAACGCGGCAATATTTACATGGTATTTAGTAAAGATAGTTAAATGAACCCTTTTTCCTTACGTGGGAATAAAAGAAAAGTACGTATGTAAGTTTTTTACTTAAAAAAATGGTCATGATTATCTACATCAGAAAAATAACATTGAGATTCTATACAAAATTGATTATTGTAGGTAATATCCTTTATTAGACGAAACTACGAGACATTTTTATATAACCTTCATAAATTTTATATCAAAATTAAAATAAACTTTATAATCTCCAGATTTACATTTGCATACAGAGTGCTGCATGTCCCTAGTCACCAAAAAAATGAGATTTCTCTCACCCAAAAAATTAAAAATAACTGCTCATTATTAGACTCAATTAATACCATTATTCCAAATTTTCCCAAAATTCAAAAAAAGCATAATCAGGCAAACACTATAAGAAAAATAGAATCAAAAGCAAATGATGGCGATTTCAAGGGGGCAGCACATCTGCTCTTTTCTAGCGATGTTGTCGCTTCAGACACACCTGAAACCCTGTCTGCTTTAGAATCTAAACATCCATCTCCGCTTTCAAATATAAACCTCCCAGATCCCCCATCTTTAGACCAATCTGTTCTAAATTGTAACGCCCAAGATCTCTTGAGCGTCATTATGTCATTTAAACCTGGTTCTGCTGGCGGTCTCGACGGTTTTACACCACAGCATTACAAAGATCTTGTCTGTGGTGCCGCCGGAGACGCTGGTACCAAATTATTATCGAAATTAACCTATCTTATAAATTTAATGTTGGCAGGAATGGTGCCAAGCCCATTCACTGAGATCATTTATGGGGCCAACCTTTGCGCGCTATCCAAAAAAGATGGCGGAGTAAGACCCATCGCTGTGGGTAATACTATCCGTCGTATGGCCTCCAAAATTTGTTGTCGTCACATTCTCCCGAAACTTTCGGAAATATTTCAGCCCATTCAACTCGGTTTTGGCTCAAAGGGAGGTTGTGAGGCAGCTGTTCATGCGGCTCGGACCTTTCTATTAAATAACGGAGGTGAAGTGCTGCTTAAAGTTGACATAAAAAATGCATTTAACTCTGTCGATAGGGGCGCTTTATTGACCCAAATTCGGGATATCTGCCCTGACGTATATCCTTACCTTTGGCAATGCTATGGGCATCCATCAAAACTTTTTTTCAGGCCACCCTACCCGTGTGTTATGGTGGCCTGAGACCACACTTTGTTTTCACAAAAACTGCAATTTAGAATTTTGGAAAGAGACGTTTTGATCATATTATCCAAAGTATCTAATATGTGAACGAATTTAAATAAGTGCGTACTGCGGAGCAAATAGGTAAACTTAGGCACGAAAAGGCAGAGTCGAACAATAAAAAATGCATAATGGGCATTAATTTCATAAAGTCTATTTGAAGAGTCATTAAAATTTTGAATCTTTTTCTCAAAGAAACTAGGTATGGATTCATCTAAGACTGGGGCTCCGAGAAGATGAAGCGACTCCTTTGACAGTAACTTAATATTGGGAGCCAAAACATTAAAATTTTGAATTAATTCTGGTTTTTCAGATTCTGGGAAAGAATCTAAAATAAGGAGCTCACATTTGGAGCTATTGAATTCTAGGCCAATCTTTTTAAAATTTTCTGTCAATGTTTTAAAATCACTGAGAACGGAAGCCGCATCACCCCCCAGCGTACCGTCGTCTAGATACCAGACATTAAATTTAGATTGTAACTCAGAAATAATTGAATGGATGGCCAAACTGAAGATAGCTGGACCGAGAGGGTCGCCCTGTTGACAACCCATGGCGGAAATAAGTGGGTGTTCTCTGAAAAAAAGTTTTGATGGATGCCCATAGCATTGCCAAAGGTAAGGATATACGTCAGGGCAGATATCCCGAATTTGGGTCAATAAAGCGCCCCTATCGACAGAGTTAAATGCATTTTTTATGTCAACTTTAAGCAGCACTTCACCTCCGTTATTTAATAGAAAGGTCCGAGCCGCATGAACAGCTGCCTCACAACCTCCCTTTGAGCCAAAACCGAGTTGAATGGGCTGAAATATTTCCGAAAGTTTCGGGAGAATGTGACGACAACAAATTTTGGAGGCCATACGACGGATAGTATTACCCACAGCGATGGGTCTTACTCCGCCATCTTTTTTGGATAGCGCGCAAAGGTTGGCCCCATAAATGATCTCAGTGAATGGGCTTGGCACCATTCCTGCCAACATTAAATTTATAAGATAGGTTAATTTCGATAATAATTTGGTACCAGCGTCTCCGGCGGCACCACAGACAAGATCTTTGTAATGCTGTGGTGTAAAACCGTCGAGACCGCCAGCAGAACCAGGTTTAAATGACATAATGACGCTCAAGAGATCTTGGGCGTTACAATTTAGAACAGATTGGTCTAAAGATGGGGGATCTGGGAGGTTTATATTTGAAAGCGGAGATGGATGTTTAGATTCTAAAGCAGACAGGGTTTCAGGTGTGTCTGAAGCGACAACATCGCTAGAAAAGAGCAGATGTGCTGCCCCCTTGAAATCGCCATCATTTGCTTTTGATTCTATTTTTCTTATAGTGTTTGCCTGATTATGCTTTTTTTGAATTTTGGGAAAATTTGGAATAATGGTATTAATTGAGTCTAATAATGAGCAGTTATTTTTAATTTTTTGGGTGAGAGAAATCTCATTTTTTTGGTGACTAGGGACATGCAGCACTCTGTATGCAAATGTAAATCTGGAGATTATAAAGTTTATTTTAATTTTGATATAAAATTTATGAAGGTTATATAAAAATGTCTCGTAGTTTCGTCTAATAAAGGATATTACCTACAATAATCAATTTTGTATAGAATCTCAATGTTATTTTTCTGATGTAGATAATCATGACCATTTTTTTAAGTAAAAAACTTACATACGTACTTTTCTTTTATTCCCACGTAAGGAAAAAGGGTTCATTTAACTATCTTTACTAAATACCATGTAAATATTGCCGCGTTTCAAATATCAGGTTATGGAACAACCCATGGACTAAGTAGACTTTACTTCACCAGTACACCCATGCCAGACAGCATTCCATAATCGATGTACACGGTAGAAGTTATTTTACACTAAACACCTACGTATTTAATACTTGCTCTATAAATTGCACTTCGTTATACTAAGTCGTCGTGGACAGGTGGTCCTGTAGATGTTTTCCGGTTACGGACACAGATATACTTTTCCTGACTGCTATTAGGTGTCTAATTGGAACTTACGACACACAACTAGCACAACTATTTGCTTTTAATATTCAACTATTATTGAGTACTAGCTGTCCCGATTTTTCCCTTTATTCCCGAGGGATCGTATGTTTTCCCGGGATAAAAAGTATCCTATGTGTTAATCCAGAACATATTCTATCTGTGTGCCAAATTTCATCCAAATTCGTTCAATCGTTTTTGCGAGAAAGCAAACATCCATACATACAAACTTTCGCGTTAATAATATTAGTCAAAATAGTCAAGATATGAATGTTTGACATGTCGTTCCTTTATGGATTTGAAGGAATCATTAGTACAGTAGTACCTATCTGATTGGCTCTATATTTGTCAAGATAACCGGTCAAGTTTTAACTATTAAACTTAACTAAGTACCAACTCGTACACAATCAATACCTTTTCTAGATTTTGTATATAAATGAGTAAACTCTACGATAGTAGAAAATTGAAAATCTATGGTATACACTGTATAATACACCGTTTGCTAATCGCATACAACTCAAAATGTAAGGTCCATGTGCGTTTTTGATTTTGATACCCTTGTCTTTCTATTGTGTCCTTTATAATCTTAACAAAACGTTGTAAATTTGTTTATGAAATAGACACGTGCGTCCGTGATACTCCACTCCGTGGGAAATTACTTCACATATTAGATACTTTGGATAATATGATCAAAACGTCTCTTTCCAAAATTCTAAATTGCAGTTTTTGTGAAAACAAAGTGTGGTCTCAGGCCACCCTACCCGTGTGTTATGGTGGCCTAGGAGTGCGGAAAATTTCAAGCATATCAGTACCGGCGTTTCTATCCTCGGTATACAGTGTGGGCACCCTTGTCAGATCTGTTTTGGACCCTTCTATTGGATCTGTTGAGGTTTCTTACCTGTCCGATGCTAGAGACGCCTGGCAGGCAGCTTGTCCAGGCACAAATATTCCAACCTTGAGTCACTCTCAGAGAGCGTGGGACAAGCCTCTTTGTGAAAAAACTTGGCAAAATTTATTTTCAAATTTTTCGATAGATACAGACCGCGCGCGCTTGTTAGCCGTCTCTCAGAGTGACTCAGGTCACTGGCTACAAGCTATTCCATCCACAAATACCGGGACAATGTTAGACCGTATAACATTAAGTCTGTGTATTTGTCTTCGTCTTGGTTGCAGGACCAATCAGCCTCATCGCTGCCGCTGCGGAGACCTCGTCAATGAGCTCGGCCACCATGGACTTTCGTGCTCCCTAAGTGCTGGTCGAATATCACGGCACTCGGCTATTAATGACATTATCCGCAGGGCTCTTGTTGTCGCTAACGTGCCTTCCGTACTGGAACCAGTCGGTATTGCGCGGGGCGATGGCAAGAGACCGGATGGTATGTCTTTGATCCCTTGGAGTGTCGGCAAGTCGCTGGTGTGGGATGCCACATGTGTCGATACACTCGCGCCATCTCACTTACCGGCTACTTGTAAAGCTGCAGGGGCAGCGGCGGCCAGTGCGGAAAATTCAAAACTCAAAAAATATGCATCGATTGGACCCAATTATATTTTTATGCCTTTTGCGGTCGAGACCTTGGGACCATGGGGGTCAGAAGCTCGCCGTTTTGCTCGCACCTTGTCTTCAAAATTGATCGAGACCTCCGGAGACCAGCGGGCGGGGAGCTTTTTCCGCCAACGCGTCAGCTTGGCTATCCAAAGAGGAAACGCTGCCAGCCTTCTGGGAACCTTGCCGTTAATCGGAAGCAGCGGCAGGCTTGAGGAAATTTTCTATATATAGATTATATTTTGTAAATATAGATTGTATTTTGTACATATTTGTTGTAAATAAATTGAGTGAAAAAAAAAATCTCCAGATAATAATGAAAATCCCTTAACCCAGAAAGACTTGCAATTTTCTATGCCCACTGTCACTCCTCTAGGGGATCACAAGGAATATCTTGAATGAAAACCGGTGCAAGTTACTTGATTGTGTATTTAAGTCATGATTCATTTGACACGTCGACAGCCGTTCCGAATGTTTATCGACAAGCCAAATTATGGGACTAGCGGGATCCAGGTTGGTATAGATGATAAATATGGGTTGAATTATTTCGTAGACGCTGTTGGGTTAAGATAAAGTTATAGATTTACTCACTATGTATTGTCTTGATACCTCATATTTGCTTCGATTTGGAAATTAAGTGGGAAGGAAGAAATAATACTGAAAATGACTAACAGATTTTGCCGACAAATTCTTAAATCTTAAATAGACTGATAAGATTGTTATATATTCGTAAATTCATTGGGACTCTTATGTCCGTATTGTAGAACGTCCAGATTGAAATACATCATTGAATTTGGACACTTCTACTCAATTCACAATCTACTCTTGAGACTCGACTTATGTTTTGATTCTCGTTCTATACAGGATTGGAGTCGACCTTTAAACTTTAAAACCAATACCTTGGCATAAGAACTTAATTCACATTATAGTGTGTCGCAAAATTTTGCATATAACTATGAATTGAGTCGGCTAACTCAATTTTCACTGTTGGAAAATAGCTATTGTCTGACCCTTGCCTTCAATAAATAATCTTCAGGTGAGAATCCGTGATATAAGTCTCTACCAGCATCGAATTTCTCATATATGCAGGTTTGCTGAAGATTTTTTTATTCACCAGCAATCCATTGGCATTTTGCAACGAATTCAATATCTCTAAATTAAAAGCACAAGGAAAAATAGCTCTTGTTGTCAAAACTCATAGGTAGAAACCTACAATAGATATTAAATAAGATATCGTATCACTATATTCGACTTAAAAGGCCACCAGGAAATCAATTCTAATCTCAAATTGATTCATTAGATATTTGATTAACCCCGAAGGCAGATATTCGTATGCGATATGCAAAACACAAAGCGATATCTTAGAACGGATAAGTCGCGTATTTACATTCACCGAGTGCATAATACCATATAACAGTTGTTTAAGACCGCAGCTAGATATCTTAGTCACAGTATAAATTGGCATATTCAGTAGCACAACATGGCTTTATAACTATCTTTCGGATAATTACTTGAACTCGTTTGGAACGTTTGGGTCTATCTTATTGTTACATGCATGAACTATATGCATGATTAGATACAAAAGTTTTGATAATATATTTTTGTATACAACACATTGCGGCGTTGATACATAACATTACTTTTAAAGGCATTAATTAACTGTTAGGATCTTATTTTTATCTATACTAATATCATAAAGCTGAAGAGTTTGTATGCTTTAATTTTAGGAACAAATAGTTAGATTTAAAAAAAAATGCCGGTTTATTGAAGAAGTTATTTAAATCGTAAGGTTGTTTAGTATACGTCTATGCAAAATAAATTCGTCACAAATACATGAACACTTTGCAACTACACGCCATTGGTTCACACTGTCAAAACGTACTCGTACTTGAGCGAACTCAAATCTGGTTGTTCAACAGAAGATGCATTACTACTTTAGCTATAATGACTGTGTACAACTAAACATGCATGCCCAGGTCCGAAAGCGAAGATGACCCACTTGTAAGTTACAGTCATGCTTTAGCGGGTCTCTTAACTTTATTCGTGTCGTGATGTGTTAGACATTTACGTTTTCATGCCTGAGATATTATGAGTATAGCTAATGGTATAGCACATCTATTACATTTGTTTAATGTTAAGTCATATTAATTTGAGTTATGTTTGTAAATATGAATAAATTATTCAAAAGTTAATTGACAATTCTATTCTATTTATAAACGATTGTTTTCTTTTTAATTTCGGTTTTTAACATTGACACCATTTTATTTAGTAGTACCAACTTACTACTTAGCAAGATATCTACTTTTGTTTTTATTTCACTAATAGAAACTTCAAGACAACTACTATAACGTTAAATAACAGCTTATAAATAACTGCGTTTTTTTAACAAGTTTATAGAGCGTGTTCAGTTAATTGGTCCAATTCGCATAGAACAAGACCGTTGACTTGAGAAAAACTATGATAATTTGTGACTATTTCGATTGAGTAATACTTGAATTCGCGATTAAAATTCCGTTTAAATGTCTCGTAAAGATTCTTATCATTATATTTTAAAGTGTTGCTGATCTTACACATATTCAAGATGATGTATGATACATACAAAACATTAACAAAACATCGTGTAGATTGTAACGCAATTTAGTGTTTATAATAAAGTTGTAACGATAGTTTCATTGACTGATCGAAGCGTCTCCGTTTCAACTTGGGCTTTCAGTCTGTCTGTCCAGATGTCCGCGAGATGTCCGTGAGATTTCCGCGAGATGTCCGGCTGTTCTTCTCTACAGGTCTCATTTCTCAACCGATTCTCGTGAAATTTTGTGAGCAGGTTCGGTAATTACGCCGCATTTTTCTCCGCATTTTTTTCAAAATGGCGGAGGTTTTTTTGAAAACAATCCAAAAACTGAATCGACAAGGGAATTTCCATATAATTATCCAGAATCACGAGGTCTACAGCTCACGGAGCCACTAGTAGTAGTAATTAATGTACAATTTTAATAAAAAAAACTACGTTATGGACATGTACTTACAAATACTTTACTTAGGTAGACCAGGTTCGTTTAAAATCCATTTCGCACTGAATGTGAAAATCTTAATAGCCCATTTTAATTTCCATACTAGACGAGATAGTATTAATTTATCTAAACCAAACACAGAGAAAAGAATAAAACTTTTCCGTGAAACTAAATAATTACGGTATAACAAGCCGTCGACAGGTTCAAAAGTGACGTATCTACCTAGTATAGGTACCTAAAAAATGTCTACGTAAACTAAAGTATCTTACTACTTACTTACTAGTACAAAAATTAGCTTAACACGAAATCAATTTTATTAGTATTGACAAGCAATTCCTTTTTCAGTAGACAACTAATTTATTTTACAATTCGAATAATGCAATTTAGTTAGTTGTAATTAGGTTTGTATAGAAAAACATTACTGGCAGATACCGTTGCGTATCAATAGTCTAATGATTGTTTATTTTATGTTTTTGTCTCCGCGTTGACTAACCAAGTGCTTTCAGCGGCCATTGTACCGACCGTGGTATTTCATTTATCTTTTAGGACAAACTTTATCCCTGAATTCTACTGAGTATTCAAGTTAAAACTACGCTACGCTAACTATTAAAGCTATATGAATCTGTTGAAGCAAATTATGTTTTAATACTGTTTCCGGTATTTACAGTAAAAATTTACGCATTTTGAAAAATCTCATTTGTGATTAAGAGGGGAGGGCGTCTAGCCATATATGATGTCAGATTAGGGGGAGGGGGTCGATGACATCTCACCAAGTCGTATACCTTAGTAGTATAAAAAAATAATATTTGTGTAAACAAAAACTGCACTTGGGAGCAAATAGGGAACAACCATCTTTTTTCACGACACGTTGTTTTCTATGAAATTATGCCTACAAATGAGTGGAGGTGGTTATTGTGGTGAGGGATCTTATTATATTTAAATGAATGTTTAAGAAGATAAAAATCGAGAGAGTGGTTCGATTTATTTACCAACAAGTGTACACCACACAAGTAACACGTGATGTGTCCTATTAATCTAATGTAACGGTTCGTTTACATTAGCCAATTTTAGCGAATACGCCTACGGTGAAATCCGGACAAACATTATTACTTGCAATAATAAATCGCCGCATGTCACACCGATGCGTAACACGGTAAACGCATTATACTTGCAGGTAAAAGGTGGAGAACTGGGAACTGAGATTAATGTATTTACCAGGTAACTCATTTTCTAAATTAAACTATAGTGCAGCGGTCGGCAACGGCGGACCGCGGAAGGTCGAACCTCGGACTGCCAAATATATTGTAACTTTTCGCATTTACTGTTCCCATCGTGAACCAAACTATAAAAAACTGGTGATTTTGATTAGGTATAATAACTTTTTTTTTTGAACATTATTTAATAGTATTGAATATGACACATCAAAAACATACATATTAAACACTTATGATAATAAATAACACCTAAAACTAAACTAATTAATAGATAAATAACAAAATAAAAATATATACAAATTTTACAATTCCTATTCTATTATATATTTTTCTAAACTCGATATTATAAATAAAATACCGAGTTTAGGTCACTGCCCGTGGGTAATGTACCCAGAAGGCTGGCAGCATTACCTCGTTGGATAGCTAGGCTAATCCTTTGTCCGAGGTAAAAACCAGCCCTCTGGTCACCAGATAACTTAATTAGAAAGCAAAATAAAAAATGGTACTTGATGTATGATTTTGGGATAAAAAGTAGCCTGTTTTTCTCCATGGCTACCTGCCAAATTTATTTATTCACGATTTAGTTACACGTTACACCGTAGAGCTGTCAAGAGGTAGCAAACTCATGGGATTCTGTCATTCGATCATAGAATCTGAAGAAAAGTAACATCCGTTTGAACAGTAATGTATGCTGGTTGGATGAAAACTTTTACTGCACTTCTGATGTCACGACATTTGAACTACGCTTAACCCGGCGAGGATGTGGTAATAGTGTTTTCAGGTATTTTTGGATTACGCCCAAAAATACCTGAAAACACTATTACATTAAATAAAAAAAACTTCTGAAACATTGCACAAAAGTGCAACGTCGCGGTTGTGGCAGGGTCATATTTACCCTTTTTGACTTTGCGCTCCTGTATCTCCCGTTGCAGGCGGCGGCCGACTGAGTAGTGTATGCGAAGTGCGTGCGGATCCCTTAGCAACAGTTACTGAGACGTACAAGCTAATACGGCCACGGAAGGTAAAACTACACTCGATAAAAAATTGACAGGGTCAAATTGACCCCTCCACATCCTCGCCGGGTTAAACAATAACAATTGATTTAAATTGTTATAAAAGTTCGCGCGGAGATAAGACGAACCAGCGGGTTTTAGTCGATAAAATTGCGTGAAAATATTTGTAATTATAATGATTTCGGAGGTGATATCAAACAACTTCGATTTTCAATATAAGACAAGAATTAACCGTCCTGTATAAAACTTTCAAAAAAGGCTCGTGTCTATGCGTCCTTGGTAAAACATCCTTATTTCAAGCAATACCGTAATAGTAGGGCGCCGTCTCAGTAGCGAAACGTGAGCGATAATTTAACGATAGCCCTCGAACGGTACTAGACAATCGAGATCGTTTACGTATAGCTTATCGGGAATCGCCACGATTGGAATTTAGGATCCGGATAGTCGGCGCGGCGATTGCATCGCGGAAAGCAATCTATGCAGCGCATCTGACGCACTGATAAAGATATTTGCTTTGTCACAGTTGAGGCACTGATATTTAATTAATGCGGTTATACAATAAAAATGGCGGAAGTGTTACCGAAGGCCGAACCGCCGAAGGTACTATGAATACGGAGCCTAGTACAGCTGCCCGGACACACAGAAAGGGGCTTGGTGGCACTTTGAACTGGACGGGTGGGTAACCTATTGCCATTTTTAAATGACTAATAGGCTTTCCTTTGGCCATTGACTGACCCCGGAAAGAGTTATGATAAGGCTAAGGATGTAGCACGGTTACCCAGACCTCTGGCCTAGAAGACATCTTGATTATAGTCTTAGCAAACACAGAGCCCGAAAGTAAGTTCCACTTCTTTGCGGTTCGCATAAAGACGCGGGATGGGATGTCGCCAAAGTGTGAGTGGAAATCGTCCCTGCGTCTTGTGGTTTGTCAATTCCTGTGCACAATCTCTAAAAATATCCTAATAGAAGACCAACAAACATGCTTTACATCGATATTCAACGCGTATTAGTTTCGCCTCGAGGTAGATCATCAAAAAAAAGTGTTTTCAATTGAGTTAGTAGGTAGGTACCTATTAAGTAAATTATTGTTGTATAAAATATTGAAATCCAGCAAACACGTAAAAGTAATCAACAAACACGAACAATTCAATACCTTCACAGCAATAATTGAAAATCCACTCACACAAGTCCATAAATAAGTAACATTGCAAACACTATGAAAGAACTTCTATTATAAAGTCCGGACACGTCCACCCAACAATATATTAAAATAAGATTCACGGACTACGGTGCAAAATAAAAACTCATTCATGATTCAAAAAGCAAATATAGTATGAGAACACGTGTCGAGTACCCAAAATGGTCACACCAAGTCTCAAGTAGCGATGATCGGTGTGTCAAACGAACAGGTTGTACCAAATTTGGGACGGGCGCAAGAGTCGACAGACGAGTTTGACTCCGGGCATTAATTATAAAGTACAGGGTAAGCGATGATAACATCTTAAAATTAACACGTAGAATCAGAAGGTTATTGAGAAAGTAATTCATCACTTTATCGCCATAAAATTTTGAGAAGGGTTCTTTTGAAGTGTCACATAGAAATATCATACAGAGATCAAATTAATGAATAAGCAACATGCTCTTAATTTAAAATGAGTACAGGAATCAAATTGTCTCTTAACTGATTGACTAATGTTTTATGTTCTTTTAATTTTATTTCATTTATTAAATTATCTTGAGCAAGTACATTACGATATCTGATATCTCGGTCACAATTTCAGCTTAAAATAAACCAGTATAGTGAAAGCTTATTAAATACACGTCCAATCGTTTCAGATATTAGGTAATTCGAGAGGCAAAATGTATGCACAATATGATCCAGAAAATCTTAATTATATAAGACAAACTTGGTGATAGCCGGCGTTCAATTCGATTTAACATCGATTGCATTCAATTTCTGACTAAGACCGTATAAGGCTTAACATGAAAAATCTTAATTAGTCTTCAAATCTCACTTTTAAGTGATTAGATATTAATAGCTTGCGTGAAGCGCTCGTGGTGTAGCATGATTAGCCGTTCTTAATCGATCGGCAAAGTTAAGCTACGTCTGTCTTGGTCGGTACCTGGATGGGTGACCGCCTAGTGGTATTTCAAATCGAGCGTTTCCGTCACGGAAAAGAGAATAATACACTGGAAGGGCGATGCGTTAGAATTTGTATCGGAACCAGCGTCGCCAAACTCACACAAATAAATGTTAAATCATATATTGTACTACAAATAAACAATCCTTTTGATTGGTCGTTTCTATTTTACTCAAAAATAGCTTTAATCACACAGGTCATACATATGAAAATATACCTTTTTACGTTAACATAAAATTTATTTTTCAATAGCGTACAAAGTATTTACGTCGTTTTGTAATCTACAAACTAACTAGATTCAATCGACGAAAAAGTTCTGCCACTCGGCACTAGATGGCCTTATTTTCATGGACCGCAATTTTGAACTCAAACGCATTAGACATAATGTTGATAATTGCGTAATAGCTGCGTCGACTGGCGTCGAGTAGCAACACTTATTGCTATTCGCTTAATGCAGCGAAAGTAATCGATAAAATATCAATAAAATTATCGATATTTTAATTTCGTCGATATATTTTTAGAAATTCCGTAAGAAAATTCACGTTCGATAAAAATAATTGTGCAAAGAATACTGAATTGTAAAAAAAAAAACGTTTAACGTGATGAAGTAAATTTAAAAAAAGTTATTTTTACACGGTTTATTGCCCTTGAAATAAAATTTATTTGTTTCGAAATTCTCGTTTTGAAAGCTTAATTTTAACAGATGAATGCGGATATTGATATAACTTTCAACTACTTATTGCCTTAATCAAATCAGTGATAAAAAGATGTATTTTATCGATATTGATCGAACAAAACTATCGATGCACGTGTTTTGGGGTCACGACAGGTCGCGACTCACGACGAATGTGAAAGAACGCAATACATTACGTGCGCAGTTGCGCTCGCTACCGTGCGTACAAATAAAGTGAGTACATTGCCTTCAATGTATAATTTTGCAGTAGTATCAGAGTTTATCGTTTACACCTAAAATTATCATAATCTCGAATACATTTTTATAAATATCACAATTAAATAAAGGTTTGTAGACTCATCGATGAAAGGAAATCCCTCCTTGAGTTACACTCCGACTCCTCACTTCGTTTCCTACAGGAAATAATAGCGCATCACGACATAATTAATATTTTTCGCGGAGCTACGCACCTCTGCTAAGTATGGCGGATACTACGAAGCGTTGACGCGTGTTTTGGTGGATATATGCCCATTTGATGTCATGTGTGGCGCGCGGGCTCCGCTAGCATAGCGTCTCTATTTATATTTCTTTTCTCTGTGGTTTCCGTGCTTCGGAAGGCACGTAAAGCCGTTGGTCCCGGTTATCACTTAATTGTGATAGTCGTTAAGCTAGTTGGATGCCTCCTAGGCGGCTTGAAAAATTCCAACAGTAGGTTGACCACTAGCCTACCTCCACCGATCCGCAGTGGGCACGCGTGGTGGAGTATCTGCCCATTCCCTTTCACCCTGATTTGTGAAAGGAGGCCTGTGCTCAGCAGTGGGACATTATAGGCTGATGATGATGATGATGAGATATTAATAATTGTACAAGCTGAATGAACAGTAACTTAGACAAGATTTAAAAAGGTCATCAAACCACTTTGTCTTAATTAAAAACTGGTAGACGAATCGGCAAAACTATAACGGTGAATAGTAAGATCATAGCGCGGTAACGGTAGAAACGATCGACTATTTTTATTGCATGCTATAAATGTTTAACAATACAAAAACTCTTTCTCAATTGATAAGGTAAAATGTATCCAAGGAGTAAAAATCTTAAAAATCTTTTGGAATCTTTAAAAATTAAGAAATTTTGCAATAACCCTATAACCAATAATATTATAATGCAATAAACATAAACATGTATTCATAGGTGTGGGACATTTTCAATGTTATTGGGACACTATGGTAGATCTTTGAATAATAAGGTAACGGAACATGAAACTGTATTTTGTGATAGAATTGATGAAAATGATACTGCACCAGAAAACATAACTTATAATGAAATGTTTTTAGATAAACAAAATAAAAAATCGTTAGTTATTGAGATATGTAATGAATTCATGATAGTCTTTGCTGAAACCGACACATTAAATGAATTTATCTAACAAACTACTATTTAAAATATTTGTATAAAACAAAATTACAAATAGTACTTTTGGTACATAATAAAATCGAAACACAGACTGATCAAAATAAAAATTACATAACACTAAACGAGCAAAAAAGGAAATAAACCATATAATTAAATTACAAACTAGTATTATACAACCTGATCTGATATTGAAATCTGTCTTTTATTTTATTGGTTTCTTTAGTGAACTATTGGTAACAAAGATTGGAGCTGATTTGCAACTGGTTTGGTCTTTTCAGTTCAGTTGGCAGTATATTTAAAATAAATAACATCATACATTACACCAATTTAGTTACCTATATGGCTCTATATCGCTTTTGGAATTATTATGTTCACCAAACTATACCTAAACATTAACCTCATATTACTTTATGGTCCTTGGACATTTACTATCAAAATAATATAAACTCGTCTACTCTTATCGTCTATAAAACGTAATCATAGTGTTTACGATTACATCACAAGCACTTGTTTTGTTTACAACGAACTTTGCAATCTATCAATGCTAACTCAATCATTCTCTTGATCTCAATAGTGTGCCATGAGTAAAAGCGTGCAAATCGTTACGGTATTTTGCAATATACATCTCACGACAAAGTCAATACTAGTCAAGATGGATTTATCGGACTAATTATAAATTCCCTTTGCTACACGAATGAACGATCAGCAGTAACAGAAGCATTATCACTTGGAACGAGGGCAGCGCCAGTACCGTTACCATGGAACCCAGAAGATGTAAACACACGGAGACAAGCTGACGACTCAGACGGCGACAACAACGTTTCCGTTAGCTCGTTATCTGCAAATGCTGAATATGTAATTACTTATCGGACGGTAACTTGTCGTCGAATACAATCCTAGGAGTAAGCACTAGTTTGCATAGACAGCGTTCCTATTTAGAAGCAATTTAGTTATTCAAATTTAACATAGATTGCAATGTTCAGTGCGGTAGTGAATGTCATGTAATTTGGTCAAGTAAGTACTAAACTATGTTAAAGTAAGTAATGCATGTAATATATAAAGTTAAATACTTATTTTAAGTAAAGGACTACAGTAAAGTCTTCCGTCCCTTATGTGGCTGCACTGCATCCAAATCTTTGTACAAACTCCAAATAAACAAAAATCTTCAATTTCCAATATAGCATTCTAGAATAAGTCGTTTTTCAAATAATGTTTTCCAACAAATTAATCAGATCGTTATCCAGACTTAGATAGATTGCCGATGCGTGCGCTGCGTGTATCTCCACAAATACTGTCCATATGTTTTTCCAACGAGACGTTGAGTCCCTCTACTGCCATTGTAAAAGACCTTATTAGCTCTAAAGGTCCGTGTTCCTGTGAAAGATTTACTTAATGCGATTTCAGCGTAGCGTGCCATAGCCCGTGTGGTCTACAATGATTTGGTAGTCAATGAGCCAATTTATTTTGCTTAAGGCTAAGTATATTGTATAGAATGTAGTGTTAAGTAAGGAAGCGTTGCTGCTCTTGTTAGAATTAGCTAACATAAAGTAGTTAGCTAATTAACTAAATTTATTTGTTTTTTATATTTATTGACGGCTATCTTTAAGTTTGATTGAAAATACTTCTGATTACAAAGTTGGAGTAAAAACTGGGTAACGTATAATGTGGCAAAGAAGATGTAGATCATGATATTAAATAGATGGGTGGGACCATTCATAAACAAGAGATGAGTAATAACCGACCCAATAACGGAAGAAATTTCTACAGAGAAGAATTATTTGTTTAACTGTAAAACTGGACTAAGGTAAGCAATATTTTGGAAACCTTTATTAGACCAACTGTAAATGATAACTTCAAGCAAACTTACGCTCTTTCTCTCTCTACAAACGATTCAAAATGTGGTAACACCAATTTACAATAGAGCACCATTTACAATACAGCAAATTTTTTGTTGGTTTCTTACACAAGTTCACTTTCAAAGCATTAGACGTTCAATCACGCACTTGTTGGGTAATATTAACAATACTATTTATAGCACACGTGTTTTTATTGCTTTATGTCAAATGTCAACGTAGATATATAGTATGTGAATTTATTTACGAAGCTAATTGAATAAGAATAAAAAAAATATCTACAATTTGGGATAATGCTCCCTTAGATAAAGTGTAATATGTCATACATCTCTTTGACTGCTTTTAACAAAATGAAACTTATTTAATTATAATAAACATGCTATTAGATTACCTAATACTTATCTAACTTTATAGCAGACATTCGCTGTACCTACAAAAACGTTATGCTTAAAAACTTACAATATTATTGACTTTTGACTTCTGACCACGTTTCATTTGGCCATATTTGACGGGCATTATATTTATAACATTTATTTATTTTGGTTCGTTAACAGTATTGTATTTCTGTTTAGACGTATTTACATGCTTGATACTGTATTATAAGCTATCAAATGAATTTATTAACTGTGAAAAACATTGTGTATCGATGGTTTTGTTGTTTTCATAATAAAGATCTTAGATACACCAGTACAGTTGTGTAAACATCTAACAAAAACAAACGGGATTTTCAATCAATGACTCAGAAAATTTACGGTTACAGGATCACCAGTATTTGCGAATTCAGAAGCGGAACCACTGACGCCACCTCCGCATTATCTATTCAGCAGAGGTAGAGGCAAGCGCTAACTGGCGTAACCAATTTATACAACACACTGTATACTGTACAAGGTGTATTGTTAGCGACGCCCGAAGGCGGAATTTGTAACACCTACTACTAAATATAACTGGGAAGGAAAATACTATCGGGACTAAGATCTATGGCACAGATAAAAGTAACAGAACAGTTAGTTTTGATCCTTAAAGTACCAAAAATAGAGATTAAATTAGAGTAGAGCCAAATAAAGCTTTTTTTATTAATGTCAAAGTATTGAGTTAAGTTGTGTGTTAAAATTTTATAAAGAAAACAATTCTGATATTGAGATATGTGACTATCAACCTCGCCCATGATGTGTATTCTTTACGTAGACATATAAGCTATTGCATGAACATTAACTTATATGTTTACTAAAGTTAAACAATACTTATGACAATAAATGACAGAACAGAAGTTTTAAGTGACAGTCTGAGATATTCCATCTGATATTACATGTAAGCAACCTGCAGTATAAGCTTATGAAGCATAGAAAGCCACTTGCTCAACCTGATCGACGAAAGGTGCGTTCACATTGTAACTCACATCGAAAATATGTCGAAACTGGGCGAGGATCGCGACGCACAGCATTCCAGTCGCACGACCGAACTAACGTACGATCCTACGATACATGACAGAGCAATAGACCGTAAGCCTTTCGATCTATCGAAAAATATCATCTATAAATACCCTTACAAAGTTTAAATCCTAAATCATCGTGTAGTTTAGCATTAAAATAACTTTAAATAGCTTCATTTTGTCTCCAAAGAAGCGTGGGTTGGTAAACTAATTCCTCGAGCTTTTGAATTTGCCACACCTTTGCTTTAGTTAAGCATTCATCCATATAGATAGTCGATTAAATGCCAACCCATTATGTGCTTATGGCACAAACATGTTTGTTTGCATAACACATTTACAAACTTACCTAAAAGTCGTTCGGTGTTCGACCTCATAATCGCACCGCCATCATTGAATCTGAGAACAATAAATGGATAAACGTTTAGTATAATAGGAATGAGCTTGAATAACTATATTAAACAATAGCTGCTACCACATATTGCAAACGTGATTTGAAGATACTTTGAATCCTTTAAAATTTGTTCTTCAATTATCTTTGAGCGCTGAATATGTTTTAGTCTTTGGTCTTAAATAAGATTTCATTAAATTACAATTAGATGCCTCAAACCAATACTTCCTAGAACGTCTTCTATACGCAATTATAGGTATAATATTTTAAAATTGCTGTTATTAAAATTCTGCTCGGAACCACACATTCATCACTTTAGTATTATTCAACCAGATATCTTCACGTTAACAATTACGACTATTCAAACGAGTAATAGAAATCCAACATGACGCGTGAATTCCACAAACTGCAGATTTATTTCTGCAATATCAATAGAATGAGCTATGTCCGTACAATATATAGTAATTGCTTTCATACCATAAGTGAAATATGAAATAATATACAACCATAACATAAAATAGATATACGAGTATGCAACAGACTTTGAAGAGAATCATGTTATAGTGTTTATTTCTCAAGCAGAAGCCATCAACTTTTTGTGTCAACTCATCCTTTCATAACATCACCACACCACTTTACTTGGTGATTTAATAATGCTTGTTTGAGTAATCGCCGCTATCGCTGCAATGCAATCTTTCAAATCGCAGAACACTTTTACTGCCTCTTTTAGTGCATTAACAATAAGAAAAGACAGACAATTTTCAAGATACGTATTCTGAATATAAGGATGACTTTTTCATTTGCCGATCACGTCTTCGGCGCCGACACGTAAGTTCATTCGTATATCTTCAAACGATTTCATATACAGTGAACTCGTGAGTTTAAACATTTATGAACATTGTGTAAAAGTATTAAGTGCTATAGTACACTAGCAAGACGATGGAGAATATCGAGTTTGTGCGAGTGTTTATATCAACTTTAAATCTACCGGTTGATATAAGAAAGCCTATACGCAAACGGAATAAAACTTTTAACGAACGAAATATCAGAATTGCGGATCTAGAAAAGAAATAATGAAACGGAATTAAAAAATACATAATTTTAGAAATAATTCCCGATGTCTCAATTAGCACAATTGAAAATAAAACAAAAACCACAGACTACTGTCTGTGTTCAAATCGGAAGTTAGTTAAGCTAGAGAAAATCAAATTGAATGAAACAAGCAACGACTTTATCCGTCTGCAGAAAACAATTTACCACAATCTTAAACTTGTATAAATAATTGCATAATAACAAAGCTACTTCAAAACGGGATCCAGGATCGTGTGATCGTGATTACAATTACGTGACTAACACAAACCAATGTAAATAATTACATACGTAAGCAACATACCGTGGAGAAGAATTTTTGGGAAGGGTAATTTAAGGAAATTCCACAAATTGACGCTCTCAATTTCTATCTCGCACGATTCATTTTTTTATTAAATTATGATATAGTATTAGGATGAAGTCTTAAACAAAAAAGAAGAAAAAAATAAGATAAATTATACCAAAAAGAAAATATTATCATTCAAAAGGAAAGATGCAAAAGACGCTTTTCTTTACAAACTAATACTATACAAATAATATAGTCCTAGAACCAGAGGAACCGGTAAACCGGGAAGGAAATTAAGCAGTCTCAGTTGATGAATGTTTGACGTGACGTCGGTTCGTGCCTCCGTTATTCCTTGACTGAGCAGCGATTAGAAACACGATTAAATTAAATTCATGATCACAAAATTATGCAATTTACGTAGAATTTTAATTCCCACAATTATAAACAAAGCCTTCCGTTTGCATGTTCTTGTCGAAATCCACTTTATAAATGATTCTGTCTATCTTGTCAAACGATCATTAAATAATCAGAAGAAAGTAATTCATCAAAAGAAGACATAGCTGCAAACTTATTTGATACTAATGGTAATTGCTGTTTTGAAATTGAAGGTATAAATTTGTTGTTTGAGAATGACAGTATACTCGTTACTTACAAATACGACTGACCCAACACAGTTTCGTTACTTTACATTACATATCCTATTTTAGACTTTAATATGAACAGTGTAGAAGTAGTAATTAAATTCAACGGCAGCAAAAGTATATTTGTATTTGATGCAGAGGTCATTCTCATCAGGTCAGCGAAGTAACACATTATGTAAAAGTAAACTCTAATGACATGCGATGTATTAATGTTCTCATATTTTTATGTTGTGATGTATAGAATATAGCTATGGTTTTCATAAAGATTGCTGGTCATTAAATAACAAACACTTTCTCGTTGATTGCTACGACGTTTAAAGAAGAAATTGTAATGGACACCGAGATTGTTACTTTTATAAGCATGATGGCTAACCATGACCAAGATAATTTGGACTTGGTCAGAAATAACTTGGTAAGTAAGATGAAACATTGTCTGGCTTTGAATAATCTACGATGATAAAGGAACTATCTAATAATGCTACAAATTAAAATAACAAGTAAACAATGAAACAAGAAAAGATCAGTTTTTTGCCATAAGTTGCCAGTAATTGAACGGACAATGCGCAGAAATAGTAAGCAAGGAAAAACAGTTCTCATCCATAAAAAAAAAGTATAGATATCAGATGATCCGTCATTTAATCGTAAACAATACACATTCCCAAAGGTTTTATTTTTCATACAATTAAATACTAGTGGACTCCCATTACATACTTATAAGCAGTTTTTCCTATCACTCCGCATATCGTGGACTGTAAAGTAAATCCGCGGTTTTCAGAGCAGCTCGTTCTCACAGAGCTATATTATCAAGACTAGCTCCATCAAGAATCTGAAATGAATCCTATTTCTTTACGTTCGAGGTAGGTTTTTCCATGAACCGCCTACGATTGACCGTTGCATTTGAAAAGAGACGTTATAATTGTAAGTTAAAAGTTTATTTTTAAATGGATAGCTGGTGGCATATAAAGCCTTGCAGGGAGAGATATGATATTGCCTGTCGTGGTCAGGTTTCCTAACTGCGTAACTGGAACTATGCCAAGTACCTATGTTTTGTATATTGCGACAAAAACTAGAACTAGTAAGACAAATAATGGACTCAGTGCTATTGATTGCTGTAATCATCGCTTGTTATTTCAAAGAAGATCAAATTGTGATTAGAAGCATTTCTTGATTGTTTAATAAATAAATATCCTAAGAAATTCTTCCTACACGGCCATCTGATCTTAAAGTAAGCTGAGGTTGTACTATAGAAACCAGATAACTGATTTACTACATACATATATCTACTTTTTTAAATAAATATTATAAACGCACATAGAAATGTTCACGCGCACAAATGAGGTTAATCCCGGATGCGAATCGAACCCACGACGACTTGTGGTATTGTACTCCACGCATATCGGCCCATCATCATTTTATATTGAGGTCGTATTGACCTTTATTGCTTGTTTCATTTTGTTGATTATTTTAGCTTCAAACATCGAAATTCGGTAAATAATCCGATAGGTCAGTCAAATTAGATGTTTTCCAAAAAATTTACTACGGGTGTGACGTCAAAGGGAAAAAAACTCAAAACCTTGGTCAAATTCTAGTGCATGTACAAAAAAAAAAAAAAAAAATAAAAAATATATTAAAAAAAAAACGACTTCATAATACAATAAAAACTATGAAATATCTCTAATCTGACACTGATTTTTGACGTTAGCGAAATATTTTGAAAGGAATACGTCGTGTTCTTTCGCTGACTTCAAATCAGTATCAGATTAGAGATATTTCATAGTTTTTAGTGTATTTTGAAGCCGTTTTTTTTTTCTATTTCCTTTTTTTTCTAATAAAGATTTTGCCTATAATACGAATTCGTTACAAAATGTTATTCAAAATAAACAAGTAGATATTATCTAGGTACCTACATCTAGTTTTATCAACTTTGGTCCGAGTATTTCCATTGAGGTAATAAACATTTTATTGGTAGATATGCAGCGTTTCCGTTGATTTATATTTTAAGAGTTAACTTAATATTTATTTAGATTTTAAGTGGTCATGTGTTCAAACCTAACTAATAGTTCTTTTTCCTATTTCGACAAATCAATATTTGAGTTCCATGACATGTGCTTTATACAGATGCATGGGTACGTGCGTGTCTCAATAAGATGTTGGTAAATTAGGTAAAATGCTTTGAATTCACAAACATAGCATCCGTTTTTTATCTAATTCTTTGTTTCACCTAATAGAGTATTTCCCTCTATATTCTCTATACCTACCCAACAATAACAAATCAATTAAATTCGATAAATATTCAAATTAAACAACGGTCAATTTAAAACCAAAAGCCTATAGTTCGAAATCATTAGCTTCAATATCAATAAAACATCAAGTGTGCCGGTCCGTTATACGCACAAAAACCCGTAGTAGGTCAATGGCACAAGCGCAAGCGCATACGATCGCGCAGCCTCACATTGCGTCTCATTGGACAATGTGAGATGAAACCTTTTCCTCAATCTCATCTCCCCAATTGATTTTGTGAAGACGTGATTGCTATTTCGGTCATACACTAAAAGGTTTTGAGTTGTGACCATAAAAAGCCTTTTGGGCTCCTACTTTTACAACAACGTGTAGGCCGGTATTCAATAAAACTACCATGAATCCATAAATGGTTGCCATTAGATAGATTTATAATTTATTATTATATTTAGTTTCTTCATTGTATGATTTGATTTTTATCGTATGAGATTAGTTTCTAAACGGGAAGAAATAAAATGTAATTCTTTAATTATACTACTTAGTAATTTTATTATAACTCAATGATAATGGTTATATTGAGAATATTATTTATCAATATTATTACAGTGTTTTGATAAAATGCCACCACGGCTGCACACTTAATCTACTTCAATCTTACCTAAAACTAATAAAACTACAAATGAATAGATGGAAAGACTAAAAACTAAAACAATAGATCCATATTTAGATGCGAATGAATGCGATGATGCAAAATTACGTGTTTTACTTAAGCGAGCAGTTAAGCACATTGCTGCACATGCTTTTCATCAAGATAAAAATAAAGATGAAGTATCCTCACACTTACCAAAAATAACAAGTTTAGATGACAAAAAAAACGTATTCGCTCGCATTAAACATGTTCCTAGAAAATAAATGGCTAAAAACGTAACACCGGTTAACGTTAAACTGACAGGTCGAAGTACGAGTACTTGAGAAGAATTTTGATGATCCAACATTGACGCCGCTCGTCAGTTCTTTTAATTCGTATGAGGCCAATGGACTCAGATATAATACAAGTATTTAAAATATAAAAGCGGCTCAGTATAACTGTTAATATAAATACAAACATAGCTTGTTGAGTTTTGAATGATGGTTAATGTTGTTGAACGGCTTTTTGAAAACTAAACGGAACTTATAATACTTTTACTTGTTGGTGTCGCGAATGAGGATGATTGCGGCATGATTCAAACACGTGTGTTGAGAATTAGAGGCGTCTTGTTTTACTCTAGGTGGAGCCAAGTTTGACCATAATCAACTAAGTGATGGTCTAGCTGAAGGTAAGGAAATATTTGAAAAAAACTGACTCATAGAAACGTTAGACTTTTTGTTCAAGATAACTTCTAGTTATAGAATAACAAACTTATATGACAACAAAGTACCAATAACAAAATAAATAGCTCCTATTCCAGAGTTGTAACACAAAATTGCTTTATGAAAGTCAATTCGTACAACAAATCATCACAATCCACAAATGGCATAGAAACACCCAGTTAACACTAAACCAACGTCCCGTTTGACGGTGATAAATAAATGAATTTATTTGCAACAAATCCGTCATACTGTTCAGTTGCCGCTCACGCGTTCCGTGAAATGAAACGGGGCCGGAAACTGGTTTTCAAGGGTCTATTATGTACTGTAGACAGTGTAAATCTGTCCGACTGTTAAAGGAAAAGTCAGATACAAAGTAACATCACGCTGTGACATGAATAAGCAGAACAAATGGCTATAAACATCAGTCAGTCATTGAATACTTATTTGTAGTTGGCAGTGAAATATGTGTACATTTTATTGGAAGATTTCCATTAGTCTGAATTCAGAATGTCAAAGTAAAATACTCAAGAGTAACTTGAAGTCGTAGGGTTACATATCAATGACTTGACATAGCAATAATAAATAAGTGTAATGATTTCTACATATAAGAGCTACTCCGCCTTACAAGAATTAGATAAATGGTATGACTAACAGTATCCAAAGAACTTTTGAGCAGGAATCGAACCCAAGTATGAACAACCACATCTAATATCCATTTACGAACATTCGTGTAAGACTGGTAATAAGACGATAATCGACAGCGTTGGACCACTTACCGATTTTATTTGTCTTTTTCCCCTAAAAGTGTTATAACTAAAAATTAAAAAAAAAACAAATGAAAGCAAGAATTTGTTAGCAAGAATCTGCTAGAAATAACACTAAAAAGCATTGGAATAAATATTTTTGCCAACAAAATAAGTTGGAAGCGTGTACAAGTAAACATCACTCAATCCAACTAAAATAATGTGGTGTAATTACAATACAATACATTATTCATGAAAGCAACACTAAAATAAAATAAAAAACAAACATGATGCTTAAAACATGGAAATACGTACGAACTACAAACATATCGTTGGGAAACACAAACAAAATAAATAAAAAACCGGCCAAGTGCGAGTCAGACTCGCGCACCGAGGGTTCCGTACAAACCTGTAGGTATATAAGTAAATGGTAGTATAGACCTGAGTATTTGATATTAATTTCAATTTATGACCTATTAAAAAAAAACTACTTACTAGATCTCGTTCAAACCAATTTTCAGTGGAAGTTTGCACCGTAATGTACATCATATATTTTTTATAGATTTATCATTCTCTTATTTTAGAAGTTACAGGGGGGGGGGACACACATTTTACCACTTTGGAAGTGTCTCTCGCGCAAACTATTCAGTTTAGAAAAAAATGATATTAGAAACCTCATTATCATTTTTGAAGACCTATCCATAGACACCCCACACTTATGGGTTTGATGAAAAAAAAAAATTTGAGTTTCAGTTCTAAGTATGGGGAACCCCCAAAATTTATTGTTTTTTTTCTATTTTTGTGTAAAAATCTTAATGCGGTTCACAGAATACATCTACTTACCAAGTTTCAACATTATAGTTCTTATAGTTTCGGAAATAAATGGCTGTGACATACACGGACAGACAGACAGACAGACAGACAGACAGACAGACAGACAGACAGACAGACAGACAGACAGACAGACATGACGAATCTATAAGGGTTCCGTTTTTTGCCATTTGGCTACGGAACCCTAAAAAGGTCCCTCCATACGGATAAAAAAGAGGTATATTTTACACACACACAATTAAGAACAACGTAGACCAAAAACTAAATCGCTTTTCGCCGGCACCAGAGCTTACAGCAGTGATACTGTTAGGCGCGTGCGCAGCCTGTTGGGTGGGCCGACGTCACGACATCCCCCAGTGAGTCACGATGATTGATGTCTACCTGCCGAACACAACCAGTCAACAGAAGATTTTCCGGACCAGTTTCCTCCAAAATAAGTTGAATTGCAGTTTTATTCAATTTCATTTCAGTATTTAATGCTACTACGTTAGAAACTTCAAAATAACTTTTTCTATGAAATCTATTAGCAAGAATTCTGAGCATGATTTATCGTAAATAGCCTCTAGATTGGCATAAAAAGCAACCACGCCTCCTATCTATAGCGCTTAGAAAAAGATTGTTAAACTGTGCAATAAAAACTCGAAAGTATATCTAATAGCTTCCTTAGAGTATGCAATAAAGTAGAGCAAAAAGTTACGGTCCTGGACGTTCAATAGATCTTCAGTGCTTACGGCGATACATTTTATAAATGGGAACCCTTCAATTAATAGTTGAATCAAGAAAGATTGTTATGAAATAATGTATGATCTTCTAATATCTGCAAAGTGTAACAGTAATATCTATAAAATCCAAAGACGAAGCTATTACATGAAATTAAAATTTCAAATCATCTAGACAACCTAAATTTATTCTTAGGTGGCATTCATGCACGAACCACAAAATTTGCCGATAATAGTGCGCCTAGCGGGTTTCAAGCGTCCAATTCACGACATGATGACACCGCTAATCGAATTAATGTTGAAAGCATCGAATGAAAGTGAAGAACGGTAATGGAAATTGAGACCAATGACAGTCATGACTTTTTGGTTGTTAAAGTTAACAAATAAATAGCAAAACATGGAATCGTGTGTAACAAATTTTCGCTACATTAAATTCTGTCACAATCATCTTTGTGGTCACAATACTAGTGAAATCTCTGAACACATTCATAAATCGAACACGACGTACTCATACATCATTCAAATAACAACAATAACATAACAGAAACATTTGTAACACGAATATAAATCAACGTTACTGATCTCCGCGAAGTGTAAAAAGTTACGTCAGATATCGAATAACCGTATTGTGTGGTGACCGATTTCACGAGCCGATGTGAGATGTTTCCGATACGTCAGACGACAATAATTGGTGTTGAGTCTATCATTAAGACATCTCATGCTTGCATCAACAGCTTCTGTAATTTAATTCATACAATAGAGCACTTTGTGCAACGTAATGAATAATTCTGCTGGTCAAATGGTTTCATTAGCACTGCCCAATTTACCACCGCGTTGTTAAGTATGGCGAAACCCCTGACTGATAAGAATTGAACTATTACGTGATTACCTATTCAACATTGATCTGATTTGTTACACTGATGCTGATGTATTTGTTAGAATATAACCACTTAAACTTCACCGACAACTCTATTATTGTTTTCGCATGCCAATCGAGAAAATAATGATCTTGTTGCTTGCTATCATATATGATTTATTATGTGCAACATCATAAAATGCCCATTTCGACATGCAATTATGTATGGCATAAAACTTTAACGTTTACAGTTTAATTACAGTTCGTGGGGTCGTGACTTAAAGACTGTAAAAGAACCATTTCCCTTGAATTTACATCTGTATAAGGACTAGGCTAAAGTAAGGAACATCTTATTCGCTACGCCGGTGTCGAGTATTCGTTTTAAACACGTTCTACGGAATCGATTTCCGTTAAAGTTTCGCGTCCACCCACGGTCCCGTTCACAACGGGTAGATTATTTCCATATGTTGGAATATAAATATAAATTGAATTATTATAACTGGATATCTGAAGTTCAATCAAAATATGCAGACTGTTATCGTGCTCACAATTTAATTGAAGCATAACGCACTGTTTCGTCGTATTTTTTTATTCTATTATCTCACTGTGTAAGTACTAAAATTGTTTGTGATAGCGAGCACTGGAAAAGGGGAGACTGAGGACTATACTGCATACCAGTATTCGCCATTAAAAATCTATAAGTGCTGGAATAAACCGCCCTACCTAATAATTTACATTATTATGATCAATGTTTTCACAATTTACGTTTACATATTAGTTACAAGCCGTCTTGTTTTATTAAAACAAGCCTCATATCTGGAATCTGAAACGTTAAATCTTCCAGTGGGCATATTCCTACGTTTCCCAGTGCTTAATACCGAGAGCCGACCGCGTTCAGCCATTAGCATAACTAGAGAAGCGCGGGCGCAGGTGAGCGGCTAACGGAACATCGCATGCGCATGTCGCCGATGCATCGAATATTAAAATCTCATTTCAAATTCTACTTTAAGCACCTTGATTTAAAAACTATTTTACATATTATAAGGAAATAGTTTAAGACGCTTTTAATTCTAAGACAGTTAGTCTACAAATCCGAGAGACAACTCGCGGTCCCATGTCACACAGATTAGCGCATCACAATGTATTGTATGTTTATTGCTTTCAGATACAACGGACACTATAAAAAGTTTTGCGGCGTCTTTTGCATAGCCAAGGCGCATTGTGATTTACTTTATTGATAAAATGAAAGGTACAAATAAGATGTATGGAAATTGCTTTGTGATTGCAAATTTTGCGTGCGCTTATATTCAAAGCGTGCCTTTCTGTGGCTAGTTATCTTTCTTCTCTTTCTATCTTTCTGGAAACAGATGACATATCATGAAAAAATATCTGCGAATAATGATCCGATTGTTTGGTCTTTCTTTTCATTTTCTTTGCATACTCAACATTTGTAAATTTTCTCACAGAGCCTTTTTCTTAATGGCATAATTTGCATTGAGAATGTGAAATGTTCCTATTGTAGTTCTCGACAGTTATGTTACTTATGATAATTCAACCTATAGTTCCGAGAGCAAAACTTATGGTTTCGAAAGCGAGTGCGAACATTATTCTTAGCATGAACATCAGCGGAACCAATTCGAGAGTAAGTTTATTCCTATTATGGAATAAGCGAGTCCGATTACGTTAACGAGTCGTTTGCAAAAATAAACATTTGTAATATTTTTAGTCTCAACGTAAATATGATGGCTGTTGGACTTGGTTATTTATCTAACATACTTACACATTAATTATATTATAATAATTATAACATTTACTTCTCTTCACAAAAGTAAATACAATAAATTGCTTATGTACTGTGAGAACCTGATTTGAGAGAGCTGGTGCTTGTTGTAGGTTTCAAAAAACCTGTAGTACAAGTCACCAGGACACAATTGATAGTACAATCATACAATTAACTGGAGTTTACGCATAAATCTACTATTTAAACATGGATAGACTTGTGAGTGTATTTACCTCAATATCACCATGATAAGTGATAATGTGGATAAAGTCCAAAGGAAATTTGTTATTAAATGAGCTGCTGAAACTCACCAGAAGTGCTTGGCCACAGATTTTCAACTTGAAGATAGTAATAGCTAACTAGGCGAGTAGTACAAAGTAGTTAGTTTCATCACGAGAAAACTTGATCTTAGTGTAGGATTTGAATCTACGACCTTCGTCTGAACGACACTAACATTGAGCTATCATCGCTTGCAAACGTCGTTTTAATGTTTTAGTTAATTTAACTACGTTTCTATCAATTAACCTCAATTAATCAGGTATGAGTTGAATCGATGACATGACATGGAAAGGAAGTGACTGACAGTTAAAAAACCAACTAAACATCGACCAAAGAGGAAACGCTGCCAGCATACTGGGACTGGGAACCTTGCCGATGATCGGCAGCAGTAGCAGCCCCCAGGAAGTAATTGTATTTGAATAAGGAATAAGGAACCCTTGAATAAGTAATTGCATTTTATATAAATGTAGGACATCAACCAAATATTCGAAATACAAATGTGATACTAATATGATATTTCAAAATACAAACAAATAATAAAAGTAACCGCATTTATCTTGTAATTTAAAATATCGTTGTAAAACCACTTACGTTGACGTATTATCAACTATATTGAATGCAGTACTTCCATACTAAAATAACGCAATATACGATGTCGATAAGCCAGCCTAAATCAATCAAGGCAAGTGCAATTTCATAAACAATAAATGTAAAATTTTATTCACAAATTTCGCTGGGCGTAGCGGATCTTTCAATATATTCAGGATTTTTTTTAATGTAAGCAAAGGAATCATAATATTACTTAATCTTAATAAAGTTCTAGCGGTACCTACTATTTAGAAGATATTACATGAAGCAAAGGCTTATTTATAGTGAACAAAGCTTGGATACGGGTTGGTGATAATGATAAAATGATAGCATACGATGACAAAATGTAGAAAAAGCATGAGCAACTATAGAGGAAATTACAAAGCTAAAAGTAGGTTTATACTCAAGGTATCAATATCAAATCAATATTCAGTTCCCACACTCATTACTGGTTACATTCTATTACCTCATAAGCATTTTTCTTGATTCTATAAAAAGAAAGAGAAGTCATTGTAATTCCATGGTCTATGCACACATAACGATGAACTTCCCTCACAGCCATAGATGGTCTGTTTAATTCATCTAATCTCAGGCCATTATGATCATTATAAAACAGCTTCAATTGCTTCATTCTTAGGTAATTTAAAAACACATAATCATCTAATGAAAAAGAATTCGACAAGCACTTAAAATACGCTTCATTTCTTCATGACGAATCAGGAAGCGAATTCCGACTACATTCTTGGCTGTTTATCAAAGGGATCTAAAGTCCCTGTGGTCCTTTTAGCAAATGGTTTCTCTCACGAAGGATCTTTGTTGCCAGTGTAACGTATGATAATTTAAAAAATATTCCCTATCGCCTGTCTCCGAGTTTTGTAAATTATCATTTCTTCAAATAAGGTAATTTGACCATCACTTAAAACTGTTTTCTTCTCCTTCAGTGGAGAATTAATTATATATCTATTAAAATTCTGACTTATCCCTTCATGTTGTCCGACGCAAACTCCGACGCAAATTTGTCATCAACAAGCAATTTCCTATCGCCCTGACGGAGGAGTTTACCATTAATTTTATCATGACTTTGAATATGAAAATGCTACGTGGAGCTATAATTAATAACGCCGCACACACATCATCCAGTTCGGTATCCGCACCTATTGCAATGTACCGCTTAACAGCGACTGGGCGTGCATTCGTTACTTTGTGGAGTAAGTGAAGAGTAAGAAGCGGTGATGATGTAATATTAGCGATACAACGCAGTAGAGACGTCAGATTGTAGGAATAAGTAGACGAGAACTGTAAGGATAGATTCAGGAGATGAAATCATTGTTAAAATACAATTTTGGTATAGTAATTTGACTTTGCAAGGATGTTGTTGATGTTACTAAGTAGCTACACTAGCTTTTATCGAATGAAAATGTTTGTTCCTTATGTTATATCGCTTCCCATTATAACTTATCTAATAAAACTTACCATCGCCAGCGCAGGCAACGTTGTATGGGAGCAGAGAACAGTTTATGGGCTAAAACTAAAGATGGCTGCGGAATCTCGTTTACCGCTGTTACTGTCGTCAGGTGCGTTTATGTGCTTAGTTGTTGTAAGGTATTAAAAACTAAAGCATTAATATTGAACAAGGATTCAGAGTCAGCAAAATATAATTAGATAGTTATAAGGAAAAACGAAAATTTTTGAGTGAGTGTAAAGAAAGGATTAGAATTTATTTCAAGTCAAACAACATAAGAGACGGGTAATAAAGAATCCCAGCCAAGAAAGGACAGACATGATCTCACATAATTTAAAAGTAAAATCGATACATTTGCAAAAGTTGCACCTTGCAATGAATAAATAAACGATATAAAATATAGAACATATCAAGTTATGAAACAACCGGCTAACTCGTATGAGAGGCAGCCATCGGAAGTGGATTATACACATAATTATCCACATGTTATGTTGTGAGAGTGTGACGGGTAACATCGCAGGAAAAGCTTAATGTGATTTACTCCTACTAACGGGACATACAGGAACTGAGACTGGTCTAGTTATACTGGTTTTGAGTTAGGTAATTATAATAATAGCTATTATAGAAGCTTACATGTACAATGTTTGGATTCCTAGAGCAGTTAAATATTTTCTTAACAATCAACTAAAATGTAGGGAAGTGTGAAGTATAAGCAGTTTTGAAGCAACAGTCCTCAAGTTAAGGTTTTGACTACAATAGTAAAAATACTACAGATGGTCATGGTCATGGTAAATAATAAGATAAGTACACATTTAAAAATGAAAATGGCAGCTGTAGTGCGATGGGAAGGATAAATTAGCATTAAACGTGTAATTTAGATAAGCACAATTTTTCTTTCTTTAACACGTTCTGTGTCCACTTTTCTTGGTACAAATATAAAACAGACTTATGTTTAAAGTGTTAGCATAGTATGAGAGACAATTTATCAATGGAAGGATGTTAATACTTAAATACTCATACCAACACGAAACAGTTATTTAATTGCAAGTATCTGGAATAGACAGCAGGAAATCGGAGTTTATTAATTATTTTCTCATGGATAACATTTATTTGCAGTATATTAGCTGTCTTTAAAATATATTGGCCGTGACATAGGAATGTAAATAATAAATCTTAAGATAAATGAATATCTTTGGTAATTTATTGCAGTTTCTAAATATGTAATTTATCATGACAACTTATAACCATTTTATTGCATTGTTGGAGCCATTAAAAGCTATAGACTATTTCGAATTTGAAACTTTTCAGATTTTTCTGCAACATTTTCGTCCATAGCCGATTTAATCATACGGGTACAAGTAGGTAGACAGTCTTATTTCACTTTAATAACTAACATACCTCAAATCTCGATTTAGGAACTTACAAACGCACATTTCATGTAATATATTGCCCATTATTACAGACTATCGGGCATAAACGTCTAACTTTTGAACCAACGCGGTCAGCGTTAAATGCCTAGTAAATATAGCGAAATTGAATTCGTATAATGGTAAACAATCTCCAATTACAGTTTCAAAACTAGCATTTACCTCATTCTCATGCTGTATTAGGTAAATAAACGAATTAAATGCCTTTATGTATTATAGAACGGCCTAATCTTAAGATCTTCTTAGAAACTGTGTCGCTAGAGGCAGCCGCCGTGTCTTTAAGTAAATCACACGCTTCCACTATCGAATTTAGGGCTGGCAAAGTTAGAGAGAAAGATTAGGTCCTACTTTCTTGAGCAAAAGAATACCTTAAAAGAAAAACTGAAGAGTAAGTTTAAATGTACCGCTAGTGACTGAAAACTTGAGAGGGAACTGTTTATCGAGATATGGGCATATTATGAGGACAGATGACGATCATGCGACTATAAGTTATTATTATTATGAAAGGGAATGATATACGGGAAGGGGAAGAAGAGAGAGATAATAAGAGTAAGAAAGGAGAAAATGCTGATATGACAGATAAAAATCCGAATGGAAGAAGCGTGCGTCATATTGCGCCGGCCCCAAATAATTGGAAACAGGGCAGGTAGATGATGATGGGTTACAGATAAAAATGAATTTTAAATTAAAGGATTAAAAAAGCCTGCCTGCTCTAAACAAAATACATCAACGTAATTATGTTTTTTCGATAAATCTCTATGAACCGTTTCTACAATGCAGTCAATTTAACACGAACATTTTGTTTAGCCTTTCACATTAGTTAAAGAGGCCATTATAAAACACCAATAAAAATTCGACAGCCCTATCGGGCAATTTAAACATTGTTGTAATCTCCCACACTATTTTGCCTCAGGCAAGTCACTGTTTTGCATTGGACGTGAAGTTAAATAGCTTACACTACTACTTTTATTATTTTTTGTATCGTTACACAATAACACACTTAGTCAAATGTTCTAACCTTATTTTTAAAGCCTCAAATTAATCTAACCATACATGAATAGAAAGCTTTTAATAGTCAATGATGCGTCCAGTTTGCGTTTCTAATCTTGTTATATCCATGGAGTTATGAAGTCAAATCAGAATACGATTCTAACCTAAAATTGACTCCCAATTTAACAGCCTTATCATTTTCGTATCTAAGAAACAAGGGGATGGTTTGACGTTCAAAATTTATGGCTGAGTCTGAATCGCGATATAAGTCACAGATTGGCCATGTGAAGAAGAAAAACTGTGGTATTGTTTGTTCGCACAAACACAGCGACCTGACAAAACGTTTGTCTTATCTGATTCTTTAAAATATTGCAATAAATAACTGAAGTCCTCTCCCGCGTTAAGCAAAAATTTAGCGAAAATTTACTTTCAGGACATCAGTATAATTTCAATTTTAATTGTTAGGTTACGAGGTCGGGTTACTGTAATATACTGGAACATAGTAATTCCATGTTAAAATAACTCTTATCGTATGCCGTGTTTACTTTCGCAAGTGACTTGACATGACCACCAGATAATAAACGCTTTCATGTACCGCGTCTTTCCTATCAAGAAGTAGGACTCACTTTCTACATATTACGTTGTTCCATTCGCCTGTTAGAGCTCACCCACAATATTCTATAGTTTTATGACCGATGACTATTAGACAACTGGTTTTGTAGCATTAGAGTTAGGTGCTGAAAAAGTGGTTTTATTGTACAAAAAACTAACTGTTTGGCTTTTTGTGTAAACATGTTTTGAATTGTGAATATTATTATTTTTACTTTAAGAATTTTCTTATATGAATCCACTAACTTTATAAAAGAACTTGAGTTTTAATGAAGATATATTTAATTATTGGCGCATATTAGCTGCGTATAAAACAATATTTTACAAGGTTGAAAACACTAACAACTCTACAAGTCTAACTACAAAATAACTTAGATTCAATAATTGCGTATCTCCTGAACAAATGCGATATCACAACGAGATTTCTTTAATCTTTATGTTAAGTTTTTCACTGGAAAAGTTATTATAGAAATGAAATAGTTATTATAGTGAAAGCAACCCCGCTACTTTACAACCCCAAAATGATGTAGCAATATAAATTGCTACTATACCTTCGAATTCCATGTCTAAAGCAGAAATCATTAAACGCAATACCTTTACATAGAAAACAGATAACTCAGAGCGATATTTGCGACACAAGAAATTATTTACAAAATAAACAATGAGAGTCGTAATATCAGCGTTATGAAACGATTGATTTAGTTCATAAGCATTGTATCTAGTTTGTTTTAAACAATAAATAATCCTGATAAGTTAGCTGTTCCTTTGTACGCAGTACAAGAATATAGAAGTCATTATAGTAAGCCAATGAAATGTATTAGTTAATATTTTTAGATGAAGTTACGTGAGTAGGCTTGAATGAGCGTATTTTTATCATTAGAGGTGATGATATGGCCAAAGGTGATCAGCACACAAAGCCTAGAAGGGATAAGTGCATGCTTGGCGATATATTTTCAATTTGAGCCTTCTAGGTGGGTTCTACAAAGTACGCTATCACTTCACTATAGTTTCCTTACGATTTTTTCTTCACCCTCGTTGGATTCGATTCTTTCGTCACGGCATTTGACATTACTTTCGCTGCAAATTGTTTCGCTTGTTGTAAAATTTTAGTATTCCTAAGAGATTCCCAAATATTTAAAATTGTATTCATAAGCTCCTCTTCACTTCGAATGAAGTCATTATGTGATCTACGTAAAATTATATCAAATCAACATAATGTCGTATTTGCGTGATAATTTCGTAAATTACGTGTTTACTTTCGCCGCAATTTGTGTTGCTTGTTTCAGCCTTTTAGTAATCAAAAGAGATTCCCAAATATTGAAAATTTTATTCAAAAGCTCCTCTTCACTTCGAATGGAGTCATCATGTGATCTATCTAAAATTATATCAAATCAACATAATCTTGTATTTGCGTGATAATTTCGTACTAGAAACTAACAACATACATACAATGCAAACTTTGAGTGCAATACAATTTTCTACGCTACTTAACATTTATGATCTTAAATAACATGTTATAGCTTTATTGAAATTGTCCGGAACAATAGTCGGTTTAACTATAATTTGTGAATTAGCCACGCTTATTATGAATTACTAAAATGCTCATCCGATGTTCCGCTATAATTTCATCTCTCTCATGATTCACAAGCCAAAAAAGGACGGTGTTATACCAGGGGTTATACAATCAATAACGGACCCACCGGTAGTAAGTCATTTATCTCCGCAACAAAAAGTGCTAATTCTTTTTATAACATTTCACAATCATATCTGTGAATCGAGCGGTAACAATGAATCTTTTCCGAAGCGGTAACACTACAGTAAATACGATTCGTTACTAGATAAGGTAAGTAAGAGTATTTAGTTTGACAGCTGCGCGGCCATCTTGAATTTAGTGTCAGAGGTCACGCGCGCGCAGGTTTCACCACATTGGGTAGATTATTTTCGCACGTGATTGCAAGATGCATTTATTTATTTAGTTGTAATATTTAGGGCTCGGCACGTTTTTAATGACGACATTAACAGATTGCAGTTTAATGATTTGATATTAATAGGTAGTTTATTGTTCTTTTGAGAAATAAAGTTACTTTGAACCTATTATTTAAAATATGTAGGTAGATAAACTGGATTTTAAATATGGAATCTATTAAATTAGTTAATTTCCAATGCGAAATATTCATGATAATTCGTTAATGAGTATTATGCAATCGGTACAAAAGTGAAGGTAAGAAAAACAAGAAAGAATAGCCATAAATCTAAAACGATACTATTAAAACGCCAGGTAAACCTATACTTACTCGTACACTCCAATTCAAAGAAACTATTGTCCATTTTTTTCTGGGAGTTATACGAGTCGGCTCCAAAACAATGCATGCACATTCAATTCACGCCCTAAATAAGCTCGGACATGGGGCTTCACCAGTAAACCAGTACACACAGAGGAAATGCAGAGTTCACGGGCAGTGACCCGGCCAGTCAGGTACCGTGACGTTAGCTACTATTCAAAAATCGAATGCAATTGAGTTTTGACGTCATCACTCTATAAAATGTTATTATAGTAAAGTATCGTACTGATTGATGTTCATGACATTGGCTGCCATCAAATCTGAGTATTGAATGATGATAAAGATCCGGCTCTGAAATTTATCTGTTTAGAAAATCTGCTGATTCAAAAAACAAACAGTCAAAGTTATTAAAGATTACACATTGATCTGATAAATCATAGGAAATTAGGAACCCAATACCAAATGTAGCATACAAGCCAAAGCAGACAAATTTGAGAGACCTGATAGAGAAAGTAGTTCTACAAGTAAAAATAAAGAAAGTCTATATGCAAAACAATAATTGTAAACAAACAATGAACAGAAATTGAACCTTTCTGATGAACATACCTAAGCAAATAAATCACTATATTATGTTTGGTTACGATGTTATCACACCGAAGGGTACACGGCACGCATGTCAAGACGTCGGAGGCACGTGTCTGGACTCCAAGATGGACTAGATTATGTGGCATTAGACAAATGTGCAATGCAAAACGGTTCGCCAGTGTCTAGGACTATTTCAATGAATGTAAGTTTGCCTTTTTAGGGTATTCTGCTCAAATAGCACCAATAAAATTCTCTGTGTGTGGGAATCAGTCAGAAATTGCTGATGTGTTCAACTATTGCATAATTTTGTAAAGTTGTATAAACCATATCGGATGTGGGTCAGTCCTAATAAATATCTTTTGCTGACGTTAATCTCAAAAGTGAATTTCAAAAGATTTCTGTTTTGTAAGCTACACTCATGTGATCTTCAAAGATCCATGTGATATCATTGCGTGCGGTTAAAGTTCAATTATGCTCTCAGTATGTTATATTTTACAGGTTTACCTTGTAGTAGCGCAAGATTGTATGCCACATTCTAAGATTCAAATCTTAGAAGCCACATTCGCTAATCAGATGTTAGTCTGTTACACACAAACAGATTGCAGTTTCTTTTAGGTACCATTTGACCACGGTAATAGTATTTTGACTGTTTTTGAAGATAAGATTCTTTGATGCACTAGAAACAGGATTATAATTGTATCTCCAAGGAGGCCATTGTCATTCGAGATACTATAGAAGTAATAATGATAAAGTATCATAAATGCGGGAGTCTATAGAAAAAGTAACAAGCAATTGAAGATAACGTGGACAAAATCAAAATTCATTTATTCAAGTTAGGCCCTGATAGGGCTCTTGTGAATGACTCTACACCGGTTCCAAATACAACTTGAACTGAGAAGACTCCGGCAAGAAACTCAGCAAGTATTCTTTTTTTTTTTAAATGTGTACTTATATATATTACAATTTACAAAATATATATCAATAGCCTGCGTAGCGAACAATTCATTCAAATGCATTCTTGTCATCTACAAAATCAGAAACTTTATAGTACCCTTTCTTGCATTACTTCTGTTTTACTATCTTTTTGGACAGAAATATTAAGAAATTCAAGCGTTCAAAAAGAAAAAAAGTACGTAATTGCCTATTTCAAATAATTTCAATGTCAATAGCATCATATTACAAAGACACCGTAGTATCGTTTTACATAAGCAACAATGCAATGACTGGGTGATCAGTAATGTTTTAAAATGCAAATACCATGGAATTTGAAACGATTTAAAACGAACAGTACGTAAGTACGAGGAATACTAAGTAGGTGTAAATGTATGGAAGCTTTATGTGCAATACTTTTAGCTTACATACAAAATCTGTTGCATCAGTTTTAGTAAAATAGTATTTAAATTCTTCTGTAACATGAACGGAAACAAGAAATACTATTTTCTGATTCACCAACGCAATTAAATTCGGAATTCCAACAGACTTGGGTTCTGCCTTATTCTTGGGAATATTTTGGGTTTTTGTCAATGAAGGGTATTCAACCTTTGATACGTAGCAATTATTAACATTTATCTTAATCATATTCGAAGAGATAATCGACAATTAGCTGACGCATCTGTTTATTTTGGTAAAGATACTAAATATTTTGATTTTTGTAGTAGAAGATAAGAAAGAAGAAGATAATACTCTTCACTAATTTGATGTACTTTAGCAGTTTATCCATATTCTGCGTATGTGGCGTTCAAATATACATTTTATAAATTACATAAAATATACGATATTGTCAAATCAACTAATAATCTAATAACTATCCTCATAGCTGAATATGAGGATAGTAATTATATGTATATTTGAACGCCACATAGGCAGAATATTTATATATAACTTAAAAAAACTTAGTAGCAAAAGTATGCCGTCATTTAAAATATACACACATTACGTTCAGAATACCTATGAATTATTTATCCCGATACCCTGTACGTGTCCATGCAATAAAAACAAGCTTCAACTTCAAGTTAGCATCAAGAAGCAATGAAATTGCAATCTCCAAGTTCAATAAAACATAGCAATTTAACACGTCTGAAAAGATGGCTCGTGCTTACCTGAAATAACCGAAAACATTGTGTTATTTACAACCATAACACATAAAATTTATCAATATGGCGGTAATGTTTTGAAAATAAAAACGACTCTAACAAGGAAAATCATAGCATAAAATAGATAGTTAGATACTAGGATACTACCGTTAAATGTGGACATTCTTTATCTAAATATCTTGGGCCAATGCTGTTCAAAGTACGGTCGGCGTTGCCGTAAGCGCAGTTTATATTGATCATTGATGCAGCCTGAGGTGAAAGGATTGATAAACACGCGAATTTATGCAAAGCCTTATTCGAACTACTTTTGAAACTTTTTGTAGATACAGAAGTAACTACAATAATGTCAATAGGAATCTACACAAAAACAATAAAGTGATTATTGACAAAGAAATACCCTTTATATATGGCTCCGTTTATTTTAAAACAACAGTACTGACTTGGGAATGGAAATGATTGCAGAATGTATTCGTATCTAATATTTGATATTTTGTATAGATATAGATTCGTGTTATTATACCAAATATAAAAAAAAAAAACAATGACAAAAAACCTACATATACCTAAATATAAGGTAAGCGAAGAAAGTGTTCACTGAGACAGAATTGTAGCAAATGTCGTGGATAGATAGAAACGTTGCAATTATATTTTCGTCCTCTTATTAGAATTGTTTTATTAGATATTGATGCGCTTGTGGTGTACCGTGATAAGCAGTTCTTAATCGATCGGCAAGTTAAGTTACCACCGCCGTGGTCGGTACCTGGATGGGTGACCGCCTAGTGGTATTTCAAATCGAGCGTTTCCGTGCTTCGGAAGGCACGTAAAGCCGTAGGTCCCGGTTATCATTTAATTGTGATAGTCGGCCTTCTAGGCTTGATAACTCCAACAGTAGGTTGACCACTAGCCTACCTCCACCGATCCGCAGTGGGCACGCGTGGTGGAATATCTGCCCATTCCCTTACACCCTGATTTGTGAAAGGAGGCCTGTGCTCAGCAGTGGGCCATTATAGGCTGATGATAATGATGATGATTAGAATTGTTTGATTTGCTCACCCCTGGCAAACAATTCAAACATTTTCCGTTAGGTGCTATCGCATCTTATAAAATAGGTGTAAACGCACCAAAACATGCCACGAGTACGTCGGCTCTTTTGTCTCAGATAAGGAGTGCTATTACTTGCATTTGCGGCGCCTGCGCTTGCGCCTTCGCCATGGAGGCGGAAGCGATAAAGTTGCCAGCCGTGAGGGAATCAGATTGTTGGCGTCAACTTCACCTCGATATTGGCAGAGAATAGGGGGAAAAGTGGCAGTGTTGAATAATCTACGCTAAAGGCTAGAGGCTCTCAAACTTTCGCAACCTAATTAAGAAATAACGGATCAGTCACGTTCACGAAATATTGATTTTAACCAAATTACTTGATTGTTAATTGAAATTGATCGCCACAGTTGATCGCTATGCCAAACGGTAACAGTTAATTGAGGAATCCACCATCGTCCTCATTGACGAATGAGAGAAAAGATTTAGAAAAACATCGTTCCATTACCTGCAATTAATAAACTGTGCTTCTTTTCCATAAGCTATTTGTTTTTAATCTTCAAGTTTCATATAAAATCCATCGATCAGCATGAATTTTTCCAAGATTCAAGAACTGAATTATGTAGAATCTTTTTTTAACAATCTTCATTGCATGCAGCCTCTTGTTATTGCCCATTAGACTTACCCCCCCAGAAGTGATTATAAGGCTAAGGATTCAGTAACCTCGCGTAGTTAAATCAATTTATACAAGCTTTATTGACCTACAAACTACTGGTGCTGAATACCTTCAGTTTGAAAAGTAAGGACCATTTAACAATGTTAGTAACCTTAGTTTGAAAGCCACTGACCTAAGGTGGTTGATTAACTGGTTATCACGCTTTTACCCTAAGATGGAGCCGGATGGAGCCTCATTGACTTCTAAATGAATGCAATTTATATATAGAGGGTAGTCGATTTAACACATTCCAGATAAAAGATGGGCTTCCTCTTCTTACTAGATTGTTATCTAGACGGTGTGTATGTCCTGTCCATAGAATAAACGTAATACGCGCCGTCCTCATGATTTAAATTTTATTAAACTTTTCTTGTAAAAGGCAATTTATTTTTTATGAGACGCATCAGATACTCTCATAAAAAACAGAATATGTACCTATGTTTTAACACCACTGAAGTAGATTCCAATACTTGGATTTAGTTGCCCTTCAAGCATCAAACTCAAGTATTGTAAGTCATGAAAAAGTAATAAAAACGCAAGTACCCTCCTTACAAGGAAATTACAAAAGCACGCACATAACTGACATACCTACCATTTGCTGGCTTACGAAATCGTCGATCGGAATGATAATTTCATACATGGCTTATCATTACATACGCAACAATGGACGTTGATGATGTCTAATAATAACTCTATTCCATGTATCTTGTACAAGGGGCATTTATTGGTGATTGTTTATCACGGAATTTCAATATTGTGATAGGTTATTTTGGAAAAAATACGTGATACTTCGTATAATTTATTTCATGCTCAAAATATCGTGAGTAGTATACATGGCACAATGATAACTATAAAAAATACTAACGGTAACATAGGATTACATCACAGAGCGAGTCTCGCGCCTTTTGAAAACATCCCTATAAAATTTTTAATACAGTATAAGGCACGTATGGTGAGCACAGATAGGCAGTAGTGGGGGCAAGCTCGCGCATGTATACTTTTGGCCAAATCACAGTAGCCAAATGACACGCAAGAATCCAATAGATGACGAGCATCGACTGACGAACCAATCATGTGCAGCTCGGCGCTCCCCCCTGCTTCATTCCGCCAAACAATCTGTGCCAAAGACTCATGCCCCTTCCTATAACGAGTAAAATTAACAATGAAAATATTCGATGGATTTATCGACAAGATTATAAAATCGAATGCATGTAAAATATAGTATGAGTTGTAAAGGAAAGTGAACATAAAGGTCAACGAAATTCACAATTGGTTTATGCAACTTGACGTGATTTATTCAATCAAATTACTGAATTATTTATTGCGCGGGAGTTTTCGGGCCGAGTTGTGACACTTTGACGTTTCACACAGAACCAAAACTTTCACCATTTACGAATCGCTTCATTTACGCATCTTTTATTGTTGGATATTTGTTTAGATAGCAATTAATCGTTAAAAGCCGTGATAACAATCTATGCCGTTAATTTAACTATTCGTAGGTTGGTTTGACTTACGAATTAAGGATTATAGATATTCTAGCTATGGAAATGGTTTGACGTTGATATATTTTATGCTATGGTGATGTCATAGTTATTAGGCGGTATGAAGCGCGTGAGCCGTAGGCGAACGCGATAAGGGAGCCGAGAGTGTAATAAATGCACACGAGTGTCATACGACATTTTTCAACACACTTGCGAGGAAAAATCAGACTTCAATTTTGCAATAATTGTCATTTTACGAGCGAGTGCTAAAATGAAAATAAGTATTATGGTTTCATTATTTTTGGACCGACAAAAGAAAAGGTCCAATCAAATTATACAACCTCTTCAGAAAGTACAAGATAAATGTTACTAGTAAGGGTCTGAGAAAACTAATATGAAACTCGAAAAGTCTATGTTTACATGGTGGATATATTTACGATCAAATCAGTTTATCAATTGATTATTGAACTCAGATGCGCAACGTGACAGGTCAAGCATACGTTACGCACGAGTAAATTATGAAAATACTAGGTACCTACCTCTAACCTACCCCGCTGACTGATAAAATAATAACATAAAATTAAACAATAAATAAATATCCTGGGACATTCCTCAACACACGGTCATCTAATCCCACCCAAACTAAGCAGAGGTTGTACTATGGAAACCAGATAATTGATATAATACATATACTACTTTTTGTTTTTAAATACATACTTAATATACATAATAACACCCAGACTCAGGACATACAGACATGTTCATGCACACAAATACATGTCCTGTGTGGGAATCGAACCCACGACCTGCGGCGCGATGTGGTATCTTAACCTGAGTCGCCCTTCTCATTTGATACGTTTCTAATCCTAAGCCTAAATCCTTTTTAGCGTTTGTTTAACTCCATCAAATTAAGGAAAAACCTTCCTATACCTGGTTAACAAAAAAACATTTACTAATTTGAAAATAATGTCTCTTTTAAACACAATATGAGTCATGCAAATGGAATCACTTAGCATATGCCGAATGAAATATTTGCTTTCTCACGGACAAATAATGTAGACATGGCGGATTTTCGCACGTAGTGACGTATCTTAACTACTATTTAGCTGTAACGTTCCGTTATACGCAACTCGTGAGAGAACTAAACAAAGGCATTGCATCCATTCAAATGTAAGAATCCGTTGCAGTTGGTATCAGCACGACTTGATTTTAATGTCTCCGATACGATACCTGTTTCTAATATGGGTAGTGTGTCCTTTTTTGTGATATTTTAAATGCATGACGTCAGTGTCTGCTTCTTTTGTTTATTATTTTTAATGTGAATGTTAATTTCCAAAGGTCAATATTGATTTTCGAACCATTTAAGTATAGCTCACGTTCGCTTGATACAAATGTACCTTGAAGACTTTGTTGAAGATTTGAACTTGCCCTTCCCCTGACATGACCTATTAAATGTAGAATATGAATTGATTTTTAATAAATCAATACGTAAGAGCGTAATGTATTTGGATGAATTTGACAGAAAGACAGTTCAGACGCTGGAAAAAACATATTTTTTTTGATACCGGGAAAACATTAGATGAGAACGGGATAAGATGTCCCTCGCGATCCCTGCTGCTAAGCATTTAATAATAATGTATATAATCTCAAATAAAAGCATTAATTTAAACGTGCTTTTAATTTGAGTGAATACGATAACGACCTAGGCAAATTACAAATTTATTCAAATGGCTTTAGCAATTTCAAAACTGATCATTTAGATAATGCTTGTTAGCATAGTTACATACTAAAGACTAATGGGTTTATTTTACTTACAACACATAACTTTCAGAATTTAATAGACAATCAAGAGATAAGACCGAAATTCATAAGCCAGAGGTGGCCAGAGTTTCTGCATTTGCCTGTTTCTTTATCATATGAAGAAGTATTTCAAAAATTACGTATTTCAGCATAATATCAGATGCTAAATCGTGTAAACATTCAAAAGTGTTAAAGAAACAACCTCTATCAGAAAATGGTAAAAATAAATCAAACTTATCTCAACTTAAACCCGTTCAGGGATCACAACTTCCTTACTACGAAAGCTACAAACACCGCATGTAACAACAAAGCTTTCACACACCATTTAAAGCACAATACTAAATAGATAACAACAAAATCGAAAGTCATTATGCATCAAGCGATTCTAAAGCACTTTTTACACGTGTCTATTTGGTTTGGTAGATTCGCAACGCAACGCATATGCATTAAAAAGGTTCGCGATATGAGCCCATTGTTACAGCGTGGGCAAGATTGATGGCTAGCTTATAATACAAGTGCTAACGTGGGATACGGATTATATGGAACATGTGAACAGACGGCATTAAAATACGCTAAGATTAATTTGGAGGATATTGTTGATGATGCGTATGATACTAGACTCGTGAATGGAGGGTTTTTTGGACGATAGATTGATGATAATGATAATGATACATTTATCATTATCATTATCATCAATCTATCGTAAATTTAAATATAAAATTATATTAAATAATATAGTAGATTTGCAAGAGGATACGCGATATGTAAGAATTGTACTGTATGATAATGATTGTAATTAAATATATAGTACTCAATAAATATTTCAATAATAACAAGTTTATGTGATAAATAGAAAAATATGCACTTTCCTTAGTATATAAAATTAATGTTGATGATTGCAAATTAGCTGATTACTCCTGTCTTGTCACTCATTTGTTAACAATTTCCGGCTTGTAGTTTGATATAAGTTTATTAGGTTATACATAAATTATAGCAATTAGTAGAATTTGGAAACATGATAAATTTTGTCATTAAATATCATAGGCCATTCTAAAGAATTCTTGTAAGACAATAATTCCCAGAAATTACAAGGTTAAAAAGAATAGACACAAAAAAGCTACACCCAGTCCTAACTATCATATCACATCATCAAATGGTCTGCAGCCTCTAATGGCTATAAGGCAGCGATCGCAAACAAATGGGACAAGATAAAATGAGACAAAAACTTCTGTTGTCTTGGAACAGGTTTTACTTGTATATAGTATTGTGGGGCTACAGTACAGCCCACATCCGGAGGCTGATTTGTGACGCATGCGTATCAGATGTCTAGGGTCAGTGTATAGGAAATTATAAAGCCATTAACTGCAGTTAATGCCTAGATGCTGCAGATTTGCAGATAGTCACAAAACATACCGAGAAGTAAATTGCAATTTCTATAATTACCTGACAACTTCAGATAAATCGATCAGTTTCAGAATAAAGTACGATTCGCATTTTCTAATGAAAACAGGTTTTATATTGGAGCCGATAAGAAACAAGCTATCAAACGCATGAACGTGGAAAAAAAAGTAAACCTGAATTAGATACGAGAGCTATCGAAGGGTCTCTAGATAGAGATATTCGGATAATAAGCTCCATCAAAACAAAATGGTTCAAATTTCCCACGCCTACAGACCTTTTTTTCGGACTAACCAAAATTCTACTAAAGGTGAGGTCTCTTGCCGGGAGCTATCCCGCAGCGTCCGCGCAATAATGATAGGGATCTAAGCAATTACTTTTGTATTAAATAATACGTCGCCCACAAACAAGGGCGTGGTATGTGAAAGTAGCTAAAATATTTAAATGATCTCATCTTCTCATTACATTAGAGAAACATGATTACGTTTAGCAAAGCGGAGGGCAGGTGCAATGATTAAAAATTCTTGTCATAAATCAAAATTTACCTCTGCCTGATGACGAATGAGAAACTTCCAATGAACATTTTTGCGGCCGACTAGTAATGATTATGCGTACCTATTTAAAATTATGTGTTTAACAAAACTAATTTCTCTTCTAAAGGAATCGTGTTTTTTTATGAACTTGCCAATATTGCCCCAACTGGATTTTGTGTGAATGAAAACGCCATCGATAAGTAGGTACCTATTGTTAATAGCATTAAATTGCGGAGTTATTTTATTCGAGATCGATTATCCGCTCCAATGCCTTCTTTGACCAGAGCCGTTAATGCAGCGGTAAATATTTTTTACAAAAAATATCAACTATTGTTACGATTGCCAAGACTGGTATAAGGATAAGAAATGCAATTGATGATAGGAAAGATATTGCCAAATGCCGATTCAATCCATATACATTTTTATCAAAGATTAGGCAACCGAAAACGTATAATCCGTAGGACCTACACTAAATTGTTACAGTAATGTTGTGGTCACCCGAAATGGTTACATCATAGCAACTGATAGCAACAAACAAGCCACAATTGCAAAAGAGACCATTGCATACAGAGTTGTCTATCTGAAACACCTTTTATTTGTTCTAACGATAGACGAAGAGAGATTCATAAAAAGAATAAAACTCAAACATGACCGAGCTGTATTCCGTGTTGGTTTTGTAGTGCGTTTAACAAACAAAAGACGATCGGTCGTGGATCCGGGGGTGAGACAGGCAGGTGCAAGAGGGGGCGATTGACACGGTGCGGCAGCCGCATTCAAAGAAGCCGCAGGATGAAGCTTCTGCGGTCTAAGAAGGGACAGATGACAAAAAAGGCATTTTTCAGGAAAAAATGGGTTCCGTACTTTAATATCCGTAGTTCCGTCACAGAGGATTGTAAAGTATTCCGTAAAAAATCCTTCGTATTGATGGATCCCTATTTATAGATACGTGCTGATTGATCGTTTTGGTTTGTTAGATATTGTGTATAAACAACTGAAAAGACCAAGATTAAAAATATGTATATATTATTATTACATAGGTACCCAGATCGCAAACAGAACGACTTCAAAATATGATGAGACAAATTTCTGCGATACCCATACACGGATTTGTACCACAGAGCATCTTCTACAGGCACAGACACTTGTTGAAATACCTATTTCAAATTGTTCAGCTAATTCTACTCGTCTTCTCATATCTACAGACAAAAGAAGACGATGACTAGAAGGGTCGTTGACGTCCGATGAACTGAAAAATCATTTTATTTATCGTCAGTGTCAGTTTTATTTTTATTGTTGCTGTCTCAATTGATCGCAAATAGAGCGCGGGCACCTAAGTGTGACGGCGATAGTTTTCAAGCATTTATTTTATATTAACATGATTGATAATTAAGATAATTCTTTTTAATAGGTTTAGGATTATTTTTTTCCTATGCTCCAAATAAGTAAGTAAAAATGCACAGATGCAGAATCAAATCAAATTTGGGGTGGTTTGTTTAAAATAATAAAATTATAATATATAAGTAATTATTTATAATTGTTATAACAGGATAAACCATGTTTTTAAAATGGTCATAAAATTTGTATACAAATATTTCTAGAAAACATCAAGTATTCGGGAAACAACAATGCTAAGAAAAACGACAAAAGAATTTTAGTACACCAGATTAATTAAAAGTTGTAAGTACTATAATAACCAAACATATAATTGACATTGTAACCTTTTGAATAGAAGCGAAGCAAACAATAAACTGACTTCAGATGGGAACAAAAGGGTCTAACCTACTGTGAACAGAACACATTAATTAAGCCACAAAAATGCCATTATGAACCGAGAATTCCCACAGAAAGACATAATATAATGTAAGCTCATTGAAATATCAAAATACTTAATTCCCTTACTTATGATTCTTGGCTCAATTTTATGAAGCTACGTTAGTTGAATTTATCTATGGCTTACAAACAACTTATTAAGTTACCTTTATCTCTCGATGCAACAGGTATGCAGGTTGATGTCCCAATCCCAAGAGACATGTACCAGACAAGAAGAACAAAACTATAGATAAAGCAAGGAAGGAAAGAGACAAAGAATGCCATCCGTTTCATCACGATCCAGAGTGACAATCGAGATACTTTTTAATAGTGGTGTATAAATTGCCAGGTAAGGTTTAATATCTCATTAAATAGTAATATTTTTTGTATTAAATGCTTCACTGAAATACTTTAAAGAACTATTGGCGAGAGAATAATAGATGTTGGCAAAGATGACTGTGAAAGGCTACGTCAATTATTGTAAAGCAATAAGTTTTTCGTTCAAAAACCATGAATAGCACCGCATGAATCATCTGCGTGTGGAAAAAAACTATAATGGTATTGACGTCTCCATCATACGATTTTTTTCATCAATATCTTTGATGTGTGTTTTTTACAGTTTCAAGGTTCTGTGAACCCTATTCATGTTAACGAATAAGTTAAAGTTATACTGAGAATACATGATTAATTTATGTTGAAAGTAAAAACTGCTAATAAATCTGCGAAGGTAATATCAATTTAAGTGCTATTATGCAAATTCAATAGAATTCATTTGTCAAAATGTCGATAAAACACGTGAAATAATATGTACCTAGTTACAAGGGCGCGAGAGTCACGAACATAAAGCAAAATGCAAATACTTGACATACTATGTGGATGGAATAGACAAGGTGCAAAAATTTACACAGGTGATTGTTATACTGATGTAAGCTGACCTTTTCAGAACAGAAATATTGAATGTACCTATTGAAATACATATTTCTAATACGGCACTTGAAGATACACATTTATTTACTTGTTGGTTAATTTAATTATTGGCTTATGGATAAATAATTTGATACTGAATGCTTTGTGCATTAAATTAGTGACGCAATTAATCCACCTAATAATTTTTCTTTTTTTAATTCATTGAAAATGCCATCTGAACATTTTTTGGAAACGTTAGACAAGCCACGCCAAAAAATCTTAAAAAGATTAAATGAGGTTTGAGGTTAGTAATTTGATACATTTTGAGAAGGTTAACATTCAAACAACGTTGATCATTTCATTGTAAAACTAACTAGACTTCTAAAGTAAAAGTATACCCTCACACCACTTCATGTCCTCGCTCGGTGTTAAGGTCGACAACTATCACGTTTGCCTGTGCATTCCATGTATCGATAAGATCAATTAAAATCAAACTTTGAGAATAAATAGCTGTTAAATGAAAATTTACTTAAAACAGGAGATTAAAACCACGGTCGACAAGAATCTGGTATAATTGCGAAAATATACATACCAATGGATTGAGGTCATTTCGATGAACAAGTGTTTTTTCGCGCTTACCTTCGTTATATATCAGATCTTTAACGTGTCACTTATATTAAGTTAACGTCTCAGTAATTTGTATAAAAGGAATGTCAGGAAAATTGCTTTGATTAAGTATTTATATTCCGCTTTAGGGCTATTACTACAAACTGATAGAAGAATAAATATGCCACTATTATTATTATTTATTATTATTATTATTTATTATTATTTGTAAACATCTACACATGACTTGTGGCATATTTATCCAATTTCTCGTTTCATAAAGTGTATGGACGTTATGCTATCGCCACCTACGTCGGTCGCATTAATGGACACTTCGATTATAACCGTATATGTTTAAACTAATGCCATGTTAGCTGGACCTATAGTATTATCGATAAACAACATAAGCTTTACTTCGCTTACATCATCGTCGCCATTACCCGTAATATTCAAACTAAAGTCACGCGCCTTCGCAAATACTGTAACAGCATTGACACTTGTGTTCCACGACTGCCATTAGACTGCAGTTTATTGAGATTGATGTAAAATAGCTGCTAGTTTAATACCTTATGCCATCTACAAGCTTTATAACACTGAGGAATGTATGATTGAACCCGATGATGTAAATTCTAAGAAAGAGCCTAGAGTGCTATCAAATAAAAGATGTATACCGAACCGGTGGTAGATTCAACTGTATGTACCAACTTAACGTTCATAAGTGCCTTACCAGAGCCCAAACTAAAAAAATGACTTATTAATTTTAATTTGATTTTGATTTGAAACAAACTTGAGTACAATTTTGTTTGAAGGAGGCAGTTTTCCTTACAATATACATGCTGCTAATGAACTTAGTGAAAGTTTAAATAGGTACAACCCTGTTATAGTAATTAAATGCCAGGGTAAAACTATTATACCAAAGTGTGCGAACTATTGACGTTATTATACAGAACTTAAGGTAGAAGCCGTTGCAGGAGCATTAACATTAAACCAATCTCGTTGCAAAGGTACCGCTCCCAACAACTGCGAACAAACACAACGTGATCTCGCACTATAAGATTTATAGAGAACAATTGAAATCAGAAGTCGTGTCGAGTAGGATTTCAATAGCGAACCATTATTCAGCTTAACGTGATTCAAAGATTTTTACACAAATCTATAGAGGCAATTCAATAAAATAGTTTAATGCAAAGTAAAAGTGAAAATCACAGAAACAAAGACAAAAGAGAGGCAACTGAAAAGACAAGCGATTGTGATCTATTATTTAAGTAAATTTGATGGATGCTTAATGGATGAAGATGCAATTAAACATTTCTTTTGTTAGACACTTTTTGTTTTCACAAGACATCTCCACAATACAAATTTATTCGAGAAAGTAGGAGTACTAAAATAGGTAATTACTAAAATAAGTAATAATTCAGATTGCTTTATCGCTGAAGCAATCTTATTCAGATAACCTTTATCTAAGAATAGGAAATTATATTTCGAAACAAACAATACCGTCTAATTCTGTTCAGAACTATTGTAAAGCAATAGAGAACACACCTTAAATCACAGCAATAAGTGTGAAATTGTGAACCATTCCTAAAGCATTGTGATTTCAAACTAATTACCCAATTTGTCATCCAATGTCCTCAAGTTTCGTGTATTGTACTTTAGTAGCTTGGATACAATCTGTCTGAATTCTCATACCTGTCACTTTGTATAAATTAGGTCCTTCGTCCTGCCTACAAAAGGCTGTTAAGCATGGCCTTAGTTGCATTCCTCAACAGGTTTGATTACTTTAAGTTGAGATAAAACAATTCGATTGCAGCAATTCTTGATGTTTATACCGAGGAGTTTATAAATTAGTAAATTGTAAACCACAACAACATTGTGAACAAATTAAACTGGGACTTGCTTTTGATAAACGGCATGGTTTTGCTAGTGTAACTAAATGTAACAAAAGCTTTACAATAGAGCTTATATCACAACAGAATAGGCGTTCATAAAATCTTTTATCATACCAACCTGCTATTCAAAATGCTGAGTTAAAAAAAAACAATTTGCTAGCTCGAAAAATAAGATGATTTTACCAAAAAGTCTAAGATAAGTTAAAAAACTTTAGTCTTAATAAGTACATGACAAGACTCACAAAACCGATGTTGGAAACATTATCCTAGTTGTAATTTTCATATTCTACAAAACATAAAAACCCACTATCCCTCTTGATGGGCTTAAGCAAAGTAGATTCTAAAATTAGGCACACAAAATGACCAAATCCTTTCATACATTTATGGACAAAACAAAGCATGAATAAAAATTCTTTAAGTTTTTTCCATCTTCTAAGTTGTTTTATTTCTCTATGCTTTTAGTATTAATCTACATATTCATTCTATTTAAAAACTGGGATAAAGTGCTGTTTCAACTAGAACATCTCTTTGGACTTTTTACGATAAGAAAGATATCTTAACTATCGCAGTAATGATACTCGTGGGAAGGTAACACGATCATTGCATTTGCTTAATATAGCCATAGATATACCTCTACCGTCTTACTAATAAAAATATGGAACACGGTTGTTTAACAGCTGTATAGTTATGCAGTGTGTAAGCCTTACACAGTTGCTATACACTCCCTTTACTAATAATCAGTGTGTAAGCGTTGTATAGTTATCTATTTGTTAAAACAAAAACGACTGGCAACTTTTTAGGAACGTTTTGAAACTAAAACTATCTAACTTCAAAATACGGGAGAAAATATGGGGAAAAATGTGAAAACACCAAAAGATACTGAAAAATAATTATATAAAATATTAATCATATCATAAAAATCAGGTTTCTTTTTCTTAAGACTATTTTTATTTTAATAATTAAACAATAAAATTACTTTTAAAAAGATTCAAATAGCTAATGGTGGTTTTGAACGAAACTGTCTTGTGCTTATGGCTACAGTAGCCATTTAACCAAAGAAGAAGAAGAAAGAAGAACGTCATTGTCAAATTACAAATGTTACGTCAACAAACGAAGCAAATGGCTGTGCCAATGACTTCAAAACTAAGGATATACCTACCGGAACATTTTGCAGAAAGTTATCAAAATCAAATAAATTGTCAATTTTTGTTTTATTTTATCCATAACTCCAGTATAAAACACAAGCCTTTCACTACGCAACTAGGCATTTTTATGGCAATTATAAGCAAACAATGAACGAATGAATTGTTCCGTGGACCGCAGTATGACCGCAGTCGACTGAGTCGCGTTGGCCCTAAAATGACTTTTTAGGGCCAGCGCGTTGGTGTCATTTTGTTGCGCGGTTGGCCTGGTCCGTAGTAAATGGACACAACACTTGATTGTCAGACACAGCTGATCTATTGAAATCCGCCATAATGTTCTTATACAAACACTAAACAAGGGTCCTGGCCCGTGTAAGCCCTGTGTAAATTTCCTAGGTAACTAAAACACGTGTATACAGGCTTTGTGTCAAAAATGTTTTTATTAGTAGCAATTATCGTATAACAGATGTGTACACCGCGTGTAACTTTTTATTAGTAAGGCTGCTAGAGTATATACTGAACCTTACTCTTTCTGAAACTATTGTTCTATTAGACAGGTGTCATTTATTATCAACAATATTAATTTGAAGCGGCCCACAAATACTGTCCATGTTCCATAGTGAATTTGCAAGCAGCATTACCAAACTAAAAGGAAATGCATAGTAAATAATCAGATATAAAAAAGCTCGCAAAAAAGTTTGAATAAAGACGTAACATTTCGCCAAATGCTCTAAAAACGCGTTCATTGAGTAACCACGAGAACGTGCAATAATAAATGTAACCAACTATCATATTTTCTCTCAATTGCATTCCACAAACACAAAAAGGGCTTTATGTTATTCATTTTTGCTTTGGCTTGGTATTTTGATGATATCTGTTGCCCGGCTACGGACATAAATGGAGATTTGTGGACTCGCTTACTCTCAGATATTATCCAATGAGTTAAAATGGTAGTGTTCGTTATGAATAAAGTTTATATTGCGTTCACAAGTATTTCTGATCTTTAAAGGAGTTGTAATACATAAATGTGTATTTTGATAGAGCATTATTCAACTAAAATGGTGGTGTGATATTAAGATTTTTATAAGTTATATCAGTTATTCTGCTCTTCATTGACCTCATCTAAGTTACAGAACTTTGTTCACTCTCTAATGATCTCATTGGTACAACAGAAACTTGTATAATGCCTCGCCTTTTCTTAGTAATTTAATGACGAATGATATTCAGGTTCTATAGATAGTGATGTCGATTCTGTAAATATGTAGGATGCTGTCATCTCGAATATCTGATGAGTTTACAAAGCGTTCCCAATAACTTAGACTGTTGTCTAAAAATAAATCAATCGTTAGAAGAATATCTTTGTCCCGTTGTCAATCTAGTTTCATTCTCGCTTTTAAAACAAAAAACAATCAACATCAACTGACAATACCAGCTTTATGCGGACTTTATATTGACCGTGAGCGAAAAGCTTCGGTACATTTATCGTATAATCCATGTCGAATGTTTAAGTGTTAGAAACGAATTGATAATCACCCACATTGTTATTTAATCACGAAGCCAGTTTGTAGCGTCCACAGCGTCGAATGTAGTGCAAGGGCGCTGTTGAAAAATAAGCTCACAATGGCCTTTATATGACAGAACAATAAAGCTGTATAGACGTGCTTTACAAGCCAAATTGGTCGTGTAACGTTGAATAATTAATTTATCATTATCGATGTAATTGTTATTGTTTTGGTGGTATTTAGTACCTCATTTCCAATGAGTTAGTAGTCAATAACGCAATAAAATAGTATTGCATGTTATGGTAGTCTATGATCTTTCAGAAAGATGTGATGATGGATGATGGTAAGCGCTTAGTTAGGATATATTTTATTACCCTTTTATAGTTATTTATGCAACTGTTTTATAATAAGGGGTATTAAAACACGAATGTGGGTTTATTACGCGGAGCGAAGCGAGTGTGATAATAGTATCACATGAGGGTAGAGGATAGAGGACCTAATTGTGTACAGTTGCATACACACCCATGATAATTTTTGTAAACAACAAAGTAATAAATTTCTGCAATACTAATATCGAACCAAAATGGCGGCATACGACGTGTATTCGAATAACCTCTAAGTTTTTTTTTATTACGGCGCTGTGATAGTGTAACGCGCTTGCATGAAAATGATCTTTTTTTAAATTCATAAGGATACCACGGAGAATATGGCTGTTTGATGAGTAAGGAATGGTACGAAAAAGCAAAAAAAAAAAAGGAGTTGTATAATGAAATTCAGTACAACATTATAACACTGTTTGGGATGATATAATGGTTACTACGACAACCAGTGTTTTAATGTTGGCAATAAGCTAACTGTTTCAGGACTGTTATAAGAGGATTTATAGCATGGGTGTAGATAAAATATATTAAGGCCTAGAAAGCTGAACTAATTATGCTGCAATAATAAATAAGTGCTTCTAAAGTGTCCGCAGAAGATTCTCAGTTTCTGATATCGTTAATAACATTTTGTTGCTCATTTTTGCTGCCAATAAACACTACTTAATTGCTGTAATTATTTTTATAGATCCTATTAATAATCTCTGTTTTATCCACAACGGTGAGCGAATACTTTTATAAGTTATACCTGGGAGTAATCAAGACGATCAATTATAAACTTTATGCCGTTGAATCAAGGGTTCATAACAGAATTATAATAACATCAATAAAGTTTCTAGTACCTACGCCTGTTTGAAGCGCAATCCATTACTTCCTGTTAAGCCTTCTATTAGACGTTTTCTTTAGGAATTTCTGTAATAGCATCGGCGAGCGTAGATTCTAAATAAATTATAGATTTTATACGCAAGACTTTGGAATATTGTATCAGTCTAATATTAACAGATTCAAGCCAGAATTTCCATGTAAGAAATAATTAGGTAAGGGCAGGTAAGGGAGTAGCAGCGAAGTAGAGACCACACATATTGAGGTCTGGATGGATCGGATTCATGATTAGTTGAATTTACTCTCCGAATTGATAATGTGAAAGTCACGTATTAAAATTATTATTATTATATTATAAAACTTGATTTACATAGTTCGTGACCTATCAGTTTTACATAAGATATGACTCTGATTCAATGTCATTTTAATGTCAAATAATAATTCTGAACAAACTTGTTTGAATACATTTTGCAAATCTTCTCGCATCAGCGCTTGCGCTTTATGGATTTGATACGGTTTTTTTTATTTAAATAAATAAACATTTGGTAGGTATATAGCCAGTAGGTACAATAAAATACTTTATTATAATCGCCGGAAAAAATCGTTCTGACATTACCTTCAAGTTCTTTCCAATTGGAACTCACGTTTCTTGAAATAGGGAAGTTAACTTGTATTAGTGTCTACTTATTTTGACAGCAGTATGGCTACTGGATACTTGCTTCATGAAGGCTACTAAGGGTATCCTATTTGTAAACAAATTTAGGAAACAATTGCGTTATGATGCTATTATTGATATTACGATGATTGTTTATTTATTGGTTTCAGCATGTTTTGGTTTCATCAATTAAATAACGTAGGTAGGTACCTATTGTAGTTATGTAAGTAGCTATGTACCTAGGTCATCATCACTCAGGTACATCAACTTCAAGTCATCGTTCAGTCAATCAAGTAAAAAAAACTGCTGCAGAAGTCACGAACAGAGAACGTCATCCCCACTATTCCCCACATCAGTCAACCATCCGTCATTTACATTTTACATACTACGGACACCGTGTGACCACAGTCTATAAAATAGGGTGAGAATACTGACAATGTACCTATACACACACCGTGTGTGTGACAGGTTGACCAACGATGCGCCGGTGCCGACTATGTGTGTGCACCTTTATGACACAGTTTATGATGATTGTTTAATAGACTTAGGTATCTTAGATTAATTAATACCTATAATAACTATTTTATTACGTAAATAAAAGCGGACCAAGTATTATGTTATGTAGGTACCTAGGTATGTACCTACCTAGTTAGGTTATTTATAGTGATACATAAGTCATAACTAACATATAAGTAGGTACCTACCTATCTAAAATACTTAGGTAGGTACTTATACATATTATCATTTTATGACAATTAGGTAAAATACCTACCTAGGTATATTAAAGAATTTTAGGTAGGCACCTACCTAGGTAGGTACCTACCTACCTTTCATCATCATCATCATCATCAGCCTATAATGTCCCACTGCTGAGCACAGGCCTCCTTTCACAAATCAGGGTGAAAGGGAATGGGCAGATACTCCACCACGCGTGCCCACTGCGGATCGGTGGAGGTAGGCTAGTGGTCAACCTACTGTTGGAATTTTTCAAGCCGCCTAGGAGGCATCCAACTAGCTTAACGACTTTCACAATTAAGTGATAACCGGGACCAACGGCTTTACGTGCCTTCCGAAACACGGAAACGCTCGATTTGAAATACCACTAGGCCGGTCACCCATCCAGGTACCGACCAAGACAGACGTAGCTTAACTTTGCCGATCGATTAAGAACGGCTAATCATGCTACACCACGAGCGCTTCCACCTACCTACCTTTACTGTCCTCTAAATGGGGATCTCAAAATACCAATAGACCATCAATAGACTTTAAAACATAATAATGAAAGTAAGTACCTACCTATATAAGTAATATAGGGTAAACATTTAAGTCGGGTAGGTAGATCTAGCGCAATGAATTATTATAACCCACCTAAGCTGAAAGTAGAAGATTCCCTGAGCCCTGAAGCAGGCAAACGCCAAATACCTACCTACCTAGTTGTCTATAAAAAATACCTAAGTAGGTACCTATCTACTTACTTCCCTATACCTACCCGATTTATGTGTACCTACCTACCTTTCTCGTATTTCTGTCTGAAAATTCTAATAAAGTTTAGGTAAGTAAGTAGGTACTAACTTTCAACCCATAAATCTAATCTACCTATGTTTTAGGTACTGGCAGCAGCAGAATCGAATGGAGTAAAATATTTAATAACGATTTTACATTCCATCAAATTTGTTAAAATTAAAATAATTAAACCCCTATTATTGAATAGATAAAATGGATTTTTCAATAGGATAATGTTTAAAAAATTACCCACACTTATTCTAAACTTTCATAGAAGGCCCAAAATACTTTAGTATAATAGGTACTTACATTAAATAGGGTTGTCTAGCGGACCCACCTGCCTTCTGTATCGGGTAAGTACGGAGGCTGCGAGACGGGCGGCGCGTCCCCCTTGGAATGTGACACCTGTGACCACAAACACTCACAGTACAACACCGATCCAACACTTTGTACAGTCAAACAAAACTTCGTTCCACAAAAATACGCACTAAACTGAATAATATCCTGTTTTAAATTGTCACATCCCTGTTTGTTACGCAGAAAAAAGTTTCGCGCGTTCGAAATTCAAAAAACACACCGACAACCAACTGGCACCAAAGAGAACGGCGAACGAACTCGATTTGACGTAAACTTGTAGGTCGAGTGGGAGGCGACTGAACATAGCGCGCGCCGCACGATTGTGGCGCTGCGTGCGACACCTGTCGACGGTCAATTGAAGAACTAGTGGAGCACTTTGCCAGGTAAGTACCTCAGGCTTAACGCACATAGGCTTTGCTTGCAATAAATAGGTACCCACAACATCGATAAGATAGGCAGTAGACAAAGACACGCTTGTATTGCTTGTATTAAGTATGTATAATTGATTATGAAACATAAAAGCGGGTAGGTTTAACAGATTGTGTGGCCAGGAACAAAAGATTTGTTCCTTGACTAGTATCATAGATGCTTTTCTAATTATGTATGTACATACAAGCGCCCCGATCCAGGGGCGGTTATGAAATGGGCCGAGGCCGAGATCAACCAGAGGTTTATTTTCTATTTTTTTCCTGTAAAACTCCTTAGTGTGGCACTTCGTGGCAGGGGCACCATTATGGGTTCAAATTCTGAATCTGACGCTATTGAAACTAACTTATCAAATTTCGTCTGCACGTCCTTTTCTGCCACCTCTGTATCCCAAGAACTACAGCACTAAGCGAAGATTTGTTTACTCCAAGAATTTGCAACTAATTTGTCAAATTTTGTCGCAAATTTGGACACAACCCTGGTCCAAAAGTTATAATAGATCTCAGGTAGCTCTGCCAGTACGGACTTATCCTTACAGTCACCTAAGGATCTCAAAAACAAGAGCACGAGTGAAGACCTGTTTATTTCTAGAAATTATGTGGAAGAACTCACGGAAAAGATATTGGAAGAACTCACCAAATTATAGAATTTGAAATAATTTATATTATTCCCATGAAGTACGCATTGATAGCGAATAATCTATGAGCGTAGGTATCTAAAATTTAATAGTTTCGTTCCATAATTTAAATCTAGAAATGATATAACACGAATATAAAGTTAATTTGTACCTAATTCATTTGCTAGGATCTTTTAGGATATTAAATTCGTAAAATTATAAAGAAAGGTATTTTCGTAGGTCTGACTATCTTATTTTCGAATCCGACTGGTATAGTCCAACGAGTGCCTAAAGAAACAAAAAAAATAATCCCTTCAGCTTTATTATATTACAATAGATTTGGGGACACATTAGCGACATCGCGAATCCGTTCTGCAAGGCCACCAAAGAATTCTTATACATTTTGAAGACCCTGGTTCAAAAGTTATAAGGGATGACCAAATCTGATATTCGGCGCAAAAAATTGACAAAATAGCGACTAATTGTGATAAAATAGCGACAGACTCAGAAATTTCATCCGTGATGTGCCACACATAATTATATGCTTACTTGTAAGTAAGCATACGTACCTACATTAGAAAATATCTAAATTACTCTCGCTCGTATCGCACCTTGATTTTGGTGTTAATGTAGGTACTTACTTGTTGATTTCAAAATTTAATTTGATCATGAAAAATAGTCATAACTCGAAAACTACAAATAATCGCGGAACAGGGGGCGATTCGGAGTTACTCTACCTCTGAACTTCAGATTGACAAATTTACTTCTTGGTACACCTATATAATTCCAGTTCATGGAATCTGTAATGTAAAATTTCAAGATTCAAGACCATGCACTAAAATTTCTTATAGTATGGGTCCGGCCAGCAATCAAGCAAGCAATCTTTCTTCGATGGTTAACATCGAAGAAAGATTGCTTGCTTTTCGGTTTTCCCTTGGTTTTCTACAGGATATATTTTGGAGATTTCGCAGGTATTACTTATTCAATCTTATTCCGCAATCCCCATTTTTACACCGAACCACAAGACGCTGGGAAAATTCGTGTCTATGTCTGAACTGACTAGTATTTCTATGCTCTGTGGAACCTTAGGCCTGTGACCAACCTGTGACCCTTAGGCTTCATCATCATCCTTTATGAGCGGGACAGTGGCCATAAGTCAAACCATTTTTTATTATTTTTTTAAATGGTATAGGGTTTTAAAAAAAAACAAATTATTAATTTCAAATTATTTAATTCATTGTCATGACGTGCCTTTATGAATAAATCTTATTGTGATTTGCATGGTATTGCTTTAGTTTTTAGAGGACAACATAAAACGCGATGTTATAGAAAATATTGCATATCTACGTAATTACAAGTGTATGGCACAGACTATCATACAAAATATACAGGATCATAGACTATATTATAATTAATCTAATATCACTTTATATTAATGATATATTTCATGATGTAGCTGCGGTATTGCGAGGCAGATCAGCAGCAGGAAATGTCCAAGTATACCTGTGAACATGAAAACATTCAATTTATATCTTAAACCTTACACAATACGAATCATTTTTGTTCAAATTCTTGAAATTTCCATGTTTTATTAATTATTGACGTGGGCACAGTAAGTAGTTAAATATACTACAGTCCATTTCATTCACATAGCATAGTGATGTGATGTGATATACCTACATGGCCTGCCACCAAACACCACACTTTTAACGGTAACATATTCATATATGTCGGAGAGTTAGATAGTTGGTCGGACTCAGTTGGATTATGATATTATCGTGGTACAAGGGTTGGGTGAAATAGTAGCAACACTGATTTGACTTTAACGTAAATAACAGACTTCATTAGGGTATTTGTAAAAAGTAAGAATACTGATTTGATTATAACGTGAATAACAAAGTTAATAAGGGGATGCGTGCTTTTGGGACAGTTGGTTTATCACAAACTCTCGAGCTGTACCAATCTCAGTGCAATCGTTGTTACACCCGGTTCTTAAGTACTTATTTAAGAGTGTACAATTGTGTGAAGTGAAGTGCTTATTAAATTGTAATATTACGACAATAAACACATTGGGTCCGTGAGGAGTTTGTTGCGTCGCTTCTTCCCCTCATACGGGACTTTTGCGAAGCGCAGTGCAGGCAACAAAACAACGTTATACCATAACGTTGTTTTGTTGCCTGCACTGCGCCCACCGAATCCTGATACCACTGAACCCTAATTGCGGTCTTTGTATCGCTTGGCTGTCGCTGACTCCGACACATATATTTTTCCAAACTCAAAATATGTAATTTTCTTTAACCGAATCGAATCAAAGAAACGTATCTTTGCTAGTCTACGAACTCACAGCGCCATAACGACTATCACCACAACTAACAATAAGAAGATTAGCTGCTAGCATGATGAGCCAATCTGAATCGATCGGCTACCACCGGTGACGCCGGTATGTGATAACCGCTGTTTGCTGATGAATTCTCAGCTCATCGGGGATATGGACTTCATAGTACAACGACACAATGTACTACATTTACAGCCATCCAGGTGGGTACTACAATGTACCCTACAACCATGTTTCCTTACGATGTTTTCCTTCACCGAAAGCTCAAGCTCATTGAAGCATTCGAACCCGGGACCTCCGTATCGGCATCCGATGTCACTACTACTGAGCTATCATTGCCTACATCCCCATTAAAACCTTATTACATAAAAATTACATACATAAGGAGTTTGAAGCCTCATCTTCTACTGGCGGAGCTCTATACTCGTCAGTGACTTCTAGGAATTGATAGATGGCCTTGAAACCTGTACCATCCAAACGATCGTTGGATCGAAATGTAACTTTGAAGAAATTCCTCTCGGACTCGACATGAAACTCCTTCATGTGGCCGCAGTACCTGCCGTATCTATTGTCTTCAGTCATGTCGTTTGAAAATTCGACGTAATCACTCGCTGATACCGCCTCGCATCTGCAACCGAATTTACATCATATAGTAAGTGATTTGTTTTAAAGGTTAAACATAGGTACATACGGCCGGCCTTATGGTAAGTGGTTAGCGTAAACTTTAGAAAAAAACTGACGATTGATTCATAGATTAGCAAGGTATACTATCAATTTATCATTTCCAATGTTAAGTTCCTGATAATTACAAATTCAGTTTTGTGCGTTAGTCAAAACACAAAAATTTTGCTCTGGCAAGTTTTTTTTTATGCGACTAAGTCGGTAGACTAGCATACGGCCCGCTAGATAGTAAACGGTTACCGTAGCCATATGGACGCTTGCAACAGCATCGCTTACGCGTTAACGACCCTTCCCCCCTCTCCTATGAGCTCTGTTAATTATCTAATTAAATAAATAAATAAATATCCTGGGACATTGCAATTAAAAGAGCATTGAATTTTTTCACTCAGAGACTGTTTCCAGACTCATTTTGAACAACAATATGCACTGCCAGATAATGTTTCCGCAACCCAAACAAATCGTGGTTAGCTACATGGCTACCTCATACTTCCAACTACTCTTAGCAAGTAGCGCAATCTATCGTGCGTAACTATCTGTCTCGTCTTTTCATATAGCTAAACAGCTAATGGTGCTGCCACAGTACTAAATGTGCTGTCCTGACTTGAGTTGATTTACTTACTTCTTACAGAATATGGGTAGCAGAACTGATACTTACGGCAGCACCCCCTCAACATCAAAACTGGTGAAGTGAAGATGAACTTTCTCCGTTTCCCCGCCGTGAAAAAAATATGTGCACTCTGTATCCCGTGGGTAAGGTCCCGGTGAGTTCGGTGACGCAAACGTGCCGTTGTGGTATTCACTACTATTATACACGAAAGCGCACGGGAATTCCTTCAGCTGTCTCCCTGAACTGATACCGAAATCTGTAAAAGTACAAAAACGGTCGATTTACTTTGTAATCCTATTGTATCCTATGGCTATCTTACTACGTAGTATTTATCTACTCTGAGCTATTATTAAATGCGGATGTTTGTGTTACCTATGTTTTTTTTACCACTCAGCTTAGTAATTATTTGGATGTCATACGGTGGTTTGATGGATCATGGAACTAAGATCCCTTGGGAACGTGGGTAAATCCACGAAACAGAGTCTAATGTCTATTCATACTAAATTATAAATGTGGAAGTAACTCTGTCTGTATGTTACCCTTTCACGCCTAAACCGCTGAACCAAAGATCTCGATGCGCTGAATCGATCACGATATCACATACCTACAATATATTGTTCTATGTAGGTAAGTATTTCTATCCAAAAATAAGAAACTCACTTTCAACAAATGAGTACGATATCTTAAATCCTCTCGAATATCTCGACGACTGTGTTCCCCTAAACTCCAACATTAATTTCGGTCCATTCGACATAATTGGTTTAGGGAGGTCGATACCGCAAAATGTCTCGACTTTTTCTAATCTTCCATCTACATTGATGAATGCCTGCAGTGAATCCACGTTTGTACATCTGAAATTAGAAACGGAAAATCAATTAGCATATTTTGTGTAAACGGAATTGGATTTAGCTGAGTGAGCCACATTGAGTATAACCTGTTGCTTTTAAAAGAAAAGGTACCTATTTGAATACTTTCATACATAACTACCTACATACCTACAACGTGGCATCGTAAACGTCATTGTAGCCCCTACTCAAGATGTTTTCTGACTTTAAGTTTCTGAGGTCAATCAATTACTTCCTTGGACTATCATACATTCGAGTCTAACATTAGGTTTACTACACTTAGGTAGGGACTTATCTTACCAAGTATTACAATCATACCATGTACCAATCCTGGGATATCCTGGGACATTGCTCACACACGGTCATCTGATCCCAAAATAAGCAGAGCTTGTGATATGATAACTAGATAACTGATATAAATAAGTAATACATATTGGTACCTACTACTTTCTGTTTGTAAACATAATTACATCTAGACTCCGGACTTGTACGTAGTATTTATATACTCTGAGCTCCGGACATACAAATAAATAAATATCCTGGGACATTCTTCACACACGGTCATCTGATCCCAAACTAAGCAGAGCTTGTACTATGGAAACCAGATAACTGATATAATACTTATACTACTTTTTTGTTTGTAAATACATACTTAATATACATAATTACACCCAGACTCAGGACATACAGATGTTCATGCACACAAATGTATGTCCTGTGTGGGAATCGAACCCACGACCTGCGGCGCTATAGGTTAAGACTCAACGTCTTAACCAACTGCGCCAACTGGCCCGTCAAATAAAAATACAGACATGACATAAAATACAGACATGTTCATGCACACAAATGCATGTCCTATGTGGGAATCGAACCTACGACCTGCGGCGTAATAGGTGGTGGTATGTGTATATAATACGTATACGTACATAATACGTATATAACTTACTTTTAACGAAAGTAGACCTACACTAGAATTATTTGCAAACTTTTTATCCAAAAAAGAGCGAAATACCTACCTACCTACCTACCTACCTACCTACTTTTCATAGGTACCTAAGTAGCTCAGAGTATATAAATACTACGTACAAGTAGTAAGTTGGTAATTTTGTTGACTATGATGATATTTTTTTACAGTTTCAGTCTTTACTTTCGTGTGCCAGACTCTAGTAAGTAGGTAATTTTATAATAGGTACTTACTCTAAAGACCCATCAGTAGATTTGTACAAATAAAAGTCTTGAAATATTAATCTAACTCTCTCCTTCCCTCTTCCGAAGAACTCGAAGTGGCAGTGAGTGTTCGGTGGATACGGCGATGGGTAATGTGGCGATGTGAGGGTGCCATGTTTGGTGCCGTCGCTGCTGAACTCTTGATGACAAGATGAAGCTGGAAGAAAAGAAAAAGACTTCATTTAACAAATAAAGTACATTATTACACAAAAAACTATTATTTTGTTATAATAATATATTTCAGAAAATTAAGTTTTTTTTTTAGTATCGGAGCATGTTTCCGAACGCAATACTGCGGTTTATATTATTATGTCTTCTTCTTCTTATTTTTAATTTTGGCAACCAAGCCCAAATTAGGGCTCATTTCTGCCAGTGTCGAGTTATATTATAGTTTCCAGTCACAATAAATCACTTAACATTATAGTCCTCAGTCAGTCACCGTCCATAAAAGTCATGTCTTACTACAATGGTGGTCATTGTAGTAAAACTCTACACGGAAATTTTGAGACAACTTGAAAAGTCACGATACACATAATTCATTTCATTTCACTTCACTGGTGCACATGGATGATCTTTATTGGGTAAAATACCACCAAAAAGAGGGGGGGTATTAAAACCAAAAATTTCGTTATTACAACAATATGGGTATCAAATGAAAGCTTGTGAACAGCCCATTCCATATATGTATATATTGTAATACTTTAGTGCCACCATTTTGACGTAAACTGCAAAAAACCATGTTTAATGCAAGGACAGTAGGTATAGAACTCTGAGCGGTTACCGTACGTAACTCACAGAGTTGCGATGGTTGTTAGCGTTACTTTACCTCACCGCTCATTTACTTACTAATACATACAAACCATTATGTATAAAACTAAAAAGTCTGAAATAAATTAAATTATTAAAAGAAACAAAAAACCCGACTGCGTAAAACAAATATTAAATGAAAAGAGAAAAACAAGCTTTTTAATCTATAGAATTTGGAATATAACTTGAATGTTATAAGTTCTTGCAGTCGGGGACAAACCAATAACCTAAGTATGTGTTTTTTTAATATTTGTTTATCCCCGACTGCAATACCTTATAACATTCAAGTTATATTCCAAATTCTATAGATTAAAAAGCTTGTTTTTCTCTTTTCATTTAATATTTGTTTTACGCAGTCGGGTTTTTTGTTTCTTTTAATAATTTAATTTATTTCAGACTTTTTAGTTTTATACATAATGGTTTGTATGTATTAGTAAGTAAATGAGCGGTGAGGTAAAGTAACGCTAACAACCATCGCAACTCTGTGAGTTACGTACGGTAACCGCTCAGAGTTCTATACCTACTGTCCTTGCATTAAACATGGTTTTTTGCAGTTTACGTCAAAATGGTGGCACTAAAGTATTACAATATATACATATATGGAATGGGCTGTTCACAAGCTTTCATTTGATACCCATATTGTTGTAATAACGAAATTTTTGGTTTTAATACCCCCCCTCTTTTCTTATCCGTAGACGCCATATAAAAATAATATACCCTATGACACTCCCACAGTTCAGACAAATCTAACGACACCTCATATGCTTAAATCCGTCAAGCCGTTTAGGCTGCAGAGCGTGCCAAAGAAATAGACATACATACATACATACATACATACATACATACATACATACATACATACACTCGAAAAACATAACCCTCCTTCCGGGTCAGTCGGGTAAAAATACACAATAAAACTCAAAATACACAAATTTATGAAAATAAAAATGAAAATGCTACGTCACTCTGCAAGTTCCCGCCAAAAAGTCTATTATTATGTCATTCACGTGCGTCATTCTTGAGCTCCACGCATGCGTCAAATAAAACGTCAATAAGTTATAGTGCTTCCAAGTGCTCCATTCGTTACTACAAACTCAAAATAATAACTCGTTATAGCAGGTTCAAATTATTCAATAATTTATTATTATATTTAATTGAGTAGGTATCAATGTATCTGTTTTAATATTGTAAGGCATATTTTTAAGGTAGTGTGTATTGTCTGATCTACTTGAGACCGTCTACTTACTTGATTTTAAATAGAAATCTGAATTGTTTTTAGTTTAAATAGGTAAGTATAAAAATATTATTTTCACAAATATCAGAATCAAAACCAAGAAGTAGATTACCTCGAGCTAAAATTATCCATCGTCATGAGACTACTTACACAACTCAATTAGGTATATAGAAAATTTCCTCAAGTCTGCCGCTGCTTCCGACTAACGGCAAGGTTCCCAGAAGGCTGGAAGATTGTATTTTGTACATATTTGTTGTAAATAAAATCATTGTATTTTTTATTAGGTAATATAACAATATATTTATTATTACTCAATTATAATATACCAACCAGACAGCAAAATAATTATTGGCTACAACACTACAGATGTCCTACTGCGCTATGTATTTGAAAATTGAAATTATTTGTTTTGCTGAAGTAGGCTCCAGCCAGATTTAAACATAAAAGATCTGAAATATATTTTGTGCTAATCGATAAATAATTTAAAGCATGTTCATGTATTTTTGTGAAGATTTTTTATGGTGAAGTGTAGACATAACCAAAGAGATTTTTTGTTTTTATCATTTAAAATCATGTCGGAATCAACACCGTTTTATGTTGATCGAGCAAAGGGAGGCCGAGCATCGTGTAAAGGATGTAAAGGTAACTGCCAGAGCGGGGAGTTGCGCTTAGCCAAGGTAGTTGCGAGTCCATATGGAGAAAATCAACAAATGAAATCATGGCATCATGTAGACTGCTTTATGAATGTTTTATTGAAACAACGGCCTGCAACAAAACGTATAGACTCAATAGACGATATTGGGAACTGGGAAAATATGAACAAGGATGACCAAGAATTTTTATTGAAGAAAATCAATGAGATGGAAAAGTCTTATGCTGACAAAAATAGTGGGAAATACACAGCTAAGGTTATAAAGAATGTTTCTGTCCAACCTGTGTCAAGTACAGGAGACAGTCCGAAGAAAGACAAGGATGTTATTACTGATGATAATAAGTTTTCATCATTTTGTAAATTGTGTAAGAAAATTGCTCGAGTTGATGCATATACAGAAAAAACTGCAACTGTGAACAGTTTCTTCAGAAAAGGAACTGATGATGATTCTTTCAAAGGTGATTTAGCATTGTGGTGTAAATTACTCCTACCACAGGTTACAAAAAGAGTGTACAATTTAAAAAGCAAACAATTAGTTAAATTGTTCTCTAGAATTTTTCATACAGATCATGATGACATGTTAACACATTTAGAACAAGGGGACGTAGCTGATACAATTCAGCATTTCTTTTCCGTGGCTAAATCTGTCACGCCAGCCAGTGAAAGCACTTTAACAATACATGACGTTGAAAATTTTCTAGAAGAGTTATCAAAGCTGACAAAAGAAGAAGAACAGATTTACCACTTCAAGAAAATTGTAAAGAAATGTACTTTAAATGACATGAAAATGCTTATTCGGATTATAAAAGGAGATTTACGAATAAATGCTGGTCCAAAACACATTTTGGAAGGTGTACATCCTGATGCATATAATGTGTTTCAGACAGCACGAGATTTAAATATGGCCTTAGATAGAGTAATGGCGAATAATAGCGGAGTCAAACACAAAGATGCAACACAAACTAGCGTGCTAGCAAAAATCGCTCTTATGACCCCTGTTTTACCAATGTTGGCTGAAGCATGCAAGTCTGTTGAAATGGCAATGAAGAAATGTCCAAATGGAATGTTCTCGGAAATAAAATATGATGGAGAAAGAGTTCAAGTACACAAAAAAGGGAATGAATTCAAATATTACTCTAGAGCATTGAAACCAGTAATGCCACATAAAGTCAATCACTTCAAGGATTATTTGCCTCGAGCTTTTCCAAAAGGAGTTGATATGATTTTGGATGCCGAAGTACTGATGGTTGATGTAAATACGGGCAAACCATTACCGTTTGGAACATTGGGTAAACATAAGCAGAGTGAGTTCAAAGATGCTCAAGTATGTTTATTTGTATTTGATTGCTTGTTCTATAATGGTCAGGTATTAATAGATTTGCCTATTAGAAAGAGAAGGCAAATTCTTTATGACAATATGGTGGAAGTTACCAACCATGTGATGTTTTCTGAACAGCAATTGATAAAAAAGCCTGCTGATTTGGCAAAAATGATTGCTGAGGTAATTAATACTGGTATCTTATTCTGTTTGTCTACTAATCTATACTTCTTATATTATAAAGTGGAAAGATTTGATTGTTTGTTTGTTTGCATTGAAAAGGCTCCCAAACTACCGGAGCGATTCTAAAAATTCTTTCACTGTTTTGAAGCTACACTATCCCGGGGTGACATAGGCTATATTATATTTTCAAAAAAATTAGGGATCCTTACTAAAACTACAATAATGTAACCAAGGTGTAAAAAAACGGTAACGGATTGGGGTAGGGTAGGTTAGGGTAGTAGGTAGGGCACCACGTGAACGAAGTCGCGCCGGGCAGCTAGTATGTTATAAATGGTGCTTGTAACTTCTTTTTACTATGTATAGTTTCTGTTTGAATTTGAACACAACTTCACACAATGGTAAGTGATGATGTGGCCGAAGGTGGTGAGCACACAAAGCCTAGAAGGAACTGGCTCTCAAATGCAGCTGTTGTAACACCAATTGTTGTAGCACTTGTTGATAGATTTACAACTCGAGGGTGGTAGCCAGCCATTCAGTGCTACAAAGTACCCTACCGCCATGCTATGGTTTCCTCACAATGTTTTCCTCAACCAAAAGCTCATCGTAAGAAACCGGAACCTTCGTCGTGGAATTCAACATCACCACCATCATCATTGCCTTGAAAGTAAATTACATCATAATCTCTATATATATAAAAATTAATCCCTATTTCCCTTGGTCATGCCAAAATTTGAGAACGATTTTATCTTTTTTTTTAATTTTTCTTATACTCTGGAAAAATTTCTTACGGAATAAAAATTAAGAACGCTGCCTTTTAAAAAAAAGGGTAGGGTCAGATATCCCTTTGGTACGCGGCTGAAACCGCGTGCGAAACTAGTATTCAATAAAAAATATATTCAATTATGTAAATATTTTTGCAGGTACTACAACTGGGTTTGGAAGGACTAGTACTAAAAGACCTGGAGTCCACATATGAGCCCGGCAAGAGACACTGGTTGAAGGTTAAGAAGGATTATCTATTTGACGGTGCCATGGCCGACACAGCTGATTTAGTTGTTCTGGGAGCATGGTTTGGTTGGTATTAATTTTATCTTAATTTATGTTTTCAAGAATCATGCATCATCAATATACCTGTATTGTATTTACAAAAGTAGCCAAAATTATCAGAGGTTAACTATGATGGTACTTATTATGAACAATGTTTACGATGAGAACAACTCTGAAATCTCTAATAAAAAAATAACATTTTTTCATACATTCTGATTGTGCAGCGTTGATAAAAAAAAATACACGACTAAGTCGGTAAACAAGCATACGGCCCGCCTGATGGTAAGCGGTTACCGAAGCCATATGGACGCTTGCTACACATGTAGCATCGCTCACGTGTTATGAAATGAAATGAAATGAAATGAAATAATTTGAAATAATTTATTCATTCAAATAGGCCTTCACAGGCACTTATGAATAGTCAAACTCTAATACTCTAATGCACGGTTCGGAAGGTTGCTTTTGCTAAGAAGAGCCGGCAATAAACTCCGGTTACCGACCCTTACCCCCCCCCCCCCCCCCCCCCCCGCGATGAGCTCTGGCGACCTTACTCACTCACGCGCAGGAACACAACTTTACACAACATAAAGTTAATTGGTTTATATAATTGGAGATTCGATGTTGCAAAATAAAATGTTCCTTTCTTTCATTATAGGTACTGGTAAAAAAGGCGGTATGATGTCCGTATTCCTAATGGGATGTTTGGACACTCGAAAAAATCGATGGGTCACCGTAACCAAAGTCCACACAGGACATGATGATCCAACACTAGAAAGGCTACAGAAAGAACTTGGTCCACTCATGGTCAAAATATCCCAGGACAGCAATAAATTGCCATCTTGGTTGGATTGTAATAAGGGGTTGGTGCCTGATTTTGTTGCTGCCGACCCTAAAAATCAACCAGTTTGGGAAATCACAGGTCAGTATCTAAATCAATTAATAGTTTTATCATTTTTAGGGTTCCAAACGTTTATTAAGCCAAGAAATGTTCATAGCATATGTGTTAGTATATGTGTGCCTTAACATGGCAATAAAAAAACGAGCAGGTCAAAATTAAAGTGTGGTCCATGATGTCTATTGACTCATATAAACTATTGTCAAACTAACTCCAACACTAGTGCATAAATAGTCTATAGTAAAATAATAAAAAAATTAAGCAATAAAGTTTTATAAAAACAAAATATTTACTAAAAATAATCAATATTGTGTGGTGCTCCTACTACTACTGACATAGCACAATTGCGCAGTAAAGTCATTGGTAAAGTATTCAACTGTACAGTCATAAAATTAAGTTGGTTTTATTGTTTTGTACAGAACCGTGCAAGAGTAGGTACTTCTCGCACTTGCCCTGTTTTTGTTCGGTACATGCCTTGCTACATGTTGGTAGCTTTTGGTAAAATTTATATCTTAGGACATTCTTTAGACACGCACGACTCGGATCCCAATCTAAGCAGATCTTGTACTATGGAAACTGACTCTAAATTGGAAAAAATATACTTTTTCATGCACACAAATGTTTGTCCTGTCGAAGTAGGAATCAAACCGTCAACTCGTGAATAAGACGTTAATTTTATTTTGCGGCAAGGGCACTGCCTCTATCCTAAATATTGCCTTCATTAAACCAATATTAACTACTTTTAATTACATTTTAGGCACAGAATTAACAAAAGCAAATCAGCACACGGCCGACGGAATATCAGTAAGGTTTCCAAGAGTAACGAGAATAAGAACAGATAAAGATTGGCAGACCGCTACTAACTTAGACGAACTCAGACATTTATACAAAACTTCCAAAGAAAAAACCGATGTTTCCCTCCTTAATAAATTAGCAGCTACTGCAAATGAGACTTACGAACCGCCTGCGAAGAAAATTAAAGCTAGCCCGTCTAAAGTTAACAAATTAGATAATTTCGTAATAAAGAAAGAAAGGAAAGAAGATAAAGAAAAAACCAAAGTAAAGATAAAAGAAGAATTAAATACTTCTAGTTCTTCTGATACAAAGAGTGAATCTAGCAGCGCAAGTATTGATAGAAAAAAAGAAAGAAAACACGAAGAAAGACTGGAATACACTAAGAAAGAATGTAAAAAGGAAGAGTTAAATAGTTCATCAGAAATAACTGAAAATAGCAATGCAAGAAAGAAAGAAAAGAAAAGACACCGAACTTCTAGTACCCCAGAAAGCAAAAGAGAATCCAGTAGTAGTTCAAATAAAGAAACAAAGAGAAAAGATTTAAACACTTCATCAGATACAAACAGTGATGCAAATATGGATATTGATGAAACAGATACAAAAAAAACAAAGTACCAACTGGTACCTGATAATCCACTACCAGACGTGTTTAAAAACAAAAGACTAGCTTTTTATCCGGATTTTATAAGTATACCCGAAGAAGAAAGAAGACATTTTGAAAGACATTGGATAGCTTATGGTGGAACCATAGTGAAGTCTATGCGAGATTTGGAAGTAGATTATCTTGTGCATAACCAAGAAGTTATAGAATTTAGAAAAATGCTAAAGTTAAAGAAAAAAATACAATGTAATGTAAGACATGTTAATAAATCATGGTTAATAAAATGTTTGAATGAAGTTGCTTTGTGTGATACGGCAAAATATGCTGTATTTGTTGAGCCGTAAAGTACACTTCGCATTTATATCGTAATCTCATTTGTCGATAAGGATATTTATGATTTTGTCTATATATTTATTTATGTACATATATGCTTTATGTAAAATCCTTACACTTACACTTATACTTACACAAAAAAATGAAGGAAAATAATGTACTTACTTGCAAAGAAGAACTAAATTTTCTGTCAAAAATGGTTTCCTTATCGATTCAATTGATAATTCCGAAAAATATTATTGTATAGTATAATAAAACAAGCAATTGGATAATGCAGCTTGTATTATGATTTTTTACAAGGAGGATGTTTTTGTTAAAATGTTATTAATTTTTGTGCACGTTGACTCATACATAGTGTATTAAGTGAATCCATTGTAAAAAATATATTGTAAAAAAGTATGAAAAAGATATACAGGTTTTAGTTGAAATAAAATATACAAACTAATAAATTATTATTGTTTTTCTAGGAAAAAGGCGGGTCTTTTTACAATTTTGAGATATAGTTATACTTATCAAAAAAATACACTGGCTTCCAATGCTGGCTTCATACATTTATTGTATGTGGATAGTAACTTAGTATACACAAAATATACTAACTTACTGTACGAACAATACTAAAAATAAACACGCAAAGTCAAGAACGACCGCTACCAAAATAAACAATTCGAGATTGAATTCAACTTCCCTACAAGTTAAATTCTTAGTACAATAAACAAATCCCTTTAGAACTTAAAACAATGAGTGTGGGTTACAAAACATGAATAGACCGTCCCCCGAATGTCACAAAACCTATCTACACATTTTGACACCTGATATGAGATGTCGCCTCCAATGAGGCAATAAGAGGCCCATAGGAGGCTATTGTTAACATACATATTCGAAATGAACGCAGTAATAGGGAGGTGCTTAAGGAAATAAAACTGGCAATTGTTGCTGAAAAAACGGCACAATAAACGCATGTCGGACGTTGCCAAAGACATTACGCTAACACACTTTTGGTACTAGGTAGGTATTATGTAGTTCTTTTTAGAGTATATTCCTTCACATGCTTTAGACTAAATATTGTAGCATTTTTAGGGTTCCGTAGCCAAATGGCAAAAAAGGGAACCCTCATAGATTCGTCATGTCTCTGTCTGTCCGTCCGTATGTCACAGCCACTTTTTTCCGAAACTATAAGAACTATTCTGTTGAAACTTGGTAAGTAGATGTATTCTGTGACTGATGTGATTTTCACACAAAAATAGAAAAAAAAACAATAAATTTTGGGGTTCCCCATACTTAGAACTGAAACTCAATTTTTTTTTTAAATAAAACCCATACGTTTGGGGTGTCTATGGATAGGTCTTCAAAAATGATATTGAGGTTTCTAATATAATTTTTTTCTTAACTGTTTGCGCGAGAGACACTTCCAAAGTGGTAAAATGTGTGTCCCTGTAACTTCTAAAATAAGAGAATGATAAAACTAAAAAAAAAAAAAATGTAGGTACATACCATGCAAACTTCCACCGAAAATTGGTTTGAAAGAGATCTAGGAAGTAGTTTTTTTTAAATAAATTGAAATTCATATCAAATACTCGGGTCTATTACTACCATTTACTTATACTACCTACAGGTTTGTACGGAACCCTCTGTGCGCGAGTCTGACTCGCACTTGGCGGGTTTTTTATTCAACTAAGGTAGCATAGGTACAGCCCGCCAGATGATAAGCAATTAGGTACTATAGCCAGCCTATTGATTGACACTGCAAAAATCGTCACACCTCTCTTGATGGGGGTCTCTTGTTTTAAATGTGTATCATTCAATATTGAGGCATCTGGTTACCACTTTAGCGATAGTGAGCTTGAAAAAATTTTGGTATTAGTTTTTTAAAGTGAACCTAAGTACCTACATATATACCTAAGTACTTACCTAATAGTTGAACCTATGCTCTTATGGAAATAGTAGGATAAGAATTAAACCACTTCAAACGGTTGTAGGAACATTAGCAGAGACACTTCAGATACAGTGTCGTGGTCATTTACACTATGCGCAAATAATCGCTTTAGTTAACGGTAAGTTTACACACTAAAACCACAAGTATTGCAGTCTGCAACTAAGTATTTGAGACCTCCCGGGCACCCGTACGCCAACTGAGGACCGTCTGCAGCGAGTGTAGGTATATGTAACCAAAAATATTGCTTCCTGTAGCATTCTTCACATTTACATGGCGTATCAGCACAGATTAAATTCGTGTACCCCGAGTGTAAAGAATTAACGATGCGTTTGAGTTATCTATAAATTAGTATGGGAGAAATTAGTGCCATGATATTTCCGCTAGAGGCGCTGTGTCAATCAATCCCTATGGTAGGTAAGTTTCGTAAAAGCAAACGTGTTAGTAAGTGTTTACTAACGCCAATTCTTTACACTCGGGGTACTGATTCTAACCTAGGCTGCCTAATTGGAAACCAGATAACTGATATAGATTCTTCTACTTGTGAATATATAGGTTATGTAGTTATTTAGGTAGTTGCTCGTGAATTACTCCACTACCATTTATTTATCTGAAATGGTGATGGATCTGTTATTCTTAGAACAAAAATTACACTTTGAAAAAACTAAATAGGTACACGCTTTAAAGCCATGCACAAAAAAATGTTAAATAAGTAATTATAATTTAACCTACTTATATTCTCCGTCTATCCCGTAAGTGCCTTTTACACAAGTTTTTGTCCTGTTCGGGAATCGAACGTACGACCAATTATTGGTCAGTCATGGTATCTTAGCTGCAGGCCCAACTGGCTCGTCTGGCAAGGGGGTCTTTTCCTCGGTGGTAAGGTATCTGTTTTTAGTTAATCTCAAAACGAGCCTGCACAAAAATATGGCTTTAGTATTATTTGAGGATATAATATAAGTAGGTTAGGTTAGCCAACCTAACAATTCATCTATCAAGGCGCAGAAGCGGATTAGCCACCCTACATATTCCCGTAGGTACACTGAAAATCCACAAAACCCAGATATACCGACCTAAAACACTAAAGAAAAATAAAACCTAGAACCGTAGCAACCACTAAACACCCACAAGAGACACCAGTGAAAAATTGCAACGCGCGTTTGAAACCGCGTTGAAACATACCTTCCTAATAACCACCGAAACACGCGTATGCCGTACCATCAGGCTCGGATCGAGTGGCCCGTTTTAAATTTTCAACAGCTTCGCTTCAAGCCCTCAAGTACACTTCTCTTTGTGTGTGCAAAAACAAATTAATTATTTATACCTACGTGAAGCCAGGCTTTACGCGCTCAAATGAACTGAGCTCGGAATGTTTGCATATTATGCGATATATCAGTATGGTAAACATGGTAATTCGGGGCAAGGCGTACATTCGTACCTTTATAGCCACGTCCGTCCTTTACAACGATTCGCTATTGAAATGAAAATTCTATTAGCCTTAGGTAGTTCTGAAATTTCAGCGTTATTGCTTTGATGTACCCTATACGTTGCCAAAGGCAAATATCCCGCTCAACTGTATCAAATATTTATAAGAGATTCCAGTTTGCGTGTAGGTACGTACGCGATATAGCTCGGTAACCATTTTTTAAATTGCTAAGCCATCAAACGTAGAGTATAGCGATTTTATCGAAGAACTAGTGACACAACAGTTCTCTTGGAAATTGTAAACGTTCATAATATAAAGGTAAGTACTAATAGATTTGCAAAAGCTTTAAGGAGGAGAATCTTGACGATCAATATTTTTTTTTTTTTTTTTTTTATACCACTTAGGTGGCAAACAAGCATACGGCCCGCCTGATGGTAAGCGGTTACCGTAGCCTATGGACGCTTGCAACACCAGGGGTATCACGCGCGTGTTGCCGACCCTGCAGAAATCTCTTCACACCCCTTTTGAAGAACCCCATGCTGTACTCCATTGGGAAAACCACGGCGGGGAGCTCATTCCAAAGTCTGAGCGTCCGCGGAAGGAAGCTCCTTTGAGCCCGCACAGTACGAAACAATTCAGGTTTCAATATGTGAGGATGGACTCCCCGTCGATGGCGAGAGTTGCGATGGTAGAAAGTAGCCGTGGGCATCATCTTAAACAATTCTTCAGAACACCGTCCGTTGTACAAGCGGTAGAACACACATAAGGAGGCAAAGTCTCTCCTCAGACTGAGGGGCTCTAAACCGCTTGTGAGCTCGGGATCGTCAACAATTCTGATGGCACGTCGTTGAACCGAGACTAAAGGATCAAGCTGGTATCCAGGTGCCCCCGCCCATAGATGACAGCAGTACTCCATATGAGGCCGGACTTGCGACTTGTAAAGTTGCAGCCTTTGCCCCGATGTGAAGTACTGCCTCGCTCTGTTGAGCACTCCGAGCTTTTTGGATGCCAGCTTAACCTTGCCTTCTAAGTGACTTCGGAACAAAACGTCGCTAGAAATGTCGACGCCAAGGATCCCGATGCTTTTGCTGATGTTCAGGGACGTGTTCTGGAACTGTGGAGCCACAGCAAATGGGGTTTTCTTAGCGGTGAACGCGCAGGCTTGAGTCTTAGTGGGGTTGAAATGGACTAGGTTTAGTCTGCCCCAATCGGAGACACTAGTTAGTGTACTCTCGATTTCAGACAACAGCCGTTCGCGGCTTTCCTCCACCTCGGAACGAGGGATATTAGCACGGCCCGTGTAATAAGCGTCCCCTGTACTGTCGTCCGCATAACAATGAACGCCGTCAATAGACAGCATATCATTGATATGCAGTAGGAACAGTGTTGGGGACAGCACAGAGCCTTGCGGGACGCCGGCATTTATGTCCACGCTGTCGGAGCAGCTACCGTCTACGACGGCTCTTATGCATCTGCTGGACAGAAAGCTGGCAACCCATTTGCATAATCCCTCGGGAAGCCCGTATGCTGGTAACTTCGTTAAAAGACCCCGGTGCCAGACCCGATCGAACGCCTTCGCCACATCTAGGCTCACTGCCAATGCCTCACCTTGACTCTCGATGGCGAGTGACCAACGGTGCGTGAGATACACAAGGAGGTCACCAGCTGAGCGACTGTGGCGAAAGCCATACTGTCGGTCGCTCAACAAATCGTGACCCTCCAGGTATCTCAAAAGCTGCGTGTTGATCACTCGCTCCATGACTTTGGAGAGAAGGGAGGTGATGGCGATAGGCCTGTAATTCGTCGGGTCTGATCTGTCACCCTTTTTGGGCACTGGGTGCACATGGGCAGTATTCCTTGAAGACGGGACTTCCTTTTTGGTGTAGGAAAGCGCGAAAAGACGCGTCAGTACTGGACACAATTCAGGAGCACACCGCTTCAGCACCACTGCCGGTATGCCGTCTGGCCCACTCGACTTATGGATGTCCAGAGAAAGCAATTCCCGCCGGACCTCCCGTTGGGTAATCCTTATCTCCGGCATGGAGCTGTCACACCGCGGAATGGTAGGCGGTGTGGCGTCACCATCATCCAAAGTTGAGTTCGAGGCAAAGAGAGAGCCTAAAAGGTCAGCCTTCTCTTTAGCACTATGGGCCAAGTTCCCGTCCGGCTTACGTAGTGGTGGCAAGGACGACTGGCAAAAGTTTCCTTCGGCAGCCTTGGCAAGAGACCAGAAAGCGCGACTCCCAGAGGGAAGGCTAGTTAGCCTCTCACCAATTCTGCCGACGAAATCGAACTTTGCCCTGGCAATCATTCGCTTACTGGATCTCGAGGCAGCGTTAAGTTTGCGTTTCGCAACAGAGATGTTAGGGTCCTGATTAGTTCGGGCCGTGGTCCAAGCCTCGTACAAAGTCTGCTTATTTCGTCTACCTTCTTTGGAGCGCCGATTAAACCACGGTCGTTTCTTCACCCCTGCAGCCACTAACGGGTTTGGAATAAAGCACTCCATTCCCGCCAGAATCGCCTCAGCGACGGTAACTGCACAGGTGTCAGGATCATCTGATGCGAAGCAAAGCTGCCTCCACGGGTACGATGCGTAGAATTCACGCAATCCATCCCAGTCTGCTGACTTATAGTGCCACACACGACGACGCCCGGGTGACCGGAGCGAAACGGGCCGCGCACAAGGCACCTGCGTCCGGACGAGACAGTGGTCCGATGAGCCAAGTGGCGCATCCACTGTCACTGCATAGTTGTCCGGTCGCGTAGTCAGCAGAAGGTCCAGTAAGGAACTAGTATGGCTCTCAATATCTGGGATTCTCGTAGGAGAAAGAACCAGTTGTGAGAAACCATAGGCCAGGGCAAAGTCGTGAGCAGTCCTCCCCGGGAAGTCAGTGGACCGAGAACTAAGCCACTCAACGTGGTGAGCGTTGAAGTCTCCTAGTATCACTAACTCCGCGGAGGGGTACTGCTCCAGAACTTTGTCAGTCGACAATTGCAGGTGCTCAAATAACCGGATTGTGTCCGCGTCACCGCTGTGGGCCACCGTAATCTACGCGCGCCCACAAAATCGATAGGTCCCGGTCTTCCAAGCCATGGAGACGGCGACAACAAATATCCTCCCTGACGTACATACACACCCCGGCACGCCGCACAAAGTTGTGCTCCAGTTTGTACCCGGGGTAGTGTAGATACGTTGTATCAACAGGGCAGGATATTTGTGTCTCCGTGAGAAAAAGCAGAGTCGGCTGTGCAGTCTCCAGATGTTGGTGGACTGCATTGATGTTCGCATGAATTCCCCTGATGTTGCAAAAGTCCATTTTAAATGTGGACGGGGAGGCCGCTGAAAATCTCTTTTTTGTTTTTCTTTTTGGCATTTTATTAAAAAGGGGTTTTAGAGATTGAGAGCAGTCGCTGTGCCGGCAGCGAGAAGGACAAAGTGCAGTGTTATTCTGCTAGAGTGCTGGACAGGTGATGCGGTTTGTTGGTGCGGCAGACGGAAGGGCCCCCGGTCCCCCCCTGCTACAATCAGACGAGTCCACTCCGGTCTCCTTCTCCGGCACGACCGATTATACCAGGGATTATGCGCGAGGCGGCGGGTCAGCCTCCCAGGGCGGAGATTAAGTGATCCCTGGGTTCGGGACCCCTACAACCTGCGGGCAGCCAGCGGACAGCTGTTTCACCGGGTCTCCCTGACCGCCGCAACAACATGCCGCGCCTGCACAACCGTACAGCAGTATTACACCGCTGGTCCTCCCACTGCCAGCACAGCCCCTCCTCATCGAGCTCTGGCGACCTTACTCACGCGCAGGAACACAACTTTACACAACATAAGGTTATTTGGCTGCGGTATTCTGTAAGGTGGAGGTACTTCCCCAGTCGAACTGCTCTTTGAGCGAATAAACGCTATGCTCTACCTCTCTTAAAATTTATGAGATGCAATAATGATTTGATATGATATATCACTCTGTACCTTTAGAATTAATTCATTTTACTTTAGAATTTTTAAAATAATCCCTATTAAGTAATCTCTTGAAGGCACTGTAGAAACGCTTTCAAGAGCTTTGAATCATTTAGAAGGCTTCTTCACGTAATTTACCTAAATTGTGCTTAGTCCGACAGATACACTTTTTGTCTCTACAAGTTCTAATAAGTATGAATTGACAGTAGTTAATTAGTTTATATAGTTTTTGACTAATTGTGTTCAATTAATTTAATGTTACATGTTTCATTTATATACGTTATACATTAAATAAAATGATTATAAAGATTTTGTATTTCAGCATTTTAGCTTCCAATTCAGTTATGTACAGACGTATCGGAAAATACTTGAAGCATGAAGGAAAAAGATGTAAAACTAGCCATTTTGTTAGCATGAGTATACACAATTAATTTATATTTTTATGTTAGTTTCAAAGCTTTCATCTTTTTTAACGATACAAAAATGTGAACTTTTGGTAGGTAAGATTATACTTACATCAAACAGAGGCCAATTCGATATTCTCTCCATATCCGATCCATGGGCTAGTTTCCTGGAAAAATCTATTTAAACCGTCATTTACGTTTTCAAAAAATATTAGACACGTATTTTTTTTTCTTTTGTCAATTAAACAAAAAATAATAAGTTATCTTGTGTTGAAGTTCTGCTTGGCCATGGTATCACGCACGTTGTGGTATCTACACTTTTTGCTCAAAAGTGCCGTCACGAGACTCACGAGTCCCCCACTCCCGAACTTAAACGCGCTTTATCATTGTCAATTTGAATAATTTCGTAAAGCAAAAAATACGTTTCCAATATTTTATGATAATAAAACCGACGGACTAATAACAATTATTATTTTTTAACCCAGCAATCATCCCTATCGTTTTTAATTATGCAAACGTGTACAGATTTAAAAATGTATAATGCAGTTGAATGATTAATTAACGTTCCATTACAGCAAATCTGTAGGCGAGCACAAAACGGGGGTGTTCAACAGTTCCACAGTCATTTCACATACGGTTGTCATAGAGGCTTTAGTTATTCATGGCCATTGTCCCGAACCGCCAGTTAATTATGAGTGGGCTTCGCTCGGTGAGCACAACTTTCAAATTGGATTTGCCGCACCATCGCTCTCGCTGGCTAGCTGTCAGCAAATAGAACGGAGAGTGAAATTTTTGTAGACGTAAGATCTAATCATCGAAGAATTAACCCAAAGATGCAGAATGTCGTAAATTTTGCTTGAAATCTATTCCGCCAATTTGGCTCTGCCTCTGATTGGCTAAGTCAAGGACATATGCGCTCTGATTGGCCAAGTCAAGAACAAACGATGCAGTGATTGGTCCATACTGTTCAACATCAGTTGCAGAAGCACTGACTATAGTTGCGGGATTAGATTGCTCGGTTTTACTAGGATCTAATGCAGAAATAGGTTTGTTAGGCGATGATCTTAGTGGTAGTGACGTCGAATACCATGGTGAAGGTCATGGGTTTGAATCCTACAATGAGCTTGAGCTTTCGTTGAAGTATGACATCGTGAGAAACCTACAGTGGAGTGCTTAGTAGGATACTTTGTAGTATCTATAGCCAAGCACCTACCGATTTCGTTCTAGGCTTTATGTGCTCACCACCTTCGACCACATCATGAGTGGACCAAAAATAGGATAGTGTTTTGTTTGTTTTGACAGCGGGCCATAATGACTAATGCAAAATTTGAAAATAAAATAGAATAAGCGCTATGGCCCGCGGGCCTATCGCGAGTGGGACATAATGACAAAAGACCCATCATTTACCATGTTAGGACTCTAGTGTTTAAACATTTTTGGTTGTGTCATCACTTGTTTATTTAAATTAAAGGGATATTTATGTTTTACTTTACGAACTTAGTAGAAGTAAGTGATTTGCATATCCTGACGTCCGGCATCGATAAACTAACTAGCAATTAACTCTAAGTTATCTAATCTCCAACAGCTAGTAGTCGATCGATAAGCAATTACTAGAGAATCTTGTTCGAAGATAGGTATTACTGGAGCGAAGAGGAAATCAAAATGGCATAAAATTGTCGTGTGATAAAATTATTATTTAAATTATTTATTAATTTCATGAACTGTGTGAAAATAGGTATGGAAATAAACGGTCTCTGTGTAGAAATGGGTTTATGTAAGTAGTTCACGACTTAAAACAGCTTCCAAACTTCAGAGTTTAACAAAGTTTGCGAGCGACATTTTTAATGTTCCTTCATTTTAGTGAGAAATGTGTCGTTAAATAAAGAAAATTTGCTGAACTAAGGATATTTTAATTCTAACTATTTGTTTGCTACGATATGAGCGATTGTTTGAAATTTGTGCGAAGGACTGACAGTTTCTGAAACATTTATTCTTTAGTTTCTTTATTACAGTCCACAACATCTGGCACGAATTTATATGCCTCGTGGTCTCCTATTTTGCCCCCTTAGGGATGGAATTTACAGAAATCCTTTCTTAACATTTAAAGTTTCTAGGCCGAGTGGTTTGGGCTGTGCGTTGACAGGTCATTCAGTCATGACTCTTTATAATTATATAGATTTTGATCATGATCTAAGAATGTCATCCTCACCCCGACTTAACTTAAAAATTTAAGGTATACCAAATACTTACATATAATTTTATTTCACTCGGCAATATTCGATATCTATTACCGATACGACACGGGGACAGTACCTACAAAAATTGTTAGCCCCATAATGGCACCACGTCGTCGTCGTAATTCAACACAATCTAATTTCCAGCAACCGCATCCACTCCAATGTACAATTGGCGCAAACGAGCTCGAAAACTCAACTTTGGCACAAGTTTTGGACTTTTCCCGCTTCCACTGTGACAATTTCTGAGACCGTCGACCAACTGCGGTTTTTCGGCCACATCTGCAGTGATTTAGTTGGCTTATTATGAACGATGGGCTCTTATACTATTTAATTAACTTACAAATCATTACTTAAAAACATTTATCATTATTATCTCAGTATAGGTTTGGCATGTACTTGATTCATACTTATCTAAGTTGACATTTTATAAAAGGTTTAGAGATTTCGTTTAATTAATCAATACCTAGTGAGAAGATACTTTTACCCATTTAATCTTTTATCTGTTTTAATATCCGGATTGCAAGCCCTAATGATGACAGTATACTTAGTACTATAGATCATTTCAGTTGATTTTTCTTGATTTCTTTATTTCCGATTATTTCGCCTGTGTTGTTCATTATTTGTAAAGTTTAAAATTTGTATCTATGAGATTATTATGTATATTTAATTATATTTTGCAAATTGTGTGGTGGCCGGCCATCACTTAAAGTCCCACTGGCCCCGGCTGAAAATTAGTGCTGCTGTATGATAATGCTGATTGTGCACAGCATAATGCTGTACTGATAGCCAATTTGCCAACATATTTTTTTTTTTACTTTCTAATAGGTATATTATCATGTTTCACAAGTTTCATAGCGCAACGACGGTAAATTTGGGCTGCCCTATAACATATTATAGCCAAAAATATTAAGAATTGCAAATGTAGATTATTGATTATAATGCATTTATTTTTTGTTAAACCCTTTATTTAATCTATTTAAATACAAAGCAACCTACTCACCCACTGAAAAAATATAATATAAGATATTTTTTTTTAAGAATAGAAAATATAATACCTACAGTGGTAGGATATTAGACACCACCAGCAACCTACCAACAACATATTGAAGACAGCGCTTTATTTAATGACCAAAAATCTCGAGACACAATGTTTACTACAGCCTGGCTACCAATTGGTAACAAAAGCATGAACCGATTCAAGGAATGGACATAATGGACAGCGACGCCTCTGTCTCAAAAATAGAGTGTAAACTCAGCGAAAAATCGTAACATTTTCCACGCACAAACAGAACTTTGTGTCATTACATTTTCCTTATTCTTGTAATTAAATAAATTACGAGCACTCCGGTGTAATTAGTCTCCATTCGACTTCAAACAACGAAAGCTGGACATTTAGTTCTGTGGAAATCTAGAGCTGTTGTAAATAAATTGAATTGTACGTACGGGCAGCAAAATATTTGCTCCTACCTTTTGCCAATGAATTCAACCGCACTGAACAATGAAAACTTTTCACTTCTGTGCAGACTGTAGTTATTTTTGCACTGTTTCATTTTATACTTATTAAATAAACTGAAAGTTTTTCATGCTTATGAACATTACAAATATATTAATTTGATTTCGTTATTGTGAATGCCAATGGCTAGTTGTCAGCAAATAGAACGGAGAGTGGTATTTTTGTAGACGTAAGATCTAACCATCGAAGAAGCGGTATGCCTTTAATTTTGCTTGAAATCTATTCCGCCAATTTTGAAAGGTAGATAAAAGGATGAGAATTTCAAAATTACAAATTAGATTTATTAATTTATATTTATCAATCAAATACAAGGAAGCACAGAAACGCTCGATTTGAAATACCACTAGGCTGTCACCCATCCAGGTACCGACCACGACAGACGTAGCTTAACTTTGCCTCAAAAACCATACTCTGTTAAATCCTGAAGCCTATTCTATAGTAAAAAGCAGGTATAATTTTTCAAGGTTACCATAATAATGTATGAAACAGAGTACCTATCTGAACAATAAGTATCGTAAGGAGATAAACGAGGTGTGACTCCTCCTGCCAGATGTTCAGATACGAGTAACTCTAATAGGTTATTTAAGATTAAACACCTGAGAATGAATAAATAAATACCCTGGGACCTTTTTCACGTTATCTGATGCCAAAATGAAGTAATATTCAAAATTAATTGTTTATAACGTATTGACGAAGGAATTAATAAGCTCTCGGAATAATACAGTAAAACCTGTATATACAATTTCATTGTAGTTGCAATTAATAGTACATTGTGATACATAGTACATGTGTGCAAAGTTGGTCATTACAAACGGGAAAATTAATAAGGAAGCCGAGAGTGTAATGATCAATGCACATCCACACGCGTGTCATACGACGTTTTTCAACACACTTGCGACACACCTGCGAGGAAAAAAACAGACATATTTTTTCAAATAGATTTTTTGATATTCATCAACTACACAATGAGAACGTTAACAAATATGGCGCGCATGCAGGGTTTTTTTGACAGCGATGCGCTGTCAAACTGTTTTATCCTTTTAAACTAAGAATGCTTCGTCTACACATACCTATCACTTACAGTGAGATGCAAAATTAACATAATCGTGATAATATCATAAAATACTAGTGCGGTACTGTAAAGTAAAAAGCACCAGTTCGTAATAAGCTGTCTTATGATACTAAAATCGTTGCAATAAGAGCCACTTTACGAGCGGGTGTGTTGAAATAGTACATTATGATATATGTGTGCAAATTTGTTTATTAACACTCGAGGCGGTATTACGCAGGCGAACGCGATAAGGGAGCCGAAAGTGTAATAAATCAATGCACATACGTCATTTTTCAACACACTTGCAAGGAAAAAACAGATTTCAATTTTGCAATAATTGTCACTTTACGTCTGTTGAAAAATACCTATATTAAAACCAGAGTACAGAAATTTAATTTAAAACCAAGCAGGTTATATTTTCAATCTCAGTATTTAAAATCGTGTTTCTCTGTTTAAAACTGTGTCTATACTGCTTGCTGTAGGGGACTGTGTTAGAGGGGAGGCAAGCACTTAAAGCACTCAACCTAGAAAAATTGCCAATCAACCAACCAAAGCGCGTTAGTGTACGGGATATGAACATTGGTTACAGCATCTAGTTAGATGCCCTGGGTTGGACACTTCAAATGATTACTTTGTCGATGTGAAATTGCTTTGAAAATGCTTGCAGTTACTTGCGTAACTAATGAATTTCACTCCATTTAGTTACCTACCGCAGTTTGCGTTCATTCAGTTTGCTTTGATTAAGAAAAAACCCGGCCATGAGCAATGACCATCCATACCGTACGGGATCTGCAGTAGGTGCTTTTAAAATGTGTATCGCAAAATAGAAAGACTCATTGGCAGAGTTTTGCCTTGTAACTTCAGACCTTGTTCTAGCCCATTCAAAAAATGAATTAGAATAGTTTTATATTCAGATATCAGAGAACCCGGTTCTCGCGAGGGACGCGCATCCATCAACAATTGAAGCAAATGTTCAAACTACAGTATGCGCATTTTATTCGCTAAAATAACAATTCCTTAACAATGCAGAAAAACAATAAACAATAGAAAAACTTCGAGAAGAAAATGAGAAAAATCTCTGCGGCCAACCAGTTAGTTCAATATAAAATTCTTTGAAAGTTGCAAAGTCACGTAACGCCGCCGTATCGTCCAATGTGCCTTTTTACCGTCTCCACTGCTTTATAAAGGAGCCTAATTTTCCACTCCGCATACAAAAAAGGTATACAAAATATTTTTATGACGTCATTCATTGTTAATTTTCAACGGGAAGAATGTGTAATGACGATAATGATGTCAACATTTATTGTTTTGGGTCTTGAAAGAGCCGACAAAAAGGACATCCGGCTTTCATCTCTCATCATAACGAGTTAATAATTTTCTTTTATGTTTTTCACCATATTGTCTACCCTAATTTTATATGCATTGATGCAAATAGCAGCAAATCTTAGAATAAAAATTAGTAGGTGTAAATTATTTATTCATTTTGACCTACGATTTTGGCTTTACGTATGTTATATTGGAACATGTTAACAACACCATTTAACACCTGCCTACCATAAAACCGCTTGGGAATACTATGTTTGTTCACATATACTTAGAAAATAGTAGGTAACGAAACTAGTGTGACCCATTTATTTTCTATTCAAACCTAAATTTCAGCGGTTTTATATCTACGAAAAACATTCACCTATTCAAAACGTATCCAATAAGTTTCCGAACGTATATCCTTACAAAGTTACCTGAAACTCGTTTCCGGCAATACACTACTTTATACATACGTAAATCGAAGTATCTCAGCCGGCAATTGGCTTAAAACGGTCACTTTATGCGGAGTATAGTCTCGGAAAATATTGCCAGTATCAACAACATAAAATAATGCGAGATATCCTATTCAGTTCTCTAAATATCCAATTTTGGTGTTGACTACGAGCAACGTCATAATTAACAAAGGTCTGGGACACCGGCCCATGCATAACTAAAGCCCACCACCCTAAAACGAGACCTCTGTAAACTATGGGTACTCGAATGTAATTCAATGACGTAGTTTTCTACTGGAAATACAATATTTGGAGCTTGCGTTTGGCTGCAGGGGGCGCTTTTATTGGTTTCGATTTACTTATTCCTTTTTGGCATTCTCGAGCCTAGCAACATAATTATCTAGATAACTTCCCTACTCTAGTATAGGTATGCAAAGAGCCTAGCAATGCAAACATTGTTTCGTAAATATGAAACTGATATTATGAAACCAGGGTGCCTAGACATGATGGTTGTCGATAATCGTTAAACGATCGTATGGGATTGACATTTAAAATCGAAATATCACGTGATTTTTAACAATCTCTTATGTCAATCCGATACAACGGTTGATGAAAGGTCTAGGAGGGCTGGTCGTATAAATCATTAAGCTCAATTTATAAGCCAGTTTAGTTATAAAATTACAGGCCCACATACACTTGAGCGATCTCACTTTAACCCTGTTTAAAACCTATATATAATAATAGACAGTATGCATTTGTTTAGAAAAAAAAACAATAATAGTGTTGCACAAGACAAGTTAACGCGTTAAAATATATAAGGTACTCGTAAAGCGCTTTGTAACAAAATCACAAAGCATTTGCATCTTTAACCAAGTTGGAGCCACACAATCTAATCGAGCGCATTCAGTCGCGACAATCGCTTTTATGTCACATCCAGGGAAGCACGTTATTGTTCCCTTTTGTCTTTGAAATAGAGTTCGATGCAAAGGACAAGGGGAGGATTTGTGGCACTTGTAACGATGGTGTAACTCACGAATAGTTTCTCTAGTATAGGCGGACATTTGTTCTGATTTCAATACCTGTGTTTTAGTGCTCGGAATATAAGGCCTAAGTTTGGACGTTTGGAAATATGGGTACGATTTGTTATGTTTAATGAGTAATTGTGGCATGTGTTTTTCTTTATTCAGTTTCAGCGTTTTACAAACCGGGGTGGTAGATACAATTTGTAGCGTTCATAAGCATTCGGACACGAATTTAAACAAATAAGTTTTGAGATCAAAATCGTTCCTCGATTGTTTTGTCTTACGATACGACCACAATCTCACCATAGTAAGTAGGTAATGAAATGAAGTAGGTAGCCGAAGGTGGTACAGAAGAGAACTGGCGCTCAAGTGCAGCTGGCGTAGAGCTGGCGTTACTCACTTTTCAGGTTGCAAACTGTTTTGCAGTTTCATAGATATACCCCCCCTCACCACATAGATTGGACCCGTTCACAATGTCTAAAATTGTTGCGACTTGCATCTGCATCTGCAAAAGCTCAGCATTGCATATGTCTATGGCTGTGGGTGCGAATATATCTGCAACATTCCTGGTTTTATACTTTGATATCAATGTATAAATATTTCATTACATATATAAACTAATAGGTACAGAAATCTACAGAGTCTAAAAAGAAAGCATATTTAGAAACCTAAAACGCAGTTAAAATTGGCACAAAAGCGGAAGGCACAACAATAGAACGTTTCGTTTCATGTATACGTATTGGAATCGAAACAAAGCCGTTCCATTAAGTTTATGAAAGCTATCGATAATATTTTTCGCGTATTTTTTATGACTACAACCCTATGTGCCTATAATGGCGCGTTTGTTACTCATAAAATTGCGACTTGCCGGGCCAGCTGGCGTTGTTGGTTAAGACTCTGGTCAAGATTCCACCTATCGCGCCGCTGGTCGTGGGTTCGATTCCCACACAGGACATGCATTTGTGTGCATATGAACATGTCTGTATGTCCTGAGTCTGGGTGTAATTATGTATATTAAGTATGCATTTACAAACAAAAAAGTAGTATATGTATTATATCAGTTATCTGGTTTCCATAGTACAAGCTCTGCTTAGTTTGGGATCAGATGACCGTGTGTGAGGAATGTCCCAGGATATTTATTTATTATTATTTATTATTATAAAAGTCTAGAATTTTATCACTCGCCTGCCGTATTTCTAATAGTGTTGGAAAATGTTTCGCCAATTAACTTATCAACTATTGTTTTACAGATTGACACTATATGGACAAATGCCGAATATTTATTCATGGGTTACCATGTTTTGAATTAATCGAAAGTAAATAACGCATCTATAGGAAAGTATTTTTATTTGGATGGCATTCTGTATACATGATAAGCATATATTTATACCTACTATTAATATATTAAAACCGAAGAAATTTTTAATTGGTTTAAACGGGCTAATCTCTGGAACTACCTGTCGTATACGAAAAATTCTTTCACTAATTGGAAGCTACATTATCCCTGAGTATTATAAGCAAATTTTTTCCCGGGAACCGCGGGTGAAACCGCATGGGACAGTTAGTTTATAATAAAACTGGCCAAGAGCGAATCAGACTCTGAGTCGCGCACTGATGTATAGACATTATAAAAGCCAATAATTATTGCTCTATCACAGAAAAGGTCTAAAAATTGTGATTTTGTTGCCCTAATCGATAATTTTAGAGGAAAGCTCTATGAACACCCCATTCTACACATTAGTATCTGCCTACCTATTATTTATTTTATCGATTGACTTACTATTCATTTATTGCTTACCAATAACCTTGTGAATGCACGTCATCAAAAACAAAAAAGCCCGATTATTAAGCCTTCCTATACTAATAAATCTATTTCCTTTCTACATAGTTACTCCATTTTTATTGGAACGACCGGTAAGAACGTGTAGTCGTTCTTATCTATGGCCGCCCAGGTTCGAGGCTGAGAACTTTCTTAAGCATTTTATCTAAATGACTTCCATACAAGATTGTAGTAAAAAAATGTTGGAAATATTAAGATAGATTGCCTATAGTTCTAGTATATATTTCCAATCACTTCTGAATCTGTTTCAGGCATAGGCCTATCCGCATTCATACGCCATTTCAATTGGGGTCAAAGCTACCTATACATTAGATGAAACCTGGATTAGACATCATGACATTTAGAGGATCTAGGCGTTGATATTATCAGTCTTCTGATACATTCCATAAATAGACGTCAAACGGGTAAGATAAGATTTTTTATGCTAAAGTGGACTGTATTTAGGGTGCCCAAAGTTAGGCAGGGCTGGTAAAGTACCCAACACTACACTTAAAAGTATATTAAACTTCAGAGACCAATGATTATTATTTATTTATGGTAGGTATATTCGTATTAACAAGACATGAAAATATCGACGGTCTCTACGTACAAACGGACATGTCGAAAATCATGGTTTACAGGAGAGCGAAATAAAGATTCAAATTAATCTAGAAATAAGACTATGTACAAATATTCTTCTCGTTGTAATTATATTATATATATTTATATATATATTATATATTTGCCAATCTTTTTAGATTTTCTTAGTCAAATTCAAAATTTAAAATCTTTTATTCAAATAGACCTTCGCAGGCACTTATGAAAAGTCTGACTCTAATACTCTAATACCGGTTCGGAAGGTTGCATTTGCTGAGAAGAGCCGGCAATAAACTCAGCAATTACTCTTTTCAAAACAAGATTTACAACTTAGATTCATTACATAATATTTACATTCTAATCGTACTGACAACAATTGCGTGCCCCGGCGCGGCGGCAAAATTACAAAGTAGACTGAATAAATATTTAATAAGTAAATAAATAGCAAACTTAAGCAGACCAGCCCCCACAAGCAGCACCTGTTCACAAGTATGACGCGTGTGGCAGCCATCGCCCTCCTCGCCATATTGAAGGGAAGTGAGCGACCCGTCACACGACGCCGCCGCAAGCGGTAGTAAAAGCGGCAGATGTCTGTTTTACATTGCATTTAAAGCAAATTAATAACAGTCAAGTCTACTATATCTGTTTATACGTCGGAGACAATAAAGCACAAAAAGAAAACATTACTTGGAATTTTGCATTATTTTTCTATTCCTCATCTGATACTTTCCCATAAATTACGTTTGACAAGTCATTCGCACAGTGTAGCGCTCGTTTTAAAACATAGCACAAAACGACATGAAATAGATGTCCGCTACTACACAAATTCTTCGAATTTCAACTTTTCAGAAAAATACATTTCACAAAAAAAGATATAGGCTGTAGAATGTTTTTTTTTAAATTTTCAAGAGTTACTGTTAAGTTACTAGAAGGAATTATGGCGATACTAAGAATAAGGAACATAATACCAAATCTCAGATATCTTCAACGTCAGTAGATTTTCCTAATAGAAGCATTTACTGAGAAATCAAATAAGGAGTTTCATATACTCGTATTACGTGCACCGTTCGAGTAGATTGCTGCACAAATGTGTAAGATCTCAATTTCGTAGAGCTGAATGTGGTAACTTTACCGTCTAGTGCATACTCCTCCATTACGGGAGCACCTAAAAGGTTATGATTTCGATAGACTATGTATGCTTTTATATAAGGTATGCTCTCGCCATCGACGGGGAGTCCATCCTCACACATTGAAACCAGATTTGTTTCGAACTGTACGGGCTAATAGGAGTTTTTTTCCGCGGACGCTCGGACTGTGGAATGAGCCATGAGACAATGAGACTCCATTGGGAAAACCACAGCGGGGACGCCGTGGTTTTCCCAATGGAGTACAGCATGGGGTTCTTCAAAAAGGGCGTGAAGAGATTTCTTCAGGGTCGGCAACGCGCGAGTGATACCCCTGGTGTTGCAAGCGTCCATAGGCTACGGTAACTGCTTACCATCAGGCGGGCCGTATGCTTGTTTGCCACCTTAGTGGTATAAAAAAAATGTACTCGTATGTGTATATTTGATGAAAATCCTAGATGTATGATAGGTTCGTCAAATACGAAAGCCCCATTATTTTTGTAAGAGCTTTGAATCGCGTTGCGATTATACTATATGGACAACTTAAATATAATTCATGAGCAAAAAAAAAATTAACAATCTCATAAAACAACATTGAAAATCATCTTATACAAAGTACTAACTCCACCGCACAGGGGCAAGAATGCTTTATAGTAATGCGTTTATAGTATACTGACTAGCTAATGTTATTCTAATAGACTTGCTCCGAACACACTCAACTAGATCCATCCTAAACATCCTCTGGAACTCCGCAAAATGAACATTTAGGGGAGTCCGCCTCATCAGATGCTTGAATTTATTGAGAAATGCCTCAGATTTTGTTATATTGTTATAAAAAAAAAACTCATGAAAATTTCATCATCATCATCATCAGCCTATAATGTCCCACTGCCGAGCACAGGCCACCTTTTAATAAATCAGGGTGAAAGGGAATGGGCAGATACTCCACCACGCGTGCCCACTGCGGATCGGTGGAGGTAGGCTAGTGGTAAACCTACTGTTGGAGTTTTCAAGCCGCCTAGAAGGCCTCCAACTAGCTTAACGACTATCACAATTAAGTGATAACCGGGACCAACGGCTTTACGTGCTTTCCGAAGCGCGGAAACTCTCGATTTGAAATACCACTAGGCGGTCACCCATCCAGGTACCGACCACGACGGTGGTAGCTTAACTTGCCGATCGATTAAGAACGGCTTATTATACTACACCACGAGCGCTTCCATGACAATTTATCTTTTAAAAAAGCAAGAATATTTTTAAACAACGTAATCCAAATAGCATACTGGATAGCTACATTAATATGCTAGGAGGTCGTCTAAAGTTTTTTTTTATTCAAGTTTAATACGGCGACCTAGGAACATAATTCCAACAAAATGCTCTGCGTTATTTTCTTATGCAAATTACTTTACGTTACTGACAAAGTACCTACCTACGCTTCTTAGTTAGCTAAGGAAATTTAGAACATGTTAAATAAAATAGTGACAGTGGTTTAGCATTTGGGAGGCCTGCGTTTATCAGGTGAAGACTGGGCGCCACTAGCGAGTAAGGTCCTATTGTTAAAAAAAAAACCGGCCAAGTGCGAGTCAGACTCGCGCACCGAGGGTTCCGTACAAACGTGTAGGTTCAAAAATTCAAAAAAAAAGGTATATAAGTAAATGGTAGTATAGACCTGAGTATTTGATATTAATTTCAATTTATGACCTATTAAAAAAAAACTACTTACTAGATCTCGTTCAAACCAATTTTCAGTGGAAGTTTGTACCGTAATGTACATCATATATTTTTTATAGATTTATCATTCTCTTATTTTAGAAGTTACAGGGGGGGGGACACACATTTTACCACTTTGGAAGTGTCTCTCGCGCAAACTATTCAGTTTAGAAAAAAATGATATTAGAAACCTCAATATCATTTTTGAAGACCTATCCATAGACACCCCACACTTATGGGTTTGATGAAAAAAAAAAATTTGAGTTTCAGTTCTAAGTATGGGGAACCCCCAAAATTTATTGTTTTTTTTCTATTTTTGTGTAAAAATCTTAATGCGGTTCACAGAATACATCTACTTACCAAGTTTCAACATAATAGTTCTTATAGTTTCGGAAATAAATGGCTGTGACATACACGGACAGACAGACAGACAGACAGACAGACAGACAGACAGACAGACATGACGAATCTATAAGGGTTCCGTTTTTTGCCATTTGGCTACGGAACCCTAAAAAGTTCGTATTTGCTAACGCGGCAGGGCCAATAATTCATAATAACTAAATAAATAAAATAATATTGATTTATACATCAGTGTTGCGTAGACCCGTTTTGTTCCCAAAAAAGGAGGAATTAGGTACGTCTCCCAAAGACAAAACTCGCTTAAAACAGTGGTTGATAGCGATTCGCAGGTATGTCTGCCATAATTAATCAGGAATAGCACATCTTTACAACGATAATGAATTAATAGTGAAAATCCGCGATGAAAAGCTTGCCAACAGTAAACGTTCAGTACATTTGAAATGTCTAGACCTCACTCTACAGTAGCGCCTCTGGCGGCGAATTCAAGCGCGATAGCCTTAAGATTCACAGCTCAAACCGCAAGGTGCCGCAGTGCACGGTTGACATTAAATTTTTCACATCTTCCTTATATCCCTACTACTAACGCATAAGGATGGGTTTTCAAAATTCAACCTTTGAGGGTAAAAAATAGGGGATAGATTGTGAAACCACAGGGCGGAAAGTAATGATATACTTACCTAATAAGTACATTCCTATCACTTATGTCTTACATGATATATTGCGCGGCGTAGATAAGTTTTTAAATCTGATTGTTTCATAAAACTATCACTGCTCAGTTTCCTGGGTCATAGCACGGTGGAAGTGAGATGAACAGTATGTTATCTTCATACAAACAGCCGAAACGTGCCACATACATACACTCCTTTTATTGTCGGTATACCTCGGTACACGCTACGTGCAGACGGCACGTGAAGACTTAAGGAATTATTCAAACCAGTGAGCTGAAATCATAAAGGTAAGCACACGAAACCTACGCACTATTTAAACAGGTACAAGTCAACAAATGACGTATATCTACTGTACATAGCATATACATACAGGTATGAATAAGTACAGTGTATCCAACTTCCATATATACATGACATGCGAGACAGAGACGTGGTCTTTCACTGCTGGCCGCATAAATAAGCTCAGAGTCACTCAGCGAGCTATGGAACGAGCTATGCTCGGAATTTCTCTACGTGGCAGGGTCCTAAATGAGGACATTCGTAGGAGAACGAAAACGACGTAGTTACATAGGTCGTAGAGTCAGTAGGATGAAGTGGCAGTGGGCGGGCCACATCGCTCGAAGAGCCGATAACCACTGGGGAAGAAAGGTTCTCGAGTGGCGACCACGTACTGAAAAACGCCGAGCGGGACGCCCTCCCACCAGGTGGACCGACGACCTGGAGCTCTACCGCGAAACTTTGATGGTAATCGTAACGAACACCATTAATTATTTCATCCAATGACGCGCACGCGGTATGTCGTGACGAAGACCATTCGTGGGTCCAGAGTCGCTGGATTACGCGGGATGCAAGCGGCCCAACACCGTTCAAAGTGAAGTCAATAGGGGAGGCCTATGTTCAGCAGTGGACATCCATAGGCTGATATGATGATGATGATCCAACTTCCAAACGATGATTTTCTTCAACAAACGTTCCGCCTTGGATTATGTAAGTATGTATTATACATACAATATTTTCTGGATGAACACATAGCTTTTTATCCTGCAAAGCAGGTGAAACCACACCACCAAAACCAATAAATAAATAAAAAAAAATAAAAAAAAAAATTATTTATTTTTAATTATAATTTCGCATATTTAATCTTTTCCCTCTTACTTGTACATGTACGTAGTATTTATATACTCTGAGCTCTTACGATTGCTTTGCGGTGCCGTACAGTGTCCTAAATATATTATTGCTTATTTACTATATTGTACTTATGTAGGAATGCAAATAAATAAAGTATATACCTTTGGTACATATTTTTAAAACACATACATAAAGCAATACGACAAAATTGTACATATCTGACGAGCTCTCGCTTCCGCGTCGAGGTAATTAAAGCTTTATGAAAACTGCGCCTCCCCTGTCGTTGAAATAATAATAAGTTCACTTAGCCAGGTGGATTGTAATATCATGACATCATTATTTCCCCACTCTATGCCGTCTCCAGCTGTTACAAACTGTATGTTCTGATGGTTCTTGAAAGTCTTTTCTTCTGACTTTGTGAATCTTTGGTCGCATCATCGTGACGTAAATGTTTTAATAAACTAACTTTGTAGCCTGTGAGGTCATATAATGGCATGCCATATATTCTTGGCTTCGTCATACCCTCCAGAATCAGAGGACGGCCAAAACATCACCAACTTCGAAGATAAACTAAAAGGAGAAAGAATCTTTCCAACCATGAACTACCATAGTGGACCCTGGTCTTATTCAACTCGTAACCAACTTGAGCCCCAACTGAAATAGTTGATGGTAATCATCCTATGTTTGGACTAAAACATACTTCGCAATCGGGAAAAATATTTACTAAACCTTTTTATCACCAGCAAAACAGGGTAAACTTTGAGAAGAAACCACAAGCTTCATGTTCGAGAAAAGTTCGCCAATTATTTTGTTCATTAATTTTCCCAAGTTAATAAGTATCCTAGGTACACGGCCATCTAAACGCCCAACTTAAGCAGAGCTTGTAATATGGTGATACCTGATATACTACATATAAACCAACAGCCTGCGGTGTGGCAGAAAATAAGCCAATAAGATTAAATAAGTCGCCACCCAAAAAAATCGAACTGTCTTCAATTTGGTATTACATATTTGTTTGAGATATCCATTTCCAACTAACTGAACTAACTTCAAAGATTTTTGCTGAAGCTCGCAGGACATCAAAGACAAAATTTCAACCAAATATCTTTATCAATATAAATAGACACAGTAGACGTCGAAACTGGTACACATTGTGAACAAATCTGTACGACCATTCTAACACACTTTACTCTAAAATCTACGATACCTGTTACCACAGATCCTGTAACGTTCATAAATGCCTTATCAGGGCCTAAAATTAATTAATGACATTTTGATTTTGAATAAACAGTGATTTGTTTTTTTTTTGTTATTAATTATTGAGAATGACTTTGAAGCCATCGTAGCTTGCCCAATAAAGCCCAACCTCGACGGGTAATAAATTATTAATTTTATGGAATTATTTCCAGATGAGCCAGTAATTTATTATACAAAAACAATGAACCAAAACAAAACGGTATGGTTATCTCCAACGAGCGACATTAAAGCACACATACATCACTTGACCCGAGACTTAAACGTCCGACCACACGTTTGCGGTCTAACAATATAACTGCCGTACCGACCGATAGGTAGCTACTGATGTATTTTTTAAATATATAAAATATTTTAAGTTCCGGAAAGTAAGAATTGGCTGAAGGTAGTATGTATAACACAATTTTGAACTGATCTTGCTCTCATGTGCTTTATTAATCGACGAAAAAGAAGGAGTTTCCCAATGAAATATGAATTGGGAAACTCCTCTTTTTCGTTTCCTGGACTTCAAGACAGACCCTTCTTACCATCGTAGTATCTATATGTGTAATTATTATGAGATACCAAACCTTTAGTGCATTTACTAACTGTGTATTTCAAAATCACATTGTGTACCGATTTTACGAAGCATGAAGAGTTCAGTGAAACTAATCCGAATTGCTTCAATGTGATTGATTTACAATACCGATGCAATCGAGGATAGCTTCATTAGTTTGTTATTAAAATAAATTAAAATATAATTATATGTGCAGACAGTATATAAAATAAATCATTTACTAATTCATGCAAGTTGCTCCATGGACGTTGCAACTGACACTATAACGAATTCATGAATCAACTTCGATTTCGCGAATTGGGTTAAGGTCATATTTTCAACCTGTTTATTTTAGAAAGTTTTGTATATTACTTACCTATAAATCGACTGGCGCTCTTTGCGATCGTTTCCGTGATCTGACAGCAGAAAGAAATCGAAATGAAGCTCAAAAACAATCCTTGGTAAGTTTTCTTGATCATGCTTCTTTCGATCGGAACTTTTTAACTTAGCAACATTTCAAAAAAAGTATACACTTGGTACGTTGAAAAGAGAACTCTCTCCATTCGCGGAGTGGGGACGAGTTTTAGAGAATCGTGTCGATTACTGCTTTGGCAAAGGTCGAGTGCCCTCGACATACGAGCACTGACTACCGCGGGGTTCCGTCTAACTAGAGCGCCGGAGGAATGGACCGCTGCGCACTACACAGTAAAGTCTACAGCCTCACTACGGTGCACCGGGATTTTTATTTAAAACAAGCTCGGTGCACCACTTTTTCCCGGTTACACGTGAGTTTTTTTATATGTGCATAAAATGTAGTAGCCTCTTACGGGGTTGGCAATGTTTTACATATTTACAACTGCGTGAACACACTTTAAAAGTGAAGCATGAAAATATTATGAATTAAAATTGTATGAAACCAATAGAAACGTATGCAGGTTTTTTTTATTTTTACTGCATAAATCGTAGATACATAGTTTTAATCCAGTGAATTTTGCGTCAAGTCCAGACAATATTTTATGTCGAACCATCCAATCGTTTGAGCGCAGAAGAAAGTAAACCATGAAACAAACGGAAAACGTTTTGCTTTGATGTTAAAAAATACTTACAATTTGTTATATTTGAACTATTCCTATTTGAGTAATTTTCCACGCGCGATTTTTTCTTTGACCACTTTAGGGTTTCAATTGTGAACACCTTTCTATAGATAGAGGATATCTACGTTATACCTGTTCAGTCAGTATATTCTCTATTCTGTACCGTGTGCAAAATTACCAGTTTCTAGAGCCTGCGGGTAAACTGTGCTTGGCTTGCATCTGTCAATCCATCAGTTTCTCGTTTTACATAGGGACATAGATTGGACGGGGCGCAGTGATTCGGATACAAAAGCAATTAAACTTCTCATATTGAGAAAATAGCAAAAAATAGATTTTTGCTGGTGTTGTGTGTGAGCGAAAACAATTATTGCATTGAATACTTATGTGTCAACGCCGTGTACTTACTATATAACGTGTTAACATCGTGTACTTAAGTGTTAACATCGTGTACTTAGGTTTTAACATCGTGTACTTAGGTGTTAACATCGTGTACTTAGTTTAACATTGTGTACTAAGATATTAACAGATGGTTCTCAGGCGCAAAATATCGATGGTATACCTATTTCGTTCTCGGTGTAATATATAAAGTTAAGTATAATATTGATCTTAAGTCGATATGCCCCAGTTTGGAATACCTAAGCAACCCTCCGCAGTGCTTAAAAGTGTACCATCTTCAGAAAAAATTAAAACTGATCGTAAAACTATTAGCTAAAGATTAATTTTGAAGAGCGTTATAAATAAGTTCTTGATGATTCTTTAAAAGCCTTCTGGAAAAATTGCTTTTACGGAAAATATTTGTTGAAACAGATGCCCCAAGAGATAAATAAAACACTTAGTTTGAGTTTACGACTTCGAGTTCATGAAACTTCGGAAAATTATTTGCTTTCCCGTATCATGCTACAATTATGCGAATCATATTATATACCTACCATAATCCTTGTATTGAAATATATATGTGAATAATATCAACGTGTAAATAGGTATAATTTTAATATGGTAGGATGCATTAAATTACCCATAACGTGAGAGATTGATTGAAATGATGTAGTGAAAGTGGAAGGAATAAAAGAAAAAGAATGAGCAAGAATTTCACGAGAATCGGTTGAGAAATGTGACCTGTAGCTGGACATACGAAACCATTTTTGTCCAAGCTGAAAAGGAGACGTATGGCTTGGTCGAATATTTAAAAAATATAATATTTAAATTAATATGATGAATAAAAGTGATTGTGATGTATTCAAGAGCTTCAAGTGATTTCTATTCTGGAGTCCTCTACATTTATAATAATACCTGTTTGTAGGTAGATTTCAACTCCCGAATTTTGCTAATTTGACTGATTTCGTTTTGGATGTGGCTTTCAATCATCCAACGGAGAAAATCTCAGACAGATTTCACTGCTATTCTTTGATTGATCACCGAGATGAATAATCCAAAAGGGAGAATTTAAGACTTAGGTATATACTAACAGTGGGTGATGCAAGTTATGATGATGATGGATGGCCCTAAGAAAAGCAAGAAAAGATTTTTGAATAATTTTGAAATTACTTTGATAGTTTCAGTTATTTGTTAGTAGGTTTTAACTGGAAAATGCTCACGGCGTCTAGGTACAGTTGAGCGGAGAATTTTATTGGTGCAGCCCGCAAGTGCCGCAGGGTAGTGCTATATACCTATATTATAAAACGGCGCAGAGGTTGCATAAGAGCTATTAGAATTCCACTAACTCTCGTCTACCTAGTTAGTGGGAACTGTCACACATGTTGTTAATTTTATTAGTGTTTCTAATTAGAATGGGAACATCAATTTATGTACCTAATTATTTGTCCTGACTGCCTGACTGATTCATCAACGCAGAGCCTAACCCGCTGGGGCTACAAACTTGTAATTTTTTGACACAGGCAGGTTTCATTTATAACGTAGTGTAGGCATCCACTTGGAAATTCAACCTTAAATACAACTAGTTAGCAGTGCGAAGAAAGCATCTCTCCTTTACAATTGATACAAAATAACAATTAATTATTTTTTTAACAGAGAGTAACTTTTTGATTAATATAACTTTTTAAATGTCTGCCGCTAACTCATTAAAATGTTGTGAGTGTTTTAATCTTCCAAAATAATTTATTAACAAAAACACCTTCGTGTTACTTTCCCAGCACTACTCTCATACCAATAATGGTATATGTTGGAGCGGGCGTTGTAAACTCATCACTGTTATTATTATTTATGATATGAGAATATTTATGCACCAGGCTAGCAGGCAGCGTATTATAAATTTTAAAGAGCATTATGTAGACATTTTTACTATTATAGGTATACGTATTTCGCTATCAGAGAATTATAAAAAAAACATTAACACCCTGGAATCACCCATGAGACATTTGGATTTTTTACAATACCTTACTACAGCAATTGAGGAAACCCATATTTAAAGCTCTTAGACCTGAAAAGTCCTAGACACTCAAAATATTTGATCAGGTAGAAAACATAAGGGATCATCATAACTTCAATATGACCCTTAGTCACGTTTTGCGGTTCTTCGATCCACCTAAGGCGCGAATTATACACAAACGGTGTAAGGTGAAGGCGTGGCGCAGGCGCAGCGCAGACGTGGAAAGGATAAGGCACGGACACGATTAAAATTATACAGAAGAGGCGAAGAGACGTTAAGATTCGTCATTATACAGGCTGACTTTGTTACGATAGCATGTCTTCCTCTTCAGAAGACGAAGATGCGATTGCTTTGCTGCAACTCATTAATATGCAGAGACACAGAAGATATTGGGTGCACCCTGCATGGAAATTGTCAGAAGAACAACATAGATATTTTAAAATAAGGGAAAAATTACATGAATATCCCAATCGTTTTCCTACAGTGTATAAAATGTCAGAAGAATGTTTCCATATTATACTGTCGAAAGTAAAACACGGACTTCAGAAGCAGCATACGCATTGGAGAGAACCAGTCTGCCCTGAAGAAAGACTATTGATAACTATCTCGCAGAACTGTAGGTACATTAAATTAAATATCGTCACGCATTTTTTGTGTTGATAAATACTCATACCGTATAACAAGCGACGTGCTTTTTGCGAAGCGCTCCAGTCGCGTCTGCTAGCGACCCGCGCGGCACAGGCGAGACGACAAAGCGGCGTGCCTGCACCGCGCTGCTTGAGTGTAATTCACAGCACGTCGCGCTTGGTACATTTTGTATGAAAACGTTTTGAAGCGGCATCATGCCTGCGCCGCGCCTTCACCTTACGCCGTTTGTGTATAATTCGCGCCTAACGATCATTTAATGTTCATACAAAGTTTCAAATAATAAAGTAAGAAACATAAAAATAGGATACAAAAGATCATTAATTCAAGGAAACACTATTATCTATAAATCACTAGGTGCGCTACGGAGTGAAAAACAAATTACAGAAAAAGGGCACAAAAGAAGAAACAGTTAAGTAGAAGATATATCTCACATCTCACACAAATTTTGTTAACTTTTATTTATATATTTATTAACTAATGTTGTTAACCAAAAAACTGCGTTAGTTGCTTATCACGCCTACGTAAGCTCAGTACTAAGGTATGGTTTACTGATATGGGGTAATAGTGTAAATATCAATAGAGCATTTATAGCTCAGAAAAAATGCATTAGAGCAATGTGCGGGGCAGCACCTTTTGAACCATGTAAACCACTTTTCAAAAAATTAGAATTACTCACCCTACCTTGTCTATATATCTTTGAAGTTTGCATTTTTGTGAAGCTACACGGGGATCTGTTCACTAGGGCTGGTGATATGTATCCACGCAGCACAAGAAACACTGAAAGACTTGTATTGAGCCATAAGCCGAGAACGATGCAGTACTACAAAAACTGTTCATCAATGTGCGTTCAATTATATAATAAAATACCCAAAGAAATAACTGCTCTAACGAATATACATAAATTTAAAACTTGCTTATTTAAATGGTTAAATGATTATAATTTTTATGATCTGAAGGAACTCATGACATTATAATATGAATTTATTTGACATTGATAATTTAATATGTTGTGTTCTAATGTTTTAATAATATAGTTTGTTAAGTTGAATTGTAATAAATATGTTCTTATATGCCTATGTAGAATAAGTTGCATGCTATATATAGTAGCAACACATGTATGCTCTATGAATTTTGTACCTGACATCTTTAATACCATGTGTTATGCAAATAAATTTTTTATCTTTATCTTTATCTTTTATCTTGTCTTATCTTTATCAAAAAGTTTCTCTTATAACGATTTTACATCCTATGTTAAACACTTTTGTAATTCCTACTTAGGTTTAACAACATTGTTTTCTTCTTTTGCTTTCTTATGACCTTTGAATAGATCAGAAGATGATTTATGATAGTATCTAGAGCTTATATCTATGCTGAATATTCGGGGTTTCCCCCTTATGGCCTCCACCTCCACTTTTAGCCAACCTTTCCACAATCACCAGAACATACTGGTTGAAATCTAGAATACGGATACTTGTATTATCACTTCTGGTTTTTCCTTAAGCTTCTGTATGTACTTGAATAAATGCCTTTTAAATCTTTACATCTCCAAATTTCTTTATCTCAGTTCATGTACTAACTTACAATCAGCTCCTGTTTTCTATATTATTTTTTCTTCTATCACCCCACCTGAATCACTTCGCTTTTTTATGCCAGGCCAAGGCACAACCCGTTATTTATGTGTGTACCCATAGAATAAGTTCGTTCTTCTTTTTTTTTTTCTATCTCTTTTTCTTTATAAAATTTTGTTAATATAAGTGTGTACTGTGGGGCAATAAATATTTTTTCTTTCTTTCTTCTTTCTATACAGCGTCTTCAACAGCCGTCTCAAAATGGTAACATATATGTATATTAAAATATTCTACAGCTATTTGAAATCTATGGTCATAACTCTTTCTAGCGCGAGTCGATGGCCAAAATAAGTCAATTTAACATAAAAAAAATATTTTATATCCTGAAAATTTTAAGCTACAAAGCTACTTAAGACCACCAAAATATCTATTGCTACTTTTCAACCTAAGATCTATATTTGTTCTTGAAGCTGGTGACGTCTAGTTTTAAAACTCACAGCACGTAACTAACTTCCCTCACGTTATGAGTTGGCACAAAAATACCTCCACTTATTATATTGTGAACCTCCAGGGCACTAGGAAACATAATTTTGTGTGATATCCATATGCTAGACTAGAATAGAATATGCGAATACCCGTATAAATATAGTACCCTAACAAACAATGACTTTTTGTAACTCTTACTATCGGATTTTCAAAGAGATTTTTGATCATGGTCATTCATTAATAACATGAAAAAAATGATATTCATTATAAAGATCCTGTGGAAGCCTAGCCTACATTTCTTAAAAAAACCTGTTAGGTAAATTCCAATGCATCTTTGTACAAAAGCTTAACACAGTATTTTGTCGAAACAAAATCACCGGCCATTGAAATCTGAGCGCAATGGAGTGATTTCAATTATTTAACTTGTCTGTGTCAGTTTGACCCAAATAACGGACAGTCTGCTGATAGACTAGGTAAACCAATCGAAGATTGGTCGGAGTCAATCGGTCGAGATTATTAATGGCCTATCCGGTGATATTTGATCTCAGAATCAGAAAGTGTTTATTTGAACAAAATCTATTTTGCTAGAAGCCATCTACGTTTCTTTCGGACTCGTATAAAGCTGTAATTTTCTAAGAAAAGTGTGTGTTTGACACTCATTTTTTCACCTAGTACATAACATAGCTAAGGCTTTCCGTCGTTCCTAGACTTATTTTTACCAAAGGCTTTTACACTGCTAAAGATTTCTCTTAGTAAGTGAACTTTTGCTTGCCTTTTTACATTTGCTGCACTTGTTTGGATTTTCTACCATTTAACACTTACAATTGATTGTTCCTTTCAGTCTAAAATTAACTAGCTGTCCCTCGCGGTTTCATCCGCGTTCTCGGGATAAAACATAGCCTATGTCCTCCATACTATAGGCTATCTGAGTGCCAAATTCCATAATGATCCGTTGAGTATTTGAGGCGTGAAGGCGTAACAAACAAACAAACAAACTCACTTTCGCATTTATGATATTAGTTAGGATACACCGGAATTATTATCCTCTTAAGAAATGCTCAGTAAAGACAAATATCTCATCTGTTCCTACACAATGCTCTGCAACATATTCTACAAACAAACTATTGATGATAAATATTTTCCAACTAGACCAACAACAAATACGTTCACATTTGCCGTTTCCATCTAAACCCGGCGTGAGGTAACATTTCCGCTCATTCTTACCCACCCAAGCAGCACGCAAGCATATTCTACATCAATAAACCAGCCCATTTAGAACTTAGAGTTCTTTTAGAGACTTACAAGAGTGTAAAGAACAGTTTTAATACTTATAAGAGTGATTTATTCGATATTATACAGCTCTAGCTGTATAACATTCTTAGTAAGGGATCCGCGTCAGCTTAGGGTTCTTAAACAGAATATCAAAACTCTACTATACAGCGTTAAGAATTTAATAACACTCCAAGCTGGTTTTATCTTTAAAGCTGTATATAGGCTGTATAAAGGGATCCGCGTCAGCTTAGGGTTCTGAAACAGATATTATAACTCTATAATACAGCGTTAAGCTTTTTCTGACACTTCAAACTGGTTTTATCGTTAAAGCTGTATACAGGCTGTATAAAGGGATCCGCGTCAGCTTAGGGTTCTGAAACAGTTATTATAACTCTATAATACAGCGTTAAGTGTTTTCTGACACTTCAAGCTGGTTTTATCGTTCAAGCTGTATACAGGCTGTATTAAGCATGTGTTCAATTACTTAATACAGCAATAAACGTTCATAACTTACTTAGTACAGCTACTAAGACTTATAACACACTCCAAGTATCGTTTAGGCTGTATAGCAAATTGTCGACATTTTTACATTTACAATAACAACATTTAAATTACAATTAAAGGAATATTTCATAATAACTATAGTCGTATCATGGTTATCAGCTTGAATAATGATCTTGTATAATCATATCTATTATTTATAAATATATTTTTAACTTCCTTACCTTAAAAACAAACACTTATTTACTGTATTTAGTATAATTTCTTTATTTAGGCTTGATTATTTTGTTGGCGCGTGAATATTTTGACGGAAAACATACACAGGTTCACAATAAATTAAAATTTGCACATTGAATTCATCAATAAACAGCATTAGATATCAATGTCCAAGATTTTATCCTTTCCATTTTAATAACAATATTATGTCGCCATTCAATATGGCATCGTAAATAGTTTTATTTATTTTATTCTCACATAATTCTCTTCGACAACCTATTTAGAACTATTATTCTTACAAGATACTTATAAGAGGATATCCGTAGAGTATAGGCTGCTCTATACACCTAATAACAGCCCTAATACAGCTTTTATACTTGTCTTTTGTTTATACAGCCTCTATACAGCTCCAATAACGAAATAAGCTGTGTAATGTGGGCCCTTTTTACACTTATAAGGCCTGTATAAGCGCTTATACAGCCTTTTTACAGCCTGAATATTCAGCTTTTAGTATAAGAACGAACTTTAATACAGCCTTTAAACAGCTTGTTATGCTACTTGGGCAGTTACCTATTTATATTTCAACGTGGAAGTAAATACTCAGTACAAACACACCCCTACTTTAACTTCAGAGGTATATACTTTAAAACAAACTAGGGTTGAGCTAATTAATTTATTAACTATGTAGGTATATTGAGTTGTTGCTGTGTTTACATGGTTCAAAGTAAAATGGAAATTTCTGAAAACTTTAGTTTTTTTTTTTTTTTTTTTAAATTAAATGGGCTTGCGTTTGGCCACTGACCCGCCCAGAAGGGGCGATGACGAAGCCTAAGATGAAACACGCTTACCCAGAAGAAACCTATTCACTCTGGCCTTGAAAGTTCCTAGATTGTAGGCGTCAGGAAACACAGACGCCGGAAGCAAGTTCCACTCCCTTGCTGTCCGCATTATAAATGAGGATGCAAAACGCTGTGTCCGTATTTTCGGTATGTCAACAACGTACGGGTGAAAATTTTCCCGGCGTCTTGTGGTTCGGTGTAAAAATGGGGATGGTGGAATTAGGTTGAACAATTCCTGCGCACACTCTCCAAAATATATCCTGTAGAAAACCGATAAGCAAGCAACCTTTCTTCGATGGTCGAGGCTCGTGAGTTTCGCCTTAATTAAAGACTCATCTCCAATGAGTCTCCTGGCTCGGCGGTCTATTGAGTCGAGGGCCTCAAGCTGGTACTTAGCTGATCCATCCCAAAGATGGCAGCAGTACTCCATGCATGACCGGACTTGTGCTTTATAAAGTTGGAGCAACTGCCCAGGCGTGAAGTACCGCTTAACCTTAGAGAGGATACCCAGCTTTCTGGCAGCTGTTTCTGCCTTCGACTCAATAGAACAGCCAAAGTTTATTTTGGCTGTTAATGTTATGCCTAGGAGATCAAGCCGATCGCATATTGGCAAGGATATATTTTGGAAAGTAGGAGCCTGATGGTAAGGACTCCGTTTGGCGGTGAAAAGACATGCCTGTGTCTTGGAGGCGTTAAACGAGACCAGATTGGCTTTGCCCCAATCAGAGACTGCCTGTAAGGTCACGTTCAAACGTTCAACCATGGCCTCTCGAAACAATTGGATCTCGTCACTAGTGGCTCGTGCGCTGGAAATGTATCTCTCTGCAACAGTGCTGTCGTCTGCGTACCCAAAGATACCGGGTTTTAACAGATCGTTGATATGCAGCAGAAATAAGGTTGCAGAGAGAACTGATCCCTGAGGAACTCCGGCATTGATTGCCAAGAGGTCCGACGAGCACCCGTCTATGACCACTCGTATAGACCGTTCACTCAGGAAATCGGAAATCCAAGCGCACAGGCCATCAGGAATTCCATATGAAGGAAGCTTGCTTAGAAGGCTGGTGTGCCAGACCCTATCGAAAGCCTTAGAAATATCGAGGGAAACGGCAATTGCTTCCCCGTGTCTCTCAATGGCTTCGCTCCAAAGATGTGTGGCATACACAAGAAGATCCCCAGTAGACCGTTTTTGGCGGAAACCGTACTGTCGGTCGCTGAGGAGTTCATTATCTTCAAGGTATGCCAGGAGCCTCCGATTCAATACACGCTCCATTGTCTTGCAGAGTATGGAGGTGATCGCAATCGGTCGATAGTTTGTAGGATCGGCACGGCTGCCCTTCTTAGGCACAGGTTGCACGTTAGCAAGCTTCCAGACTTTCGGAACATGACCCATTCGAAGTGAGAGGCGAAACAGGCGTGTCAAGACAGGAGACAATTCGGGCGCACAATTGCGCAGGACAATGGCTGGAATGCCGTCGGGACCACTGGCTTTATTCACGTCTAGAGCGCGTAGTACCTTTACAACCTCCTTTTGCCGGATACGGATGTCCGGCATTTGGCAGTTGCAAGTGGGTAGTGGGGATGGTGTTTGTAAACCAGCGTCTAGACATGAATTCTCCGCGAATAGAGAGGCAAACAAATTGGCCTTCTCTACAGCAGTGTAGGCTAGTGATCCATCAGGCTTCAGCAATGGCGGCAGCGACGGGCGGCAGAAATTGGTCTCGACCGATTTGGCAAGGGACCAGAAAGCTTTACTCCCAGAGGGGTAAGATGATAGCTTTTTTCCGATCCGGCCAACATGGTCGAAACGCGCCTTCTTCTGTGCCTTTTTGCAGGACTTGGCAGCGATGTTAAAGGCTTTTTTCTTCAAGCCCGTGTCAGGAGCTTTGCGAGTGCGAGAATCCGCCCAGATTCGGTAAGCTGACTGTTTTCGTGCCTCAGCAGAGGCACAATCAGCATTGTACCACTTGGGGGTTTCGCTATTGAGTGATATGTCGGAGAATGGGATATAATATTCCATTGCTCGACATATCACATCTGATATGGCACTCGCACAGCTAGACGGGTCATCCGAAGTAAAGCAAGTTCGCCGCCAAGGATAAGATGCAAGAAAAGAACGCATCTCATCCCAATCTGCTGACTTGTATCGCCAAACTCGCCTGGTGCCTTTAGGGCAAGGGTCAGGCGGAGAGTAGGACGACACAGCTTTCACCAGACAGTGGTCGGAGGTTCCCAATGGGGCATTCACCGAAACTGAGTACCTGTCAGGATCTGTTGTCAGCAGAAGGTCCAAGCAATTGGCTGTGTGATCAGCGACATCCGGCACGCGCGTGGCTTCGCGAACGAGCTGGGAGAGATTTAGCGTAAGTGCTAGTTTCAACGCCTCTCTCCCAGCAAGGTCGGTCTCCCGGTATGGGTACAACCACTCACGATGGTGAGCGTTAAAGTCCCCCAGGAGGACCAGCTGCGCGGTCGGATATTTTCTTTGGATCACGTCCGCCGTTTCGCCGAGGTATTGAAAGAGCCCGATCGTCTCCTGGTCACTGCTGTGCGATCGGTAGACACAGGCATAGAGGATTTGCTCTATACCAGTGCCCACCAATATCCACAGGACAGAAAAACCCGGTTTTTCAAGGCCACGGAGACGCCGACAGCAGATGTCATCGCGAGCATACACGCAGACCCCAGCGCGTGGTTTGAAGTTGTGCTCCAGGGTATACCCTGGGTAATTTAGGTATGCCGCGTCTGAAGGACATCTGATTTGCGTCTCCGTGAGAAAGAGTAGGTTAGGCTTGTCCGTCTCAAGGTGGTGATGGACGGCGTCGAGATTGGAGTGCAGACCTCGAATATTTGAGAGGTGCACTTTGAGTGAGAGGACGTGCTTCCGCTGTTTAACGCTACTCTTTCTTTTACTTTTGGCCATGTTGATGTGGAGTGAATAGGTGAGGGGAAGGCAGTTAAGCGAGGCATTGCAAAAGGAACCATGGGACAAACGTAGGAAAGATGCACTGATGGGAGGCTCGTCTGGAGACTGCGGGGACGCCCGAACCCCCCCAAGAGTGGCCATCGGGTCCTCTCATCCGGTCGCCAACCGGCACGATGGAGCACCTCGGGATTTTTCGCAAGTTGGCGGGGCAGCCTTTCATAGGTGGCTGGCCTACTACTTGGGCCCCCTACTAACTGCGGTCGGCCAGCGGAGAACCGTGCTTCGGATCCCGCTACCCTCCAAGACGAGACTACCGTACACATTACCTACATCGTCGAGACCGGTTCACTAGAGCAACGCAACTGCTTAGACCCAACCCCACAATTGGCTTCCCCGAACTTCACGCCGGAACACGGCAGCCGCTTGGCGGCGTGGCTTAGTTCGGATGGTGACAAGCCGCGGCCGAAGCCTACCACCAGAAGTTGTTGCTCGTTTAGCACCACCCAGGGATCACGTGTAGGGTCTCGAGGGTAAACCTACGGACGCGAGCAACTTCGATCCCCTAAAATCGTTCAAATATTTTTGAAATTATAGGCAAAATAACTGGGACATATGAATTACTTCATGTTGTTATGTAAGAATGGAATCCTCTCCAATGGCAAGAGGTGGATTGAAGAAGGTAGTCGTGGGTATCAAGTCAAACAATTCCACAGAACATTCCGTTGCACAAGCGGAAGAACACACAAAGGAGGCAGAGTCTCTTCTCAGATTTAGGGGCTCACAAGGCGTCAAAATATGTACAACCAATTTAGTTCCCTATTGAATTCAGTGAATTTAACTCGCGGTGCTGATCTAAGATAACTTGCAAGACGGGTTATTGCTCGTGCTCAATTAAACTTCGACGATCAAATGCGTTTTGTTGGAAATACTTGGCAGTTTCTATTGGAAGAACTTTTCAAACAATTATTCATTTACTCTACTAACTAACAGAGCACGTCTTATTCTTAACCACCCACCTGGATTAAGTTGACTGCAGTTTCTCATGTCTTTGTGACTATATTTAAAACAAATAAATTGCCGTTAGACTGAGCTTGTGCGGAAAACTCGGAACGATTTTTTTATTGTGAACTAACAGAGATGAATCTTATTTATGGTTGATATCTGACAAGCTGGTAGGCGGTCCACCTGATGGAATGTAAGGTCAGCGTCAATTTTAGGTTTTTTCATTGTGTGTCCAATATATATTCGAAATGATAAAATACAGTATGTATGTACGCATATTACATACGTAGTAATTGTCTCATTTACTATAGAGGCTATTAAGCTAAAAAGGAGCTTACTATAGAGAAAGAATGTCTACAAAACGAAATCTCAGTTATAAAGGTTTAATTATTCTCAGTAACAGAGGTATTTCAATGCAAAAGTTTCGGCATCTCATTGTTATTAACACTAGTAGAGATTTGGGCCCAGTTAACCAGGTTTCACTGATAGTATTCAGACTTGTGTCACCACAATCTCATAATGATAAATGATGAAAAGACCCAAAGGTGTAACCTGTTACACTAGGGAATGATTTTGATAATGGTGGTTTGTACTTGTATTGAAAGACTGTACCACAGATATAAATTTAAATAGATATAATCACAGGGTGCAATCCACTGATATAAATATAAATAAATAACGCAAGTCCCTCCATCTGTATGAAAACCGAGCGTGCAATTCTTTTTCACAATTATTATTTTTTGTCGCTTTTCCCGAAAGAAGAAAAGCGACAAAAGAAGAGCATTGTTCTCCCTTTTGGCACGAGAAGGTTATAAAGGTAGTTATTGGTGAAAATCGCGGGACAAAACGGTCTATAAAAAACCAAAAGTTACAATAACATGTTATTACTACTGTGTGAACCGCGAATGCAAATATTTTTTCGACTCCGACCTTTACGAAAAACTTTTTTGTAAGCCCAGTTTCACAACGAGGATCATTATTAAAAAGTATGAAATAATAATTGTTTATGGTACTGCAGATGTTTCTCGCTGACTGCAAAACAGTGTCTTTGAAGACGGTTTAATTTGTTGTTAAAAGTCTTTATTTTAAAATTTTGAGTTTCATATGCCTTTTTTATAATAATTGACAAGAGTCTAATGTCAAAATAATATAGAAATTGACATTAGAAATAGAAATGTATTCATCCCGCGTGACTTCGCAATTTTGTTTGATAGAATGGTTTCTACTATCCTGAACAGCTGCAAGTAGAACCAATTTTCAAGATGCTCTACTTCATTCTATCGAAATTATTATCTTGCTCTATTTGCTGATTGTATCACTGATAAACAAGATGTATTATGTAAATACCACATAGACTTATTATAATTTGAAACTTGTTTTTTTTAACTCGTTACATGAACTAGCCCTAATACTGGCACCACGCGGCCGAGAGAACCGTTTGTCAACAACCAGCGAGCAGCTGATTGCTTTGCGGTTAGTTTTTGCTAGTTAGCAACCGCAAACACAGTCGCTTGTTTTACGTTATGTTATGATTGTGATGCTTACGATATGTGGATCTAATTTTACGAAAGTTCTACCGGTTTTTGAAGGTGTTCTCTTCTACCTAGTAAGCCCAACACTTTTCAAACTGAACGTTCAGTTTGAAAGGTGGTGGACAACGTTCGTTCGTTTTTGCCCTTAGACTTTATAAATATATATATTTTTCTTCTTTTATGGCATATCCTAATAAAATTATAAGTTTTGCGTTATTGCTTTTTGTTATTCCTTTTATTTTATTTAAACTTTTGTTTTTGTTGTTTGTATTCCGTGTTAATGTTATTATTCTTTGTTAGGTAATTGTAATCGCTGTGATGTCAAATAAAGCTGTGTCTACTGTCTAATTACAGAGAAAATCAGTCATATAGGTAGTTAGTACATACTACATAGTGACCTTATAACTTTGTATTGAGAATTATTTATTTTTCTCGGAAACAACCTATTTAATCTACAACCGAAATTGTTCAGATTGATAAGTTGACGTGAACACCCTTCGGGTTTTAGTTGAAATATCTATGCCAAAACCTTTATTGAAACAATCAAATTGGGCTGTATGAGTCATGTAGATAATTTTTTTATATTTTGAGATATTTTTTATGTAAATTAAAGTGTACCTAACTCAAATTGCGCAGGTACACCCATGTTGTAGAGGAAGTTGGGAACATTTTCAAACAGTTTTTGTTAGGCGGTTCATTAAAATTCGTAACTAACCTGCACTAAACTTGCGCTGGGATAAACAAAAATTGTGTTTTATTCTCTTTGACATTTTCACGCTATTGTGAAGCTTTAAATTGGGTTTTTTGTGAGCTTCTTTTGAGGGACTTTATAATAATTGCCTGCATAAAAACGTATACTATATCGGAAACGCATGTTTTTTTTATTTATTTAGAACATATCAGAGAAAGGTAGAGCATAGCGTTGAGAGAGGTAGAGCATAGCGTTTATTCGCTCAAAGAGCAGCTCGACTGGGGAAGTACCTCCACATTACAGAATACCGCAGCCAAATAACTTTATGTTGTGTAAAGTTGTGTTCCTGCGCGTGAGTAAGGTCGCCAGAGCTCATAGGGGAAGGGGGAAAGGTCGGTAAAGCGTGACCAATTCTTCTTGTGTTGCAAGCCTCCATATGGCTAGGGTAACCGCATACCATCAGGCGGGCCGTATGCTTGTTTACCGACTTAATTGTATAAAAAAAAACATATTTTGTTTTAAATAAAATTGCTTCAGAAGCCCTTATTCCATATTTGCCAGGACCTTGAGATAATTGCTAGGTATTTTAAACGGTACAGGATAAGCATCTCGAGGGTATATTATTGTTCTAGAGGGTCGCAAAAAATTTACAGGAGAAGTTGGGAAAAATTCCCATTAAAAATACAAGCAGTTTGATGATGTCTGAAAGAAAGTTAATGCTGAAACAATAAAGTCGTTTTTTCGGACAATGTTTTGTCTTTTGTTTTAAAAATAAATAGGTTTTAATCTCGGATTTATCAGAACGGTATGGAATTCAGAAACAGAATCATTCTTCACACTTCATTTAAATTTTAAAGCAGGGTCTATAACTGTAAACTACTTTAAGGTGTTTAAAACTACACAACGTCGTTTTATATGACGAATTTCGACCAATCCAAGCGGCAACGGGATTTCCAGTGAAATATTCATCACTGTTTTGTAGCCTAGGTCTACAAATCCTTGGCCTCCATTCCGCACTCCAGTGAGGCTGAAGTAACATATGGGCCACTGCATGTTGTTAAATTACTTATTTACAAGTAAACTTCGATGTTTTATACGTTTTATTTCGCTTGGTGTGGACGGTGCAGTGGCTGACGTAATGCAACGAATTGGCTGAATCGTTGCAAGGAGATTTTGGTTTTGGAATTCGGTCACTCGATTTACTTTGGCTAAGGCAGTTAACCAAACAGCAAATTCAAATTTAGCTTATTGCTATAGGTACTACTAATCTATATAAATACTGAAAGTAGATTGAAAATGTATCATTAACGCAAGGGTATTTTTAAAGAACAGGCGTTCCTGTATAACTTGGATCCGGCAGGGCTATTTTAAAACGCTCGGATTCGATATCGGAAACGGATTCAAAAACTACTGAGGGGATATTCCCTAATTGCTATTTTAATTTCCGGATTCTAATATTTATGATGTTTCTTTACGGAAATATCAATTCGATTCATCGAAAAGTTTGCTGAAATTCGCTTCGGAAATTTTTGAATCCGTTTCCGATATCGTATCCGACGTTTTAAAATAGCCCTGAAGGAACTTATTCTCGAATCTGTTTCAAAGTTGAAGCTATTTGCTTTAGCTCAATGTAGTAATATCTAAGTAGATATACTATACTTGCACTACATTATAATGGAGGAGACGGATCAATCAACCGTTCGCATCCACTTACGCTTCGCATTAATCAAGTAGGTACACCTATCTAGTCTTTGGATATTGGCTGTACTATTAGGAGAATCGATACAGTTAACGCGCTAAGTTCTAGATTGAGTTACATTTTGTTTGTGGTATGATAAAAAGTTCTCTATGATTGTATTGATAGAGTATTACATAGTAGTGTTTTTATTGCTTATCGTTGTTGGGTAATATCTAGTTTTCCTGTACTTACCACCTTCGTTCACATTATCACTTACCACGGTGATGGTGAGGTGACATACTGGGTGAGGTGAAAGGGGTGAAGACTACAACAGGTACAAACCCTATAAAAAGTACCAACTCAAAATAAATTACTCAAAAATTCATACCAATTTTTTGCTTCCCAATTTTAATGAATTAAAATTATTTAAAATCATAACCAACATGCCATTGCTCAATGAGGGTCATTATCATTTTGCGTCACTTGCTATTTTTTTTTCGGCGTTCTGTGCGCATTGTACCAATAAAATGAATTACTGTCATTTATATAAGTACCTACACTTTCCGTTACACGTTGTAGGTACCTACTTATGAAGTACGTACCTAGGTACGTTTGGACTGAACACTAACAGCACCTTGGGATGAATTATCTAAGTATATATCAAGATAAATCTCATCTTTACAATATTCAAAAACTTGGATGGATTGTGGAAAAAGCTATTCAGTTAAGGGCTGTTTCAATGGCCAGTTAAGCCGTATCTGGCTGATAATATGAAATTAGAACAGTTTTTGTATCTTATATCAGCCGTACAGCCTCTCTGAGGTTTATCTAGTGATTGAAAAATCGGACCTAAAATATGAGTCGGCTTAAACCGAGCTTTATTTGTTACTAAACTCGTTACAAATTCAATTTGACAATTTGTTAACTAAAATGAACTAGTGGTAGCGCGGTGCACTCTCGCTGCAGCTGCATGCATTCACAATTCAATGTCACACGAATTTTGAATATTCATATTACAACTACCCGTGCATGCCGGCCTAGTTGGAAAGGTCGCCTAATCATGAAAGTTTTATCAGACCTAGTGGCTCGATGTTAGATGGTCTACGTGTGCCATAGTAGGTATCTTCATGGTAGGCACCTATGAAAAAAAATCCTCAGTAGGTACCTAGATAGGTACATAGTACTAGAATTTACGTTAGTAAAAGATTTATTATCGCGTTACGTTACGTAATATTGTGTACCTAGAATATTTAATAATAGCGTTTGCTAACTTATTTCTATTTATACTCAGGTCAAAGTTGGTGCTATAGTTGCGTGTAGGTATGTGGTGTTTGTTTATGTATTTTATACAGATTAATCAATAATTTATTTAATCCTCTTTCTAATATGCCTACATAATAATTAATACATGTAGCTTACCTATTTTGTAAATTAACTATAATCTGTTTAATTAAATAATAATAATATTTAAACTGTTACTTACTGGTAGCGCTCACTTCTGGGCCCAGCGATTCGAATGCTTTTCCAAAGCTCAACTTCAGCAGCCGATCAGAATCTGAAAGTAAAATCACAAGAGTAAAATAATATACGACGATCGAGTAAAGTAAAGTTTAACGCCATCTATTGATATAAAAGCGTAAGACGTTGGCATCAAACTCAGAAGCTAGTTCAAAATACTAATTATAGATGGCGCTTCGATACATTTTCTACCAACTGGTTCTTAAGATAATTCAAAGATGTCGCTATGTATGTAATGTCTACAGTGCTCTGACTTTTTCACTAACTGATTGAATATGATGCCAATAGATGTCGCTTTACGAGATTTTTTTCACCACGTTTTTTGCTTGTAATTTACTACAAAGCTAAAAATAACTTTTTTTTATCAATTTAAATAATAAAAAATAAACATCTTCCTGGCTTTAGGAAAAATACCGTGATTAAGTTCCTCAAGTTTGGTTATATATTTCAAGAGTTTCTAAATAAGCACTACCCACCAAGCCGCTGGGTTCGCAAGTTCGCCTGGACCTCAGCCAAAATTCCTATTCATACTTTGTTGGCGGCAGTCGCAAATTTAACTGGATTGGTCCCATTTATTACTACAAGACCCTCCAAACAAATTGGAGAAATTTTATTTGAGAGAAAAATCTAATATCTAAGAGAAAGTTCTGCTGCTGCTTTTTATGTTTACTATGTTTACTATTCTCTCTAAAAATATATTTTCTCATAAAATTTCGCTCGAATTCGAAATACTACCCATCTGGATACGGTCCTCACCGGTAATCGATTAAGAACTGCTTAATAAGCTACAACACGACCGCTAAATTAAACTATCGTACTACCTCAGTACTACCTTATAATTCAGTACTTACCTCTACCATGAGTTTTCTACACCAACGCAGGTACCTAATCTATACTCGCTAGCGACTACGGGGAATATTTTGTATGACGAGCACCGCCTCTTGTGATCACTTTTGGAAGCATTCCATACAAAACGTTTCGTCTCGCTAGCGAGTGTAGATTTCGTTAGTGTAAAAAACTCATAGTAGAGGCGTAGAGGTAAGTACAGAAGCAAATTGAACATAGTCAACTAGTCAATCCCCCTTATTCAGTCCTACTTGGTTGACATTCCAATCTTGGAAGATTTATGAGCTTTTAGAGGTCTGAAGTGTGTTAGTACTACCCATTCAGTTCCTTGACAGAAGTATGTAAACCTAGAAGTGCTTTAGAAGGTACAAACCAGCCGCTGTTGAATCTGGCGGCGGTTGAAAATGGAAGGTGGCAGCGAACCCCTGCCCAGGAGTTGCAGAGTTGGCTGTGAACTGCAGCAGCAACGCTGGGCCAGTTGACAACACCTCGTAACCTGGAAAATATTTTATTTACAATAACACGTTTTTTATACTAATTGCGTTTGGCGATTGTGAGTATAAGTAATTCTGAAGTGAAAAGAAACAAATAAAAGCTAATAGGTTAATAATATTTTAGCTATTATTCAGTTTTATAACATAGATTATTTCACAGCACAAAACACGTCAATCGATACGTGTAAATAGTTAATGTGTGAACGCGTCATAAGTTCTGAGTAAACTTGGGATTTAACAAAGGCTTTTCGGTGAAAGAAATTATCTTGAAGGACCCTGCATATTATGCCATCGATATCAACCTATAGGCATTGAAGTCTGGGTCCGCTGGTTCTAACCCTCTCAATGAGGAAGTATAACTATGAGCCGATGATGATGAGGACGATGTAGGATTTAGGTTCTTTTTCTCTATAAGTAGCACTAAGTTGGCAAACGAGCATACGGCCGGTGGTAAGCGGTTACCGTAGCCTATGGACACTTGAAACACCAGAAGTATCACTCGCGCGTTGCCGATCCTGCAGAAATCTCTACACACTCTTTTTGAAGAATCCCATGCTGTACTCTATTGGGAAAACTACGGTGGGATATTTTACTTAAAATCATTATATCATTGTAATAAACTTCATTCTATGTAAAATGTCGGGTAGAGTAGAGAGGTGTATGTATTTAGGAGTGATTAGGTAAGTACAACTAGTTTCGACAACCTTTCGACAACCTGTCTACGCCGTATACTACTTCGGCCACATTGCAAGAAAGAGGCGACCGAGGGATCGAAGCCCGATGCGTTGGTCTGATCAAATACGCGCAGCATTGGATACCAGTGTGTGTGCTGCTATCCACACAGCAGAAGATCGTTCCAGATGGCGTGCAATATTCCGTGAAAAGATAAACCAAAAAGGTCACGTCCCTCAGCAATGAGGTATACGATGCAAGGAGGGAGGAGGTAAGTACAATAAATGTTACTTAGACCTGACCTGATGATACCTCTTGCCTATTGTTTGGTATCTTTGGGAAAATGCCTGTGGAGCTTTTCGCTAACCAATCATCAATTTTCATCGTCAGGTATTGATAATGGATCCGACAGTAAGAGAGTTAAGAATCAGTCTCAAGTATTCTAGTATTTATCTCAAGAGATAGTAAAAAAATGATACCTATCATTTACGATCTACGATGTACGGTCAGCAATGTAATTAGCTGAACCGATCTAAATTAACAAATCACGTATACACTTTGCAATCAATGTTATAGAGATTTATATATTAAGTAGGTGTTGGTACACCATAAAGACATATTTACAAATTATGGATAGTTATAGGAAACGTGCAAGAAAGCCACGTGACTAAAAGTGTTATTAATATGAAGAAGTGGATGGATACGGAAAGAGGAAGATCGAAAAAGAGATGGATGGATTGTGTGAAATATGATATTTGTAAGAAAGGAGTGAATGCTGGTATGACAGCTAGAAGAGACGAATGGAAGAAGCGTACATATTGCTTCGACCCCAAATGATTGTGAAATTGTAGATGATGATTATGTTTAGTAAATAGTTTACTGTTATTTTGTTAATTTAGATCTGTTAAGCTACTTGTGTTGCTGACTGTTTCCCAAACCTTCGTCTTCGCTTGTCAAATATTTTTTTTAGACCCAAACCATGGACCCAACATTCCAATTCCCAGCACATACTACCAAAATGAAATTTCATTCGACAGGTAGTTACGCGATAGGGCCTTTCGATCCCAAACCACAATGGTGCTGATTTTCACGTTTATATCGAGGAATTTATCTTTCATTTGTATTTCGAAATCTATCAGCTATCACATGGATCCCTACTCCTACTACTACTACATACTGGATGGATACTCGTGTAACTAAATAATACCGCGAAATATGAGCAAGAACAAGATGCCCATCGTAGGGTTAGGTAGTCACACTATGGACGCATATTTACATACACATACACTCACACACCCCCCTCACACACACTTCACGATTACACATACACAAACACACACGCATATACGTGGCTATCTGGTGGCTTAGTTAAATCGTGGTTAAATTAATCTGATCCCAAGACTTGTGACTACGTGTCGTAGGGCCAGGTAGCCGCGCTAGAGATAAAATTTAACTACATTTAGCATGTAATGTATCGTTTATGTTTTTTTTTTTTTTTATTAGTCTTTTTAAATGTTTTACTGGGAAGGTGGTCCACAAGATACAGATTATCCTAGTTTGTGGACCAACAATGTATGTAAAATATTTTTAAGAACTGCACAATAAATATATTATAAATATATTATATTTGATTTTCCTGTTATGAAAATCGTAGGTTAGGTAGTTTTCAGACCCTACACCAGTAAAGTACCTACAGTGCGGCCGCCAAGAGACAATAGTTAATATTGGCCAAATCACAGGAACCGTCTGAAGTAATTAAGATGTGACTAGGAAAATACTGAACATGTAGTTCTTTATATATGTCACACAATAATCTTAACTAATATTATAAATGCGAAAGTGAGTTTGTTTGTTTTGTTTGTTTCTTTGTTACGCCTTCACGCCTCAACTACTCAACGGATCAACATGAAAGAACATGGCCAAAAAAGTACATTCCATGTACACGTACGTAGTATATAATATTCTTTAATAAATATAAAAAAAATGAATTATTACGTAGTTTTTAAACTCTCTGGACTTGTCATACTAGCAGCTGAAATAATAAGGAATGCGAGTTGAATTCAAAGTACCGTTTGTCAACTTTCGCCATAATGGTCCACAGATAAAGATAAATGTAATAATGGACGTTCCTTACCATGCATGCTATATAAATAGACATGTGATTTTAACGACAAATGCTCTTATAAGAAATATTTTATTCATATCGAATGTTTCTATTAATATGTTTTGATTTAATAAAATTATCTTTTCATATTTTTATGCGTAAGATAGTTTCTTTTTTATATTTCACACAAAAAAGAACAAAACATAAAACGGAACGCGTTTGACAATGTATCATAGATAGTCTAGGTCTATGTCAGCCAACAGGGTTGCCAGATGTACGATTTAAGTAGTATTCATACATTTTTTTTACTTATTTTGCATGTACGATCAAAAGTAGGTACGTAAATCATACGACTTTTTTAACCCACTTGCTGATAGACGAGCATATGATGCACCTGATAGTAAGTGTCACCGTAACTCATGAACATCAGTGAAAATCTTATTAAAACCAAGATCCGAAATAGGCTCAATAATGAGACTTATAACGGCACACTTTTGGCTAAACAACATTATCTAAAACGTTTGCGTGGATTTTTCTCCAACAGGAGAAATCTATACTAATAGTATTTTGATTGTTTTAACGTGCTAATCTCTGGAACTACCTTTTGAATTCGAAAAAATCGTACACTAATAGAAAGCTACATTATTCTAGTTTTACAGGCTACTTATTATCCCAGGAACGCGGGTGAAAGCTATGTTAAATAATATAAATAGTATAACTCTTTACGAAGATAATAGTCTCTTAATATGGTGTTTGTTTTTAATTGATTGTCTGTTTTAAAATAATAAAACAAACGTTTTGAAAATGTACTATTTTTATTTGGTACGATCGCTCATTCAAATTGTCTGGCAACCCTGCGGTCAAATGTCAATGAAATGTTATGCTGCTAGCTAGCTGCTATTGCATTGCAATTCCTTCGTTGCGTTGGTTGTAGTGTTTGTTTTTTTGTGATAACTATCTTCTTATATTTTTGACCCCTGCTTATCTTTACGGACTGATAACTTCTACCACTGAATTACCTTGCTTTTAACACTTGACTCTGATTTGCATTATTATTCGTCGTTATTATTGTCACATTTTTGAGACTATATTACCCAGAAATGACAAGTTCTTTGAGTTTTTTATTTATAGCATTTTAATGTGCCCATATTCACGAATATAAAACACCAAAAATCATTGGTGTACACTGGATTCGATAACTATGCCAACGTCCATAGAGAAATTGGCCATGTCCTTTGGCATGCAGATAGCCTATGGTATGGAAAAGGACATAGGCTACTTTTTATCCCTGGAACGCGGGTAAAACTACTGAAGCTAGTTGCCTATAAACGCGAAAGTTTGTTTGTGTGGATGTTGGTTACTCTTTCACACATAAACTACGGAACTGATTTGGATGTTTGGCACATAGATAGAATATGTTCTAGATTAACACATAGGATACTTTTTATTCCGGAAAAACATACGATTCCTCGGGAATGCGGGTGAAACCGCGCGGGACAGCTAGTAAATAATATACCTTTTACCTATATAAGTATATTTTATCGTGTGTAAAACAATTTTAGTGGAAATTAGGGGATTTTACCAATAAGACGTCAGAAGCCACGGAGTACCTCGTAAACTCTACAATAAACTAATATTGAGATGGAAAATATTGTACCTACCACAACGTGGCGCGTGGTTACAAGCGTCTTTAGAGTTCTTCATCTGACCCACACCCATGTAGGTAGAATACCTGTCATGAAATACCTCCCAGTATGTTTAGAGTTTCGATCATGAGGAAGAACTAGAAGGGAATTAAAATAAGCATATTTTTTTCGTAAGCGTAATGTCACTACCAGGTCCGGGCCTAGGTTGCAAACAATATAAGTTACTTGGTAGCACTTTGATAACACAGACACTCAATCCAACCCTGCACAGATCGATTCTAGTTGAACATACTCAACTATTATATCATACTATATATACAAAAATTCTATGCACATTGGTATCGGCATCGTCACCTACCGTCTCCGACGTCCAACGGTTCCCTTTTTGAATGAATAATGCCAGTCAGAGTAGTGTCTGACTTTCAGTCCTAGGATTGTCATAGCTGCTTTTAAATATTTTAGAAATAACGTTATAGTCCCACAAGCTTGTCTGGACCGGGTAGAGAGTCGCTGTTATCGCATTTGGTGGAGCAAACAACCAATTAACGTAGTGTTTATATTCTCTTTGACCAATGGCGATTGATATTTCAAAATGGCGTCATTAGTTCCTCTTTTGACCACCGGATCAGATAAGTTTGTGGGAAAAATGCCGTAAACGCAAACTCAGAGCATCGACTGAATAGTCTTCAACCGGTAACTTCACAGGGTCACTTGAGTCACAAGTAATATTATATTCTTAGACGTAAGTCTTTGCCTTCTACACTGAGCGCTACGTCATAGCTGGTTCGAAGCCAGTGGGGCTACCGCGTAAGTCGATGGTAAATGGTCTTAGTTTTCCGACATTTCTATTATATTTATGGAACACGTGAATATCAAACGATCTATCCATTGACTCACCCGAGATCCGTTTGAGGTCTCAATGTTATAAAACTCCAGATAACGGGATTTCAATTAAGCCGGGCTTACTGAAGTTCAATAAGATTGACTTACGCGAGTTACGCGGTAGCCCAGCTGCTTCCGGTTGCATTATGAATTCAAATTCAAAATCATTTATTCAAATAGACCTTCGCAGGCACTTATGAAAAGTCTGACTCTAATACTCTAATACCGGTTCGGAAGGAACTCGACATTATTGCTTGAAGAATTAGTTTTATTATTCAACCTGATGCCACCATCCCAATTCTTACTCCGAAACACAAGATGCTACGAACATGTTCACCCGTACGTTGTTGACATACCAAACATATACTGACGACAGCGTTTTGCATCCTCATCCATAATACGGACAGCAAAGGAGTGGAAATTGCTTACGTTTTCTGTGTTTCCTGAATTTTACAATCTAGCTGGAAACCTTCAGGGCCAGAGTGAATAGGTTTCATCAGAGCATGTGTTTTATATGAGTACCTAAGTGGCAAAACGAAAGCTTATTTAATAAATTAAAAATAATGCTGCTTTACATCTTCTATTATATTTTAATAATATATGAAAAGTCTCTTCACAAAATTAAGTTTTATGTGCAGCACATAACGAAATTTGCCTGAAAGTAAATTAAAACGGATGGGCATCCTTTATGCCTGTCGGCTTTCATTTTTTAATCTTGTTTAATATTTTTACTTGCATCTCTTTAAAGACTGACTTAATGAACTCAATTTTTATTTTAAAAATGGTAACGGTGCGCTGTTTATGACGTGGTGTAAAAACTGCGCTAATATCAAGTTAATAAATGCTCCTCGTAATATTTTTCAGGGTATATCTATTATATGTATCGACTTCTATATGTGTTTAAGTACCTACCACAGACATACATCTAAATAGATAACGCAAGTCCCTCCATACATATGAAAACCAAGCGTGTAACTTTTTTGTACCTACCATAATGTCACAAGATTGATTTAGTTAGGCTGGCATTAGATTTTTAACGTGAAAATGAAGCTATCCTATTTGTCAGCTAAAAATATCCCTCGCTACACATGGACATGCAGCGTTATGCGAGTTCCCTGAGCGCGTGAAACAATTTCAAAAAAAGAACTTTGTGCCAATAATTCAATGATTGTGCCCCATTTTTGCACTGATTTTGACACGCGAAGTACATACACTCACAAACTCGCGGCATCTATTTAGATGTATATCTGTGGTTTCTACGCTATTTTTGTGATTACCACTTTCTGCCACATCATTACTTTCCACGGTGAGGTTGTGGTCAAATACTGTGTATCCAAGACTATGTTCAAGAAAACATTAAAAAATCATAAATATCCTAGCTCTTAATGAATTATTACACAATAGCTCTATTATAAACTAAGCTGCCTAAAAATTATAATAAATTTTTAAATTTTATCATGACAACCCTATAATAGTGTCTCGCTCCAGTTGTTCCGAACTGTGATTGCTAGCCTCACTTCTATACCTAATTTCTAGTCTTCTGTATTCAAACAATGCTTTGCATTTTCTTTGATTCCCTACATTTTACTTCACACAAGATACATCTATACACTGTAATTTTAAAGTTTAAATATTTTTTTAAAGAACTCTATATCGTTGGTAGCGCTACGGGAATAGTGTAATTGTGAGCTCATTCCAGATTCATGCAAATAACAAACTAATACGATATTTTTATTCTGTACTACTAATTCAAAATTAAATCGAAACAATGCTGTTTCTTCATAATAATGGTAGATTAGGTATTTGAGATTCTACATTGACCTACAATTAGGTACATAATTAAAGGAAAATTTTACGACTTATGACTATTGCAGATAGTACAGTTCAACTAACTACGAGATGTTAATTAGTAAGTCTATATAATTTCAAGTGCATGCTATTATCAACTTTAACAGCCATCTATGTTATGTAAACTTATCATAATCCTTGACCTATCCTATCGTACTGCGGAGTTAGATGTACTTAGTCATTTACTAAATTAGATAGCAACAGTCCATTTCACATAGCATGGTGCGTCTGACACTTATTGTTTTATAAGATAAGTATCTCACCGGATAATCATTATTTCTATATAGAATATTATATTGTATATATGTCAGAGACGCATTCTCTCGACGGTTTAATTTGCGAAGTGTATATATGTACCGAGTATATTATTTACTCTGAGGCGTAGCTGGGGCGTCTTTTATATGGTAGTGGTGCTATTTCAAATATCTCAATAATAAAGAAAGAAAAGAAAGAAAAAACATTTATTCATGACAAGACACAACATTACATTAAAGACTGTAGTAATAACAAAAAAAATAAGAATAAAAAAAAAACAGCACAACCAATTAAAATCTACACAAAAACGCAATGTTGCGTGATGCCAGGAATAGGTCTCGACTCAGCAATATGCTCAGGTTAGTAATAATAATCAATTCATGTTACCTGTTAATTCATTACAAAGCATGGCTATTGCTGGTGAATTGGTGTCTCTCCCATCGAAGACCTTGATGATGTCTGCTCGACGGAGACAACTGGAAAAGAAAAAAATAAAATACAAATTCAAATTCATAACATTTATAATCATGAAGTATAAATCCCATGGAGTGCGCGTCAACACGTTTTTGTTTCAAATACAACTTAGCGATTTGCGATGGGGGAAATCGCAACCGGTTCCCCCATATTCACTCAAATTGACTTGACTGACTGGTCTTTTATAATTTGTTTGAGTTTTGTACCTAATCGGTTTTGATAAATATTTGACTTAGAAATAACCGCAAACGTAATAAACGACTGACTGGTCGCCGATGTAGAGATTATGGGTTCAATTTTGAAAAAGAAAGAGTTTATGGAAAAAGCTTTATTTAGAAATATTTACTGGATTTTGATATTAATAAAGACTTGAGTAAGTTTCTCGTATATATTTTTTTTGGGATTTCATTGTTTTTGTAAGAAATCTCAAAGTCTGTTCAAATAGAAATAGCATTTGTTTGGTGCGCACGCGCACTCAACAGGCTATATACTTCTTGTATATAGCACGTAGCTGCCTGTGTGGCTTTAAGGGTTATTTATATCAGTTAATTTAGTGTAATCCAATGCTTACATCGCATCCTGCATTGACCACGACAACCGCTGTTGGTTTATGGGGTTGTGGCTGCAATAAATTATTGCGGGTTTATTATCAAATCCTGATAGATATAGTGTTTTAATTATGTTTTCAACATTTTATAACTGTAACTGACTATAACCCGAAGAACATATAAAAAGACTGGATTAAATACAAAAACCTTGGTAAGAAAGTCCGATATGCACTTAATATCATGGTTATTTATTTATTTTATAAGGGTAACCAACAAGACATACATTAACTTAAATTATCAATACATAAATTCCAAGTGTTGCCTCAATTATAGGCTACCACAGCATGAAATTAATAATGGTTAGGTATACTACAAACATATTTTTTGCGGATTTTTTTTCATGTCTATGACAAGATTTTGTTACCACCTTTTTCATTGAAACTCCTTTTTGTCTGTCATTGTCTACTGACAATGACAGCGTAGCGTTTATAGTATTTTGCCGTTATTTTGCATTCGTATTTTGATTGTCAGATCCTTTATAAGTTTACTATATTTACTTTATAGGTTTACCCAGACATTTATTTTTACGGAATATACAGGTTTAACATTTTTTGATTAATAAATAAAATAAAACTATATTAGCTGGTGAAAAAGCTCCAATCTACTGATATTGAAATTATATTTATTTAGGTACATAAGTATTATTTTTGATTACAGATTTTTTAAACCTGTGAATATTGACCACTTGGATGGTATGACAAATGTGGTGAGTCTAATTGAGGTACAGTAGGATGTAACTTAACTTGTAGCGGTAAAATTCGCGGGATGGAAATAGTGTTTAATACCACAAAAAGAAATGATTCACTAATGAATGTTAGGTACTGATTTCTGAAAACAACACAGAAATAGAACGTAAAATTTGATTGCAATGCACTTCAATGAAGTCTTTATCAGCAAAATTCAGACTACATACTGGCGATTGTATAACATGTATAGTGGATTACTTCGAGTTCGAGATTTCAGAAATTGTAAAATTTTGTGAGTATGTATGTATGTTTGTAACTCTTTCACGCAAAAACTACAGAACGGATTTGGATGAAATTTGGCACACAGATGGAATATGTTCTGGATTAACACATAGGATACTTTTTATCCCGGGAAAACATACGATCCCTCGGGAATGCGGGTGAAACCGTGCGGGACAGCTAGTTGTTCATAATGATGACTTTCATAACCTCTGATAATTTGGCTACTCTTTGATAATCCTGTATAGTAATAAATGTTGTGGGACATACACCACTAAGGAAACTAGACATACTAAATAAACTAATAACCAACTTTTAAAAGATAGGTACAACTATATAATTACACCCAATATTATTTTATTATATTTTTGTGTTTTCATTTCAGTTGCTTTATTAGCTGTTTATTATTGCAAATTATGTGTATATGCGTCGCTCTTACTTGCATCGTTTTAATAGTAACGGCTGTAATAGAATTATTTAAATGTAAGTACCTACAAATGAATTTAATACTACATTATAATACATGTGTGCAAAGTTGGTAAGTAATTATGTATTTGTTTGTTTATTTTCTACTACCAAATTTAATTTCAGGAGTTTCGGCTTTCAAAATAAAGCTTGAAGCGGGTAATCAAATGGTAAGCATACCTACTCCTTATCATTAATTATTTATTTATTTTCCCTAAAACATTAGACTTTGGTACTGTTTTTATACAAAGGGGGTACCTAACCTAACCTTGGAAAATACTGAACCCATTAATAAATCACACTATAGTCAAGTAGATACAACTCGAACGACGCCACTTTTCGTATATATATTTTTATGTTTTTTTTTATACTACTTAGGTAATAATCAAGCATACGGCTCGCCTGATGGTAAGCGGTTACCGCAGCCTATGGACGCTTGAATCACCAGGGGTGTTACTCGCGCGTTGCCGACCCTGCAGAAATCTCTTCACACCCTTTTTGAAGAACCCCATGCTGTACTCCATTGGTAAAACACAGCGGGGAGCTCATTCCACAATCGGAGCGTCCGCGGAAGGAAGCTCCTTTGAGACCGCACAGTTCGAAACAATTCTGGTTCGAATATGTGAGGGTGGACTCCCCGTCGATGGCGAGAGATGCGATGGTAGAATGTAGATGGTAAAATAATTGATTTATTATGACTTTTATTTTTGTTCTAGGAAATATTAAATGCAAATGGTACGTGATAACGAAAGATACGGGCTAGATCTTGGAAGCTTCAAGGTATAGACTCAAGAATATTTATTTTAATTAATTCATCCGGTTGTGATAATATTGGTGCACCGCAAGACTATTTCGTTAGGTTAATTTGGTTAGCCGAGATCCCACTGCCCGGATGTCCTCTCTCTACATACACTCCTTTAGGATAGACGTACCGGTTAATATAAGGAATTCATTTAGTAAGGTAAAATTATACTTGGGTACAAGGACCAAAAAAACCCCCTTAAAAATCATAAAATAAGGAAAGAACATAGATATGGGGTTTCATAAAGCTTTTTAAAGAGTCTTGGGTGGGTTTTTAAATTATAGATACATATATGTGTTGTTATTTTAAAGATAAATATAAAAGTTGGTGCTATAATAAAATCTAAACTTCATGTTTTTGTTGTTCATTTATACACATTCAAGCGAATACTACAGCGACCCCTAGATAGCTTTGATAATAAATACTATGCAACAAACTCCTCTGAAGTGACCCTATTATGAAATGCAAAAAATCCTCATCGACATGTCCAGTAGTCTCTGAAGAAAATGGTTATGGTAGTCATAAATACCTTACTTATGAGCAGACTACAGACCTACGTTTTTTTTTTTTATACAACTTAGTCGATAAACAAGCATACGGCCCGCCTGATGGTAAGCGGTTACCGTAGCCATATAGACGCTTGCAACACACGAAGCATCGCTCACGCGTTATCGACCTATCCCCCCTCCCCTATGAGCTCTGGCAACCTTACTCACGCGCAGGAACACAACTTTACACAACATAAAGTTATTTGGCTGCGGTATTCTGTAAGGTGGAGGTACTTCCCCAGTCGAGCTGCTCTTTGAGCGAATAAACGCTATGCTCTACCTCTCTTGAAACGATTACATTATTATTGACTCAAAATTCATTTATTCAGTTCAGATCCGGCAGTTTTTAATAACGTTTATTTATTAAAAATTGTTTGTAGACACAAAAATACACAAAAAAACCTAATAGAAAGAACATAAAAGAATCCTAAAATACACCTACCTGAAGCAAACATGGAACACTTTTTTTATCTACGAATTCGGTAAACAATTATGTTACGTCCCGCCTGATGGTAAGCGTTTACCGTAGCCATATGGACGCTTGCAAAACACGAAGCATTACTCACGCGTTACGCGCGTTACCGACCCTTTCCAATCCAATGAGCTCTGGCGACCTTACTCACGCGCAGGAAACAACGTAAAGTTTTTGGCTGCGGTATTTTGTAATAAATGCTACGCTGTACCTGTGGCTCTACCTCTATTATAACTAATACCCATCTATTTATTTGAATGAGCTACTGAAATTGAATGAGCTACTACATCATTGTCGCGGGGTAGGAGCCTGGTGATGTGGTACAGGTTTTCCTAGTGCAGACACCAGTCTCTCACAAATTGTATCTTTTGCCATACCTAAAATGCTCATCATTGTTTTTATTTACATATAATTTGTGAAGAGAGAATAAATGATTATATTATTATTATTAACAATACGTAGGTACGCACGGCTACAGATCAAGCTATACATTTCCAATATAAGCTGACCTCTCATTGTACGGAAATCCTATACAATGCGAGATCAGCTTATACTGGAAATGTATAGGTTGATGTGTTGCCGTGTGTACCTAGCTAGGTACCTATAATGATTGACCTACTCTTGACCTGCTAATTGGTTAAGTAGGTACGTACAAGAAATCAATCGTACTACAGTCACTATCTCGTATCTTACAGAAACGCTAGCAGCGTACATTTTGCAATAGACAGATATGAAAGTCTACCTAGCCAGTGGATTGAAATTAGATAACATCATAGGTTGGCAGGTTAAATTATAAAACCAATCCAGCTGTGCATTCATGCATTATCCAGTTAATTAAGCAAGTACCTACAGTTTATAGCCTGAACTCATTAATGAGCGCACCGGGGGGGCTCATATCCATAATTTCGTTATCCCAACCCAACTATTATCAGCTTTAGGGATACACGTTACAGATAATGTTTATTTTTGTTCTCAGTTGCGTAACGATACCTGCTAACTGAATATTTACATCATAATGTAAATGAACTAGTTTATTTATGGCCGATTCCTATGATTTACGGACTGTTATCGGTTAATGTTAAGACTCTTGTATCTTTACTAATAATGAAGTAAAGACCTCAAAGTTTTGCATAGTAGTCCCTCCCATGTGGAACTAAGTACCTAATCACAGGTAAAATTAGCTTACCAAATTATTTATATGCCCAGTTTGGCAATTAAAAAACATACCATTGGTAAGAAAAAACGATTCGTTTTTGTTTAAAGGAACCGGGCATTAGTCTCAATTATGATGTTTCTTAGTATTAAATACAAAGGGAAGGAAATATCAATTATGCAGTTGTGATTACATTAATAGTACTGAATTTTTGCATACTAAAATCAAGCATCGGTGGTTCAGTGGTAGAATGCTCGCCTGCCACGCGGGCGGCCCGGGTTCGATTCCCGGCCGATGCAATTTTTTTTTAGTCGTATAATGGTAAACGATCAGCAACGCTTGTAAAACCATCAATTACTTGTTTTATAAACGGTTTTCCATTCATTTTGTACTATTTCAATGCTGTCGTAAGGCCACAATAATAATGATAATGTTACACCAACTAAGCAAATATTTGTCACGCATATTATGCATGTTTATTATTATTTGACCGATGACCGGGTCAAGGTTTAATGATGCATTATATAATTCTATATTGTTTTATCGTAATCACTGTTATTTGTAATGAGGTATTTATTAATCGTGAAGAGACAACTGTACCCTTTTTAAGCATATTGCCAATATTACACGAACGGAGGAATGTGAGATTTGGCGTAGTTAAAGTTAAAGTATAGTATGGAGAGAAGCGCTCGTGGTGTAGCATGATAAGCCGTTCTTAATCGATCGGAAAGTTAAGCTACCACCGTCGTGGTCGGTACCTGGATGGGTGACCGCCTAGTGGTATTTCAAATCGAACGTTTCCGTGCTTCGGAAGGCACGAAAAGCTGTTGGTTCCGGTTATCACTTAATTGTGATAGTCGTTAAGTTAGTTGGAGGCCTCCTAGGCGGCTTGAAAACTCCAACAGTAGGTTGACCACTACCCAACCTCCACCGATCCGCAGTGGGCACGCGTGGTGGAGTATCTGACCATTCCCTTTCACCCTGATTTGTGGAAGGAGGCCTGTGCTCAGCAGTGGGACATTATAGGCTGATGATGATGATATTGGAGAGAATATAGAATTTATAAATGTATTTAAACTTTAAACAATATTTTCGGTCCAATTTCGACCACTCTGTTACAAATTAATACTCGTTACTACTTCTAGTACTTAACGATAATTTTTATTTACAGTGCATTAACAACATTGTCTTTGAAGATTTTACGATGCATTTTATGAGGAAGTCCGGCACATCGTGTCACAGCATTCAATGTCGTTGAAGATTCGATTACTCGATGGTTGCATTTTTATAGTCCTGTCACCTCGGGGCTCCGCGCGGCGACGTTATGAAATATCAAAGTTTTATGAGTTTTTATGAAATATCAAAATATGACGGGCCAGTTGGCGCAGTTGGTTAAGACGTTGAGTCTTAACCTATAGCGCCGCAGGTCGTGGGTTCAATTCCCACACAGGACATGCATTTGTGTGCATGAACATGTCTGTATGTCCTGAGTCTGGGTGTAATTATGTATATTAAGTATGTATTTACAAACAAAAAGTAGTATATGTATTATATCAGTTGTCTGGTTTCCATAGTACAAGCTCTGCTTAGTTTGGGATCAGATGACCGTGTGTGAGGAATGTCCCAGGATATTTATTTATTTATTTATTTATAGATGAATATGTGTTTGAAGGCTTCAAATAGGATGTAACTTGTCTGAATTTTGAATTTTATAGCCATGTTTGATTAGTTTTCTAGAGTAAAGTGGGTTTATGACGAGATACTTGCAGTTTTGAAGTAGCCCAATGTGTTTGGGTGCTATTTAATGATCTGCATATATTTTTAAAAGAAGAAACTGAATGATTGACTGAATTTTGTTGGGTTAAAAATAGGGAATAGGTGGAGAATCCACAGGTCAAAAAGCCTGTCAAAAGCAATGAAGACATACTGACTTATCCGTTCTGTGGGCCTACCACAAGCTCTTAAAACAATATTATTATAACCTTATTTGTCTTTTGTCCTTCGTTGTCATCCGGCGTCAAAACAAAACTTATCACGTTTTAGGTATTCCATTTAGATAATATCCTAATCCTAACTAATATTATAAATACGAAAGAGATTTTTTTGTTTCTTTGTTACGCCTTCACGCCTCAACCACTCAACGGATCATCATGAAATTTATCATGCACAAAACCTATGGTATAGAAAAGGGCATAGGCTACTTTTTATCCAGGGAACGCGGGTGAAACCGCGGGGTCAGCTAGTTAAGAATAAACGTTATCACTTTATCAACTCACCTTACATCACCTTTTTGTAGAGACACTTCCTCAAACACCACTTTCACGCGTTCCTTTGGTCTGAAATGATAAAAAAATACAATCTAAATTAAACTTTATACGTGTTAAATTGATAGCGAAATACTGAAAATGTCCACTGCAAACATAAGCCTCTCTCGTGATTTCAGCAAGAGGCTTTCTTATTTAAAGTTTGCTGAAAATGAGTACTGGAAAATTTTCTACCTTAGCTTAGTCTAAAACTGGAATTCACTAGAGACAGCGGATCAAGTTAGAACTATTACGACTATCCATTAGGCATCCTCATCTATTCAGAAAGGTTCCTATCCGATTATCCTATCCTACTAAGAAAAGTGTGTTTGTTGGCTGTCTCAATTTTAAAAGAGATAAAGCGTAGCGTTCATTCGCTCAAAGGGCAGCTCGACTGGGGAAGTATAGCTCCACCTTACAGAATACCGCAGGCAGCGAAATAGCTTCATGTTGTGTTCCTGCGCGTGAGTAAGGTTGCCAGAACTCATTGGGGAGGGAGGAAGCGTCGGTATAGCGTGAGTGATGCCCCGTGTGTTGCGAGCGTCCATTTGGCTACGGTAACCGCTTAACATCAGGTTTAGACGTATGCTTGTTTACCGACATATTAGTATAAAATTAAATGCAATGCAACCGTACAAAGAATCGGCGCGATTTTGATAGATATAGGTTATGAGCAATTTTCAAATTTCTCTACGTGACAGGGTCCGAAATGAGGACATTCGTAGGAGAACAAAAACGATGGACATAGCTCGTAGAGTTAGTAAGCTGAAGTGGCAATGGGCAGGCCACATCGCTCGAAGAGCCGATAGCCGATGGGGAAGGAAGGTTCTCGAGTGGCGACCACGTACGGAAAACGCCGAGCGGGACGACCTCCCACCAGGTGGACCGACGACCTGGTCAGAGTCGCTGGGCGCCGCTGGATGCAAGTGGCCCAGAACCGTTCGAAGTGGAAATCAATGGGGGAGGCCTATGTTCAGCAGTGGACATCCATGGGCTGATATGATGATGATGAGGTTATGAGCCAGGGAGTAACATATATAGACCCAAATTTACTGACACAAATTTCCTGTTCATTTGTACCAGTATGGCGATACCATCATACCACCGCAAAGGAGCGATTAATGCCCGCGCGATTGGGCCGCCGGCACCAGCGCTAAGACCATCATTTTCCTTTTCGTCATTACGTAATTAGATCCCTGAAGGGTCGCCATACTGGTATAAATGACCAGGAAATTTGTGCCAGTATCTCCCGGTCTAATACTTTTTACGGGCAAAACCACTGGGCGGTAGCGGTATACTAATATTACAAAGGATTACTAATGAGTTACTAAAGTACTGCGGGGCGTAAAAGTAGTAATTATTAAAGCATAGTATACATACCTCGCATGAAAGTGGTAAGAACAACGCACGTTGTTTGGATAGATGGACGGGTACCGAGGACTGTAGAGGCGGCCGTGGGTCGGCCGGTTACTGGACCGGCTGAACTGGTAGTCGCATTCTGTTCCGGGTACTTGGACGCCGTCCGTGTCGAACAGACCTGATGACAATTAGTGGAAACATAAAGGTAAAAGATAAAAAAGATAAATAATGGTATGTGATATTGTCTTAAAATCTAGGAGCATCTTAATTACTACAGAAGCCATTTTCCCATATAATCAAACTTTTAAATAACTATTTAATCATAACCTAAATATGAATGGCGTTTCAGTATTTGGTACTAGTAATTTTCCTTCTAAAGGAATATATTTTCACCCTTCCTTTTTTTTGGACCTTATAAATTCTTGGCAACGAATTTTACCACCAATAGCGGGATTCAACTCAATAGAAATAGTTCAATTCGACTTCCAGATATTTTTAGAATTGGATTTATTTTTACCAAAATCCCCTTTTCGTGGAGAAATGTTCCAATATAGCTATGTACGATGGAGCCGGATTAGACGCGTAACAAAATTGTCACATAGTAGCTTATTCATGGCGCAGACACGCCCAATCGAATATTGAGTTGGAATTCGTATACCTTATTTATTTTTATTAGCTTTTGAATCAAACGGTAGATTGGTAACGGTAAATCGAGTTACGAATTCAAACTTGTTTGCATGGAATTAAAATTCGATTCGGAAATGATAATCCGTGTAATCTCCATTATGGATTGAATATGAAACACATGTTACCTTTCAACTTTTATTTTTCAAAGATAGAATCATAGAGCACTCGCGCATATTTTTTTTTTATGCCACTAAGGTGGCAAACAAGCGTACGGCTCGCCTGATGGTAAGCGATTACCGAAACCTATGGACACTTGCAACACCAGGGGTATCACTCGCACGTTGCCGACCCTGCCGAAATCTCTTCACATCCTTTTTTAAAGATCCCCATCCTGAACTCCATTGGGAAAACCACGGCGGGGAGCTCATTCCACAATCTGAGCGTCCGCGGAAGGAAGCTCCGTTGAGTCCGCACAGTTCGAACCAATTCTGGTTTCAATGTGCGAGGATGGACTCCCGTCGATGGCGAGAGTTGCGATGGTGGAAGGTAGCCGTGGGCATCAAGTCGAACAATTCTTTAGGACAGTCTCCATTGTACAAGCGGTAGAATACACATAAGTGAGCTAGGCTCACTGCCAATGCTTTAACTCTCGATGGCGAGTGACCTACGGTGCGTGAGATACACAAGGAGGTCACCAGCTGAACGACTGTGGCGGAAGCCATATTACCGATCGCTCAGTGGGCAGTCTTCCATGAAGATGGTTTGGTGTAGGAAAGTGCGAAAAGACGCGTTTGCACAGGACACAGTTTAGAAGCACACCGCTTCAGTACCGGTATACCGCCTGGCCCACTCGACTTATGGATGAACGTCCAGTGAAAGCAATTCCCGCCGGACCTCCCGTTGGATAATGTTTATCTCTGGCATGGAGCTGTTACACTGGGCGATGGTAGGTATTATGGCGTCCCCGTCATCCAAAATCGAGTTCAAAATATAAAAGGACAATTTATATTCATTTATTTTCCCTAACACGTCATTCAGCTGCATAATTATAGAGATATCATAATTATCTATATCTATATGATATATCTATGTGCATAATTCACATTTCAAAACGTATCAGTGACATACTCTCCGTTTCAAGCTTTTGTCTTCATGCATTATAGCGATCTGAATCATTTCCGGTATGTGATTTACCTAACTATTCAAGGGAAATCCTCAATAGGAATTAGTTCTGAACGGATTTCTGAAACAGTGGGACTATAATAAAACTTTATGTAATAAATCTAAGTTTGTTTTCAAAAGATTTACTAATTCCCGAGTTTAGTGCCGGCTCTTATCACCGAAGCAACTATTCGAAACGAAGTTACGAGTTAGTACAAGTTCTTTTTCATATTTTCGTATTCGCATTAGTTTCATAACAATAGCATGTAAGTAAGTTGATTGTTGAAAAATGCAAGTGATTTTATGCAGCCATATTACAACAAACACGCAAAAAACAAAAGAATGTTGCAAACCAAAATTATGAAACAAAATGACCAGAAGAAGCATGTCCAATTTTCCTACAGATCGCTTCAGCAGTTTAGATTGAGCTTTTCGAAAGTGTCATAACCGAAGACTATTCTGCGAATCCAATGGCGATGTTTGTCATCGCCCTCTAGGGTCTATAATGTTCTGACCAATAAATAGCCAAGGAATTGCTATACAATATCAGATGACATATATTTGTATTTCTCTTGGGAATGCGGAAGCTATGAGCCTCGTCCCCGATGTATGATCTTTGGATAACATTGACTGTAAATATATGATTGCACAAATGAAAAGAGCGACTACCTGAAAAAACAAAACGGAACCCTTATAGGATCACTTTGTTGTCCGTCCGTCTGTGTGTCTGTCCGTCTGTCAAGACCATTTTGCTCCGGAACGCTTCGAGGTATCAAGCTGGAAATAATATCAAATACTCAAATCCGCAATACAAAAATCCCTTGGAGCAGTGAAAAAAATCATACTACGGCCGTTTATGCCGCATATTTTGACGATTGCAAGGGAATCAAACCTATAGGGTACTTTACTTCCCGCTGTCCTAGAATTATGAAATTTGGCAAGAAGCAAGTTCATATAGCACAAGTAAAGAAAGAAATCCGAAAACCATACTTAGATACGTCACAAAAAAATAACATAATCGGAAAAAAAGGAAAATATCTTCGAGACTCGATTCCCGTTAAGAACGAACTATTTACATACCTATACAAGTCTGTACGGAACCCCCGTGCGCGAGTCTGACATGCACTTGGCCGTTTTTTTTTCATCATTACTTCTATATGTTCGAAATGATTTAGAAGTGTGTGACATAGTTATTTTGTCACCTTGAGTTTTATGATGATAGTTACCTATTGCATTCAAGAGAATACATAATTTTGTAACATTAAATGGATAAATCTCATTGTAATCGACTGTACTATATGTCGCACTCCAAATTGGTAAAACAATAAATTTATCTATGGCCTACCTAATCATAATTTAGGTTACCTTATCATAACTCCGGTTGAGAGCTAGCTCGCCGACTTGTCCGGGTAAGGGTGCTAAAGCCCTAAAGCCACATTTTGGGTACGAATTTTCAGGTCACTTAAAAAAAAAAAAAAGTACTCTTAAAAAAAGTTCTCGTATTAAAGTTTAGCTTTATTCGTAGGGATACATATAGCTATAGATCCTGATAATTTATATTTCACTATCAAGATAAAGATATCTATGCTCCCTTTATACTTCTTGCTTGGCACCATGCACTATTGAAGTGCAAACTTCTGGGACCAAAAATTAGTTCCGTTTAAAGAAAGATTAGTAAGGATATAGTTCCCCAGTGATCCATTAAAGTAGAACCCCTTCAACTATTCCCATTTTTACTGCACTTCAAATGACTGTTAGCTCAAGATTTCACATTTGACGTCGCATAAGTAGAGCTTAGGAATCGAGCACTCTCTATTGAGGATACCTCTGAGAGCACTCAAGGCTTCGCTTTGTACGATGTACTATTACAGAATACATGTATATTTTATGTCAGTTTTTTTTATCTTTTACGAGTAAATGTATCGTTACTTGTGGTATGAACATTTTGGATATATTTTGGAGTGTGCACAGGAATTATTCCACCATAGAAAAAAAGTACCGAAATAAAAAAAATCTTTTAAAACCGTCTTAAAAATGAAATGAGGTTCTCATTTCTAATCGTGGGTATTATTGTATTTTGCCAATTTAATTTTCTGACTGTAGAGTTTGAAGATACAACGGTATAAGTCACGCCATTAAAATATTTAATTGATTGATAGAAGTAATGAATCTTCTATCTAATCTACTGAACACATAAAATACTCAAAATTAAACAAAATAATAAAACCATCTTCTAAACATACTAAATTACCCACATATAAAATTTTATAAAAAATCTCACTATCTCACAAATATTATAAATGCGAAAGTTTGGATGTTTGTCCCTCAGTCGCACTTCAACATCAGAACGGATTTGGCATACAGATAGAATGCGTTCTGTAATGTAGGATAATTTTTATCCCGTGAAAACAATATATCCATCGGGAACGCTGTTGAAACCGTGGGGCGCAACTAGTTTTAACATAAATTCGACAAAATCGGTCGCGGTATAAAACATAGGTATCCTTCTCAAGAAAGCTACACCTAGCCATGTCATTTAATCCCAGGTATTTGATTTCACTGCAATACATGGACTGAAATACCGCCTAGTGGTATTTCAAATCGAGCGTTTCCGTGCTTCGGAAGGCACGTAAAGCCGTTGGTCCCGGTTATCACTTAATTGTGATAGTTGTAAAGCTAGTTGGAGGCCTTCTAGGCGGCTTGAAAACTCCAACAGTAGGTTGACCACTAGCTTACCTCCGCCGATGCAGTGGGTACGCGTGGTGGAGTATTCCCATTACTGCCCATTCCCTTTCAACCTGATTTGTGAAAGGAGGCCTGTGCTCAGCAGTGGGACATTATAGGCTGATGAGGTAGATGTAATGTAATCTGATTAGGTACTGTTTTTAAATTACCGAAAAGAACAACTGTTTTACAAACAAATATGACGTAGGCGTAAGATGAACGATATTTTTCTGAAATATCTAAATTGTTTTTCTACTTTATAAAGGAGAATGGATAATCATCCATGTAATTTTACTCATCTATAGGAAATCTTTGAGTAAATACACGCATTAAAAGAATGTTCTAAGTGTTTCTACTTACATTCCGAACCTAAATGATTTAATTATTCGACTACGACTCTCTACTTATGTAGATAAAATAGTTGTCAACAACTCTAGAGACACAACAGCCCTGGATTTTTTCTCGCTTCGAATGAAATACTTTTTCAATAACGCAAAGAGTTTTGAGTGGAGGGGCGAGAGTTTTTCATTAGTTTTTCAATGTAACAACAGTTGACGCTGCGGCGCCACTATCTGTGTAAAACTAAAATACGTACAAAAATGTAATGATATTTTGTAAAACTATGATAAAAGTGAACTTGTTTAATATTGACGGAGACGATAACTATATAGAGACGATATCAATTGAGAGACGAATACTATAGATAGACTATAACTGTTATAGTGTGTGTGAATTATTATTGAAAGTTTCTTCCTAATAAATATCCTGGGACATTCCTCACACACGGTCATCTGATCCCAAACTAAGCAGAGCTTGTACTGTGGAAACCAGATAACTGATATAATACATATACTACTTCTTTTTTTGTAAATACATACTTAATATACATAATTACACCCAGGCATACAGACATGTTCGCACAAATGCATATACTGTGCGGGAATCGAACCCACGACCTGCGGCGCAATAGGTGGAATCTTTACCAGACTCCTAACCAACTGCGCCAACTGGCCCGTCGAATTCCTGTAATGGTTTTGTAACGTTGGATGTAGTTTTTTCACCTTGCAAAGGAGATGTTACCACAATATTAAGAATTTAAAAAAGACATTGGCACGTTGAGAAAAGAGAGATAATACTCTCTTCTTATGCGTTGTACTCTTTGGTCGTAGTCGTTATGACATGTGATTTGTGGCGCACTTCACAACACGCCACTATTCTTCCCTAACTGATGCTCTTCTGCTGTAGTTGATGGAACCGACTATTGCTGCCTTAGTTTGGTCCATGGATCCATCGCATGGGTAATCTTTCACGCGCTCTGGTACCCTCCATTTTACTTTGCAGCACCAATCGGTCTATGGAGACTTCTCCAAGCCGCGACACGTGACCAAATAAAGTTAGGGTGCGTGCCTGCACTACGGTGGATAGACGCTGGTGATAATGAGTTCCTGGAGTATGGACTTGTACGGAATTCTGTCCATGATATTCCAAGCATTCTTCTCCAGCACCACATAATATTATGGTGCGTCCATGCAACCGAGCACGTGCCGAGCCACGAACGAGCCTACAACGAGCACGATGCGAATCCAATTAATTTTTGTTTATTTTGTTTACTCAAATGTCACAATTAATGGTTTGACGATTGTGGCTTGTAACTTCGTTTTATTCCCCTTTGTAATTTAAGAAGCAATTGAGAGATTTCATTTCCATTCATTCTTTTATAAGAATATATCATTGGTTTTCCTGGTTCCGAGATAAAACGAAACATAATTAATGTTTGTTCCGCGTATTTGTCAATCAAAAAGGTTGGGTACTTGGGATATCTTTTGCAATAATTAAGTTGTGAGTTTTTTGCGAGTAGCTTTTGTGGAATTCGGAGACAAAATTTTGTCGTTTTTGAGATTTATAATTAACTTTTGTCTTGAATGGCAATTGTTTTTTTCGTGTTTTCGAGGAAAGCTCGGTCACCCAGATCATATAGGTACCTAATAAGTATTGAATTCAGAAAAAAATGTTACAAAAAACATCTTGGTAGTACCAACGACTACATCTAAACTCTATAAAGAAAAATGAGCGAGTTCAATAACGACAATGTTATCGAGAAAAAATAGTACAATTTAAATAGTGTTTTAGTTAAAGTGATGTTTCCTGGGTAAAAAAATAATAATTCTAATTAGCCCGTCAGTTAGATTATCAAAAAATATTAGACACGTATTTTTTGCTTTACCAAATCATTAACAATTGACGAAGATAAAGCGCGACTAAGTTCGGGAGTGGGGGCTCGTGACGTCACTTGTTATTAAAAAGTGTACCACACCGTAACGTCACGCGGAACTTCAACAAACCATATCCTCGTATTTTTTGTTTAATTGACAAAAGAAAAAATACATGTCTAATATTTTTTGATAATGTATATGACGGTCTAAATAGTTTTTTCTGGAAACTAGCCCAATAGCCAATTCAGCAGTTAATTATAGAAACAGCAAGTTTTTAATAACAAGTATCAATAAAGTCGGAGCTTCATATACAAGTTCCAGATTCCAGGGGTAATGAAACGCAAACACACCTGTGTTGGAACTCGAGGTGACACTTCAGCCGCTTGCTTCGATGCGCTCAAGCGCTCCAGTGCTCACAATGTATTCGATACACGATACCGAGGAATTGATTTTAAATTATACATTTATTTTGTATACCCTATACAAAATACATGTATATTATATATAGCTTCTGCTTATGGAGATGGAGATAAAATAATGGTGGAGATAAATATTATAACTATTAGCTATTCATGTAATAACTGGGAGCCAATTCTGCTATTATATTATAAATCTCTGACACGATTCTATTACAAATCCATTGCCATTGAGCCAATGTGTCTAGTAAATTAAAAATGGTTTTCGACGCTATTGAATAAGTAGACGACTAAAACTGTAAAATGTTTTACAACACACTAGATCGTAAAGTGACATTTATTGCACCGTTCTTAGTATCTTAATGCAGCTTATTACGCAGTATTACGCACTAGTGCTTTTTACTTTACATTACCGCACAGTTTTATGATAGATATAATCCAGATTATGTTAAGTATGCACCTCAATGCAAGTTATATGTGTGTAGACAAAGTGCATTCTTAATTTAAACGGGTAAAACAGATTGACAGCGCATAGCTGTTAAAAAAAACTTGCGCGCCATATTTGTTAACGTTGTCATTATGTGGTTGTGTGTCAAAAAATACAAGTCTGCTTTTCTCCTCACAAGTGCGTTGAAAAACGTCGTATGAAACGCGTGTGCATTGATCATTACACTTACTGCTCCCTTATCGCTTAATACCGCCTCGAGTGTAAGAGTACGTTACGGTACAGAACAAAGTACCTTGTTCTAAAAGTAAGGCCTTTTCTATAAACACACAATCTAATTTGCCTTGCACCCCGGAGTGTCGTTAGCGAGCTATAGAATACATTTTAGGTTTATTGGAAATTAGAGCAGGCAAGAAAACTCCAGGTAAAAAAAAAAATACCCAAGATCATTAAATATTTTTAAATAAAGAAGACGATTTTTTCATAATTTTATAACACCATTTTTAAATAAAGAATACTCCTCATGTTTGTTGTAACACCTGTATCTGACTTCAAGTTTATTGCGTATCGACACCTCGTACCAGTCAGCGCTTCAATAATTACATGGCGCTGGAAAATGACATTGAACAGAAGTATCGATTGTACGATCCACTTTACTCGGAAATGGCTATTTCTATGCTGCCGCTGTTATGTAACTTTTCAACACACTCGCTCGTAATGTGACTTGTATTGCACCGTTTTTAGTATCTTTATGCAGCTTATTACGAAATAGTGCTTTTTACTTTACATTAACGCACAGATTTATAACAGGTATAATCCCGATTATGTTAAGTTTGTACCTCACTGCAAGTTTAGTGATATGTGTTTAGACGAAGCATTCTTAATTTAAACGGGTAAAATAGTTTGACAGCGAAAAAAAATATGCGCGCCATAGTTGTTAACGTTGTCATTGATATCTATCCCGCTTCAAGTGTAATCACCAACTTTGCACACATGTATCGTAATGTACTATTATGTGATTTTCTCAATCCAGGCATGTCTACTATGAATGATGTTATAACAATTTTCTTAAATACTTTTGAATATACAACAATAAGTATATGACAATATTGCTTTCGTGTTTTCGATTTTAAAGTTATAAAAATCTGAACTCGCTATTGTCGCTTTTGTCACTTTCGCGGTTTCATGTAAGTTTTATATCCGAATTGAATTCGTTTTCTTTGCCAACAGCACCCCTACACTCCCCTACTTGTAACCCTATGTACCTATTGAAGAGCCCATCATTGCAAAGGTGCCAATTTAAGTTTTAAGTAACTCCTCAGCGACCGCAAGCGATAAAATGCATCGTAAATACCTTTCCAACAAAACTTGTCAACATTTTTAAGCGGAGCCTTTACGGGGTGCTTTTTCCAAGGACTTTAAACATGCCTTTGTAAGAGCAATCGATTGGCTCGTCTCCCTACATGAATATTCAATCTTCTGGAAGGAAAACTTGGGATGGAATTTTATGTTCCGACTTTCATCCCATCTACACTACGCCTTAAGTGAGTTTGCTTAACACCCTTTGTTTCAAGGGAATATGGTATCACAGTCAGAGTGATTATGTGACATTCAAGCTGTAGGGTAACCATATTTTTGTTACGGTATTTTTTGAGATCCCAACTATTAAATGTAAATAAAATATGTTTTAAGGTTAAATGCATGTTAATAATTGACCTTACAGTGCGGCCTCCGAGAGAAAGCGTTTCTGACACCTCTTAATATTGGCCAAATCACGGAAAGCTGATTATGATGGGATTTTCACTAAGCTATGCCTAAGAAAATACTGAAACATCCCGTGAAAGTTCCATCACAATAGGATAAGCAGTTTCCGAGAATAGCCCAATAAACGCATTTTTTTTATACAACTAAGTCGGTCGCTAAACAAGCATACGGCCCGCCTGATGGTAAGCGGATGGTAGCCATATGGACGCTTGCACCACACGAAGCATCCCTCACGCGTTACCGACCTATCCCCCCTCCTCTATGAGCCCTGGCGACCTTACGCTCGCGCAGGAACACAACATAAAGTTATTTGGCTGCGGGATCCTGTAAGGTGGAGTTACTTCCCCAGTCGAACTGCTCTTTGAGCAAATAAACGCTAGGCTCTACCTCTCCCAAAAATTCTCACGAAGGCCGTACTGCTACCGTATGCTTATCCACAAGCAAACTTGCATTGCGTAAGATTCCTAAAAATGGCATGCCTGAAACAAATATTCTGTGTCTATATGATAGGTATTTTTATAAATACGTAAATTTTATTTAAATACGTAAATTTAATAATTTCAAATAACAATAACAATTTGGTTACCTCCAGTATTTAAATGAGAGTTTCAATGTTTTTTTTACTGTGAATAGGGTCATGCTTTATCACAATTTCACCACAGTAAGTGCCAGCCAGACACTACATTTGGTGAAATACAAGTAACCTACCACACACATCTATAAGTAACTGCTCTCAATTTGGTTAATAAGGTTTTTCTGTTTTTTGCGACATAATAATATGATATACCTAAATTAACCTTTCCAGACACATAAAGCATTGTCTGAATCTACGACACGTTGCTTTTACTGAGTTACCACTTGTATGGAAATTCTCTCAAAACGCTTAAATCATGGTGTTACGAGCAAAACTTTGAGCGTGCCGGCACACGTCGCACCTATTGCAGCCTTCTTGCGATGACGACTAATGAGCCCATACTATTGTATCTGCTGAGATAATTCACACGCTTATTGAATACGTGGGTACGGTATAAGGGACGTTTCACATTTATTTTCCTTATGGTCTACCATTATGTGTTTTGTGTTCTCGTAAAATTTTCTTTTATTTCACGTTATTTTAATAAACGATGTTTTATGTAGCAAATATTTTTTTTTTGATTGAATTTTTATACAATGTCTCGCGCGGTTTCACCCGCGTTCTCGTGATAAAAAGTAGCCTTAATACTCGGGGATAATGTAGCTTCCTATTAGTGAAAGAATTTTTCGATTCCGACTGGTAGTTCCAGAGATTAGCCAGTTTAAAAAAACAAACTAACAACAAAAACTCTATTATTATCTATTATATTATTAGTATGGATAGATATAAATACAAGATTTGAATTTGTTTTGGAAATAACGCAAGTGTTTGAGGTACCTAAATCCACGAAAATGGATACTTATTTTTTCTTTACGTGGGAAACGGAGATCGTAATTTTTAGAAAACATAATTTAAGACCCAGGTAAAACCGGTGGGCAAACTTTGACATTTATACGTCAAATATTATAATAGCCACGCCAATTCCACCACCACCAACTGGTGGTAAAATCAATTGTAACGTTCGTGCCTAAGTCGTAAGGCCGTAAGTGCCTTATTAGGGCCTTTATTATTGAATAAACAATTTTTGTATTTGTATTTGAATTATATTACGTAAGGTTATTTAACACATTCATAAGAAACACAGGAAGGTAACCATGTTCACTCAAGATCTAGATTTGAATGTATTAGGCACGAAAATAGATCCAGGCCTAAAAACACTTTTTCGTTTCAATACCAGAAACCACAGGGCGAAAGCAAATAACTTAACTATACATACAGAAATTTTGTTTTTTTTTTTTACAGACAACTTTACATAAGCCGGCACTTGGAAGCGACAAGGGCAACTAAAAGATAACAAAATAACAACGTCCTAAGTAAATACAGACCCAGCTAAAGTATTCAGAGGGTGTAATTATTAAACAGAACGTGTGCTATCGCGCTTTTTGTTGCTACAACTATGTGAAATAAAATTATATTTAATTAAAGTCGTAAATAATCTGAATAATAACAATATATTTAGGTAGGTACTGTTGCGGTCTAAAGTGCTTAGGTTTTTGATTTGGTTGAATTAAAATTAATCACTTCCGTCAACTTTGTTTGGCGAAGTCTTCCAACTTCGCCAAAAACTGTTGAGTTTTTTATTTATATACTACTAGCTGTCCCCCGCGGTTTCACCCACGTTCCCGGTATAAAATGTAATGTAACTTCCTATTAGTGACAGGAATAATTTGGATCCAACTGGTAGTTCTGATACTAATGCACAAACAAACAATCAAACATAAAACTTCAGCTTTTATGGATAAACATATTTGCAAAAAATATGTAGAAGTAATGAACGATCTAACTGCTAAAGAGTTTAAACCGAAGAACTCCAAGTGAACACTGTGTTAGTCTTACTAATAAATAGGTACTATTAATTTAAACATAATAGAAATAATAAAATACAAAATAGCCACAAGTCTCTTATCGTCAAACACGTGTTCATTCATGCTGTAGGTCAAACAGTGATTTCGCGTGATAGTCACGTTTTATGCTCACATCGCTTCATTTCCGTACAAAGGGAAATATTGAAATAGGTTGTCTACCTCTATTAGGCCTAGAAAATCCCACAGTTCGACGTACTTTTACTAAAGAATTACTGCGGGTTTTATTCTTATGACATTTTGTGTGTATATTCAGTAGGTCTCAGAATAGGACGTATACTATTTTTCATACCCGTAGGGTAGGGTAACACCACAGGGTAGGGTAGCACCACGCGAACGAAGTCCCGCCCGCGCCGCGCCGGGCAGCTAGTTTAAAAATAAAAGGTATGATTAAGATATGATTGTATGGTTACTTAGACTCTACCATTGTGTGAATTAAGGTACCTAATAATTGGTTGAGATTTGTGTATTTAGGGATATGACTGTACACAGTACTGAGATTATTTCATGAGTAGGTAATTTGTTATACAGTTATTTTTTATGACTTACAAAATTCTCATAATGGTGTATCAACTCAGAAAGCGACAGGTAGGTACTCAACCAAAATGTAAGTATGGAACCACCGATTTTTTTCGCACTTATAGAATTTTATTAGTCTCAAAGTAAAGGGTGTTTGTATTCATTCTTTAAACCCTAAAATTCATTGGGTCTTAAAACATAGTATGTTCTAACTAGGAAGCGGTAAGATCTACCAAACAAAATGCTATATGAAAGCCATCCGCTTTTTTTAGTTCAGTGGTCTAAAACCGAGACTAGTAAATATGTCCCTCGAGAACTGACCACGCGCTGAGGTCAAGTATACATTAAAATAACCCAAAATATGCGACTTTAAACTTATAAAATCTACGTGAAGTGTAGAACAGTTGTAAATTATTGGAAAACCTGGAACGAGGCCAAAATCCCGACGTAACTATTCTCTTTGGCTTTACGCTGTTCGAGTAAACAGCTGTAAAGTAAAGCCTATTTATATTGTTATTGTAACACGATGTTTAAGGCGATGATAGCTCAGTGGTAGGACGTCGGATACCGAGACAAAGGTCCCGGGTTCGAATCCTACAATGAGCTTGAGCTTTCGGTGAAGGAAAACATCGTGAGGAAACCATAGCACGGTGGAAGGGTACTTTGTAGTACCCGTCTGGCTGGCTACCACCCTCAAGTTGAAAATCTGTCGCCAAGCACCTATCGGTGTGTTCCGTCAGCTGCACTTGAGAGCCAGTTCCTTCTAGGCTTTGTGTGTTTACCACCTTCGACCACATCATCACTTACCATAGTGAGATTGTGGTCAAACACAGGCCTATAAACAGTAAAAAAAAAAAAAAAAAATTGTAACACTATTTTTATTCGTAACAAAAAATTCGATATACTTTTACTTCTTGTTTATGTTATTAGTTTAGATTTTTGATAATAAACATAACGGTTTTTTTAATGGTAATAAAATGTATGGCTAAGTTCAAAAGAATTAAGCGTACAAATAGGCAGGCAGAAATGAATCATGGCGAGACTTGTACAAAAAAATAAAGATGTTTAGAGACGTTAGAATGACGTTATAATAGATCCTTGGTGCCTATGGAATAACTTGAGCCATTTAAAATATTTTTAGAACCCCGGGATAAAAATGCGAATTTCTATGGCATTCCGGCGAATTTGACTATTCGCCACCAAAACCGTTATGTTGTTGTTATGATTTGCGGGGTTTATAAAATATTTCACATGTTGCTGGTAATGTAATCTCAACATTGGAAGTGATTCAAAACCCTCTAAACTGTTTTATTTTTTTGTACAAATCAATGTATGGATCTCGCCATGATTCTTTGTGACTTTGTTTAATACTATTTAGAGAAAGACAACAGTAGGTTGACCACTAGCCTACCTCTACCACAGAATATTCCAGAATAGCTTCCACTGAACCGCAGTGGGCACGCGAGGTGGAGTATCTGCCCATCCTCTTTCACCCTAATTTGTGCCTGTGCTTAGCAGTGGGACATTATAGGATGATGATGAGAGAAGGAAAGTAGATAAGATTTGTCTCATTGAAGAAGGACATTGTAAGTTGCTGAAGTCGTTGGTTGCTAATCGATTTGGGATAAAAAGTTGACTTCTGATATTGATGTATTGACGTAAATTCGTCCCTCGTTTCAAGGTTAGTGGTTCAAACATGTGGTGTAACAACTAGAAACAATATTAGTATTCTTTCAGCGTGAACAATCAAAGTAGGTATAAACGGAGGTAGCGACATTCAGGGCCGAAACACCTAAGAATATGGAAGCTGCCGGGTTGGCAGACGTTGAAATGCTGAAGAAAGATATTATGGATATCAAAAATATTTTAAAGGACCTACAGGTAAAAGAATCTGAAAGCGAAAAACGGAGCTCTTTAAAACAATCGCACTCCAGCACAAGATTGCATTTTGACAAATTATCACAATCTCAAGCATCTCAACGTCATATAGACCCGAAGTTGAATAAGGAGACTAGTGCGGAGCATATTTTTCCGCTATCGCCTGTGAGCGTGCCCACTGGCGACAGTCATATGCCTACTGCAGCTGCTGTGACGTCACCTAGTACGCGCTCTCGCTCTCGAGTTAGCGGAGTACCCGTTCACACACCTTCCTATCGTGATATCGCACTGCCTACGAATCGGGCACTAATTAACAGTAATCCCGCGCCAATTATGAGTTCGGACGCCGCAGCACCTAGTAAGGAGGATGATTATACCTTGGTGGATCGTAGGCAGCGGAAAAAAAAATATAAGAATAACTTGTGTGGTTCGGCGCCGCGTTCAAACCGAATACAGGTGGCTGAGTTGCCTATGACTATTTACGTTTCGAGACTCTCGAAGAATACGACTGTCGACGATATTAAGGCCTACATTAAGGATATGAATGAAGAGTGTTTGGATGTTCAAATTCTTAACCAAAAGCATGATACCGATTTTTGTTCGTTTAAAGTAAATGTACCCAAAAGTAAGTTAGGGGTATTTTTATCGAATAATTTTTGGCCCGAAGGAATAAAATATAGACTTTTCAGACAACGTTTCACACAAGAGAGGACGTCCTCAAATGCCGATTAATCATTTTATTATGGATTTAAGTCATACTAACATTTTAACAAACCTCGTCACTTTCAATTGTAAAAGTATAAAGAGATCGGTGAATCATGTGCGAGAATTGTGCCAAAGAGCGGACATAATTGCGTTGCAGGAGACCTGGCTCCTCCCGCACGACCTCGGCTTCGTGCACTCTATAGACGACTGCTACGCGTGCGTTGCCACATCGGCGGTGGACACGTCGGCCGGTGTTTTGCGTGGGAGGCCTTATGGAGGACTCGCGCTTCTATGGAAGAAGTCTAAATTTCCTAATGTGTCAGTCATTGAGAGTTCATGTAATAGGATTATTGCAGTTCGCATATCAGTTGGCTTGCGATCTTTCCTGATAATTAATGTTTATATGCCTAATGACGAGCCCGACAACCTCCCCGAGTTTATTAATTGCCTGGCCCGGGTGAGTGCTATTATTGACGAGTGTGATATTCAGGCTGTCTATATCCTTGGAGATTTTAACGCTCATCCTAGTAAAAGATTTGGTCTGGAACTTTTAAATTTCTGCAGCGAGCAGGATTGGTATTGTGTGGATGTTGATATGTTGGGAGCTAACTCTGATAATTACACGTTTGTTAGTAACTGGGGTACTCAAAGCTGGTTGGACCACTGTATTACTACGGAAGCTGCTAAGAGCACCATACTTTCTGTAAATATAGATAACGATGTGACGTGGTCTGACCATTTTCCTGTTTTTATTAAGTGTAATATTGAAGGTGTAACGGAGGGTGTAGAAATTAATAATAGTAAAACTGAAGGAGTAGGTGTTCGCTGGGGTATGCGTGATTCTAGTCAGATAGAAATATTTTATAATTACTGTAATTCGAATTTGGAAAATGTCATTGATAGTTTGAGGTGTGATAATTGTGATACTGGTTTGAGTTTTAAAAATTGTCCTTATATTCAGGATCACCATAATTGTATTACTAGTCTTTATACCAATATTATAAGAATCCTTAGAAATGGTTCTGTAGTCGCTTTTGGTTCCCGCGCTCTTAGAGTAAATAAATATAAGACTGTAACTGGGTGGAATTATCATGTACGTGAGTCACATCAAGCGTTCCGATTGCATTTCAACAACTGGATCTTGGCTGGCAAGCCAACTTCAGGCATGATTTATAAAATTATGACAGACAGTCGCAAATGTTTTAAAAGTAAACTCAAGTGGTGCCAGAACAACGAAGAGAAAGTTAAACTTGATATTTTAGCTTCGACTCGAACGGAAAAAAACTTTGTGAAGTTTTGGAAAGAAACAAAAAAGCTGGGTTATAAACAAAGCCACCCTGTAAGTATAGATGGCGTTCAGGAACCTGCACAGATAGCCAATTTGTTCGCTAGTCAGTTTCGGGTTGATCCTTTGCCTACTTTGGGGTGTGTGCTCAAGAATGCAAGTGTACCGGCTGATCCACAGGCCCTGAGAAACATCATATTTACAACCGACGATGTTGTACAGGCCGTGCGCAAAATGAAGCGTGGAAAATCTCCGGGACACGATGACTTGAGCCTTGAGCACATACTTTATGCGGGTAGTGTTTTATGCTCGAAGCTGGCTAGTCTTTTTACATTGTGTGTGAGATATGCTTTCCTGCCTCCGGACCTTATGAGGACGGTGGTCGTTCCTGTACCAAAAAATAAGACTGGTGATTTAAGCGCTGCCGCTAATTATCGTCCGATCTCCCTTGGAACGGTAGTTAGTAAGGTATTCGAGCGGCTGCTGCAGCCTGAGCTACTGCGTAATTTGAAGGTTGACGACGCACAGTTTGGTTTCCGTCCCGGTCTCTCAACAGACTCCGCAATTATGAGCCTCAAGTACACAATAAATTACTACAAAACTCGTGATACGACTGTTTATGCGTGTTTCTTGGACCTGAGTCGGGCATTTGATCTGGTGAATTATGAAATTCTTTGGACTAAACTGCTCGGCTCGGGTGTATCGGAAAATATAGTTAACCTGTTGAGATACTGGTACGGGGGCCAGACTAACTGTGTAAAATGGGGTGACGCGACGTCTAACAATTATAGGTTAGAATGCGGTGTTCGCCAAGGCGGGCTCACTTCTCCGAACCTTTTCAACGTTTACATCAATGGTTTGATTGAGGAGCTGAGGAAGACCGGCATTGGTTGTCATGTAGGGGGGATTTGTGTTAATAATCTCAGTTATGCCGATGATATGGTGTTGCTCAGTCCCTCAATCAAAGGTTTGAGAAAGTTGCTGTCAGTCTGTGAGCATTATGTCAATGCGCATGGACTGAAGTATAATGTTAAAAAGACTGAAGCGATGATATTTAAGTCGGGGAAGGGTCCGGAGAATGTGCCCGAAGTGAAATTGGACGGCGCGGTGGTTCGGGTAGTAGAGCAGTTCAGATATCTGGGCCATATACTCACATCTGACCTTAAGGATGACCAAGATATAGAGCGAGAGAGACGGGCACTCTCGGTTCGATGCAATATGATAGCGCGAAGATTTGGCAAGTGTAGTGATGAGGTGAAATTGACTCTGTTCAATGCTTACTGCCAGTGTTTCTACACTTGTCAACTCTGGACAAATTTTACGCGGAAGTCATACAGTACCATGAGAGTGCAGTACAATGACGCACTACGAATTCTCATGCGGCTACCGCGATATTGCAGCGCATCTAACATGTTTGCTGAGGCGAGGGTGCCCGACTTTTTTGCTGTGATGAGGGCACGTATAGCCTCCTTTTGGGAGAGATTGCGTTGCTCTGGTAACAGCATACTCCGAACGGTGAGTGTAGGCTTAGATAGTTCTATATATAGGTATTGGCTATCTGTGCACCAGCTTGAGAACCAAAAGTGACATGCAATATGATATGACCTTAGATCTATGTATTTAGATCTATAACTTATATTATTTTATTTTTATATAGGTACTTTTGTATTTTGTATTGAAAATATGGCTTTTTTGGCTGAAATAAAAATTATTATTATTATTATTATTATTATTATTATAAAAGATTTGGCAAATTCACATACAACTTTGCCAATATCAAACGTGACAAATATTTTATAGATTTGTTTTCACGACTTTTCTTTGTTTACAAGAACATATTGTTCGAGATTCTAGAAGATGGAAATATATTTAATTTGAAAATAAGAGTGTCTAAAAGGGTTATTTTATTTTATACTAGCTGCCCGGCGCGACTTCGTTCGCGTAATACCCTACCCTACCCTTCATTTAAACCTTCCCCGGACTTCCACGAATAGTTCAAACCCAAAATTAGCCAAATCGGTCCAGCCATTCTCGAGTTTTAGCGAGACTAACGAACAGCAATTCATTTTTATATATATAGAAGATGAAAGAAAATGTACAAATTAATATTCGCGCCGCTTTGCTGTACAATAGTGTATGTCTGAAACCTCTTTATTATTATCGGTTTTTTACAAAACAATGCAGGTGTTCCTAATATTTTTTTTTCATAATTATGTTGTCTTCACCACGTTCCAATGATAAAATTATCTTAAAGTATTTTGGACGTGACTTATACGTATCATTTACACAAAACACAAAAGTGTTGGAGGTATTTAAATCGGTGATGACTTTTTTCTTTGACTATACTCTTAATTGGTGTTTAGACAATATGTCGTTTTACGTGTTTTTACTTGTGACATCTTTAGTATGTTTTGTAAGTATTTTTTTTGATGATGTGATTTAAGATATTATACATATGAACGTAAAGTTTAAAATGCAACAAAAATATAATTATTTTGTTTTTTAGTCCCATGCGCGACCTTCTGCGCCGGAAGAACAAAACCCACCAGCAGCATCTCCATCAGCTTCTAAACCGAATCCTTCCGCAGCAGCCAGCTCATCCCAAATTAGTGAAGATCAATATAATATGGATGAACTATTAAAGCAAGTACAAAGTGCATTAGATACTTACATCACTCCATTCATGGTCAATATTACCAAGGAAGACCAGGATATACTGAAAAACTTGGGATTGGAGGAATATACAGGATCCGTCAATTATATGGTAAGAATAAATTGAATAAAAAATAAAAAAATATATTAAAATAAGGTACTATACCTCGTTAAAGATAGATCTCTGCGACAGGTGCTTGAGTCATATGAAAATTAACCTTATAGCTTTACAATAAGGTTCATCTATTTAATCTGTGCTTGATTTTATGATGATACAGATAAGTTTTATGCTAAAGCCATAAGGTTAATTTTCATATGACTCAAGCAACTGTAGCAGAGATCAAGCTATCTTTTACAAGGTATAGAAGTATAACTATAAGAAGGAACAATCTATATGGAGTACTTGTGGTACCTCTCGTTGATTTAATTGATTACCTACACTAGTTATCTATGTTTGTTCTAACTAATATCTATATAAATATAATAGAGTGCGAATTTTGCGAGTATGTGGTGGACAATATCTGAATGTAGATTCTGATAGGGTATTAGTAGTGGTCTGATTCTAAAATCTATTTCAATAATTCTTAAAGCTATTTTTTAATCCCGGGAACGTGGGTATAAGCTCGGGGCTAGTTATCTATAAAATAACATGTCTACACTGATTGATTGCCTGAGAGATCAAATCAGTGCCTAAACCACTGTTCATATAACACGAACTCCTTTCACAAATGAGGGTGAAAGGGAATGGGCAGATAATCCACCACACATCCCCACTGCGGATTGGTGGAGCTAGCGGTCAAACTACTGTTGGAGTTTTTAAGCTGCCTAGGACTCCTCCAACTAGCTTAACGACTATCACAATTAAGTGATGGCCGGGACTTTGCGAAGGACGTAAAACGCTTGAGTTGAAATACGACTAGGCGGTCACCCATCCAGTTATTATTACAGTCAACAAGAATCAGAAATTAACATACTTGTGATCATTATGAATAGAACTAAAGTACATAACCAATGACGCACGATAGAGTAAACTTTACTATTTGATCTGCTACTAACAAACTTAACTGAGCGAGCTATTTGAATAGCTAACAAACTATAGGTACATTAGCTAAGTGATTTACGTTTAACTATCAATAAAGAATTTTTACTATTTTATTTAATGACTTTCGTGTACTTCAATATAGGGTAATTTTTATTGTGACGTGATAATAAATCATATCCGGAATGTTGATAGTCAGATGATGATAGTCGTATGACGTTCACGTCCACAAATCCTGAACGGTTTCTATTATTTACTGATTCTGTTAGATACTGGTCGAAAATAATTTTAACTGTATACTTACTACAGCACCAATTGATTCTTAATTTGTATATGTTCATTTATCTAAATTTAAGCTCGGAGCTATCATAAATATCCTTATGAATAAATAAGGGACCGAAAATGGTAAAAAGGTACACTTGAGGGTTTATACATGTCACGGTTAATTCACTTAGCAACAACAAATACATTCTAAGATACTAGAAATATCGATAATTGTATAGTTATTGAAAACAGGGTCGGAAATGGATGAAATACTACGCATTTTTTTTAACCGACTAAGATGGCAAACAAAAATACGGCCCGCCTGCGCCTGGGGGTAAGCGGTTACCTATGGACGCTTGTTATGCTACTGGTGTTGTATAACAACAGACGCTTGCAAGACACGAGGCATCACTCACCTTCTTCCACCCTCCCTAATGAGCTCTGGCGACCGTACTCACGCGCAGGAACACACCATTGTTATTTGGCTGCGGTATTCTGTAAGGTGGACTTCCCCAGTCAAGCTTTTTGACCAAAGAAACCTTTCTATGTAGATATATAATGTCATATGAATCTAATGTGATTTTTTAATTCCAGCTCTACATAATACAGGAGTTGAATGATCCAAGTTACAACGGTGGTGCTATAGATCGTAGTGCAAATGATTTTATAGTGGAACTCGATTCCTTCGACCCATTCCCAGATGTACCCTTTATAGAACAAAAGGACGGTAGCTCAACGCAATGAAGAAAAAAAAACGCTAACAAAAATATTTTACACACTGAAAACATACTGGATATATAATATAATTAATATATCGTAAATAAATTAAAAAAGAAATATGGCCTCAATACATTGTGATATGTTTAATGGGAATGTAAGTAGATCTGACAATATAGGCCCAATTAAAGCAATGTCGGGTAGCATTTATCCATGAAATAATGCCGTGTGAAAAATATATCTAGAAAATCTGTCAAACCTAAATTAGTCTCGATGTTATCGACTAGTATTTGTCAATTTTATATTTAGTAACTGTATTAAATTGGTTGTTACGTTGTAGATATCAACGATTCTACTTATGTACCTATATTATACAACTATTTATTCAATAAATAATAAAAAATAAAATATTCGACTCCATTATTTTTTCATTCGAGCTTATAGCAACGATTTTTCCATGCCTATTTAATTCGATGGATAACCTTACCTATGGGATAATTCAAATTATGCTACCTAAGTAGTTGTATCAGAATTTGTAGCCAGCTACGTAGCACGTGCATGCGAAGCATCACAGTATTCATAAGTTCTTTACTTGTTCTTACTTTACAAAACCTTCAGTCCTACGTGGTGAGGAACTGCGTACCCTGCACTGCACCTCAGCATACGCTCAGCCTAAATGATTTGACAGGATATTGCTGCAACCCTAAATTCTATTAAAGATATGTTACAGGCTGTAAGGTTTCGTTGTCCCTAGAAACTTATCGGCGATGGGGAGTTGGTGAAGGCAAGGTCACAATACTAACTCATTGGCGAAAGGTTGTTATAAAATGAACACTATAACCGTTTTTATAATCAAACCGAGCAGGGCGTTGGGAGAGTACACACATAACCCTTTTTGTCATGGGAATATCACCATAGGATCCCCGACCACCCCAGGGTGAGCGACCAGGTTATGCCAGGCTTGCACCCAAAACGCCACAATGGTCGCCATCTGCACTGTAGAGGGGGTGGGCTCCCGTGCAGAAAGAGCACGCATGCACTCGCATGACGCTTACATAGCCCGTCCCGGGTCCCGGGGGAAGTGTGATACCTTGGAGGAAGCCAAGGTCTACGTGGATCCGCGCATGGTCCGCGGGTAGATGATGTATGTACATACAACAGCGAGTAGGATTAAAATAACAATCAAAAGCACCAACAAATATATTTTTTAAGGCACAAAAAGCCTTTTGAGTATTTTCCCGCCGCATATTCCCGTATTTTGCCAATCTTTTCCGTATTTTCTTTCCATTTTATTTCCTTCCCTGCCCATCCCTAAGATTAGATTTCCTGCATATTTAATTAACACGTGTTAGTGCAAGGCTATTTAGGAGTCGGTTATTAGATAGTATTATCATACTTGCAGCTCAGCTTGCAGTACATACTGTGATGTAGTTTTATGTCATCTCTACATTGTCCTAATAGAACAGTCAAATGAACTTCGATCATTTATTTCCGTTCGTGAATATAAACGCTAATTGCTTATACAGGCTGATGTGACACAAAAATAGTATTGAGACAAAAAGTTTTTTTTTATCTGTGTCATGTGAGTAATTGTCTTCTAGGTTTTGTATAGGTCGGCCATCGAACACTTAACCCAAAGAAGCGCAATGACTTCAATTTCCCACCGCCAACAATGTGCTCTGATTTTCTAAGTCAAGGACATACCATGCAGTAAATGGTCCTTACAATTCAAAATCAGTGACCAATCACTGACTAGTTTCGGAATTTGATTGTTCAGTATTACTGCGTGTGTAATGTCACCATAGCTCATAGGGGAGGAGGGAAAGGCCGGTAACGCGTAAGCGATTGCAAGCGTCCATATGGCTACATAAACCGCTTACCATCAGGCGGGCTGTAGGTATGATTGTACCTCGATGAGGTCGGCTCAGTACATCTATACTTAAACTTTAGTAATATAATAAGAAGGAAGATTTTTTGGTTTGTTTGTTTAAACGGGCTTATCTCTGGAACTACCAGTCGTATTCTAAAAATTCTTTCACTAACAGGAAGCTACATTATCCCCTAGTATTATAGGCAATTTATTATATACATATTATATATTTATAATACGCAGGAACGCGGTTGAAATCGTGGGGGACGCATCGGTAGCCACATACCACCAAATGAACCTGCAAGAGTGTGAGACTTCTGAATACTTCTGATAAAAAATAAAATCGCCCAAGTGCGCAAACGAAGGGTACGGTTGTTTATACTAGGTAATAAGGTACAATACTAATGTAATACTAATGTAGCAAACAAGCATACAGACCGCCTGATGGTAAGCGGTTATCGTAGTCTATGGACGCTTGCAACACCAGGGGTATACCAGGGGTACCACTCGCGCGTTGCCGACCCGGTAAAAATCTCTTCATCCCATCCTTTTTGAAGAACTCCATGCTAAACACCCCCTCGGGAAAACCACGGCGGGGAGCTCATTCTACAGCCTGATCCGCCGTAGAAAGCTCTTTTGCAACCGTATACTTTACAAATAAGATGAACATAACTACAATAAAAATAAAATATTTAGCAGCAGAACATTTATGCAAACTATTTACACACTCTGTATAGCATCAACAGCCATATGCTAATAGACAATCACAAAGTACGTCAAATAACCACGTTACGTACATATAACCGTGGTCATGATGCTCTCTCATACAGTCTACGATCATCCTTGAATTACTAGTCATTGTTGCAACGAATTGATTATGATGTTCAAAATCGCCCTTTTGTTTTGTTTCCTATCAGTGATTGTAAATGTAAGTTTTTAATATTATTTACTATAATAATAATAATAATAATAATAATAATAATAATTTATTTTGCAGGAAATGTGGTATAACAATACGGTCTTAATATATCTAATACATGGTTCTCACTTTTCACCAGAAACTGGCATGCAAAATTTAATTCAAATACAATAAAAAAAAAACACGGTATGCCCGCACTTATAAATTCAAAAATTATTTAGGTGACAAATTATAATAAAAAAAATTATAAAATTTACTAGTTACATTATTTAAAATTATTCAAATTAACATTATATAGTAATTGCAACATGTAGAAAATAATCAAAATCATTCATAAATAACAATGTCAATGTACCTACCTAAAACAATGTCAAAATATCACAAAGACATATTATCACATTACATAATCCCATCATACTGAAAACTAGTTTATGTTTTGAGCAACTCCCTAACATCGTAGAAACTACGTTCCAACAACCATTTACGTAGCTCATATTTAAAACGATTTATGGGTAAGCATTTTAATTCATTGGGAATTGCGTTGAAAACTCTGGTTCCCATTACAACACAGTTTTTATTATATAAAGCTGTTTTGGGAATTCTGTCCAGAACCAATCTATCGGCATTCCTTGTGTTTCTAGGAAAAAGAAACGAGGCTTTTTTGAAAAACATTGCGTATTTTTTAACAAATATTGAAAGTTCATAAATGTACATGCTGGGTAGTGGTAGAATTCCAAGTTCTTTAAAAACTGGTTTACACGACTCGTAGGGGGGTATTCCGACCATCGCACGAATACATTTCTTTTGTACTAGGAAAGCTCTATTCAAATGATTAGAGTTTCCCCATACTAGCAATCCATATCTAAGAACGGAGGCTACATAGCCATAGTAAGCTGCCAGGATTGTTTTTCGCTCAGCACATTTTCTAAGCCTATATAAAACATAAACAAAACGATTCAATTTACTGCATACTTTATTGACATGCGCTTGCCAGTTACAGTTGGTGTCCAAAACGATTCCTAGAAAATCAGTTTGAGTTGTTTCTCTGATTGTTTGATTTTCATATTTAACAGTAGTATTTACTTTTTTGCCACCTTGATTACAAAATTGGATGTAACTCGTTTTATTAAGATTTATCTCTAAATAATTATTATTAAGCCAGGATATTACTAATTTAATTATGTCATTTATTTCAGATTCGATGTCAGTGCCATAATTTTGGGTAATTAAAATTGAAATGTCATCTGCAAACAATGTGCATTCATATTTAGTGATGTCCGGAAGTTCATTGATATAAAATAAAAATAAAAGTGGCCCTAAAACACTTCCTTGGGGCACGCCAGATCTATTTAGTTCATATCCTGACTTGAAATGTGCAATTTCATTATTTTCACCGATGTTACAAATTTCAACACATTGTGTTCGATTATCTAAATAAGATGCAATCCAGCTTAAAGCAGGTCCTCTTATTCCGTAACCATTCAGTTTTTCAATAAGTAACTCATGTGACACAAAATCAAATGCCTTTGTCATGTCAAAGAACACCACGAATGTTTGTTTGCGATCATTTAAGCTATTAAGAATTTTAGTAACAAGATTATAGCATACTCTTTCTGTACACTAAAAATATTTACAAGAGGCACTTTCTTTGTCCCTCTGTTGTTCTCATAGTTGGTTCTAAATGTAGCTACGTAAAAGTGTAATTGGTTCCATATTTAATTTAATTAGCACGATTCGCGTAGCGTGGACGGGCTTGCGAGCCTCGAACGAGCGGGATTGTCAGATTTTTCACGAACGAATGGATTCGCATCGTGCCGTTGTAGGCTCGTTCGTGGCTCGGCTCATGCTCGATTCGCGTAGAATGGTCGCACCATAAGAAATTCAATCTTTTTAAATAGGGTTGCCTATGATGCCTATAGTGCTGATTTTGTTGTTTAACAAAAAACATAAGAAAATGGTAGAAATCAAGTACGGTCAAATTTATATAATCTAATTGCTTAAATTGTCTCGAATTTCGTCGCCATCAAAAGGGTCACGTCACGACTATTTACCCCTAAGACACTCTGGACAGGGTCTCAGTCAAATGGCATGGTAATTTGACAGCTTTTTTAATGGTAGGTACAGGGATGGATTATAGGTTGTAAAATTGATTCTCATTTATTGATTACTTTAAATAGGTATGTATGATTTTTGTGATGTATTATTGAGCTCTGACGCTTGGCACAACTAGGAAGTTGAAACAAAAAAGCTGAATTTTAACTATATACTAATATCCTACGTAGTATATTATCAACTCTGTGGAACGAGTATTGTCATTGTTCTCTAGTGGTTCTCTATATATGCGTGCTGGACTCCTTGCTCTGTGCTACATACGAATACCCGAAATAAATATAAAATAAAAAAAATAAAAAAACCCGCAGTTTTAAGTATAATATTTTTTACAACAATATATAATACATTTGACAATACGGAAACCTGTCTTTACCTTTTGAAAATCCCGAGTAATCCCGACATAGATAGCTTTCAAAGCGTATTAGACTAAAAAAACTTACCATGAACTATTTAAAAATAACATACCTAGCTTACAACTCGTATTTTTATTTTAACAGACCGAAGCGTTTGTAAGAAGAGATGTAGCAGCAACGCCTCCCAACATCTTGGATTCATTTCAAAGGAATATAGAGCAGTTCAAGAACTGCCTGGACCAGAGTCTAGCTAAAGCTGTCAACGATGTAAATGAGAAGCAGCTTCAACCTATATTCAATGTCGTCGGTGACCAACTAAACAGGGTTAGCAAAGCGGTGAGGAACATTCATTACTAGTTTTAAGGTCCCTATAATGTTTTTTTATGGGTGATCATAAAATAGCGTTTTAATTTATTGTACATATACATTTTATGTTTCTTATTACCGGTTTCTAGAAGTCTGATCTATATTAATATGTTGTTGAATGGATGATCAAACAAAAGCAAACTCTCATGGTGCGTCTATGCTTGGCGAACCGAGCACGAGCCGAGCCTCGAACGTGCACACTGCGAGCACGATTCGCGTAGCGTGGACGGGCATGCGAGCCTCGAACGAGCGCGATTGACAGTTTTTTCACGAACACAGGGATTCGCATCGCGCTCGTTGTAGGCTCGTTGAAGGCTCGTTAAGTACGTCCACGCTCGAAATTGCGAGCAACGAACGAATCCTGTTCGTTCGAGGCTCGGCTCGTGCTCGCTTTGCGTAGCTTGGACGCACCATTAGATTTCGTATGCAGGAAATGTGCTAGTTATTATAGCGTGCGTATTATGTTACATACAGGTTTTACGGATGAAAAAAAACTTTCTTTACGCTTGATATAAAGCCAAGTTTGCAATAGGCAATTTCCGACTGTACCGGAGATCAAATCAATTCCATATCTCTATAAGTACTTACTGTTTGAAATATAAGGTACCTATTTCATTAATGGGACCGTAAAACGTATTTAAAAGGGCCACTTATCTTTACAAGGAGCGAAAATATCTATAAGTCCTATCTTTGATAAATGGTGTATTAATCTTATTTGAATGAATTATAGTAGGTACGGTGTCGTTCAGGTACGTTTTATTCGCTTTATTATCAAGTTCCGCATCTTTCAGAATGAAAGACGGCACGATCTGTGTTCTTAATGACGCAAGTAATAGGAAGCCGGCGTTCTTGTAAATACATGGCCTCACACACACATATACACCATAGGAAGCCGATCAGTGGTTCGGTATTGAGACGTTGACAGTGACAATAAGGCTCTGTACCATTTTCGGCTTCACTTTCTGATAAGGTGACATTCAGTCTTGATATTTTTACATGTCTATGAGTCGAGATATGTCATTTATGTCTTTTTTTTTCAGTATGATGATATTACAGCTCCACAACGTACTCCATATCAGTGAAACAAATTATGGGATTTCAAGCTAATAAATAACAATGAACGAATGAATGAATGTTCCAATGAACTTTCAGTGGTGTCAAAATTGTGACATTTTACATTTTACACTTACTAACAGAATTGTGTCATTATGGCACAATTTTGACACCACTGAAAGATCATTGGAACACAATTGAAATAGCAGACTTGGGCCCCTGAAAAGTAAACGATAAAATAAATTATGTTTAACATTATTTTTTCTTTTATTTATCTACTTAATGAGTTTGACACAATCTAATATCACACACAAGTTACCTTATAAAATAATTGTTTTATTGAAATAAACTTGGAACCAAACTCTTTTCAAACATATCCTTTGTATGTAATTTATCTTTGTTTTATTTTTATTTAAGTAATTATTTGAATTAAAAGGTACATCAACAGCGTAATCGGAATCTATTTTGCGTCTTTCTTACAATGAAAGTAGACCTAAAGGAATCTAAAAAGCGGGATATAAATTTTACGTCCGTAGGGCGATAAAGTAAAAAGATTTTTTGATAATAATCAACCACACAATAATAACGTTAACATATATGGCGCGCAGGTTTTTTTTGACACCAATGCGCTGTCAAACTGTTTTACCTGTTTAAATTAAGAATACTCCGTCTACACACCTTTCAATTGCATTGAGGTACTATTATACCTATCATAAAACTGTGCAGTAATGTAAAGTAAAAAGCACTAGTGCGTAATAAGCTGCATTATGATACCAAACCCGGTGCAATAAATGTCACTTTACGAACAAGTGTGTTGCAACAATATTTTAATAAAATTCATTAGCAATAAGGTTGGGTAAGCTATATTTAAAACTATTCCAAATTCAAAAACCATGGCATTAACATATCTCTTGTAAAAAATTAAATATTTTTTCACTTCAACACCACTACCAAACATATTTAGGTTATTGATTTGTCCCCGCCAGCAATACCTTACGAAAATTCAAGGTATTCAAAATTCTATAGATTACAGGCGCTTGTTTTTCTCTTTTCAGTAATTTTTTATACGCAGTCGGGATTCTTCATTTCTTGGTTCACCCTTAAACAGTGTTTAAATAAGGAACAAAAAGAAATAAGTAGTCATGCAATTACATAACGTATAGTTGTAAAGCATCCGCAGTAGCATTGCACTTGTTTTCATAGTGAGAAACAATATTATAAAGTAAAAATAATTTAATTAAATTTATCCATATGTATCACTTCACAAAAAAAGCATTAGACAACGTATCCTAAACATGGCGACAACATTAATTAGTAAAACAACAAACTGATTGAATAATTAGCTTTCCCGGAAGTGATGACCCTGGGTCATTGCGATAACATAAGGTCCTGGTCGAGATAAAACGAATTCCCGATGTTAGGAATTCATTGTGTGATCTGCTCTCGAGTCGTGAAGTTGTGCTGAATATCAAGATGAATAAACTACTGATTGTGCTGTTGGCTGTGTGCCTTGTCAGTGTGAGTATCTGTTTTTGAGTATATCATATTATTTTTCTTTGAAACGTGTAGCTACGAGCAAAACTAACGCGGAAAGAGTAAAAAAAATATGTAATCGATTTTTTTCTCTGAAGATTTTTTCCCATATTGTTTTGAGAAAGGTATTATATTGTTAGGTTTTCTTTTGATTCTCAACTAATTTCTCACTCGTTCCGTAACCTTTGTAACGAATATCATACAAACAAACAAATATTCAATTTTATTTCTCCTTCTTCTTTATTATTCGTCCCCGGATCTACCCCCTTACTCATAAAACAATATTTAACTAATAAACTGTTTAAAGCAAGTTTAAAGGGTCATGTAAATAACGTCACTCTATTGTCATTGTCAAATAATGTGACATTATTTACGTGAACCTTTAAACAGTATATTAGTTAAATAGCGCTTTATGAGTAAGGGGGTTAATGTTTTCCTGAGATATATGGTTTTTTTTTTATGGTATGCATTTATAATATAAGTAGGTTATGTTCCAAAAAGAGCTTCCTCTTTATTCTGCAATAATTTTATTTTTTGATTATTAAACGGACCAATTTAAAGTTTATTATTATATTAATGAGGAATATATCAATGACTAGTTTCCACCCCGCGGTTTCACCCGCGTTCCCGAGGGAAAAATTGTTTTTCCGTGATAAAAAGTACTCTATGTGTTAATCCAGAATATATTCTATCTGTGTGCCAAATTTCATCCAAATACATTCCGTAGTTTTTGCGTGAAAGAGTAACAAACACCTTTCACATCCTCACATCAAAAAACATTCACATTATAAGAGTAGTAAGAATATTTTTTTCTTTTTTTTTTATGTTTGTTATTTATTTATTTACTTATTTTCATACACTAAACTACTTAATTACTAAAACCTAAATTAAATTTTATATTATTTTGTATGATTTATATATTTAGGTCCACGCGTTTGTCAAGCGTGACGCACCTGAAACAGGCACATCAATGGATGAAATTGCAAATAACATAAAGAAAGGTGCCGAAAATTTAATGAAGCAGATTGGTGAGAAAGTCACACCGGAAAACATAAATAAAGAATTTAATGATTTCGTCGAGAAAGTTAGTAAAGCGGTAAGTAACGTCGTACCGGATAGTAAAATTTATTTATGTAAAGAAATTAGCCTTTTAACAAACTAATAGAATCGCATTAATAATTTGTGAACTGCAAAAGTAAGTGCAAGATCTAGGCATTGCAGGTTTGGAATCTTCAATGAAATTATGGCAAAAAGGAACTCTTGCCGAGTTTCTTGCCAGAGTTTTCTCAGTTTATGTGAATGCCGAACCGGTAGAAGACTCAACTATTACGTTCATAAGGGCCTAAACTAAATTAATTACGTTTTGATTTTGCTTCATCTTTTACATCCATCTGGTTCGAGGGTGAACCCTCAAGTGTCGCCAACAACATTGATATGTTTGTAGTTGTCTTTTAGGTACTTGGCAACTTCAACCACGCGTAGATGTTAATACAAGCATATCATACAGGTCGTTGTTTTGGTCAGCGACGATCGACTCAGGGTTGATAATACAAATGATACTGGTGCTAAAAAAATAAAAAAAACTTTGTATAATATTAAAAAAATAATATTAATTGGAAAATCACGTACACTTTACCAGTGTAGTCGTAATACACAACGGGAGTGCGAGGGATTAAAGGGTCGGGGCGACGGGCGGCGGCTTGCGCCTAGCTCTAGTCTGTGCACGTGCCTAGTGACCATACCTTGCGGCAATTTTAGTTCATATTAAATAAGGTATTTCTCAATGTGTTTACATTATTTAATGGAATTAAGGTCATTTTTGGAAAATGTATTTTTTGTACTACCGCTCCTGGGTCGCTCGTCGTCGACCAAAAAAACACCCTGTATTATATTGTGTACAAGTAGGTATAGCAGGATCATAACGAGTTTTGTATGTAACCAAAAGATACAAACCTAGTTATGAAATAATTTGCCAAATAAAAAAAAAAGTTTTTTTTTACAGGCTGAAACCTTTAAGATACCCGGCAGCGAAGCTCCTAAATCATAATCTCAATCTTCTAATGATTCTTATTTCATAATAAGATCAATTATGTAATCAGACATAACGTTATTAATATAAAAACTGTGATGTACCTATATCGAAGGAAACAATAAATAAAATATTAAAAATATTATATTTGATTTTATTTTTCCTAATATGGCTTATTTATTTATGTTTTACCCGTAGTATCAGAGAGAAAATGTATTATATCTACTAAGTTTTATCAAAATCCGGAGCTTAGTCGAACGATTGAAGAACTATTACAATGAGTTCATATTCATAATATACTCCATAGGCTACGGTAACCGCTTACTATCAGGCGGGCCGTATGCTTGTTACCTACCTAAGTAGTATAAAAAAAAAACTCCTGTGCTAACCCTACCAAAATAGTTATAAATTTTGAACGCTCCTTAGAAGCTTGTACTCTGTTCCCTTCAATCCTCTGTGGCGCTTGCATGCGGCTAATTCATTGTACCGCAAGTTCTATCGGGTTATAAGTATGGCCGCTCAAAAAGCCAAAAGGTATTGTTACGGACAATGACGTCACATGATTTAAATTGTTAGGTTTAGGTATTTAGATTGATAAGAAATGAAATTTAGTAGCATAACATGATAAGGATCACTACGTACTGACAAGAGCTCAACGTTGCGAGATCTATTTATAACCTCTGGGGGAGGAGCTTGCGCTCTGATTGGTCGGCGCGTTTCGTCGCCCGGAACTATTAGCGTTACCGGTACGAGAGCCGTTTGCTCGCTCGGAGCAGTAAATGGCCTTATGTACCTGGCTTCCCTAGGTCATAAATCATGTTTTTATCAGTAGAATAGCCCTATATGTCATTGTTATGACTTTATATCTTTGTTAACAGATATATTTAGGTACCGAATCCGTATGAATGGCGCGTAAGGATTCACAGGTAAAAAAGTTATGGGCATTTGAAAATTATGTTGTTGGTATTACAAAATAAAGTGTATTTACATACCCTAGCCTATTGTGAAATAGTTAAATTGTCAATAAGTAATAAGTTATAAGCGAAAATGTAAACTTTTTGGAAATGTTGTAAATTTGACAAAATAACTTGTAATATTTTGATTATGGCACTCTGTTTTAAAGCCAGATCACTGTTATTATGTATGGAAATTGGTATTTTCACTATGTGAGACTTTACGTGTTTTTAGCACTGGATCACACTTGACCACTTTCTTTTACATTGTAAACTGTTGGTTAGGGACACCTACGCGGGAAAAAGAGGGATGTCATGACATTTTGACAAGGACGACTATATGGGTTAGAGGAGCATTTCTGGAACTGAGGATCAGGAGTAGCGACCTTGGAAAAAGTAACGACGACGCTCTTGGGGTCCAATAGCGTGTGGCCTAGGATCAGGTGATGTTTCCGGTTTCCTCTTATTGGTTAAAACAGCATTTTTTACTCTTTATCTTCGTAGATGGTCAAGATGTGCTAAAAACACCCAAGTACTAAGTCCAAATGTATGGACAATGTTCTCTGCAATTATCACAATTACCATAGCCTAAGTTCTGACTGTTTTTTTTTAGTTGTAATCGACTCTGTAACTTTAATCTATGAATATACAGTCCATCTTGAGTTTTTTATTATTGGAAGGGGAGTTTTATTTGGCAATCGACGAGTAAACCCCACAGTTTTGGTCCATCGACGCCGGATTGAGAAACCAGCGTGAAGCGGAGCGATTGGGGACCACATCCCATAGTTAGTGTGGTCCATCGCTAAGTACGAGAATTCAACGGCCTGGTGGCGGGCATTTGGGGTGTCGGGCAAGAAGTTGTGCTTGCACGGCACGACCACCACCGGTCCTGGCAGGGCTGCCAGGGCGGAACGAGTCTGCGAGTTCTACGTGAGAAGAACACCGAACGGTGCGACGACTGAAGAAGCGGTCGGCGTGGGAAGAACACCGAACGGTGCGACGACTGAAGAGGCAGTCGGCGTGGGGAGAGCGCTGTATGGTACAGCGCCTTAGGAGCGTCGGGCAACGAGGCACACGGCGTTTCAGTGATTGTGATAATTGTAGGGTTCCACAGTTCGGCGGGGCCGCCTAGTGGACTTTTGTGTGGCGGTTCCATCGAACTGTTTTCGTGCGTAGTTTTAGTACAAACACGGTTCCGTCCGTGGCTCTGGTACATTCGACCACCTCACGGTGCTAAACGGCCGGTGTCCAGAGTTAACGCCTGTCGTAAGGCGGTGTGGTGTGTGTGCAGCACCACCAGTCCAGTTGTAGCGCTCCGGGCGCGGACTGAAATCGCACACTACGCCACTACGAGAGTAGCTCGGTGCGGGGGCCAGACTGTAGGCACTGCCAATGGGGTCGGACATTCCAGCCGACTTCCGAGCGCCCCGTATCCTTGTACTTTCCTCTGCTGGGTAGTTCCCCCTTATACCTATCCTTACATTTCCATCCCTGAAGGAGCACATCCCGGCTGGGTCCGGGCTCTCCTGACGGATTGATAGGGACAATTAGGGAGGTAGGGTAATTTGACCTATAATCGGACCCCATAGGAAAATAGGGTATTTTAGTTAAAATTTGGCCAAGTAGGGTAATTTAGCCGGGATTCGACCAAGTAGGGTAATTTCGCTGAATTTTGGCCAAGTAAGGTAATTTTGCTAAAATTGGGCCGATTAGGATTAAGTTAGGTTAAATTCGTGTTTCATAGGTTTTATCGGGTTTTTTATTTTTAATAATTTTAAATTAGTTTTTTTTAATTATTTTTTTTATTTTTCTTTTATTGTTGGTTAATTGTACATTATGACTACGCCGCGAAGTCCGATTCAGACGCGCCGTACGGGTTCGAAAATGCAAAGGATCTTCGAGGATCCTCCCGCGTCTCCGTCCACATCCAACGCGCAATTTAGTTCGATTCGCGATTCCGTAACCATGTCAACCGCGATGACTACCGCACCTTCCGCAACCGTGCCTACCGTGACGGCACCCGCCGCGAGCGTACCTACCGCGACAATACCTTCCGCGACAACTGCGATTGATCCATTCGCGCCGCGTCCGACCGTCGCAAGGAGTACGCGCGCTCCGTCAGTACGATCGCAACAATCGAACGCGAGTACAATAGTCCGGATTAGGCAAGCGGAATTGGAAGCTGAGGAGCGGTTAGCCAATATTCGCCGGGAAGAGCTACGATTACAAGCCGATACGCGCCGCGAAGAACTACACTTGCAAGCAATGCTTATTAAGAAGCGTCTTGCCGTCGATGTAGCGACAATTAGGGATGAAACGGACCGGGAAAGCATAGGCGCCGATGAAAATATGGAAACCACAGATAAGGTTCGCGACTGGTTACATGATAGTGCAATACGGGGGGAGTCGGAACAGCGTATTGACACTGAGTACCGCGCGCCGCCGCAACAGCAAGATAAAGAACCACTTCCTCGTTTGCCAGAACGTATAGAATATACAACGCCGCGACGTCCAAGGTCACCGACACCGCCGCGACGGCCAAGGTCACCGACCCCAGCGCGATCGAAAGAACGTGCGATCGATAGATTGGCCGAAGCATTTGAGCGTATGACCAGGGATCGTAGACCGCCTAGGCAAACACAAGATTTACCCATCTTCAGTGGGGCAGCGGGCGAGTGGTTACCTTTTAAAGCGGCAATGAAGGAATCTACAACCCTTCATGGTTTTACGGCAGTAGAAAACCTCGCGCGGCTCAGAAACTGCCTACGAGGCGAAGCCCGTAAAGCAGTAGTAGCGCTCCTCCATACGGCAACAGAACCAACGATAATTATGAACACACTCGAACAGTGTTACGGTCGCCCGGAATTGATTATCGATCAGGCACTTGATGACATTAAGAAACTACCACGATTGGGTACTTCTGCGGAAGAAATAAATAGTTTCGCCATCAAGATGCAGAACATAGTCGCGGTAATAGGGTGCGTTGATAGGAAAGGCTATTTACAGAACCCATTAATGGTAAGGCAAGTCCTAGAGAAGTTGAATACACACCTGCGCTTCAGGTGGAATGACTATGCCGAAAGCCATGGTTCTGGCACGGAGCCTGAGATCGTAACGCTGTCGAAGTTTCTTATGTGGGAAGCGGATAGGGCTATAAAGCATTCGTATGCGGTCAAGGGTACCGTCGGACCCATACATAGTGAAACGAAACGCGATAGTCCGTACCGTAAGAAAGAACCCCCAAAGAAAGCACCCGTGTATACGCTGACAGACACACCTGCGAAAAAGAAAGTGTGCTTCTGCTGCGGCTCGGAACATGACACGGTTAAGTGCATTAAATTGAAAGCTATGTCGGTACCCGAACGATGGACATGGGTTAAGGAAGCGGGTGTCTGTTTCCAATGCTTGAATAGCAAACATAGAAGGTTTGCGTGCAAAGCCAAACGATGTGGCATTGATGAGTGTCGTCGACCTCATCACCCGTATTTGCACTCAAAGGGAACAGACACACCCATGCAAACTGATGAACCGGCAATAACGGCATCAGCACACGCATCAGCGGAAGACCATCAGGTTTTTTTGAAAGTGTGTCCTATCGTGATTAAGACACATAATGGTCTTGACTTAAATACATACGCATTATTCGATGAAGGGTCAACGATCTCGCTGATTGATGAAGAAACGGCTAACATTCTCGGGGCAAAAGGTCCAATACGGGCATTGCACATTCATGGAGCCACATCAAGTCAGCGGGAACCAAATAGTCAGGTTATTGACCTACAATTGCGTGGTAAAAGTCAAAAGGACCTCCATACTGTCAAAGTTCGCACGGTCAAGAACTTAGTATTGGGAAGTCAAACGATAAGTCGCGATGTATTAAAACTACCACATCTTCGTAAATTAAAGCCAGAGGACGTGTGCTACGAATACGGTAGGCCACGAATCCTAATAGGTGCGGATAACTGGCATTTAATCGTAACGCGAAGGTTATTGGTAGGCGAACGAAACCAACCAGCTGCATCGTTAACGCAACTGGGTTGGGTAATACACGGACTCGTACCTAGAAACGTTATTAGCGATCAAGATAACGTAGTGTTGCACGTGCGAACATCGCAAGAAATCCAACGTGAGCGAGATATCGAGCTAAACGAGCTGGTGAAAGTGCATTTCGATATAGATGCATTAGGTATCTCGAACAAAAGGAAACCTATCGCGAAAGATGAACGCGCTAAGGCGATATTCAATGGCACGGCAACCCTAGTAAACGGTCGGTACGAAGTTGGACTGCCATGGAAAGATGACGATGTCACATTACCACCGAGCTATGATATGGCTATGAGCCGGCTTCGAGGTATTGAAAAGAAAATGGACAAGTCACCTCAGTTCAAAGAAGCGTATACGACGCAGGTGAACAGCCTATTAAAGAAAGGCTATGCGGAAGAATGTCAGAAAGATCATGCGAAAGATCAACGTCTGTGGTTCTTGCCTCATTTCGCCGTAACTAACCCAAACAAGCCGGGGAAAGTTAGAATGGTCTTTGACGCAGCTGCACGCACCAATGGAACGTGTTTAAACGATGCTCTGCTCGACGGTCCTGACTTGCTCCAATCACTGTATGGCGTGCTGTTTAGGTTCCGAGAGAAACCGGTCGCGATAACGGCGGACATTAGGGAAATGTTCTTACAAGTAAAAATAAAGCCTCAAGATCGCGTGGCCCAACATTTTCTCTGGCGAGGAGACAACAGAACGGATCCACCAAAGAAATATGCGATGACGTCAATGATATTCGGTGCGCGTAGTTCGCCATTCATGGCACACAGCGTAAGAGATAAAAACGCGTCCGAACATAAAGAATCACATCCATTGGCATTTCAAGCGATAACACAGAATCATTATATGGATGACTGGTTGGACAGCTTCGAAACGGAACAAGAAGCCGCCCAAACGATGGCAGAAGTTGTAGAAGTCCACAACAAAGCAGGTTTCGAATTGGCGGGATGGAGCTCCAATCGTCCGCAGTTATTAGAATCTGTCCCCGACGATTGCCGAGCATGTTCTCCGAAAGAACTCGGTGCGAATGCACACGAATATGGAAAAACGTTAGGAGTTTTATGGGTCCAAGCAAGCGACGAACTAGCGTTTAATACCGCGATGCCCCGAGTACCTGAGGAGGTTAAGAACAAATGGAGAACGCCAACGAAGCGAGAAGCACTAGGGACCGTCATGTCAATTTTCGATCCGCTGGGATTACTTAGTCCGTATACGATCACAGCGAAAATAATGTTGCAAGAGTTATGGAAAAAGAAAATCGACTGGGACGAATCCCTACCCGAGGAGGAAGCTACGGTGTTTAACGAATGGCTCGACGATCTCGAGTACGTTAGCAACCTCCGCCTGCCACGATGCTATGGTGGGCTTAATCGCGAAAATGTAGAACTACATGTATTTTGCGATGCGAGCGAACAAGCGTATGCCGCGGTCGCGTATTGGCGTTATAGGGATCGCGATAAAAGCATAAGCGTGATAATGGTCGCGGGTAAGGCTAAAGTCGCTCCAATGAAAACTCAAAGTATACCGCGTATGGAATTGCAAGCCAGCTTAATAGGCGCACGATTGGCATCGGCCATCATAAAACAGCATAACGTTAAAGCCAAAGTTGTCCTATGGAGCGATTCCAAAACGGTACTTCATTGGATTAGAAACGACTCAGCCAAGTACACGCCGTACGTGTCACATCGTTTGAGTGAGATCGCGGAGCTAACAAGCATCGACCAATGGCGCTGGGTGCCAACGGCACACAATGTGGCCGACGATGCGACGCGGTCGGGTAACACTCGGTTGAAAAGTAAGGACAGGTGGTTTACAGGCCCACCCTTTTTGAGGGAACCTGAAGATTTGTGGCCACAAGAAACCGACCTAGAACTTACTCAAGACGATGAAATCGAAGCGCGTATAACACACGTAAATACGGAACCAGCCTTTGTCGAGTTCAAACGGTTCTCATCGTATGAACGATTGTTGAGAACAATGGCTGTCGTGTTAGCGTTCGTAGACAAGTGCAGACGGCGTGCGACCGGCGTAACCGCGAAGCACATTAGGGATGCTGAACGCGTGTTAGTCAAAGAAGCGCAAAAAGATAGTTTTGCAAGTGAATTGTACAAGCTTCATAAGGACAAACACGTCGATCGCTCAAGTCGCTTATACAAATTAGATCCCAAAATTAACGAAAATGGGATTCTCGTTTTAAATGGTCGCATTAACGCAGCTACGGTGCCAGAATGTATGAAGGAACCGCCCATACTCGATGGTGCACATCCTTTGGCACAGCTGCTTATTAAACATGAACACACGAGCCAGAGTCACGTAGGTAGGGAACAGATCGTCAACACCCTGCGACAAAAATTTTGGGTATTGCGTTTACGACCCATGGTAAAGACGATCCTACGGCAGTGTGTTACATGTAAAATGCGTAGGGCAAATCCGGCAATACCAGTGAAAGGTAATCTACCGCAAGTCCGTCTTGGTACACACACGAGACCGTTCTCTCATTGCGGCATAGATTGTTTCGGCCCCATGTGGGTGGCAATAGGCCGACGTAGAGAGAAGCGTTGGGGTATGCTCTTCACTTGTTTGGTTACTAGAGCTATTCACGTAGAATTAATTGCAAGCCTAAGTACCGATTCTGCCATAATGGCCTTGAGAAGAATGGCGGCACGCCGAGGATGGCCGCAGAAGTTCCTCTCGGATAACGGCACCAACTTCCATGGCGCTGAGGTAGAATTGGGCAAGGCCTACAAAGAATGGCTGCCAGAAATGCAGAACTACACTCTGGGCAAACAAGTGGAGTGGCGGTACATTGACCCGGGCGCACCGAACCAAGGCGGAGCGTGGGAACGCATGATTAAAACTGTTAAGTCAGCGTTGTATATGGTATTGCATGAGCGAGCTCCAAAAGAGGAAGTTTTGGCCACATTAATGGCAGAAATTGAGCACACAGTAAATTCGCGCCCACTCACACATGTCCCAGTAGAGCCAGATGACGCTGAGGCGTTGACGCCTAATCATTTTTTATTAGGCACAGCGACTGGACTACCGTTTGTAGGGGAATGTGAGGTGGCGAATAGACAGACATGGCGTGCTGCTCAAGCTCTGGCCAATATGTTTTGGGCTCGTTGGGTTAAGGAGTATTTGCCCACGTTAACGCCACGAGGCGATGTTAGGAAAGATCACGATAACGTCAAAATTGGTGATGTCGTTATCATTGCGGATGGATCATTGCCACGTAATGTTTGGCCCCGAGGCCTCGTCGAACAAGTGTACGTAGGACCCGATAACGTAGTTCGAAGCGTGGATGTGCGGACGCGCGGGGGGATCTTTCGGCGACCTGTTAGGCGTCTTATTGTCCTGCCCATTGATAAGGGCTGCGAGGTTCTTCGCCGGGGGGAGAATGTTACGGACAATGACGTCACATGATTTAAATTGTTAGGTTTAGGTATTTAGATTGATAAGAAATGAAATTTAGTAGCATAACATGATAAGGATCACTACGTACTGACAAGAGCTCAACGTTGCGAGATCTATTTATAACCTCTGGGGGAGGAGCTTGCGCTCTGATTGGTCGGCGCGTTTCGTCGCCCGGAACTATTAGCGTTACCGGTACGAGAGCCGTTTGCTCGCTCGGAGCAGTAAATGGCCTTATGTACCTGGCTTCCCTAGGTCATAAATCATGTTTTTATCAGTAGAATAGCCCTATATGTCATTGTTATGACTTTATATCTTTGTTAACAGATATATTTAGGTACCGAATCCGTATGAATGGCGCGTAAGGATTCACAGGTAAAAAAGTTATGGGCATTTGAAAATTATGTTGTTGGTATTACAAAATAAAGTGTATTTACATACCCTAGCCTATTGTGAAATAGTTAAATTGTCAATAAGTAATAAGTTATAAGCGAAAATGTAAACTTTTTGGAAATGTTGTAAAGAACGATGGGTCATTTTATATGAAACGCGTCCCCAGAGTGTAGCACTATGAGCTATGGTGGAGATTGTTGGCCACATCGAGGGCATCATTTCATTGTATGACACCAAGTCTGGATTCCATGGGAAAAAAAAGATATTCACGGTTAAAGCAGACAAAATAATGTGTAACTTTGTTACCGTCCCGCAGTATTTGTATAACTTTTCTGGTTTAAAAGTATTATATATGCTAATGCAGAGTTTAATCTATCTTTGTGCTAAGTTTCACCTACATCTGATAAGCCATTTCGGCGTAATTTAATAAAAAAACATCGATAAAAACATAAGCATTTTTACTTACATTACTAGGATAAGGTAAAGATCTAAATATTATTATTTCTTTTTTTATTTGGCACAGCAAACAATGACACTCACATATTACCTACCTACTATATGACATTTTGTTTAATTGCCGTTCTTTAAGTGTAATCAGCCCCATGGGCAATGACTGACTGGATTATGGTAAATAGCAAAACATAATAAAAAAGAGAACTTGAAGATGACTAAAAACTGAATATGGTTTAAAATATGAATTTGGTTAGTGAAAGTCATATTTTTTTTTATGTTCCATATCGTTAATGATAACCGAAGACACGTACATAAAGTAGGTACCTACTTTGTATCCCGGAAACACATGTAAAATCCCGAGGTACAAATTAATAGTATACTTTAACGTTATTAATGCGAAAGATAGTTTTTTTTATATCACTAAGGCAGCAAACAAACATACGCCCCGCCTGATGGTAAGCGGTTACCATAGCGGTTACCGTACCCTATATAGACGCTTGTAACACCTAGGGTAACACGCACGTTGCTGACCCTGCAAAAATCTCTTCACACCTTTGGAAAACCTCGGAGGGGCGCTCATTCTACAGCCGTGGGCATCAGGTCAAAACATTCTTTAGAACACTGTCCGTTGTACAAGCGGTACAACACACATAAGGAGGCAGAGTCTCTTCTCAGACTAACGGGCTCTAAACCGCTTGTGAGCTCGGGATCGTCGACAATTGTAATGCGAGAGTAGATCTGTCCGTTTGTTATGGTTTCACAGCTATGTTACTGGACCGATATCGATAAATATTAGCAGACAGATAGCATGGAACCTGGAAATTGACATACAGTTATTTTTGTCTTGAAAACGCGGTTGGTATCGCTGGTATTGAGTATTCTGTGCCGCAGGGCAGAGCTAATAATAACAAAAAACAATCATTATCAAAGGAACATTTTTGTAACTTCAAATGTGAATATCTTTTTTCTCCCATGGAATTCAGACTTGCTGTCATAGAATAAAATAATGTGCTCGACGAGACCTACAATTACCACTATAGCTCATCGTGCTACAGTCTGGGGACGTTATTACCCATTCTTCTTTGACAAAATAACTTGTAATATTTTGATTATGGCACTCTGTTTTAAAGCCAGATCACTGTTATTATGTATGGAAATTGGTATTTTCACTATGTGAGACTTTACGTGTTTTTAGCACTGGATCACACTTGACCACTTTCTTTTACATTGTAAACTGTTGGTTAGGGACACCTACGCGGGAAAAAGAGGGATGTCATGACATTTTGACAAGGACGACTATATGGGTTAGAGGAGCATTTCTGGAACTGAGGATCAGGAGTAGCGACCTTGGAAAAAGTAACGACGACGCTCTTGGGGTCCAATAGCGTGTGGCCTAGGATCAGGTGATGTTTCCGGTTTCCTCTTATTGGTTAAAACAGCATTTTTTACTCTTTATCTTCGTAGATGGTCAAGATGTGCTAAAAACACCCAAGTACTAAGTCCAAATGTATGGACAATGTTCTCTGCAATTATCACAATTACCATAGCCTAAGTTCTGACTGTTTTTTTTTAGTTGTAATCGACTCTGTAACTTTAATCTATGAATATACAGTCCATCTTGAGTTTTTTATTATTGGAAGGGGAGTTTTATTTGGCAATCGACGAGTAAACCCCACAGGTATTATCGATTTTAATTTAAAAATAACGTAATAAAATATAAATAGGTAATACCTAGACACTAAAAAATAATGTACTTATTATCAGTTATGTACTACATTACATTAAACCTCAGTCAAGTGTATTCTACTACCAATTAATATCAAAGGATTCAATTTGTTTTCTCATTACACCTAACCCTACAGTAGAAGCGGCTATATCAAAGGGATAATACACGACTCTCGCGGCGCGGACTTAGGGAGCATTTTGATTCAATACGAGTGCGGCAACGGTCGGTAGGTGATTATAACATTTATAAAGAAGGTCGCATCGAGGCGTGCGAAGTATTTTGAACGTAACCGACCTTGTAACTAGGTTTAAACTCGCATGTTTGCTATCAGAAAGTTATACTTCTGTATACGTTAGTACTATTATTTATTCTGTGCTATTGTGCAAAAGGTGTTTTTTCTGTAACCATTTATTATAATAACTATGTATGACGAAATAAATATGTAGTAGTTGACAGTTGAATACAGAAAACGTAATCAAGGTTTTTTTCAATAAGAACTCCGAGAAATATCGAGTAAGTATTTTTTTAAATCTTGCAACAAAATAATTTTGCTTCAACGAAAAGCTATGTACATCTTTTCATAAAAAAAAACTCACTTTATCACAATAACAAAAAAAAACACGATTTGAACCTATCGCGACGGTGACGTCATTACATTATACTCGACCATGACCGCAAGCGATAAAGAATGAGCATTTTTTGCTTCATTCGATAGTATAGTCGAATCGCAAAAAAAGATATAAGAAAAAAAAGTAAGGCCATTCCAACATTTTCTTCCGATTTGTGACTTCCTGCATACCAACTCGGAAGTACCTACCTAATTTGTAAAGATACCTATCCGTTTTGTTTTATACCTACATATTAGGGTTTTGTTCCCGGGTCCCGGGAATCGGGAATTCCCGGGAAATACGTCGTTCCCGAAGAAGGGATTTTTTTTGCGATTTCCCGGGAATTTCTTTATGAGATTGAATGCTCTAAAACACTGCAAATATTGAGCAAAATAAATGAAAAACCTTTGAAACACAAAGATGTTGCATACGTTCTTAAAACAAATGTCGATATCCACCGAAATCGAACTGAACTACAAGCTTATGAGAAATCGCTCATAATAGATGAAAGAAACTGTAGGAAGTGTGTATTTGTGGAGATAACGTTTTTTTCTTAGAAAAATTTCAAGTTCTCCGAAAATACACATTAAAACATGTTTGTTTGTTAACTATCAAAAGTCAAGTAAAATACGTAATTTAATTTAATTACCTATTTATGTCTCACACACAAACAGAATTTTAAAATTAAAAATAATCATATCAAACTACAGGTCATACATAGTGACTATGGGTAGTTTCTAAACTGACGATTTTAGAGAAAATCTCTGAATGCGCGTAATTTTGAAGAAAATGAAAGTTACATTAATAATTTTTTTAAATATATATTTTTGGAGATAAAGCTTATCAGCGTTTTTGTCAAAGTCAAGTAAAACACATCATCATCATCATCATATCAGCATAAGGATGTCCGCTGCTGAACAAAGACTTCCCCCATTAACTTCCACTTCGAACGATTTTGGGCCGCTTGCATCCAGCGGCGCCCAGCGACTCTGACCAGATCCGTCTGGTGGGAGGTCGTCCATAACGGCGCTTTCTTGTACGTGGTCGCCACTCGCGTCGTCTTCGAGCGATGTGGCCTGCCCATTGCTATCACATCAGCTTACTATCACTAAGAGCTATATCTGTAATTTTACGAACCTACGAATGTCGTCGTTTCCCTGTCTCCTAGAGAAATTCCGAGCATAGTTCGTTCCTTGTGTTTTTTTTTTTCAACACATGCTCGTAATTTGTATTTTATTACACCGTTTTTAGTATCATAATGTAGCTTATGACGTACTAGTGCTTTTTAATTTACATGACCGCACAGTTTTATGATAGGTATAATCCCGATTATGTTAAGTTTGTAACTCAATGCTATTGATATGTGCGTAGACGAAGCATTCTTAATTTAAACGGTTAAAACAGTTTTCCTGTCAAAAAAAGAACTTGCGCGCCATATTTGTTGACGTTCTCATTGACTATAATCAAAAAATCTAGTTAAATAAATACAAGTTTGTTTTTTTCCTCACAAGTGTCTTGAAAAACGTCGTATGACACGCGTGTGCATTGATCATTACCCTCTCGGATTCCTTTGCTTAACAGGTACCGTCTCGTGTGTGATTACCAACTTTGCACGTCTCATAATGTACTATTATTCACTTCTGAGACAAATAAATTAACTAATTTAATTAAATTACGTGGTTTACTTGACTTTATATACGTTAAATTAATAAAAAAACAACTTTTTAAAATTTCCCGGGAATCGGGAATTCCCGGGAAGTAATTTTTTATGGAAAAAGGTCGGGAAAAACGAAACCCTACTACATATACTGTTCAACATTGCCCGTAAAGTGTATAGATTACGCTGTTATCTATATCTGCCTGCCCTTTCGGGGTCATTATATAACAAAATAATTTTATTAAATAACTAGGTAGATATTTTATGAAAAGTATAAACTAAGGGGAATTAGAAAATATGGTCATAATTTCCCGAGGTCTTCTTGCCTAATATAATATTCTCTCTGGTCGCCAACTTGCAGGTGGTTTTTAATATGCATGGAGCCCGAGTTGAGTTGCCGATAAGCCGTCTCACAAAGCCTGATCCTATTTGAGCGTCTTGGGCCGTCTCGGTCAAAGATTTCCGCAGATTCTATTTTTCCCTTTGTTGATCCTATGTGAACTTATGCGTTTTTTTAGAACAATTTCTTCCACGAAAGCTCGAGCTGTATGAACTTCCTCCCGAGATTTTTCCACTCGAGAAGACAAGGTTATTTTGAATGAGATCAATTCAATTCAATTTAATTCTCTTAAACATAGGTAAGTACAATACAAAGAAGGTAAATTAAAGGATTCATCTGCTATGTTTGTAGATTTTGTCAGTGAGATATTCATTAATTGTATTAAGTCTTAAAATATGAAAAAAAAATTGAATGTATCGATTTTCTCCAATTCAGATCAGAAGTCAAAGCCGTTTATCGAATTTAGTCCCTAGGATAGCACTTATCTAGGTTGATACTACTGAAATCAATTCGGAACGCCTATGAAGAACCGACAAGCAAAAAAGAAGTCAAACAATTTCGAAATCTGAAAATCTGACTATATTGGCTAGTTTTGTGTGTTTTAGTGAAATCCTAGTTATAAAATGTATTATTTGTTAAATTGAAATTCACCAGAAAAGATGTTCAGTTTAATGAATGTTTCAAACTTAATCAGATGACCCCCACATAGTTGCCTAAATTACCAAAACAACGTATGGTACAACAAAAAGCAATGCCGACTAAAACTATCTCAACAGCATCACAACGGCTACCTTGTTCAGCAGGCACATATCCCAATAGAATCATCATTCATACCATCAAAACGACACGTTGGGTCAAACTCATGAAACCTTCGATCATTGTCACTGCAGCTTCGTGAAAACTTCTGACATAGACATACACTATGGGAGCAGGTGTGAGAATCTCCCTAACAAACATTTGTCTACAGAAGCTTGGGAAGCCTAGGTGTTCAAATTATTCAACTTATAACTCTATGGCACAGGCATAAGTTTTAATATTGAATGGCAAATCAGTTTTGTTTACGTAAAGTTGGGAAAGACGTTTATTACTCGGTTCTTGGTAGAATAAGATTTTGGGTAAATAAACATGTTATCGGAGCTATAAGTAAAATCGGAAATGAAACAGTAATTTTCTTTGGACATTTTAGAAAAATATTTGGTGACATCAAGAAAGTTAAAAGTTTCAAAATCAACTTTAATCACAACATTCATAACGCTCACACGTGGAGATTGGCAAAAAAGTGTCTATAAAATTTTAAACTTTTTATAGATTAGGAACATTTTACGAATATTCATGGAGCTCATTATCTTATTTTCAGTAAGTATAGGCAGTATATTTTTCTCGGTATAAAGTAGGAAGCAAAATTCCAATTCACGGGCCAAACTAAAAATGCAGAAGACTGAAACACCATCTCTTGAATCATTCAAATGCATTGCACCGTAGTCACTTCAAATTTTCATACAAATAGTTTCTCGTGATTGTTGGATTACCATATAGATAGATGGTTCCTGAGATGCTTAAAACCTTAGTGTAGCGACAATATACTTACTAAGTCTATTCTTATAACATGGTGAATGGGTTAAAACTCATGCCTAATTTAATATAGTTAATTTAATATAAAAGTTAATTTAAATAACAGTAATTAATCTAAGAGACTTATTTATAGAGATTAGGTTACGTTTTGAGTAGACGTAGTGTTTATTATTATTTTAGTACACATAATGTGACATTATTTACGTAACCACTCAATCAGTATATTAGTTAAATAGCGCTTTATGAGGAAGGGTTTATGTGCTTTCAGATCCCGATTAAACCACATAAAAAAACTGGCAGGCATTACGGTGCTTTAAAAAAAAAGTCATATCATTGTGCGAAAAAAAATGCGGGAAAGCAAACTTTTTTTTCTTCATATTTTGCTTTTATTACTTACCTCAAACCTACCAATTTCACACATGAAATATCTCGTGTGGGATTTGTGCCTTTGAACCCTTGGTTAAAAATCTAAAATCAAAAGAACGGCTTATTAAAACGCGAGTGAATTCACGACGTCACGCGTCATAGTGGCCAGATTACTTATATGATTTCAGTAAAACAACATTTGAAAGGAAAACCACGTTCCAATGGATGAAGCAAACTCATTAACGAGCATTGGAAAAGTGAAGAAGTTAAGCGAACTTGAGCACCAAGAAACCAACAAAAGTGCTACGAGTGGGAACGGTTGGGATAGGGGTTCATTGAGAGAGATTCCTTTGTGATGAGCCAGTCCTATTTAAAGTTTAAGCCCGATACTTAACAAGTTTTATAAATAATATGTAGTTTAATACAAAAGGTACGTTTAATCGAAATACTTTTGCAAAATTAATTATATAGGTGGAAATTTTGGATGGGTTAAACTACCTTAAGGTAGTTTGCCCTTACTGACCCATCAGGGTTGAACCAATCGAAAATGATTTGCAGTGACTTAAATTTTAGATTTATTGCAATTGGCATTTACAGATTTTTGAAAAAAGGTACAGTCACCAAGAAAACGGCCGTTTTTGAAAAATATATTTCCACCCTTTATACCTGTGTATACGTTTTTTATAATTTTTGAATGGTACGCATCTGAAATCGGAATATTATGAGTAGGGTAAAAAACGGAATAATGCTTCAAATACGGCTAATTACAAGCGTATATATAAGGCTAAGTTAAAACAAGAAACGTGCCTTCTTGTGCCGTTATTTTCACTTACAGCTTCCAGAAATTATAGTTCGCCTTTTGAATTGTGCCCTTATACTGTGTTGGTTCACATACAACACTCACTATCGCATTTGCGTTAACATTTCGGAATTGGAATTGGGCCTCTGGCGGAATACTCATAATAGGTACTATAATTAATCGACATAAAAAAACGAAGATTATGAATTCGACAGAAGAGAACGAAGAGTATGTATGTAATATTATTGGAACTGCAATATATTCACATATGATCTATTAGGGCTTCCAAACAAATATTAAAAAAAACATTGGTGTATGTATGTATGTATGTATGTTTGTCCACGCATCATTTTCGCATTTGTATCCGAAGATATTAATCGGATTGTAACCATTCTTTCTTTATTGGTTTAAATTTACTTCAACTTAGGGAACAGTGTAAGATTCATGGAAATCGGTTCAGTAGTTTTCAAGATATGAACAAATATTTGTGACGGCCTGGCTTATTGATACGAGCTACGGGTGTAGTGTCAAAGGAAAAACACCTCAAATTCTAGTACATTTAAGAAAAACTAAAAATGACGAAATATAAAAGTACTTAATTTAAAAAAAAAACGTCTTCAAAATGAACTAAACAATTTAAAGTCAGCGAAAGAGCACAACGTATTCCATTGAAAATATAACGCTGACTTCAAATCAGTATCAGATTAGTAATTTAATACTTTATAGTTTATTTCGAAGTCGATAAATTACTTTTTTATTTTCCTTATTATTTACTAACCGCGATAGTAGTAGATAAAAGGCGATGCTAGCTCAGTGGTAGTGACGTCGGATACCGAGACGAAGGCCCGGGTTAAAATCCTACAATGAGCTTGAGCTTTCGGTGAAGGAAAACATCGTGAGGAAACCATAGCACGGTGATAGGGTACTTTGTAGTACCCGTCTGGCTGGCTACCACCCTCAAGTTGAAAATCTGTCGCCAAGCACCTATCGGTATGTTCCGACAGCTGCACTTGAGAGCCAATTCCTTCTACGCTTTGTGTGCTTTCCACCTTCGGCCACATCATCACTTACCATGGTGAGATTGTGGTCAAACACAGGCCTATACAAAATAAAAATAAAAAAACGTTTATGCTAGAGCTTCATCTTCCTGTAATTATTAATGCCTGCCATTAATTAGCGCGTTATTTGATAAAAAACGCAGATATAGCCGGAAGTTAGCGTGCTAATTTGCTAATGGCATTATTAATGTCGTTAGACGTTAGGCAATAGCTCAAATCAAGTAATAGGATATTATGCCCAATCATATATCATTTTTTACATGTTCTGATATTGGACGCACGGGTGAAGCATTTCTGATTCCATTTCTTTACGCACGTGAACGAATCGTATCTATTGGTTATACTACTGTTTTTTTTTTATACAACTTAGTCGATAAACAAGCATACGGCCCGCCTGATGGTAAGCGGTTACCGTAGCCATATAGACGCTTGCAACACACGAAGCATCGCTCACGCGTTATCGACCTATCCCCCCTCCCCTATGAGCTCTGGCAACCTTACTCACGCGCAGGAACACAACTTTACACAACATAAAGTTATTTGGCTGCGGTATTCTGTAAGGTGGAGGTACTCCCCCAGTCGAGCTGCTCTTTGAGCGAATAAACGCTATGCTCTACCTCTCTTTAAACTATTGGTTTAAAATACCAACTAAACCCAGACTAATCCTGTATTATAGTGATTGTTCAAAAGCAAGCATGATACCTTCTTACTCAAAGAGTACATTGGTAAAATAACCTAGCTAAATGTATTCGAACAGCTTTTTCAGTCATCGAAAAATTAATTAAAGCAATGTCCTATTTCTGCGGCAGAAGCCAGTCACTGAGCTAGCAAAGCTTTTAAAGAACTGAGTTTGCTTTCCTTCTGCTAATTATCATAGTTATATTCATTGTATGTATAAAAGTATTTTATACCTATCTGTAGGTATCCTATATAAAAATAACTTTTTGAATGTAAAAAAAAATAGTCATCAAAGTGAGTCCGGTTGAGCACAATCAAAAATATGTACGATAAACTAGTTTTTATATGTACTGTGTATAAGCCGTTTCCTCGATGAACATAGGTACATAAACAAAACATAGCCGTCGATCATACAACCTCTTCCTTTTTTGAAGTCGGTTAAAAAGGAGAAACTGACTGATTGACAGATGTACGCACAGCACAGCTCAAACCAAAGGTTTAAGAAACTTGATATCTGGCAGACAGGTTCCTTATTACCACGCAGGAGAAATAAGAAAAGTATGGAGTATCGTTTATTCGAGAACATCTTGATTAGGGAATTACGTCCACCTTATACCGCAGCCAAATAACTTTATGTTGTGTTACTGCGCGTTAGTTTTTCTCCAGAGCTAATTGGCGAGGGGGAAGTGTCGGTAACGCGTGAGTGATGCCCCTTGTCTTGCAAGCGTTCATGGGGGTACGATACCCGCTTACTATCAGGCGGCCTTTTTTTAATCCGGTTTGTAGTTCCAGAGGTAAGCGCGTTCAAACAAAATCATCAGCGTTATCAATATAGAATAGTGATAAATATAATCATTAACAACATTGATACAAATTATAAATTATTTGTGTGTAACGTTAGTTAGCAGAGAACGATCGACTTAATGGATGGCTGACGAACTTAGCGACGCGACAAATTAGTAATAGCTGCTACAGATTTTAGCTTGTACGTACATACTATATCAGTGTATTATGTTTTGGTAACTCCAGAGAGATTGATACTTCACCACGCAGTGGGCACGCGTGGTGGAGTATCTGCCCATTCCCTTTCACCCTGATTTGTGAAAGGAGGCCTGTGCTCAGCAGTGGGACATTACGGGCTGATGATGACGATGATGATGAACTCCAGAGAGAGAGATAAAGTATGTTGGTTATTTTATCTTTGTTTCATGTCGTAAAAAAAATATTACTAGATATTTAGCAAAAGAATTAGTTGGTTTGATGCATGAAGAATGCCTTTTACGAAATACTAGCTGTTCCCCGTGGTTTCATCCGCGTTCCCGGGATAAAAAGTAGCCTTTTCCATAGGCTATCTGCATGCCCATGATGATCGGTTGAGTAGTTATAGCGTAAAAGCATAACTAACACACAAAGAAACTCACTTTCGCATTTATAATATCAAGTTAGGTTAGGCCTTTGCAAAAAACAGCCTTATTATGGAGTTCTTGCTTGTCTTTCTTCTTTTGTACCATTGATTATAGAAAATTAAAGCCCAAATAAGGGCATGACCTGCATACTAAGCTTAATTCTCATACCGGAAAAGTCTATAATTGTTGGAATGGCGTCATAAAACAATAATGATATAAATGTGCTAGAATAATGAAAATAAGGGTTTTAATAGCTGATAGATGCAGCAAAAAATAAGTATACCTACAAAAATATTTGACCAAAATATCTTTTTATGCCATTTGCGACAATGGGACCGTGGGGGTCCGAAACTCGCCGCTTTCCTCGCACTTTGTCATCAAAATTGATTGAGGCCTCCGGAGACCAGTAGGCAACTTTTTCGCCAACGCATTAGCTTGGCTATTCAAACAGGAAATGCTGCCAGCCTGCTGGTAACCTTGTCGTAAATCGGTAGCAGACGGCAGACCCGAGGAAAAAATAAATAAATATCTATTTATATAAAAAAACGTAGATAAGTCGGCATTAAAAGAATCATGGCGAGTTCCATAAATTGATTTGTACAAAAAAATAAAACATTTTAGAGAGTTTGAATCACTTCCAATGTTGATATTACATTACCAGCAACATATTAATATACTTGAAATAGTTTATAAACCCCGAAAAACATAACAAAAACATAACGGTTTTGGTAGCGAATAGTTGCGATTCGCCGGCATGCCATAGAAATTATCATTTTTATCCCCTTAGGCACCAAGGATCAATTATAACGTCTCTAAAAATCTTTATTTTTTTGTACAAATCTCGCCATGATCCTTTACATATTGAATGAAAACATGTTATTTAATAGTTTTCACAGTTTAAAATATGAGGATTTAGGACACCATTTAATTAAAAAAAAAAGGAAATTTCGTGTCAACTACAGGTTATCAAGATGGTTCAAAAGGAAGCAAATTAATTTAAAAGCAAACCACTTCCAGTCACGACAAAGTAATGGCAACGCGAATGCAAAAACAAAAGGATTTAATTAAATATCTAGTGTACTTGATCAAAGGGAAATGGAGCGGATTCCGGACAATAATAATAAGTCACAGAAAACCAATGAAACTGACTACTACTAACTAGATAGCTGATTAACAATCTTTTGATATTCTACTTACATAAATAAAAGGTAGGGGAGACCGGGGCTGGTTGTGACATTTTTTTTACAAACTGTCATATTTTTTTATTGGTTTGATTTTTTTACCTGGATATATGTTTGTTTTATTAAGTAACTATTCAGGATTTTTATTTCAAATAAATTTTATGTAGCAGACTAATAGTAATGACATAAATGTATGAATTCTGAAAAAAAAGCCGTGTAACTTTCAACCCCGTGCTCGGGGCTGGTTGTTACACTACTTGGGGCAAATTGTTACAATAAAAAACAAACGTATTATACGTGTTTTTATTAGAAAAAGTCATCACAATCAGTTGCTTTTCTTAATTTAAATGACATTATGTCTATAAAGAAGTCTTTTGCCTCATTACAACGAAAACAATCAACTTAAATGAAACAAAATTACAAACTTCAACTTTTTTTGATCTTGTACTTCGTAAAAACAAAATCTTTCTCACCTATAAGATTATAAACCTTTCTATTAAACAAAACTTTTATACCTACTAATGAACAAAACATTTTTTTAAATAGAAAATAAACTACACTTAAAAAAAAAGACAATCAGATCTATAAGGAAAATCAAGCAGTTCAGTCACTGTAGTCTGAACAATCACATTCGCAATTCAAGCAAATGTAACGTGCTATATTTCCTCTAACACACTTCACATGTGACCATTCTTAGAAGCTACTAAGCTACACACTCGACCCATTCCTCACTGGATTTCTTCGGATCAAAAGGATCACAAATAACAACATATCAGACAAAAATAACCATCCTCTACTTCACTTTCTTCGTTAGTGTCATGTAACCTTCCTCTTTAGGAGACTTTTTTTTCCTAAAAAAAAGTAAAAAAACTATATAGCACAAATTATATCAGTCGGCAACAAGCACTACGGGGTAGGAAGTGACAAATCACAACCTGCCCCGAGCAAATGTAACTTTTAGCCCCAACGCCAAAATTGACCCTATAAGGTTATGCTGTGAAAACGTCAATAAACGTAGCTGTATAAACGTAGACTCATTGCAAAACGAAAGCATTAGGGCGTCAATATCATAACAAAGACATATCTGCCTTTATGGAACATAGGTTACAAACCAATATTACTAAAAGTGTAAAATTTTACTAACCTACGCTTTTAATGGCGGCACGCTTGGGCTCCTCTCACAAAACCGCTGGCGCCACTGGCTCTCGTGGCGTGCTAGCCGGTGGCGACGGGAGTATTTGTCCCTTTCTAACGTCAGTATTGCGTTATCTGTTTCGCAACCATTGCCACTGTAACTACCTACCCCTGTCACAACCAGCCCCGGTCTCCCTAATATAATTTTTATTTACACTAAATATGTACCAAATACAATCTATATACCTATAGAAAATTTCCTCAAGCCTGCCGCTGCTTCCGATTAACGGCAAGGTTCCCAAAAGGCTGGCAGCGTTTCCTCTTTGGATAGCCAAGCTGAGGACCCCCACGGTCCCAATATAATTGGGTCCAATCGATGCGTATTTTTTGAATTTTGCCCCTGCGGCAGATAGATATAATATAAATAAGATATATTTATATTATATCTACTTATATTATAAAAGTAACCCTGTCTGTTTGTTACCTTATTGCGACTAAACCTTTGAACCATAGAGTTTGAATATTATAGAGCAACGTTACCTTGTGCGAAGCGTGAGCAGTTTCCATTTAAATGCATTCACAGATATATCGTACGCTAGTTGATTTATAGTCAAAATATCGATATGGATTCCTTGTCATTTGTTCCAGTATAAGTATCGATTAAAAACTAGAAATTGGCATTCAATATGTATTTCGTTCAAACTATATACCCGCACTTCGTTTCAAGGCATTTGGCAGTACCCATGCTCACGGCACGAGAGGTAGAGCATAGCGTTTATTCGCTCATAGAGCAGCTCGACTGGGGAAGTACCTCCACCTTACAGAATACCGCAGCCAAATAACTTTATGTTGTGTAAAGTTGTGTTCCTGCGCGTGAGTAAGGTTGCCAGAGCTCATTGGGGAGGGGGGATAGGTCGATAACGCGTGAGCGATGCTTCGTGTGTTGCAAGCGTCCATATGGCTACGGTAACCGCTTACCATCAGGCGGGCCGTATGCTTGTTTATCGACTAAGTAGTATAAAAAAAAAAAAAAAAAAATGTACTCTAATACATTCGCTCTATATTCTAACTCTATACTCTGAACCGATCATGAAAACACAACTATGAATTTTAATGAAAGTACTGCTAATAATCACAGTACAGCAGTAGGTAGAGCACTTTGTAGTTCCTTGTTCGCCAACTTGCTTATTTACAAGACAAGGGCGTTCCAGTCCTGAACCGATGATTACACAAATCCTGCGTATTTTGAATATAAAACATAAAGTAACGGTCCGAAAATTGAATTTGGATAACGATCTGACTTGCTGTCCGTGAAGCTTTGATCCACATTTTATCCGCTTAGTCCAATTCCAACAAGGGACAAAGGATAAAATCAAGCGTGCATCGGCACGTGAAATACGTATGGTGATTGACAAAGCGAATATCTTCACTATACAATTTTAGTGGTTGCATGTTAGTTAATTCGATGCGCCTAGCCTATCTACATTACATGAAGGTTTAATTTTGTTTAACCCGTTTGGAATTTCAGTATAAGGGGGCGTTGTGCTGAGGTGCGACCATCGGTGTAGTACTTGATGACTTTGTCTTTTCCGCTGAGGAAACAGCGACTTCTCTAGATCCTTCAAACCAAATCAATCTTCATATATGAAGAATTTTTTGCAGGGTCGACAACTCGCGGATATGCAAGCCCACGGTAACCGCTTACCACCAGGCGAGCCATATGCTTATTTGCCACCTTAATTGTATACAAGATATGATTCAACAAAGTTTCAACGAACGGTCCCACATTCAAACGGACCTCCAATATCAAACGGTATGTAAATAGGTACCCGATAAGAATATACTTCTGTCTTCTCCAAAGCGACCATATCGAGAGCCAATAACCACCTGCATAATGGATTCAATATCCCAGTTTAGTACAAAATCGTTTAGCTGAGTTTGCGAAATGATTACGGTTTGTAACTTCAAACAACTCGCTTGCATAATGTAGGCATTACTATTTGAATATTGCATGTTTACTTGGTCGAGTTATCGGAGCTATTGGGCTGTGACCGGAGCTCTAGCATTATTATGGATAAGCACAATCATATTTTTGATATTATTGCTAATTTAGCAAAGTGATTAAACGTTGCTTTTGTTGTAAAGTTGAATGAATTTCCAATATCACATCACATTCGATAAATAGTTAGCAACCAATTTTAAAACTATTATTTGAAAATTATACATATGGTATCTATTTTATTATGTATTTTATTTTAGTATGGAGAATATGGAGATATCCAAAAAGTCAATAAGATTGTACTCACGTCTATCAATGAAGCTGTAGGTACCAACGAAGCCAGTTGCGTTGTTCTGCTTAGGACCCGTATGAAACTCCAGAACTAATGCTGGCCCGGGTGAATATAATGCTGGTGGTGCATCAGCTCTGTTCCCGCAAAGCTCTCTCGCCCAAGCTGAGCGCTCACTAACTCCGCCAGGTGGACCAGGGCCTTGGACTTCCCAGTAAACCTTCAGGTAATCGCCTCGAATGCAGCTGAAACAAAATGTCATTCGTAAATTAAATCATGGAAAAACTGTGTAACGGGGTTAAAGACTGAAGATTACAAGGAAGATAAGTTTAAATATGCAATTAGAGATAGGGCTGCGTTATTTATTTATTTAGGTATATCATTACAAAATCTAAAGCTTCTAGTAGTAATTCTACCTAATTCACTAGACTTATAGCGGCTTCTATATAAAGTTCAATAAATATAGTATAACAACAAAGTGGTAATATGTATCAAGGGAAAAGGCTCCCCACCCGGTGATCTCCGGAATCCTATATCAATTTCGATGACAAAGCGCGAGCAAAACGGCTAGTTTCAGACATCCGTGGTCCCATGGTCTCGACCGCAAAAGGTATAAAAAGATAATTTGGTCCAATCGATGCCTATTTGATTAAAAACGTGAGAAACCTGAATTTATACTATGCAAGACGCCTGACAGAGGATTCATAAAGAATTGGTACCTTACGATAAAAGGATATAATATTAACTTCCCGGATATAAAAATTTACTATGAAGATATTGGCTCGGTAGCTCAAGATATTAAAGGTTTCAAGTGCACCAACGTTGCCATATTTTAAAGTGGAACAAGCATTAGTGTCACCCAGGGGTCGTTTATTGAAAGTCTAAGGGTACAGACTGGTTAGGTGTCAATTTTTATGAAATAATGGTTCTTATGGTGTTTTATTGACTTTTAATACTTTGCTGAAAGCACGTGTAAGTTTTATATAGAAAATAGCTGAGTAAGTTGTATTTTTAGGGCCCCTAAAAAAAGGTAACAAAGGATCTTTATGGTGCCACTCCAACGTCTGTCACAGCGCTATATTTCAGCAAACACTCAATGTGGCTCTAACGATTTCGATGAAATTTACTATAATTATGATTTTGGGGGCGGAATCTTTTTCCGAGATTTCGAGCATAGCTCTGTCACTTAATTTGGGTAAGATAGGTAATTTCATTGCAGCGTGATCAAAGCGTTAGAATTTCATCTCGTAGGTCGTGAGCTCGATCCCCGATCTGGGGCTCTACCGCGTATCTTTGGTGGTAACGAACCCCATTAAAGATTTCATCCAATCAATAATAATCAATATTAAATAATATTAATCTATAAAAAATGAATATCAATATTAATATTGTATAATATCAGCAGTATTGTAATCAACTGATAAAATCACGAAAGCCTCTTATATATTATTAAATTTAAAAAGTACTTAATACGATCAAAGAATATTATCATACAATTAGTATGAATTTAAAGAGGGGAAACTGTTAAACTCCGTCGAAAATTAAATTCTCATTATCATCAATAATTCATAGTGGTGTTGAATACAAAATTGCACGGATGTATTTTATGCACGCTGCTTTAATATGGCCTGTTCGAATTTTCATGGATATCTATTAAAATTATGGGTATAACGTTCCACAATACGAGTATGACCAGTATAAAGAGAATGATTGACTAGTACTCATACGCCCATATATCAGCGCATAATATATCCATATCCATCGTAAATTAAAGGTTTTTCACTGGCGTCTTCTTTTATAGTACCTACTAAGGTAGCAACAAGCACACGGCCTCCTGTTGATAAGCAGTTACCGTAGCCTTATTACTACGAAAATATCTCCTTCATGAACAACGCCATGCTGTAAACCCCTGGGAAAACCACGGCGGGGAGCTCATTCCACAACCTGAAGTTTGCAAGGATTTTACCAAAGGCATCGAATATAATAATGGTTCAGCTTTCTGCTGGAGTACTATTTCCCTTATAATGAAAACAGTACAGCTCTCCTCTGCTTTTCAAAAATTCAGTAGTTGATGATGGTGACAATTGCCGATTTGGCATAAAATTAGATTATATAATAACAGTTGAACTTTTTTTATATTATATTTTTCTGTTACGGTAATCACAAAAGTAGTATAAATAGTTAGTCTTAATTTTTTGAATAAAAATGATGTACATATAATAATAGTTAAGTTAAACGACTTCAATTAAAAATAATGACTGCTAAAACAACCACAATTTAGGTATGCGAATAACAAAACAGGTAAAATATAATTATTCTGAAACGTAATTTTATCTTATTTGGCTGTTTTTGAATTAGTTTGTACATTTCCTACTTCCTTATAACAACGAAGTTTTAATGAGATAAGCGGTAAGAATAATATCAAAGCAATTATTTCCAACGCCATATTACTTTATGTTTGGATCAAAATCTCGAATTGACAAAGATAGAGTTTTCTCTATTCTTTTTCTGAGTCGATCATCAATCTTGTACGCTCGCTGGTCGAGGGCGATTCTAACATTAGGTATTCCGACCTAGACAGAAGGGCTAATGGCCGCAATAATTCATATATTATGTTACATTATTTACGAATATTTTCAGGAAGGCTTATAAAAATATTATCTTTCTTTTTATTTATTTTTTATTATGAGTATGAGATATCGATGATAACATCCAAAACAAAAAGTATATTTTATATAGCTACTGCTGAGATGTACAACTATGTAGATACCTACTATTTTATTATTATTCTGGGGTAGCGATGAGAGTCGTATTACACAACAGAACTAATACGTATGCGTAATATAATATGTATACATATCTAGAATCTCTAATATTTTCGTAAAAAAAACAACATATTTTTTTACTGTTTGATCTACCGCCGCTGCCGGTCCGGATATTGAGGATCAAAGCCATGTCTGGGATATTTTTAATAGCCTGGGTTTGTTATTGTCAATATATTCAATACTAGCTGTCTCGCGCGGTTTCACCCGCGTTCCCGTGATAAAAAGTAGCCTATGTCACCCGGGGATAGTGTAGCTTCCCAACAGTGAAAGAATTTTTCAAATCGGTTCAGTACTTATTCAATGCAAACAAACAAACAAACAATCAAATCTCTCCTCTTTATAATATTAGTATAGACATATAATGGAAACAAAGCCCGTCACCACAGAACCCTCTAATAATAAATTTAATAAACTGTTGAAAAAAAAAAACATCATAAGTTACATTAGATGAAATTCGAAACATCAGAACGGGTTCTTTAGCTGTGTAGTGTTCTAAAGAGCACCAATAAAAACTCCACTGAAAGTTTTCACCATTTTTCTGATTTCCTGGCCAAAACATACAATGTCTACAAAAAAGGTAAAAATCTTTTTTTTTTTTTTATACAACTAAGTCGGTAAACAAGCTTACGGCCCGCATGATGGTAAGCGGTTACCGTAGCCATATGGACGCTTGCAACACGCAAAGCATCGCTCACGCGCAGGAACACAACTTTACACAACAAAAAGTTATTTGGCTGCGGTATTCTGTAAGGTGGTGGTTCCTCCCCCAGTCGAGCTGCTCTTTGAGCTTATAAACGCTATGCTCTACCTCTTATCGAACATCGAAAATGAACACACTACCGTTTACTGTCACCGTAGAAAAAAGATAAAGCCTTCGCACCTATCGATGCCGAATGGAATCTGACGTTTGGGTCCGATTGAGTTAGGTTAGATGTGCTCTTAGAAAAAGCTCTTGTCACCACCAATAACACAGATGGTACATTAAGATTGTAGAACTACTACGTAGCAGGTGACCTTGTTCTATACTACCTTACATTGTATAACGTGTGTAGAAATGAAGTTTTTAAAACAAATTTCAATATAATAAGGTAAAACTCATGATAATAATCATAAACACTTGCTAAAACTTGACAAAATCAACTCTCGTCCTTTCTTTATAACTTGTTAAAAATCCAAAACTTTTCCATTGGCAAATCACTTGGAAGAAATCGCACAACTTTTGTATAACTTTCACGTATAAAATCTGATCTATTGTTTTTACAAGAAAAATAGAATACATGATATTGAAGAAAATTATATCCCATAAAAGAATATTTTCGAATATGGGAGGAAATTTGTTAATAAGTAGAAACTCAATCATAATTAATCTTGGCTATTGATATGCTTCCGGACCATGTACGGGGCGTGTTGCTGATACTTTTTAATTAAACTTCCTTATCTTAGCTTATTTTTGCATCTCCTTCCTTACTCCGTTGACTCGAAGTTGGGACACGCGTCCTTTAACTAATAATTCCAAAAAATAATTCCAGGTGCAGCTATGTGTGATTAAAAATATTATTTTTGTTTTATATTACACGCTAACGTTTATTCTCTTAATTTTTATTTTTTCCCATGTATCTCGTGCCTCTAGTTCCCCGGACTCGATATAATAAATCATCGATATGTCGATATCAGTTGAATACGAAGAAAAGGGGTGAACTAAAAGCAAAAACAGCTTTGTTTCCGTTTCGTAACTTATCCCTTTGACCTACATCTGCGAACAGTCGGCCATCAAGTTTTAGACAATACATGGCCAGTCATGGTGCTGTGAACCTATTGTTTTTTTAGCTTCCCTCTGAACTGGTTGAATGAAAAACTTGCCAAGTGCCAAGCATTGCGAAGTACGGGCAACGATCAATTTGTACGCAAACTTGAACATAATAATCAATTGTTTTTGTAGGCTGTGCAAAGTAGCTCTAAGTTGATTATAAAGTATCCCAATAGTCACTGTGTCTATAAAAAAAAACATTGAAGCGCTTATAAACTTCAGTATCGGAAATGTTGAAGTTCAAAAACCCGTTTTCATTTTTAACACTAACTAGATCGAGTTTCTGTTAAGCCAACTAATAGATGTACCAGGATTGACAATATCCATCTGTAAGCCGGTTGAAAAATATGCAATGTCACAGGCCTATCGTCCCAAATGTATTGTACGCATTCCTACGTACTCCTATGCCAACAGTATTGGAAACTACAGTCAACACTAATCGTCGTTGTAGCAAGCAACATGTTGAGCCTTCGATTACAAACACCAGTCGTCAAACGTTCGGCTATTTGCCAGGACAACGCACTGTGAATTGCAAATCTCGTGTTGGAGCTAGCTATGTTGGCGTGTGGACCGAGGTCGTTGAGGGGTTTCATTAGAACCAGTGTTAACACTGTTTGGGATGTGCTCTGCGCTATTTTGTGCATCTGACGCAAAAATGACGGGATTTTTCGTTGTCATTTTCAATGTATGCTCTGGGGTTCGGTTCAAGTAGTTATTTGTTACAAAAAAGAAACTAATATCTAAATATATATGGAACAAAAGATAGTGCGTGATGGATTGCGAAGACAGGACTGAAAGAACTAGATCGTAAAGTATTGGAAACAGATTTATCTTGAACTACTTAGATACCTACTTTGTCTACGAATAAAAAGTTAGCACTATGTTTGTCGCAAGTCTTAATCTAAAATATTTTGATAAATGTTAAAAAAGTCACATACTTCAAATGTAAAATTTCATAGATTAATACCCCCTTACTCAGAAAGCGTTGTTCTCAGAAATCGTTAAATAAGTCACATTATTTAACAATGACAATAGAGTGACGTTATTGACCTTTAAACAGTCGATAAATAGTAACTATTTCTAATAATCTAATATATAATATATAAAAAAAGTATAATATTCAGTCTGACATTACGAAATGTCAGCGTCACCTACGAGTACCTATGACGTCATCATTAATAGTCTTCCTATTAATTTTATACCTTATTTATGCCTTTTGCTTCATCGTTTCTTATACGAACAGCAAAGGAGTGGAACTCTCTTCCGGGATCTGTGTTTCCGGACACCTACAACCTAGATGTATTCAAGGCCAGAGTGAATAGGCTTTTTCTGGGAAAGCGTGCTACATCCTCGGCCTCGTCTTAACTCCTCATGGGGTCAGTCGAAGGTCAAACGCAAGCCAATTTAACATAAAAAAAAAAAAAAAAAAAAAAACTAGGTATTCAAGGCTAGTGTGTACCAATAGCCAACTTTGGAGCAAACGTGCTCAATTTTAATAAAAGCATATTATGTGCCATAAATCACATTGATTTATTGAACCAACCACTAAAGGACATTGACAATTCCATTTTAATTATTGAGCTTGGAAATATCAAATGGTTGTACTTTGGCGATATCGATTGTTAATTGGAACCCGATAGCCTGCGTATCCGATATGTTCCTCTCTTATTATGCTTTCGTTTCATTTTAATGGTGCAGCTGTTACAGTTTCTATATTTTGTTTGACATTCAATATTGTTTGTATTACAAAAAAGATAGATATATATTCCATTTTTGCCCTGTTACTATGATTTTGATTTTGTCTGTCGGACATTTGTCATGATTGTAAAATATAATAATAAAGACAAGTCGTTTTGCCTTTACTGAGACTGACAAGTTCTTATTTTACTTCAAAACAAATAACATCCTTTATCATATTTTTTTCCAATTTAATAAGTCGGTACTTAAACTGTAGGTATACTTTATATAATATTTAAATTAAAAATGCTTTCGATTGTATTCACTGTATAAATCATATATGGGTATTCAAATTTCCAGTTCGGTTTTGCCGTTGCAGCATTCACAATACAAAATTGGTGGCAAACACTTTTCACTGAAATGAAATAAAGTTGCAGTTGCAAGCAGTGTAAGCAATATTGAAAACGTCGTATAATATTTATTATTTGGTATTTTATATCGTCCAATTAATGATTTACGTAAATCAAGTCTTGAATCGAGATTGTAATAATCAAATTTGGATCCATGACAATAATAATAAATCTTTATTTATAAAAATTCATGCACATAAAATACTTATAAACGCTGGCTCCTAAACTATGAGGGTCCTGTATATTTAATTGATTAATCATTATTACTTAGAACAATAGACTTATGATTTCGCTACGCTAAGCAGACGTCCATAGCATGGATAAGGAATATGTCACTTAGCGAGAGAGAAAGAGACGCAAACATAATTTCGGCGTGAGTCAATATTTTTTTCGAGTATCGACCCATATCAACCCGGGTGCTTATTACGTATTTTACTGAAAATAATTACGATCGTGCAAATAAAACTAGAAAAGCGTATGTTATAGACATTTTCACTTGTTCTGTGAGCAAATGTCATGTGAATGGATAGAAATAACCATAGGAAATAACCCACATAATTATACGTTAAATAGGTAAATATGTATTTTTCATTGGAATGTTTTCAACTATATTTTATCACAGTATTTGGCTCCAAAATCAGTTTTTGCAACAGGATATCTATTTGTTTTAAATTAATATCCTATAAATTTATGCGGAACAAAATGAATATATTTCTAACTGAAAATTACGATACAAATCGCCCAGTATAGGTGTCTATATTTTCTGGCTTACTGGTATCCCGAAGGCTAATAATAGCGTTATACGATAGTTTGCACTTGATGCATATTAATGATTCATCGCACGCTTCCATTCAGGTTGTTGGTATTATAATTGAGTAGAGCGCGCGATGTTTCATTGTAACTGCATAATATTCAGGCATTAATATCAGAAGCTTCAATCATCCTCAAATTTTGTGTCAACCAATTCTGTGCTCATTTAATGGAACTGGCTGGAGTAAGATTATAGCCCACTGTTCTTTAAAAAAAATTCGTACTGATTGGAACATAGCTCATACTAATAATTTTTAGACCAGTACACGTCTAAAAATATTTGTATGAGATGTTCCAATAAGTATGACTTTTTTTAAAGAACAGCCGGGCTATTACTTTTCTTTGGTGGTAATCGTAACGAACACCATTAATTATTTCATCTAATGACGCGCACGCGGTATGACGCGACGATAACCATTCGTGGGCCCTGATTGGATGAAATTCATTAATGGTGTTCGTTACGATTACCACCAAAGTTACGCGGTAGAGCCCCTGCGGGCTATAATCTTTCTCTTAATCTTCAGCGACATTGGCCCTGATTCTGTTGTTTACAACTAAACTAATTTTAATCTCACTAAGTCTCTTTCTAACAGAGAACATAAGAAAAGGATGTAAGAAATTTAGTCCTGTCAAATTAGTCCAATGCTTGTATTCAATATGAATTTAGTCGCCATCTATCGCGGTTACGCCTAAATACACGCAAAATAAGACGGCAAAGATTAATATGACAGCTTTAAATATGTTCTATCCTTTTTCAATAATGTTTGTAAGAAAGAGAAGAGATGTGACTAAAATTAGTTTAGTGCGATTTACAACAGAATCGGCACCATTATCACTTAACGTTTAAATATGAATAAACCTGTTTGACTTCAATCTCACCAGAATAAGTAATCATGTAGCCGAAAGTGGTAAACACTCAAAGCATATAAAGGACTTGGCCCTCAAATCGAGCTGTTGGAACACAACGGTAGGTGCTTTAAGACAGATTTTTTAATTGAGGGTGTTAGCTTGTCAGGTGGGTACTATAAAGTATCCCACCGTACTATGGGTTCTCACGATGTTTTCATTCACTGAAAGCTCAAGCTCACTGTAGAATTCGAACCCGGGACCTCCGTCACGGTATTCAACGACGCTACCACTGAGCTAAAAAAATTACAATATACCCCCTATTATAACCCTGACTAGCTAAAACAGTCGTAAGAATAAGAATGATTAATAAAAGAAACCGAAACAGACTTATACGTTCTCCATCTTATAGATGCATTTTATACTCCTGTTAATGGTCCCAAAGAGATTTCCTGAAGACGTAAGAGCAAATGAAAGCGCCTGGAAAGCACGGCCCATAAATATTTTAATAACGTTAAGAAGGATATATACTTGAGTACCTACTGTGAGATAATAAAGCTAAATTATTCCGCGACCGTAAAGTGCGGTCCATTTTGTATTGTTGATTTGTAGCGGTAGAATGAAAATTTAGTTAGTTAAATTAAGAGTAGGCATTCATATTATTTGCGTAGATATTTTTCACTCAATCACGTTGAAATGGCTGAATGAAATTAGATGACATTGGTGCCGATTCAGTTGTAAATCGCACTAAACTAATTTTAGTCACATCACATCTCTTTCTTACAAACATTATTGAAAAAGGATAGAACATATTTAAAGCTGTCAAATTAGTATTTGCCGTCTTCATTTGCGGGTATTTAGACGTAACCAAGATAGATGGCGACAAAATTATTGAAAACAAGCATTGGAATTTCAACTTGAGGATGCCAGCCAGGCGGCCGTGCGGCGCGGCGGCGTGACTTTTTAGTATCATAAAGTAGCACCATACTACCTATGGTGCTACGATTCCCTCACTCAAGCTCATTGTAGGATTCGAACCCGGGACCTTCGTCACGGCATTCGACGTCGTTACCACTGCACTATCATCGCCGTGTGTGAAGATTTTCCAAGGATATAAATCTATGAATATATACTCGTAACTATTTTACGAAAACTAAAATAGATGTGCAGTTTAAAATATATTGACGAACGAAAGAGTATTTTTATCATCGTATATAATACTAAAATATATATTTTCCCCCTTAAACTAAGGACAAACGATGCTTCTGGGAAATACGAGTATGTTTTCTGTTAAAAGCAGAAAATGAACCAAGGTTTAGTATCGTAAGAGCAACGATTTATAAACGACAAGTTTTTGCTATCAACTCTCAAATTAATACTTATGAAACATAGAATAAGTCTTAAAAAGAAAGAAATAAATATCAAGAAATTTGCCTTTGTCCTTTTGATAAAACCATTATTATGGTAGAGACAAGGAAGAAATTGATTAATCCAATATTAATTTGGAACATTGTCACTTACAGATTTTTTGCTATTGTATCTTTAAATAGATAAAAATAACGTTAAAAGAATGATAATGACCGCAAAAATGAAAGCAATATAAAATGAAAAGGAATTGTGTAGATTACTTGAGAAAGTTTCCTGTACTATACGCTCCTTGCGTTACTTTAAAAATAAATTGTATTATGGTAACATCCAGGGTTCCAGCTCAATCTTTATTGCTTAGAGACGGTGAGCTAACAAGATTGGAGAATATTTTAGTCTCTACCAATTTCAATGTGAATTTATCCATTTATTTATCTGACGTGTGTTGGAACAAACATTTACGAAACAACATTTGCTTTGATATACTATACATTGCAACTAACATTACATATCAATTACTAACCTTTCTCCCTGAGTTTTTACCCATTTATTTTTCATAGTATTGTGCGTCATGGTTATATGACTGGTTTATTATCTGCGTTGCTCTCTCATCATCAACCAGTCAGGCCTTGTTCTTTTATAAACATACAGATAGGATAAACTGTAAGATACATGCAACCATATCACATCAATTTTACGTACCAAACCCTCTGGTAAAGGTGCTAGCTTATTCAATGCTATTTTGGTAAATCTGAGGTAAATCGAAATACAATATGCGATAGTCCAATATATAAGGTTAAGTAATAAGGCAACTTTCCAAAACATTCACCAATTTTGGAAAATAATAAAAAAAAAACATTAAAATCTCGATTACGTTTTTCTATTGCTTAGATATATAAAAAGAACCTAATTCTCCTAAGACCTCGTTACCTAGTTCTAGCTTATCCAATGATATCCCATTGTGATTGATCAGCAATCGAATGGCGGTCTTAAGGAATAAATTCCATCAATCACTGGCACGCTCATCTATCGAGACGTCCTGTCCTGACAGGCGGGTTTCTTTTCCATATGTTTGAAAGATTATCCGCGGTTCAGATAGTATTTTTAGTGAAAAGAGAGACAGAGCTATCGATTGTCTATGTTATGATCAGGTTATAATAATAACTTTATTGAAATCAAGATAATAATCAGCTTATGTCTACACATTTCATTTTAATACATTCGAAGTAACAAAGCTAATTGCAGATAGAGAGAGAGTACTCTCCGTACTAGTTTAGAAAACTGTATCACTTTGGTACGACGCAAGTAATGTTTTAATGACACTATGTAGTGTGCAGTATACGTAAAAAAATAAGATACATTATTTTACTCTTTTCAATTTTATAGTATAGAACATGTTAGCTATAGTACCAATAAAAAAACTTCCATCCTTAAAACCACTAGGGTTACAATTTTGAAATTCTGCACACAGTTACCAGTGATACCTACTAAGGGAGGGTAATTCAAAATTCATCCTTAGGAGTTAAAATAGAGGATGGCGAGTGAAACAGTGGTCAGAAAGCTAGTTTTGTTATAATGTTCAATTTGATGCTCTTAGCAACCCTATAAGAAGCACTCTCAGACATTGTTCCCTGAAGATACAATTTCATGAGTAAAAGACACATTTGTAACAAAATCAAAACACCTTTCATAGAACTATCATAATAACAAATTAATAATTTTCCTTATAATATTACGACCAAGTTAAACTTTTAGATTGTAATTTAAGTGTCGTTTTCTTGACTCCGAAAATAATAGAGAAGCTAGAACTTACCAAGAGTAATTATTAATTTAATTATAACTTTACAGGGACTTTGACCTTCTAGGAATTTAGTCGGACAGGGCATTTCTTCGGCTATATTTAGGTACGTCAATATGAAAAATGTATGTATAAGCAAATAATACCAACTATTACTTTGTAAAGAAAGAACAGTCACACATAGCAGGGGAGGGGGAGGGGCTAAAGGGCTCATGCACCTACTACTACTATACCATTAAAAGAGCAATTCCGATGCGATGGTCTGACCAAATACGCTCTACATTGGACACCAATGTGTGTACCGCTATCCACACAGCAGAAGATAGATCCAGATGGCGAGCAATAGTCCATGAGAAGGTAATCCACAAAGATCACGTCCTTCAGCAGAGAGACATAGGATGGTGGATTTTATGTTTTGAGATCTCGAAAATGGCACTAACGATCTCAATGAAATTGATGAGGGGCGAAAAATGTATCTAGCTAGGTCTTCTCTGGAAAAACGCGTTTTTCGAGCTTTCACGTTTTACGCAGATTGTAATGGTGCGTCCATGCTTGGCGAACCGAGCACGAGCCGAGCCTCGAACGAACTTACAACGAGCCTACAACGAGCACGATGCGAATCATTTTGTACGTGAAAAAACTGACAATCGCGCTCGTTCGAAATAAATCCTAATAAATTTGACATCTCAACGTAAACAATACAACAATTCTAAAATGCCGTTCCTTTAATATGATTTATATGCATTAACACAAGTACGCTCAAACAAACCACCGGTAACCGTGCTCAGTAAATCAAACCAGGGTTCCATAGTTCCATACAATCCGCATTGACGTAGCGAGCGGCACCGGCGAATATTAATGTTGGAACTGCGTGTCGCTTCTAATGAGTCCCCGATTGATAGAAATGCAAGCCACATTTACTGGTTCAAGCACAGATTACAGAATAATTCAGATGGAGCGCGCGGAACACGAAAGTGAAGCCAAAAAAACAAATTGAAAATCTGATACCTGGTATTCATTTTCCAGTTTGTATTTGCATTGTTTAACCACAGTTTATTAATAAAGAAGTATTTTTTGTTACATAAAGTTTGCTAAACAAAGCAAATACACATTCAAAAGAGAATACCAGGTACGTGTTTTTCAATTTGTATTTGCTTTTTTGGCCTCACTCCCGTGTTCCGCGCGCTCCATCTGTCTTATTCTGTAATCTGTGGGTTCAAGCTACATATTTAAGCATGGATGGCACATAATTGGAAGACCATGCTCTCGAGTGTAAAATGTATTTTAAGAGAGGAAGAGCATAGCGTTTATTCGCTCAAAGAGCAGCTCGACTGGGGAAGTACCTCGACCTTACAGAATACCGCAGCCAAATAACTTTATGTTGTGTAAAGTTGTGTTCCTGCGCGTGAGTAAGGTCGCCAGAGCTCATTGGGGAGGGGGGAAAGGTCGGTAACGCGTGAGCGATGCTTCGTGTGTTGCAAGCGTCCATATGGCTACGGTAGGGATGGGCAGGGAAAGAAAAATATTGGGAAGAAAAGAAAAATACGGGAAAATACGGAAAAGAATGGAAAAATACGGGTAAATTCCCAAACGGCGGGAAAATACTCAAATGGCTTTATGTTCCTCAAAAAATATATTTGGTGATGCTTTTGATTGTTATTTTAATCATACTCGCTGTTGTATGTACCTACGCGCGGACCTACGCGGACCTTGGAGGAAGTTATCACACATTTTTTGTATACTACCTAGGTAGCAAACAAGCATACGACCCGCCTGTTGGTAAGCGGTTACCGTATCCTATGGACGCTTGCAACACCTCCCTCGGGACCCGGGACGGGCTATGTAAGCGTCGTACATGTGCGCACGTGCTCTTTCTGCACGAGACCGTCTGTCCGACTGTCCACCGACTGTCCACCACAACCCTTACAGCCCAAAACGTCGCTTTTTTTAAAAACAACGCAACATATTTTTTTTATTGTTTTTTTATTGTATGATATGAGTATGACCCTAATAGAAATCATGTTAAATGTTATTCAAACGATTTGGTAAAGGTATTTCTCGCTATATACGCAAAATCTACTAAATATGACCATTTGAGTATTTTCCCACCCAATGGGAAAATTCCCGGGTTCTTTCCCACTAAATTGGAAATTTACTCGAAGTTGGGTTTATTCCCGGGAAGAAACCCAACCCTAGGCTACGGTAACCGCTTACCATCAGGCGGGCCGTATGATTGTTTACCGACTTAGTCGTATAAAAAAAAAAAAATTTTTTTTTCAGTGCCGTTTGTTGAAGGATAGAAGAAACGAACTGAAGAAACGTAAATATTCCCAAATAATTCGGAACACAGGCAGATGATAATGGGTCTTGTATCTATGATATCGTAATGAATAACAAATCAAAATATATTTTACAATACACTATTCTAGACAGAAACGAAAGACGTATTTGCGTATTATAATTAGGTATTATTGTATATTGAGTTCCCGTTTGGCCGATATAGTATTTCTTCAATAACTTAGACATGCAACGAGTAAATCCTATTCTGTTTCAATCAGTAATGCACAAACCGATTCTACGAAGTGTTGCGATGCTATAATCCTATGTACCTATAGTAGGTCGATGGTAAACACTAAATCAAACTGGACTGTATTTGCACAACATCGCATGGCATAGAATGCTGCATATTAATGTGAATCGGCTACACATGTTAGTGATGCCTGGATATCGATATGCCATGTATCGATACTCGATAAGTATGAAGGGTCGTGTATAAAGTTCGTAAGTGTAGTAATTTAGGAAAGGTGATTTTTGATTCCGTTAGTTTTATTTTACAGCAAGTTATTATTTTCAGCCTTCAAAAAGTCATCGATTTCGTCTACCGTAATCTAAATAATAATAATAAATATTTCTGTAAGTACCTACTTGCTTCATCTCAGAAAAAACTAACAAAATATTGATTGACATTGACACTGATGTAGGTAATTGGCACTCTTATTTCTCTGGAATTATTTTATAATAACAAACTAAACATTTTTGAGATGAATGTTTTATTTTTAAATATTTTGAATTCGTATCCATCTAGAGATGGGATATAAATTCAAAAAATAAACGTTGAAACTAGATTTCCTACAGATTTATGACAACACACCCGCAGTCAACCTTACTCATACGATACGAGTAGATACGTGTATTGCTGGAGTACTCATACCGTATAATATATTCAGACAATTTTTATTAGGATATATTGAAGTAAACCAAATAAGTTTTAAAAATAACTTTTTTAAAAACTAAATTGAAAGAAACAAACTAGTAAAAAAAAATATGCCGTTTAATATACGCATTGTTGGCGGTGATTAAAGCATGGCAGATCCGTATAATTGAGTTCCGTATGTAATGAGAGCTACGAAGACAGAAACTATCGAATTCCACTACAATTTTAAAGAAAATGAAAATTTACATAAAAAATTCATAAATATGTTACCTGTGTTGACATTATGCCGCATTCATAAACGCCGCTGCATTTCATAGTGGGTGGAAATGAAATGGAATTTTCAATGGTGACCGGTATTCTGTAATCTGTACAAGTTGAGATTATCTCCGGGATATTTCCCTCTAGCCCTGTCTGTCTTTTACCGAGGAGTTCTCGAACTTTGTTATGAATTTAGTTTTGGTATACTCCTACTGCATTAGCGGACTGCAAATTTAGAAAGTAGGTTTTCGCAAAACTATGTTTGCAGTGGTTGGTCAAATAAGCAACGGAGCAAATAAGGCATTTAGATTAAGAGTAACGTATTTCTGCTTCGTATTGAGTAGTGTATAAACTCATACCTTTACTTTAATTTATCAGATCTCCTGATATACTTACTTTCTCGCTCTTTAAGTAAATTTTTCTTAGCCACTGTTATTTTATCTAATGCTTTGTTTTCATATAAAAGTAATCGTGATATTTGTACATCCATATACGAATTTGTACAAAGATTGGACGATTTTATATGAAAATTAATTATTTCAAAACTATAAATGTATATGGCCATCATACGATACCAACATTTCATGAATTATTAAGAGGCAAAATAATAAAGGCAACTGCCCATTTAAAAACTAATTGTCTATTTATTAAATGTCTTATTCTAGAACTCTCAAAGGAAGATGGATGTGACAGGCGCACTTTAGGCATAATAAAAGCGGAATTCCTTCATTACCGTTGAGTGGGATTTTTGCAGTAAACGGGATACCGCCTTTCTTAAGGATTCTTATAACTTAAATCACTTTCAAAGATGTGCCCCCAAGTTTAATTGTTATCCGGGAGTTCTTCATTCTTTGCATTCTTGGGAAATTATGAACTTACAGGATAATAAATGTATATTTAATTTGATTTTATTATTAATTTATGAGGAATCTCTTTATCCCACAGAATAAATAAACTCGTTTAATAGCATAACACCGCTTTATCTCAAGTAAAGGATAATAAAATCATTTTGAAATAGGTAGGTAAGTACGCACGGCTACAGGTTAAGCTATACATTTCCAATATAAGCTGACCTCTCATTGTACTGAAATCCTATACAATGCGAGATCAGCTTATACTGGAAATGCAAAGCTTGATGTGTAGCCGTGTGTACCTACTACTATATTGTAAGGTCTGTAAGTTAGAACTATTCCGATAGTCATATCTGACCAGAATTTTTAAATTATTGCCAAACAAGCATACGGCCCACCTTATGGTAAGATTATATGGTACCTTATGGTAAGGTAATAACCGTAGACTATAGTGACTTGCAAAACCAGAGAGGTATCTCTGGCGAGTTGCTGACACTGTAAAAATCTCTTCATACCCAGAATCGCTGTGTCAGCTGTAGAAGGGATAAAGCGCAGTGTCATTTTATACTACACGTTTGATCCCCGCAGTGCCCCGCACTCGGACAGTATAACGCAGAAATCTTAAATGGAATTCAGGCGATCTCCTATTTCTTTTTTTTTTCTTTTTTTTATACCATTTAGGTGGCAAACATGCATACGGCCCGCCTGATGGTAAGCGGTTACCGTAGCCTATGGACGCTTGCAACACCAGGGGTATCACGCTTGCGCTGCCGACCCTAAAATTCTAAATGAGAATTATACGTCGAAGCCGGTAACCAAGCATACGGCCCGCCTGATGGTAAGCGGTTCCCATAGCCACATCGACGCTTGCAACTCACTCGTTACCGACCCTTTCCCTCTCCCCAATAACTTCTGGTGACCTATAGTTACCAGCAGGAACACAAATCAAAGTTATTTGGCGGCAGTATTCTGTAAGGTGGAGTTACTTCCCTAGTCGAGCTGCTAAGCGCTGTGCTCTACCTTTGATTAAAAGCAAAATACACCAAAATTTTAAGCAAATAGTTATACCTACCTATATAAATCTTGGAATAAAGATATAGTAACTGATTCACAAGTGAACGAATCTAAAGTTGCTGATATTTAGTTTGGAAAGTTCGCCGCCGATAGATATTTATTGCTCTATTCATCACGCTTAGCAAATATAACGTATTTGCCTTTATTCAACGTATTTTCTTTGCTTTTAGAGGTTCTTCAATTAGAGTTAATGAAGATATGTTTTATGAACGAAACTATTGATTTTATTATAAGCTGTAGATAAATTATACTGATAAATAGGTACAACGCAGTAAAAGTGTGTCTACAATCAAGAACTGCTTAATTACTACAGATTTTTTGTAAAGGACTGGGCGATATTCCACCACGCATGCCCACTGCGGATTGGTGGAGGTACGCTATAGTGGTCAACATACTGTTAGAATTTTTCAAGCCGCCAAGGAGGCATCCAACTAGCTTAACGACTATCACAATTAAGTGATAACCGAGACCAACGGCTTTACATACCTTCCGAAGCACGGAAACGCTCGATATGAAATACCACCAGACGGTCACCCATCCAGGTACCGACCACGACAGACGTAGCTTAACTTTGCCGCTAATCATGCTACACCACGAGCGCTTCAGATAGAGATATCGCACTAGCGCACGCTAATTGTTGCAGACAAATTCAGATAATTATCGTAATTTGTGTTAGCGGCTACAGATCTCTCTCTGAAAGATTCGTTCCGTATTATCTATCGTATTCACTTTATTCAACAATAACTGAACGCCCGCTCAGTATGAAGGTAGCTTATCTATACATATAAAATGCTTTGTCCTGAATGACTGACTGACAATCAACGCACAGCTTAAACCGCTGATCGTAGAGACCTGAAACTTGGAGGGTGTGTTCTTTGTATGACGTAGGCATCAGATAAGAAAGGATTTTCCGAAATTCTACCCCTAAGGGGGTGAAAAACGGGGGTAAAGTTTGTATGGGACAACGGGATTCCTTGGTCCGATCTACTTAAAATTTTGCATAAACATTCTTTAACAGCATTGATGGAAGACGTGTTTCATATTTTTTTGAAACTTATCGCCAAACGGGGCTAAAAAGGGGTAGAAAGTTATTTTAGGGGTGACTTGCATCGAAGTTGATATCAATACTCCTTAGTACTTTTGATTTAAATAACATTTTTTATTTTGACACATGTTTGAAATCTCAATACGATTTTCACAGATTACAGAGTAAGGCAGATGGAGCGAACGGAACACGGGAGTGAGGCCAAAAAAGCAAATACAAATTGACAAACACATACCTGGGGGGCGATTACGTAACTAAATTTCAATCATTTTCGAATTGAAATCGGTTCAATATAGCCGTTTTCTGATAAATTTTTTACGTCCTGATAACTGCAAATACAAACAGTGGTTCATTAGAAATGGAACCATTTCCGATTTTCTAATATTTCTACCGATTCAGAGGTTATTTCAATCGGAATTTCTTTCCAATAAAGTTACGTAATCCATGTACTTTTATTCGCTTTTGAATTTGTATTTGCTTTGTTTTAAAAAACTTTATTTAACGAAAAACACATTCTTTTTAATAAATTAGCACACAGCAGCTTTTAAACATAGCATATATAAATTCAAAAGCGAATACCAGGTATGTGTTTTTCAATTTGTACCTAATTGCTTTTTTGGCCTCACTCCCGTGTTACGCGCGCTCTATCTGCCTTTTGTTCTGGAATCAGTCATGCTCTTTAAAATTGGAATGTCAAATATAAAAGAATATTTATCAGATTAGGATTCGAAATTTGTTTGGAATTTCATTTTCTCGGACTTTTTGGCAGGAACTTGCAGAGTGACGTTGCGTTTTCGAAATTCAAACCGTACGCGAGTGAAACCGCGGGGGGTCTGCTAGTCTTTATTATAATATCATTGCCCATGACAAATTTTTTGGGCAAATTATTACTTTAATAAGTTGGGTTTTATATTCACTGGAAACGGCCCTAAAAAGGCCTGTATAGAAACGGCATTGCTCTTCAAAATAAGGTACCTATTATTTAACCCGGGCCTGCAGTGTATCATGTATGATATAATTTTGTCAAAATGCATGATTTTCATTCTGTATGATGCACTTATAATAATATAACGTACGTTGTTCACATACCGAAAACACGGACACAGTTCCTCATTTATAATGCAGACAGCAAGGGAGTGGAACTTGCTTCCGGCGTCTGTGTTTCCTGACGCTTACAATCTAGAAACTTTCAATGCCAGAGTGAATAGGCTTCTCCTGGGTAAGCGTGTCTCATCTTAGGCTTCGTCATCGTCCCTTATGGGCGGGTCAGTGGCCAAACGCGAGCCCATCTATTTAAAAAAAATAAAAATATTTTCCAGGAATTTTGTACAGATAACATTCATATCTGTGATGGTTATTAATAATAATAAAAAATACATATTTAGTAGCACATCACATACATACCAAGTTCGATTAAAATTTTATATATAAAACTGTATCTTAAACATTGTTTACTAGTAAATATTAATTAGAATATTTTTTTAAACATGAATATAAATTGGTTCCTATAGTGACAGGAACACATGACACTTACAGCAGTCAAATAGGCGCCAGACACGCGATATCTCAATAGTCCACCGCTTTCCCTTTGATCATGAATATGATGATTAATCGAAAAACGTTGCTTTCAACCCACTTTTCACATTCTAATTGGTCGAGGCGAGGGCTCGTACAAATTACTTTTTCATCAGATACAAAAGATCCATTATCCACTCAAATTAGTTCCCTAAGGAAATCATTAATATTAATCAATGTTTGGAAGGTTCCGTTCTGTGGTTGGAATACTTAGAAGGGGTTATTGATACCCGTTTTGTGGTTAATATTATGATCGGTTTCGAAATTATAGTAGACCTTCAGAAGTACCTAAAGATGAACATAAAATTATAATTCTAATGGACATGTTGAAACCTACTTTTGTTTACGTAAATAACTCATATTTGAACAAGGAAATCAGATTTTTGACATTATCCGTAATTCTTGTAATCATTAAATTATTATATTTAATTATTATAATATTTGTATCAACTATTCAACAATAAATAAATTACTGTTCGAAGATCCCCCAAGATCAAACTGGTACCTAGATATAAATTCTATGTTTGTAAGTGTAGACGTTTGTTACTCAACCACGAATTGCAATCGCCATAATGGCGTGGATGTAGATAAAATTGAATAGGTAGAAAGCTCAGATTACAGAACAATAGGCAGATAGAGCACGCGGAACACGGGATTGAGGCCAAAAAAGCAAATACTAATGTATTTGCCAGGTTTAAACAAAGTTTATTAAAAAGAAAGTGTTTTTCGTTAAATAAAGTTTGTTAAACAAAGCAAATACAAATTCAAAAGCGAATACCAGGATGTGTTTTTCAATTTATATTTGCTTTTTTGGCTTCACTCCCGTGTTCCGCGCGCTTCATTTGCCTTATTCTCTAATCTGTGGTACAAAGTTATATCTTAATCTGGAACTGGGAGAAAATATAGGATAATAATGCAAGTGAAACTGCGGGGCGAGTATGCTATAGTTAGCCACTATTCTGATTATAATATTTATAATGACAACTAGAGAATTTAAAAATGTTTAACTAGGTACCGATCTGTAGACAGAAATTACTCAGTTCTTTCCCACACAATTATTGACACCACATCTCAATCACTTGGAGCTGTCAAACTTAACGTATGATTGACATAGACGCTAATTGAAATCATTGATCACTGTCACTGAGTATAAGTAGGTACCAATATAAGTTCGAAGAATGACTGAGGAACTAATTTCAGGGCACTGATAAAAAATACTTATACACTGATAGGTATATAGTTCGGTCAGCAATAATATAAAGTCGCTAAACAGACATATAATTTTATAAAAAACTACATGCACTGTATGTCAAAGAGTAAGTAATATTTATAGAGTCGGTAGGTGGGTATTATAATTCTCTTAATTTTGCAATGAACGGTTCGCATATTTACTGCAAACCGTTATATTCATCATCCTACGTGGTTGATGGTCTGCCCCACATAATTTGCTTATCTTTGGCCATCAAATTTCAGTAATACTTTTATCCCAAAAGTTCTGTTCAGAACTAATAAAGTCTAGGCTTAAAAATACTTTATTATTAGCATAAAGTGTTTTTTCAATAATAATGCCATGAAATACTCTGGCGCGATCACGACACCTTGTTGTTTTGTAAATGTTTCTCTAAAGATTTTTATCCACTAGTTTTGAAGATCTGCAGACTATAAGAGAGTGAAAAACGGACACACGAGATGGAAGAAGCAAAGTTCAAAGTGAAAGAAAAAATATATCATTTTGACCCTTATGCTTTTTACGTCCAATAAAGCAAGGTTGACATCATTTCTTGTATTCTTAAGCAATATCCATCCACTATTTAATATAGGTGACATAAGTTCTGGCAGATCGAAATTAGAGTCTTGTTAACCATTTAAAATTTACTATCCAGTCAAACGTAGCGCTATAGATAAACAGATAAAAACAGATAAATGCAACTATATGCAACAAATTCACTTAGAAACCACCCATATGCCACACATATAAGTATAATGATCATAGCATAGAATTAATGTCATACGTTGGCGAATAAACTTGTTTTATTTTACTTCTTGGCAGAATTATTAGATTGCAATCGCTCTTTTGGATATTTTCCAGATGTTATGAATTATGAAGATTAAAATATATTATTAATATTTTATTTAGCTGTATCAAAGGCAAAGTCAAAGCTTATTAATCAGTTAAGCCGTAGGAGGGCTTAGAGGAGCTATTGAGGTGAAAGCTAATGCAGTTACCACGTTCGTAGCATCCAAAGTAAAACTTGAAAAATATTAAATTGCAGTACAAAGAACAATTCTTATTCAAAAATAAACCTTATTTAAATTATGCTAAGAGTTACCACATTGAGACAAATATACCTCTCAGATGGGGTAGGTAATAGCTATACTCTGAAATTCAGCGCTATCCCGGCCATACGTCATCCACGTCGCTATCACGGTTCCGCAGTTTGTCGTACGCCGGCGGAACCCTACATTAGAGTTAGGTACCTATCATATATGCTATGATCTATTACCTGTGTACTCTAATCTATAGGTAAGGAATTGTAATAGTTAAATTTCAATGATGAATGATGATTAATTACCGAATTTTGTCTGTATAGCTCTATCGTTACATGCCAGTTTACTTTCACAGTAATTTCTAATAGTAGAAGCATGGAAATTACATCTGAGTACTATTCCAAGTTTTACGTATAGACTTCTTTATCTAGGATTTACAAAATTTGATGCCTTCCACCACTTAGCAATCTTGAGAAGAAGCGGCAAGATTTCATATATTTAACCTTTTTTTGGCTGTTTAATTTTTCAAATGTTTTAGAAACTCGCAATACCAAAGTCTGACTACCATATCCAATGTAGGTATGTGCTTTCTGGAAAGATCTCGCAGTGTCTCGCTAACTAAGATTAAAGAAGTCATGTTCCACACAAACACACTCACAGACATAGTTATAGATAAGTTTAATTTAATAGCTTAATATTATAAATTATTTGGTTTTTTACTTCAATTATTTTTGTTTGATTTTGATACGACTAAGTCGGTAAACAAACGTATGGGCCGCCTGATGATAAGCGGTTACCGTAGCCATATGGACGCTTGTAACATGAAGCATCGCTCACGCGTTACCCAACTTTCCCCCCTCCCCAATAATTCTTTAGTTTTACCTTTCGGAACTTTTGTATACCTACCTACTATAGACTAAGTAAATGCTCCTATGTTGTGGTGAAGACAGACACTGTCTCTTGTAACACAGTTAACACTACCACAAGAGACAGTGTACACTATGTGTATTTTTAAATGCAGCTATAATTTAATAATTTATTACTATTATATTTTGTATGACCATGTATTATTATCTGTTATATTTGTCTTTTTAGTATATTTATATATACTTATATGTAGTAATATTATGTATTATGTTCTAAGTATTGTATTTTATTGGTAGTATGTTATATTTTTAATATTTTAAGAGAGGTAGAGCATAGCGTTTATTCGCTCAAAGAGCAGCTCGACTGGGGAAGTACCTTACAGAATACCGCAGCCAAATAACTTTATGTTGTGTAAAGTTGTGTTCCTGCGCGTGAGTAAGGTTGCCAGAGCTCATAGGGGAGGGGGGATAGGTCGATAACGCGTGAGCGATGCTTCGTGTGTTGCAAGCGTATATATGGCTACGGTAACCGCTTACCATCAGGCGGGCCGTATGATTGTTTATCGACTAAGTTGTATAAAAAAAAAAAAAAAAAAAAAAAAACTGGTTACCACTGAAAACCATCGTCGTAGCCTTGTGCTGCGACATTATGCTGAGTGGGAGACCGTTTCAGCTCCATAGGTAAGCGGTTGATGTATAATTATTTTTTTAGTTTTCTTATGTTATGTGTTAATTATGAGCTGAATAAATGTCTTATATTCTATTCATATTCATTCTAGACAGCATTTCATCTTTTTAATTTACGAGTATCTTACTTTTTTGTACTAACCAAGCAATATTTAAAACTATTAACATATAAGGTTCTTGGTGACAAAACCCAAAAACCCCGTTGAAGTATATCCAATTGTAAACAATTATTAACAATCGGAACTATGAGGACATTATCTGAGCGGAGGAGCGTAGCAGTTTCCCGTTAATCTAAGCCCAGTTTCCGTAACTCGGAGCGACAATGGAAAATATTGAAAGTATAATGGATCTGACATAAAAGCAAATCGAATTATCAACGTTAACGGAAAACAACTTTGCTTGATTAGGAAGCTTTGCACAAAAGAAAATGTCATTGATTGATTCAGAAGTGTTATTGTGGAATTGGTATTGATAAAAACAAGTGAATGCTTGCTTATGATATTACTAGATTCGGCACGCGGTTTCACCCGCGTTCCTGAGGGACTTTCCTGCGAAGTTTTATACAAATCTGTTCAGTCGTTGATGCCTGATTGAGCCACAAACAGCCAAACTTTTCGCGTTTATAATATTATTGAGATAGTGAAATCATAAACTGAATTTTCTACCCTAGATTCAAAATATTAAATAAAATATTACATCAGAACATCAGAATACGTATTCAATAACTAGGTATACGAACATTATCATTAATCAATAACCCCAAATACCAATATCACATGGTATAAATTCACACGTTCAAAATCCTACAGGACGGGATTTCCAAGGACTGAAATATTCAGCGTTCATCATGCCTCATCCATTTGGTAACATTCCAAGCAACATTCGTCAAATTACTGCCGGTAACGTCTCCGAGAGTAACGTCGGTAACGTGTCTCAGGTATTCTGTAGGAACAAGTGTTACATGAGTCGTAATACCGGTAACGCGATTTATGTTTGTAGGAACATGAAACATTTAATATACGCCACGATAAATCTTAAATGGGTGAATATTTTGGAACAGACATCTGAGCTCATTTATTGTTATTATTATATTAAATACTAGCTTCAGTCCGCGGTTTCAACCGAGCTTCCGAGAGATCTAAAAGTCTCCTTTTGATAGTAGTAATCATTATATCTATTTATTCCAAGGTAAAATTTATAAAAATTTGAATTATCTGTAAAGTCATAATATTATACGAAAGAAAACAGCAATGAGCCAAAACCCCATCAGATTCAGCTTTAGGTTGGTACAAACATTCCGATTGTCTGCACCCAATGACGCGAGGTCGGCATTCCCCCTCAACTGGCATTCCAGAGATTCTTCCCTCTGTTTCTATTCCTGGCTATAGGAGGTCTAGCTTCTTCATAATTTGGCAACATGTCTGCTACAAAGGCTTAGGTTAGTTTTAATATTATTTTTTACATTGGTATTAACTTGAACATTTGTTATGGATTTAATGAATCTTAGTTTTTAACATCAACCCATCAGATACCCTTACAATTTTAATATAATTTGTGATATATTACAGGTTGAACGAAACAATATTGGCGAAGGTTCAACCGAATAAATTCAATCCAATCCAAATATGCGAAAGAACTGTCAGGGAACCGCAAAAGGCGCACCCCAATAAATTGAGGGAAATATGAGGAAGGCCTCCGATAAAGTCATGGGTATTATGGATGAATATTATGGCCTATTGAAATCAATGAGATCTTTATTGAAAGTTCACTATATTGAGATCCTTTTTAGGGTTCCGGTTATTTAGTGACAGATATATGTGCAAGATACGGTTTACGGCGGAATTTCAAATAAGTGTTCAGAATTGGCAATTCAAGATGCCACATAAATCTTTCCATGTTATTAGAATATGAGAAAAAAAGGTAAAATTTGCTGAAATGAAATGAGTAGTATTTAGGAATTATCAGAAAAGTACATCCGATTATAGATAGTAAAGTGTTTTTAATAACAGCGTTTCCAACAAATAAGATAAATGTATATATTAGAACAAATAAATAACACATGAGACATGAAAACTAATATCCAGTAGAATCCACTGAGGAATGTAGGTAGATTTTTCTAAGATGCCAAAAATACTGTGGTAAGGAAAACGGCGCGGCCAAAGCGAAGAGCGATAAATATGAAATTCAGAAATACTGGTGGATTAATTTTGTGATCTCAATTTGTGACGTGGATGGAATATTACTTTCCATTATTAATTATCCTCGGAAATAGTACAGTTATCTTGTTTGCAATTGAAGTTGGATATATTGAAACTTATCGTAAGGATGAAGTAGGTACTATAAAATAAAACAAAACATATGGATAAATGTTAATAGATAAGAATCATAATTTTCTTGGCAAATTACATCACAGCGTTGATCGATAAATCATTACAAAAGCAACAAGAAAGCAAAGCCAAAAAGAAAACGTCGAGTGTAAAAATGTTTTAGAGTTTTAGTAAAATATGGCAAAACAATTAAAGCAAATAGGTACATACCAATCACGATCGATGCACTAAAAACACACAGCATAGCACCATTGATGTAATACAATTCCGAATAACCAATAAAAGTGGTCAAATACAAAATAGAATAGCAAAAGATTGCATGATACATGGAATGCAATACAGAAGCCAAACGATTAAATGAAAATGTTCCGAGCTATTTGTTGGTGTTTTGATAAAATGTTCGTTCAATTGCTTTTACGTTGTCACACTCAATGGGTGAATTAAATATTTCATCAATTTGTTTATTTGTATTTAGCACGGATGGGATACGCATAAAAAAGAAGTGGTAACAAGTGAATTAAAGCTATAGAATATTATATTAGTATCTATGCTTATACTAACCACTCCGGTGGTGGAGCAAGTATGTAAAGTCATCAACCCATTGATTGTATAGAGTCGAGATAGCATTTTTAAACGTTCGTGGTTGTAACATTTATAAAAATAGATATAAAATTATTAAAAGTAAAAAAAAAATGAAATAATAATCAAATAAGTAGATAAAAATAACATTTGGACTTAGTCTACGGCTCCGAAATTGAGATCTTCCATTATTTGCATTGCATACTATGAAACATTGGTTTGCACACATTGTATAGAACACACTGTCTCTGAGGAAATGTAACTCTGTTATTGCTACCAAGGAATTTAATCAGAACACGCAGTACGAGGCGGAGTATAATAATATATCCCATTCTTTATTTGAACAAAAACAAAAATTAATCTGAAAAGTTTTGACGGAACAATCGTACGAAATGAAACCTTGAAAATGTAGGAACTGTTGTAATTGTGTACCTACCATTTTTTGTAGACTTAAGTGTGGTAAATAAGTTTTTTTATGTAATTTACCTAGATATAATACATATTCTTATAATCATCTTCGATGTTAGTTTTTGCGTGGCAATTGCATCAAAATAGAAGAATGTGAAAGCAATTTGAGATAACTGACAATAATTGAATGACACCATAAATTTACTAAACAAAAATCCAATTTCTTATCTTCATATCGTGTCCATCATAATTTTGATATTCTACAAATTTACCCATAAACCGTTTCTTATATCTATTTCATATAATATATTTTCTAACGTACTGCATAATAAATTTGTAAGACAGACCTTATTGGGTTTTTAGGAGCGTCAGGCTGAATTGTATGCGGCATTATTGTATTATTAATGTCCCAAAGCTTTACTACTGAATTGCTTTCTTGTATAACGAATAATATGAAACATTTGAAATATAGCACATATTTTGGCAAATAGTAACAGTATATTTATTCAAGTATGTGATATCTATGATTATTGACTCATCATGCTGGAAATTTTATTGAAATTATTACTGCTACCAAATTAGGTAACCGTCTTTGGAAGTCTCATTTGCTATTTATTGTTTGCGATCATTTTAGTTAGGACAAAGGACCTGTAGGGACCTACTCGTTCTTTCCATTTTCGATTTTTCCTTAACACATTTATTATTGGTTTGATTATGCTAGCATCACGAAATGTTTAAAATAAAAAGGGGATGAAAAAGGGTCGGTTTTATACTTCAAATATTAAATAGAAATAGTTGAAAAATATCGAATAAAATTAACAAGTTTTATAAATTAAAATTGGGATAAAAATACAAAAAATATTTACAAGGAAAAAAGATAAGGAAAAAGAAAGAGAGAACACAAATAAAATAGTTTTATAAATATATTCAGGCTCTTACATATTTTAGCTAGTTGCAAGCTTCCACAAATAGAAAGGGAATAGGTTTATTTCCAGTTCAATAACTACAGTGCTGTCTAGAGTATGTTTGGTATTACCCAAAATAGCTGCATTGAGTGAAGTTGCATCATTGCAGAGTTAATTACATCTGCTAAGGTAAATGATGTTACTCATAAGTTTCTGGTCTACGTACGTCGTCTAGAATAGTCTAGATCCAAATAGTTGAACCACAATTAGACACTAAATGTAAGCGAGCGCACCCCATTTGTTCCGGTAAAGTTGAGCCCCCCACAACAACTGCACTAAAAGCCTTTACAAGACTTGTAGTTATATAACAATTACGTAAATATTTACGTTGAGGAAAGGTTTCGTCAATGAACTGTTATTTACATTTGACTATTTCCAAACTAGGTTTATTTGATAATGAAAAAAGTATCATAGAGAATGAATATTTGAAGAGAAATTCCTTATACGAACATATGAAAGTAGTGATTATGACCAGAAACAATAATTGAAATAAGAAAGAGGTCGCATCGTTACAATACAAAAACAAGCCTAAAAAGTAAAACACTCAGATATAAACGTGAAAATCTTCATATAAACAACGGTTAATAGGGACTATATGTTACAGGCGTGAACGCAAATTAACACCAGAATACGTCTTTCATGCAAAATTCAGTGCACAATACACCGATATAGACTGGGAGCTATTAACGCAAACACTAATGAAACATTAATCAAATGCAGGCGGGTTGGAATAGCAAGAGAACTCATGCATATTTCAAAGGGGTTTTAAGTGGAACGATACCTGATGAAGGGGATCATTGCAAGACGTGTGACATAATACTGACTGATTGGACATGATATTGAGTGACAGATTAGAGATTATTGTTTAGTGTAAGCCTTGATTATGACACAAAGTAAATCTGGATGGACTAAATAATAATTATAACTAATTAGGCTCACTATCGTTAAAATGGGTTAAAATTTTAACCCTTTTTAACCTGAAGTAACTCTATGGTACGTCATTTTAACCTAGCTTTGAGTGTGTAACGGTTTAAATGGTTGAAATTGTAACCCAAGTTGACGCAAGTAAGCCTTAGTTAAGAAGTTACATCCTTGCGATTTTTTATGAAACGTTATTTTACCCTTGAATAGCATTTCTAATATTTTTATCTCAGAAAAATAATAGATACTAAGTTAGAGAGCTAGTAATTAGTATAGTTATTTTAGAATAGATAGTTATATTATTATTAGGCTTCATCATCATTGAGATGATGATTAAGAGTTTTGATACATAATAATATGCATACAATGTAGTTGTCTTATTTTCAGTGATAAATTGGTTACAAATAAGTGAGGATATGGATAAAGTCATATTCTGATGCTTGCACGTTTTATAAACTGCTTAGGAAGAAGCTACACACAGCACATGGAGTTACAGGTAACGTTCTTATGGTGCGTCCATGCTTGTCGAACCGAGAACGAGCCGAGCCACGAACGAGCACACTGCGAGCACGATTCGCGTAGCGTGGACGGGCTTGCGAGCCTCCAACGAGCATTCGTAGCGAGCTCGACTGCGCTCTGCCGGATTGTCAGTTTTTTCACGAACACAGGATTCGCATCGCGCTCGTTGTAGGCTCGTTGAAGGCTCGTTAAGTACGTCCACGCTTGAAATCGCAAGCAACGAACGAATCCTGTTCGTTCGAGGCTCGGCTCGTGCTCGCTTCGCGTAGCATGGACGCACCATTAGATAACTATCCATATTTTTTGCCAATCGATTAGAATTCTTAGAAATTGAAAAAAAAGATTTTTTATTCATTTTGTACGGTATCAAAGTTAAAACTTGTTTGATAACGATAATGTTTATTTTGATCTCGTATAATAAAGAAAATAATTCTAGATTGATTAACTTATCGATGTTGTTGAAATAATGCACGCTGATAATATCGCTCATGTTCAGCGATAAACAATAGGGAGAACGTCGAATCGATGAAATATCTCACTCAGTCTGCGGTTGCGGATTTTCCTGAATTCCAAATTCCGCCATTATGAAACTAGGAGAAAAGGATTTGCGGAAAACGGCGGCACATTATTTATTTGCCGGATATTAGCAGTCAGTCGCTGAAAGATTTACATAAACTGAATGTTATCATCGTCGAAAAGATATCTTGCATTTTTTAGTATGAAACATTGAACACTGTATCCGTCTTTAATATTTATGATCAAAATCATTTATAAGTCCAAAATATATCGTATATATGATACCAGCAAGCCCCAAAAATAAACAAAATTGTTTTCAGTACAATCTTGCTTATACGAGGTAGTATAGTTTCAAACAAAAATCAGTCAACCCAGCAAATGTCCCCCACGTGAACCGAAGATATAACTCACAGACCTTTCTCAACGGCGAAGGGGCGACGTGAAATTTTTAACAAGCTCATAAATTCTTTCGTCCACATCTGTTAACACGTTACCATGTAATGAGATATAAAAAATACGTGCCACGAACAAAAATAAACTGAAATGCTACCGAGATCAACGATCTGTGGTCGCTGGTTGACCTTACGTAAAATTACTGGTAATTTTGGGCTACCTGAGCTAGATGTTTTTTTTCTTAGTATTTAGTTATAACTAGTTCTTTAATACAGACAGACCTAAGACTCAGGAGATAGATGTACACACATAAATAATTATACTGGGTGGAGATTTCGAGATAGCATATTTTCGAAACCTATGTTAGATATTTATTAGATAATTATTAATATTGGCTGGATCATATTATTATGGTAGAAGGATTGAGTGATGTGGCAACACTGACCATAGTAGCTTATAAAAGTGTGGGTATTTGTATTTGTAAGAGTTAGTTTTTATCAAGCTCTCGAGCTATACCACAGCTCAGTGCGATCGTTGTTTTACCCGGTTCTGTAACTTATTATAATTTAAGTCTAAGATTGTGAAGTGAAGTGAATATGTAATTAACTGTAATATTATAACAGTAAACCTATCGGGGCCCATGAGCGAGTTTGTTGCGTCGCTTCTTCTCCTCATACGGGACTTTTCCGAAGCGATAGTATTACGTTGTTTCATTGCCTGCACTACGCCCACTGAATCCTGATACCACAGAACTTTAAACATGGTGTTCGTATCGCTTGGCAGTCGCTGACGCTTTTATCAGAAATTGGGATAAAGAGAGGCAATGTAAACCGTACTTGGGTTGTTTCCACATAGTTTGAAAAGACCACGTTCTTGAGAACTTCGAACAAGTAAAGAACTAAAGAACAAAGTTTAATCAAGTTATTTGATTACCTAAAATAAGTGTATTTGTGCGAGTTTGTGACATGCGCGTGCTAGACGGAATAATAGACAAATGGCGGCGCGGGCGGCACGCTTGCAATATAGTTCATGCTGGTAGCGGCCAGTGACACAAGTTGGCGCCGGGTGTGCCATACGAGTGGCTATCTGATGTACATGTAGTGGTGCCTGAATTGTGGTGTATACAAATTGCTTTAACACTATCTGGTGAGTCGATTTCATATTGATTGCTAATATACTGCGAAAGTATCTGGGGAACGATTAAATAATTTAATTATTGTTGAAAATATAGTCAAGTTAGCTAGATTTTATGGGTTAAAAGTATAAGTGTAAAAGTGTAAAATCAATCCTCAATTATTTATTGTAATATGTATAGGTAAGTTGAGTATTTATGCTATGCATATGACCGTATAATAAGGGTGTAACAATTCAATATAATATAAAATTATTAACATAGAAAGGAAGGAAGGAAGACACCGATACTTTGTAAAAATATAGTTTTAAATATTGAGAAAGTACTATTAACTAATTGTGTGATAAATTTATTATTACTAGCTATCTAACTAGTTTGGTGATTCTCCTCATTTTGCGGGTTGCTTTATAAATAAATGTATTTTGTTGAACGGGATTTCCTCAGATCTATTGACATAGTTATGGTTATATACATATCTATAGGACGTTCAAAAGTCAATGTACTACAAACCGGATAACAAAAAAATATATTGAATTAATTAACTTTGAATAAGTGGTGTTCAGTTATGAGGGTCGTGCTGGGTTAATCTGAACTTGCAAAAGTGGAATGAAGTTAATGGTAAATTTTATTTGAGTGTGATGGTATAATGACTACGGTAAGTTTCTTCATTTTGCAAAAAAAAAAAAATGTTAAGTATTTTAATAATCCTTTTAAATTGAATACGTAACGGTTATGTAATGGTGGTAATAGGTAGCACATTAGACAAACGTATAGGCTAAAGTTCCTGATCAACAGGTTTCTCCCGAGAATCAGATTTCGAGTGAACAAAAATAACACTGTTAATTTTTCAGTAAATATTATGGATTTTATTTTATTTTAACATATTTAAGAGAAACTTACAGCTTATACAAAAATAATAGGACAGATAGTTAAACATAAGCCATTTAAAAGCTTCTTCAGAATAGCATGATTCTTTTGAATAATTTTATTTAGAATTTGCTAGTAAAGGTTTGCCAAAAAGAATCTCAAAAACAACTAAAAATCTAAAGTGTACTTAATTTATTTAGTGATATTAATTTTAAATTCACAAGAATTTAGTTAATTTACTACAAAAGAAAAATGATTTATAAGTTATAATGTTAATAGTTCAGTGAAAAAAAAACTGTTATTTGGGGTGAAAAACAATCTTCTTCTGTGTGTATGAAGCGGTCCTAGTATTACTATTCCTAATTTAATTCAAGGTTCTAAAGACTAGTATCATTTATAATGTAGATTTAGAAAATTAAGGGTTCAATTTACAGTTAAATTTAGAATTCACTTTAGAGTTCAATGCAGATTTATTTAACTAACAAAATATGAGTCATTGAGCTTGAAATAAATATATTATTATTATTATTATTATTATTTTAGAGTTCAATTAAGGATTCAACTTACAGTTCAATTTAGAGTACAATTAAGGGTTCAATTTAGAGATTCGGAGTTCAATTTAGAGATTAGGACTTCAATTTAGAGTTGAAATAAGGGTTCATTTTACAGTTAATTTAGAGTCAATTAAGGGTTCAACTTACAGTTCTATTAAGAATTCAATTTACAGTTCATTTTAGAATTAACTTTAGAGTTCTAGTTCAATGTAGAGTTCAATGTAGAGTTCAATGTACAGTTCAATGTACAGTTCAATGTACAGTTCAATGTAGAGTTCAATGTAGAGTTCAATGTAGAGTTCAATGTAGAGTTCAATGTAGAGTTCAATGTAGAGTTCAATGTAGAGTTCAATGTAGAGTTCAATGTAGAGTTCAATGTAGAGTTCAATGTAGAGTTCAATGTAGAGTTCAATGTAGAGTTCAATGTAGAGTTCAATGTAGAGTTCAATGTAGAGTTCAATGTAGAGTTCAATGTAGAGTTCAATGTAGAGTTCAATGTAGAGTTCAATGTAGAGTTCAATGTAGAGTTCAATGTAGAGTTCAATGTAGAGTTCAATGTAGAGTTCAATGTAGAGTTCAATGTAGAGTTCAATGTAGAGTTCAATGTAGAGTTCAATGTAGAGTTCAATGTAGAGTTCAATGTAGAGTTCAATGTAGAGTTCAATGTAGAGTTCAATGTAGAGTTCAATGTAGAGTTCAATGTAGAGTTCAATGTAGAGTTCAATGTAGAGTTCAGCTTCGTTTTTTTTGACGTTTACTGCGCAGAAGATTAGTAGACGTAGCACTTTAAAAATAAGCGTTGGCGCCCGAGTAATATATTACTCTGTAAGCAAAAGCTTTGAGTGGTGTACTTTTGAAATGAAATGAAATGAAATTAATTTATTTGCGAGAATAAGAGTGACAAAAATATTGATGGCAAAAAATATGGAGTTCCAAGCTTACTCTACCGAGCTTCAGTGTGCAAATATTAAAATTAATTGATAAATTAAGACAGCTCAAATGGATAAGCCTACATTTTAACAAATGTTACATATAATTAATTCAAATTAAAAATAATAAGCTAAATAATAAATCATTACAAATGTAAAATGTAAATGTAAAAAAAAAAAGTTCATAAAATGTTTATTAAAAAAGCTACAATATAATATACTTAAATACCATGTCGGTTTGAATTTTGTTTTGTAGAAGTTAAAACAATAATGCTGAGGCTTTCTACCTTAGGGTAGTGTGTAGCAAAGTGTGTTTGGTGGAGCTGTTATGATTCTTGATATTAGTAATATCATATAGGTTTCACTAACTGTACTTCTTTCCTGGGTTTACTTTAGTTTGTTTAATTGATGTGATTTTCCCTTCATAAAGTTGATAAGTAGTTATTAACTCTAAATCGTTGGTTAATATGAGTAAGCGTTAGCAAAATGTTCAAACTAAATCGATTAATAGCAAAATTGGCTCGCAAATGTAGGCAGAAATGGCCGAGTGAAATTATCTATTACTGTGCTGAACTTCTTTGGTTTCAGGTAGAGATTTTCACACCAGAATGAGATTGGACTTGTGATTCACTGTGAGGCCGTATCGGAGAGTTGGATTGTTGGTCGAACTCGCTTGGATCACAATGTTATAGTGGTATTGAGACTAAAAGAGGTATGAATATGAAAGTAGATAGTACTAAATAGAAGTAGAAAAAGAGTTGGATGAATTGTGTGAAAAATATGGCTAAGAAAATTAGATTTGGAAGTTGAGATGTTTTTTTTTACGACGTAGGCTTTAGGTTTCTGCTTTAACAGCAGCAACATAAGGAATAGTAGTTTATAAAAAAAAAACATATGTGAAAAAAAATGTAGCTATAAAAATATATAAAACACTTGTAAGGACACTGATAAGATGAAATAATATTGAGAGAGAGAGAGAGAAGAGGTAAAAGATGTAGTTACCAAATTATAGAATTTATCCTAGTTAGGTTCGATAAGATGCAGGTTCAATTATGATAAAAAATAAGCAGATGTCCATTCATTTATGATAAGTTGAAATAATATTGAGAGAGAGAGAGAGAAAAGTTAAAAGATGTAGGTACCAAAGTATATAATTTATCGTAGTTAGGTTCGATAAGATACAGGTTTAAATTATAAAAGCAAATGTCCAATGATTTATTTATAAACCCTTCAACAAAAATGCAAATAAGTTCTTCAATAAAATCTTGTGTTGAAAAGTCTTGATAATAGACGTGCAGTCTTGACGATAGATATGCAGTCTTTATGACAAACGTGCAGTCTTGATGTCAGATGTGCAGTCTTAATGACAGACATGCGGTCTTGATAACAGACATGCAGTTTTCTTCAATAAAATATTGTCAAAAATAGAAACTTGATAACATACGTGCAGTCTTGTCGAAAAACGTTCAGTCTTGATGACAGACGAGCAGTCTTGATGTCAGACATACAGTATTGATGTCAGACATGCAGTCTTGATGACTGGACTTTGATTATAGATATGCAGTTTTAAGAAATAGCGTAATAAAAAAATAAGCGTAGTTAATCAAGAGCGTACATGAATATTTGAAGAGATACTTCTTATAAGAAAATAGTTAGTATGACTAGTAACAATTAAAAAAAAAATAAGAGAGGGTAGATGTTGATATAGCAATCTAGATACAATTAATAGATGTTGATAGAGCCATCTGAATAAAATTAATAGATGTTGATAGAGCCATCTGAATAAAATAATAGGTGTTGATAGAGCCATCTGAATAAAATTAATAGGTGTTGATAGAGCCATCTGAATAATATTAATAGATGTTGATATAGCCATCTGAATATAATGAATAGATGTTGATATAGCCATCTGAATAATATTAATAGATGTTGATATAGCCATCTGAATATAATGAATAGATGTTGATATAGCCATCTGAATAAAAAGAGAGAATAGAAAAGATATGAAATGATATGAAAAGAATAGAAAAGATATGAAATGATATGAAAAGATTAGAAAAGATTAGAAAAGATTAAGATTAGTAAAGATTAGAAAAGATTGGAAAAGTTTGGAAAAGATTAGTATAAATTAGAAAATATATGGAAAGATTCGAAAATATTAGGAAAGATTCGAAAATATTAGGAAATATTCGAATAGATTAGGGAATATTAGAAAAGATTAGGAAATGTCAAAAATATTTGGATAGATTATAAATTATATGGAAAGATTCGAAAATATTAGGAAATATTAGAAAATATAGGGAAAGATTAGAAAATATTAAGAAAGATTAGAAATTATTAGGAAAGTTTAGGAAAGTTTAAAAAAAAACATTAGATAAGGATAGAGATAACGATAAATAGAAATTTGGATTTTAAAATGTATTATATTTTAATTATAATCTTGTCTAATTCATATGGGAATGGAAGGGGATGAATGTTGTTGTGTATCTGTAGCGTAGCGTATGTCCCGCAATATAAGCTATAATAATAGTCAATATGTATAATGAACTCTCACCAGACACAAGCCTTTCAGGTTTTCGTCAGGCGGTAATGTAAAACCATGTACCTATCATGTAATTTTGGTCAATTATATAAATAATTTTAATAATATGAAGAAAAGGAAAGGATATACAGAGTTATTTTAATATTTAATCGTGTCTAGTTCATATTTAATGTAACTGTTAATCCAAAATGTTAAATAACAAATGTTTTTGCATGTCGTACGCAATCTGCTACTTACACCTCGTGGAATGTTAAATTACACTTTATGCCAAAAATAAAGGAATAGATATAGATAGATGGGATAGATATAGATAGATGGGATAGATAAGATAATATTTAATTATTGATTTTGGTTGGAGTTGATAACTGACTGGATACACTGTCGTATGTACATATACAATAAAAAGCTCTAGGGATAGGTGAACCGATGTTGATGGATCAATCTGAGAAAAAGAGTAGTAGATGTTGATGGGTCCATCTGAGTAAAGTGGTGTATGTTTATCTGTATTATTTTATGTAAGATAATGATAACTTTATTTGTTTACACGAAGTTTGAGGACAAACTTGAAGTCAGGAAAGGCCGAATGTTAGATATTTATTAGATAATTATTAATATTGGCTGGATCATATTATTATGGTAGAAGGATTGAGTGATGTGGCAACACTGACCATAGTAGCTTATAAAAGTGTGGGTATTTGTATTTGTAAGAGTTAGTTTTTATCAAGCTCTCGAGCTATACCACAGCTCAGTGCGATCGTTGTTTTACCCGGTTCTGTAACTTATTATAATTTAAGTCTAAGATTGTGAAGTGAAGTGAATATGTAATTAACTGTAATATTATAACAGTAAACCTATCGGGGCCCATGAGCGAGTTTGTTGCGTCGCTTCTTCTCCTCATACGGGACTTTTCCGAAGCGATAGTATTACGTTGTTTCATTGCCTGCACTACGCCCACTGAATCCTGATACCACAGAACTTTAAACATGGTGTTCGTATCGCTTGGCAGTCGCTGACGCTTTTACCTACAACTTTTACTATGAAACCGATAGTAAATTCTCAATTTTTTTTTTACTTTCCTTGGTAAATGTCAACCTTGCCCGATCATAATGTATGAAAAGTAAAAAAAAAATATTTTAAGAATTCAGTGTTGGTCCCATAGTAAAAGTTGTTAAGCATGACTAACCCAACATGGGTTCCGAAAATATGCCATCTCGTAATCTCCACACAGTATAATTATTTGTGTGGAGACATCTATCTCCTGAGTCTTAGGTCTGTCTGTATTATAGGACTAGTTTCAGAATCAAAACTCAGTTCAAGTCACTAGTCGTCGTGTTAAATGAAAATAAAGCTGATGTCATTGGTGTAGGTTCCAAATTTTATTTTATTTATTTATTTTATTCTGACTACATACAGTCATTAAGTATTTTTTTTACAAATCTTAACTTAAAATGACTTTGGGTGTCAACTATTGTTTTGTTCATTATTTATAACAGTTGGTATATTATTTCAATCTCGACTCAAAATATGGTTTTAGCATTTATTTACTTTCTAGAATACTGACCTTGTAGGTAGTTAGTCTTAGTCAAAGTATATTCGTAAACTTGAATTCGACTTCTGAGGAGAATGAGGTCTTAGAGCACAGTGAATAATGCACGTTATAGAATAATAAGGTGAAATGTTATGGGTAACATAATTATAATAGCCTTTAAGTTTTTTTTAAGCATGATAATATTTCCATTACAAGTAACATAAATTATACCTTTTCCTAATGTAAATAAATAATACAAACGAAATACAAAGTTTCCTTCAAAATATTTTCGTCAAAAAACCCTTTATTTAGTGACTGCGAAAATAAGCATGTTTATAAAAAATAAAATGTTTCCCCTCTCTCATGGGTCTGTCGTTGGGTGAGCAGGTATTTGTAAAATGTTGATGCGTGTGTGTCAGTGTCAGTGTGTGTGTTAAAATGAATAACGTTTTCGCGACGCTAGCGCCCCCTGGGGTGTTGTAAATACCGACGGCAAAAATAAAGTGAGTTTTCACTCCATGCTCTTTCAGCGCCGTCTAGGTAATAGAAGCACTTTTACGGGTTATCATATAATTCACTATTTATCATCTGAATGAATGTTTCTTGAGATGTATGTAAAGAATGGCATTTTTTAAGGCTGGAGTTTTTTTGGTCTTTTTCCTATTTTTTTTATACGACGATGTCGCTAAGACGGCCCGCCTGATGGTAAGCAGTTAACATACTCATATGGAAGCTAGCAACACACGCGTTACCGATCTTTCCACAATGAGCTCTAGCTACCATATACCCACGCGCAGGAACACAACAAAGATTTGGCTGCGGTATTCTGTAAGGTGGAGGTACTTCCCCAGTCGAGTAGCTCTTTGAGCGATTTAACGCTATGCTCTACGCTGCTTATAAATAATACCTAACTCCTAGCGCCTCTTTAATCACGCAAATTGAGAGAGCCTCAGCAAAGTAAAGCATAGCACGTGTTCCATAGAAAATCTTAAAATCTACCTACGGCCCTGCAGTTTAATTTTGGTGCTCACAGGCAGATTATAGTTCCTACATCGTTAGGTATTCGACATGCTCATGAAGATGGGTCTAACCGCGACACCCATGTGCAGGTTGTGTGGGGAGCATACGGAACGCATGGAGCACCTTCTGTGCACATGCGATGCACTGGCTGGTAAGCGAATGAGTCTCCTAGCGATCGGATATCCAAAACCAGAAGACAATAGGCTCATATCTCCTAGCCTCGTTGTAAAACTCATGAAAGGAGTTTTCTACGAGACTGGGGAGGAGTAAGTTATCTAGGGGACCACAATAGATCCCAATGGGTCGAAGTGTCCGAGTTATTTCTCGGCCCCTGCACAAGATAAGATAAGATAGGTATTCTAGTGTAGATGTTTGGAGACTTTCCTTATTTTATATTTTAGAATTTTGTATGTATTCAATACCCACAAAGATTTATCATTGACAATCGGATATATGCACAACATTAATAATTTGTAAACAATACTTCAATACTTCTGTTGCAATATTCGTGCTCTTTTGTTAAGGAATTCCATCATATCTATTCATATTTTCAAGAGAGGTAGAGCATAGCGTATATATTCGCTCAAAGAGCAGCTTGACTGGGGAAGTACTACCACCTTACAGAATACCGCAGCCAAATAACAAATTACTTTGTTGTGGTCCTGCGCGTGAGTAAGGTCGCCAGAGCTCATTGGGGAGGGGGAAGAATCGGTAACGCGTGAGTGATGCCAGATGTGTTTCAAGCGTCATAATAACATTTACCTATAGAGGTCTGCTTCAAGATCTACGTTTACATCCTAAACGGTTGAGCGGAATAAAATATAGGTCCGTGTCGAATATAGAGAAACTCTTTTCTTGAAGTCAATAAAAATGTATCAATAAAATGTAGCTATATTATTTCCATCATCAGATTGACTCCAGACCTTCATTAAATAGTAGTGCTATAAAATACACAAACGCACTAGTCGTTACTACGATTTTCCTCGTTACCCTCGATTTCTCTGGGATGCCATCATCAGATCCTGGTTTCCTTATCATTCCACCTTGGGATCCTTTCCACAAAAAAAAAATCATCAAAATCGGTTCGAACAAAGTAATCCGCGAACACACAAAAAAAAAACGGTCGAATTGAGAAACCTCCTTTTTTAAGTCGGTTAAAAATATTATCGACAGGAGAATCACCTACCTAAAACATCTCCACTTTCAAATAATATTGAACCCATCTGTCTCACCTGTGTATATTTACTCTAAGAGCCTTTGTGCCATACGCGAGCCGTTTTGTCAGTTACTGACGTGGAAAAATTCTAGCTAAAAGGGACCTTATATTTACTTTGTAATATGTGGGTACATTTGGCAAAATAATCATATAAGAGTATATAACGCTGCTTTTAGATGCAGCTGTAGAGATTATATGAATACTTAGTAGTGGTAATACTAACTATTATGGTAGTGGAGTAGGCTTTATGGAATACTTTATGATTTTAAAGTGGTAGTTAGAATTACAATAAACGAGTTGACGTTTGGCCGTAAGCGGGGGTATGGTTTACATGTACGTAGTATTTATCTACTCTGAGGTTTACATACAGTGACACAAACTTATACGTTCAGGTGGCCAGTGGAAATGCAGCTCTGTTAGAAAATTTCAGCCTTGAAACGTCAAATGTAGGCAATTTTGTCAAGCAACGGTGGCGCCAACCTCGCCTGTATATCGTCCATATCGTCACAAAATTCTTTGAGACATGTATTAGACAACTTTCGTCGGTAATTTTGTGAGATAACAGGTAAATATAATTGGACTGTTTTACAAAAAACTTAAACCGACTTCAAAGTACACTAAGAAGTAATCAAATCCTGATCTGATGACAATGGGACCAAACGGGAGGTGTACCCTTCCAGACAAAAAAGGAATTTTCCAAATCGGTTAATAAATGACGGAGTTATGAGGTAACAAACATAAAAAAAAAAAAAAAAAAAACTACAACCGAATTGAGAACCTCCTCCTTTTTTTGAAGTCGGTTAAAAATAGACTAGTAAAAAAATACAAAAAAAAACGTTCTGAATTTTTACTGCAGAAGTGGGACAGTTTTACTTCTGTTTCATGTTTCCATTGAGTCAAATTATTAGAAAACTTGGACTACCTAAGAACAAAATAGCACTTAAAGTTGAATTTCGCTGAACAAAACGCAAAAGTTACAAAAACCGAACTAAGACTATTGAGTACCCATTACTGCTAGGTCGAAGCCGTGCTACTTAATGTTTTACGGTTCCACGAATGTACCCACTTAACATAATAGCCTTACTTGTTAGTAAATAAATAGGTCAGCGATTAAAACAATCTGAGTAGCAATTTAAGCAACGCAGTTGCAGATACCGACTTAATTACGTTTTAACTTTAGAGTCAACATTAAAAACGTAATAAAAGTAAACCCAAACGCAAATAAAAACTTCTTAGATGTAGGTTTGAATCTAAGATTAAATGAGTTTAAACCTTAATTAGTATTGCGACACGGTGAATCGTTTTAATTGTAGAGATCTTCTAGAAACAGAATCAAAAATATCAATAAAATTTGCGAGGAGACATCTCTCGAAAACTTTTAGGACATTTCTGAGCATACGGTAAAAATATTTTTTGTATTCTTCATAAAATTTCATCAAAACCTGGCAAGTCAGATCGTGCAGGTTTCTCGAACATTGCGTATAACATTGTCCGTGCATATTTTTTTTGGCTTTATGTTTACAAGTTTACAAAACGCAGGAACAAATAAAACGCATTATGATGATAAAAAAGTAACATAATATCATCTTAAACCCTATATTATTACATAAATCACAAAAACCCGTTTCATTTAAAGCATAGCGTTTTTACTGGAACCCAAAACTTCCAATCTTCAATACGAGTTTTTGTACCATCTCGTCGTCAATATTACATTTACCACGGCCACCACAGGACATAAAAATAAGCGATTCTTGTTTCAATTTTCATTAGTTTGTCGTTTTTCACTCTGGAAACGAGCAACAACTCTAATTCCAGTAATATTGCTACTACAGCTCTACAGATAGAGCAAATCATATGGCGTAAATGTGTGTTTGTGTAACGTCATGGCATAGCAACTGCGAACGTCTCGTGTAATATCTTCTTGTATTTATGTTCTGCGATATTGACCTATAAAACGTTCTCATCAAAGCACCGAAGTTCTCACGTTACCAACAATTTATTGGTGTTGACATCCAAATGGAAACTGAAAGCCTTATTGTGGACCCGCCGGCAATAATATACTTGGTCTCGTTTCTTTATCATTCATAGCTATTAGGCTATTAGTAATCTCATATTGTTAAGAGTAAGTTCTATTATTTTTATCGTTGGAGTAATGGGAATATTATTTTCCAATAGTGCTGGCTATTTATGTATAAGTTGTTCTTTTGATTTAGAATTTAAAAGAAAATTAATTCTGAATACTAAATGATCAAGGAAGTTCGAACAATATGTTTTTATGAGAGAAGATTCCCATTTGTACCTATCATAGTAAAATCTATTCATTGTTTTTATAATAAAACTAAAATGAAACTTGTGTCCAGTGTCAGGCTATGACAATCTTGTTTACCAAGAAGTTGAACAAAGTTGTCAGTAAACGTTAACTGACTGTTGAGTTTCTACCTTATGGTGCGTCTATGCTACGCGAATCGAGCACGAACCGAGCCACGAACGAGCCTACAACGAGCACGATGCGAATCACTTTGTACGTGAAAAAACTGTCAATCGCGCTCGTTCGAGGCTCGCAAGCCCTTCCACGATACGCGAATCGTGCTCGCAGTGTGCTCGGTCGAAGCTCGGCTCGTGCTCGGTTCGCCAAGCATGGACGCACCATTAGATATCACTTTCAGAGTACAAAAGACGTACCAAGTTACACATAAGTATCGTGTAAGTAGTGCACATTAAGGAAAAACAAAATCTATTATGTTATCGTTTATGAGATTGTGGTGTATAAGAAATATTTTATGAGCGTCATTAGCCATGATTAACGACACCATCGTCATAGGTATTAATGGTGTTACTATTGTTGGTAAATTGAACTTATTAGTCATCCGTATAAGCTAAGTAATACTTGATTAATTTGCACTTACCTATGATACGACAGATATATAGATAGATCTAGATGGAAAAAAAAAAAAAAAAAAGAAGAAATTTCGTACATCGAGCGCAAATTAAAATAACATTATCATCTCTTTAACTGAGGCAAAAGTAGCAAGCTGCTTTATTTCAGCTAAATAAGCCGTAAGCGTTCAAAGCAACGAAGCGAAGCTATCTCAATAGTTTTAATCATGAACACGGATAAGAATCAAACATGTAGCCCCATAAAGTTTTAGGTTCAGTAAGAAAGGAACATATTAAAGCTAAATAAGCACCGCGCAGACCAAAGAAAAATGGCGCTCCAGAGCCTCGCCTCGGCCATTTTGACTCAGTTTTTTTTTTTCATTTCTGCTAGCTCAGCTACGATAGACAACGGAGCCGGGAATTTATATTTCAGCTATGACAGTAAACTTTTCCAGGGAAATCTGTCGGGATATAGGCTTATGTAAACTAAATAGGGCAGATACTTTAACTTACGATTAAATTAACGAACTGCGAATAGTATGAAATTACAAGGAATAAGGATTAAATTCGAGCATGGGGATTACTGAATTTGAATTAATCGTAGTCTCTTGTTAGTGGGTCCGGAAAAATTGTACGCGGGGGAATAGATGCTCGGAACATGTGGACCTTGTTTATTTAAAGCGTTGATAGAAATGCAAGGGATTAAAACAGAGTCTTACAATGCAAGACTGGAGTAACAACTCCAGAAACAATATCAAATTGAAACGTTTCATTCATATTGTAATAGTTTAACTTCAGCAAAGCAATTTTGTAGGCACTCGATCACATTCCTCTTTTATTTCACGAATTTTGGAGCTTGCAGCGTCAAATATTTTACAATGGTGTAAAGGTGCAGGTAAGCGTTATACAGCCTGCTTCAGCATTATGTACAGGTGTGTGTGCAGGACACACGAGGGCACGCTGGCGTTTAATGTCGTGATATATCTTCTGAAACTGCAGTAGATAGGGCAGCGAAATTCACGTAACCGAGACTCCTTTGTTGAGAGCAAATAGATTAACTTTGTTTTACTCTAAAGATACAAGCTAAATTAAAATACACCTACAACATATTAAAATTTCATCATAATCAATGGAATGTTCGCTTATGAAAGTAAAAATAGTATCGAATGTAAGGTGTTTTATGTAAAAAATTATTGAGAAAATACAGTATTTCTGTCAAAGAGAAATCAAATATTGAATTCCTTATTCAAGATCATGGAAATGTCAGAAAATGTCGGCGTTCAATTCATACTGAGCATTCTGGCTTTTGCATAATTGTAGACGTGTAATCTGTCTTTTCTCTCCACGCACATAAGCTTTCTAATATCACGCCAGTCGGTATAAAAGTGATTCTTATCAAGATGAGTGTTTGTCTTTCAGCGACGCTGATTCCTAATGTACCTATATTTTATGCTACATGAGCAAGGAGCGCCTTTATTGAATCCGGGTTATAAATCCGGGCTGATAGAAACTAGCCCACTTCGATGAATGGTGACTTCAAAAGCTATTGAATATTGAATACTTGATTAATTAATGTAACGTAAACTTCGGTAACGTAAAATAGACTAATCTAAGACACCATTATCGAGGGAGCACTCTGATGAAATGTAAATCGACTACAATCCTTTTGTTAACGATAATGAGTAGGAAAACGGCCGCGTCCTTAAACGAAATGTCATCCACCAATATAACCAGACCTTTCCACTCTTTTCGGTGCTTAGTTTAATAAATTGTTTTACGCATTTTTTCAGAAATATGGCAGGTCTTGGTACTGTGGTCATTTAAAGCAGTAAATGCAATAAGAATGCTCAGTTTCAAAGCGGTTGTTAAATTTAAGCAATTGCTCCAAATCACATCAAGGTAGCGATTTCCCAAAAAGAATTAAACGGGGTCAATACAAACCTTCCAATTGCGATGAAACGATTTTTTTGACAAAAAATCCGGCGTTCGCTTGAAACTGGATAAATTGGTAAATTTTGCCCGTGTCTTATACCCTGGTAGTTAGTGCCGATTGTCACAGTACTGGATAGTTTTTAACAATGCGTTCAAAGCAACGTGGAAGTTAAAGTTTGAAATTACATCCCGACTGCATTTCCTATAGTAACTTTGCTTGTACAATTTATATATCCGTTTTTACGTCACCAAGTCAATTATTAAATATCCGATACATATTCATTTGTTAACGTTTGATATAACTATTAACATACAATGTATTTTATTTAAAAAAAAAAATACTTTTAGCATGCGATACGATCCTTTTGTGCGAATGTGTTGAATATTTGATGTATAATTGAGTGGCCAATGGTGGAGAATGATATATCCTTCGTGCATAGGACAAATATAGATGGGGCATGGGGCTCTTCAAGAAACTATAATTGACATTTACTAATAAAGCAACTATTACCTGTATATATGTATGAAAAAAATATTTCAAACTAGCTCTCCCCCGCGGTTTCACCCGCGTTCCCGGGATAAAAAGTAGCATATGTATCTCCATACCATAGGCTATCTGCATGTCAAATTTCATGATGATCTCATGTTGAGTAGTTGAGGCGTGAAGGCGTAACAAACAAACTCACTTTCACATTTATAATATTATAAGTTAGGATATACAGCAAATTACAGATAATAATGCAAAATGTTGTTATAAATGTTTTTTTTTTTTGCAAAAATGACAAAACTCACTATTTCTTCAAAAATAATGTTTAGTAGGTATTAAAATCCCAAAAATAGTGATACTGGATTATAACAAGTCAAGATATATCATTTCAACGTTATTCCTGTATAGCAAGCAATAAACAGGACATAAAAACCTTTTAGTGTTAGTAAGGTAATAATCCGTTTATGGTATTACAGATTTACATAACATCACATGCTTCTAAATTGCTACCAAAATAGCATTAATACATTGAATAAAAACAAAACTAGAAGTCACTTATTCCAATTATTGATACTATTTTGGGAACGTTAGCGCAGTTGGTGGTGAGTCACACACACACATCGATTTTGCTCCCTAAAGGTATTAGGTTATTCATGGGGTGGTCTTATTTTAGCTGTAGAAATAACAGGGTACTGCGATGATAACTATGACAATACCCTGAAGACTAAGGAAATGCTACTCCAAGCCGCTTATGATTTATATTATTTATTTCTAGTTATAAAATATCATCTAGTATAACTAAATCAATGGTTATTTGGGCGCTTGCTTCTATTACAATGAGATATTGTATTCGTTTGTATAAATCATTTCCATATAAGATATTTGAGTGGTACTTTAGTCGTAGATAGTCAATAACATAACAGATAGTATATTAGCAAAATGGTGAAATGCGACCTCAAATTATTTCTTAAAAATAATAGTGGTATAGGCACAAATTAGATATTCATGGATTAATCATAAATGCTCACGGTATTATGAAGGTCACCTTAAATAATTGGACTGTTTTACAAAAAACTTAAACCGACTTCAAACAACACTAAAAAGTAATCAAATCCTGATCTGATGACAATGGGACCAGACGGGAAGTGTACACCCTTCCAGACAAAAAGAAGAATTTTCCAACTCGGTTAATAAATGACGGAGTTATGAGGTAACAAACATAAAAAAAATAAAAAAATACAGCCGAATTGAGAACCTCCTCCTGTTTTTTGAAGTCGGTTAAAATCTTAAACCGACTTCAAACTACACTAAAAAGTAATCAAATCCTGATCTGATGACAATGGGACCAAACGGAAAGTGTACCCTTCCAGACAAAAAAGAATTTTCCAAATCGGTTAATAATTGACGGACTTATGAGGTAACAAACATAAAAAAAAATAGCCGAATTGAGAACCTCATCCTTTTTTTTGAAGTCGGTTAAAAAGGGCATCCAACCCGTGAATCTATAAAAAAAACCATCCAACCATATATTGGGAATACTATTTTATCAAGGATAGTCCTATCTAAGTGGTCCTTACTGTGGTGGTATTTTACATTATAATTAATTCATGATTTAGTAGAAAAAAGTAAGCTCTGACGAATGATTATGATTCGTATGTACAAACAGAGATCAATTTAAATTCTATATACGTCCTTATACGTAAGCCGAACCTTAAATAAAACTAATGTACAATTCAACGAACTATCAGTTTATTAAATCGAAAAAGTAAATACACCACTTGCAGAGTCTTTGATCGGGGTTCAAGCCGTTCAATCAATTTCTTCCTCCCGTTTAAACCTAAGCAAATAATACATTGGTAGTTGATTAAAACCCCACTTACTGTGAACGATCTATTAACTAAACTATAGTTATCTACCGTTTTACTTCAATCGCTCTTAAATTAATTCGAATTCATATTATTTAGTAGGTATTGTTTATAAAACACAAAGGGGATGGAAAGGGATGGTTGATTGTTTATTCAATTCAATGGGATGCGTTTGATTGTGGTTTTGTAGGTTGATGCTTTAGTTTGGGTAATTTGTTGAATGGAGTTCACTAAAAAATCAGCAAGTAAAAATTTTCTAAAGAAAATAGGCGTTCTGTCACATTATGAGACAATCCTAAGCGTGATATGTGAATAAAAAGAAATAAATTATAAATTTATATTAAATTAGCTGTCCCCGCGGTTTCACTCGCGTTCTAGGGATAAAAAGTCTTCGTCTTCTGTCTTTAATGTCATAGGCTATCTGCATGCAAAATTTCATGATGATCCGTTGAGTAGTTGAGGCGTGAAGGCATAACAATCAGACAAACAAAACAACTTTCTTTGGCATTTATAATTTTATTACTCAGGATAATTGTTAAGCTATATTAAAGTTTTTGAACAAATGCCAATTCATCCCTATCCTAGATTAGATCAAATCAGATTTACTCAACATGACACAGAGTCTAATATTTAGCCAAGCCAAAATTAGATGCCTATTAACCTAGTATGTTATGAATGAGCAACCATTCAGTAATTAAATGAAATAGGTACAGTAGTACAGTACTGTAATCAATAAATATTTAATTGTAAAAACTAAACAATTCAACATTAATTTTGTAGTATAGCGAAATTTACTTACATGATCTCCTTGATGTATTAATATTTAAAAAAAACAATCCACCATCATGGATATCTGGAACATAGTAGCTTCAAATGCTATCTCTAACTTTGAGAACATTCAATTAAACACAGGGCGTATTTGCCAAAGCAAGCATAAAGTCAAGTGAGAATCCAACCCCTTTTCATTTCCAAGTAAGTGGAAACATGTAAACGAAGCACCAACAATCCACTGACCTGGAAATCTTAGAACAGTTTCGGCCCCAAAGATTAATTAGCTGAGGCAAACATCTCGACTAATCTCGAAATCTACGTGCATCCGGCCGAAATAAATAATTATCTCGACTGACGGAAAATGCAATGTAAATTTAAACTCTTTAATGTGTAGTTATGATCCTTGCACTAGAGTGTTCAGTCGTGGGAACCATCGCATGTGCGGATATTTTGAAGAAATAATAAATATTTAAATATTATCAAACGCGATGGAAGAGGAAAATAATGTTGCAACAAAAAAAGTAAGTGTAATCAAATTTAATCTATGAAAAAACCAGTGAATTAAAAATGACTGTAACGGCAAAAGAATTTTAAAAATCTTTGGCCAATTAATTTGTGAGCGAACTGCCAGCAAATTATTTTTTTGCCTCAAATTCTTGTAATTTTAACCATGAGGAAGTCGCTGAATAATTTTTTCGCTTGTAGAAAATTCATTCGGTAAACATTTTTTTATGTAGAAAGTACCTATGAGACTAAATAGACACTTCAACAATAGATTGTAAATTATTTCAACAATATTTAACAAAGTTATGTGTTTCAGACAAAATCCAAAGGAGAGCGTCGTCGAAGCCGCCCCGACGCGGATGCCGCTCGGGACGAAATCAGAAAATTCAAAGAAAATCTGCTCCAATCAGTAGCTGCTGGAGAGTGAGTTCTGAATATAACATGCTATTGAATTTTATTGCTTAATACTATAGGTACCCTAGTCGTGATAGTATTAAGTTAAAATAACGATGATAAAAAATATTAAACATTAACCCCCTTATTAATAAATAAGGTGTAAGTCAAGTATAGTAATACCTAGGTTTTAAATATATCCGTCACTTTCTAATGTCATATATCAAAAAACCGGCCAAGTGCGAGTCAGACTCGCGCACCGAGGGTTCCGTACAAACCTGTAGGTATATAAGTAAATGGTAGTATTTGATATGAATTTCAATTTATTACGTATTAAAAAAAAACTACTTAGATACTCTAGATCTCGTTCAAACCAATTTTCGGTGGAAGTTTGCATCGTAATGTACATCACATATTTTTTTATAGATTTATCATTCTCGTATTTTAGAAGTTACAGGGGAGGGGGGGACACACACATTTTACCACTTTGGAAGTGTCTCTCGCGCAAACTATTCAGTTTAGAAAAAAATGATATTAGAAACCTCAATATCATTTTTGAAGACCTATCGATAGACACCCCAAACTTATGGGTTTTATTAAAAAAAAAAAAAGAGTTTCAGTTCTAAGTATGGGGAACCTTGTGTAATTTTATGGGGTAATTTTGTGTGAAAATCTTAATGAGGTTCACAGAATACATCTACTTACCAAGTTTCAACATTATAGTTCTTATAGATTCGGAAAAAAGTGGCTGTGACATACGGACGGACAGACATGACGAATCTATAAGGGTTCCGTTTTTTGCCATTTGGCTACGGAACCCTAAAAAGGGCTGGGGCTGTCTTAATACGTGGGTATTACAAGACTGACTATACCTTATTTATTAATAAGGGGGTAGGATAAAAACCTTTACATAAATCACGCAACTTGATATCTGTCAGTAAAATTATGTTTTATTTTTTAACTACCAGTGTTTTGTCCTTGTAAAGTAATTTTACTCTTTAATAATTTTTAATTTCCGCTCAGCTCAGCCCAAACCTTACAAAAAGGTATTTTCGTCGTTATAAAATGTCTTTATTGTGAACTGATTGAAAAGGCGACAGGCTGAAAATTAAAGACGTAAACCAGACAGATTTTTTATAGCAAATTTCGTTATAATTCTAAACTTCAGTGAACCGAATTCTTATAAACCTTGTTTTATAAATTTTCCTTGTTAGTTTGTGTATTTGTTTGGTAAAACGTCGAGGGATTTGAAATTGAAAAGATTTTTTTCCACAAACAAATTATTTAAGTCTGTCTTCAGGGATTGTGAAGGTTAGAGCTTATATTTTCAGCTTTCTGAGATTGTGGATTAAATTACAAAATATTGTGGCAAAAGTCCTACTTTAGTCAAGATGTAATTAATTTGTATTCAGCAGTGGAATCATGTGCGACAGTTTACAAGAGCCGACAGCTCCCCAGCAGTCCAGGTCTCGATCTGCATCGAGAGCACGAGAAGCTTTATGCTTACCAGCTAGCGTGGTGGCTGAACTTGATGAAAACAAAATATTTGAACTTAAAGAGGTATGAAAATCCAATAAAGTATACCCTTTTTTATAAATCAAAAGGAACGTGTAAACATGCTGATCTCTGAAATCAGAAAAAGGCAACATGAAAGCGTGTTAAAAAAGTTTAAACCAATTTGAGAAATATAAATACGGATAATCAAAATCAATCCATAGTGGCTCATTGGCATGAATATATTGGCAGATATATATTGGGTGGTGGTTTAAGTTTAGGTTTATAGCTGTCTTTTCGGCCAAGGAACACATTCGAAGAGAACCTGCATGCCTGAGAAGTCCGCCAATCGAACTTAGTAATTTTCATGTGGTGGTTATCGTTAATCGAAGAATCTTGTGTTCTTAAATTGGGGCTGCATATGAGTCATTATTTTATATCAAGGTCTCGAATGGATGGCATTAATTAAAAAATACAGTTTTTTTTATAATTACTCCTTACTCAGTAGAACAAGTAATCAACTTTGGTTGTTGCAGGCATTTTTACTATTTGACCTGGACGGCAATGGTTGCATCGACCACAATGATTTAAGAGGAACCTTTATTAGTCTTGGAGAACGAGTTGATGAACAAGCAGTGAAAAATATGCTCGCAGAGGTAATATCATCTAAATAGAACCTAATAGGAAACGCTTCTAGCCTGATGTGAACCTTGCTTTTAATCGGTAGCAGCAGCAGGCTCGAGGAAATTTTCTATATGTCGATTGCATTTTGTACATATTTGATGAAATGTACCTGTTTGACCGAGCTGTGCTCGGTAAAACAAGTAACAAAAAACGACTGGCTCGGGCATCGAACCTATGAGATGGAATACTAACGCCTAGACCACTAGGCTATCAATTATGTACCTATGCAAAGAATTTACCGACCGAGACAGGCAATTGCCATTTCCGTTGAGGCCTATATAGTGCTTTTCTCAAAAGAATGCAGGGAAATAAAACATAATTTTTATGTTATACATTTAATTTAATTAATATAAAAAGGTACATTAGTCATTCATACAAATCATGACGAATTTCAGCTTTGCCGCCAATTTTCTATTTATCATCTATTCTGTGCCGAAAGGCCAGAGCATTTATGGCTATACATTCACGTGAACGCAATTTGTACTAAGCAATGAGACTTATTTTGGTATGCCAAGAATGATAAAAAAGACCCAATCGAAGAGTATTAATAACCCCAGCTAGCCTTTTCATACAATATTTCTGGAGAGTTGTAATGATCCAAATTCAAAAACGCTCCTGCAGTGGATTTGATTTTCTTTGACCGTAAATTCGAAACTTCGCGTGTTATTTTTTCGAAAATAATGACTATATATTTCCATGTTGAGAAAAGGTATGTAACCGGAATGGTCACCGCTAAAGTCTAAATACACATAAATTAAACAAAGCCATAGCAGTTACAATACAGTGGAGTTATCCATAAATTCGATGTGCATTGCCAATTAGCCAGCTGGCATAGATGTTAGTTGACAATTCTATGTTAGAGTTAGAAGTAGGTACAATGCCCCCATTGTACCTACTGAGTTCTGAATAATTACAATATTCGAGCCTAGGCTTTGTTAAAATCTGTAATATGGTGAAATTCTCTTAGAATCGCTAGTACAATAGATAGAGCAGACAGTTTCTATTAGATTGCGCGGTCTGCCTGCTAAATCTAATCTTAAAAAATGTGTCAACATTTTCAAAAACATTTATTGCTGAAGCTTGTTAATTGCGGTTGAAATAAAAAGCATTATGGAGTGGAAGCGGAGTCAATAAAAACAAAAGTGTATTTACAAAAGACAATAACTCCCCAAATAAAAAGTTAAATGAAAGGTCCCTTTTCCTTGCGGGAATAATTCATTCATTTAAAGAGAAACAAGGTCTATTCGACGTCGACGTTGAGGGTCTTAAAACGGATACAAACTTTGCTTTTCTTTTAATTCCGCCAAAGTATTGTGAAAGAAGTTAGGAGTCACAACGCGACGAAACTCTGTGGTCTCATCGATCACCAACTATACTTGCCCGAGGAGAATTTATTCACCATTGAGCGCGTCAGTTATTTCAATTATACGACACCGTTAAAGGTAATTTATACCAATTACGAATCCGAGCGACACTAAGCAATATTCATCTATAACAAAGCCAATGGAACTTCACAGTGTGATCTATTTATACAAGAAAACCTGTCGAAAGAAGCTTCTAAGCCGTGTCAATCCACCACGGGTGACGGGACACTGAGACTGTTTCTCACCCTTATTTAGGGGATCAAAATTTAAATCTTTTTGTTTAAAGATATTTTGTTTCGTGATTATGACGTTAAATCTTTTTGTCAAATGTTTAAAGTCTACTTTTGTTTGTCCCACTGACATTTTAAGTAGATAATTAATTATTGTGATAATAAACGGAGAACAAAGTATTCGACAAAAGTGTCCTTCCAAGTTGATTTAAATTGACATTTCAAGCTATTTTTTACTTTGATTGTTTTCTATGCTAGATTTTTGATTGTACGATTGACTGCAATTTAGTGACTATTACGGAATGGAAGCGCTCGTGGTGTAGCATGATAAGCCGTTCTTAATCGATCGGCAAGTTAAGCTACTACCGTCGTGGTTGGTACCTGGAAGGGTGACCGCCAAGTGGTATTTCAAATCGTGCGTTTCCGTACTTCGGAAGGCACGTAAAGCCGTTGGTCCCGGTTATCACTTAATTATGATAGTCGTTAAGCTAGTTGGAGGCCTTATAGGCGGCTTGAAAAGTCAAACAGTAGGTTGACCACTAGCCTACCTCCACCGATCCGTAGTGGGCACGCGTGGTGGAGTATCTTTAATTTACTTTCAGTTGTAAGTTACAATATCTCTAATTATCAGCAGCTCGACTGGGCAAGTACCAACACCTTACAGAATACCGCAACCAAATAACTTTCTAATATCGCCTGTACACATTCGGGAGGGGTAAGGTTCGCTAATGCGTGAGTAAGGTGTGAGTGATGCCTCGTCTGTTTGCACGCGTTCATATGTGGCTAGGGTAACATATACAGGGTAACGTATAGCATACCATCAGGTGGGCTGTATGCTTGTTTACCAACTTCGTTGTATAAGAATTATCACTGTAAAATAATGTTTCGATTAAATTTCAATTGGGGATTTTTTTGTGTATCAGTAGGTAGTATCTAGGGACAATCCATGACCACGACCACTTTGCCAAGAGTGTTCGACTAAGAAGAAGAAAGGTAGTATCTAGTATAAGAAAACCTTATCCAATTTATTTTGGATGAAGGTACGTTCAGTCAGATAATACCGTATTTAACATCAGTAAAGCTACTGCTATATTTGAGGCACTTTGAGGATAACTCTGGCTATAGCGCATAAATTACCGGTATAATAATGGCAAGTCAAGTAGGTACAGGTAATACTTGATAAACTCAGAAACATATTTTTATTTCTGAAAAGGATCATTTTATTGGAACCTAAATACCGAAATATTTAAGTTTGATATAAAGAGAGAAGTATTGTATAAGCAAGTATAATTTTTAGCAAATATATTCCTAATCATTTATTATACGTCCAAAGGTCGTCTGGAAGCTATCGCTTCTCAGCAGTAAGACCCAACTACCTTCAATAATCCCATCAGAAAAATAAACGTAAAAACTGGATTTTCGTCTTAAAAATTTTAGAAATCAAAAATTTCTACAATCTCACCAGTTAAACTTTGACTTTAACATGACAAGGTGGAGTCCAAATTCAGATAAGGTCGTGAGTAAGTTTTAGCTTTATACCTTCTTATCCTTTGACTGTTTGGTGATCCGCGCGGGCGAGGAAAACAATAGAAATCAATTGTTATTTTTTAACCGCAAGTCAAGGGATTAAAGTGAAAAACTTGGTTTGTTTTTATGTACTTATGATTGCAGTCGGTTTCTTTTTGATATAATTTTTTGCCCGTTTTTGAGTATGGGGAAATCCTCCTTGCGCCCCGGGGGTTGCGGCCAGATTATGCCGGAATATCTCATGAACGAAACCAAGAACTCGGTCGTGTTGATTCAGAACGCCTACCAGAGCCCCCATACGACTCTATGTTACGCCTGATTAGACGGAACTTACTGATATTGTTTTATTTTATTTTCTAGGCACCAAATCCACTGGACTTCGACGGATTCGTCAATCTATTAGGGTACAAGACTCTAGAGCTGGACTCTGAAGAGACTCTAGTCTCAGCGCTATCACGTTGGGATAAGAACAATTCTGGATATATCTCCGAGGAAACGTAAGTTACATTAAAATAACCAAGTACCTAATCAGAGAACACCACTGGGTCACGATTGCCAGACTTCTTCCAACCTTCCGAACCGGTATTAGATTATTAGAGTCAGACTTTTCATAAGTGCCTGCGAATGATTTTGAATTTGAGACAAGAGTAGATGAAATAAAAGGGCATTCGCCTTTTTAATATTTTTAATTTTTTACCAAATTAATAGCCATTTGCATTTTAACCAGCAGTTGGTAAGAGTGCTGATAATATGTAAATAATTGTGATAAAGAATATAGTTCTCTCTAAATTAATTGTGAAATTAGACTTTGCATATTTTTTAAAACTTTATCACGCACATTCCAACACATTTCATCCCTATTAGCCAAATTCCTTAAAGCCGATAAAATCTTTTAACAGAAATATGTTTTCAACAATGCATAATAAAATAAATTCAGTGAACCCTTGGAGCTATTAGCCCATATGAACGGGAAACTTATGGTAAGTTCGTCGATAAGTATTTGCCTGTAAGTGATGGCGGGGCCAATAATTAATTTACATGATCAAGGATGTAACAAGCAATAAGTTGCCAACTACTAGAATGGGCTAACTTGTCTAATCTCTGGAGCATTGAGGCTCACTTTCATAGTGTAGTTGGAAACTTCGTCTGGGTGAACCAAGATACCTTTAGTAATAATATTCCCTAAGTGCAATTATTGCATGATATTAATATTTTGGTAAAAGAACCTTGTAACGAACCTTGTTATGTTATTAACTGTAGTAAAAACAATACAAGATGTTTCTTTAGAATGTCCGTTTATTATCGAAACATTATGATGCGTCCATGCTTGGCGAACCGAGCACGAGCAGAGCCTCGAACGAGCACACTGCGAGCACGATTCGCGTAGCGTGGTCGGGCTTGCGAGCCTCGAACGAGCGCGATTGTCAGTTTTTTCACGAACAAAGGGATTCGCATCGTGCTCGTTGTAGGCTCGTTGGTGGCTCGGCTCGTGCTCGATTCGCGTAGCATGGACGCACCATAAGAAGAATGCAACCAAGCAAATATGCATAGTTTATTTTCAAATTATCTGTAGAGCTATATTTACTTTGGCGTTTTGTGTAAAAAATATTTCTAATAAAGCATTGAATAGATACTTTCTCCTGAAGATTATATAGAATTTTATATCTTGGAAATATGAACAGGTCAGAACCATAATGGTAATCAAATTCAGTTATTACATAAACCGACTTCAAAGTACACTAATAAGTAATCAAAGCCTGATCCGATGACAATGGGACCAAACGGGAAGTGTACACTTCCAGACAAAAAAAGAATTTTCCAAATCGGTTAATAAATGAAGGAGTAATGAGTAACAAACATAAAAAAAAAATACAACCGAATTGAGAACCTCCTCCTTTTTTTTGAAGTCGGTTAAAAATATTATAACTCAAAACAAACGATATACCCATGATAAATCTTATGATAATAATATCCCCCGCGGTTTCACCCGCGTACCCGAGGGATATCCTACCCTACCCTGGCTACCCTACCATTAAGTTTTCTTAAATTTCCTAATTTTCTACGCAACTTTCATAAAAAAACCGTAAGAACCTTCTCCTTGGTATTAGAAGACTTAAAAAAAAGATTGATGAAATCGGTAAAGTCGTTCTCAAGTTATAACGTGACCAAGGGAAATAGGGATTCATTTTTATATACAGGAATATAGGCTTCTTAGATATACCTATTAATTTGGATGCTAGCTATACAATAAGCCTAGAAAAAGGTTTTATCTACAAAGGTTGCTCTACAAATGAAACGAAAAAGAACTTGATGGTTCCAAACAGATTTCAAGATACAATTAAAATTCTCTGATATTCGCCTGACGTATTCAGTGTAGTGGATAGTCCAGGGTTGATTAACAGCGATCCTTGGGCGCTTTCCAAAAACCATGACAGTTATTTATAACCACAGAAGAAATTCTTGCATAACAAATTAATACGTTAGGTTTATTTTAAGATACAACTACTTGAAGATAAAATCATTCATCATGTTAGTAGAGACACGTAGATTTGTTTATGAGGTCAGTTAAATTAAACGGGATAATTTTATATGAATTCGTAAGCGTCTGACTATATTATAATTAAATATGATTCATTCAATATAAGCGTGTAGATTGAGTTAAGTACAGAATTCATACTAGTACGTTAAGTTTATAAACATGAACCAGATAACTAATAGTAGATCTTAATAATTAATCATTAGCTCAAACTTAATTTCCTCCATGCATTAGGTTAATAAGAAAGCTCAGCTTATCTCTCGCGCTGTATAAAAGACTAACATTAATTAAGAGCTTTTCAGATTTACAGAATACATAAATACAAAACCAGTTATTTATTTTCAGTTATACTAGAAAGTCTTGTGTTTCAAATAGGTAGTTCACTTTTCAAATGTAGACCAACTCAATTAACTTAAATGAAATTGGGATCGGGGGTAAGAGCTGAATACAAATTTGCAAAACCGAAAAAGTAGCGCAAACAATTGACTCTATAAAATCATGGAGCAGGTAAAGCTAACAATTCTAGGACAAGAAAATCGTTAGACTTATATTTTAAGTTAAGTCAAAGCCATTTTTTTTGGCAGGAGGATACTTATGAATATCTAAGCTATTAAAGTTACCTACCACCGTTTTGGAAGTAAGCCCTCGATTAAAAAGAACTGCCAATAAACTAGGCAAGGTTATATTTTTTTAACATATTTTTTTGTATATCCAATTATATTGGCCTTTGGCCTGGTAGTCAATATATCTAATTCCTACAAAGTACGTCAAAAAGTGGAAAGCTATTTGATAGATTTTTGTAATAATCTCCGAAATATCTCTAATTTTTCTTCACAAAACGTATTAGTTTGAGCTTATCTCTAAGCTTTTTGCTGATGAAAGTTGTAACTAAACTCAACCTCATCTCTTGACATTAAAAGACTTTCCAAGAATTCTTTTCTCTGTTCAATTAATATTTTTAAAGCTGTTTCTTATCGTCTATGTATAAAATAAACCTTAATTGAAAAACTGATTAAATATCGTCAACTTGAAAAGATAGTCTATGACTTATCATTCGAAATAAACATGGGGATTTTTAACCTCTTTGTAAAGTCATTATACGTAAATGATAAATCATTTAAAACATAATGTAGGTATTCATAAGTAGGAAAATAAACATGTAAATTCCAGATGAAATTTATTAAAATTCTCAGTGCAATCTGTATTTTACGGCGCCGGCGGATAGCCTTTCGTGTAATTCTCAGACAAAATTCGACGAGAATACGAAAACATCTGTAAGTCGTACGCTAAACCGTGAAGATAAAATTATGTATGTTACTTGTCATTGTGAGTCACCGCCAAAAGTATTCGTTCATAGATCGTTTGATTTTCTAAGCAGAATTGTTATCTCGCCTGAGTCCTGTTTTCAAGATATGTTCTGAAAAAGTTATCATATCCTAAATACCCGAGATAACTGTGATTACTCTTGTATAAGTAGGTGTATAAATTATGAGATGCCAGTCGTACTTAAGGGGCAGACTTGGGCAAAATACACTACATTGCTGCCCAAATTATATGAAACCTGCTAACTCTACGGTGTTGAATTTGAAATATATGATACTTAAGGATATAACAAACACATCGCCCGAGCCGAAAACACGATTTCAACTAAAAGCCTCGATAAAAAAAAAATTCAAACATACCTCTGAAAATCAAGAAATTCCCAAATATATCCAACGCCTGAAGGTATTTTGATACGATTTTATGGTAAAAGAAATCTTAAGAAACTTTTGAAGTCCTCCAATAAGGTTTAGGTTTATCTATCATAAAAGTTCAATTCTGATTTATACTTGCTTCGTTTTACTTTTCACGTTATTTTAACTTATAACATCAACATTTGTTAAGAATATTTTATTTATTACAAATCAATAATTTTGAAACCTTAATAGATCCCGTCTGAGCGAAGCCGCTCCGGATCGCTAGTATTAAATAAATAAAATTCATATTATATATCAAATATTGCTTTTAGTATATCAAATATTTTCAATTACATTATGCATTCCAATCTTGTTTCCAATTCATGAAAATTTTGATTGAATATCTGATTCCAGGATTCGACATGACCTCATGACATGGGGTGACCGTTTCACTGAAAAAGAAGCAGATTATGCCCTTGATGAAGCACCCATAATCCAGCAAAACGGATCTACTATGATTGACTACATACGGTTTTGCAGTCAACTATGCGGATTAAGGAAGACGAACAAAAATTAATAACATTAAATTATTATTTAATCCAAATAATTATGTTTCCCGCATGATTTGTCCGATTAAATTCCAGATCAAGCTCATTAAATAATTAAAATATAAGAGTATTAATATTTTAACCACACAATTTTGCTACATTTATAAGCCAAATTATTTTAAGTGTTTTTTATAATTAATTTGCATACACTTTTGTAATACATTAATATTAAAACAGTTTACTTCGTATGACAAATTTTAATTAAAACATACATCAACTGAAAAGTTATAAGAGAACACCATACATTTTGTCTTAAGTTGTACTTTACTAGTATTTTTCATGGTTATTTCGCAGCATTCTTTTGTGGCGAATCAACAAAAACCGTGACAAAGAAGTAGGTAGGTATACTTAACTATAATGTAACGGCTCGTACCTAATCGGAATTAAGTAGGTATATTTATTAATGTCGTTCCGTAATTTTATTATGGTCAATAGCGGGTAGTTACCATAATAGGTATTGAATGAAAATATGTCCAAGAGTGGTACGGCATAACAGGTTCTACCAACGGATTCTCCCGTTCTAAATTGCGTGCAGCTCGACTGGGGAACTAACTACTTTGAAAGCTTTTAGAGTCACGAATAAATCAAAGGGACTATTAGTAAATGAAGAAGTTTGAGTAAGTAGCATCTGACTATAGCAAATTAAACTTTGTAGACATTTTAAGTTAGGTACAATATCTGTGTTTTAACATTTTCTCTCGAAGTTCATTATTGAAAGCATTTGAATGAAATATTCAGCAAATCCGAACGAATATCAATCATCAAAGTCAATTTCAAAACTTACTTATTACATTTTTTACAAAAGAAATTTTTGGTGATATATTAAGATAACTTCAGCACATAATATAAGACTTTAGCAGGGTTCAATAATGTTTGCCAAGTCTTAAAAAAATATAAAGCCTTCTCTAATGCGATGGGAGGTTACTATTACTTAGAGTGTAATATAGAGAATATTGTGTCTCTAATATAAATACGTTTTATACTAATACTAACGATTTATCAATCTATAGATATCCACATCCATTAATTTTTACATAACCGTATAGAAAATGACATAAGGTTGAAAATGCCATAAATAAATCCCTATCTACTCACTCAAGATCATCCTTATAGATGTCGAAGTCAGTGAAGACTAGCTCGACGATCTGATGCGGTGCAGCGAGGAAGGTGTAGAGCAAGCAGTCGACGCGCGGCGGATACGCGCGCGGGTAGTCGGGGCTGCTGAACGTGCCGCGCTCCTTGCCGTACGTCGACGTGAAGCGGATACATGAACAACCTGGAACAAACTTTAAGCTTAAATATCTGTCTAAGAATTAAAATCTCTTCAGCACAGATTGGCCAACATCCACTGATTTAAATAACAACCCCGTTTTACAAGTAAGCTAAGGTATTTCGTAGTCGATGTTGAGAAAAATATGACGATTATGATATCTAATAATCACTCGATAGAATATCATATTTTTTTTCACCAAGGCAGTCATTCATCAAATATTCAGTATATGAATTTAATGGTTATTAAAAAAGTTTAATAAACGCGTATAAAAAGAGTGCAGATTCCTCAAAATGTGTATGACGCCGTCTTATTACTAAAATAAATTCATCTTAAAAACACGAGAAATTAAAATTCTCATTTATAAGGTGTTCTACAATGTCTGTTTCCACTTTTAATTGTGCAATTTGAGAAGTTTTTTTTTTAGGTATAGCATGATTCATTACGATAATTTATTTTTAGTACATACAAAGCCTGAAAGTAATTTGTTCAGAATCACTAATGGAATCGATTTCAAATAATATAAATATTTAAAAATATGCGCCTAAGTAAAACTATAATTTTGCGGTGAATTTATATTGGATTAACGCCACTAGAACTAAAAGCATTAATAAAACCAGTCATAACTTTACGAGCTTTATTATAAATTCATATTTTTGAATTTCACTATTTTAATTAAATTCTTTTTAGTAGAGCAGGTTTTTTGGTAAATAACTTTAGAGTTTGACATTTGAATTTACTTATAAATATCCTTTCACGACCTTCCTTTCATATAAAACATATTATTCGTAGTACAATAGCTATACAAATAATTTGGTTAAGTTAAACAACGAAGACAATAATAGACGCTCCTGTTTCTCACCTAAGCAACTAAGCTCGAATATCAGCAAGTAATACCTCTAAGGTATAGCCAAGCCACAAATTGTTCCAGGTAGATTGGGATAGTAATTCACAGAGGTTGGTAGTAAATTATTCGCCCACACATCGATTACACTCACCGAGGTAAAGGTAATTATCTAAGTATACCTAGGGGCGCTGTTTTAGCTGACTCTATTCTTAGGAACACTAAAGTAAAAAAAAAAGAAAGAGCACGACGTATTCCATTGAAAATATTTCGCTGACTTCAAATCAGTGTCAGATTTTAAAGTCGATTAAACTTTTTTTTATTAACTTTTTATTTTATTATTATTCGACTTCAAAAAAAGGAGATTATCAATTCGACACGTATGATGATGAACTGCAATATATTCATATGATAATCTATTAGAGCTTCCAAACAAATATACAAATTTTCATAGTTGTATTTATGTTTGTCCACGCATCTCTACGAAGATATTAATCGGATTGTAAACATTCTTTTTTTATTGGTTTACATTTACTTCAACTTACAGAACAGTGCAAATAAGTGGTGATTCTGCTGAAAATCTAACTAAGTAAATTTTAATCACATTTTATCTCTTCTTCTCTGCCATTTTTATTTGCGGGTAAATAGGCGTGACGGAGGCGATTAAATTAAAGTCGAAGACAATTTGAAAAGACTAACGCACGAAACCAATATTTTATCAATGCGGATCTGCTCCCTTATCGACAATCGTCATCGTTAGTAAGCGATCAACCTTTGTATGGGATTCTATCTTATTACCTGAGATGGTTTAATTCAAGCCTAGTAAAACCCAGGTTTTAAGACGCTCCCGGCTCCTTATATTATATGACGTTAGAAAGTGACGGATATATTTAAAACCTGACTTTTGATAGACTTGCTTTAAACGATCTCACTTAATAAGACATTAGTTGTTCGCGTAGCGTGGACGGACTTGCGAGCCTCGAACGAGCATTCGTCTCCCGCTCGACTACGCTCCGTCCGATTGTCAGTTTTTTCACGAACTCAGGGATTCGCATCGCGCTCGTTGTATGCTCGTTGTAAGCTCGTTGTACGTCCACACTTGACATCGCGAGCAACGAACGAATCCAGTTCGTTCGTGGCTCTGTCGTGCTCGGTTCGCGAAGCATGAACGCACCATAACACTTATTTTTGACGCATTTCGATCTGTCTGTTTATTTTATACACATACAAAAACTTTGGTCTATCCCCTGTCATCTGGAACGCCTGATATTACCTAGAAAATCAAATTATAGACACAATGATGTTCATTTCATATCACATCGTACACCAATATACGTCCCATTTCACGTCCCATATCTGTTATCATTATATTCAATAAACTATTAACGATCTGATGTTATCAAAAGTAATTTTCATTAACATGGCTAACTCCAGTTAGTAAATTACTAACCCTCGAACTTAACTATTCCAATTTGGAGTGAAATGTTTCTTCCCTTGATTACAGAGCATTTGAAATTGATGAGAAATTATAGTAGGTATCTAAGTTTGACTTGGGTAAAACTTTTGTGGTAAGTAATTCATTAGTATTATAAATTTATTGGTGCGAATTGACGGACTTGAAACTCTTTGTCCGTAATTGATAGGGACTTACATTTATAATTATTCACTAACTTCTGCACTATAAGTAAAACTCACGTTTCAGTTGGATTAAATAATAATTATTTAATTATTAACTAAGACTTAATATACAATGTACACAAAATAAATACTGTCAAACACATAGATTCAGGATATTTTCGCTACGCTTAGCAGGGTCTGCATGGAAAAGACTTAAGAAATAATCCTTATGAATAGGGATGAGCAGGGCAAGAAAAATATTGGGAAGAAAAGAAAAATACGGGAAAATACGGAAAAGAATGGAAAAATACGGGAAAATTCCCAAACGGCGGGAAAATACTCAAATGGCTTTATGTTCCTCAAAAAAAATATTTGTTGATGCTTTTGATTGTTATTTTAATCATACTCGCTGTTGTATGTACCTACATCACCTACGCGCGGACCTACGCGGACCTTGGAGGAAGTTATCACACATTTTTTTTATACTACCTAGGTAGCAAACAAGCATACGGCCCGCCTGTTGGTAAGCGGTTACCGTATCCTATGGACGCTTGCAACACTTCCCTCGGGACCCGGGACGGGCTATGTAAGCGTCGTACATGTGCACACATGCTCTTTCTGCACAAGACCGTCTGTCCGACTGTCCACCGACTGTCCACCACAACCCTTACAGCCCAAAACGTCGCTTTTTTTAAAAACAACGCAACTTTTTTTTTTTATTGTTTTTTTATTGTATGATATGAGTATGACTCTAATAGAAATCATGTTAAATGTTATTCAAACGATTTGGTAAAGGTATTTCTCGCTATATACGCAAAATCTACTAAATATGACCATTTGTGTATTTTCCCACCCAATGGGAAAATTCCCGGGTTCTTTCCCACTAAATTGGAAATTTACTCGAAGTTGGGTTTATTCCCGGGAAGAAACCCAACCCTACTTATGAACGCTAGAGAGAACGAAACCATTTTGACGTCAGGCATTTTTTTTCGAATAAGATTCCATAATGTTCCTAGTACTTTGGTATGATTTCACATTTTAATTAAAATAACTATGATAGTGGAACTAAAACTAGAAAAGTGTATATTGTAGACATCGCGGCATCATGACTTGTCCTTGAGTGAATGTGAAGTGCATAGAAAGAAATAACACAAAAAATTCTACGTTTCACAGGTAATACGTATTTTTTCATTGGAAAGTTTTCGAGTATATTTTATCACAATATTATCATTGATCGACTGCAAAATCAGTTTTTACAACAGGATAGATAGATATCCTGTTGTAAAAATGTATATTTATCTAAAAATTTTTTTTTTTTTTTTTTTACTGTATATAGGCCTGTGTTTGACCACAATCTCACTATGGTTAGTGATGATGTGGTGGTAGGTGGTAGAGCCCCTCAGTCTGAGGAGAGACTTTGCCTCCTTATGTGTGTTCTACCGCTTGTACAACGGACGGTGTTCTGAAGAATTGTTTAAGATGATGCCCACGGCTACTTTCTACCATCGCAACTCTCGCCATCGACGGGGAGTCCATCCTCACATATTGAAACCTGAATTGTTTCGTACTGTGCGGGCTCAAAGGAGCTTCCTTCCGCGGACGCTCAGACTGTGGAATGAGCTCCCCGCCGTGGTTTTCCCAATGGAGTACAGCATGGGGTTCTTCTTTCTGCAGGGTCGGCAACGCGCGCGTGATACCCCTGGTGTTGCAAGCGTCCATAGGCTACGGTAACCGCTTACCATCAGGCGGGCCGTATGCTTGTTTGCCACCTAAGTGGTATAAAAAAAAAAAAAAAAAAAAAAAAAAAGTTGGTAAGCACACAAAGCCTAGCAGGAACTGGCTCTCAAGTGCAGCTGACGAAACACACCGATAGGTGCTTGGCGACAGATTTTCTATTTGAGGGTGGTAGCCAGCCAGACGGGTACTACAAAGTACCCTACCACCGTGCTATGGTTTCCTCACGATGTTTTCCTTCACCGAAAGCTCAAGATCATTGTAGGATTCGAACCCGGGACTTTCGTCTCGGTATCGGTATAAATATGATTTTGAAACACAACACTAGTTTTTATTTTTTCCCATCCAAATCCCTAATACTTATTTTTGACGCGTTTTGATCTGTCTGTGTTTATCTTTTACATACAAATCGCAAAATTATATGTCGACCGAACAGGCCTCGTTTTTTAAGCTCTAATTAACATTGACAATGCTTTCACAATTTTATTTTGTGTTAACAAAAACTTACATTTAACTAGAAAGATTTATTTTTAACTCCTCTTATGTACCTCTGTGTCATATTGTTCTAATAATTATGTAAAGATTTGAATATAAATCCGTGTTGTAGAGTAACAAAAGTCCACATGTAGGTATATTTGCATGTATGTATAATATAATGGGTACAAAAATAAGCACATTTAGTCCCTAAAAAGACGAAGGTAATATAGCTTATCTTTGCAATTCAATTATTGTACTGACATAAGAAAACCTTTCCCATATTTTATTATTTTTACAAACAAACTTGTCATTGAAGATAGTCCCGTCGTGAAATGTGATGATGTGGCCGAAGGTAGCTCACATAGCAAAGGAACTAGCTATCAAGTGCAATGTTGGAATGCGCCTGTAGATGCAACAGATCTTCAACTTGAGGGTTGTAGCTAGCCAGGTGGGTACTGCAAAGTACCCTACTACGATGCCATAGTTTCCTCACGATGTTATACTTCACCGAAAGCTTAATCTCATTTTTCACTTCCAAGGGACTATAATTAGACCTCCTCTTCAAATATGTACAAAAAGTTACCGCAGCATAAAAAATCTTTTGTTAAAGGCCTATTAGTTAATGAAATGATAATGTAATAAAGGTGTGTAATCACTCGTAACTATAACTAATGTTATTCAGGGAGAATATGACAGGACACAAATTATGTGTCATCATGGTTGGTTTGGTTTCTGTAATACTTGAGTTATAATGCGATAAATTATAAGCTAATGTGACTTCGTAACCAGAGTACTATGGATAATATACGAGGCCTAACTGTCTCATTCATACGGGCGCATAGGTCTCATAAATAATTGGGGGAATCAAACATCCAAATATTATAACAAAGGATTTTTAATTAAAAGGCGATGATAGCTCAGTGGTAGTGACGTCGGATACCGAGACGAAGGTCCCAGGTTCGAATAATACAATGAGCTTATGTCACCTTGAGCTTTTAATGAAGGAAAACATCGTGAGGAAACCATTAGCACGGTTTTATTACTATTACTTGTCGTACGCACCTGGCTGCCGACCTTTCGACAAGCACCGATCGGTATGTTCCGACAGCAGCACTTGAGAGCCAGTTCATAATACAACCTTAAGCCTATAAACTCTAGTCATAGTAACAAATCGCTTGAAAGCTATAAATTAATATTTCTTACACATCATTATTTACAAGAACCGCTAAACTATTTCTAATTTAGAAACCGATGTGATTCCCGAACGGATTCGTGGATAATCGCTACACTGAGCTGGTGTCCGGAAATTGGAACCGCTCGGCCAGACACCGGACCGGACCGGCCACCGGACGAAGTTGCTCAAGCTGCCAAGATAACAGCTGTAGTTATGATAATTCGGTTTAGAATTATTAACATGGCCTAATTCCATACTAATTTTGAATATGTTTCAGAAAAAGAAATGATGCTATTGCTGTAGATTAACAGCAAGGTGCCAGCAGGCTGGTAGCATTTCCATTTCTAAACCAAATAAAAATAACGATATTATACGATGAGTCTTTATAGAATGAAATGGCAAAATGTTCATGGAAATTTAAAGTTAGTTCACACCGAGACGCAAAGCGACGTGAAGCGACGCGGCGTCACGTGACGATGCAATTGTTTCGCGCTACGCAGCTCGGCGCATCGTGAAACCGTGTAAATTTTGGTACTAGCGCAACTTAATTTACAACACAAAAAGGTAACACATTTCAATGAGAGAATTCGAATACGGCTAGCGGTTGTCGCGCGGCATATTGCGACGCAGCGATGCGTCTCGTCTCGTTTCGGTGTGAACTGACCCTTAGTGCCAGTCCAGAAGGGGCGATTTTACCGCGATTCTCTTGCGCGAATGCATTATGCGCGTACGGCGAGGTACTGGTTACCAATACATTGCGTCCCTATTGCGTCTTCACGCATCGCGCGAATTTAAAATACGCGCGTATTTTTAATCGCGGCGAAATCGCCCCTTCTAGTCCGGCACTTAGTCTCTAGATAGTTTAGAAGTGTAATGTTGTTAAAAAGTAAAAAAAACCGGCCAAGTGCGAGTCAGACTCGCGCACCGAGGGTTCCGTACAAACCTGTAGGTATATAAGTAAATGGTAGTATAGACCTGAGTATTTGATATTAATTTCAATTTATGACCTATTAAAAAAAAACTACTTACTAGATCTCGTTCAAACCAATTTTCAGTGGAAGTTTGCACCGTAATGTACATCATATATTTTTTATAGATTTATCATTCTCTTATTTTAGAAGTTACAGGGGGGGGACACACATTTTACCACTTTGGAAGTGTCTCTCGCGCAAACTATTCAGTTTAGAAAAAAATTATATTAGAAACCTCAATATCATTTTTGAAGACCTATCCATAGACACCCCACACTTATGGGTTTGATGAAAAAAAAAATTGAGTTTCAGTTCTAAGTATGGGGAACCCCCAAAATTTATTGTTTTTTTTCTATTTTTGTGTAAAAATCTTAATGCGGTTCACAGAATACATCTACTTACCAAGTTTCAACATTATAGTTCTTATAGTTTCGGAAATAAATGGCTGTGACATACACGGACAGACAGACAGACAGACAGACAGACAGACAGACAGACAGACATGACGAATCTATAAGGGTTCCGTTTTTTGCCATTTGGCTACGGAACCCTAAAAACATTAACTGCTTGACTAAATTATACCTTTTTACCCGACTGTGCGACGCAATGCAGTGTAATATGTTTTACTTTTTTCTTTCAACAATATGTCTCACAATATAAACACGGCTCAATTTGGTAAACAATAACTCTACCTCTGTTCGGGTTGGCACCACAAAACACTGTTTCTGTTATGTGGAGAAAATATATGTGACGTTGCAAGCTAACTCTATTATATACGTAGACTTAGTATATATTGTTTAATACTAACTTTGTATGCTATTCAGTTCGCAAAGAAGACTATGTAGTAGGTAATTATTCAGTTCTTATTCTACAGATATTTAGATAAATAGTAGGTTTTGATAAGTTCTAGCTTAGTTCTGAATGGCATCTAATCTTAAAATGTATTTGTACATTTAGGTTTAAAAAAAAATATTTTATATCACCTATTTTATACACTAAGAAAACCTTAGAAAAACCTTCATATCAAGCCAGCATATAATCTAATAACGTAGACAAAATCGAGTCGGCGTAAAATTAATGTGGCATTAACCATTATTTACCCTAATGTCTCGTAATAATTGGTTCAATTAGTTAACTGGTTTAATTAAGATTTTCCATCCATCTCGAGGCTTAAGGCTATTCCATGCTATGAGCATTTATATAGAGATAAAATTATAAATTAGGTAATTTACCATGGAAGCAAAATATAACACAATACAATACACGGTTTTTCGTACTGTGAGGTGCGGCAAAAAAAAATGACGATCTTATTTACCATATTATGTACGTAATTACGTATATCATTATTTTAGTGCAGTGAAATTTTTAAAGCCTATCTCGCTAATTAGCGACAATGACTTCCATTGAAAAATCTTTACGCTAATTGCCGCAAGAATCTGACAGTGAAAAATCCCTTTGAGTCGTACCTGCTTCAAAGTAAAGCTTCGTTATTATATAGAGTTCAAAATCAAATAGCACGGAAACCATGTTTTTTGAAATGAAAAATATTTCAATGTATGAACCATAGAAATAAATATACCTAGAAAGAACGTCGCCATACTACACTAATATACAAAACAGGCCAACTTTTATAGGCTGATGCGCGTAACAGCTACGTTTTACGCTCCCTCTGCGTCATTCTGCTTGTCATAATGATAGTAGTTGTTAAAATATTCCAATTAAAATCGGGAGAAATTTAAATATTGATAATTATTTTGCATTTTTATTTATTTTTATTTGATTAGCCCCTAACAGTTAGAGCGTATTTTTATCGACGCGTGCACAGCTGCTACACTCTATCTGGATCAAAGTTATGAACATCTCTCAAACTGTACAATCCTATTTATGTTCAAAAACCACTACAATTAATTAGACACAAATTACGCATCAAGTTGTATCAATAAACGTGTGAGATGTAGTGTTTTCATTAGAATGAACAATAACCCGATCCCAACCTGAATGCAGCAGGGTAACGTCAATATTTGCTAAGGCAGTACCAGCCTAACATTTGCCTAGGGAGTCAGCTAGATTCAGAAACGTGAGCTTGCCGACGGCGACTGTGGAATGGTACTAAAGTGAGCACATGTTCCTATTGGCTGTAGACGCTAGCCGAGTATATGTTGTTGTTGAACTCAGCTCAGTCTACTGTTTGTCTTGGTTACTAATAAGATGCTGGTGGAGGAAGCAAATCAATTGGGCGTTTGAACTAAATACAAATAATAGTTATTGGCAGTGAGTAAAACTTACTTTGAGTTTTAGGTTATTTTAGCTTCAGACTACGTTCTCTAGGAATTTAATGTTTTCCCTGTAGTATCATATATTTTATTCCTGGGTACTATCTCTCTATGGGCCAAAGTTTAGTAAAACCAGTCACTCAGTCACTTTCCAACGTCATAAAACAATAATTGGACTGTTTTACAAAAAACTTAAACCGACTTCAAAGTACACTAAGAAGTAATCAAATTCTGATCTGATGACAATGGGACCAAACGGGAAGTGTACCCTTCCAGACAAAAAAAGAATTTTCCAAATCGGTTAATAAATGACGGAGTTATGAGGTAACAAACATAAAAAAAAAAAAAAAAAACTTACTACCGAATTGAGAACCTCCTCCTTTTTTTGAAGTCGGTTAAAAAGAGATGTGGTTAAATGTGTGGATGGATATCCACCAAACTTCAAACATTTGAATGTCGTGGCAGACAATGACTGAGGGAGCACTTACGTATAAACTTCTTTTTATTGACAAGAAGGTGGTAGACCAAAAAAACATTAGCTTCTACAAAAATAATGTGGCAATCGTGATGCTATAAATCTAGGAAACAATCAAATATTTACTGTACGGTTTATTCAAGATTACATAGATAAGTAATTAGGTATCGAAGATGGAGGAGAAACAAACAGGGAAAATCTTATCCTTACAGATGCGAAGCGTTTCGGTAAGTGTTATCTTGAAAAGTTTTCCGATAAATGAATGACGAATAAAGCACAAATGTAGAGGAAATAAGATAAAATATTGTTTGCCTTCCGAATTTTCGCTGCCTGTGGATTCTGTTCCAATAAAATGACCAATTACGTATCGTATTCCAGTTGGAGTTTGAAGTTGACCATTATGTGGTCACTTTAAGGCCTTTGCTTGCGGCGGCGTCCGTCGTGTGACGGGTCGCTCACTTCCCTCCAATATGGCAAGGAGGGCGATGGCTGCCATACGCGTCATACTTGTGAACAGGTGCTGCTTGTGGGGGCTGGTCTGCTTAAGTTTGCCATTTATTTACTTATTAAATATAGATTCAGTCTACATGGTAGTTTTGCCGCCGTGCCGGGGCACGCAATTGTCAGTGCGATTAGAATGTTAATATTATGTAATGAATGTATGCTTGTTTTGAAAAGAGTAATTGCTGAGTTTATTGCCGGCTCTTCTCAGCAAATGCAACCTTCCGAAGCGGTATTAGAGTATTAGAGTCAGACTTTTCATAAGTGCCTGCGAAGGTCTATTTGAATAAAAGATTTTGAATTTTGTTTTTTTTTTAATTTTGAATTTTGTGGGTCTATAGGTAGGAACATACAAAATGAGTACCAACTGACTGACATATCAGCGTACAGCTTACAATACAACAACAATTCAACACTATGGTACAATTCTGTAGCGGACTGCAGATAGCAGCAGCAAGCGACGTGTCGTCGCGACATTACTGGTTCTTATGTATTACCGTATATTAGTTAAATAACGCTTTATGAGTAAGGCGGTAAAAGTATACTACGCGGCGTGTCGCTAGATGTCGTCGGTGTCGCTATGGAAGATATTTCATGGAATCCAATAATACATAGAAGAAGGTAATACATACATAGAATCCAGTAGTGTCGCGGCGACTCATCGCCTGCTGCTGCTGCCTACAGTCGGCCAATCGGTCTAAATACTTGAAATTTAGCAAACAGGTTTCTAAGTTCTCAAGTTTTTTATTTAATCAAATTCTTTATGAAAAAATGTGAAACAATATTTAAAGTACAATAAAACAACTAAGGACTTAAGAATTTCAAATATATAAAAAAAAGTTTAGAACATAATAATAATTTTGATGATTGAGTTTATATTCCTACTAAAATATTTGAATCGACACATCATGTAATTGTAATTTTAGCACACAATGCCTTGACAGCAATATAAATTTGGTTTGAAATACACGGAACGTCTGTACATGTAATCTTCACTCGTGCACAAACCGTAGCTAATTGAAACTATTTCTTGAACATTTGGTGGCTTCCTTTTGATCTCTGCTCTGGTAAACTTACCCGCGGAACCCCGATGCTTTATGAGCCGAACTATAGTAAGTCACGAACTAAACTTTTGCTGCATATCACACGCTATTCGAAGTCGCACATTTTGCGTTAATCTCTTGGGTAAAGATCGCTCAATATCGCTCACAGTTTCCAATATTGATTTGTCTCTTGATTTAATACTCTAAGCTCTAGAATCTACACCAGACTAGTCTTGTTTTGTAGAGGAGAGGACAAGCATATTAATTAAATTGTGAGGGTCCAACGCCGTAAGTACTTTGATATTTAATCTTGGTTTGACTTTTTGGTGAAGGGAAATTTGCTTTCCAAGAAGTTAAATTCAATCGCATGTGAAGTTTGCAATGTGCCCGCGTGATCATGAATAGCCTTATAATATCCTAACCCCCCTGGTTAGGGGAGACTCGTGCCTACTAAGGGGACGTTTATGAGCTATTGATGTAGATACTATCGTTCAAGTTCTCATCTAATACTACAAATGCGAAAGCGAGTTTTTTTTGTTACCTCTTAGTGATAAATAGGATGGTCATGATCAAAATCTGAAATAAAATAAGATACTTTTTACCCCAGAGAAACATTAGATTCTTCGAGAAAGCGGGTAAAACCGCGGGGTGAGTGACATAATATTACCTATTCTTCATACAAAATTGTATGAAGTTGTTTACATTACCACTTAGGAACGCCTCAATATCGTTATATTTACAAAAATAATAGTCATAACTGTTTTGTGAATAGGTACCTATTATTCACATTATCTCTATGAGCACAAGCATTATCCGTAGCGAGTACATTAGCTTGACTTTTATCGACCCACTTTATCTAATTATGTTTACGCGAGGTGAAATAAAACGACCACAGTTAAATTAGACTCATTCGCTCGTGACTTGGCTTGTCATGATGAAGTGTATTATGCCCGTGTTGCTACTGTCTCTTTTGCGCTCGTGCTATTGCAGAGTTGCGTCGAGTGAGACGGAGATAGTAACTGAAGTCAGAGAAGATGTGAAAGTGAGATCACCTTTGCATTTAGCTTGCACTTATAGATCTTTACGTAACGAGGATCCGTATCCATCCGTTGTGGTGAAATATCAGAATCAAGTTCAAAGATTTTCTTGGGATTCAGCTGGAGAAGTTACATTTGAGAGGAACTACAAGCATCCTTCAGTGACCCATTCTTATCCATCTTCGGGAGGTTTATCAGGTGGATCGTCTTCTGCTTCGGATCCATTTGCAAATGCTCCGGTCGTGCCAGATGATTATGTGTGGGAAGATATCGTGACGTGGTTCCGTAGTGATTGTAAAAAGCCGTTGTAAATGTTTGTAATAGGTTATAATAAATAATTTGTCATAACTTTCAGTTGTTTATAATATTCCAAGTTTGCCATTTGCTTAATGGAGATATATACCGTTAAAAGTAACATCAAGTGTTAAATTAGAGCCATTCGTAAGCTACTTTCTGACGTGACAAGATGAGGTTTCCTTCCTTTGTTATTCCTGTCTCTTTTACACTCGTGTTATTTTAGATTTGCTTCACATGATACGAAAGTAAGACCGCCGTTGAATATGTTCTGTGTTTAAGTTTGAAGGATCATTATCCATCAGTTTTGGTGATGTCTGAAGATCAGAGAGAAAAGTTAACTTGACTACGTCTGGTGAAGTGATATTTGATAAATTTTATTCGTCGCCATATTTTATTTTAGTAGTTCTAATTGTAGTTAGTTATGTAATAAAAAAAAAAACTTGTTATTATCAAGTTCTATGTGATCAGTAAATATTAATTTGGTAATCCTCTATTTATTATATGCGACAGATTCAATACAATCATACAGCATTTAGTCACTGCTTTAATCAGTAAGCAGCCCAATTTGTTTTCAGCAGATACATTTGCCTACTGAATGGTCCATACGAAAACATTAACTTATCGATTGTAGAACTTTGTCACACTAAAAGGATTAATAGACCTTTTGTTTGGAACAATAGGTAATGGCAACAAGGTTTTAACTAATCTTCGAGAGCAGCCTTTAAGGGTGGGATTAGACTAACCTAAATCTCTACATTTTAGTTAGTTTACAAACACAAATTCGGTTCGTTGGAAGTTCGAGACTGGTTTATTATTAATCGCCTATCGTACAAATTCCGTTAATTAATCATGTAAAAGACATTTCGACCAAACATGTGTTCCAAAATAATTATGTCTATAGTACATACATGTTTTGAATGCATAGTTATGAAAGAAGTTAATTCCGTTAATATTTTAATAATTTTCAGGATCTGATAAATTATTTATTTGATCTCATTATCTTTCATAGCATTAGCAATTCCCTCAGTAAAAGATCTACTTAGTAAAATATGAATGAATTGACTTAATATACACACTACCAACATTAATAAATTAAATATACGTAAATATCTGTCTACTATTAATGCTGTAAAAATATTAAGTGTATTTTATTCCTAACTTTAGCACATTTTAGGACGCTATCTTATCGTAATGGTTAAAGTTAAAAACATACAACATTATTTATTGCACAACCTGATATCTATCTTGACCAAAATGTTTAAAGTAATTATATAATTAAATCAACTTTACGCCCCATGGTTACACTAGGAATCATCTTTTACCCTATTAGGGGTTGAAAATTGAATAACTCTTCAGACTATGCAGTTTGAGCAATGAGTTGATGATCCGTCAGTCAGCTAGTATTCGAAGATCAATTTAAACATATATTTTAAAGATTGTGATTTTCTTCTACGCACCGTAATAGGATTTTGCAAGTGATATAGAACGAGTCAAAATCTATTTAGTTATTCAAAAGCATTTTGCAATAAACCTAACTCCATAAAATGTAATTTTCTAACAAATTATCTTCTGTTTTTGAACACGTACCTACTAATCGCTTTAACGATATATGCTCACTATAAACTCGCTTTTATGTTACAGAGTAATTTAATTAAACGTTTTGACTACAAGTATATAATAGAGGCGTAATTCAATTTGCTACCTATATGTCAAGCAACTAAACGTTACAATCTTAAGCAAGACACGTAAATAATTAACATTATCTAACCTACATATTGTTTTAACGCCGTCAAGGGCTATGTTATTGTTAAAGTGTCCTTCAAGGGTCGTATTGTCTGTGGTTTACAAACAGCTAAAGTTTGGCCATAAACGGCGTTCGTGGTTCAGATTGTAGTCTTTACGACTGTGGCCAGCTGGACAAATTCTTCTTAATGAAATTTCAGCGCAGTCAGTGTTTTGTTTGATCGTAAAACAAGGGAGATAACACTGGTAGGTACCGGGCGTGAGATATTAAGTTATCATTTCTTAAATTTATATAAATGAGAATTGCTATTGAATATGTTTATCGTATTTCAAATTATATTAAGACGCACTCATTACACATACTCTCTTTCTTTTAGCATTGACTTAGTGGTATATAGATAACACACACAAAGACACAAATGTTAATTAATAAGAAAATATTGTTGATATGAATTGTTAATATACTTTTTTTTGTTAAATCAGATAGAAGTTTTGGGAGGGACCTGTCTTCTGACACACAGCTCGCTCTAGTTTAGATGACAGATGTAATATTTTAATTGAGCAATAAAAAGATTTACAATTTATTATTAAAGATCATTAGTTATCATAAAAATGATCAGATTTAGTTATGTTTTCTAGGTTTACAAATAGGCAGATGATCCAGTTTCATAGGCAGTTGAGATATCATCGGGTATCAAAGGGTAGTGATATCGAATGACATTGGGGTCGAGTCCCACAAAGAGCCTGAACTTTCAGTGAATGAAAACATTATAGAAACGTCAGCAAGATGCTAAGATACTTGGATGGAAATCTATCCCCAAACACCCACCTATGTGTCCCAACAGCTGCACTTAAGGACAAGTTTCCTTCAAAGCCACCTTTACCACCTTTTACCAATTCTTCCCTTAACATAAAAATTATTTTGCCTTTTAGCTTTGTATTTCTTTCTTAATGCTTCCACCACAATATTTTGTCTCAACTTTTTTGTCAATGTACACAATTATTCCTTCTTATTGGACAATCGCTGGTGGTGTAGCATGTTTAGCCGTTCTTAATCGATCGGCAAAGTTAAGCTACGTCTGTCGTGGTCGGTACCTGGATGGGTGACCGCCTAGTGGTATTTCAAATCGAGCGTTTCCGTGCTTCGGAAGGCACGTAAAGCCGTTGGTCCCGGTTATCACTTAATTGTGATAGTCGTTAAGCTAGTTGGATGCCTCCTAGGCGGCTTGAAAAATTCCAACAGTAGGTTGACCACTAGCCTACCTCCACCAATCCGCAGTGGGCACGCGTGGTGGAGTATCGCCCAGTCCCTTTCACCCTCATTTGTGAAAGGAGGTCTGTGCTCAGCAGTGAAACATTATAGGCTGATGATGATTGGACAATAAATAAATATCATTGAACATTCCTCACACTCGGCTATCTGATCCCAAATTAAGTGGAGTCAGACTATGGAAACCAGATAACTTATATACTACATATAATACTTTTTGTTTGTAAATACATACTTAATATACATAATTACACACAGGCTCAGGACATGCAGACATGATGATGCACACAAATGTATGTCCTGGTTGGCAATCGAACCCACCTGGCATGATATGTGGAATCTTAACCAACTACGCCAACTGGCCCGACCGTAACAACCATTTGATTTGGCAATAAACCATACAATATCAATAAAACAATATTCCACGTTTAAATCACTGTAATATGCAATGATGAATGACTTAGGAACCAACAGCGTAATACATATGGTGCTTGGGTCATTGCCAACTATCCTGAACATTTAAATTTAGTAGTTTCCTTGTCGTGCCTCGAAGCCGTGACTGTACATTGAATGTTTTTTGGAACATCTATTAGTTGTAGATTCAACTAAATGTATTGCTTTGGGGATGTGTTTCGTATTAAATAGTATTATCGTACGTACTTTTAAAAGAGGTAGGTATATCTTTATTCTATAATTAAGAAGTTATAAACGAAGATCATAATCTATCTAGATTCTTCCTGAAATTTAAGAGCAGTCTTGTATGAAGGCAGAATTATTGAGGTTTATTCTTGTCAGCTTCAATTGTATATGCACTATATTATTTGTAAGTAAAACCCATACAGTCACTCAAACCACACACATAATTATATAATTACATAATGAAATAATATTTTCCCTCCCCACCCTGTAGGGGTAGATGCGAAATGTTAGATTAACGAGCTCATTACCAACTCGTAATCTTACCTTAAGTTAGAAATTTCATACCATGTAAGTTAATAACAGTTTTGGCAAAGAGTTTTGGGTCTAATTCATGTTTTTATAAGAACTAATTATTGCTAGAATACCAACATATTTGTTAAACAAGTTCAAATTGAGTCAGATGATGATTCCGAGAAATCTATAGGTATGAACGGAAAACCAAAACCTACAAAAGAGTTAGTTAATAATACCAGAGAGCAATAATAGCAACAATTTAATAAAGATGAAATCTCAGATCCACAAAAAGGGTCAAGACACCTGCACATTCATAAGCAGTATTAATAAAGAGTGAGGTCACGTCGGGTTGGTAATCCCTGCCTACGACTATTTCGCTATTTTCACGACCACCTAAACCCCTGTCATAATGGCTGGATATCTTGCAGACAGCTACATTTAATATTCAATTAGGGACCATTTGACCATTCATCAGTCTCTACGAACTGTTTCAGTTGAATTAACTTGACTGGATGCGTCGATGGCGCATGCTTGGATTATTTTAATCAGTTTTCTGTGAACGGACTCTTTGACAATGATGTGAGGCTCAATATCCAATGGTTATTATCCAGACCTATATCTGAGTCAACTAAAGGCAAACTATTCTTCCCTTGGAGTTCCGAAGAATTAAAGCAGATGTAACTCTGCTAATGAAGAATGCAAGAGGATATATGGATTCCCCTTCTGTACCAGCGAACATACATTTATGTGTCCCTTATAGATCCTAAAAACAACCAGCCATTCTATTCACTCCCAATGCAAATACAAATAACTGGCAGAATTCATTGTTTTGCAGAGCCGGCAGGCATATAAACGAATTACCATTAGATTTATTTAATACTAGTACTAATTAGGTAAAATGTTTATTTTCAAAATCGTACTTCGGTTTCCTACACGCTAGCTTTTTCATTAAGTACAGCATGCAGTTCAGGTATGAGCCCATTTAATTCAGCAGCACGTAGAATCCAACAATGTAACTTTACTGGATAACCTGCACCATTGGTGATACTTTTGAATTGAATAGCTTGAAAATGGAGTGATTGATAAATAATATTCGGATAAATATCCTTTAGACTATCTGAAATAAAATCAAATATCACTTCAAAAAGCATTCCCATACCTGTAGAATTACCTATAAATCCACAATAGTAGTCAAATTCACTTCACCAATCGGGAGTTGGTCAAGTCTAATGCAATAACTTTGAGAAACCTAATAAGTTTAACGCTTAGCCTGATATAAGCCAATGAAAATTATGCAAATACTAGAGCTCAACATTTCTAAAGATATGATGCTAAATGTGTTCTACTGCAAACTAAAGCAGGCAATAAAGGAGATTATATATCTTCTGCTAGTTAATGATAATGACTAAAATGTATGAATGAATGAATAATAAATGAATGACAAACGAATGAAAGCTTCAATAATCATAATTGCAGAAGTAGTCAGCAAAACTGTTTCGAACTTCGATAAGCTATAGATCCTTGTCACAAAACCAAACCTTGTCTCAGAGATTAAGTATCTAATGGACATCGCTTGCATAATTTATTTTGTTTCTGAGTGGGCTAACAAAATTTTAAATTCATTAATTTGAAAGGGTGCTGGAATTAAGCGGTGTACACGCACACGGATGACTGGCTCACTTCGAGGTAACAAACGTGTTTTCCCGATAAGTGATTTAAGCTGTTCGGGTGGAATCAATACTGTTACGCTGATTGATTGCGTGTACAAAACTTGCGTGAGAACATATTTGCGGTTTTTAGAACTAGAATTAGATATTTGAGCAGAGCATATAAAAGATGTTTGACTTTTAGAAGATAAAATCATATTTTAATAAAGCACTATAAAACTTTTTACATAAGGTAGATAATCAGCGAAAAGAATACAAAAGAAAAAGGTCACAAATTCAGGCAATAAAAACCTTAGTGGACTATATTTGTGTCACGGTTGTGGAAGGTAGTAAAACCCCTCAATAAAAGTGATATGAACTGAATAAGAAAGGGATTATATTTCAACTAGGAAAGAGCAGTCGCGCCGACATTCATATTTAATTTGGTAGAACCGAGCCACTTCCACTTATTACCCGGGGCTATGATTTCCAAAGCGCTCGAAAAAATATCGAGTTTGCCCGTGATAATATACAGGAAAAGTTAAATTACGAGAGTACGCTGTTCATTTTATTAGTATATCGCATTTTTATTTATGTATAGAACTTTAAATAAGAAATAACTAATGAAAGATTTATATAATGCATTATCGAAAAACAAGTTTATGAATTATAGTAATTTTCACGTAGGTCATCATCATCATCATATCAGCCCATGGATGTCCACTGCTGAACATAGGCATGCCCCATTGATTTCCACTTCGAACGGTTCTGGGCCGCTTGCATCCAGCGGTGCCCAGTGACTCTGACCAGGGGCTCTGCCGCGTAACTTTGGTGGTAATCGTAACGAACACCATTAATTATTTCAACCAATGACGCGCACGCGTTATCAGGCCTGTCCCACTCCCATGTTTAGGTACGATCGCGCGCACGCGGACTTCCGGAACAACGCTAGTCGGTTGCAACGCGCACGCAACGCAAGACGCGTGTGGGTATAAATACCTACGTACTACCTATATAAAGTGTTTACTGTTCTTTTTTTAACACTATCTTGTGTAACGTTGTTTTTATAGTTCTAGATATTTTGTTGTTGTTTCATTGTATTGTCCTAAAGTCCTTATTATAATAATAGGCCCGTTTTGATAACATACCAGTGTGTTAAAAAGAGACAAAGATAGAACGACCAGAAGAGACCCTCTTGTATAAACGGGCCTCTTAGACCTCGAAAACTCATGTGAATGATTTTCAACCCACTTCAAAAAAAGGAGGAGGTTTCTCAATTCGACCGTATATTTTTTAACCGACTTCAAAAAAAGGAGGAGGTTCTCAATTCGGTTGTATGTTTTTTTTTTTTATTTTTTTTTATGTTTGTTACCTCATAACTCCGTCGTTTATAAACCGATTTGGAAATATTTTTTTTGTCTGGAAGGGTACACTTCCCGTTTGGTCCCATTGTCATCAGATCAGGATTTGATTACTTCTTAGTGTACTTTGAAGCCGGTTTAAGTTTTTTGTAAAACAGTCTAATTATTTTTATGTGTGTTCGCGGATAACTTCGTCGTTTATGAACCGATTTTGACGATTTTTTTTTGGAAACTGTTAGTAGTTCCAGAATAGAGAGAGTTCCCTCTTTAAATATACAGTAATTCTACCTTACAACTCTTAGAATAACTAAGATTTAACATACCACTATTTCAAAAATCAGTAGAACAATATTCAGAAAAATTTAGGTAATCGTGCCGTTTCTTGTCGCGTCGTGAGTCATTCCAGATTTGATAAGCATGTATGTTACTAAAACCCTTCCCCAAAATAGTTGTATTCAGTTTCGTAGACAGAATACACATTCAGTATACAAAGTACGTATAGGTCTAACAACTTAGATTAAAGTATGTAGACATTTTAAAATAACTTTCTGATCTATTACTAGTTAGCTAGGATATTTTAAATGTCATTGTTCACGAAAGGAGAATAGCATAGAAATAAAATAAACACAGAGAATAGTAATAGGACATACATAGGCGATAAGGAAATATTGAAGATTCATAATACGTCATTAGACAACCCTACCGTAACACGTGCCGCGTCATACAGGATAGAGTTATACGATAGAAAGAGAGGGAAGTTGTAGGTGAATATAATTTTAGGCGCGCAGCGCTGCGCGAACTGGATTGCGCTTTATTCTGTCGTTCCAAGAGTCGATTTTTGTTTAAATGTCGTTTTCGAAGTGGGTTTTCTGTACGTAGTACTATTAAATATTCTGTGGCGTTATTACGCGGCGATGACCATTCGTGGGCCCTGATTGGATGAAATTCATTAATGGTGTTCGTTACGATTACCACCAAAGTTACGCGGTAGAGCCGCGGGTCGTCAGTCCACCTGGTGGGAGGTCACATAGGTAAAATGGGAATAAATAGAAATTTACCCAACACCACAATCACAATAGAACGCATATAAATTGGATAAGTATGAACGATTACGATTAAGAAAAATTACAATAATATACAAATAGTAAAACTACTTATAGTACCCATAAAGAGTCTGCTAAATAACATTAACAGCTAGGAATCTGTATGATTGTGTAAAATCCTACTAATATTATAAATGCGAAAGTTTGAGATTATGGATTTATGTTTGTTACTCTTTCACGCAAAAACTACTGAACAGATTTTGATGAAATTTGGCACACCGATAGAATATGTTCTGCGTTAACACATAGGATACTTTTTATCCCGCGAAAACATACGATCCCTCAGGAATGCGGGTGAAACCACGCGGGACAGCCAGTGCAGAATAAAATCCCCGAAATTAACGCTTCAGTAAAAAGCCGGTGTAAAAATGTGGTGAATGTCGTAAGAGTGATTTTAAAATCATTGCCCAGTACAGTATTTCAGCACCATTGTACTAACAAAGTATTTCGGGATTCTGTTTGGCGTTGTTTCGTGAAAAGAACGCGGCTCGACATACGCATATTTTGCTTAATTTTAATGTTTGAAATAGCACATACCGTGGTAATATACGTTTAAATACTTGGAGATTTAAATTATTAACATATTTAAATATAAAGGTTATGTTAATTAAATAGAATATTAATAAATGTTTTCATTATTTATTCAACATAATGTAAAAGAAAAGAAATAACAAATTCTGCTGTTTCCTAAAAAATACTGTTTTATAATGACTCTTGAGGATAGCAAATGTCATTATACAAGAAATCTTATCATAACATTCCAAAGGGCACTCCTTAATAAAATCTTATGTAGCTCATAAAGTAAACTCTTCAGTTGAGGGTATCATGTCAAAAGTGCGGACAGGGTAATTCTGAAATGTCAGCTCAGTTTATAAAGCGATGTGATGCGACATGCATATCGTATACAGCGTAGGTCATTAATCATCGGTGTCACTTATACAGGCCATCCGTTTTATCGTTTAAAGTTTGACATTTACGCTGCTGTAGAATATAAAAAAATTACAGCTAAATCCGTTTAATTAAACGCAAGTTTGATCGCACGACAGTGTTTCAGAAAAGTTTATGGACGGGACTATCGAAGCGAATGTCATGATGTGAAGTCTTTATCAGCGTGAAATCTTTCATCTCACTAATCTGACACAATACATGTGAAATTTCGGATGTTTGTGATTCCACCACGCATAAACAGCTGGAGGGATTTGGAAGAAATTTGGCACACACAAAGAATATTTTCTAGATTAACACATAAGACACTTTTGATTCCGCAAAAACATTATATTGCTGGAAAACCAAGGGTTAGAATCTACTAACTAAATATAAGTTCTGCAACACTAACTTTACAAGTCAACAAATTACATCCTGCATCGCGCTATAAAACTTTTCTATTGACATGTATAACAACCTTGTTCAACTTCAGACACCGTGAATCTCACGCTCCACTGAGTATATAGGGATGTAACGCGACCCTTTAAGTTCCTAATTGGGTTCATTGGCTCTAGAAACGTCGAAACTTATCACAATCTCTCCTAAACTCGATCTATGGACAGTGGACACATCTTTTTCTAAACTTTTGCGTTGGCAAAGGTTTATTTTGTGAATGGAGTAGGAAATTGCTATAACTTGGCAGATCTTTTTGCCAGATGTGTTTCTGATTAAGGCAAAAAATTTGAATTGGTGAATCACTTAACATCATCATAACGATAAATGATACTGATCGTTCATCATCAATCATCATCAAAAGGTATCCCAATGTATAAATGGAAGGTTTTGTTCCATCTAATAAAGTACATTTATACAAACAAAGAAAGAGCCCGATTAAAAATATAATATAAAGTTCCCACCCATTACCTGACTTCACATTAAGGTAAACAAGCAATTCACTGTTCACTCTCTTGAGATACATTTCTTATAAACATTAAGAGTCGTAACTGGAAAAGGCGCAATTTGCTGTAACTTATATTAATATTGAAGAAGAAAAATAAAGAAGCAATATCTTGGCAATTAACAAAGAAAAGTTGAGTTTTCTCGATGAATTTTAATAGGTCGCTGCTAATTTTATCGCTATAAGCGTCATAGTAGATGTCTTGTTACTTAAAATCAAAGAACTTCGATAACCTCCACCTCAGAATTGATTCAAGATTGATTAGATGAAGACAATTTACACTGAACACTTCATATTAAAAAAAAATAACATTTTGCACTCATGTTTTAAAATATTTAGCAATTTCCTAAATTCCTCAAAAATAATGATTTGTGTTTGCAAAAATGTAAGATGCTGATCAATTTACTATATTATGTTATTTCTAGAGTGGACAGTTTACAATTTAGTTTATAAGGTCCACGTCCTTCAACTCGGGTTATCTTAATAACTCAAGAGTTAGTGGGTACTAGCTATCCCGCGAGGTTTCACTCGCATTCGCGAGGTATCGTATGTTTTCCCGGGATAAAAAGTATCCTATGTGTTAATCCAGAACATATTCTATCTGTGTGGCAAATTTCATCCAAATCCGTTCGGTAGTTTTTGGGTGAAAGAGTAACAAACATCCATAGGTACATACAAACTTTCGCGTTTATAATACTACTAGCTGTGTCGCGCGGTTTCACCCGCGTTTCCATGATAAAAAGTAGCCTATGTCACCCGGAGATTGTGTAGCTTCCCAACAGTGAAAGAATTTTTCAAATCGGTTCTGTAGTTTCGGAGCCTATTCAATGCAAACAAACAATCAAATCTTTGCTCTTTATAATATTAGTATAGATATAGTAAGGATACTTTATATTATAGTAAGGAACTAAAGATTATTATGGAATATTAACCCCAGGTAATCAAATCTGAGTCATTAAGATAGCCCAGGCAGGCAAGTTGTCCTAGGGATAATATAATTAATTTGGTACATTGCGCTTTCCTAACCAAATTAACCTATAGATACTGTATCCAATTTCGTATACATAGAATAATAATATACACATATGTAATATAAGCTGCTTAATGCTGTTAACAACCCTTTAACTTGTCTGCAAAGCAACTATGGCCATTAGCCTAAAAGCGTTAGGTACTTTAGCTAATGTATCTCCAATTAAGGCTTAAATAATCTTTATTCTATCGTTAAGACACCATTAGGTTTCATATCAATACATACAGTATAAGGACAATAAAGGTATTGTCCTATATAAGGAAATAATTTTCCTTATATTACTTAGTGGTATAAAAAAAATACAGTCAGTCAAAAGTTAATGTACACTTGAGTAGTTTTCACAATAATCTAATGATATTCTCTTGACAGATTGAGGGAAAACTGTGAATTGGCAAAGTCGGATGGAGAACTAAATTACAGAATGTGTTACAAGATTAGCGATGCTTAACTGGTTTTCCCAATAAGGTCCTATGGATCAAAGTCAAACGTTTAATGATCGCCGCATAATTCAATTTTACGTACGCCTCACTTCTGTCGGGCGATGTCGCAAGTTTATTTCTAAAAAAAAAAAGATTTAACGCCTCGTATGAAATTGCTTAAGCAACGTTACATGAATAAATAAAATTTACGATATAAAAATAAAACGTTGAAATAATGTTAACCCTTTTTTGTAGGTAATATTCAACAAAGAAAAGTGGAAATGGCTATGAAGATTCTTTAAAGCGATAATAAATTGGGCGCATAACAATGCCATTATTTTCCTGTAGTCTGATTTATTGTTGGGCTTACAAAGAGATGTTCCCTTAAGATACCTAGGGCTAGTGATGGCCTGTAATGTTTCGGATATATAATAATTAACAAATTTAATTAGATATATATAAGTACTCAGTAGAAACAACTTCGTCAAGGAATCTGGCGAAAAAATACGTTGAGTTAGGTGGTTCTAAAATAAAATGCAATCACGCAATAACTTAGAGCATCCTCAGGTAACGCGCTGAAGTATGCCTAGGAATTTCGGATAGGATCTGAATCGATTTAAAATCAAATGTACAAAAATCTCTGTGTACCTACATATATTCTGAGTGTGTCCCTTTCTTATAATATTCAATGCTATTCTTAAACCTGACTTAAACTGACCTCATTTTAACATGACATGTTACGGAAAGAAAGGTCGCAAACATTAAAAATACATGGCCACGACCTGCAGTCTGTTATTTAACTCCAATGTATCAGCCAAGTAATTGACTGCTATATAGTAGGTTAACACTATTTTATGTTAACACTAGATTATTTATTACAGACTAACTGCGAATAAAAAGGATAGTAATTTGCACTTCGATACCATTATCCTACAAATTGAATTGACCTAATTTAAATTAAAAAGTTTTTGTCCTAGAAAAATATTTTAGTATACTGACTTCCATCTCATGAACAAGAGGGTTCTAATAGTTCCTGGATGAAAGTATCCAGTATTTCTACCCAAGGTCTATTTATGTGCCAAGATTTATCTAAACGAATATTTAAATATATAGGATATATATCAGTTATCTGGTTTCCATAGTACAAGCTCTGCTTAGTTTGGGATCGTGTGTGAGGAATGTCCCAGGATATTTATTTATTTATTTATTAAATAATAAGATAAAAGCACAACAACTTATATAGACACATTTTCAGAGATTTAAGTCGTGGAGAACAGATCTATTATTATTCTACTACAAAAAAAAATACTCTGCGGATATTTGCAGGTATATAAATTTCTCGTTACGTTACCACTCTAGACTAACTAGAATTTCACGAGTTTGTTTCATTAGATTATAATTAAACAAAACTGATTCCGTATTAACGGCGCTGCGCAAACGTGTGTCTTGTGTCAGACACAAGCTACCAATGAATATTTGATTTCTATAGAACCAGTATGAAATCAGCCAATCCCTGCGCAGATTTGCGTCCAGTTGCATCCACTTTACACATACTCGTTGACTATCAAAAAGTGTTCGGTGTCGGTAACCGGAAACTAAAACTCGTCAGTTGAAGACACAAGCAACATTTTAAAAAATCCTTACAATTGTACTGAAACTGACTGAAAACAAGCGGTGACTGTGTCCGATCGCCGCCACCAGAACCAGCAATTACGGTTACCAGTGACCAGAAGTAGCAACCGGCGTCTGTGTCCGATATCCGACACAAGACATACGTTTGTGCAGCGCCTAAAGTAATTTTAAACGTGGAGTGCCATAGTTGTAAATATTATTCACTAATTAATTCAAAAAAAAAAATTAAACCTTTCAGTTTTACAGTGGAAACGATTTGAAACTAAAAGCACTTTTTATATTTATTAGATACTCTGAAATAGTTCGGGCTATTTTAATAGGTATATATTATAAATTCATGTTTGACCACAAACTCACCTTAGTAAGTGATGATGTGGCCGAAGCGCGAAGGTGGTAAAAAGATAAAGCCTAGATAAGAAGAGAGGTAGAACATAGTGTTAGATATTTATTAGATAATTATTAATATTGGCTGGATCATATTATTATGGTAGAAGGATTGAGTGATGTGGCAACACTGACCATAGTAGCTTATAAAAGTGTGGGTATTTGTATTTGTAAGAGTTAGTTTTTATCAAGCTCTCGAGCTATACCACAGCTCAGTGCGATCGTTGTTTTACCCGGTTCTGTAACTTATTATAATTTAAGTCTAAGATTGTGAAGTGAAGTGAATATGTAATTAACTGTAATATTATAACAGTAAACCTATCGGGGCCCATGAGCGAGTTTGTTGCGTCGCTTCTTCTCCTCATACGGGACTTTTCCGAAGCGATAGTATTACGTTGTTTCATTGCCTGCACTACGCCCACTGAATCCTGATACCACAGAACTTTAAACATGGTGTTCGTATCGCTTGGCAGTCGCTGACGCTATTATCAGAAATTGGGATAAAGAGAGGCAATGTAAACCGTACTTGGGTTGTTTCCACATAGTTTGTAAAGACCACGTTCTTGAGAATTTCGAACAAGTAAAGAACTAAAGAAAAATCAAGTTATTTGATTACCTAAAATAAGTGTATTTGGGCGAGTTTCTAACATGCGCGTGCTAGACGGAATAATAGACAAATGGCGGCGCGGGCGGCACGCTTGTAATATAGTTCATGCTGGTAGCGGCCAGTGACACAAGTTGGCGCCGGGTGTGCCATACGAGTGGCTATCTGATGTACATGTAGTGGTGCCTGAATTGTGGTGTATACAAATTGCTTTAACACTATCTGGTGAGTCGATTTCATATTGATTGCTAATATACTGCGAAAGTATCTGGGGAACGATTAAATAATTTAATTATTGTTGAAAATATAGTCAAGTTAGCTAGATTTTATGGGTTAAAAGTATAAGTGTAAAAGTGTAAAATCAATCCTCAATTATTTATTGTAATATGTATAGGTAAGTTGAGTATTTATGCTATGCATATAACCGTATAATAAGGGTGTAACAATTCAATATAATATAAAATTATTAACATAGAAAGGAAGGACAGAAGACAGACCGATACTTTGTAAAAATATAGTTTTAAATATTGAGAAAGTACTATTAACTAATTGTGTGATAAATTTATTATTACTAGCTATCTAACTAGTTTGGTGATTCTCCTCATTTTGCGGGTTGCTTTATAAATAAATGTATTTTGTTGAACGGGATTTCCTCAGATCTATTGACATAGTTTTGGTTATATACATATCTATAGGACGTTCAAAAGACAATGTACTACAAACCGGATAACAATATGAAAAATTCAAAATATTGAATTAATTAACTTTGAATAAGTGGTGTTCAGTTATGAGGGTCGTGCTGGGTTAATCTGAACTTGCAAAAGTGGAATGAAGTTAATGGTAAATTTTATTTGAGTGTGATGGTATAATGACTATGGTAAGTTTCTTCATTTTGAAAAAAAAAAAAAAAATGTTAAGTATTTTAATAATCCTTTTAAATTGAATACGTAACGGTTATGTAATGGTGGTAATAGGTAGCACATTAGACAAACGTATAGGCTAAAGTTCCTGATCAACAGGTTTCTCCCGAGAATCAGATTTCGAGTTAACAAAAATAACACTGTTAATTTTTCAGTAAATATTATGGATTTTATTTTATTTTAACATATTTAAGAGAAACTTACAGCTTATACAAAAATAATAGGACAGATAGTTAAACATAAGCCATTTAAAAGCTTCTTCAGAATAGCATGATTCTTTTGAATAATTTTATTTAGAACTTGCTAGTAAAGGTTTGCCAAAAAGAATCTCAAAAACAACTAAAAATCTAAAGTGTACTTAATTTATTTAGTGATATTATTTTTAAATTCACAAGAATTTACTTTTTATAAGTTATAATGTTAATAGTTCAGTAAAAAAAAAAACTGTTATTTGGGGTGAAAAACAATCTTCTTCTGTGTGTATGAAGCGGTCCTAGATTTACTATTCCTAATTTAATTCAAGGTTCTAAAGACTAGTATCATTCATAGAAAATTAAGGGTTCAATTTACAGTTAAATTTAGAATTCACTTTAGAGTTCAATGCAGATTTATTTTAGAGTTCAATTAAGGATTCAACTTACAGTTCAATTTAGAGTACAATTAAGGGTTCAATTTAGAGATTCGGAGTTCAATTTAGAGAACAATTAAGGGTTCAATTTAGAGATTCGGACTTCAATTTAGAGTTGAAATAAGGGTTCATTTTACAGTTAATTTAGAGTCAATTAAGGGTTCAGCTTACAGTTCTATTAAGAATTCAATTTACAGTTCATTTTAGAATTAACTTTAGAGTTCGAGTTCAATTCAGAGTTAAAGATGGTTGAAGTTAGAGTTCAAGCTAGAGTTCAATTTACGGTTCATTTTAGATTACACTTTAGAGTTCAGAGTTCAAGTCGGATTTCAAGTCAGAGTTCAAGTCAGAGTTCAAGTCAGAGTTCAAGTCAGAGTTCAAGTCAGAGTTCAAATCAGAGTTTAAGACAGAGTTCAAGTCAGAGTTAATTTTAGAATTTCACTTTCACTTTCAAGTGCAAATTAGAGTGCAATTAAGAGTTCAAGGAGTTCCAGTAAGAGTTCAAGTACGTGTTCAAGTTAGAGTTCAAGTACGTGTTCAAGTTAGAGTTTAAGTTAGAATTCAAGTTAGAGATCAAGTACGAGTTCAAGTTAGAGTTCAAGTTAGAGTTCAAGTTAGAGTTAGAGTTCAAGTACGAGTTCAAGTACGAGTTCAAGTCCGAGTTCAATTACGAGTTCAAGTACGAGTTCAAGTACGAGTTCAAGTTAGAGTTCAAGTTAGAGATCAAGTTAGAGTTCAAGTTAGAGTTCAAGTACGAGTTCAAGTACGAGTTCAAGTTAGAGTTCAAGTACGAGCTCAAGTTAGAGTTCAAGTTAGAGATCAAGTTAGAGTTCAACTTAGAGTTCAACTTAGAGTTCAAGTTAGAGTTCAAGTTAGAGTTCAAGTTAGAGTTCAAGTTAGAGTTCAAGTTAGAGTTCAAGTTAGAGTTCAAGTTACAGTTCAAGTTAGAGTTCAATGTAGAGTTCAATGTAGAGTTCAATGTAGAGTTCAATGTAGAGTTCAATGTAGAGTTCAATGTAGAGTTCAATGTAGAGTTCAATGTAGAGTTCAATGTAGAGTTCAATGTAGAGTTCAATGTAGAGTTCAATGTAGAGTTCAATGTAGTGTTCAATGTGGAGTTCAATGTGGAGTTCAATGTGGAGTTCAATGTGGAGTTCAATGTAGAGTTCAATGTAGAGTTCAATGTAGAGTTCAATGTAGAGTTCAATGTAGAGTTCAATGTAGAGTTCAATGTACAGTTAAATGTAGAGTTCAATGTACAGTTCAATGTAGAGTTTAAATGTAGAGTTTAAATGTAGAGTTCAATGTAGAGTTCAGCTTCGTTTTTTTTTTACGTTTACTGCGCAGAAGTTTAGTAGACGTAGCACTTTAAAAATAAGCGTTGGCGCCCGAGTAGTATATTACTCTGTAAGCAAAAGCTTTGAGGGGTGTACTTTTGAAATTAAATGAAATTAAATTAATTTATTTGCGAGAATAAGAGTGACAAAAATATTGATGGCAAAAAATATGGAGTTCCAAGCTTACTCTACCGAGCTTCAGTGTGCAAATATTAAAATTATTTGTTACATTAAGACAGCTCAAATGGATAAGCCTACATTTTAACAAATGTTACATGTAATTAATTCAAATTAAAAATAATAGGCTAAATAATAAATCATTACAAATGTAAAATGTTAATGTAAATGTAAAAAAAAAAAAAATTCATAAAATGTTTATTAAAAAAGCTACAATATTATAATATACTTAAATACCATGTCGGTATGAATTTTGTTTTGTAGAAGTTAAAACAATAATGCTGAGGCTTTCTACCTTAGGGTAGTGTGTGTGTAGCAAAGTGTGTTTGGTGGAGCTGTTATGATTCTTGATCTTAGTAATATCATAAAGGTTTCACTAACTGTACTTCTTTCCTGGGTTTACTTTAGTTTGTTTAATTGATGTGATTTTCCCTTCATAAAGTTGATAAGTAGTTATTAACTCTAAATCTTTGGTTAATATGAGTAAGCGTTAGCAAAATGTTCAAACTAAATCGATTAATAGCAAAATTGCCTCGCAAATGTAGGCAGAAATGGCCGAGTCAAATTATCTATTACTGTGCTGAACTTCTTTGGTTTCAGGTAGAGATTTTCACACCAGAATGAGATTGGACTTGTGATTCACCGTGAAGCCGTATCGGAGAGTTGGATTGTTGGTCGAACTCGCTTAGATCACAATGTTATAGTGGTATTGAGACTAAAAGAGGTATGAATATGAAAGTAGATAGTAGTAAATAGAAGTAGAAAAAGAGATGGATGAATTGTATGAAAAATATGGCTAAGAAAATTAGATTTGGAAGTTGAAATGTTTTTTTTTACGACGTAGGCTTTATCTTTCTGCTTTAACAGCAGCAACATAAGGAATAGTAGTTTATAAAAAAAAACATATGTGAAGAAAATGTAGCTATAAAAATATATAAAACACTTGTAAGGACACTGATAAGATGAAATAATATTGAGAGAGAGAGAGAGAGAAGAGGTAAAAGATGTAGTTACCAAATTATAGAATTTATCCTAGTTAGGTTCGATAAGATGCAGGTTCAATTATGATAAAAAATAAGCAGATGTCCATTCATTTATGATAAGATGAAATAATATTGAGAGAGAGGGAGAGAAAAGTTAAAAGATGTAGGTACCAAAGTATATAATTTATCCTAGTTAGGTTCGATAAGATACAGGTTTAAATTATAAAAGCAGATGTCCATTGATTTATTTATAAACCCTTCAACAAAAATGCAAATAAGTTCTTCAATAAAATCTTGTGTTGAAAAGTCTTGATAATAGACGTGCAGTCTTGACGATAGATATGCAGTCTTTATGACAGACGTGCAGTCTTGATGTCAGATGTGCAGTCTTAATCACAGACATGCGGTCTTGATAACAGACATGCAGTTTTCTTCAATAAAATATTGTCAAAAATAGAAACTTGATAACATACGTGCAGTCTTGTCGAAAAACGTTCAGTCTTGATGACAGACGAGCAGTCTTGATGTCAGACATACAGTCTTGATGTCAGACATGCAGTCTTGATGACTGGACTTTGATTATAGAATATAAAAATAATAAAAAAAAAAAAATAAGAGAGGGTAGATGTTGATATAGCAATCTAGATACAATTAATAGATGTTGATAGAGCCAACTGAATAAAATTAATAGATGTTGATAGAGCCATCTGAATAAAATTAATAGGTGTTGATGGAGCCATCTGAATAATATTAATAGATGTTGATATAGCCATCTGAATATAATGAATAGATGTTGATATAGCCATCTGAATAAAAAGAGATAATAGAAAAGATATGAAATTATATGAAAAGATTAGAAAAGATTAGAAAAGATTAGAAAAGATAAGAAAAGATTAGAAAAGATTAGAAAAGATTAGAAAAGATTAGAAAAGATTAGAAAAGATTAGAAAAGATTAGAAAAGATTAGAAAAGATTAGAAAAGATTAGTAAAGATTAGTAAAGATTAGAAAAGATTAGTAAAGATTAGTAAAGATTAGTAAAGATTAGAAAAGATTAGTAAAGATTAGAAAAGATTAGTAAAGATTAGAAAAGATTGGAAAAGTTTGGAAAAGATTAGTATAAATTAGAAAATATATGGAAAGATTCGAAAATATTAGGAAATATTAGAAAAGATTAGAATAGATTAGGGAATATTAGAAAAGATTAGAATAGATTAGGAAATGTCAAAAATATTTGGATAGATTATAAATTATATGGAAAGATTCGAAAATATTAGGAAATATTAGAAAATATAGGGAAAGATTAGAAAATATTAGGAAAGATTAGAAATTATTAGGAAAGTTTAGGAAAGTTTAAAAAAAAAACATTAGATAAGGATAGAGATAACGATAAATAGAAATTTGGATTTTAAAATGTATTATATTTTAATTATAATCTTGTCTAATTCATATGGGAATGGAAGGGGATGAATGTTGTTGTGTATCTGTAGCGTATGTCCCGCAATATAAGCTATAATAATAGTCAATATGTATAATGAACTCTCACCAGACACAAGCCTTTCAGGTTTTCGTCAGGCGGTAATGTAAAACCATGTACCTATCATGTAATTTTGGTCAATTATATAAATAATAATAATAATATGAAGAAAAGGAAAGGATATACAGAGTTATTTTAATATTTAATCGTGTCTAGTTCATATTTAATGTAACTGTTAATCCAAAATGTTAAATAACAAATGTTTTTGAATGTCGTACGCAATCTGCTACTTACACCTCGTGGAATGTTAAATTATACTTTATGCCAAAAATAAAGGAATAGATATAGATAGATGGGATAGATATAGATAGATGGGATAGATAAGATAATATTTGATTATTGATTTTGGTTGGAGTTGATAACTGACTGGATACACTGTCGTATGTACATATATAATAAAAAGCTCTAGGGATAGGTGAACCGAAGTTGATGGATCAATCTGAGAAAAAGAGTAGTAGATGTTGATGGGTCCATCTGAGTAAAGTGGTGTATGTTTATCTGTATTATTTTATGTAAGATATTGATAACTTTATTTGTTTACACGAAGTTTGAGGACAAACTTGAAGTCAGGAAAGGCCGAATGTTAGATATTTATTAGATAATTATTAATATTGGCTGGATCATATTATTATGGTAGAAGGATTGAGTGATGTGGCAACACTGACCATAGTAGCTTATAAAAGTGTGGGTATTTGTATTTGTAAGAGTTAGTTTTTATCAAGCTCTCGAGCTATACCACAGCTCAGTGCGATCGTTGTTTTACCCGGTTCTGTAACTTATTATAATTTAAGTCTAAGATTGTGAAGTGAAGTGAATATGTAATTAACTGTAATATTATAACAGTAAACCTATCGGGGCCCATGAGCGAGTTTGTTGCGTCGCTTCTTCTCCTCATACGGGACTTTTCCGAAGCGATAGTATTACGTTGTTTCATTGCCTGCACTACGCCCACTGAATCCTGATACCACAGAACTTTAAACATGGTGTTCGTATCGCTTGGCAGTCGCTGACGCTATTAATAGCGTTGTTTTTTTTTTTCGCTCAAGGAGCAGCTTGACTCGGGATGTACTGTACCTCCACTTTACAGAATACTTAATGTTGAATGTAATACAAATAACTTAATGTTGTGTTCTTGCCCGTGAGTACGGTCGCCACGAGAGAGTAAGGGTGTTGCCCCGGGGTGCCCGGATGTTGCAACGTCCATATGGCTACGGCAACCGGTTACCACCAGGAGGCCACTTCGAAGGAACAAAAATAACTGGTGCTTTCCGACAAATTATCAACTTTAGGATGGTAGCGAGCGAGGCGGGTACTAGAAAGCTTTCCTTCATCGATAAATCATGCTCTTTTACAATTCCACGACCGTACAGTAGTACCCAACTGATAAGGCGCGTCGTGAATCTTCGTTCGCACAGAAAAGAAAGTATGGCCCGAGGATTAACGAAAGAATGCTTAAAACTTACAATCAACCTTATATCACTACTATAAGGTTCATAATACACTGCAGCTGTTAGTTCCGTCTCACTCGCTCGCCGCCATGTGTGTGGAGGGGCGTGACTACGCCCCTCCACACACATGGCGGCAGCTGCAGACCAATAGCATTTCCCGCGCTTTGAAAATGTATCTTCTGCGCAGGTACATCGGTAAACCATATTAGTTGGGTATTACTGTAAGTGCGTTTTCACACGAGACGATAACGACACCGTAACCACACAGTAAAAAAACTGTAACGATTTAGCCGACCATACATTTCTATGTACCGTTTTCACACGCAACGATAACGACACAGCACTGCACGACACAGGAACGATAATTCGGCTATGTCGTTGGTTTGGCTAGATCGTGACGATTTTTTTACTGTGGCGATTTAGCGGACCTTCGAAATGTATTAAAAAACGTCAGGACTTTCACACGGCGAACTGCACGATAACGATAACGACACTTCTTGTCACCTCGCTGTTTGTTTTGAATGGTGTTTGTTTACTGGTTAAGAGTTTTCTAGTGGTTTTATCATGGAAACAAGTCAATTCAAATAAAACTAAGTTAAGTTGTCGGCGATTGAAATTTGGCCACATGATGGACGTTTAGTCGCTAAAATTAATATTCGTAACTATCGTTACGGTGCGGTATCGTTCCTCGTGTGAAAACGAACGACGACACGACCGTTTGCCAATTATCGTCGGTCGTTTATCGTCACGACAAAATTGTGTCGTTATCGTCTCGTGTGAAAACGCAATAATCATCGCCACTCATACTGAACTAATTATCGAACAACCCAAAGAAATAGACGTTCATTTTGTTTGAAATCTACGCCGCCAACTTCCTACCAACGTCAAGGACACACTAAACATTTAGATGCAGTGATTGGTCGGAATTGCGCGAAAGCACTTACTAGTTGCGGAATTGGATTGCTCGGTGTTATGACTCTAAAGGGATTTTCCTCAAGGCCTTAAATTAACTCAAAAGTTTTGGTAATGCAGTTAATAGTGTCTAGAGGGAGATTACAACTCTTCACACTGACTTTTAACCTGAGCCTTAAACTTTTCAGGAGCTTTAATCAAGTTGCGCAACAAAGTTGAGTTGTTTGAATGTAAGTCTGTATACTTGCAATCGGTTCATTCAATTTATGCGACGGTATACATATCCATAGTACATCCAATTGTATTTCTTTTTAAGTCGATGAGTTATCTATCTGAATTTGAAGTTTCTGCAAAGTTCACCTTTCAACACGCTCTTTTCAAACATTCTTTTTAGGGTTCCGTAGCCAAATGGCAAAAAACGGAACCCTTATAGATTCGTCATGTCTGTCTGTCTGTCCGTCCGTATGTCACAGCCATTTATTTCTGAAAGTATAAGAACTATAATATTGAAACTTGGTAAGTAGATGTATTCTGTGAACCGCATTAAGATTTTCACATAAAAATAGAAACTAAAAAAAATAAATTTTGGGGGTTCCCCATACTTAGAACTGAAACTCAAATTTTTTTTTTCATCAAACCCATAAGTGTGGGGTGTGTATGGATAGGTCTTCAAAAATGATATTGAGGTTTCTAATATCATTTTTTTCTAAACTGAATAGTTTGCGCGAGAGACACTTCCAAAGTGGTAAAATGTGTGTCCCCCCCCTGTAACTTCTAAAATAAGAGAATGATAAATCTATAAAAAATATATGATGTACATTACGGTGCAAACTTCCAAAAAAATTGGTTTGAACAAGATCTAGTAAATAGTTTTTTTTTAATACGTCATAAATTGAAATTAATATCAAATACTCAGGTCTATACCTACTACCATTTCGAAGCGCTCGTGGCGTAGCATGATTAGCCGTTCTTAATCGATCGGCAAAGTTAAGCTACGTCTGTCGTGGTCGGTACCTGGATGGGTGACCGCCTAGTGGTATTTCAAATCGAGCGTTTCCGTGCTTCGGAAGGCACGTAAAGTCGTTGGTCCCGGTTATCACTTCATTGTGATAGTCTTTAAGCTAGTTGGATGCCTCCTAGGCGGCTTGAAAAATTCCAACAGTAGGTTGACCACTAGCCTACCTCCACCAATCCGCAGTGGGCACGCGTGGTGGAGTATCGCCCAGTCCCTTTCACCCTCATTTGTGAAAGGAGGCCTGTTCTCAGCAGTGGGACATTATAGGCTGATGATGATGATGATACTACCATTTACTTATATACCTACAGGTTTGTACGGAACCCTCGGTGCGCGAGTCTGACTCGCACTTGGCCGGTTTTATTATATTAATGTATAGTATTGTATTAATACTTACTAATATTAGAAACGCGAAAGTTTGTATATAACTCTTTCACGCAAAAACTACTGAATGGAATTGAATGAAATTTGGCACACAGATAGAATATGTTTTGGATTAACACATATGATACTTTTTATCCCGGGAAAAAATACGATACCTCGGGAATGCGAGTGAAACCGCGCGGGACAGTTAGTATCCTAACTATAATATATAATATAATTATAATATTATAATATATTTATAAATGCGAAAGTGAGTTTGTTTGTTACGCCTTCACGCTTCAACTACTCAACGGATCATCATGAAATTTGGCATGCAGATAGCTTATGGTATGGAGAAGGACATAGGCTACTTTTTATCCCGAGAAAGCGAGTGAAACCGCGGGGGACAGCTAGTAAAATATATGTATGAAATCCAGTGATTATAGCTATAAAATTTTACACGAGTTTCCAAGATTATATAGCCCCCTTAGTACAAAAGAAGTTTTAAGTTGAGTCTTGTAAAAAGAAATTGATGGATATGTTTAAAACCTGGGTTTTATTAGACTTGACTTTAACCTTCTTTCACTAATAAGGGAGTAGGGGTTTAATTTCTTTCTTAAATTCATGAACCTACTGCTTATCTATTACTTTAACACTACTAGAAGCTATGAAGAAGTAGTACAAGTATTCTTTTAAAAGTATTTTGATATAAATCGATGAAATACTAATACTGCTGATGGTATAAAATTTGCTTCATTGCATCAATACTAGAACATACTGACCGGACAGAGGCCAGTTGGCGCAGTCCTCAAGATATCTACCACCTATCGCGCCGCAGGTCGTGGGACATGCATTTGTGTGCCTGAACATGTCTGTTAGTCAGGGCATACATACAGACTCAGGAGTCTGGGTGTAATTATGTAATAAAGTACGTATTACAAACAAAAAGTATATGTATTATACCAGTTATCTGGTTTCCGTAGTACAAACTCTTAGTTTGGGATCAGATAGCCGTGTGTGAGGAAAGTCCCGGGATATTTATTTATTTATACTACAAGGTGTAGCTACAATTTAAGATATATGGCAAAAATGAAGCCCTTAAATCTCTGCACCACCTTTCAGATTCACCACAACGCCACAAAACAACGATAACAAAATAAATATCTATTATACTGGAAGTTACAGCAGTAGGCTGTAGGCTTTGTTTATTGGCCGCGAGGTTATCTCCTCTCCGGAAAACACCGGCCCTTCATACATTATTCAGCGTTGGTCTCTCATCATACGCTCAAATCGGCCGTTGAGCGGTGCCTACATGTTATGTTGTTTTATTTTTGCTTCTGCTAGGTCGATGTTGCGTAAGTCCTCTTTTGTTTTCTTCCGTTTTGTCATTATGTCAATGTCACACAATTTGGAGTTGAATTAGTTGCTAGATTACCGTCTCTTGGGTTCCGTAGAATATACAGTAAGATTAAGAAAAAGGTGTTTATAGACATATGACTCAAATTTTCAAATTTTCAATTACTTAATTTTTTTATTGAATGACAATTTCAGGTCAATAAAAAAGGGATGTTTTTAATTGCATATCTATTAAAAAATTACGCAAACTTAAGGATCTCCTCTAATTTTCTTATAGCATATCAGAAAAATTACTGTTGTACAAATTAAACTATATTCAACAAAACATGTTCTATAACCCAGAACAGACTCGGTTCACTCCAAATACGGTTGGTTAGGTTAGAACTGTGACAATACCGCGCGCGATGCGTAGGCACTTATTAAGGTCAAAGCTACTGAAGTTACCACCAGTTCGTTAGTCGGCCTTCAACTGAAAAGAACAGGCAAGAAACTCAGCAAGGTTCCACTTTAAATTTTTTTTTTCTTATTTATATTTGGTGGAATCTTTGGTGTCTAAAAACCCTGCAAAAACTATGTAGAATTCGTCATAATAAACCAAAAAACTCGGCCAGTAACATTCAAGCATTTTATTGGTTCTGAGCTAAACTAGAGTGAGTGATGACAATGATGACAACCTCCATTTGGATTACTATTTCTACAAATGGACACCAAAAAAGAAATACGCCAAAGCGGCAGTTCTATAAAACATGCCGAGAATATTTACAAAGAGCACTTCCCATTCTTTTTTCGCACTCCCTTGTTTCCTGTGATGAACATTAACCTGTTCAAAAACTGAAACGGCACTCTGGCTCAGAAAACACCACTCGACTAAAACTTTTATTTTTCGGTACAGCTACGTGCACTCTACCTTTTTGCAGCGCATTTGACAACAACAGTATAAAATTACTCGGAGGACAATTGCAAAAGGATACATTTCAGGAATTCATTTAGATAAAGAACAAGCCATTTGATCCGGGAAATATCTGAAAAGTCTATGCGCTAATGTTTATTTAAAACATAGGGTATTATTTACATACGATATTAACGATAAGAAATAAATAACAGCTTTGTACTTTCATTAAGATCCTCCTTCGGATATCCGCAGTATTGTGTTGAAATATTACTACATAAATTATTCATAGACAATTTCCTAGCAAACTATAAAATAGAGACAATATTCTCTTCTCGGAAGTGATTCACGTTAGTGTACAACACTATGGAATACGAATAAACCACCAAACAAAGGCGATTTTACAAAAGGTTTCTTTACTCAGTTCGCAGCGTAATCACCATTTGAGATCAAATCGTAACGAATTGTCATTTGAATATAATTCCAAAACACTTTTCATAAGGTGTAATATCGTTTGACAAGGCCTAACAAATGACGTAGTAACAAGGGTCAATCTTCACTTTATTTACAATTCCAACGTTGCTATTGAGAAAGTCAACAAAGATTATTACTGATTGCTTTTATTGAAATAAAAACGCAATTTGACGGGCCAGCTGGCGTGGTTGGTTAAGACTCTGGTCAAGATACCACCTATCGCGCCGCTGGTCGTGGGTTCGATTCCCACACAGGACATGCATTTGTGTGCATGAACATGTCTGTATGTCCTGAGTCCTTCTATTTCTGTCCTTTATTTTATTTATTTAATTATCATTTTAAATCATAATATTCGATTTTCAAGTTATTGAAGTGTGAGATCGACATGAATTCGATATTGATTCATCGCGTTAATTAACGTATTAGGTATCATAAGACGTCTATTGGAAACGGATACTGTGTTATCTACATTCAGTTCTGATTGATTAGTTCTGCTGTTTATGTTATGTCTGTACTGAAGAGAACTGGAGCAAATTCGAGATTAATGCTAACTTGTTTTGCATCACTTGTATCACTCGTGCATTGCTGAATTTGCTGAAATTCCTTCATAAACTTTTTGAAGAACCCCATGCTATACTTTGTCATGGATGTATATTGGAATTGTGGAGCCACAGTAAATGGGGTTTTCTTAGCGATGAACGCGCAGGTATGTCTTAGTAGCGTTGAAATGGACTTTTTTAATACCGGGAATGAGGGTGAAGTTACGAAGATATCTCTTCAAAATAACTTCAAAATAAGACTAAGGCTGACCATACACGGACAGCCTGAAGCAGTCAGGATCGACTGTTTCAACCTGCGACTGCATAGTCAACTACAGAATTTTACGTACGTACATACACGAACCGAAGCAGTTGCAACTGCTTCGGGCTGTTGGCAGCACGGTGAAATTTTATCGTGCGCGTGTGGTCAAGCAGTCGCCAGGCATACACTGACTGCTCGAGCTGTCGACTGCTCTCGCGCAGTTACCTCCGCCCGCGCTCTTCATACCAAGTCCCGCACGCTTATTGCATGAACCCACATTTTCTATTTCTACGCCGCTGTCGTCGTCGTATGAGCAAAAGCATCAGTAGTGCTTCTTCCTCAAAATCCATGAAACTGATTTGAATTAAAATTGAAATTGCCAACAGCTCGAGCAGTTAAGCCAACTGCGACGAGAGTTATCAATGGCAGTTTCAAGCTGTTGACTATGACTGCAAGAGCGGTCCGTGTACAGGTCGGTTAACGAAAGCTGGCACGTTCACAGTACTCATAAATTTGCAATCAGTCAAGTCTAATGGACGAATGCAAAAATAGACCACTCTATATTTATGAGCAGTAGCAAAAGCAAAACAATAACTGTCTCCTTCATACTCATAAGCTTGACTTTGCGCGAGAGAGACGGTGTAAATGTGTTGAAACGTGCCAGCTTTAGTTAACCGCTAACTGCTCGAGCAGTCCGTGTATGGCGGCCCTAAAGATCGATTTTACTGTGGATGGATATTGATCAAATTAATATCCAAAATATAGTGGGTACTTTTCCGTAATATAGTCGGTACTAGTTATTTTACTTACATTCAATATCCGTGTATCACCAAATAAATATTTTTACTTGTCATAGTATATGGGATCCCCATCCAACAAAAACAACAAACATAAATTGAACCCCATACTAAAAATACTATGTTGATATATCCGGTCCTACAAAAAATAGCGCAAGACTTATAATAATATTTATTCATGCTCTACAAAGTCTACGAAAACAAAAAAATAAAAAGGTTCATACTCGACGTCAAAATTCGAGTACACTATAGTAATAATGTAATCGTATGATCTAACAATGGTCAACAAAGTAATAAAAACTACATTACGAAGTGCCTACTAATTAGGGAAAAAGTAGAGCTTATTCTGTGATATCGCCACTCGACCTAAATAAAGAACTGCGGCGAATAAAAAGTAGTGATAAAATGTTTTATTATACTACTAGTTCCGCTTAAATAATTTCTGCTCAGAGGTAGATTAAAGCGGCTATTATGCGTTTTTTTATATCTTTTGGTTTTTATTGACATTCATTTCAAAATGAATATATTTCTTCTATAAATATCTCGGACATTTCACAAATTGTGCATTGTCTTCCATAATGTGCAGTATAATGTACAGTCGCGGACTAAAAATGTTTACCACCTTACGGTCTATAATCGCTTGCACATTTATGTTTCATAAGGTTGACCGGAAATAAAATGACTTGGATTGTTATGACATATTAAACCTTATTGCGCGCTGTATGAGATGGAATCCACATTGAAATGTGATAAACATTTTCTGTCCTCGACTGTACATATTTTTAAAGTATTTAATTGTTTGATATTTAACAAACAAATTCTGAGATAGGTAGAGCATAGCGCTTATTCGCTCAGAGAGCAGCTCGACTAGGGAAGTAGCTCCATCTTACAGAATACCGCAGCCAAATATCTTTATGATGGTCGTGGTCTAATACCTGGATGGGTGACCGCCTAGTGGCATTAAAAATGGAGCGTTTCCGTGCCTCGAAAGGCACGTAAAGCCGTTGGTCTCGGTTGTGATAGTCGTTAAGCTAGTTGATGGCGTACTAGGCATCTTGAAAACTCCAACAGTAGTTTGACAACTAACCTACCTCCGCCGATCCGATCATTTGTGAAAGGAGGCCTATGCTCAGCAGTGGGACATTATAGGCCGATGATGATGATTATTTTGTATATTTATTATATCGTAGAAATTAAGAGTACGTAAATAAATAGTTACAGTAAATGTACTCACTTGGATTGACAGCATGGCCCTCGTCCACTACGTGCATCGTTAGGAGAAGGAGCACCAGCAGAGTTGCTGACAACTGAAACAAACAAAACATCATTTATTAGTACCTATATATAACAATTTGTATGAAATTAATAAACTATTGCTTCATATTTTCTATGTTATCGAGTAACAACAATAAAGCTCATCATTTCGTATGTATAAAGATATGTAGTTTGCCTAGAGGTTTCAATTAGTGGTACCCCGAGTGTACAGAATTGATGTTAGTAAACGATTACTAATGCGTTTGCGTTTCGAAACTTCTCTATATGAATTGGCACAGCGCCTCTAGCGGAATACTCATGGTACTAATTTCTAGTAAACACATGCTACGCATAGAGCACCGGGCAGAATGCGCAGAGCAGAGCATTAGTGTGTCGACAGTAGTAGGCAGGTATTTCAAAGGTTGGATTACACCTTGGTGGATTACATATAAGAAATGAAGGCCTCATTGTTAATGAAAAACACGGCTTTGAGATGCATACTGTAGAAATTATTAATGGAACTTCAAGTCAGTATAAACATTGAAAAACATTCCGTTCTTTTTGGAGTGTCGACATTCCGCTACAACTTTGCAATAGGCATTTTTATACCAAACAATACACACAATACAATAGGTACCGTGATCTAGTTCCCTATCTTTTTCACAGAACGATTAGTTTGTCTAAAGGATTCGATACCTAAACGATCAAATATCCCCAAGTGCGAAGAAGCATACAAATATTTTTCAATTAAATGCTCGTTGGTTTGTCCCAAAAACTGCTATTTTTGGAAATCCCGTTTTGAAAATTCTATTTCATTATAGCATACCACCAACAAGATTCGTGACAAAAATGTGCTGCAAAATAAATAGAGTGTTTATTTTTAAAAGTAATATTAAACTTTTTGCTCGCCTTATCTACTCCTCCACGGGGCTGTATAAAATTCATCAGCCATTTTCTCCTTGAAAATCCAGGCTTTACGGTATTACGTGGGTGACTGAGTAATTATTTTTTAAGGTTCATTCTTCTCGTGTGACACCTTTCGTAAGCCGTGTACATTAAAAATGCCAGCAAGCGCTACGGATACAATGCTAGTACTAAATTGCATTAAAATTCCACTTTGTTCCCGACCGCCGCGAAAAATGAAAATTTTTACTCCTACCCGCTCCTACACTAAGTAAGTAAGCTCTTTTTTAGACTATGCAGCTATCTTGAGACTTTAGGGGTGTTATTTATTAATAACATTGGGTATATCTGCTGCGTTGATAATTTGCCTACTTCTTTAGCATTTACATCGTTGCAATATTTTGAACTTACTGACGTAAAGTTAAACCGAGCTACGATAGAGTTTGACTTTGAATAATTTATGCTTATTGCTTATACTAGGAAAAGCTTTCTTTTATGTATCTTGAAAATCACATCAAAATAGCGTGTGCTATATCAATGTCATGTTAACATTGACCACTCGGCAAAGTTTCATAATCAGTAGGCATTTTAGGTAATTATTATGTGGCACGACGGTATAATTTATAATAATTATCAGCAGTTGCGTGATAGGAATTAACATTAACGTGTTTTATACTGGCTTATTATGAGCATAGTTTCTGGATAAAATGTTGTTTAGAGCTTGTTAATGTATATAGGCGTATACATATCGACACGTGTGTTGTTAGTAGGGATTTTATGGAGCTCCGTAACCGTAACCGTAACTATCGGATATCCGAAACCGTAATCGAATCTAAAAGTCTCGAATAATTTCGGATAGGGTCGGAGTCTACAGACTTGATATTTTGGGTGGAGAGTATTCCAATGAAAGACTGCTGCAACTTGTATGATAACACTGTAATAATAATGATGAAAAACTCACAATTTCCTATATTTTGTATAGCAGACAAAGCAAACACGCGAACACACGATGACATCCGAAGTAAGATAAGTGTTGCCAGTCACATTTTTATCGTTCATTTTAGCAGTAAAATGTATCTATTTAATTTTATATTAAACACACTTTTTTTTTTACACAGCTAAGTCGGTAAACAAGCATACGGCCCGCCTGATGGTGAGCGGTTACCGTAGCCATATGGACGCTTGCAACACACGAAGCATCGCTCACGTTACCGACCTTTCCCCGCTCCCCTATGAGCTCTGGCGACCTTGGCGCAGGAACACAACTTTACACAACAAAGTTATTTGGCTGCGGTACTCTGTAAGGTGGAGGTACTTCCCCAGTCGAGCTGCTCTTTGAGCGAATAAACGCTACGCTCTAACTCTCTCCATATTATATATACTATCTATATTATGATAATGTTTGCCCAGCAGAGCCGAAACACCAGCGTTTCAGGTATCGTTGCTATATTAGCCGCACGGTTTCCTAAAAAACTAAAATTCTTTGTTGAAACGATCCGAAACAATTGATATCCGAAAAAAACATATCCGTATTCATATCCATCCAGATCCGAAACTCCATATCCATAACATCCTTGGTTTTAAGTCAGAAAAATTCCATACTGTACCACACTACGGGGACTTACGGGCTACTAAAGAAGGCGATAATAACTCAGTGATAGTGACGTCGAATGCCGTGGCAAAGGTCATGAGTTCGATATGATATCTTAATGATAATACACTTGCTTTGTTAAAAAAAAAACGGTCGTTCTTATATACATTCTCAATGTTAGTCAATACGGTGAAATGCATCTCTATTTTCGTGTTACAGCACTATCGAATTTGAAAAAATATGGATTAAAATCTAAAATAGAATATAGGTATGATTGTTATACGAATATGACAAAGGGTAAAAGAACAAGTATAAGGATTTGCTAAAGAAAATAAGTCGGCCTCAAAAGCAAATATTTGTGTGTTCCGACAGCTGCACTTGAGAGCCAGTTCCCTACTAGGCTTTGTGTGCTTACCACTTTTGGCCACACCATGAATTACCAAAGTAAAATTGTAACAAATATTGTATGCTCTTGTATACTCACCCCGTAAAAATAGGATTTCAAAAAAGTGGAAAACATCTTTCATATATAACTGACACCTTAGAACATCCGCTTGTTAAGGAGTTGACTTTTAGCGAAAGGTATAGCGTTTTTCACTCAAAAAGCAACTCGACTAGGGAAGTACAACAGAAAGTTTTCCTGCCCTTACCGAATACCGTATCTTATGCCGTAGATCATGTGTTATGCAAACTAGTGATAACCAGATGCAGACCATACAAAAATATGGATAGTAGGTATAGACGTTTTTAAAGCGTATTTTATCATGAAAGAGTAACATTATAAATTGTAAACATCACGTATGTATTCAAGTTTGCGGTACAAAATAATGAGCTTTAATTAATCAAGATACCTAGTTAGTAGAAGTTCGAAACAAACATTAATTGCTGTTATTTGCTTTGACCTTTCGGGTCACGTGGATAACCAATGAAATTATTTGTTTAATTAACAAGCATTGTTATTTCACCTATAAATATTATAATGTTGATTTCGGTACTGATGTGAATGCGTAATAATGTTACTAAACATCCAAAAATATGTCGACTAATTAGATTATTAAATTACCATTTTATCTCGCCTTCCTCCAAGATAGAATCATCAATAGGTAGTGTTGATTTGAATCTATACAAATAGAAATAAAATTGAATTGTCTGTTTGTTATGTCAAAATTATAGCTTTTTACTAATACTAAATTCATATGACAGTAGGTATATTAAACGATAAAAATAAAAACAGTTCTCCGAAACAGCTGAACGGGACTTTAACTGGCAGATAGCTGATATTATAAGGGATAACTTAAGCTACTTTTATTTTAGAAAAGTAATAATAATTTTGCGTTTCGCGCAAAAAAAACCGTAACCTTACGCACGTGAAAACTCGAAGATCAGCTAATAGTTTGTTATAAGTATTGAAAGCCATAAGCTCTAGGGCACTTGAAGGACAAATTTACAGAAGTTATCACCGGTTCGAAAGTTAGCTTTCAAGGAGTAGAAGTGTTACTGTGGCTTATTCAAAAATGCATCAAAAAAGTGTATATATCAGATTATTGTTTGATATCACCTTCAAGTAGTATTAATTATAAAATTGCAGCAAAAGAAAGCAATTAATTTACACTAACCGTAACGCAAAGGCGGGGATAATATACGACCCCATGATTTATTGGGATCAACAGTTCACATTAATCTTTTTCTCATTTATTTTGCACCAGGTGGTGGGTGGATTATTGATGATATTGATGATCGTTTGTCACCGTGTCATAGCTTAATATCTATTATATAAATGAGGAGAAATTCCATAGGTTATCAATAAATACTGGAAGGAAGTTCTACCCCGTTATAATTTTAAAGTGACAGAAGTTTTGAGGTTTATATCAATTAAGGTTTGCGTTATTTATTTTTACCCTACAGAGCTGTCAATAAAACTGCTCAAATATAATTTAAATTCCAAAATGTATTTAGTTCAACCAAAGATATATAACTTGCCCGAACATAGCCGCAATACAAGTTGCTTGAGATCTCATATTTAATACCTCTCTATTCATAAGCTCATAAGGTTCATAGTCGTTTTTTAAACTTGTATATCGCCACACAAAATTTGATGCAAAATTGACTGCACCCTGAAGAGTTCCTGTAATATAAAATCACAGTTTTTTCATAAATAAATATAATAAATATTATTTATCCTGTGCAACATAACCAGCCTTGCCTGCCTCGTCGCCACAAATGATAAATAAATCATATATATCGGTACTTTATTACTGCACCGTGATATGAATTGCAACCACTATCCGTATGAAAATAAAACAGTATTTTCCCACTTATTTCACTGGGAAATAAAATAAAAGGTTTACTAAATATTTTAGGCTCAAGTGAAGCTTGTAATTTTTTATGTCACAAAAAATTATAAGTAACCGGGCAAATGGCTAAGTCCACCTAATGATCAATATAACCCAGGAAATAAAGTTAGATTTACCCAATTTAAATAAAAACAAAAACTACATCATTATATAATTCATCGCACGTATTCGTAGCATCGCTATTCGTAACATGTAATATTTGGAAATACAATACATTTGCAGGCGGGTGCATAAAACATTCGACGACGAATATATTTTATCATGTCGTTTTACAGCGGGAGTTAGTTTTAAATAAACTTCCAGAATGTGTGGCCAAAGTGCTTAAAATTCAACCCGGGGCTGATGGTTTTTTTTTTTATTTCGAATTAAACGCGGTGGACTTCGTGCATTTACGAACGCAGTCGGTTATATCCGGGCGCGGGGGAAAACTGACGAATTACCTTTTCATGAATGCCGTTTGGGTAATTTCGCTTCCTGGGGTTTTGTTTCCTTCCCTGCATAAATCATGTTTTATACAAAAATATTTTAAGGTTGACCCAGAAAATGTATTTGAGTTATACCGATATCTGTTTCACGCCAGTTTAAATTTTTTCACGTATGATGTATTTTTATGGTTACCTAATTTACAATTTTCTTCGTGAAGTCGAAAAATTGTAAGATCATTCAAGAGTCAAAAGGAAGTGAAGTTTTATTCACACTTTTATCATATTATTGTAATGTAATACATACAAGTAATCACGTAAAGTGAGTAAATAATGATTAACTAGTCCTCAACGGATCTATTGATAGTGGTATTGGTCGTCGCATATTATATTAATTAGGACATGACCGTCTATCTCTAGGGAAACTCTAATGTGTAGTACTAATGAACGGATATACGTTGAATTGGTTATTATGATATTTAGTTACATAGCATAGTACCTACGTACTATACCAGTATACGCTAGGTAACTAGGTAACATTATGTTTTGCTACAATCTGCCTTTTTATGTGGGGAAGCCTCCTTTTCTTCAATGATGAGGACCGGTCCTCATCTTGGCCTTGAGTAGCGTGCGAGAACACACGAACGTAACTATATATCCGAGGCTGATTGTGATGGGCAGTACTCCCCCGAATCTACCACCTATCACCACCGTTACCACTAAGCTAAAACGGCGGCACACTGTTATATATGAATTACCTACTTGGTCGATCTATTTATATATGAAATTTCGCAGACTTAAAAACCAATATGATACTTCACCCAAATACCATGGATATAAACCAGGGACTAAGCTAAATAGCCATGGAAATAACGACCTTGATTTCACTGTACGTAAATATACTGTGTGCATAAAAACAGAGTTAGACAAATAGTTACACTATTGGCTGAACAAGCAGCATGATGTATACTGACTTTCAATATAATGTTATATATATTTGAGTAACAACGTATTTCCCGAGGCGTTATTAGATACATCCCGGTATACGGGAACTTTTAATTTTTCCTCCACCTGAATTTACCGGGAGTTGTTTTACTGTTGGTAAACACAGGAAACTGAACATCTGAACATTAGGTAAACTTTCACGTCTACAAATATTTTATGCGAAATGTGAATTAATTTTATGTTTATAGTTTTTAAATGTAATCCTAATGTACACACGGCTCCACATCAAGCTATACATTTCCAGTATAAACTGATCTGGCATTGTATAAGATTTCCGTACAATAAAAGGTCAACTTATATTGGAAATTTATAGCTTGATCTGTAGCGGTGCGTACGTGTACACCACCACATTTCCACTGAAATGTATACTGTTAAGCTTATATTAATAGTTAACTATTACATTCAAAAGGATACTTAATTTTGTAAGATCAATTGGATAGATACATCTTGTACATAATGAATGTAGCCAGACAATGATATCAAGTTATATTTATTTTTCTTGTCATAAGTCTAATTGAAAGGCCTTTCTATTCAATTGAGTACAGAACAGAGACGGTAAATGGGATACAAGAGCCAAACCACTGAACGAATCCTATCAATCGAAAATATCAATTTCATTTTAAATTATTAGTTACATCAAAAAGAAAAAAATAAGTATTCTTATGGTGCGTCCATGCTTGGCGAACCGAGCACGAGCCGAGCCACGAACGAGCACGATTCGCATAGCGTGGACGGGCTTGCGAGCCTCGAACAACCGCGATTGTCAGTTTTTTCACGAACAAAGGGATTCGCATCGTGCTCGTTGTAAGTTCGTTCGTAGATCGGCTCTTGCTCGATTCGCGTAGCATGGACGCACCATTATATTATTCTTAATATGTATTTCATTGGTAATACAATGATTGAATTCTAAGAACCTACAAATAAGCTAGTGGCATTATCAAAATATATAAGACACTTATTTTTTCTTTTATCAATTAAACAATAATAACGAAGATAGTGTGTTGAAGTTCCGCGTGAGACTTCACGCAATGGTATCTTTCACAAACAAGTGACGTCACGAGCCCCAAACTTTGACGCGCTTTATTAACTAGCGGCATATTTTTTTTTTTTTTTTACCCAGTCCTCATTTTTATTATTCTCTTTGCTCTATTATTCTTAAGCTAAAACTTATGTCACCAAAAGACATTTTAGGGTCAGACAGAATTTACATTTTGTCTGTGACAGGCATAGTGTAAAAGACAAGATTAGAAAGTTGAAATAAAATCGCTTTAATTAAATCCAAGTGCAGCTAAGCCTGATTAAAAATAGCAATAGTATCAGTAGTACTGGCAGTGTCTTGCCATTAATCCTAGGACTTATGCCGGGACGAAGTTAAATGGAGGATTTAAATACGAGGGAAGCTTTATTAAACTTTCGAGACGCTACCCGCTAATATCCGCTGGCACCTTTCACTACATAGGCCTTATTATTTTTATTTCTATTGAAAGCTCTTAAAATTGAATAACTTTCGTTATTCAATTAAATTACTTCATTTAGAAGTGAGCCCGTAAAGTAAACCTAAAGATTGCCATGCCACTTGTCAAACTGAACAATTAAAAAAAATACAGTTCCCTATAAATTAGCCACCTGACAATAAAGCTATGTATGAAACGCATTTTTTTTAATTTCCTCCTCCTCTTCCGAAGTTCACAATAAACTACTTATATTTCTAACTACAATAGATTTTTGGAATCATTAAAATTCCTTCACAAACAAACTTATTTATGTGGTCCAAATTTTTATAACAGTCATGGCCCAAACTAAAAAATGTACCTCAAAGGAAGATCGGAATCCTTGGTGCGCGGGTCAGACAGAATTTAATCTTAGAACAAAACTTGTAAATGAGTTGTGAAACCATCTCTTGACTGACCTCTTTAAAAAGAGAGTTAGAGTTTTAGAGTGATAATAGGTCCACCATTCTGACCCTGAAAACTATGAAGAGATAATAATATGACATTTGGTCTTAGCATTCAAAACAAATGTAGTAAGTTCTATTTTTTTCCCTTTGACGTCAAAATTAATTAAGTGATAATTTTGTTTCGTAAACTGATTGATTAGATACTTACTATACGACTTAGTAAACATGTACCTAACAATAACCTCAAGACAAACAATATGTCAATCCTCAGCTAATTATGATTGATGAAATACCTTTGGTATTACTTGTCAGATCTATTAATGGTGTTTAGTTCATGGAACTTACAAAAAACAAAAATAAACCTAAATGTTTCCATTAAATTTTGTTTGATAAAGATTAATACTTTGTATGATATATTCTGCTATTTCAAAGTCGGCCTTATAATAAAAGTAATTAAACATGACAATTCAACAGAGGATTAGAAACAAATACATCTGAAGGTATACTTTGCAGCATTCTGGGTACTATTTCATAAATTATTTCTTGATTAATATTACATGAAAAGCAAACCTTTGTTCTATAAGAGGATTTATCTGACTGGCAATTTTCTTTAGAAATTGTTAATTAGATTTTTTGTAATCTGAATATGAAAATACGTCTGTTTTTTAAGTAGTCAGACATCTCTGAGTTATTCACGAAAGTATATATACGTTTTTGAATTATAACTTGGATTATATAGGGCGACTGGTAATTAGTTAACGATACTTAGACACATGATGATTTTTTGAGAGAGGTAGAGCATAGCGTTTATTCGCTCAAAGAGCAGCTCGACTGGGGAAGTACCTCCACCTTACAGAATCCAGCAGCCAAATAACTTTATGTTGTGTAAAGTTGTGTTCCTGCGCGTGAGTAAGGTCGCCAGAGCTCATAGGGGAGGGGGGAAGGTCGGTAACGCGTGAGCGATGCTTCGTGTGTTGCAAGCGTCCATATGGCTACGGTAACCGCTTACCATCAGGCGGGCCCACGGAAAAGAGAATACACCTTTTCTCTGTGGGCGGGCCCTATGCTTGTTTACCGACTTAGTTGTATAAAAAAAAAAAACATGACAACAATTACAATTAGTACAACAAGAATAAGAATACACCATCAGCTTTTATTTATTTTAGTTATTTATCCTTGTTTATTTCTTGGCATTTGAATGTTTATATTATGGAATCTTCAAAACGTGTGGTCTAAAATATCAGTCTATGAACTTCAAACTTCAATATGTTTATTAAAGAATATGCTTAAAGTGGAAATCGTCTGAAAAGCTTATTTTCAGTGGAAAAACACATCTTTACTAATATTTTAATCCTTATCCTTACTTATATTATAAACGCGAAAGTTTCTATGTATTGATGTTTGTTACTCTTTCACGCCAAAACTACTGAACAGATTTAGATGAAATTCAAACGTATGTTTGAACCTACCTATACTTATTATATATTATATTATATTATACCTGCTAACTTGTCCCGTCGGTCAATTTACAGGTACAGATATTAAAGCTTACGTAACATCACGTACTTTTCATAAGAATTCTGAGAGCTGATTTTTATATACTCAGGGCACAGATTAAAGAACTATTTCAATACTTTTTGCAAGCACCAGACCAGTCGCAGGAGCCGTAATATATTAGAATTACCTTCACAACAATTTTGTTATAAGTCAGGGGTACATTATTTTGTTGATATTAATTTCATATTATCTTGTGACATTATTTTTTATGCTACTGTGGAATAATACGAGTATTCCTGAATCCTATTAGGTACGTAATGTTTACGAACGTTTGTGTACTTGACATGTGTTCGTTTTTTTTTATTTTGTTTGTATGTTAAGAAATGGTGAAATTTTAATGTAATAATAGAACAAATATGTTTTCTCTTCCTATTCCAATTATACATAATTCTTCGACATGTGTAAACATATAGGACTTACCGAGATTCCTTATAAAAAATAACGTCCTTATAGACGAAAAAGGAGTATTCCATACTTTGTTTTAACCATTTACATTTAGATATTTTTAGGGTCCCGTACCTCAAAAGAAAAAAAACGGAATCCTTATAGGTTCACTTTGTCTGTCTGTCCGTCTAGCAAGGGAATCAAAAACTATAGGGTACTTCCCGCTGACCTAGAATCATGAAATTTGGCAAAAAGCAAGGCCCTGTAGCACAAGTAAAGGAAGAAATCCGAAAACCATACATTTGTAGTTACATCGCAAAAAATATAACATAATCTGAAAAAAGTAGAAAAATATTCGAGACTCGAATCCCATGATGAACGAACTATTTACATACCAACGGTACGGAACCTTCGGTGCGCGAGTCTGACTCGCACTTGGCCGGTATTTTAATCTTTTCTAATCTGATTATAAGAATTACACTCAACAGCAAGGTGTATACAATTACGAAAAACCAGTTAAAATGTAAAACTAATTTAAAAGTATATTAAGAAAAGCCTTTTAAAAAGCTGCAAAGAGGGTTACGCCCGTGTACCTACATAATTTCCCAAAGCACGTTCATGTTGAAATTGCATCAAAAGCTTTGTAAACCTAGTCACAACGTAACTCTGAAATTTCTAACAACATTTGCCTGAAAACATTTCACAGTTTCTTGAGATGACATACAATACATTGTATTGTTGCGAACGCGTCAACTTGTTAAAAAAGTTGTTCGAACATTATGTGAAAACGATACGCTAGAGAAATCCTAACTAATATTATAAATGCGAAAGTGAGTTTGTTTTTTACGCCTATCGTCATTAAATTTGGCATGCAGATAGCCTACGGTATGGAGAAGGACATAAGCTACTTTTTATCCCGGGTACGCGGATGAAACCGAGGGGGACAGCTAGTATGTTAATTATGCGACATCATTTAAGAAATATTATGTAACTATACCTATATCTACTAGAACTTTTCTAGCGCTGTGTATTTTATGATAAACCTTAAGTAAGTAATACAAATAAGTTTCAAAATTGCTGATTTCACATACTGTTCAGTGTTCAGTTCACGCCAGCTGCGCGTGATCGACGCCGACGGCGCCACAGACCCGCGGCCTGCACCCCGCACCCCGCACACCTCACCTGCTCTTTCTCGAACCGAGCTGGCAGCGAGCGCACGCGCCCATGGTCTATACTACTACCTAACTATATTCACACATGTAATTTATCATATTAAAACGTTTATTTTGAAGAGACGTCTTTATTCTCAACACATACATCATTCACATCTCAGCAAAAAGTAAAATCTTTATATCAGATATACGAGTGCAACTGAGCCCCAAATAAATTTTGACACCGTTAAAACTGAAATTCAAAAATGTTACATTACTCAAATCGGCACTTTAATAATTAAATAATCTGGTGACAGATTCTATCCGACCTAGATTGATGGCTAAGCTTGGCTTTGACGCAGATTGAAATATAATCAGATATCCGTCATCAACCGTTTACATCTCATAGCTTATGAACCTAGATTCCGCGTTATCACGGAATGAGACTGTTCCGCACAAACCAAGTTCAGATGGCCTATATTCAGACAATTGCTGCAAAGCGTCTCTCGGGAATCACGAAGGCTTTCGAGGTAGTTTTTGAACGATGTTGTTCGTGGGCGCAATTTTATCAAACCTTGATTTGTCAGGCTTTTGTAAAGCGATTTTAACACAAAGTTTCGTTCTGTTTTTTGATAGATATAGATTGGCACTACAGAAATAGCCAGAACTACTTATTCTGTTTTCCAATAATTTGAATGTCGTAGTCGTAGAGTAACATTTTAGTGTAGACTACATAGAATAAAAATAAAATACTAATCAGCATCTACTGGCCATTTGGTGGCGACACTGTAGCATTCTAACATAACACCACGGCTGATGGGACAGACCGACAGACGTAGCTCGAGAAATGTCAGTTGACGTTTATCGGATGAAAATTAGAAAGCCCTTGTGGACCGTTTTCCTTTTACACTATTGTTTCTAAATGCTGTAGTGTGAATGAAAATAAGAACATTTTAGGTGTACGTAATCGTATTTGTCATTTTCATATAAAGTTTTCAAATTTTTCAAATTTCATATATCGTATAAATCAAATTAGCTGTGGTCATTGGCCGAAAAAACTCTTTTAAAAATAAATATAAGTTTGAACGTCAGTAGAAAATCAAAACAAAGGCAATTTCAAGTATGTAGGAAAATGACCGGTCATAAAAAGAGCAATTTGGAAGTGTATCAAAACAAGTGAGTGAACGAATCATTCTGCGGTCCCTCACAATGGCCAAAGTTCGTCCGCCCATCAGTTGAAAGAGCCTTGTTTATCTAAACTGTAGAGAGCACTATCTTCGCAAATTGGTGGCATTGCGCTGCAGAAAGATAGCCGCTATTTGTTAAATTCATCTGACCAAGAGGTACCGCCTCTGTTCAAGGAGAACAATTTCAGGCAAATGTGCTTTATAGATGTGGTACTTAATTATTGAATAAATAGCTGTTCCCACCCGCGTTCCGCTGATAAAAAGTAGCTCGTTCTCCAAACCATAGGCTATTTACATGCCAAATTTAATCGTGATCTATCGAGTAGTAAAGGCTTTTAAACGTTACAAACGAATAAACTCACATACGTATTTATAATATCTGTAAGGAAGTAAGGATAGGTTTTTGACGCATCAACGTTTTATTTTAAAATTATTTGTCATAAAAATAAACACCAACTTAGTCACCACAGATGATTCAAGTTTTTTATTTTTTATTTATTTATATTAACAAACAGTATCACAATGGATAATTAGTAAAATAAAATAATATTATAATTAATTGTGACACCAACACCGTTAACCACTTATTATTAATTAGGTGTACATACAAACTATAAAAAACTTAAAAATCGTAACAAAAACTAAGTAGGTACAGGTAGTTAGGTTCAAGTTATTTAGTTAACCTATAAATTGCGGTAAATCTTGGAAGTCTAAGAAGAACTCCTCTCTGATCGTGATATATTCTGCGCATCATTGGTGTTGTGCGTTTTAAGTAGGTAAGTCTACTCGCCTCGCTCGGTATGGTAAGTGGAAATCAGTCTAAACCAGGCCAGTGAGCATTTCGTTTACTTAATGTTAAGTTTATGTACAAGTTATTAAGTAAGTAGAATGGTATGGTACGAGGAAAATTGTACCGAGTTAGTTATTAATGCGGTTGTTTTAATAAAATTCTGTATAAAACTTGATTAATTTCAATTCAATCGACATTGAATACACACAAAAAAATATATAATCTTTGAAGTCTCATGTTGAAATCTCATGTGAAATGGAAAGGCTAAGCAGAGCATCAAAAGGTTACTGTAAAATAATTTTGTACGAAAAGAGATTGTTCATAATGTTAATTGTTAATAATACTTCAAAGGAAACCGTCATACTTGCCATTAAAATTGTTAATAATGTTTGCAAACCAAATTCAATATTAATTTATTACATTATTTTATTGTAAGAAATTAACAACACTTATTTCGAGCGAAATAATCATTTGCTATTCTTTGCTAATGTTCGGTTTTAGAACAAAAATAGTAGTATCTTTATTTCAGCCAAGAAAGCTATTTTCCAAATATAATAAATAATAATTACCTGAACCTTGCCGAAGGTGCTGCGGCAGCCACGAGGAAATTTCTATGTGTTGATTGTATTTTGTACTTTTGCTATGGGATCAACTTCGCAAAAAAAAATTACTGCTTTTCATACAAAAGGTACATGTCTCCAAGGCAAAAATTTATGAAAAGCAGTCATTTTTTTTGCGATTTCGAAGTTTGTCCCATAGTAAAAGTTGATCGTACACATGAGTACTTTAGGTGGATTCATTTAATGTCGTATATTCGTATCCATCCCGTATGATGATGTAGAATGATTTTTAAATATAATCTACTAATAATATAAATGTGCATGATTGGAAAAAAACAGCATGAGCTAATAAAAAATCATACCCATATCTCTAGTTGGTCCATACTTTGATACTGATACCCATAACTCCCACAAATCATTTTGGCAGAGACGGAGCCAAGTTAGGCAATAAAAGGAGCGCAATATGGCATACAGAGCAAATGGCTAAATGATGACAACATAAACAAGATTGCCACCCAGTAGTAAAATAAATCTACCGATTAGAAGTAAGAATTGATAAAAAACGTCTTTGCTCTTTTGGAAAAGAAATGTTTAATCTCTACTCGCTGAGTGCTTAAACTTGTTCAACGTTCGAGAGCATTGCCTAAAGAATATAGTAGGTACCTACCCTAAATAATTACATTGTGATTATGTACATTGTTGTTGATTACATACAGAAACTTTATATTGGCTTACATTAAATCCGCTGAAGTGTATAATAGCGCTGAAGGTATTTCTCGATTCAATGCAAAATACACTTTCATTACAATCACTATTGAAATAATACATAGAGGATAAGGTTTTATTGATTCACATTCTTAAGCAATAAAACATCATAAAAGCCTGTTTTCCATAACACCATTCGGTTCTATTTTTCCCAGCCAGGGAACTCGGAGTCCAAAGCCAATCCCACCGCTTCGTCTCAACAATAACATAGTTTGTTATATTAACGTAACTTTGCTACGAGGAACTTCGATTAACTTTGAAGCATGTTGTGAAAATGATAATCCATACCGTAGTTTCGTAGATTTGCTTTAAATACCATCTGGAATTCAGACACCTGATGTTTTGCTTAACTTAGGATGGGTAAGGTAATATTATGTCAATAAACATAATATAATATAGTGATTTAATTTATACTGCAATAAATTTTCTATAATTATTTAATTTCAATATGTATTTTTTGAAATAAAGAACACCGTAGATATGTTTATGTAACAATAAAAAAAAAATATTAAAAAAAAAACTATTTTTATTATCTTTACTTTTTAAAGCTATTTAGGCCCAGTGTTGCCATGGTTGAATAGCACAAATTCCATGAGATATAATGAGAATTTGTAGAGAGAAGCTGTCAAAATTACATACCTTATTGAAAAGTTAAATTGCTAAACTCATACGCATGTGCACTTGTGAATCAATGCAAGCGTCCATTTATATTATTGTATAAAAGTGTCTCATGGCTATTATTGGCTATGTCACACGGAGGTAAATTACTTCAAATATTTGATTAAGGATACATTCAGATTGAGGGTCGAAGCTGTGCACGCGTCGAAAAAAATAGCCCCTAACTGTTGGGGGCTAAATCAAATAAAAGTAAATAAAATTGCAAAATAATGTTTAATATTTAAATTTCTCCCGATTTAAATTGGAATATTTCAACAACTGCTATCATTATGAACGTCACTATGACAAGCAGAATGACGCAGAAGGAGCGTAAAACGTAGCTGTTACGCGCCTACAAAAGCCTACGCAGCCTATAAAAGTTGGCCTGTTTTATGTATTCGTGTAGTATGGCGACGTTCTTTCTAGGTATATTTATTTCTATGCTTCAAATATATAATATATATATAAGTAGTGTAGTATCATATTTTAAGCCCTTTCCCTCTGTGTGGTTTTACCAGACACTTTACAACTTTTACCAGATCTAAGGATAGTCACTCCATTGTACGCACAGATTATTTACTCAACGGAAAGTAATGGCAGACAGTGGCGGTAAATCTTCGTTAGGCCGACGATAGGTGACGCCTTTCACAGTGGACACATAGTAAACCCAAGAGTGGCTGAAACTAATACCCGTCAACGCAAAAGGTCTAATGGTGATTAAATAAGGGTTACACACGATAAATATGGTCTGCAGAATTTCGATTATCTGATAGATTGATATTTACTGATAAACGACAACAATACTACAGCTTATGTACCACTTCTTGAATAGTCTCCACAATTAGTGAGATATATATTTAATCTAACTGGGCCCAGGCCCCCTAAAAAGGAAGCTAAGCAATATTGCTAACGCAATTCATATTTTCGAATTTAAATCAGATCTTATGCAATTCATAAATTCCAAATCTTTTAATAAATTGAACTGTATATAATGAGTAACTATTTACCCAAAACTTAGAATAGAATAGAATAGAATAATAGTATTTATTGTCAAAGATGAAAAAACATAAACTAAAATACAAAGGTACTTAAGTAAAGTGCAACATGCCATGGCTCGTCATATATTGGAATCACTTAAGATCCGCCGAGAATTCGAAAAAATGAATTGCCTAGCAATATTGCTTTAGCTTCCTTTTTAGCCCCCGAGTAATGTAGGTACTTTTGATATCAAATTTTGTAGACAATTATCTATTAAATGAGATTTAATTAAATACATATTACATTTTAATTAAGTCTCAATAAAGCGAATACCGTCATCAGGGATTTCCTCTGGCTGAATTTGTCGCTGCTATACAACGTGTAACGGAAAGAGTATAATCTATCCGAAAGGGTTCACCCCTTTCATCTACGATCTATCTATTATTTATTTAAGATCTATTTCATCAGGTAGTATCACCGCTCAATGAGAGCCAGTAGCTTTTCACGTCACTTGTTAATATTATTATAAAATTTTCTTTCAGTATAAACACATTGCTATATTAATGTTAGCATTAACATTATATTATTTGAATATTATTAAATTTCATACCATAGAATATTGATTAATTATAATTAATTGTCAGCATTATTTATTATGAAAGTGTAAAACGGTTTATTTTGATATTGTGTATTGGAATATCGAGGAATGGCAACACCAGAAAAGTATAATCGTAACAATGGCGGCCATTGGAGAAGGTTTTTAATTCATTTTGTGGTAATTACCAAGTTTACCAACGGTGTAAATACAGATTTAGCTTGTTTAAGCCAACTTCTTTTCAGTAAATAAGGGATGGTTAATAAATCAGAAGAGGGATGGAGAAATCAGCTCACCAGTATGTATTTTTTTTATTTTCTATTTTGTGTCTTGCTCGTGACTGATAATCAACTATGGCTAGTACGATGCCACTAACAAAGATTCTTTGATATATCTTAAGTAAACAGTTGTTTATGTAAATAAAAGGTTGATAATAGAATCATTCTACATTAAAGTTTGAGTTTCTTGCCAGGAGTCTTCTCAGTTTAAGTGTAATACGAACCGGTGGTAAAATCAATTGTAACGTTCGTAAGTGCCTTATTAAGGCCTATATTGAGTGAACAATTTTTAAATTTTGAATTTTTAGAAAATAAAGTTATAATCAACATTAAATGTAATAACGAAATGTAATATAGATTATTCAAGTAACAATGAAAAATAATTATTGAAATACCTAGAGATACCTATCTTTTATCACTAAAACCTTCTAAGTGAAACATGCTGCTATATGCGGTGATCACTAAAAACTCCTAAGTGAAACATGCTGCTATATGCGGTGATCACTAACAACTTGTAAGTGAAACATGCTGCTATATGCGGTGATCACTAACAACTCGTAAGTGAAACATGCTGCTATATACGGTGATCACTAACAACTCGTAAGTGAAACATGCTGCTATATGCGGTGATCACTAACAACTCGTAAGTGCAATATGCTGCTATATGCGGTGATCACTAACAACTCGTAAGTGAAACATGCTGCTATATACGGTGATCACTAACAACTCGTAAGTGAAACATGCTGCTATATGCGGTGATCACTAGCAACTCGTAAGTGCAACATGCTGCTATATGCGGTGATCACTTACAACTCGTAAGTGAAACATGCTGCTATATGCGGTGATCACTAACAACTCGTAAGTGAAACATGCTGCTATATGCGGTGATCACTCAAACCTCGTAAGTGAAACATGCTGCTATATGCGGTGATCACTCAATCCTCCGAAGTGAAACATGCTGCTATATGCGGTGATCACTAAAAACTCCTAAGTGAAACATGCTGGTATATGCGGTGATCACTAACAACTCGTAAGTGAAACATGCTGCTATATGCGGTGATCACTAACAACTCGTAAGTGAAACATGCTGCTATATGCGGTGATCACTAACAACTCGTAAGTGAAACATGCTGCTATATGCGGTGATCACTAACAACTCGTAAGTGAATCATGCTGCTATATGCGGTGATCACTAAAAACTCGTAAGTGAAACATGCTGCTATATGCGGTGATCACTTACAACTCGTAAGTGAAACATGCTGCTACATGCGGTGATCACTAACAACTCGTAAGTGAAACATGCTGCTATATGCGGTGATCACTCAAACCTCGTAAGTGAAACATGCTGCTATATGCGGTGATCACTAACAACTCGTAAGTGAAACATGCTGCTATATGCGGTGATCACTCAAACCTCCTGTGAAACATGCTGCTGTATGCAGTGATCACCAAAAACTCAATATAGTCGAATCGACTCATGGCGAGTATGACGACCTATAAAATAGTATAAAATGATAAAACATGGTGATATCACATAATGCAAACATTTATTAGACATACAGTATACGAATGGCCGAAACGGAACAGGGACATTCCGTTAAACAGGACGGCCGTCTGTTAGCATTAACATTATATTATTTGAATATTATTAAATTTCATACCATAGAATATTGATTAATTATAATTAATTGTCAGCATTATTTATTATGAAAGTGTAAAACGGTTTATTTTGATATTGTGTATTGGAATATCGAGGAATGGCAACACCAGAAAAGTATAATCGTAACAATGGCGGCCATTGGAGAAGGTTTTTAATTCATTTTGTGGTAATTACCAAGTTTACCAACGGTGTAAATACAGATTTAGCTTGTTTAAGCCAACTTCTTTTCAGTAAATAAGGGATGGTTAATATTAAACAAATTAAAACATGAATAATATTTCATTTCAACAAAATAATTTACTTTCTGAAGATAATTTAATAAGCACTAAGCTAAGCTCAACATTTAAGTTTAAAGCTTAATATGAAAGATGTTGCTTTATTAACAACTCGATGTCAGTGACCTTAACGAACCCAGACTCAAGATATCTCATGTCGATATTAGTCACTGTCTGTCTCAGAAATACTCTAGCGGGCAAAAACTGAATACTGTACGAGAGTCAAGTGATAAAAACACTAGTAAGAAGAGTGAAGAGTTAATTGTGCCGTTTTCGTGAAACATTAGTCGCAAGGTGTACTAAAGTAGAGTAATTAGGTGGATATCGGATTATTTGGGTTCCACAGGATTTGATGTGTATTTTTTCATACATGTATTATGAAACTAGCTGTCCCCCGCGGTTTCACCCGCGTTCCCGGGATAAAAAGTAGCCTATGTCCTTCTCATATCATAGGCTATCTGCATGCCAATCATGAATCATGATGATCCGTTGAGTAGTTGAGGCGTAAAGGCGTAACAAACAAACTCACTTACGCATTTATAATAGTTAGGATTAATAATATTAGCAAAAGTTAGGCTTTGGATTAAGATAGATAGAATTTTCAATATTGATAGGATGTTTTATATTAAAAAATGTATCCATGTTGAATATATTACCACATTCTTATTATTAACACTTTGGTAATACCATGTATAAGAATTCAAAATTAAAGATTTATATTATTTGGGCAACTTAGACAAAACACACATATATAGTCAGCCTAAACTTTAAAGCAAACAAAGGACGTTTATATGAGCAATTTTGTACCCAAATGTCAGTATATCACGATAGAGAGTCGGTGTCCAAACATTGGGCTGTAAACGAACTGAGGATAATGGGTTTTGGTACAACGCAAAATGAGATTTATAGGACCCATGAAGAACTTTAAGCTATTAAATTTCTTCAATGTCGGTGGAGGATAGGATATACGAAGTAGCGAGAATAGTTTCTTGATACTTAAATCCTATTAAAATATCCTAAAAATACATTTTAATTAAAAAAATATACCTATAGCACGGCACAAAACTGACAAATATTGTAGTTCAATGATAATAACAAAAGCAAAATCCACGTAGCGCTATTAGATGCACAAGGTATTTGTTTCGTAGCACTTTGCTACGATAACGTAGCCAAATCTACGAAGCGATGCGTTTGTAGCACTCGGAGCTATGTTATAGCGTAGCGTAGCAAACAATACCTAGAATGGGCTTAGCGTAACCATAAAGACATTCTTAGTTAGCAACGTGCTAACGGCAAAGTGGGGTCAAGGTTTACTTAGAAACGTAGTACTACGCAATGCGGGTTTAAGCTTTTTGGTGAGTTTGGTATTTGATGCGTTGTGCAAAGTTAATTGACGAAACTACACACATGAATGCACTGCAAATAAACGCATAGGAGCAATTCTTAATTGCAATATGATAGCTAGAACCGCGTCAAACTATTAGTTCGTGCATAATTAATTGCACCACAATTTAATTTACATCATTAGCGTGTACTGCTCAAATCAAGTTTTATTTTAATTTCACATAATGCGCGCTCATGTCAGTAATGAAAGGAATTTTGTTGAATAATAGCATACAAGTATAATAATAATAATAATGTGTTAATAATAACGTAGCTTAAGTTGACGTTCATTTCAGCATCATTATCATCATCACCTGCAGCTCACATACATCTCCCTAGTCCCACTTGGAGGAGTAAGAGTACTAAGGGGTATTAAAGGCATATAATAGTTTACGCAGGCTAAGAGCGTCTTGGCTTTATTATCCCTTTGAATTACAACTTTCTAGGACTCGGATTTCGTCACGTTGCTTTCCGTCACCGAAAAACTCTTTTTATATCACAGTGATTGAAATTGTAGGTAAAAAAATATTGTCATCTATTCAAATTACTATCATCCTTCCACTGCTGAGCACAGGCCTCCTTTCACAAATTAGGGTGAAAGAGAATGGGCAGATACTCCACCACGCGTGCCCACTGCGGATCAGTGGAGGTTGGCTAGTGGTCAACCTACTGTTGGAGTTTTCAAGCCGCCCTGTAGGCCACCAACAAGCTTAACGACTATCACGCTTTACGTGCTTTCCTTAGCACGGAAACGCTCGATTTGTAATAGCTCTAGGCGGTCACGCATCCAGGTACAGGCCACGACGTTGGTATCTTAGTTTTGCCGATCGATTAAGAACGGCTAATCATGCTACACCACGAGCGATTCAAAATATAAGTATGGACACTATAAAAATCAGACGCTTACAGGTATCAAATTTCCCTAATTTTATAAAAATTAAAATAGAATTCTCTCGGTAAGAGAGGCTAAATTACTACTTCTTGTATTTTATGATCTAATAGTTAGTATATAGTATAAACACCAGCTGGTGTTAGGTCACTAAATCTTCGTTAAGGGGAGACGACATATGGCGCGAATCCCCGCAGTGTGGACACCGCTGAATATAGTAATATACATGTCATGTGGACACATAGCTTGCAATGTACGGACGTGAGAAGTTTATTAAAAATTTAGCAAACAGAAATGCTATTTGTTTTTTGTATACCTCAATAATTGCTTTATTTAACTAAATAGCGATTGTGACATCAGGTTACGAGTCGGTTAAGCCTTTTATCAATTTTGCTATCATGTCAGGGCCTGTTAGTTTAAAGGCAAATAGATTTTTGAGAAAAGATTTGCAAATAGATAGATAGACTAGAGAGCGATACACGAAACCAGGGGCCCAAGTCTGCTATTTCATTTGTGTTCCAATGATCTTTCAGTGGTGTCAAAATTGTGCCATATTGACACTATTCTGTTAGTAAGTAGACTATCAAAACTGTAAAATGTCACCATTTTGACACCACTGAAAGTTCATTGAAAACACAATTGAAATAGCAGACTTGGGCCCCAGAAGAACGTTTTTTATCTTTTGTTTATTTTTTAATGTATTCGTGATGCATGAGTGCACATTATTTTTTCAAATATACGCTTATTTGTACCGCATATCGAAGCGACTCTATATCTAACATATTTTTCTCTATACGTGACAAAATAATACTTCTGGTATTGCTATGACGTGGGTGTACGGAAGCTTACAGATAAGAACTTATGTAGGTACAAACTTCGCAGTTGTCACTTCTTTATACCCCGGGGTGTGTAGAACTTTACCGTAACTTATATACTGGTAAAATATTCTAACCTTTTTTGTTACGTGAGTTTTCTGAAAAAAGCTTTTTAATTAAGCTTCCTTTATAAATACCTCGTGCATATAATAAAAGAATAATGAAAGCTACAATTTTATAGTTGAAAAGACACTTTTTATGACTTTAGAAGCGCTTATCCCACCAACTGAAATAAAAATAAAAAAATTAAACCGTCGAAGTTCGTTTTTAAAGACTTATCTAAAGATCCAATCGCTTATAATATGTAATGTTTTTTTAACACGTATGGACTTCCAAGTCTCAACATTTTTATCGTAATTTAATTCCTAATTATACCTTTATATAGCGATTCATATAAAACACCCAACCTTCCTATTTTCCTCTACGTGGCATGTAACATGCCTGTGACATACGGGCAGGAAGGAAATATGAGTTCTGTTTTTTGCCATTTAAATAAAGAACCTTAAAGATAACCAACTTAAAATATACGTGGCCTGTACATGGACAAAGTCAAATGCTAGAACTAGTGATCAAGTAACGAAGAAGTACCATCATTTATTTTCCCATAAAAACAACCTAATTCCAAAGTCAAATAACGAAAACACCCGACACCACTATGAATAGAAGCAACTTTTTCATTTTAAGACGATAATAAATTACCGCCTTTTTTCGGTGACCTTAAAAGGATAATAATTGTGTCCTACTGTCACCAACTTTGCGTAGATTAATTGCTGTATTTTATTACAAGCCACTGGTTCGTTTTAGGGGTACTGTCAGGCCTGTCCCACTCCCATGTTTAGGTACGATCGCGCGCACGCGGACTACCGGAACAACGCTAGTCGGTTGCAACGCGCACGCAGCGCAAGACGCGTGTGGGTATAAATACCTACGTACTACCTATATAAAGTGTTTACTGTTCTTTTTTTAACACTATCTTGTGTAGATATCGTTGTTTTTATAGTTCTAGATATTTTGTTGTTGTTTCATTGTATTGTCCTAAAGTCCTTATTATAATAATAGGCCCGTTTTGATAACATACCAGTGTCTTAAAAAGAGACAAAGATAGAGCGACCAGAAGAGACCCTCTTGTATAAACGGGCCTCTTAGACCTCGAAAACTCATGTGAATGATTTTTAACCCACTTCAAAAAAAGGAGGAGGTTTCTCAATTCAACCGTATATTTTTTAACCGACTTAAAAAAAAGGAGGAGGTTCTCAATTCGGTTATATGTTTTTTTTTTTTTTATGTTTGTTACCTCATAACTCCGTCGTTTATAAACCGATTTGGAAATGTTTTTTTGTCTGGAAGGGTACACTTCCCGTTTGGTCCCATTGTCAGATCAGGATTTGATTACTTCTTAGTGTACTTTGAAGTCGGTTTAAGTTTTTTGTAAAACAGTCTAATTATTTTTATGTGTGTTCGCGGATAACTTCGTCGTTTATGAACCGATTTTGACGATTTTTTTTTTAGAAACTGTTAGTAGTTCCATAATAGAGTGAGAGTTCCCTCTTTAAATATACAGTAATTCTACCTTACAACTCTTAGAATAACTAAGATTTAACATACCACTATTTCAAAAATCAGTAGAACAATATTCAGAAAAATTTAACAATTCTTATTGTTATGTTTTTCTGATTTTTTTTCTACTGACCTAGTAACTTACCTAGTAACTCAATATATCCTTTTTTTGGTTAATTCTTTATTAATTTTTATATAACAAACTTCTTTAATCAACATGAAGATTATTAAGAACAAATATTGTGAATTTCGGCTGACGGCTACTGGACTAGGTAATCGTGCCGTTTCTTGTCGCGTCGTCAGTCATTCCAGATTTGATAAGCATGTATGTTACTAAAACCCTTCCCCAAAATAGTTGTATTCAGTTTCGTAGACAGAATACACATTCAGTATACAAAGTACGTATAGGTCTAACAACTTAGATTAAAGTATGTAGACATTTTAAAATAACTTTCTGATCTAATACTAGTTAGCTAGGATATTTTAAATGTCATTGTTCACGAAAGGAGAATAGCATAGAAATAAAATAAACACAGAGAATAGTAATAGGACATACATAGGCGATAAGGAAATATTGAAGATTCATAATACGTCATTAGACAACCCTACCGTAACACGTGCCGCGTCATACAGGATAGAGTTATACCATAGAAAGAGAGGGAAGTTGTAGGTGAATATAATTTTAGGCGCGCAGCGCTGCGCGAACTGGATTGCGCTTTATTCTGTCGTTCCAAGAGTCGATTTTTGTTTAAATGTCGTTTTCGAAGTGGGTTTTCTGTACGTAGTACTATTAAATATTCAGTGGTACTGTTTACATTATCTGAAATTTATCTGTGTCGAATGAGAGGATTTAAAATTCAAAAAAAAAAACGGTATGTATTGTTCTTGCGGAAAATTGAGATTTCAAATCTACTGAGTTTCTATATGAAAACATTCATCTAGATCTACTATCTAACCGTATATAATAAATAACTTAGTGACCTTTGGAAAAACATTATGCAAATAATTAATTGTTTATATAATATTATAGCTATATAATTTACAAATAAAACAGCTATAATTATTTTTTATATAATAAATTTTGATTTACAAATCGTATAGCTATCTTCAAGGCGGTATTTCAGAAATAGAAATTATGTTTTGGAAGTTCCTATTGAACTTGGTTAACTATTTATTCTGAATAATTATAGGCTAATAGGCTCGTGCTCGGTTCGCGTAGCATGGACGCACCATTACGAGACAAATATATAAAATACTTTTTAAACTTTTGCGAACTAAATTCTTAACTATATAACTAATGTCTTCACGATGAGTTCGATAAAATCTTGAAAATCTTTTATCATTTCATCACTACGAAACTTTTTATATTATAGAGACAGACACGACATGACATGACTTTATAAGGAGTGCTTTCCGTAAGAATGAACATTAAATCGGCACCGAACAATTTTCTTTTAGTAAAATATTAAAGCTTAAATGAACGTTAAAACTAGAGCTGTAACATGCTTTAACTTAAATATATCGCCGGATTTAACCCACTATTTTGCCCGCTTAACTTCTTTAATTGTTTATTTACCCTTGTTTAAGACGTAAAATACAGGTCATATTCTTCCGTATATTATAAGAAAAATATACTTATTAGTATAAAATAAAACTTTCGAAAATCACTCTACATAGATAAGTACTCAGAGAATCTCTATATAAGCTTCAGCGATTTAAAAGTACTGTCTCACTCCTGCAGCATCCAGCTTTAAGGGATGTAAAATCAACATTTTTATGACACTAAAAGCTTTCATGTAAACTCATATAGAATTTTCTCAAACGGATATTAATGCTTAGTAAGATTGCACATAGAAACTTAAAATACCTACAACAAAATAAGTAAAAGTGCAGATACGTATAGGTATCTATTTCTAAAAACAGTGTATTGTGAAATACGACCGAAGAAGTTTATACACAGCCGGTCTAAACTGGGTGAAACCGAAAACTTTGCGAATGTAGGTGAAAGCCAGTATATCTTTGTATTTAGACCGGGGCTGTTTGTTACCGTTTCATAGAAAAAACACCGACACTGGCCGCTTTATAATATTTTCCAAAAGACATGATTTATTCGAATAACGTGTTCCAAAATAGGTCGTGATCGATCTTTCGCTTATATTTCATACGAAAAGTTTGTGAAAATAGTTTATACTCTTTGGTAGATATTTTTGAATTAAGTAGTAATTGCTCAGTAAGTAATTACAATTAACATGACAAATACTTTTTTCTTTGTATATAGATTCTTTTCATTCTAAAAAAATACAACTAGAAGGCCTAAAAAATGTCCACTTTCATTTACCTTTTTATATTAAATCACACAAATGATCAAAACATTATCATTGGCCAACATTTTGACAAACATTTGTATGTAAGTTGATTCCACGGTGTTATTTGGCAGCGTACTCAAATAATAATTGTAGCCCTGCGTTGGTGTATCTAATCCCAGCTCCCAACTTGAGCTTGACTTGAGCGCGATCCGTTTTCGGTCCGAATGAGATTAGTATTCTTTGTCCGTTCCATTCGCACGGAAATAAACATGTTTTGGTTGCCTTTGTTATTTTTAAGGGAGCTTGATGGGTTGTTTATGTAATCCTGTTGGTAATTTGTCTTTGCAAAGTTTTTACATGATTCTGTTGATGGATTTGTTATTGTATGTATAATTTATGTAAATAACTTGCCAAGCCACTTGTAATTGGGTGGCAAGTTAGAGTGCGTAAAGTAAAAATATATTAAATTAGATTTCATATGACAAATCATCGCGTGCTAGCGTCTTAACACCAGTAAACGACATCCAATAAAGGTGAGAACACACGTACTGCACCGAGTCGGATACAAATTCCTTTCTTCCCCAGAAATAACGAGACGATGCATTAAGTCGTTAAGTTAGAGCGTTCAATGGTGGCCCGTTGCCGTCGCGTGCGACACGGTCTTCAACTAACAACAGGACACCTCCATTGTCGCCAACCCCTCCCCGGAGGGAAGGCACTTTGTCATACCCACCCTTTGTTACAGTACTAATGCTTCTTAATGCGGTCGGTGTATAAGAGCTCGGAAATGGCTGGCAACGCTCGTGATTTCTTTAGGTTTTTACGCTGTTTTCGCTGTTGTCGCTTTAAAGTGAAACCTTAAAAAAACATTGCCAATGTATAAATGTATTCATGAATAACTTTTTCATATTTTTATGTTGTCGTACTTATTTGTTTAGTACGATACTAAAAAGAGCATTTTTTTTTACCAATTTACAGCGCTTTATTTGAACCATCATTATTCCTGTTACATTTCACATGCGCAATGTGCTCTAAAAGCAATTTTAAATCTCCTTTATAACAATAAAAAGTGAACCATCAGTGATACGAAACAATTTTCGTACCGTGGTACGTGCCCACGACGACAAAATGATTGTTTAATCTAGGGCAGAGGTTACAAAAAAAGCTATTACGGAACCTCTGACTCACGCCTTTATTGAAAAAAAGTGGGGAAATGTGAAAATAAAAGGTGCCGCAACGGATTTCATATATTTTCTTTCATTCATCCATTCTTTTTCACGTGACCTGCCAAACGCGTGAATTGTATTTAGGGACAATATAACAAATTGTTATAAATCTAACGTTTACTAATGTGCTTTTTTATATTAGTAGAATTATTTACTCAATATTTGGTGAATACTTACAGGGAAGAAATAAATGTAATATTTCCATTAATATGCAACGCACGTATAGTAAATGGAGTACAAGCCAAACTTCTTATATCAATACGAGCAATCGCAGTGCTCCGAGTAAAGTTAATTGTCTCCACAGTAACTAAATCCGAGGTAATGAGACAACTTGCTGTATGTAAACGGAGCTAAAGACTGTAAGCAAATACTATGTGAGGATTAAGTTTCAGTAATGGGTGGTGATGGACGTCACCTCACGTTTCTATCAAGATAATATTATTATTGGTTACGCTTTTCAAATAAAAACTATTTTATTTTCTTCGAGCTGTCACTTTTCAGGGTGGTTGAACATGGGTCGCATCGTACTTGTAGGGGTTAAAATACTCATCAATTTGACAAATTCTACCATGAGAACATGTTTTGAAGAAAATTCCTAGCCAGATCCTATGCAACGTCTAGACCTGCCAAAATTATTTCAACAAAAGAACTCCTATTGTTATAGTAACAATATAGCTTTAGACTGTGTCGTGCTATAATATAGTACCTACTTATTCCTTTGAAATGACATATTCAATATTTCAAAACAAAATAGGTGTATGAGCATTATATCGGTAATGAAAGATCCGATCCATTATATTCGGAAAGGGATGCTCCGTTAAACTGGTTTAAACAATAGATCTCTTAATCTAAAGTCAAGCTCTTAAGTCAGCAAGCTAACGAAGCGACAAAATCATTATAAATGCACATTCAAGGAAAAAAGTGCTATAACAGCTTTAAAGCAGCATTTATTACGCATAACTGGATTACGCGCTCGGGTAGCTACGGCTATTGTCCTCGCATTTGCCAGAAGACCATTTGGGTACAACAAGAAAACCAGAAATGTATGAGAATTACTTGGCTGAAGAAAATGAGAATCTAAAGCAATTAAATTTTGAATTATCACTTTAAGTAGCCGAATAGCAGTACTGAAGAACGTATAAAGCAAATTATACGTAAAAGAAACAAGAAACTCTTTAGTATTACAGTTAAAGGATATTCAAATAAGGTATTGCCCCACAGCCTTAGGTACTCTTATTCCAGAGAGAATTCTAAGTATTTCGGTAAAAAATAATGTAGTTAAAACAGAAAGTTAGGCCTTCACAACCATGACGCCGTAATCAAGCAGGAACTTGAACATCATTATTTCATAACAAGCTGACATTTTTTAGAGATAACCAACCACACTGAAATACTAATAAAAATAAAACCTAACCAAAAGTTGATTCGAGATCAATAAAATCCTATTCAAATTACACTCAACATTTTCACGTCACTGGGCCCTAAGTGAAGTTACGCCAAAGAAGTAAACCATAGAGCAACGCGGTCCCCCTTCGCTCGCGGATAACCCCTCGAGCTTTTTTATATATACAACATAGTCATATGTCATATTATATCAAACCATGTTACCTGTATAAATAAATTGAACATATTTTAATGGTATCGGAGCGTGAACGACCTCTGAAGTTGATATACATTTTTATTTTGAAATTATGACCTTTAGGCGTAGATATAAAATTAACTAGATGAGAGACTTTGGATATGTTATTTTTTTATTGTACATTACTAAGTACGTCTTTATAAAAGTTTCGTAGATAGAGCTTAGGTGCTAAAAAGAGATGATACACGACACACTAGAAGTGCTTAATCTTTATGTATAGCTAAGCGTCTAAACTGTCAACGCAAAATGTAACTTCAATAAAAGACAGCAGAGATTAAGCTGCATTTCTGAAGATAGCAAGGGTCAAAGCAAAAAGTCTGGGCCCAGTCTGGGGGCCGATGTTAAACTTACAGATACATATCATACGAGTTCATAAATAAGTCCGGTGGTCCTACTAGCGTCATTTCCATACCGCTGTGATAGGGTTGTTAATGGTCGTAATAAATGGATCATTTCGGCACCAGTGCTGCAACCATAAAGTCTGATCCAGGACCGGCATTATCTATAATACGTGGTGCATTGTACGTTAATAAACGTTCTGGCTTCCTATTATGTTAGAGTTTTCAAGTTTTACTTTGATGATGATTTGTACTTTCGACGTTGTATTTACTAGATTCTTCCACTTCGCAGTATAATCCTAGGGATACGATGTTTTCCCGGAATATAAATTATTGTTTGTTTTATTTCAAAATATGATTGAGTTATGTTACAAGTTTCACCTTAATCTGTTCAGCAGTTACGGAGTGTTTTAGTTATAGTCGTTCACACACATATACTCACATTTAAAGTAAGTAGGATTATAGTAGGATAAATTCAACTGTATGTTATGTACCAACTTCATAAGTGCCTTACCAGGGTCTAAACTGAATAAATGACTTTTTGATTTTGGTTTTGATTATGTGAGATTTTGAGTGGTCAATTTAAGTTTGAGATCAATGTACTGCTTGTAACAATGCCATTGGCTGAGTTTAAATTTCAATCAAATTGACCTTCGCAGAAGAAGGTTGCATGACATTCAGAATTTATTTATGCTCAGACCTACTTTTTCGATCAAAATAAAAACAGAGATATAATCTCATACTGAGCAATACTATCACAGCAATATTCTAATACTATTGAAATACATCGTTTTCTTTTATTTACACTGGATGGACCAATAATAATATAAAAACATCTGTGAACATGAACACAATATATACATAACTGTTAAATATTTAAACCTCTTCCATTCCCCATGCATCAATGTCTAAGTCCCAAGGCGCTTGACACATGCGGACTCACAAATGTGGAAAATAAAATACGTGTTCCATAAATACGTAAGCGAGAGATATGTATAATGTTGAAGCAAACGTTATGTTTGTGCTTAGTGTTTTTATTACTTTCTATTATAAAAATTGAGTTTGGAAAGAGATAGAGAGAAAAGGGTGTGAAGAGCTTTCTGCAGGGTCGACAACGCGCGTGTCATACCTTGGTGTTGCAAGCGTCCATAGACTACGGTAACCGCTTACCATCAGGCGGGTCGTATGCTACCTAAGGAGTATAAAAAAAATAGAGAGAGAGAAAACTAGTCGCTGCCCAACGTTTTTATCTGAGTTTCCGAGTGATCTACACTTTTCCTGATAGTGTCGTATTACTGATAAATGGCTGATAGATGTCGCTATAAACTCTATAACCTACTGCATATAATCCAAAGGCTTTATTCGTACATATAGAGAAACATAAGCAAATAATCATTTGGAAAAAAAACCTTAGAATAAGTGACAATTGCAGACAGAGCTCAGTCCAACCTCGAGTTAATACAGTTCGAAAGGGGGATTAATACACCCGGCATCATTAGGCATAGGTTAATGAGCCCACACTTACCCTAGTTACAGCCCTTGAAAAGGGCCGACTTGAATATGTTGCCTTCATGGAATGTTTCACTTAATGATGGATACAACTGCCGTGATTTATATAACGACTTCCTAAAATCCTATGCTATTAAATGAGCAATATTTGAGTAATTATATAGATAATAAGGATTACTTCATTTCCAATTGTTAAAACCAATCTGCGCAAAAAAAAAAACAAAAATGGTATAACGTTTTATTTATTGCTAATGGATTCCAATATTTCTACGGAAAACATAAATATTGGAGCCATTAGTGAATTTGCATTTACAAACATTGTCTGTATGAATGATTGTTGATCCTGCCTTTTTGTATATTCTTTTTTAAAATTTATGTAAGTATATAAAATTTAGATACGTTTTATTATAGTAGATAGGTAGAGGCCTAGATTTATGTATTATTATTAGTATTTTATAGATTTTGTCGATCTAAAATTGTACTTAAGACATATTTCTTTTACTGATGTCGCATGTCCAGTATTCATAATAATTTCATTTCATATCAAATATACCTGCGCAGATGCCGCTTCCGTATGTATGAAAAATGCTTACAGCACCTTTATAAACTTAAATAATGAAGTTGAAAACATTATAATAGACATTTTCGCAACTTCACTTATTTTAATAAGGTGTGCAACGTTGTTTCCAAGATTTTATAAAGATAAACAAAGGAGGATCGATGATGCAACACAAATTCCTTGAATCCAAGTTGAGTTTGTTAGATATTTGGTTAAATCTGAGTCAAATATCTGAGTTAAATAAGTACTTCAATAATGTATTATTTGCAGTGGCAACACTATTGAAATAAGTTTTTGATAAATTTATTATTTGCAATGGCAACACTATTGAGCTGAAGGTTTGATTATTATTTAAACTTCCGGTGCAATAATTAAATTAAACTTCCGGTGTAACTTAATGTTATTTTAAATTGTAATGTTGATGATAATTGGATTGGAATAATTACAAAGTCATCAAATCACTACTGCGATAATTTAATTGTTGATAAACATTTTATTGTAATGTAAGGAGATTTCAATAGACTTCCGATTGATATTTTAATTGAACAATGTAATGGCTTTGATAAATTATATTATTAATCATACCTAAATTCGATAGTAATTATTCCAATAATTTAAAACGAATGTTGTAATTTTGTGATAATGGTTTACTAAATTTGTTATTATGAGATTAGTGACACTTCCTGATAAAATGTATCCGGTTATGGTGTATTGAGACTTCCGTCTCTGCGATTGGTTGATACTTCCGTTTGTATTCTTGAAGTGTACTTGTAAAATATAAAATAAGCGGGAAGGTCTGGGCTCAGTTCAGTCTTGTGTATTTTGGAAGTGGTTGCTTATTATAATCGTGATACTGCCCGTCGATATAAAGATAAGTATATTTGATATTGTCAACTGTAACAATTGATAATTTTATAATGTGTGTTCTGTGTATTTCTGTTATATACTGAGAATAATTCTGAATGTGTAGTGGCCATACATAAGACCTTAATATTGAGTTTCTTACCGGTATCTTCTCAATATGGTCAGCCATCCGAACCGGTGGTAGCTTTGAGAGTAAATTCATAGTTTTGGCTATTGATATTATATTTGAATAAATACATTCTAAAGTCTGGCCTAAATGATTATTTATTATTCTGAACTAAACCCTTTAGTACTCAGATGTAGTTTAGAATTATCATCCTAAGGTTTGAATTACGTAATCCGATTCTTATTGTCTGAACTGATTAATATGTTGATGATTATATAAGAATTATAAAGGATTCAAATGAATTTAAATATTGAAGTTTAGATTTGAAATCCAAAGGTGAATAAATGAAATACATTGAAGTGTGGTCCTGTGATTTATTTATTAATACCTTCCCTACATTGCAATTCCAACCTGTTTCTACATTCAGTAATGTAGAACTTCTAAGTAAATAGTAAGTTTGACAGATTGATAGTAAATTGGTAGATATATATACTCTTTCCCAATGATGTTGAACCGCTTAACCTGACATCAGAAGTGGGATACGCTTAATCTGTGCCCTTATAAACTAACATTTTGACTTGTTTTTTCTAGAAACTGTCGAGTTTTGGAGCTTGAAGTACATTGAACACTGGACCAGTTGAGATTGACGATAAGAGCTACAAATGATGAAGAGCTGATTATTTGTACGACGATAAGCCGTTGGATTCCCCTAGAAGCCTTACACATCGTGTTTGAAAGAAGATCCATTGACGATAAGAGCCGCAAATGAAGCTGATTATTTGGTCTGGTAGGGCCTTGCAAAGGCTTTATATTTTTTTGCTAAGATCTTTTACCTCTGTAAACTGATGTTCCAAAAGTTGACAAGATTCACAAAATTAACTTAAGTGTGTTACGTGAAAACTTAAATTATTAGTATTTGCGAAACAAGGTTCAGTATAGTTAAATTTTAAGATTAATGTTTCAAATACGTATTAGGAATTATACCGATTTAGGCATAGACATATTTTTGTACATCCAGTTAAAAACCTCCACATATTTATCACAATATATTTTGAGGAACTTATATTTTTGGTTGCCGCTACGGGAAAGCTAATAGAACGTTCAAATAAATTTCATATCAATAATGTAAAGAAAAAGAAAAGACTGACGAATTTTAACATAAAATACGGTATAGAAATATTAAAAAACCGGCCAAGTGTGAGTCGGACTCGCGCACCGAGGGTTCCGTACAAACCTGTAGTATAGGCAAATGGTAGTATAGTCCTGAGTATTTGATATTAATTTCAATTTATGACGTATTAAAAAAAACTACGTACTAGATCTCGTTCAAACCAATTTTCGGTGGAAGTTTGCACCGTAATGTAAATCATATATTTTTTATAGATTTATCATTCTCTTATTTTAGAAGTTACAGGGGGGGGGGACACATTTTACCACTTTGGAAGTGTCTCTCAAGCAAACTATTCAGTTTAGAAAAAAAAATATATTCGAAACCTCAGTATCATTTTTGAAGACCTATCCATAGACACCCCACACTTATGGGTTTGATGAAAAAAAAAAATTTTTGAGTTTCAGTTCTAAGTATGGGGAACCCCCAAAATTTATTGTTTTTTTTTTCTATTTTTGTGTGAAAATCTTAATGCGGTTCACAGAATACATCTACTTACCAAGTTTCAACATTATAGTTCTTATAGTTTCGGAAATAAATGGCTGTGACATACAGACAGACAGACAGACAGACAGACAGACATGACGAATCTATAAGGGGCTACGGAACCCTAAAGATAGCTGTCCCCCGCGGTTTCACCCACGTTCCCGGGATGAAAAGTAGCCTATAGTACTCTTTTTATATCCGACTGGTGAATCCAGGGATTGTCCCATTTAAACAAACTACTGCTTTATTGTATTAGTATAGATTAAATAACAAAAGCACATATAAATAATAACATTTTGTAGGATAACTTTGATTGAATATAATTCTGTTGTAGGATAACTTTAAATTTCACCAGAAATATTAGTTTATAACGGAGTCGCTTAATACTTTAAAAATTGGTGAATAATTGAACACCTTTCTTGTTTCAAAATTGAAGACTTTTTTATTCTTGGTTTATCTATGAATTCCAGGATTGATGTTACTGGTTTTTTTTTTTTTTGTAATTGTTATAAATTCGCGATTTATTATGTCACTAAAACAACATGCCAATGACAGATTCTCAACATTGTAGATTTCAATCGTGTCACGTCACGAGTCAAGAAAATAATAATAATAACTTATTGAAAGTGTCTTTGATAACATTTCATTTTAATACATCCATAGTACAAAGCTTATTGCGGATTTAGTGTTCTACCCTCCATATTAGTTTTATCATACTACGGCATGATTCCTCGTCTCTGCATAGCAATAAGGAAGGCAAAGAAATAAATTTAGATATTTATTTCTACTATGAGTTGCAACGACATTTTCGAATTAATATAGAATAGTATAATTTATAATGTTCATTATTTATGGTGTGCTAACTAGAGAAAATCACTAACAGGGTTAAAAAGGATTCGGAATCCTAAGTGTTATATTTTATTATTTTTAATTCTGGAAATAATTAACATGGCTGTATTTTTGAACTGCCTTGATTACCTTGGTTTGAGTTGACTGAATTTGAGAGGATCATGTATACGAAGGGTTTAGGACTCCCTTTACTAGGCTGAAATTATATTTTTGTAAAAAAAAATACATAATAATTGAGCATAAATTATGAATAACATATATATGAATATATATTATTTTGTGAAGTTTGGAATTGGCGAAGCACTGTGTGCGGGAAAATTTTAAATATTATTCTCGCTGGCAAAGCATATCCGAGTAATAATTGCTCATAAAATTTCTTCATAACAAAAAATCTTTTTTTTGTAAGTTCGAAATGGCTTTGACTTGTACATGTGGTTGTTGCCAATTCCATAATTTGTATTTCCTTCGGAATTTATAATCATTCGTTGAGAGTTGTTCCTGTTTGATGTTGGTTCAGTAGATTGGAACTAAATAGTTGATTCATATAAGAATTTGTTTGAAATATAAAAACAAAATAGTTTGAAATGCGAAAGGTTCGATGTACGATGTTTTTCGTAAGCTAAAAATATTAAACATAGCGTCTCAGATTGTATAATGTACTCTTTGCATAGCTCTCTTTGATTATCAGTGTGGCCGAACGGTTATAATTCATTTGGCGTAGAATTTGATAAATAGTACATAAAATACAATAAAACTAAATGCACCATATCGAGAATATTATTCATACTAGAGTATTTTAAAATGTAGTTCTCAAAAACTATACATGTTAAACAAAAAATTCCTTTCTCCTTTAATTAATTTAATGTTAACCTGAGAGATTATTTCAACAGCAGATTTAAAATAAAGTTTTTATGACCTAAGCACCTTATAATAATATAATTATGTACATTACTTGAAATTTTTGGGATAATTCAATATTGTCAAGGATTCAAGATATTATTTAATAGTGATGCCAATGATATTTTTTTTCGAATATTAATCCTGTTCTATTAGTTCATTGAAAAATAATTTGATGGATTGTGTTTGCCACTGAAGAGTGTTGATAGATTATGTTTTTGTACTGATTAGTTTGGTAATGAACTGCTGAAGTCTCCTGCTTTTTCTAGTCTTGACTCATGCGCAGCAGGTGGGGGGCTGGAAGGTACAAAGCGATAGACCGTTGTTACTTTGTCTTGTAAAATGTGAAATTGCAAGACTGTAGCAATGCAATTTAAAAACAAATATTTTTTATGATAAGTGAACTGCTGAAGTCTCTTGCTTTATTCTAAGTCTGTCTCATGTGCAGCAGGTGTGGGGCTAGAATATATTGTCGTCAAAGCAGCAGGCCGTTGTTACTTTGTTTTGCATAAATGTGAATTGCAAAAACGGTGGCAATGAACAAATGTTAACTATTCTTTATTGACAAGAAACAAATAACTAGGATGAAATTGAAAGGAAATGGAAGGGTATGGAATCTAACATATAATATAAACTATGTCTCTTTATTTTAAGTATGGGTGTTCCTTAAGCTGTGCTGAGCTTTTGGTTGTGCGACTATGCTTGTGGCAAGGCGAGTATAATGTATAAGAATCCATAATGGTGACTGTGGCTATGGCACAGATGTGAACTGCGGCTATACCTGTTGTTGTCTCTGGTTGTGCCCATGGCTTGAACTGATTATTAATTATGATGTACTGCTTTTCGCCTGGGGTTCGCTTACGCAGAATTCTTTAAATTTCGTTCATCAAATGATTTCGATGCGAAGTGCCAAGTAAAATTAAATTATTTTGTAAATTGAAATGGGGTCTATCAAGCATCTATTTTCCGTTTAAAATTTAAACCTTTGCCTTGTCAAGCGGCGTGAAATTTCGAATATTTTTTATTTAGGTACTGAAAATATCATTAAACGCAGTAGATTGCTCTGAATTACTTTATGTAATGGATTTGAACACTCCCTCTAGATCTTATCAGAACTTTATAATATAATACTTAATGTCCATTCTAATTATGGACACAATTATGGCAACCCGATTTTGGCCTTTTCTGCACAAGCGTTATATCGGCAGGGCGAATACTTTTTCGAATAATACGCACTATGTTATTTGGAAAAGTTTGTTGTGAATTGTATTTCAGTATTATTTGTCATTATTTTATCTAGTGTTGTATTTATATATTATGTTAAGTATATGTTATTGTCATTTCCATATTATGTTAAACGTGTTACTTAAATGGCCACAGATAGTTCTTATTTTGGCATATATCCGTGAATTGACTTCCTGGTAACTATTTATATTTAAAGTTTGTTATTGTATAGCTGTTGATTTTCCCACCATAAATAAATGGGACTATGAAAATTCGTTCAGTGGTTTTAAAGCTTATGTTCAAATAGACTGACTTAAGAACAGCAGCAGTTTTCATGATCTTATTTTGTTTTCTGATCCGTTTTTTGGTAAATATTTTTTTAATTTACATACATACTAGTTCTACAGTTTTATCATATGTTTAGATAATTTGTATGTTTAAATATTTTTCTATGATTGTGCCTAGCTGGGGATACAGCGGGTATCACTAATAAATGTTATGTTAGTACTTCGAGGACGAAGTACATGTCAGTCTGGCCGTGTTAGATATTTGGTTAAATCTGAGTCAAATATCTGAGTTAAATAAGTACTTCAATAATGTATTATTTGCAGTGGCAACACTATTGAAATAAGTTTTTGATAAATTTATTATTTGCAATGGCAACACTATTGAGCTGAAGGTTTGATTATTATTTAAACTTCCGGTGCAATAATTAAATTAAACTTCCGGTGTAACTTAATGTTATTTTAAATTGTAATGTTGATGATAATTGGATTGGAATAATTACAAAGTCATCAAATCACTACTGCGATAATTTAATTGTTGATAAACATTTTATTGTAATGTAAGGAGATTTCAATAGACTTCCGATTGATATTTTAATTGAACAATGTAATGGCTTTGATAAATTATATTATTAATCATACCTAAATTCGATAGTAATTATTCCAATAATTTAAAACGAATGTTGTAATTTTGTGATAATGGTTTACTAAATTTGTTATTATGAGATTAGTGACACTTCCTGATAAAATGTATCCGGTTATGGTGTATTGAGACTTCCGTCTCTGCGATTGGTTGATACTTCCGTTTGTATTCTTGAAGTGTACTTGTAAAATATAAAATAAGCGGGAAGGTCTGGGCTCAGTTCAGTCTTGTGTATTTTGGAAGTGGTTGCTTATTATAATCGTGATACTGCCCGTCGATATAAAGATAAGTATATTTGATATTGTCAACTGTAACAATTGATAATTTTATAATGTGTGTTCTGTGTATTTCTGTTATATACTGAGAATAATTCTGAATGTGTAGTGGCCATACATAAGACCTTAATATTGAGTTTCTTACCGGTATCTTCTCAATATGGTCAGCCATCCGAACCGGTGGTAGCTTTGAGAGTAAATTCATAGTTTTGGCTATTGATATTATATTTGAATAAATACATTCTAAAGTCTGGCCTAAATGATTATTTATTATTCTGAACTAAACCCTTTAGTACTCAGATGTAGTTTAGAATTATCATCCTAAGGTTTGAATTACGTAATCCGATTCTTATTGTCTGAACTGATTAATATGTTGATGATTATATAAGAATTATAAAGGATTCAAATGAATTTAAATATTGAAGTTTAGATTTGAAATCCAAAGGTGAATAAATGAAATACATTGAAGTGTGGTCCTGTGATTTATTTATTAATACCTTCCCTACATTGCAATTCCAACCTGTTTCTACATTCAGTAATGTAGAACTTCTAAGTAAATAGTAAGTTTGACAGATTGATAGTAAATTGGTAGATATATCGAGGGTGCAGTGATGGAACCCGATAAGTTTGACAAAGTAGCTTTCGAGATAATCGATGTTTAAGTTTATTGGCAATAAATATTAGGTTTATATATAAAGGTAATGAAAATTACTTAGTAACTTAGTAAGATTATACATCTATGATAATATTTCTCATGTTTTTAGTCTATGTTACATAATAAACTTTTGCATAAAATTCAAATTTGTAAATTGGGGGGCTAACTTATTGGGTTTACGCCAAAGTTAAATATACATTTTAATGACTTATTGGCTTTATTAATGAAAATAACAAATGAAAATCACGGTAATTTCTATTAAAATATCTAATTATTACTGTCGGTTTCAGATGTAGGTATGTCGTAAAATGTTTTCAGGCTGTGTATCCACCTATGAAAACCCAAACACGAACGCTCTAACCGAGCCTTTGAACGGGATAGAGCGAATGGTCAGTGTTGCCAGTGGCCGATAGTCAAAAGCAACATGAGACAGCTCAAAAAGTAACATTTTAATGAGAAAAGTAACATTACCTATCTCATATTATGTAGAAAACTGGAAATATATTATGTGAAGCGCTCTTCGTGTAGCATGATTAGCCGTTCGTAATCGATCAGCAAAGTTAAGCTACCACCGTCGTGGTCTGTACCTGGATGGGTGACCGCCTAGAGGCATTTCAAATCGAGCGTTTCCGTGCTTCGGAAGGCACGTAAAGCCGTTGGTCCCGGTTATAACTTCGTTAAGCAAGTGCACCAACGCGCACCGCACCCTAGGAACCATAGAAAATTCGTCGTTTTGCAACACAACTAATGAAAATTATCTTGGGTGTGGTGCGATCCACTCCGTTCCGTTGCGTTTCACGGTTATTTTTTGTTTGCTGGAAAATATTTGAGTATTTTTTATGTCCTAAAAGTAACGTAAAAGTAACATTTAGAGTATTGTAACATGGAGGTAACATGAGTGGGTCAAAAGTAACGTAAAATGTTACAAAAGTAACATTCTGGCAATGCTGCGAATGGTTGCAACCGGAGCCGGAGCGTAGGCACTGAACGCAGCCCAACTGACGACTGCGTGCGTGCCTCCGCCCGCAGTCAGTCTCCGCTGCGCGCAAAGAGAATATAACGCTACGCTGCTGCGCGTACGAGACATGACATAACGCGTTTTGCGCGTACACTCAGGCTTCAAACACTCTTATTGGGTTCTTAACCGGACAAGAGTTGGAATAAAATGTTGACTGTCGAATAATGGAAATATCCAGTAATACTTACGATATTTTTCAGATATCAAATACCAATAAGTATATTTTATAGGATTTCATATCTTCATTTTATGTGTATTCATATAAAATTATATAGAGCTTAAAACCCACTAAGTATTTTTAATTTTAGATAAATTTTGTTTGTCATGAATTAATTCTCATATTAAAATCCGTTAAACAAAATTGTCTGCTTTTATCTTTTGTGTTAGTTTGAATAACGTGATTATCCTTGAGCTTTAAATACCAATAAATACACATTATATGGTTCTCTCGCAAAACAAATAATATAAAGTTTAGCCATAAGTAGCTTTAGAGTATTTTCAAATAAAATAATTTCTTAGATATGCATTTACAGGGTTATTTGGTTAGTATATCTCTATGTTACACTTAAAAATCTGTTTAACTGGATACATCACTAAGAATAGCAAAAAATTCTGATTCTAGTGGGTTATAAAAACGAATTTTCGTTTTTTTGGCATTTATCGGGTTTTAACACTGCACCCTCGATATATACTCTTTCCCAATGATGTTGAACCGCTTAACCTGACAAGTTCATTACCTACTCTTCTTTTGTTCTGTTCCTGATAATCTTGCTAAAGCATTTATAGTGAACCTTTTGTTTGAGTACAATGTTAAATAGCATTCATTGTACTTACTTCATTGTATTACTAAAATGTAAGTTCTTGGCACTAGTGTTGATACTTAAATATTGTTCACACCACCTGCTCGACGACGTCAAATTATATATCATTCAAACCATTGACTTATAACAGGAGGAGATTTCGAGATGGCATATTTTCGAAACCTATGTTGGGTTAGTCATGCTGAACAACTTTTACTATGGAACCAATAGTTGGGAACACGGAAGGAAAACGACTACGTGGTCGTTCGCCAACTAGATGGTCCGATCAAGTAAAATACTCATCGTCCTCCAAATTTTACACGGTCGTAAGGGACGCGTTGGATAGAAACCGGTGGAGGCAGATCATCCGCTCTAAAAGCAAACCCGATGCTGACCACGATCCTCAGACATGAGGGAACGACTATAGAGAGAGATAGAGATGGAACCAATAGTGAATTCTCGAAAAAAAATCTTCATAGATTTTAGTTGCCGATAAGGACCAAAATTTTAATTGTCCTAACTGGCCACCACGACTTGAACCCAAATAAAAAAGTAAAAAAGCGCGATTTTAAAGAATGTGAAACAAAAGACGGTGTTTGGTATGAAAAGTAGAGTATTCACCTCGAGGATAAAGCCTGTCATCGGCATGGCATGGGCAGCTTGAATCCCTCGCATCACTCGGAATTAAAATTTAAAATCCCACGCTGCACTAGGAAGTTAACTCTAGAGTCCCTCGTTACGCTCAGGGTTCAATATGCCAATCTATTATTAAAATTATTATGAAGAATTCGAATGCAATTGATATATTTTATAATGCTAAAAGCTTTGACTAATGATATATCAAGACTGAACTACGAAGCTGTTTACGCGTAGATAAAAATGTCCTCTAACTGTTAGGGCGCAAATCATTTTCCCGCCCTCAGTGTCAATCGAGACGTCACTGGGACACAACCAAATTCACCAAAAGTGTATTGTTCCAGAATGTCTTTTTGTGTGATAAAAGTGTGCAGAAACTACATAGGTCGATCTAGATCAACAAAAAAACTCAACTTTCATCAGTAAGTAACAATATTTCCTATTAGTTCCTGCAATATAAGCCATTGAAATTTTTCGAAAATAAATTATTTTGAGTAAGCGCCATATTTACGTATTGCCTGTCCTGCCACTTTATGAACTCGAAACTCCCATGGTAATATCAGTCAATAGCTAAATACGAGTATGTAGATACTTATATATAAAAAGCGACGGTGACGTGTGCGAAGTTGACGTGCTTATCGTTTTCGGATTTTTCGATCATAGTTATTATCCATTTTGTGAAAATCTCGAATTGAATTTTAAAATGGCGGTTTAAATTTTAAATTTTAATGACTGATGTCATTCTCGACAGTGGATGTCACGTTTTTAAATTGTTTTTTAGTTGAAAATGAAACTTTTTTTACAGAATACCAATTGATCCAATTTTAAGAAGCCAATGGATAGACATCATACGGAAAAGCCGTAGTGAAGATCTCTGGAAACTAGCCAAAAAATCTGTTCTTTGCTCTGACCACAGATTACAGAATAATTCAGATGGAGTGCGCGGAACACGAAAGTGAAGCCAAAAAAGCAAATACAAATTGAAAATCTGATACCTGGTATTCGTTTTCCAGTTTGTATTTGCATTGTTTAACCACAGTTTCTTTATAAAGGAGTGTTTTTTGTTAAATAAAGTTTGTTAAACAAAGCAAATACACATTCAAAAGCGAATACCAGGTACGTGTTTTGCAATTTGTATTTGCTTTTTTATTTTTATTTTATTTTATTTTATTTATTTGGCTCACTACCAGCTTACATTTAAAACATACAACAGAAAACTTACGTACTATTTTAAGCTAAAACGTAAAGCCTATTACAAGTAAGCACCTCATGCTAAAATTAAAATTACAATTCTTAAATAATAAATTAATTAGTAGGTAATAATAATAATTTAAATAAAACAATTTCTTAGAAGTAGGTACCAGATAACAATCAACAATTTTCGTTGAGAGCAACATTGATGCATTTTTTATATTTTTCAAATGGATCCGCATTTACATCGACTGCTTGACAAACACTATTATATAGTTTACATATTCTAGGAACCGGGGAGCTACAACCAAATACTGATCTACGGAAAGGAGGAACCAGAGAAGTGATCTTATTCCGCGGATATCTCAAGGGTACTCTGATTTTAAATCCCTCTAGGATTTGCGGACAGTCAATCTTACCTCTCATAATCTTGTAAAAAAACAGCAAATCTAGAATGTCTCGACGTTGCGAGAGAGATGTGATGTTAAAATATTGTAATCTTTCCGTATACGACTTAATTTTTTTAGCTTTTCCTACACTATATGAAAGATGGTAAAGGAATCTTTTTTGGATACGTTCTATTCTAAGAGAATGGCAGGCATAATGTGGACGCCAAACCACGCAACAATATTCGAGCAAACTTCTTACATAAGTGTTAAATAAAATAAGCTTTGTTTTATGGCTATGAAAATCCCTCCCTGTTCGCGTTATAAATCCCAGCATTTTTGTAGATCTTCCAATTATATTATCTATATGTTCTTTAAAGGTTAACTTTTTGTCGAGTATAATTCCTAAGTCCCTAACAGTATCAACTTCTTGAAGCGTATGGCCATCTATATTGTAAGAGGATGCGAGTAAGTTATTTTTCCTAGAAAATTTTATATGTAAACATTTATCTTTGTTCAAATTCATAGCATGTACCCTGCACCATTGGCAAAGTCGATCCAAATCCAATTGAAGTTTGTGGACATCATCCGCAGAATTTACAGTCCTTATGAACTTTAAGTCATCTGCATACATATAGGATGTTGAGTTTTCAAAGCAATCAGGAATATCGTTTACAAATATGTTAAATAAAACGGGACCCAAATGTGATCCCTGAGGAACACCCGACGTTATACGACATTTAAAAGACTCAAATCCCCCCACTACGACATAAAAACTTCGATCAGTCAAATATGAACCTAACCATTGTAACAAGGATCCAGAATATCCGTAAGTGGACAATTTCGTTAGAAGTATGGAATGAGTGACCCTATCGAAAGCCTTGCTAAAATCAGTATAAATACCATCTATTTGTTTATTAGCGTCTATTGCCTCCGACAGAGACTCTACAAAACTAACAAGGTTGGAACATGTTGATCGGGCCTCTACGAATCCATGTTGGTGAATTGTAACAGATTGCTTAAAATGATGCTGAATGACTGGACATATTAGAGACTCAAATACTTTTCCGAAAGTAGAAAGAATGGAGATGGGCCTATAGTTATTTACCAATGTATTGTCGTTTGATTTGAATATAGGCACAACCTTGGCCGTTTTCCATCGAGTGGGGAAGATACCCGAACTCAAGGATTTATTAAATATGACGAAGAGTGGTGCAGTAAGGGCTGAAGACAGACTGAAAATGAACAATGGTGGAATGCCATCTGGACCAGCTCCTTTATGAACATCTAAGTACTTCAATTTTTTCAAAATGTCTGCTTTGTCAATCGTCAGAGAAGCTAGATTTAGACATATAGACTGAACGCAATTGTTCCTTTCCAAGTCTGAATTGTAATCATTACAATGAGTTTGACCATCAGGGTGGTAAACAGATGAGAAAAACGAAGCGAACAAGTTACAAATCTCCGTGCCATCAGAACTACTCGTGCAACCATCTGACATAACCGCGGGGTAGGAGCTTGCACCACTGCGCTTACTTTTAACAAAAGACCAAAATAATTTAGAGTTTTGATTTATTTTCATTTCAATATTTTTTATGTAAGTATTATAGGAGTCCGTTGACAATCTTTTGCAGCGTTTGCGTAATAGTTCATATGCTAATTTGTCCATTGGATTATTATATTTATTCATTCTACAACGTAATTTATTTTTTTCGCGTATACGTTTAATTAAGTTGTGAGTATACCAGATAGGATAGGATGTTTTTCGTTTTTTTTTTTCTGGTACAAATTTTTCTATTAGTCCCTCTATGGTGCAATACAAGATATCTACCATGGCGTTCACATCGGAACAAAAATTAAATTCATTATTCCAGTTGATTTTAGACAAGTGTTCACCTATTAATTTGTAGTCAGCTTTATGAAAATTACGTCTGATATTTGGAGAGTTTACTTGAAGAGTTGAGGTTAGTAGGTTAAATGATATGCATATATCTATTGGAGGGTGGTATACATCTATGTTACTCAGCGGACAAAAACTATTCTGCACCTTACAGACAGGCACATCACCCAAGATAAGATCAAGCAACTTATTACTAACATTACAAATAGAATTGAGTTGGCGGAGGCCATTCATGTTTACAAAATCTATGAGTAATTGGGCCTGTATGGGAAGACCGTGTGCGTTGCCGATGCTGTTATTCAAATTCCAATCTATGCAACTAAGATTAAAATCACCGACAATACATAAATACGAATTTTTAAGGCCATCAATGACTGCGTTACAATTATTTATAAAGCATTCCAACTGTGAACGATGGACGGGTGGGGCCAGATATGCACCACACAGGATGAGCCTTGTATGGAGATCTAAATCAATACTAACCCATAAGTCTTCACATTGACTTTGCCATGGTAACATACTTTTAGAAGCAATTTTTTTCAAAACTGCAACTAAAACTCCTCCTCCATCCTTTTTACTATTAAGCCCAGTAGTGTCTCTATCCCGCCTGTACACCACATACCTATCGTCAAACAGTTCTGAACTTTGAATATTACTATTTAGCCATGTTTCGGTGAGGATAACAACATCATAAGAGCTACAAGTAAGATTACGGTAAAATGTATGCGTTTTCGTTCTTAGACCTCGTGTGTTCTGATAATAAATATTTAACGATATGAATTTTGAAACATAAATCAATAACCACATGATTGCATAATTAACAAATCTATAGTTCGCAAAAAAGTTAAATCATTCGATCTTATTGAGAACTTGCATATCCTTTATCAATTTATAATCAGAGTCTTCACTTTTTCGCATGAAAATCTTTCCGCCTCTCACCCAAACAAACTTGTAATGTAGTTCTTTAGCTTTAGCCCTTGTTGCAGCATGCAGAGCTTTATTAGCATGGGATAGATGTTCGGCAATAAATATAGGTTTTTTTTCGCCAGCCATGCCAATATGTGATGTATTTATTTTATCTTTAGAATTAGACTTATTATATTTAATAGTAGCCGCAAGAAAGGCGTCACGAACAAGTTGATTATTGAGTTGGACTATAATAGATCTGGGTCGTGCACTTGCCTGATTTAGTTTAGCAATTCGAGTGCAGTGTGTGATTTTGTCATCACTCAATGTACACCCCACTGTATTGCCTAGTTGCTTCACTATCGTAACAAGGTTTTCGCTTTTTGATTCAGGGACACACTGTATCTCCAAATTATTAGCTCGGGCCTTCTGCTCCATATGGTTTAAACGACTATTCATATCATTTATTACAGAGTTCATGTCCAATACTTCAGTTTTCAGGCTTCTAATTTCATCGCATGAATTTTTATACGCTTGTTTGAGATCTTCATACTGTGAGTTCATAAATTCCATGGAATCCTTAAACCCCTTAATTTCTTCTTTGACTGAATTCAACTCAACATTCAATGATCGGAACTCTGAGTTTATGTGTTTTAATTCGTCTCTTATAGTGGCTCTGATAATATCTTCAATATTATCCGTATCCGTCGAGCATACTTCAGGCGAAGATGTGAGTGCCTGTCGTTTCTTTGATCTCATAGGGATTTTTCCTTCAGTATTGCTTTTTGTTCCTGAATCAACTCCAGCCTCAGTCTCCAGACGAGGTACTGCACGAGTAACCGGCATATTGGTTGCTGGTTTGGACGATGAAGGAGGCGTACGCTTCAAGGACATTTTATAAACTCAGATTTGGGCTGGCGGAAGAGTTTTCCCCAAGATTGGGAAATTTGTATGTATATGGCAACACTTTCTGCAGAGAAGTAAACAATCGTTTGACAGGTACTAATGTCAACAATGTCAGTTGAACTTGTGACTAAAAATATCAATCAAAGTGGAGGTAGTTTTATAATTTGATGGATGATTGTCACAATAAGAAATCAGTTTTCTAGCTATAAATTCCAGCTTAAAATGTCTTAAAATCTCTTCACCAACAATACACGTTGTCGTCGATGGTTTGATCCAGGTATTAGTTCACTGTTAATTGCTGCTTCAACACTTGTAAACGTATAATCTTTATTGAACTACGGGAGCAGTATTATCACCGAAACCGTTTTTTTTTTTTTTTTTTTTTGGCTTCACTCCCGTGTTCCGCGCGCTCCATCCTTATTCTGTAATCTGTGGCTCTGACCATTGCAATAAAAATTACTTGTATTTTGTAAATAAGCAGGGACGCCGGAGATTAAAAAAGGTAGCAGTGCTTTGCAAGGCAAGTATTTTTTACAAGCTTTCATTTTACTTGCAATGTTTGTATGTTTTCGGACCTAATCTTGCAAGTCGAATTTCACCCACTTCCAGTGGTCAGATTGACTTGATGTTTGGTATACTAGGTATTTTGGTATATAGGTGGTAATTCCAATATACCAATATATTGGACCTACAACAAAAAGTACAGTCACCAAAATAAGTTTGTATTAAAATGAAATATTAAAAAAAACTTCCGCGGACGCTCGGACTGTGGAATGAGCTCCCCGCCGTTGTTTTCCCAATGGAGTGCAGCATGGGGTTCTTCAAAAAAGGTGTGAAGAGATTTCTTCAGGGTCGGCAACGCGCGAATGATACCCCTGGTGTTGCAAGCGTCCATAGGCTACGGTAACTGCTTACCATCAGGCGGGCCGTATGCTTGTTTATCGACTAAGTTGTATAAATATAAAAAAAAATGGCTCGTTTGACTTGATTTGGCTCGATTTGACTTGATTTGCTCGATTTGACTTAGTTTGACTCGGTTTGACATGATTTGACTCGATTTGCTTGTTTTGACTCAATTTCACTTGATTGGACTCGATTTGACTTGATTTGCTTGATTTGCCTAGATTTGACTTGATTTGCTTGATTTGACTTGGTTTGACATGATTTGACTTGATTTGAATCGATTTGACTCAATTTCACTCGATTTGACTTGGTTTGATTCGGTTTGACTGGATTTGGCTCGATTTGACTTGATTTGGCTCGATTTGCTCGATTTGACTTGGTTTGACTCGGTTTGACATGATTTGACTTGATTTGACTCGATTTGATTGTTTTGACTCAATTTCACTTGATTTGACTCGATTTGACTTGATTTGACTTGTTTTGACTGGATCTGACAGCATTTGACTCGATTTGACTTGATATGACTAGAATTAACTTGATTTGCTTAATTTGACTTGGTTTGACTCGGTTTGACATGATTTGAATCGATTTGACTCAATTTCACTTGGTTTGACTCGATTTGACTTGGTTTGACTCGGTTTGACTGGATTTGGCTCGATTTGACTTGATTTGGCTCGATTTGACTAGATTTGCTCGATTTGACTTCATTTGACTTGGTTTGACTCGGTTTGACATGATTTGACTCGAGTTGACTCGATTTGCTAGTTTTGACTCAATTTCACTTGATTTGACTCGATTTGACTTGATTTGCTCGATTTGACTTGTTTTGACTCGGTTTGACTTGATTTGACTCGATTTCACTTGATTTGACTCAATTTCACTCGATCTGTCTGGATTTAACTTGAATTGACTCGTGTTGACTCGATTTCACTCGATAGTAAGATAAGTAAAAATAATAAGTATTAAATTAATATCGGCGCCATTATTCTTATTTATATTATCATGTATTATCCCGATTCAACTTTTATTTTCCTAGTTTACAAAGATATCGAAACCGTAATATATTTTTCCCCATTTTATTGGATTTTTTCAACAACTGGTAACATTCTAAACTTCACTATGACAAGCAGAATGACGTACCGCGAGCATAAGACGTAGCAAAGTTGGCCACTTTTTAAAAATCATGTAGTATGGGCATGGTCGTTCTAGACGTATATATTTTCTAAGGCTAAAAGGATTCAAAAAGACGTGATGATTTAAAATGGTGAGTCTTCAAAAAGAATTCATCCATTTGACAGAGTAATCCTAGCTATTCTGAATTAATCCTGAAAGTGCAATGACCGTATTTCCATCATACTGACGTACAATAGAGTGCAAGAATGACTCTGTTTTTTAATTATAAAATCTTGTTTTAGCCCTGTTGCATATTTGTTCCGCTACAAGGCGAAGACCATCCATCCCATTTTCCACCTATTCATATCTCAAGTTATAAATAATCGCTATCGGCCATTTTCCAATTAATAGACCACAGTTTGAGGTTACTCCTGACGAGCTCTGGGGACATCGCATGGTGACCACAGACCTCGCAATTTATTAAATGACGAGCTGTTTATAACACCAAATCATTGTAAGTGGTGGAACCTTTTAAAAGATTGCCTCAATCTATTTGATTGAATTTCTTTCCGCATTGATAATCTACCAAGTCAACTGATGGTTGATTTTAAGTAATCCTAACTAATATTATAAATGCGAAAATGAGTTTGTTTGTTTGTTTGTTACGCCTTCACGCCGCAACTATTCAACGGATCATCACGATTATTTGGCATGCAGATAGCCTATGGTTTGGAGAAGGACATAGGCTTATCTCGGGAACACATATATTTTACTATTTTTTTTATTTTTTTGTGGGTTATATATTTTACTAATACTGGTAAGTATGCAAACCTTTTTTTAATCTGCAAGCGCCATTGAAATTTTATTTTTTATCTGATCCTTCGGTGTTATCTCCTGTCTGCCTTTTTACCATATGATATCAAGATCTGCCTATGTAAATAATATAATATGACTCTTACGCTCTATTATTTCATTCTGTGATGCTAATGCCTATTAATATAATGAATTTTTGTTCAAGCGCGGATTGGTTGAAATCTAAAGATACAAAAAAAAACAAAATACGAATAAAGGATTTTATTTTTGTCTAAAAAACTTATCAATCTGTTTTATTAATGTAACATTCATCACTAACGGAACTTTATTAGTGACCATCATACTTACCTACATTCTAAAAAACAAATGCGAGTCTATCTATCCGTTAATGGATATTAACAAAAATTGCCCGTGGGATTGTTTCAACCACGAACATAAGCGGGGAATGCGGGTGAAATCGCGAGGACGCAAATAAATTATAAAATACCCTATTATTTGAGGGCATGCAACTTTAATTTAACGATATTAAATATCAAATTACTTCCAAGAGAAGAATCAATCCCCGTGGGCTTTATTATGTACCAGAATTTTACGCTTCGTAAAAAAACTGAAAACACTTTTCAGTATATCATACATTCCTTAATCTTGCGGTAGTGATTCGGTTATACAGTTTAAGGCCCCGATGCCACAGAGAGAGGTCTGCGTTTCGCATTCACTATTGTGCACACATCAATCAATCCAGAGTTCTGCAATATTTGCCACCGATCACACGTCGTACACTTTTTTTTACTCTTAAAGGCGCCGCATAGATTACAGTGAATGCGAAACATAAGAACTCTGAACGAAGAACTCTAGAACTCTCTCTGTGGGATCGGCACCTAAATAGCATTGCTTGAAATCCCAGCAATATAAAGTCAGACAGACTAGTCACTAGAGTAATCCCGAGACGGTGTTACCATGGCAACGTTTTGTATAGCTCGTACCTGTGTCGTTAAATCTCCGGTTTACAACGCGATAATGTCTCGCTGGCTAATGTCAGGTATGACGTTAGGGGTTTTAAACTTTACACACACCTCAGGAATTCGGAGAGCCTTATTTTGGACGTAACACCTCCGCTTAATCCACCCTTTTAGTGTAGGAAAATGTTAGTGAGATTGCGGTCAAGCGAATATAAATTATATTATGTTTAAAATTAGACTTAAAATGTAAGACATTTTGATCTTGTATCCGATAATGCGTTATATTACAGTGATCGATGTTCAAAGAGTTCTAATTATAGTGAAGAGTATCAAACATCCATTTTTTTTTTTCAGAAAGTTTATAGCCCTTTACAAATACTGTATTCCTTAAAATGATAAACTTTTGTAATAGAACAGAATTGAAGAGTAAGTAATTTATCATCATATAAAGCAAATATTTTGAGAAATGGTTCACGGCAGCATTTTCTGACAGTATTTTCAACATAATATGGGGAGCGGACAAGTTTAATTTAACCTCATTAAAACAAATTCCATTAACTGACGACACTCTCTCTGTCGGCAAATTATAAACAAATTACAAGAAAAACGTAAACTGCGAGCCAAAAACAATTTCCGAGACGAGTGAACTCATATCCTGATTCGATTACGGCATGCGCTTGTAATGGGGTTTACTCAGAAGAAGAACAAGATAAAAAACGTGTTTATAGAAAAACTTGAGTGAAAACGGTACATTTTAGTGAACAAACTAAACTTTCCGAACGAGAAGGGAAATGTAAATTACATTTAAATTATACGAGCCAAGCGAAACTCTGATAGAGTATTCAATAAATTAATTGGCGTACCATTGGCAACGTCAGACGTTGAACGAAACGACACAGCCGATCTTAATCTGGTGCCGTTTAAACTTGTTGGTACCAAATGAGATTAAGTAGTTTGTGAATTAGTGCTAGAGCCACTAGATCCGGAATCAACTAAACTACCCTATAGATTTCCTTCCTCATTTAACTTTGGCCGCCTCGTTGCGATGGGCCCAGATAACTAGAGCCTGGTACACAGCAACTTTCGACGAGTGCTAAGTAATTAGGTACTATTCTTAATTATTGGAGTGGAAAGGCGTCATTAAAATATTTCATAATAATATGTAAGCTTACATACCATTTACATTCACAGTCGAAACAAAAATAATAATTTCAGGCAATGAAGTTTATACCCGAGGTTTTGATAGCGTGGCAATGGCTTCCAAACCTAAACATATCTTTGAGTAACTTTATAGTTCCTATTAAAATTCTTAACTTAAGCGCCGACTTAGTGACTTTGCAAAGTTATTATGTCCATAGCAACCACATTAAGTTAAACTCTACGAAGAGCTCTTTCTTTAGTAGCAGTCAGGCGATATGAGGTTTGCTTTTACGGGTAGAATTTGTTGTTAGAGCCATTTTTAAACCATTTAAATCTTTTCTGGTCTCTCGTAAATTTATGACCAACGAAGTTACTTTTGAATCAAAAAAGTTTAGTCAAATCAATGCTAAATAAAAAACCCGAAGAAGTATATATATACTTCTCCACAAATGGCAAAACTTTCCCTAACCAGCAATGTAATGTCGTGAAAAACAAGTCGGCTACAAATAAGGATACAATGGGTCCAACAAAAACATGAGCACATTCAGCCCCTCATTGAATTCCATATTTCAGCCACTCCACATTCCAAGTTTGCAACGTTGTCTCTTTTTAAATTGCACTGCAATGGAAATTTGCACTTATAATCTATTGTAGTGAGTTGTTATTTAGACACAAGTTGAACGTTTTAACGTCCCGAGGCGTCCAAACTTCGTACTTGGTGCTCGTATTCGAAACTTCTGTCTATCTTTGTATGCATTTTGACATTTTGTAGATTGTGAATTCTTTGTTTATATTATAGCAACTATGTGGAGCATCAAATGTTGATAACTTTGTATCTTTTATGTATTAAACATATCACGGTAAAACATACCAAAACACATACTTTTTCAAGATTGTGTCAAAAATATGTGCTTACAGATAGGTACATGAAAAAATATACCAAATTGATTATAAGATATTCCCTTTGATTGAAATCAACAAAAGATTGTTATTATAATTCATATCAAAAACTTTACCAGAGTTGAATAGAGCAAAGTCAACATCCTTAACAATTTTGGAGTTCTAAACACTTAGCATTATATTTGTCTGTAAAGATAGGTCGTGGCAAAGCTTTGACTATAGAGACGATAGTACTATACAGAACCTTGCTTAGAACTGAAGCTTGATAGACAGCTAATAATTAAATTGTTTGAACCTAAAAACATGCCACGAAGAAGTTTCAGAACTACGTGTAAGGCTTATTAATTAAATATTTGTTTTCGTTAGTTTGTTTAGCTATGAAAATAATTACTTGCAATATTGCCAGGGTAAAAAGAAGGATTTCTAAAAACCCATTTGTAGACGAATGGTTCTGTTATTTTTCATAATATTTTATTTGGGATGGTTTCATTAATTTAACGAAAAAGTGCAAAAAAAACAAAAGCAAGGACTTTGAAAGAACAAGTAAAACAAATAAAGAGCGGATGTCAACAAGAAAAGTTGGTCTTAAAGTTAATTTTCCGTCCTTTCTCCTTTCAGTTCCACTGTTTTGGAACCGCTGATTACTTTTTATTATAAGGATTGTAATTTGTCATGAGCTAATATATATGTAACAATGGATACTTTTTTCAGGCTGCTCTACAGTTTCGAGGAATGTTTCAAATGATTTTTTGGTATAAAAGCGCCATTCTATTAAAAATTAAAATGGTATGCATTATTTTAATCAAAACCTGGCTTTAGGTTTAGTACTATTATTCTGGCCTTAGATTAAAAAATCAGCACCGCTTCTATTATTTGTAAGGAACAAAGGTGAAGCTATGGAACTTTATTTAACAAAAAAAACTTATTTTTTAATAAAATTTGTTTAAATAAAGTTCCTTAAACAAAGCAAATACAAATTCAAATGCGAATACCAGGGGCCCAAGTCTGCTATTTAAATTGTGTTCCAATGAACTTTCAGTGGTGTCAAAATTGTGACATTTTACAGTTTTGATAGTCTACTTACTAACAAAATATGTCATTATGGCACAATTTTGACTCCACTGAAAGATCATTGGAACACAATTGAAATAGTAGACTTGGGCCCCTGGTATCCGATTTCTAGTTTCTATTTGCTTTTTTGGCTTCACTTTCGTATTCCACACGCTCCATCTGCCTAATATTCTGTAATCTGTGCCCTCACCATACTTTCTTTCACCGAAAGCTCAAGCTCATTGTAGGATTGGAACCCACGACGCGGCATTGACATTACTACCACTAACTATAATAAGAAGAAGACAACATACGCTATCCTAGATTTATACGACGATGTTGATGACGCATGAAATCACTTATGTAAAACTTAAAAGCTTTATCATACTGTTGATTAATGCTCTCAACGAAGGTCACATGACAATAGCATTACTCCGCTGGATAGCATTATAATCTGTCTGCTCTAAGACATACCATTTATCAGAAAGTTCTGAATTAATCATGAATATTCAATCCGATAAATCCCACGTCATTTACTCGGAATCCCATTATTTTTGTGAGATGGATAGCCAAATTACCGACGGGAATAATCATATTGACGGCCCTAAGGTTTAAGATTACTCAAAAGGGCAACAACTCCTTAACTGTAATCGTAAAGGGCGTGACGTGATCTGTTTTGTTTTCTATGAGTATTTACAATATGAATAATATATTAATGTTGTCTGAAATAATATATAAAAATGAATCCCTATTTCCCTTGGTCACGACATCACGCGTGAACGGCTGGACCGATTTCGCTAATTCTTTTTTTGTTGTGTTTGTTATTGTCAGGAGAAGGTTCTTATGAAAGAAAAAAATAAGAAAGTTGCGAGGGTAGGGTAGGGGTAGGGTAGGTTAGGTTGGGTAGGGTAGTAGGGTAGGGTAGGGTTAGTGGTAGGATAGGGTAGGGTAGGTTACGGTATAGGTTACTAGGACACTACGCGACCGAAGTCGTGCCGGGCAGCTAGTACGAAAATATATTTGGAGAACATTATTTTTGTTATGTACGCTAAAACTATTTCATACTTTACATAAATTTTATAAGGGTTTCCAAACACAACACGAGCTCATCTGGGTCCAACGTCAACAAACACACTTTTACAGCACCCTTTTTATCGTTAAACATTACAATAAACAGAATATGAAATTATGCGCAGTCTTCGCACCTCACAAAGTTATGAACGTTTCACATGCGTCATAAAACTCTAACACTTAAACCAGTTTCATGCACAACTTGGTAATAAAGCGAGTAAAGGATTATTCACACTGACAGGACAAAAGCGCTGCGGCAGGAAATAAGTATTCTTTTATAATCAACTCGGTCTTACGTGTAACAGTTCATATTTGCATAATGTTTGTGTTTGCGTGCCCTGACATTTACAACGAAGAGAGGATTTCAAGGGTAAAGTAAAATAGGCATTTTCTGCAAGAGTAGGGGCAAGGTATAAGGTCAAATGTAAGGATGTCTTTTTCGTAATCGCACTTTGAAATAATTTCGTTGAACATCAATAAATGTACAGAGCCCGCATTTTTTACATTTGATTTAGATAAACGTAATTTTACAAATTACGCATTAGTCTGATCACTATGAATCCAACCTAGTGTCGTAATTTTGGTGAGTTCTAAATTTGAACAAATTGTCTCAGTCGGCAGTTTAACATTGGCATAACTTTTTACCAAGTTTCAGTACATCTGTCGCTGTCGTTATGAAGAAGGTTCTCGAGGGGGCCTAATTTTACTTTTAATATGGTCTACTGAGTAATTTTCTTGTCCATAAATTTGCATGTGTTTTGACTTCGTAATTTTGAATTAGGTTTACGATCCTGTGCTGATTTTGAAGTGGTGCTTATTTTTTTAGCCAAGATGGAGAGTGAATTATGTAAAATAAAGTATGAGTTTATTTTAAGACTAGCGTATATATTATTCCAAATTTTATGAATGTTAATGACGGTAAACAAGATGTCGATCTCAAAGTACATAAAAACTTAAACTATATGTAACATACTACCTAATCTCCGCTCACTTCCATCTGAGACTAATGCCATGAAGTCCACTTAGACTTTTATTAGGTGATAAAACTCATATTCCTGGTAATCTACATTCACATAATTGTAATACCGGAATAACTATAGTAAATGAGAATTTCAACGACTCACTACGACATAAAAGTGGCCATTAAGAGGCCATTAAATGCAAATATGTGCTCCGGTGTATTTTCATACATAACATACAAGTTTGGGGAATAAAAACGGAGCTTAACAAAGAACAAAGAGACTGCGTTTGAAATGTACCTACCGGTGAATTTATTTGCTCGGGGTATCCACAGTTTGGCATATATGTGTTTACTTCCTGAAGCCTTAGAGATGTAACTGACTTTATATAAATGTAAAACAATACTTTCAATTCTGAACAACTTTTTGATTTGCAAAGATGAATTACGAGTAATTTTCTCGTCTGTTCCGTTGAGAATTCTCGTCGCAGTTACGATCAAAAACAGATTAATGAATGAAATAATGAATATAATGAATGGCTTTCACATTGTAGACACATTGATATATAATTAGTTTCCGATTCCTATCAAATGATAATTTTAATTCATAGTTGAGCACCAATTTTACAAAAAACTTAAACCGACTTCAAAGTACACTAAAAAGTAATCAAATGCTGACCTGATGACAATGGGACGAAACGGGAAGAGAACATCCAACAAAAAAAGAATTTTCCTAATTGAGAACCTCCTCCTTTTTTTAAGTCGGTTAAAAAAAACTTTATATATGGCTGCTGAGAAATTAAATCCCAAGGAAAGCAACTTCTAAACATATCTTCAATGAAAACAGTTCCACACAATTTTTAGTTAAAGAAATACCAGACCAACTATCCGTCGTTTAAATGCAGTTATCCTGACGAAACTTGTGAATTTGAGTGAAGAAATAAGTAAAAAAACGTAGGGAGCATTTCTCACATAGAAAGTACTCTTGAAAACTTTTGATTGGACCAAAAACTTTTTTAATACGAACTTTAATAATTAGAATGTGGGTACAATTTTTGGAATGTATTTTGGCTGCTTCACTAAAAGTAACTAAGAGGATTACACAAAATCGCTATATGCACAACTGTAGGTAAATAGTAGTAGCAGGTAATAACTGTACGTAAGTACTATAATATTGAAGAATATAAATGGAATTAAGAGACGTGGAGTTTTAATGTACTCAACTAGTAGTATTTCTTAGATTTTTTATTGGTTAAGTTTAAGTAGTAGGTACTGTGAAATCCTAGTAATACGAAAGATGTATTCACGGTATTTTCATGAAAGATGATGAACTCAGAAATGTTACTACCTTTTTTTGCACCATATAATAATCAAATATCTGAATCAATAATTCTAATCTGTGTAACATTCCTCATTTTAATTAAATATATATTCTTAAGCATGCCTTTAAATGTCTTTTAAATTTTCAACCAACCACTCCTTCCTACAACACAGATTAAATGTTTTAATTCACGCCTTAACAAAAAATACCCTTTAAAAAAGAACAGAAAAAGAATGTGCTTGAGCATCGGCATTGGGAAGTTTAAAACAAAAAAAAGTAAAGTAATGTCGGTGTAGCGGCGCTTGTCAGCACAACATCCTCCGGCCCTAGTTATGAAACTGTACCGAGACAAGGAACACAGATGCGACGTAGTTTTAATGTTGTGATACAAGGAACGAGTGGAAAGCGGTGAGAAAAGGGCGCTATGCTAGCAGTGCAGTGCGCTCCAGTCCCTCCCGCTACCGGCACAGCATCTCCTCTCAACCCCTTCTGGATGTGGTTTTTGCAGGGTCGGCAACGTGTGATTAACCCTTGGTCTTGCAAGCGTCTTTAGGTAACCAATTCCATAAGGCGGTGAATCGACTGTCAAACTTAGTTTATGTCTCATTCATTTAAAAGATTAAAATCATGTTTTACGTCGACTTCAAATAAGCAGTAATCTATCTATTCCTTATGTAGTCATTTACTTATTCGTAGTTAGTTAATTTAATTGGTTTTTTGGACTCCAACTGGGTACCTATTTAGGTTATAGTACAAAGAAAACCGCTTTCACTATTAACTTGGTCCACACTCATAAGCGTGGTTCAACGTTCGACAAACGATACTCCAAGTTCAAAACTGTCTTCCGTTTTGTTTGTCGTTAAAAAATACCAGCCCAAATGAAACTGTAGCAGAAAATATTTTTGAATGTATAATTTTCGTTTTATCAAAAAAAGCATAAACTCGCATAGAACATCGCATAAAGAACAATTTAAAATAACGAAATTGATCATTAAAAGTTCCATACCTCCATTGCACTACAACTGCGTCCCATGGCGACCCGACATCGCCTTAAGCAATCAATGACACCTGAAATAAGGGTATCATTATTATTATTTAATTTAGGTCATTATGCAGAAAGAGCAGGCCAGGCTCATTCTGCAAATAGGTACCTACTAATCCCTATTAACGCGCGCTTGGTGCTGGAGCCTTGTTCTTTGACTGATCCCTTGAATGATAGAGCTATACGACAGAAAAAGTTTGTAGGTATATTTCCTTACCTACCTCCTTACACAGATTTAATTAGAGAATGAACCTTGTTTACGGTAGTAGTACTTGTTAGTACTATTTGTTATTGTGTCGCATGAGGTTATTTATTGAGATAATGTATATAAGATTTTTTTATTTAACTTTTTACCTAATAGCTCAGTATTAGTGACGACGAATGCAGAGACGAAGGTCCCGGGTTCGAATTACAATGATCTTGGTCTGTCGGTGAAGAAAAAAGTCGTGAGGAAATAATAGGACAGTGGTGAATACTATCGGTGTTTCGACAGCTGCACTTGAGAGCCAGTTCCTTCTAGGCTTTGTGTTCTTACCACCTTCAGCCACATCATCACTGATTATGGTGAGATTGTTGTCAAACAGATGCCTATACATAGTTACAAAAATATTCCTTTAATTTTGTATAACATATTCTTAAAGCTGAAGCGCTCGTGGCGTAGCATGATTAGCCGTTCTTAATCGATCGGCAAAGTTAAGCTACGTCTGTCGTGGTCGGTACCTGGATGGGTGACCGCCTAATGGTATTTCAAATCGAGCGTTTCTGTGCTTCGGAAGGCACGCAAAGCCGTTGGTCCCGGTTATCATTTAATTGTGATAGTCTTTAAGCTAGTTGGATGCCTCCTAGGCAGCTTGAAAAATTCCAACAGTAGGTTGACCACTAGCCTACCTCCACTAATCCGCAGTGGGCACGCGTGGTGGAGTATCGCCCAGTCCCTTTCACCCTCATTTGTGAAAGGAAGCCTGTTCTCAGCAGTGGGACATTATAGGCTGTTGATGATGATTCTTAAAAATAATGATGCGTCCAAGCTAAGCGAACAGAGCATGAATTGAGCACACGTGGAGCATGGATTCGCGTAGCGTGGACGGACTTGCGACAGATTTATTACATTTGTACCTACCTAATGATTAATTCAATAACATTATCTGTTTAACAGCGCGGAAATTCCTTCAGTACATACATACCTATACTTACGAATGTATGTTATGTTATTTGGTGATTGCTCTCGTGTTCCGGACGATTGAGGCTCGCACACAACCAGGTAGCAGATTTATCAATACCATAAAACAGTCATAAATTACCAGTTATAAATGTTCAGAGTTTATAACCGAGGAGCGTTTATTTTAATGGAAAAATGACAAACGACCGTTATAACTTGTGATCATTCAAACAGATATCGCACAATTACTTCGATTTGTTTCTGCTTAACATTTGTATCAGTATTGTTTTATCTTCACTTTTTGTAAACGTTTGATTATCTCAGTTTTTTGACTAAATTTTATTGATGTTATCGTTACGTATAAAACAAGGTTAGTGTTGTGCCTTTGTTTATAAACTAGCTTATTTGTTTGTTTATTGCAAAATAAAGATTTAAAATTTTAATTTGAAAAATAAGTTTTTGTTAAAAAAAACTTTTTTGACACAACCTTTTTTAGGTGACTGTACTTTTTGTTGTCTGTACTTGCATTGTCATCCAATATACTAATGGTGCGCTCGTGGTGTAGCATGATTAGCCATTCTTAATCGATCGGCAAAGTTAAGCTACGTCTGTCGTGGTCGGTACCTGGATGGGTGACCGTCTAGTGGTGTTTCATATCGAGCGTTTCCGTGCTTCAGAAGGCACGTAAAGAAGTTGGTCCCGGTTATCACTTAATTGTAATAGTCGTTAAGCTTGTTGGATGCCTCCTAGGCGGCTTGAAAAATTCCAACAGTAGGATGACCACTAGCCTACCTCCACCAATCCGCAGTGAGCACGCGTAGTGGAGTATCTGCCAATTCCCTTTCACCCTCATTTGTAAAAGAAGGTCGGTGCTCAGCAGTGGGACATTATAGGCTGATGATGATGATGATGATGATACTAATCTATACCAAATATCAAGTCAATCCGACCACTGGAAGTGAGTCATATTTATCTTGTAAGATTCGATTGCAGACACCGGACAGGTGAAACTAAATAAAAGCTTGTAATAAAATAATATAGCTTTTTTTGGAGCTATTTACTTCATTACGTAATATTTTATTAAGATATAGTATTAGTCAAAATATAAGCATTATTTTAGAAGAGAAAAGAATTCTTAAATTGATGTCAGATTAACATATCACACTACCAAATTCTGTTTGTTCGGAGTCTAGGTTTATATATAAGTACATTATTAATAAGTTATTATGTATATCAATTAACTGGTTTGCAAACTAAAAGCTTTGCTTAGTTTACGATGAGAAACCCTCGTGTGTTGAATGTCCCAGGATATTTATTAAATTATATGATAGTAATTTACATGATTTAATAAAAGAGATTGTCTACAAACTGTGTCTAGGAATGATTTTATATCTACGAGTAGTTAAACCGTATTTAAACGGTCATGTTATTCTACAAACAACAACATGAATATTAAAAGCAGCTTACCTTTTTCGCAGAAATAGATTAAATATAAAATATCTGTGAATTACCGAGGTAATTCAAATGAAATAAATATTTTATATTATAATCTCTAAGTAAAACATAAATCATAGCAACATAACTAACCACTTAGTATTGGGGCTTTAATCAAAGCTTAATAATATGTATATTAGTTATTTTCGTTAGATTTTGTGTAACACGCACCTCTTTTGTTTTCTTTGGCTAATAGCCTCTTTCAACACATGACTGTTTATATTAGAAAACTCTATTTTCTATCTAAAATAAAAATAATCTAGGATTTCTGTTGAATCTTCTAATATTCTATGGTATTAATTTTTGTTTCAAATAAATTTTCGCACTTATATTTTCTATTGTATTTTCTCAAATAACTTTCAAACTAAATATGTATTCGATACAAAAAAGTAATGAAATACTCGATTATGATTGCGTGTCCGACAATCCACAAATTACGATCGACATGAAAGCCGTAATGAAAAAGGAAATATTCTAAATTACTTCATAATAACTTGAACAATATAATATTGCCGGCCACAATGAAACCATTCGAAAGAGTTATTCAGTCTTGTAAAGAACGGATATGACCATAACACTTCAGTAGCTACCAAATGGTTATAATTCTACAAGGAAACTTAACAATGGTTTCAACATATATTTATTTTAATAGGATTAGGTTTATTGCCTACAAAAAGAGGCAATATTTTCATAAGTAATAAAGTTCTTTAAGGTTTTGCGCATATTTTAAGAAACTAACTGTTTGAAATATAAATGCAAATTCAAAGAATCTACAGGTTACCTACATACTATTTAATAGGGTTTCAAAATATAGATTTACAGTTAATAGAATATTTCATAGCCCTTTTGTATATTACAAATACCTACAGTATGAACGAATGTTTCAGAATCTACAGTAAAAATGGTAAAAACGTTGAAGATTCTAAAACATTTTCAATATTTGCTCACCCATCGTGAATGTAAACACATTTAGTCGTTTAAAAATTTCCATTCCTGAAATCAGTTGTGAAATTTTGTTGATTAAAAGGATCCTTTATTAGATTAATTTATGATAGCCATATTATTTTATTAAAGGTTTGCATTCAAATTTGTTTTACTCGTATCTAATAATTAAATTATGCGATAAATGGTTAAGTGATACTGTTATTATTTATATTATATGAATAAATATATAATAAATCTTTATTAAGTACAAAATGAAGAATGGACCAAATGCGTGTACTCATATAGGATTTGAATCTGTGACTTTCGAAATGTCATTCGACTTAATTATACGGCTGAAAAGAAAATTAAATTATTGGCAGAAAATTTTATGTAAAAACAGAGCATTGTAACTAGCTTGTTTTCTAGTATAATATCATATATCTCATGCTTTTGCTAAGCTTGTAACTATTTGTATATGCATATTATTATGTATAGGTCGTTCTTATTTATTTATTCTCGACAACCTCATACAGTTTTATGAAAAGGTACATCAAACTGAACAGTTTAAAATCAATAATAATTGGCCAACAGAAAGTGTCAGTTGTTTTTCTCGCTTGAGAGTGAAAATTTAAAATACTAGTGCGAATGATACGGAGAGGTGTGTATTTAAGGTGGATGTTCATCATCATGTTACATGAGGCGGGAAATTTATATTTTTTTTTATTGATTTTTACCTTCGTAGGTATATGGCTAAATATTTCAGTGATTCTCGACCGTATGGGTATCAAATTTCCCGCCATTATGTTTACGTATTGCTATCGATTTTTTTCCCACCTTTTTATGGTATTAATAAATAGTAATAAAATAATGTCGAAGGTGTAAGTACTATCGACAAAAGAAGTCAATGTTTCTAGCGTTTTTAGTAAATGCGAACTTAATGATCTTGTTATTATCAACCTTTTTACAAAGTAAAAGTTTTAAATTTTTGTAACGTTATAATGAATTCCAAATTACAATGTTCCGAGTTTCCCAGCCTAAGCTAAAACATTCCTTCGAATACACGAAAAATATTACCAAGAAAATTAATTAAAAATGTAAATAAATTGAATTCTTTGCTGACCATTAAGGGAGCTAATACACTACCGTTTTACGTACCAAAATTAAAATAAAAGCGTAAATAATTTGGAAAGCGATCTTTTCACGGCCCATTTGGAAAGTAATAAACGGCTGGGGTACAAAGTAATCGTGGTAAAACGTTTTATATGTAAATGGAAATCAATTCGCGATAGTAGACGAACACACAGAAGTAACAAAGAGTTTGACATCATTTATGAAGTCACGGGTAAAAGGTTGAAGAATAATGTGGAAAATATAGTAGGGCAAAGGCATGTAGTAAAAACATGGGTTGTGTACACAAAAATGTACCTACTGGATCTCGATAATGCTCTACAGTCGTAATCTCCTCTTTGTGACGGGCAGGTTATTCTGCCAATTGGAACGATTATAAGGCGAATGTTGATCGAGGGTTCGAACTAAATGTACTTCAATGACCTTGAGCTTTCCTTGAAGGAAATCATCGCATTGAGAGAAAAGCTACCAGCCTTAAGATTAACATATTTTGCTAAACATCTTTACGCTCCAGTAGCAGCATTTTAGAGCCCTTCCATTTCCCTTCTAGACTTTAACATGCTCTTTAAGCAAAAATGATATTATCTAGCTGTTTTAAACGCTACGCTCTATACCTCTCTTTAATAAGGTGTGTTACCTAATTAACATTAAAGCTACCAAAATATGTATTACAGAAAAAAAGGAAAAAAATAGATAATTATTATGATGAACAAAGTTACGATGGCTGATGCACGTCCAGCCGTCACCGTCTCCATAATGACGGAAAGCTAAGTTCGTTTATACGACCACGCTTAGGCCGCATTGGCTATCAAGCTTGGCTATAAAAGTAAATTAAGTACAGGACGTACTTTACTATAGTCCATTTTCCTTGACGTTTTGTATCCTCAAGATGGAACTCAGGTTGTTTATTTTTCCCAGTGATTTAAAAAGTAAAGATTTTACCTCCCGAGACAAAATAACGTCGTAGTCACATGTAAAATTGGTAGTTATCTATTGATGCTGTGGGCCTGAGCTAGAGTCAGCGCGACGATTTCAAAACAATCGTTCTTAGCCCTGTCCAAACGAAGTTATATAAAATCAATGCCTTTTTTATTTCGTATTCATTCACTCTGAAAGATGATATCGACACACATAGCTTCCCATACCAAAATCAAATTCCGTTTGGTCCCTTACTCTCATCACAAAACGTGCCATTGGGCTTTAAAATAGCTGTTACCTTGGTGCTGGGCATAATGAGACTGACATGCTTAAGAAATCTATCCGCGCTTTTGTTGAATGAAAATCTAGAAAAAAATGCTCATAAAAATTTTTTTTTGTCCAAGAGTGTGCTCATAATGTATGATAAAGCTTTAAGACCTATCAGTATAAGCCTCATCCATGGAACTGGTTACAACTCAATATCTTATTTTTTTATTTTAGCTTTGTAAAATGTATACGCACCTGTCTGTTTTAAAGAGATTTAATTTAATAGTTTTTGCCCGTGACAAGATTAAATCTAGTTCGTAATATTTTGACCAAGAATTCTGAGAATAATGATTTTACGTCAGAATTCTGCCGCAGATTCAAAAATGTTAACAAATTGTAGCAAATGGTCTGTTAAAGTTTTAATTTTATTCTTTAACCGCTCTCTCGGCAATTCAATTCATTTGCAAATATTTATTTCAGGGATATTTTTGTTAGTAGACATTAATATGTAGGTACTAAGGGAGGTTTAGTCCCTTTCACCCCTCATTTGTGAAAGGAGGCCTGTTCTCAGCAGTGGGACATTATAGGCTGATGATGATGATGATGAAGGGAGGTTTATAAGGTTTTACATACGTTTTTGTACCACAAGAGCTGAGAAGGTAAGTAATAAAATTAACTAAGTAGTAAGGAAATTCACAAAGAACAACTAAAGTATTCAAATTCAAGAGTAACTCAGCTGAGACAATGAAAAAGTAGGGCTAAAATAACGAAAAAATGTTTTTTTTATTGGTTCTTTCCTTTCCTTTTCCATAGTTACAGGCGATCGATGGTTGCTTACATAAAACAAATGCTCAAAATACGTACCTTGCTCCTAATAATTCCGTTCGCAGCTGCGCTTGGCATTCTTAATTGACGTAATTGAAAAGTTAAAACCTCACGTTTCCCGCTCACCTTTTTAAATATTTACTTTAGTACCCAATTAGTGTGCTGCTAGTAGATTTTTCGTTTCACATTAAGGTTGGTATACACTGAGTTTATGGTCTTGCAGGCCGCGGCAGGCGTAAGCGCACCAAGATTTTATTAAAAATTACTTATGTGTTGTGTGCAACCAACTTTCCTTGTGTAACAAAAAATCCGTCTTATGAACCAGTCTTATGCAATGATTACATTAACAGCTCACACATTAGTTAAAAAGGTCATGCAGTGCGAATGCGAATGCGAACACAGGGGCGTATTTATGAAAACAATTTGATGTGGAGAAAGTCAGACTACGCACTTAGAACCCCACGAGTCACATAAAAATATATGAAAAGTCATTTTTATTGCGCAAATCGAGTTAGTAGGCAAAATTGGTGTTATGTGCGGTGAAATAGCGCCCTTAATGGTACAAATGGTAGAAATATTTGCATGTGAGGCAGGACATGTGACAATAATAGCATTAACGCATCATGCCACGTCGTTACCTCGTTTTCTTGGTTTTAAATGGTGTGTGTTGGCCTTAATGTATAAAGGTATCCTCCTACTACACTATAAAGCGAAGCGACTGGAATAACATTTACTATCAGTTTTTGTAGATGATTAAATATTGGTATCTGAAGCTTAGTGATGGTTAGACCTAATACGCTTGCTTAATAATCCCCTCGTCACTTTTCTGTAATAACCCATTGGTAGGTTTAGTACGAGTAGGTATTTATATATACCTACGTAAATAATAAATAAATATCCTGGTAAATTCTTCACACACGGTCAAAAAAAAGACAAGTTATTTTTATTGCGTAAATCGTTAGTAGGCATAATTGGTGTTTTGTGCGGCGTAATAGTCCCCTTAATGGTACATATTTGCATTTATGCCTTATATAAAGAGTGTTTTTAATTTTATCAGCTTTTCTAACCAAATTATTCATTATATACTATCAAATTGAAATATAAGTAAGTCTAGTCTGGTCGAGGCTAGTCTAGTCTCACCGTTTTTTTTAATGCAGTATAACTACCTGTTATACCTAAGATAGGGTTTGCATATAAATAATTGATGTGTGCATGGTAAGGGATGAATTGTGGTCCGCTTGATTGTGGCTGTTTTCAGTGTAGTGGACGAACACCTTTACGAAGTCCTTTTTCCTCAGTCCGCTTTTAAACATGGGTCGCCTTTGCGCCAAGTTAACAGTTAAGCTAATTTTGTTTTTTTAATTTTTCTCTTTAGCTGCAAATTAAAGTTTAAATATTCATATTTATTATTTCGTTTGGAATTCGCTATTTGAGAGAGTATACAAATAAGCCTGATATAAAAATGAATTTATAATGATCAACGAAAATAACAACAAAACATAAAATGTCACCAAAGCCTCATTTTTCATTAATTAAGTAATTTAGAAACAGATTTAAAAAACAAAATACAATATGTTTTAACGACTGGTCTTAAAACATCAATAGAGACAGAAATAAGGCAATTCTAAGAATAAAAACTATGAATCGTATATTGTAAAGGCTTGGCCACACTAATGTCTATGGGTTGCGTGAGCGTTTTCATTATATTCGAACACGGTAGAAACTTACCCGGCCCGCGCCCATTTTCGTAATAAGCACGCACTTTACCCAAAGTGTTAGGCGTTGAAAATCGCGTGCAGCCCAGTACCTAAATGAAACTATTCCAGGGGAAACTGTAAATTAAAGGGCCGCTTAATACAAAGAAATAAAAAAAAATATTTTTTTAATTAGAATATTCCATCGTTTGACAATTAATCAATTCTAATGAATAATTTAAAATTATATGATTTAAAATTATGGCAGCTAAGTTTCATGACAATTTTCTATATACCTACTATTTCTTCCCGTCTTTGATTTATTTTATAAAGTGACCACATACAATGTTATTTAAAACTAGCTGTTCGTGCCCGGCGTCACCCTGTTGAAATTTATATATTTTATGCCTATGTTACTCAGTGATAATTTAGCTTTCTCCTGATGAAAGAATTTTTAAAATTGGGCCAGTAGTTATTGAGTTTAGTCATTACAAACAAAAATACAAAAATTGTATTTTTGTATCTTCTCTATTTATTATTAGTGTAGATGTAGATAGAAAAACAACCAGTCTGCAAACGCATATTACAGTATACTTTACCCTACATAAATCCATGATACTATCAGTGCTAAGTACTATGCATTGAAGTAGTAATTAAAGTAAAACTAGGTCTCGTTCATTAAATAAGTAATTAATGTTGATAGAGCCCCCGCTTTGACGTCATTCCCGGCAAAAAGTAAGCGCTAAGCTGTACGGGAATGCATCTGGTTATTAAAATGTTTACGAGTCACTTTATAATATGAGAATATTTCACTTATATCTAACAGTTTCATCTGCGTTAGAGTGCTTCTACACACTAGTTTTAAATGGGAACTCTAGTATGAATTAAATTGAACAGTTGTATCCTCCTCCCTCTTGCCAAAGATTGTTATCCATTTTCATCAACTTTCCATAGTACCTACATTGTTTTGAAAAAACTGTCAAAAATTTCACTTTATATAACAAGTGAAATTTTGGTGATATCTTCCTACAATCTTAAATAGTAAAAGAATATAATAAAGCACTGTGTGACCTTAATCTATATTTACAAGAAATTCCCCAATTTAATAGGTCACTACTACTACTACTAGGTCTTTACTACTTCTTCTTCTTAGTCGTACACTCTTGGCAGAGTGGTCGTGGTCATGGATTGTCCCTTTCGCGCATGACCGCTGCATTAGCAATGTTCCTCCATTTTTGCCTATTTGTGGCGTTTCGGGAACATTCGGTTATGGTACATTGCGTGGCAGATTTTATGAGGTCAAGCCACCTGGTTGGAGACCGACCACGTGAACGTTTGCCTTCAACTCGACCTTGGATGACCAACCTCTCCATAGAATTATGTTTACGGGTGACGTGTCCGAAAAATTTTAGGATTCGTATCTGAACAATCGACGAAAGTCTTTGTTTAATCCGGAGTTCTTTTAATATGGAGACGTTGGTACGATGCGCAGTCCAGCTTATTCTCAGCATCCGTCGCCAGCACCACATTTCCAAGGCATCGATTTTTCTTCGGTCTTGCAACTTTAACGTCCACGTCTCAGCTCCATAAAGGAAAATTGGAAAGATCAAGCAATTCATCAGACGAACCTTTGTGTTTTTGGTAATTTTGCGATCTTTCCAGATTTTTGTGAGCTTCTCAACGGCTGATCTAGTTACAGCGCAGCGTCTCTTTATCTCGTCTTCACAGCCTCCACTGTTAGTGATAGTGGAGCCAAGATAAACATAACTTTGACATACTAGGCAGTTGGCAACATTTATGATTTCATGCTTGTTGTTATTAGCACGATCCACTATCATGATTTTGGTCTTCTCGCGGTTTATTGTGAGTCCATAACTTAAACTGGTTGATTCCAAAAGTTGGAGAAGGTCTTTTATATCTTCTTCGGTTGTGGCAAGAAGAGTAGTGTCATCAGCATATCTTAAGTTTGATATCAACTGCCCCCCTACGGATACTCCTTTGTCCCATCTCTCCAGAACAATCCGCATGATGTACTCCGTATAAATATTAAACAATAACGGAGAGAGTATGCATCCTTGCCTGACTCCTGCCTGTGTTTTAAAACTCCCTGACTCAACTCCGTCCACTCGTACACAAGCTGTGCCACCCTCATATAGTGATCGGATGAGGCATACAAGGTGATGCGGTACACCCATTTCCAGAAGAACTTCCCACAATTTTCTCCAAATGACGGTATCGAAAGCTTTGCGGAAGTCTACGAAACAAATGTACAGGGGGTTGTTAAACTCTCTGGCTTTCTCAATAATTTGCCTCAGGATAAGAATCTGTTCCCGTGTACCACGACCTTTTACGAAACCAGCCTGTTCGGGTGCAATCTCCTTAGCCAAAAATGCTTTTAATCTGGTGTTCAGGATGTGCAACAGGATTTTGCTTGCGTGTGATATGAGGGAGATAAGCCTATAATTATTGCACTTCCTGGTAGACCCTTTTTTATGAAGTGGTAATACCCTGGACCTCAGTAACTGTACCACCATTCTCTATAGCCCAACTACGCGGTTTGAACTGTCTAGTTATATATTTGATTTTCAAATGCAGGTCTCTGGTTTCGAACTTTTGTGCATTTTGTTCTAGCTCCTCGCATACACTTTGAAGGGCTAGATTTCGATCCTTCCGACAAGCCGCCTGTATTTGAGCAGTGTACGAGTTGAGCTTCTGGACATCGTTACCTTTCGCTTTTAAACTACGGCGATCCTCAATCAGCTTCCACGTTTCATCGGATAACCAGTGCTGACGTTTAAAAAAAATACAAAAACAACTTAATTTTTGACACACTGAACTGAATTCCATATTTCAGTAACTGATGATGATAACTGAGCATGATATCCATACTTAATTCCGACCAGGTGGTAACTTCAGAACCTAACATGAATAAATTGATTTTACTTTGCCTTTATAGGTTAAATATTAGAAATGTGAAAGTAACTCTGTCCGTTTGTATGTTACTCTTTCATGCCAAAACCGCAGAGTCGACCGCGATGAAACTTGGTACGCAGATAGTTTATGTTATGGAACATTATGCTACTTTTTATCCCGGGAACGAGGGTAAATCTGCGGTGGACAGCTAGATTATATTTTATTACGAATGTTAAAAGCTATATGACTGCCGCCGGTTCCGAAGAAGAAATGACAACACACGTGGCAAGCAATCATTATACTGTTTCTTTCTCCTAACCAAAACAAAAGCATTAAAAAAGTATTTTAATCAACCATTACATGCAATTAAAGCTTTGCGTACCTAATAAATCTAGCACGTTGACTTTAACTGCTTCTTATGCATTTTGAACTCCCGTTAAAGAATCCCAATAAGTGTTACTGCTTTTTTATAGTCTAACCAAACGCCTTAAAGTTATTTCAAAGATCAGATGTGTTTTTCTGATAGTCTTAAAAATAAAAGTAATATATTATTGGTATTATGTTAAAAACCATGTTTGTGTTTTTATATTATAGCGGACTATTAACCTTTATTCATTGTATTTTGACTTTACTTTTATACCTACGTTATAATAATACCTATTTTCCTATAATACATCTCATTTAACGGTACCTAATTAAGAATACCTCCATAAAATAAATAAATATCCAGGGACATTCCTCACACACAGTTATCTGATCCCACACTTAGCAGAGCTTGTACTATAGAAACCAAACAACTGTTACTACTTACTATATATATATATATTTTTTTTATACCACTTAGATGGCAAACAAGCATACGGCCCGCCTGATGGTAAGCGGTTACCGTAGCCTATGGACGCTTGCAGCACCAGGGGTATCACGCGCGCGTTGCCGACCCTGCAGAAATCTCTTCACACCCCTTTTGAAGAACCCCATGCTGTACTCCATTGGGAAAACCACGGCTACTTTTTGTTTGTAAATAAATAATAAATAAATATCCAGGGACATTTCTCACACAGTTATCTGATCCCAAACTCAGCAGAGCTTGTACTATAGAAACCAGACAACTGGGGTCTGCTAAAATGTCATACTGACACGATACTATTGCAATTCGATTATCATTGAGCCAATGTGCGCAGTGTCCTGAAAAAACTGACAACTAAAAGATCATTGTGGCACGATTAAAGTTTCAGTGGCAAATCATTGGAAAGCTATTATGGCGCCATTATGACGCCATCATGGCGCTTTTATGTTAGTAGACTACCAAAACTGTAAAAATTTTCAATTTTTGCATCACTGAATACACGGAACACAATTGTAATAGCAGACTTGATACACATACTACGTTTTGTTTGTAAATACATACTAAATATTAACATAATTACAATTACAGGACATGCAGACATGTTCATGCACACAAATGTATGTCCTAGTTGGGAATCGAACCCATGACCTGCGTGTTAGGTGGAATCTACGCGAACTGGCCCGTCAAATAAAAAATATTTTATTTTATTTATTTATTTTTTTATTTACTCTTAGGAAGATTTACGGCTTAATTTCTACGATAAAATAAACAAATAGATGATCCTATTAGTATGTCATTTACAAATCTCCAGCTATATAAATAAGATATCTATGATATTATCTTTTATAACAAGAAGTATATCAGTATCTAGTTTAAATTATTATACAAATGTTACTGTTATATAATTTAATAGTATTACAATCTTAATTCAAATAAATTTACTTCTTTTCTGAAATATGAAAAAAACTATTTTAACAATCAAGCTTTCATTTTTATTTCGCTCGATTGAATGACGTCATAATTTGAAACATTTATGGCAAGTCGACTGAAGACTTCACGTATTTCGTGTTCCATTTTCTAAATAGCTGTGCTTTGGAAATTAAAACATATTCCAATGACATAAGATATAAAATCCATGGACATATTTCCTACCACATACATAGTTATTTCGGTCTAAGCGGAGGGTGTGAAGTTCATTCAGGTGTAATAATACCTCTACTATGTATTTTGTACAAAATTGCTATCAGATTCATGTGAAAATATAATATTCTGTATAGTTTGAGAATTATGGATAATCTAGTAAAATCAGTAGGTATTGTCATTAAAATTATTTAGATTTTGAAGCACTATGTATTATTTACACCCAACATGACTTTAGAACATACATCCTTTTAAATAATCCTTTCATTCATAAACAATCAACTTTTTTTATACTAGGTACTAAGTCGGTAAACAAGCGTACGGCCTGCCTGATGGTAAGCGATTACCGTAGCCATATGGACGCTTGCAACACACGGGGCATCACTCACGCGTGACCGACCCTTCCCCCCTCCCCAATGCTCTCTGGCGAACTTACTCACGCGCAGGAATACAACATAAAGTTATTTAGCTGCGGTATTCTGTAAGGTGGAGGTACTACCTTATTTGAGATGCTTTTTGAGCAAAATAACGCAATGCTCTACCTCTCTTATAATAGACACCTTTATCACATAAAGGTAAACTACTATAGAGAACATGTGCCTGCCAAAACTTGGCTATAATTTACAAAAAAATATGGGATAAGTTTTACAAAATCTAGCAAAAAGAAAAAAAAAATGTATGAAAATGTCTCCGAATAACTTGTTAATTATGCTTTGTTCGCAAACTAATCTTGTTTCATTTTATTCTTTGTTTCATCAATAGAAAAAAAAACTCGTGAGTCGTGATTATATCTCTAAAACTCTTGGTAGCCCGTTACAGTGTTATAGCCAACGAGTGGTTATAATTGCGACCTTCCGATTGCGGCGAGCGCCTAGCCATTTCACCGCCGCAGTCCTACAGAAATGGACAGAGTGTCGACTTATTTATAGCGCTCTAGAGCACAGCTTGAATGGCCATTAGAGCATAATCGTAGCTATAATAATTATAGCTTAAACTCAGGGGAAGGCAATTAAATAAAACGAGGTACACAAATAGTTGTCAATTGACAGTGCACTATTTAATAGTTTCTTGTTACTTTTTAATTACAGAGGCCTGTGTTAGCATGCTCAACGTAATGGAAAGACGCCCGTGGCATGTCCGCACACGCTGTGTGGCTTCCGCCTTCTGGCTCTCAAGTGCTACTGGCAATATATACGACAAGTACTTAAAGGGTGGTAGCCATTTATACGGGTACTACGAAACAAACCACAAAATGTACACAGTTCTTAGGAAAATTACGTATTATACGTTCAAAAGGCGATGCCCCATTCCCGATACTTTTGGACTTCTATAATATAAGTATAAACAGTAGGTACCTTATTAGAATGATTCTATAGAACCGGTAAAATCACTCGTCAATATGATGGTACTTTTGTAATTTTTCAGTTATAACAATGTACCATACAAATAATGTATTTCAATAAGTAGTCATTAATTTAAAATATTGTTTAAACATGCGTTAAACAGTTTGTTATTGAACACACATTTATACTTATAATTTTTGACATACGATTTAATTATGTAACGATTCATTTAGTACGAATGAAACAGACAATTCAATATTTATCTGATTATTAATTATTGGAAAAACAGGGCTGTAATTTCGCTGTTGTAAATTGATTAGTTTCCGAAAACGGAAATGAGAACGGTTTCTTTTTAGATTCAATATTTGCTACAGTATTGTTTGTCTTTAGTTAGTCGGATTGTAGTGGAGTATATCATTCTTTTTCTCTTAAGTTTACTTTAACTGGTATTTCAGTTACACTTTAGAGGGATTATTTACTTAAGGTTTATTTATCTAACTTATTATTTTAAGTTATATGACATATTAAAACCATTCCATAATCCATTTACCCGATTTGATCATTTATTATTAGGGAACTTATATTTTTGTTTCAATCATTCAAAATAACAATTCAAAATGTTGCTGCTACAGTCTGCATGCAAATCAATAAAAGCGATTTATTGGAACAACAAAAGTGAATACAAAATATGTAAACATTTTATCTACAATTTAAACGATGGAATGTTGTAAATTGGGCACAATAGTGAAGCGTTGGACAGCGGCTGAATGTCAATATATCATGGCCCTGACACTTCACTTAGTTAGCATTTTCATTACTCGTAGTTGGAACAGTGTTGCTGTTTAGCTGGATGGGTCATTCATTATCTATGGAGATAATAAATATGCCGAAGACAACGAAATTTTGAAGAGAATTTTGGTGTGACGGTTTGAGGTTATATCGAATTATTGGCGAAATTATAAAGTTGGTCCTTCCATCTTTTAGATTAGCTAATGTATATATGATGTAAATAACATATACTTACCAACCACATTCTTATATTCTACTTTTTAAGACACAGACGTATTAGTTTTTTGGTATAATAAATGTTCTTTTTTAACTTAACACATAAAATAGACTCTATAAATACTTATTGGTACCTACTATCAAGTTGCATAAAATGTTATCCAGAAAAGGAACTCCCATTGAACCTGATTTGTACGTAATAAAACTACCCAATTCCATATTTACTCGTCCGCATCAGATCGAAACACCCACCGCATTATATTACTAGTGGAGCCCCAAACAAAAGAGTAGCCATTCTGTGCCATCTAATATTCACAATGACTCTTATCTCTACACTATTATGACATCTCTTTGTTGGTTCTGTTTCCACGGACTCAGCTCAAGCCTCGTATTTACAGTATATCAAGCACGTATTCATCCGCCGATATGATTATGTCGGCCGATGCGAATGACTTTTATTTTGTACCTGTGAAATATAGGGTTGTCAGTATCAGAAACATGAGAAGTTTTAGATATTTTAATATTGCAAAATTAATAAGAACATTTATATTATTATTATCTGTCCACCCATTCCCTTTAACGAAAGTCTGTCTAATTTCGGAAAATCTGTTGATACTTCTATTCTACGTTGTTACGTTGTGAGGAACTCTTTTACAAAATTCCAAGCTTCTTAACCCACCGCCGGCTGTGGATTGTTTGTCAGTCAGGCACTGTAAAAGTTTTGTTATGTAGGTTTTTCTCAGACATAAGATTTTCTAACCCTTTGATATAAGACGTCTAAATGTTACAATTACTTCCCTGGCCTCCCTGATTACCATTATGTAATATGATGGTCATAAACTGTGAACTTTAATCTCACTGAAATATAAGTTCATTATTTTTCAAATAAGTACCAATGCTGAAATTCAAAAAGTTCTAGTAAAAGAGAACCCGTCCATGTACGTTTGGTTTCTAACTCTGACTATTATAACTTCGAGCAGGAATGTTGAGGTAGTTACACCGCCACCGCTAATTGTTTTAGATTGGAGTGACTAAGTATTATTATCGTCTTACATTTACAATATCGCGTAGTAATTAACACTTCGCGGAACTTTCTCTTCATTCTGACTATATGTTAAGTTATTTTAGAATGCAGTCTCTATAGTTTATTCTTACCAACTCTACACTCTCCACTCTATGTTTAAGTAGTAGAGGCATTAATGCAATTGTTAACACATTTCTATCAGGTTTTTTGTTACCTTATTGGTTTTGCTTATTTTTGAATTAAAAAACTCTACATAGTAATAATAATAGATACCCCGAATTATATCTATACTAATACAGAAACGGTAAAGCATATAAATGCAAAATTGAGCAAATATAAGTAACCTTCAAAAATGTACTGAATTTTGCTATCCAATTACGACAACAAAAGTCTAAAATTTGAAGCGCTCGTGGATAAGCCGTTCTTAATCGATCGGCAAGTTAAGCTACCACCGTCGTGGTCGGTACCTGGATGGGTGACCGCCTAGTGGTATTTCAAATCGAGCGTTTCCGTGCTTCAGAAGGCACGTAAAGCCGTTGGTCCCGGTTATCACTTAATTGTGATAGTCGTTAAGCTAGTTGGAGGCCTTCTAGGCGGCTTGAAAACTGCAACATTATTTGACCACTAGCCTTCCTCCACTAATCCGCAGTGGGCTCGCGTGGTGGATCTGCCCATTCCCTTTCACACTGATTTGTGAAAGGAGGCCTGTGCTCAGCAGTGGGACATTATAGGCTGATGATGATGATGATGATGAACATTGTTTATTGTAATCAAAAATCGGAATTTAATTTGTGGTATGCGATTCTTTTTTTTTTTTCAAATAAAAACAAACAATATACATATTTTACGAACATAATAACTCAGTTTCTAATTACCCTAACTTTCAAACTTTAAAATTAGCTCTCCCTTCGGAACTTTTGCTTACAACACGGAATGTAACGAGCATTTATTCATACAATCCCCATAATTTAAGGTACAATACTCTCATAGTTATATTTCTCTCTGAACCCATTTGCGGCGGATTTCTACAACAATGGGGGAACCGTTTAGGTAGCAGCTTAAATTAATAAGCGCAGCGTTAATTAAATTATATTGATACTGTGTCGAGTACAAAATCTAATTATTATTTTTTTTGCCTGTTCGACTCATAAAACGAGCACTTACTTTCATAGGCTTCAACAAAAATCCTCATCATCATGGAGATAGGACTACTTTTATTCGGGAAACGCGGGTAGAACCACGATACAGAGACTATAAATTCGGCACGATCTAAAAGTTTCCACAGTTTTAACAGCACATATTTTTTTTTTTCTTTTTTATACCACTTAGATGGCAAACAAGCATACGGCCCGCCTGATGGGAAGCGGTTACCGTAGCCTATGGACGCTTGCAACACCAGGGGTATCACGCGCGCGTTGCCGACCCTAATAATAAATGTGTCAAAAAGAGACAAACATAGTTCAACAATAAGAGATAACCTCTTGTCAAAACGGGCCTCTTCATCATCATCATCAGCCTTTAATGTCCCACTGCTGTGCACAGGCCTCATTTCATAAATCAGGGTGAAAGGGAATGGACAGATAATCCACCACGCGTGCCCACTCCGGATTGGTGGAGGTAGGCTAGTGGTCAACTAATGTTGCAGTTTTCAAGCCGCCTAGAAGGCCTCCAAATAGCTTAAAGACTATCACAATTAAGTCATAACCGGGACCAGCGGCTTTACGTGCCGATCGATTAAGAACGGCTTATCATGCTACACCACGAGCGCTTCAGGCCTCTTAGATCTCGATAACTCTAGTTTTACGCCTCTTCGTAACCGCTACCGCCTGTCTCGTGTCACCCAGCCGCTCTCAGAGGGACGCCATCGAGTGCTAAGTTCGCGTGAGCTAAACTTTTACCGCGACTCCTTTTAACACTTCTGTAGCTATTTACATTTTATTGCTCCATCCGAAGGCTCTGAGTTGCTATACCACTTTATTTGTTTCGTTTACACTTATTTTTATGTCCCTTGTTTACGGAATTAGGGTAAACAACTGTGATAACCATCACTTTATTTCCCTTAAGTTTCTGGAAGGGCAATTATGACTTGATTAAATTTTTTTTTGGAGTCCAAAAAACTTGTTTTGGAAAAAGTATTTAACTGAACAATGATTACATTCATCATTTACTTTTTAGAGTTTCGTACCCAAAGGGTGCCAATTAGATGCTAAGCCTTCGCTGTCCGTCCGTCCGTCTGTCTGTCTGCCAGTGGGCTATTATCACTTGAACCGTAATACACGTAGTCACAGAATGTGTATTGTTTCAATTGCCGCTATAACATCAAAAAATTCATAAAATTAAAAAAATACCTACAAGAGATATATATTGTGTTTTCAAGATATGGACAAATATGTGTGACGGCCTGGCTTATTGATACGAGTTACGGGTGTAATGTCAAAGAAAAAACATCTCAAAATTTGATCATTCTAGAGCATTTAGGAAATCTAAAAACGACGATATAAAAAACTTATTTAAAAAATTCCATCGACTTCTAAATACACTAAAAAGTATGAAATAACTCTAATCTTACACTGATTTGAAGTCAGCGAAAGAGCACGACGTATTCCAATGAAAATATTTCACAAAAGTACTACTACAGTTTTAAGTTGTATAAGACAGGACGTAGTTAAACACTAGCGTTCAAAAGGTTATCAGTTTTACTCAAATATAATGAGTTATTGCTCAGGAACAGTGGCAGCTTTATGCTGATTGTGTGACGTTTTTATTGTTATTGTCCCGTGACACGCACAAAATGGTTTCCCCCTTTTTGTAACAATAAATAACATTGTTTTGAAGTATTTCGTAAACGTTGCAATAACACATTCAATTACCATGAATGTTTTCTGCTTTACATTGAAAACTTTGGACAGTCATTTAACAAAAGCAAAAATACTGATATGTTGACCCTACAACAGATACTTAGTTGCTGTTCAGGGGAAAGGATTTTTGATGTTATGGAAAATTATAAGATCCCATAAAATACATGTAAACTCGAAGAAAGATGATTAGCTTACCACGCTTTTTAAAGCTTTACACAAATATCTCTGTTTTACGTTTAATGGGTTTGCATTTGGCCTTCGACTGACCCCAGGAGGAGATATGACGACGCCGAGGATTTAGCACGCATTCACTGGAAACACGAACCCCGGATCACGGGGAATGTGCGCGAATATGAAGCGGGTTGTCGAAACGTGTAGGTGGAAATTCTCCCGACGTCTTGTGGTTGAAATCGGGATTAAAGAATTTATTTAAACAGATCTGTAGCACAGTCTCCAAAATATATTCTCTAGAAAACCGACAACCACGAAACCTTACATTTTAAGTTAAAAGACTCGTTAGTTTCGCCTCAGCTTTTAAAACAACACCGACGAGTGTCCTAGCTTAAAATAATAAAGTCTTAAAACAAAAAAGATTTAAGTATGATTAAAGTCCGAGTTACTGTTGTTCGTTTGTCTCAGGTGTATTACATAACACCATGCGCCTAGCTATTTGCATTCATAATCTCCAGACATCTCCCTTCTATTGTTGACATAGTACGCCTGTGACCCAGAAACGAACCTGGAACGGCACTAATGTAGGCAGATGGCGGAATACTCGCCAGGTTTACTCCTAAGTCAGCTTCTGTATTCATTTCCAGGTCAAAAATTTGGTGTTTTTTCTTATTTTCTTTGTGAATAACAAGAAGGTACCTTGGGGATGCTTTGTATGTATACTATCTCATAGATTTAAACGGTACAAGAAAATATTATTCAAAGCTGTATTGTTGCGATAAATATAACAGATGAGACAACTTTTACTATGGGACCACTATTGGTCCCATAGCAAAAGTTGTTCAGCATGACTAACCCAACATAGGTTTTGAAAATATGCCATCTCGAAATCTCCACCCAGTATATATTAAAAGTGGTTACGCCCATGGCTTCTATGCAAACTTCATAAAATAAGTATTTCTTGTGTAAAACAGAGCCATTTCGAAGTGCTAAGCTAAGTTTAATTAACCTGTGGAAACCCCATGAAAATCCTTGTAGTGGTTTTAGAGATATCCTTCATTCTCCCAATCATTTTGTAAATAATTATGATCTGCAGGTTTATTATAAGTGTAGTAAATACGTTAGTAAATATAATACAATAGTTCAAACTATTATTTCGTTTATTAAAATAAACTCCAGAAATAGATTCTAGTGTCAAAGAGATTAAAAATTCCTGCGTCTTTAAGTAATAAGCGTGAATATCTGTACTGAGCCACATTTCATCGAAAGTATTTCAGTCCCAACGTGACAAGAGGCGTGCACGCACGGCTACCAGTAATAATTGCTAAACATAGAAACGTCAACTGTACCTTGCTCAAATCGTAAATCGAACCTTCAGTCTCTATCCGAGCGTTAAACCACTCGCCCACTGAGCCGACATCATAATATGACAGTAATATAGATTTATCTCTAAACCATCTATAATTTTGTCAGAAAAATACAGACGACAAAATCATGATAATGGTTAAAGGATTCGGAATAAAAGAGATAGGAACTTTGGGAAACAGATTAGTATAAGCAAACGGGCGCCCAACAAAAATACAGAATAGAACTTTTAGGAACAGTCTGTGTTAGCTTTGAACCGAATGAAATCCTGATTAGAAACCTCGCTCGGCTACCCACGAAGCCTTCTATTAGAATTTTGTCTGATATCGTGAAATACCATCTCAAACATCAAGCTAACTTAATCGTAAAAACCTAATATATTGGCTTACCCTTAGTGTTTTCTGGGCTATTTGTAGAAGCTGTAGAAGCAATAATCATTGTACAGTGGCGGAATGAAAAGGTTCGTCAGTTTTCAACATGATTCATTCAACGTATCACGAGCACATATTACCTTTTGAAACTAAATTAGAGAAAATAATTGAATTAGAGAAATTATTTAACTGTTCGTTATCAAAGTTCAAAATTATTCAGATCAAAGTTGTTCCACTGTTTATCCTGTCAACAATTTTGTTTTTATTTTGTTTTGATAAACTAAAACCTTCTTGTTGGTTTAACCTGCTATTGTTATTTATGTCAAATTCAATATCATATTTATGAATCAATTATCATATTTCATATGTATAATTTATTTCATTGATGAAAGAAAAAAATTATACTTATATTTTATTCCGCAAAAGCCATAAATTGTGTTTGACGTGATGTAAAAACAAGTAAAACCTTATTCGATAGCAAATGTCACATTAATGTAAATGAACCTTTTCATTCCGAGACTGTACATTGTGTATAGTCACTGTATAGTAGAGTTTAAGAGTCGTTTGACATATTTTAATTAGGCATAAACCATTCAGGTAACAGATAGTATAAATGTGAGTGTATTCGTATTCACGCTTTTATTCGTTGAGCCTACCTAAACTGTTGCGACAAATCTACAATTTGCCTAGAATAATAAAACTTGGCAGTGCTAGGTATATAGCTTTTATATTGCCAGAACGCGTTGTGGTTTTTCCCCTACACGCTTTCACGATACAACCTAACATAAGCGTAGTAACGTAATAATAAATCCTCTACTCCTTGAATATTTTACAAGCTCTACCGTAAGACACAAGCGGTAAGAATACAGACTGCGAATCAATAATGGATGCCTTGTTATCAAAGCCGATTAGCCTTGAATACGGAGTAAATGAATGTAAGTAAAACTCTTAAATACGACAATTAAAATGCGTTAAGCTTAAGAAGCTAAATTAGGAAGGCTATTTGTACACATGAAAATAAAATCTAGCAAAATATCTTGGTTACCAAAATAATCAATAATTTACTTTATAACGTTAACAAAATAATCTGATAGCAAATCTGTGGAGAAGTAATGTTAGGTTTCAGATTTTAAAAATATTCTTAAGAGATCAGCTTCTTATAAATCGAGCTTAAGTCGGTCCCTTCGTTCATACGCGGACAGATTAATCTATTTTAATATGGTCTCGCTTGAAAATCGTCGAAAGTGCAGTGAATTATTTATACTTTTCAAAATTATTAATAACTTAATCGATTCTCCCAATTTGGTATCATTCCTTAATTTCAATACTAATTTTCGTTTCCGTAATCCTAAAACTTTCATGCTTCGGGTATATTTAAATAACACATCTTTTTACAACCCTATTACTAGAATGTGTCGCCTTTACAATGAGCTCGTCAATAACAATGCCGCTATTGATTTATTTGATAATCGCCCTCATCGCTTCATGCAGCAAATAAGTAATGTTTTTAAATAAAATAAAATCAAGATTAATTTGTTGCATATAATGTGAAATATAATAATTAAATGTATATATATATATAAATATATTTTTTGTGTATTATGTTTATTTACTATTAATTAATTCATTTATTATTGCTTTTCTTTTTGTTAATTATATTTCTGTCTGTCAATCCTTTTGTGTATACATGTTTAGAGTTACAACCTGTCCTTGTGTTTCTGTAATGTATATGTATTAATCTATTAATGTCTGTAACTTGTTTTGTATACGTATGTAATAAATAAATAAATAAATTCTGGGTTTTCTTCACACACGGCCATTTAAGGTTATCGCTCACTATGTCAGCCCCGCTCCAACGCAGCAACGGCCCGGTACCACCTCAACTCAATCCAACCATCTCACCAGCTGGCAGCTAGGCCAGCTGGCTGGCAGCTAGGCGAGCTGTTTAACTACGATCTCACCATGGTAAGTAATGACATAATAGCCAAAGATGGTTAGCACACAAAGACTAGAAATAAATTGGCTCTCAAGTGTAGCTGTTGGAACATACTGGAACAAAACCTTCTTCTTTTTTAACCGACTTCAAAAAAAGGAGGAGGTTCTCAATTCGGTTGTTTTTTTTTTATTATATGTTTGTTACCTCATAACTCCTCAAATCTCTCTCAATGATAGCTCTCTCTTAAAGGTTTTTTTAAGTTAAGGTCAAGATTTTAGTATTATTAGTTAGATAAACTCAAATACTATTAAATGAGATTCAATAAAGTAGTTTAAGATGATTTTTTTTTCGAAAACTGGGGAAATGTAAAAATAATGTTTATTTTTCGTAGAAATAAGAATATTTTTTTTATACGACTCATCGTTTTTTCTAATCATTCAAGTGACTGCCACCTTTGGTATAATACAAAATATCAGGAGTATAGGAAGCTAGTGGAAAAAAAAAATTACTCCTCATATGAGGAGGATAAACTCAAATGTATTAACTGGCCCTAAGACTCGCCCCTATCACACTGTATATATGCACAACGATAGTTCGAAAATAATCTTATAACAATTTCGCCGTATGAAAGATAATTAGCAACGTCATAACTGCATGAAACAAGCTGAATAGCTATAATAATTAAGAATGAAAACCATTTGGCAGAGCATTGAGAGTCGAATACGAACTCAAGTGTCTAGAACGTTCAAACAATGGACTGCTGAGGTTAATTAAGAAGAAAATGTTCTGGCTACTGAAGAAACTTAAGAAGGGGATGGTCGGTGAGTGCATACTCTTGTTATTAAGGCGTCAACGAAAATTTTATTTAAGCTGTGCTAATTTTCTTTTTAATTCCAGGATTTAGAGAGATATATTTTATTCACGGTGATTAAAGTTAGAAGAAAGTTCAAATCTTTTTTAAGTTTGCCAATAGTCATGAATTAATATAATTCATCGTCGTAGTGTTGGGTGAAAAGTTCTCGGCCTCTCGGAAATACTAGTTTTTTTAGTTAAAAAATGATTTTATTTCTCTACATCATCTCCATTGACTAAACCATTCACCTATAAAGCGCGACAACCAGCGAAGAGAGATCTGGCTAGATTTAAAATCTATATGGAACAGTAACTAAAAGACAGATAATATTTAACCTTATGTCTTATACCTACGTCACATTGGCATTTGGCGCACAATGGCCGTGGTTCTCCTTAAACACACATGGTGTGTATGGTTCGTCGCGGTTTAACATTACTATTACCAATACACATAGTCTAGCGTTTCTCCAACATCAGTATTCATTCCTTCACGGAAGTGAGAGTCGACAATCGTTTGCGCATTTGCGTTTGATCGGCATTCAGCAAATGCGGCACCCATCTTAGAAAGACCTTGTGCATCCCCATAGCTTCTGCTCACTCAACTTCTCTCGCCTGAAGTACAACACGATATCATGCACTATTTTGATGGTTTCCGGTGTGGTGGCGGTTTTTGGCCTTTCGTCACGTGGTCCATCTTTCAGGGACGTGCGATCACATTTAAATTCAGCTGCCCACTTTTTATCGGTTGACATGGAAATTTGTCATACGAAATAATAAAACGTGCATCCAGGCGGTAAACATAAATGTTTGCTGTTTGGAATGCCATCTATCTGTCAGGCTGAGAACTTTTCACCTTACCATAAGACACTGTATTCATATTATCTCAGAGTATATAAATCACTTAATTGTGATAGTCGTTAAGCTAGTTGGATGCCTCCTGGGCGGCTTGAAAAATTCCAACTGTAGGTTGGCCACTAGCCTACCTCCACCGATCCGCAGTGGGCACGCGTGGTGGAGTATCTGCCCATTCCCTTTCACCCTGATTTGTGAAAAGAGGCCTGTGCTCAGCAGTGTGACATTATAGGCTGATGATGATGATGATGATGATATAAATACTACGTACCTACAAATATTATCAACAAATATAACATTTTAACTGAAAATTCGATTCTCAGGCTTTTTTATTCCATGATGTATTTATCGAACAATATATCCTTCAAAGAGATTCTGAACAGCACGCTATATCTCTTTGAGAGAAAGACTACTAGCTTACGATTTTATAAAGTTGTGTTCAGCTACTTACGTGAATTTACCAATCTCGTGAGAATTAAGCTATAGCCCGTATAAGAAAGAACTTACTAAGGAAAAAAAATCTACGCCACTTCGTTTATACAAGTTTTAGTCTGCGCTATAATACTAGTAGACAGTGTATTTAAATGGGACCTTTGCGTTTTTAAGTAGGAGAAATTAATGATTGCAGTGGCAAATAAGTTGAAAAAATTAAATGTATTTAGAATTTATAATATACTGTGCTGTCCCCGCGGTTTCTTCCTTCTTCATACCGTAGGCTATCTGCGTGCCAAATTTCATCATGAACGGTTAAGTAGTTAGACGTCAAAGCGTAACAAACAAACAGAGTTACTTTAGCATTTATAAAATTGAATAATAAATAATAGTATTAATAGACAGTAATATAATATGAACTAGCATTTCCCAAAAACTTGATCTAGACTGAAGTTTTGAGATCTTACCTACCTACATCTACATAAAAGTACTAAAGTGTACGAATCATTCGTAAGAATCAGACTAAGCTCAAATATAAATGCACGCCCGCCAACAAGCACTAGACGACTCGATTGAAATTAGAGTCAACATGATTTACCAGAGCCTGGCGTGTCCCGAACGGAATTTTACGTCCTCGGTATTCCAACACACGATTCATGCCACACGTATTTGCATATCGGTTCGTTCATTAAGTTATTTGGTATCGAAGCTGTTTCTAATGTTATCATTGCTGTTGCTCACGAAATAAGATTCATTTTTGTTTAATTTATAATGTGTAGGATTGCTTCTGATTTAATGCCTACGTTTTAAACATAGTGCGGTGTAATGCCTTTAAATCTTCTGTGTGGTAAGATTACCACGTGTAAGTTTTCAATAAGGAATAGCATTTTTGACTAATCTTTGCCCAGTCAGGCTAGACAGCGTTGAAAATAAACCTTAACCGATCGATTACTTTGGGACTAAAAGAACCTCTTCTTTGCCAAGTTAAATGAAATTGTTGGAACAATTGTCCACTACACGAAAACAAATAAACTTTGATCGTATATTCGTAGCAAGTATTTACCGGAGTTTTACGTATATTGTAGCAGTGCTACGTCTATCGTAGCCATTCGTAGCACTTCTACAAATTCCTCTACGGTGGTGGTTTCTGTAAGCTTCGTTTATTAAACTGTATGATTGTAATCTCTCTAATGTATTTATTTTTATTTGAAACTATTAGATTTCGTACAGCAATATATTTTAGCTCCAGCAAATGTCAAGTTGTATCTGAATACACGGACATAAAGGACTATTCCGTAACGGAATGTTGAAAGGGGAATTTCCAAACGGAATTTACTGCGGATAAATCGTTTCCGACTCCTATAAAAGATCCGGGCTTCGGATTTGTATCGTGTATTATTTAATCGAAGCCCTTTTAGGTATGCCCCATAACACCAAAATGTTGCTTGCTCCTTCTTTGTCACTCACAATGATTTCCGCACAGAACTTTATGAGAAACCATTATCGTATAGTTATCTTTTATAGCTGGGTAGGTAACGAAAATACATACGTATTTATTTTGCCAAAACAAGCGATAAGAGAATACTCGAGGATCAGTATGATAATATATGAATCCCAGAAAATATAATTGCATAGATAGGTCTGCTTGAATGACCATTAAAGGGAGACGAGATTACAGCTGTCACAAAGTATATAAAGAAGACAAATTGAGTAAATCAAAAAGCTAACAAATATAATACCACCAACTTGGTTTAAAATACAATTGAAGTTGCGAGAATAGGCTTTACAGTTGTGAAATACGCGTTCCCATTGTTCAGTGACAGTGAACACGACTGTCACGAATGGATTTTACGCGATTCAGAATCGTCTATGAAAATTCATTAAGAAGATTAACAACTGTACTGAGGGGAATGACGCATTATCCCATATACGCTCCCCCTCATATGATGCTACTAGATGCATATAATACAAAGTAATTTGGAACATGCGCGAATAAACGAAATATATACTGAAAAAAGAGTTAGTAAGATTTTGGAATTCCTCTCGTCCGCCATTTTGTTTTTTTTTTCAGAACGGCGTCCACCAATAACTATAAAAATTGATGACTTTTTGGCGGGAACTTGCAGAGTGACGTTGCGTTTTAATTTATATTTTCATAAATTCGTGTTTTTATATAAGTTCCTAATAAATTAGTGAATTTCCTCTTGAGGGATGAATGTATAGGTCATTAGTAATCTAAAAATAATATTATAAAAATAATCCGTGAGTTTCTTTTTTAGATAAATGGTTAAATTAATACTTTGTACTGATATTAAGTTCAATTTCGGAATTTTGATTTTTTCCCACAGTAATAATTACTAATGTACCATATGACGAAAACGCTGGAAGTACCATTATTCAAGCTATATATTCTTACACCATGGACTGGGACACTTATCCTGGGACATTCCTCACACACGGTCATCTGATCCCAAACTAAGCAGAGCTTGTACTATGGAAACCAGATAACTGATATAATACATATACTACTTTTTGTTTGTAAATACATACTTAATATACATAATTACACCCAGACTCAGGACATACATACATGTTCATGCACACAAATGCATGTCCTGTGTGGGAATCGAACCCACGACCTCCGGCGCGTAAGGTGAATCTTAACCAACTGCGCCAACTGGCCCGTCAAGTAGTTAAGAGCTTAAGAGGCCGTATACTAAATTTTGCCGATTTCGTGATTTTACAGATGTGATTTTACGGTTCAAATACTGTATTTCTATAATTTTTAATACACAACATGAAAGATAATTTCAATTATGATCTAATACACCAGCAACTTTTTTATTTTAATTATTTAATTTTGATTAATCGACGTTTAAACGGATGGCTGTTTCTTATAGTTATATGTTACTTCAAGCAGTATTAAACAACCGTTGGGAAATGGTATCTCGGTAAAATTGCAGTAGATAAAATAGGTTATTACCACTGTGTGACACATTGTAAATAAACACTAGCGTGGTATATAATGTAATTTGCTGCTTTGAATTTAAGGTCGTAAGTCGTTTGTAGTTTGCAATTAGAGCGAAAATTGTCACTATCGTGTCACAAAATAGGACGTGTGTTAACATGGATTGAAATTTCTATTTTGAATAAGTATGTGCTGTAAATTCAGTTGTCATGTTGCCGTTTGCCGTTGTTATTATTGCTTTATTTTAACTAAGGCCCAATAAAATTATTCAATCGCTCGATAAACGTTAGATAAGCTATTCCTCTCATAAGTCTAGGTCCCAGAGGCTAGAAATTCTTTTCGTAATGAGTCATAACATGCTAAGTTCGGTAACCACCACCTGGCAGGCATCACATCATATCATCTGCCCTTATATTTCTTTAAATGTAAATATAATATTTTAAAAAACTTTTCCCTGTATACTTGACATTTTAATACGATTTAGTGTATAAAATATATTATATTAAAATCACAGGGTATAATATAATAATAATATTGACAGGCGATTTTGACAAGCAAAAGTACCTGACAGGTGAATCGAAAGTTGTAGACAAGTGGTTCTAACTAACATAAGTCCAAGCATAACAGGCGAGAGGAAGCTCGAGTAAGTGCTCAGTAGTTTATCTATTCAAAAACTGTGTGTGTTTATGTATTCAATATCTAACTTTTAATTTCGAAATTAGAAAATTTCGAAATTAAAAGTTAGATACGGTTTATCTGGTCATTAAAATTGCAAGTATACAGACAGCGTTCTATTCTGTTATCCTACCTCTTATAGGTTGTGGAAACCTAGCTACCACCCCATGCCGCGACAACGCGGGGTATGCTGTAACCCGCCTACCAGTTAAGGAAATGGGCAAACAATGTTACTCTCCGACCCATAAACTATCTCTATGCAAAAAATCTCGCTGACCCGATCTGAGACATAAGACTTCATAAAATGTCTACATCTTTTTTCCAGTCATTACTGGACATTTTCTAAATGCACTACTTATTTTATTACTTACCTTTCTTGTAAGTAATTCATGTATACAGTTTCCGACAAATTACATCTATACATATTTTGTAGAGAGTAAAAACAACTTATTAGGATACTAAATTTCAATAAGATTTCTGTATGATCACTATTGTTAGAGTGCCTTCAACAGTACAGTGTCGTAGGATAACCATTCTCTCCTATTGATGTTTGTCTATAAATTACTTTGGGTATTTGTCATTACAGTCTACTATTTATTTATTATATACTAGCGTCTTTTGTGCCCGGGCAATTTCTGTATAATATGCCACATCCATGTTTTTATTTTAGTTACGCAACCATACAATATCAGATTTATAATCCGAAATATCAGCGCAAATCAGATCATCGATTTCATTGTGTCGAATTTCATTTGCAACCACATAAACAAATATACCTATGTGTGGCAAACGTATTTTACACGGTATGTAGAGAACATCTACCGTCTCAAAAAATACCTTTTTCAGTACAAAAGGGGTTCATTTCTGTTTTAATGAAACACACGATTGATCAAGTCATAAAGTCCCTGTGGAGTATTATCAGGCAGTAAATTTCCTTTGATTTCAGGCCAGTTCCGATTACGAATAAAAGTTATGAAAAGATCTGATTGCTATGTACCTATCGGTTCTTTGGTATATTGAGTAATTTTGTATAACTGTGTACGGATTGTTGTAGATATAGAAGTGCTAAAATGTAATATAGTTCTATGCTAAGCTTTGGGTTGTTAAGTTTATTTTTTAAAACGTATATTTTTAAAGCTTTGTTTTAAAAAATCTCATAAATCGAATGAGTGGCTCTCTAATTCTAAGTATAAGTATATTCTAAGTAAATAATAGACAAACAGACAGACCGAGACGCGTTGTGCTTTATATTATGAACGGAGTAAGTTGATTCGCACGTAAAAAACTAGGGCAATCGAGACCAGCCGCGTGGAAGCCATAAAAATAATATTTTACCGTGTTTCCTTCACACCTCATTTTAAATATATTTCAAAATCTTTAGTGAATATTAGAATTGATCATCAATTCTTTTGGAAACAACTATCTTTTTGAAAAAATATCGTTATTCCGATTTAGAATTACATAATACAAAATTTTAAGGACTTTTGTGTTAGACAATTTTTAACGATGTCCTTTGAGTTCAATAGTCTATCTACATATTATAAAGGCCGGTTCTAAAGGCAGCAATAAAGGGTGATATTGAAGCTCCGATTGGAAAGGTTTTTCTACTTTTCTGTTTCGAACTGTTTAACCTTTTTACCAACTCATAAACTGGTGAACTTTACAAGATCATTTCCAGTGACGATATTCTAAAGCCGTGTTTCCAGTGAATGAATTTCTAAATCGCACTTTTTTTATAAAACAGCCTGTGTAAAAAGAATATACTAAGGTACCTGTATAATAAGGTACCTGGATGGGTGACCGCCTAGTTTTGTTTCAAATCGAGCGTTTGCCGTGCTTCGGAAGCCACATAAAGCCGTTGGTCCCGGTTATCACTTAATTTTGATAGTTGTTAAGCTAGTCAGATGCCTCCTAGGCGACTTGAAAAATTCCAACAGTAGTTTGACCACTAGCCTATTCCACCGATTCGCAGTGGGCACGCGTGGTGGAGTATCGCCCAGTCCCTTTCATCCTCATTTGTGAAAGGAGGCCTGTGCTCAGTAGTGGGACATTATAGGCTGATGATGATGAAATACATAGTTAGTCTGATATTAAGTTTAATAAGCACTAAGCGGCATTACGTGTCATCATAAGGTGCTACCCTACGAGTCGCAGATGCTTGGTAGAACGGAGATTAGACACATGGACAGTTGGTTGCATGGATCCGCACCTTTATGTATAATGAGCCTAATCAATAAAAAAATTCTTAGAACTACTTTGAAGTGACAAATTATAACAAACTGGTAATAAGAAGCCACGAGAACAATTTCCATAAGTTTCGGTACATGGTATATTTACCATGTACCTTCGTTCGTAGGCTTAACACATATTAGAAACGATGAATTGACAAAATGTGTGACCCTAACATACTCTGCATCGTATACATTTCACGTCACGTATGACCTCAACAAGTTTGTGCCAACCCTGACTTTAAGCATCTTTGCACACTAGAGGAATCCAAGTGGCTGAAGGAGACAAGGCAAGTGTTTGTTTAGGATTGTTGTCCTCTTTGTTTTACGTCAACACGACACCGAGAGTTATACTATATATACATCAAGACATACAAACTCGTGAAAGAAAAAATATTTGTTTCGAAATATAAGTATCAAAATCATCCAATTCCCGTCTTAGCGTGCTCTTTATCTGGCCAGGGCATGACCCCAATACGTCTAAAATAGTAATAATATATTATTATCTATATATAACGTTAACATTTATTAAATTCGAAGAGTTCCAAGAAAGATGTATATGCACCATAGCTTCTCATTGATAATCTAGAATGTAAGAAAATGTTAAAGGTAGCCCAGACATTTTCTAGGTCATCCAATAACCCATAAGGCAAGGAAAGCTATTATTTTTTAAAGACAATAATGACCACTATGTATCGTGCATTACTATACTATACTTTTATATATTATAGCATAGTGTGAAAATAAAATTAATCATGTTGAGTCGCTTGAGTTCATCGGAGTCGATTGACGCCGCTGCCGCCCGCGCCGCCGCCCCGGCAAGGCGCAATTAGATTTGCCGCCGGCCGAAGGCACGTACCGCCCCTAATCATGTTTGTGAGAGCCTCTCACAATAATATTACATATCAATTTCTCAAAGAATTTCATCTCATATAAAACGACGGAGTTTCGCTGATTGTTTTATTGTAGCGCGAAATGTTATTGCATTAACACTTCAGAATAGCTTCAGTGTTTTACTGTCTATCGTAAATCTGCAATTTCTTCAATTGACTTTTTCGTACTCAAATACTATGAAATACTTTAGGTGATGATGGCTCAGTGGTTATGGCGTCTGATACTGTGACGAAGGTCCCGGGTTCGAATCCTACAATGAGCTTGAGCTTTCGGTGAAGGAAAACATCGTGAGGAAACCATAACACGGTCACGCACGGTGGTAGGGTACTTTGTAGTACCCATCTGGCTGGCTACCACCCTCAAGTTGAAAATCTGTCGCCAAGCACGTATGGTGTGTTCCGACAGCTGCACTCGAGAGCCAGTTCCTTCTAGGCTTTGTCTGCTTACCACCTTCGGCCACATCATCACTCATCATGGTGAGATTGTGGTCAAACACAGGCCTATACACAATAAAAAAAAAACGACTCAAGGTCCGCCTACCTACTTGAGAGCCTTCTGTCTGACGTAAAAAGCAATACGTCAGTTTCTTATAGAACGGTTGCCATTATTATAGTCGGCACTGCTGCAAAGGCTGAGAGGCATAAAACGGGACCCAACGTCCAATCTTATGCAATGATCAGAATCTTTTTATGAAATATTCAAACTATTTAAAAAAGTTATATGAAAAATAATAGGTAACATAATAAACTCTTCACTCATAAAACAGGCAGGTTTTTTTAAATATTTTTTACAAGCATGTTATAGTTATTTCATGCTTTAAAAGTGATTTTTATTTACAATACATATTTACTAATTACATTCTATATGTAGAAAATTTCCTCTGGTCTGCAGCAGACTAGCAGCGTTTCCTATTTGGATAGCCAAGCTGTTGCAAGCGGAAAAAACGCCTGCTGGTCTCAGGAAGGTTTTTTGAGAGGTAGAGCATAGCGTTTATTCGCTCAAAGAGCAGCTCGACTGGGGAAGTACCTCCACCTTACAGAATACCGCAGCCAAATAACTTTATATTGTGTAAAGTTGTGTTCCTGCGCGTGAGTAAGGTCGCCAGAGCTCATAGGGGGGGAAAGGTCGGTAACGCGTAAGCGATGCTTCTTGTGTTGCAAGCGTCCATATGGCTACGGTAGCCGCTTACCATCAGGTGCTTGTTTACCGACTAAGTTGTATAAAAAACAAAAAAAAAAAAAAAAAAAGGAAGCTTCGATGAATGTCGATGACAAAAAAATATAATTTGGTCCATGCAATCGATGCCTATTTTTCAAAAATTGAATTTCAGTTTATTATTTGGGTTTTCAAAAGTTATTCGGCAAATCTGTTACGTCAAATATCAAAAAATTAACTAAAAAAAATTTTGATCCAAAACCACAAAAATGCCATACTATTATATGGCTTGTTCTTTACAGCATAAACCAAACGTTGTCAAACACCGCTGTGAAAATTTATTTGCGTCGACTTTGGATGGAAAATGCACTCTACTGTTTACAGTCTTCGAATAAGTATCAAAGGGGAAAACGTTCATTGCATTTGGCAAATGCTGGAACTTTTTAAATGGTTATGGAAACATTTCTGTTTGCATTAAAAATAATGTATTCGTTACGCAAAAGGCAAGAATGCTACTAAAAGGTATTTCGTGATTTAAGTGTGCTGGTAATATTTTATTATGACCTGGACATTTTGCAAACTCATGAAGATAAAATTATAACTACTGAACTAAAGAAAGATAAGATATACAGGCTGTTTTTTTTTCTGCCAGTGAGGGCAACTTCTGAACTACAGGTCTTAGAGGAAAAAGCTGAAAGGAACCCCGAGCTGAATTCTGAAGAAAATACAAATGCCATTCCAATTTATTTAAAAAAAATGTATTTTCTGAGATATGGCATTATTTCAAAAAACAATTGTTTTCTTCGCGTCTCAATATGATAAAAATTATGTATGACAATCTTGCTCATAAGTTTAATCTTGCACACCACAAATATCATAACAAATTTGGTGTGACAAAAACAGTGTTTACCAGTGATATTAATAAGATAGTAGATATTTTTTACTACTATTTTACTTGTGTTTTTACAGTAGTTTTCCAGCTAGTTAAAGAAAAAATTGCCTAAAAATAAATGAAAAATCATTGCAGGATGACGATATGACGATATTGCTTTACACACAATTTATTTCACCGGGCGCTGCATTCATTTGCTTTGTGGATTACCACTGAATTCATACACCAGGCAAAAATAGAATTTCATTTCAAGTCAAAGAGAAATAGAATGGTCGTTCAATTTGTATTCAACACATACGTATATGTGTTGAATACTGTCATAGGCGATAAAAGTATAACCGAGATAAAATATGAAACAAATTGCATATTCCCTCACTTTTTTCAGAAATACACCTAATATTCAAAAAAAAAGTGAGAGTCTCCATGAAGCAGTTTTAAAAAATTATTTAATTTGGCATCATGTTTTGTTTAACTTATATAAAAACTAGCTGAACGGCGCGACTTCGTTCGCGTGGTGCCTACCCTTATCACTTAGGGGTATGAAAAATAGATAGTAGCCGATTCTCAGATCTACTGAATATGCATATAAAATTTGGTAAAAATCAGTAAAGCCGTTTCGGAGGAGTACGGTAACTAACATGACACGAGAATTTTATATATTATCAGCCTTACTAATAAAAAGTTACACGCGGTGTACACATCTGTTATAGGATAATTACTACTAATAAAAACATTTTTGACACAAAGCCTGTATACACGTGTTTTAGTTACCTAGGAAATTTACACAGGGCTTACACGGGCCAGGACCCTTGTTTAGTGTTTGTATAAGAACATTATGGCGGATTTCAATAGATCAGCTGTCTGACAATCAAGTGTTGTGTCCATTTACTACGGACCAGGCCAACCGCGCAACAAAATGACACCAACGCGTTGGCCCTAAAAAGTCATTTTAGGGCCAACGCGACTCAGTCGACTGCGGTCATACTGCGGTCCACGGAACAGTTCATTCGTTCATTATTTGCTTATAATTGCCATAAAAATGCCTAGTTGCGTAGTGAAAGGCTTGTGTTTTATACTGGAGTTATGGATAAAATAAAACAAAAATTTACAATTTATTTGATTTTGATAACTTTATGCAAAATGTTCCGGTAGGTGTATCCTTAGTTTTGAAGTCATTGGCACAGCCATTTGCTTCGTTTGTTGACGTAACATTTGTAATTTGACAATGACGTTCTTCTTTCTTCTTCTTCTTTGGTTAAATGGCTACTGTAGCCATAAGCACAAGACAGTTTCGTTCAAAACCACCATTAGCTATTTGAAGCTTTTTAAAAGTAATTTTATTGTTTAATTATTAAAATAAAAATAGTCTTAAGAAAAAGAAACCTGATTTTTATGATATGATTAATATTTTATATAATTATTTTTCGGTATCTTTTGGTGTTTTCACATTTTTCCCCATATTTTCTCCCGTATTTTGAAGTTAGATAGTTTTAGTTTCAAAACGTTCCTAAAAAGTTGCCAGTCGTTTTTGTTTTAACAAATAGATAACTATACAACGCTTACACACTGATTATTAGTAAAGGGAGTGTATAGCAACTGTGTAAGGCTTACACACTGCATAACTATACAGCTGTTAAACAACCGTGTTCCATATTTTTATTAGTAAGACGGAAGATGTCATAAACAATTAATATTAGTTGTACGTAGTATATTATTTACTCTATGATATTAGTAACACCGAAATAATGACAGGAGCGGACCGACAAACAAAATAAATATAACTCGATTTACTAATCAAAATGTTTTGTGATATCGCTCGGCTGCCTTTGCACACGCAAATAAAACAGGTTTATTATTTACGTATTCCGTCTCCTTTCAATAGTAATTACGTATTTGAACAATATTGGGAATGCATTGAATTATTACGCTTAGAACCGAAGTATCGAACAAAAATCCTCGCGAAGCGTAAGCCACTTGACAACCAATGTGTGCGGGAGTACCATATAATTACACTCGCCGACACGCACACAAACGCTCGAGTAGTGTTGCAAGCTAAACGATTTTTTTCTGTAAAATTAACCTTCCGATTTCGCCTACTAGTGAAATTGGAAGTAAGTATTCATACAATTTATTAAATAGTTTTAAAAGTTCTGCATCTTAGATAATTTATCATAGACAGAGGCCTGTTATTTATTTATTACTAGTTTAATGGTTATGTTTCATAGTACTTATGTCGGGTATTTTAACATAATAAACCAGGACAATGTGCAGAGCTATGAACGATCGTACAATTTGTAGCTTTCCTTCGTAATTATAGTAATTATAGGTTTCATATATGATAGGTTGTATAGAAAAACAAGATTAAGTAGTATGTAGGTATTTAGGTAATTATCATTAACACAATACATAAAATTGAAATATTAAAAGCCTGTAAAATTAAGCTAGTTAATTAATTAAGTACATTTAAGCAAATCGAAAAAGATGGTAAAAATCATTAAATTTGAATTTCATAGGTGTGTGTATGTTTGTTTGTCCACGCATATCTCCGAAACTATTAATAGTAATAGTTTCTTAGATATGCGTGGACAAACATACATACATACATCTATGAAATTTTGTATATTTGTTTGGACGCCCTGATAGATATTCATACATATGTAAATATAGTATAGTTCTAATAATATTGCATACATACATGTCAAATAGATCATCTCCTTTTTTGAAGTCGATTAAAATGACAGCTGGATGAGTAAAGCTAAAGACGGGACTTACAAGGAGAGGGCTTAGCATATTTTGTTATAATACAATAAAGCGGAAAAGTTTTTTGTTTGTTTGTTTAAAAAAACTACCTGTAAAACTACTACCTACTGTGTAAAACTACCAGTTTGATTCGAAATTATTTCACTAATATGAAGCTACATTATCCCGAGTATTATAGGTAGGTATATTATTATCAATTACTTTAATAATAACAAATTCAGTAGTATCAATTACGTAAAACAACGCAAATTCGCATACAAACAGCTGGCAACACTTTACTCGAAATCTGAGTGAAGTATATTTCATTTTGAATTTTGTTATTTTAGATGAATTACGCAATAAAATTAGTGGCTTTCCTCTGGAATGTTACAACAGGGTTCTTATAATTCTTCCCTGATGAATTATGACACAATTTTACTGCACAAACCGTCATATTTATTATTTTTCTGAGAGCTGCACTGACTATAACGTCACTCAGTACACTGACAGCGCGGCGGTCAAATGAAGCCAAATATGGCTTCAATTGAATGGATTAGCTTTCGCGCGTGTACTTTGTTTCTATGTGTAATAATTCAATGTGGGAATGCGAAATAAACATTTCGAATCCAACCTGTAGAATTTCTTTGATTAATGGGACTCACAAATGAAGCTCTGAAAGGTATGTTCCGTGGAATGAATAAAAGTAATTTGCATTATAATGAAAACAAAGAGGACGTGGAGAATTTGTAGCTAACTCATTTTATACCAAGGGTTTATTTAGTTGCTGTGGGATCGACAAGGAGCGTTAGCACTGTTGGCAAGATGCCTAGTGAACATAATGGTAAGCTCCAACTATCTTACGTCCATATTCTTATTTAAATTGCAAGACATCATCTATTCTATAGAAGCTGCATTTTGGATGATGTCTTCATTAGGTATCGTACCAACGTCTCCATATTAAAAGAGCTACGGATTAAACAAATACTTTCGTCGATTGTTCAGATACGAATCCTAAAAATTTTCGGACATGTCACCCGTAAACATGATTCTATGGAGAGGTTGGTCATCCAAGGTCGAGTTGAAGGCAAACGTTCACGTGGTCGGTCTCCAACCAGGTGGCTAGACCTCATAAAATCTGCCACGCAATGTACGATTACCGAATGTTCCCGAAACGCCACAAAAAGACAAAAATGGAGGAAAATTGCAAATGCAGCGGTCATGCGCGAAAGGGACAATCCATGACCACGACCACTGCCAATAGTGCACGACTAAGAAGATTTGATTAGGTACTTATCTTTCTCAACCGCCTCAGGATTGGGAGTCAGTTCAAAACTCAACCTTCAACATTAAGTTTACGGATATCACTTTAGCACAAAATAGTATTATTGGCTTGAATCTATTTCGGAAGTGATGTTCGTTCGATCGATATTCTGTATATGAGTCGCCTCATTTGAAGTTATAGTATTCACAAGGTCGATCGATCAACACAATTACACGTTTTACTTATTAATGGCTTTCAGAATTTAAATATCTATCGTAGTGTAAGCAAAGATATTAAATGTTAAATTATACGGTCGAAAACCTCCTAAATTCATATAAATTGATTTGTATACCAAATAATTTGAAGTCAACAAAGTTTGTTTAGCTGTGCAAATGAAAATTGATAACGAAGTTTACTCAATCAAATCAGACCGTCCGACTTTCGATTTTAATTGCTTATTTGAAACTTTATAGTGTTTTATTGCACGTCCAACACTCCAAAACTAAATCGAATTGGAATAGTGGATAAATTAATTAAATTTTAGTACTCCAACCACACTTGTTTGTCATCAAACGAGTTATAACTTCAAAACGGAATAATTACAGTACGAAATGGGGTTTATGCTGAGCGCTACTACATGCTTTAAAAACTATTTTATCTATACTCATATCGTAAAGTTTTAATTATGAATTCAAAAATAATACTTTAATGATACACTTCACTCACATGACCTCGTGTTTTAATAACCCCTTTAATAGAGCCTGTTTATTTTAAGTACTTTCGCCAAAATGAAACATCTCTCTCAGCTGAATGATTTCATACGATATCTTTGTCAATCTCAAGAAACCAAAGAATATCTTCTTCTAGTTCTTGATAAAACTATTTGCCCCACGATAGTCGCCTTTGTGTAAACATATTATAAGAATATAAAGTATATTATGTCCTAACAATTTAAACGGTATGAGAATTTAATCAAGCGCAATAGAGTGACTAACAATCTACCTACATATTACAGTGCTACGTAAGACGTGTGAAATATATACTTGGCCTATGCGACCGTGCAGCGATCGCCTAATTTGATAGCGCCCTTACTATTTGCTCCAAATACCATACAGTAGCTTTACTTCCATGCGGATGTAAATACGTACGTGACAATCAAACTGCGGTTCTGTGGCCGTAAGTAAAATAGAGGTTGATTGATTACTAGAATGGTGTCACTAGGCAAAAGGTTTCTATAGAGTGATCGCGAAGCGTGAATAAATGCATTCATATAGATATAGATATATCGCATACTATTTGATTTACTGTCATCAAAAATTACGATATGAGTTCCTTGTCATTTTGGTCTCGGTAAAAGTATCGATAAAAAAGTAGCAAATCGCATTTAATCGTATAAGGAGGTGCAAAATGTTGCTAATGATAGAGCGGACTGGAAGAAGCTACACCGACTAGAGCACAGCTCTTAAATAAAAAAAGACCTGGGACATTCCTCACACACGGTCATCTGATCACAAACTAAGCAGAGCTTGTACTATGGAACTGATATTATACCTACTACTTTTTGATGCCGGAGTGTATTCCGAACCGGTGGTAAATTCAACTGCATGTACCAATTTAACGTTCATTAAGTGCCTTACCGGGGCCTAAACTGAATAAATGACATTTTGATTTTGTTTGTAAATAAATACTTAATATACCTACATAATCCGCAAATCTAACTAGTTCACCAAGGGTACCAATTACTGTCCGCCTTACACATAAGACGCTATTAAGTAATAAACTGATTAAATAATCACGCAAATAACGTCACATTGTTTGAGAATGACAGTAATGTGGTGTAGTAAGGGGGTGAGAATGTAGGTATCTACCATAGAGATAGAATATTAATAGAACGACTAGAGTATATGCTGCGGGCATGCCAATGTGCAACACTGCCTTGGAATTAACTGCGCGTTCATAGTTTGAACGACTAAGTACGTATAATAAATAAAGGGCTAGTTGGCGATTCCACCTATCGCGCCACAGATCGTGGGTTCGATTCCCACACAGGACATGCATTTATGTGCAAGAACATTTCTGTTTGTTCCGAGTCTAATGATATATCTATCCATGTATATATTTACGAATAGTATATGTAGTGTGTCAGTTAATTACATAGTAGACTTTTTGGCGGGTACTTGCAGAGTGACGTTGCGTTTGCATTTTTATTTTCATAAATTCGTGTATTTTGAGTTTTATTGCATATTATCGGTGGTATTTTATCCAATAAAGATCAATAAATGTGCACCAGTGAAGTGAAATGAAATGAATTTTGTATATCGTGACTTTCCAAGTTGTCTCAAGAAGTCCGTGAAAAGTTTTAGTACAAGGTCCACCATTGTACAGAAAATGACTTTTATGGACGATGACGATATGATTTATTGTGACTAGAACTTCTAATATAACTGGAAATTGGCAAAATACACATGCCGTGTGACGCCATTGAAGAAAAAAAAAAAAAGTACCTACATAGTAAAAAAAAAAAGTTATCTAGTTACCATATTACAAGCTCTGTTTGGTTTGGGATCAGAATGCCCAACTTGTAGTCTTTATGAACTGAAACAATTTTAACTAATGGATACCTTTTAATTTCTTATCGAGGCTGAAAATCAAGCAAATCGTGTTCCGCCTTTCAACGTAGTACCATCAAATTCAAAAGCCTTCTCCTAAAAATAGGTGTGGGCACGTTATATCGCAACGGGCCGGGTTACATTGAATAATTAATACATTGCCCGAGAGGCTTGTGGTCTCACTACACTGGTACATAACCAAGAAATCCTAGACTCATACTTATAGTGGCTATATCCCGTGATTAATTACGTTTCACCGCACTGATTCCACTAAATAAATGTGTACAACAATGAAAGACTGCAGAAATGTGTTAATAACTGTGTTCCCACATCAAAGTTGGGTACTAATGTGCTGGTGTTGTAGTTTTGTCTAGTTGAACTTAATTATTACTGTTCGTGTAACTCCGCCACGTAATTTTATACTTATTTACCTAGTAAAAACAAACAGTTAAGTTTTTGGAAATGAATATTCAGTACTCCTATGGGATGAGTCAAGAAAATCATCCATCTGAATCTTTGGAGTGCAAGAAAACGTTCTTAGAAGATCATCCAGTATTTTTAAGAAAATCTATTTTATTCCATATGAAGACCACGAAGGCAAAAAGTCTCGAAACCAAAAGATTTCTAGGACCAAAATAATGAGGTTTACTAAAAGCAAGCAATACCTAGATTCATAGAGTAAAGTGTCCTAGATTGCAAAATACATTCATCTAGTGTAATTTAATTACGAACGAACAACATACTCATTCGAAAAAGTGGTATACGTCCCAATAACCCCGCAGCGTGAACGTTGACTATAAAATATTTTCGATATTAATTTAATCCATTTGCCAAAGTAACACCATTGACATGTGCGGCGCGTTCCGGAAGTATGCTTTAAAGGCAATTTAGAATCCATTAATAATATTCTGTGACACGCGACCACGATGCCACGGAGAGTGTGGCCCGATGCAACTTCCTCTTAACGAGAATAAAGACGGAATTCTCGTGTTTTACTTTGCGAAAAGCTATTTGAAAGTTCTTTAGATGAGCTGTGCACGGTTAAAGTTACTGTACGTAATTACTATTAACTATTCTACTGTTATGTAATAGTTATTGATATTTGAAAGTAATTGGGTATGAAATATACTAACTATGCGTATCTAATAAAATACAAGTATATTAGCTATTAATGAACAAAAAGAGGGTCCTTCTATATTAGAGAATACTAATACCTCATTGCAATAGTAAGAGGTAACCAGAAACGATTTTAAAATGCTTTTGATTTTTGGTATTTCCAGAAAGCCATACGCGATCACATATTCATAGCGTATAATCTCGATGTTTTTGGAACAAACAGATTTATTCCCCAGGCTGGTGGGGACTATAGGAACACAATTGTTGTCTGGCCGCACTTGCACACCTGTTCTGAACAAACTCAGATGTTTGTTCTCAATTCACGGTGCGAGGTAGTTGGTGCAAAGCCGGGCCACTGTCCCATTTCTTGTTTCGATAACGTAGTGGAGCGTAACGAAGTTAGTTCGAGGATTATTTGGAGCCAGTGCACTGATAAAACGTTAGCAAAAATAGAGAACAACAATCATATTTTGTGCAGGAAACAAGTTACACTTTATCAGTTCAATAAAATATACATTTTAGTTCATAGAAACATCCAAACTTATGTTATACTTTGACATTATAATTCTAGTAAATAAGAAAAGAAAACAAACAAACAAATTAATGTGTAACTCAATCTCAGAAAGAACTTCTGGATAATTATCCGATTTCCCCTGACAATTTTATAAATACATCAAAGGTAATTACTTGACTTTTAATGAATGATCCTAATTATATGCCTTGCTAATAAGAGGCTGTGTTTAAACTTTGCAAAGCCGTGTTTGATTAATTCATGCCCTCCGTACTTTTATCTTAAAATATTTTTCAACGATCTACCAAGGAAGACCTCCGTTTGGCTAAGAATAATACATTATGCGTAAAAAATTAAGGTATTTCTCTCAAAAATAATATAAAATAAGTCATAGGATAAATTAAAATTAAAAGTGTCTTCTGAATGGATCTTAGTCGGTATTCCTGTATACCATAGTTCAAAAGACCAAGCCTTTTATAAAATAGTTAATATTCACTTGAATTTCTGAATGTAATAACTATTACAACTACATTTTCAATGATGTAAATTTTCAATGTGTGCAAAAAGAATGAAATCGATTTGTGAAACGGTAAAAATATACTCATCTGATTTCAAAATCATAAGCATTTTACCTATCAGTATTATCTTATAAGTTTTGTAAGACCAGGTTCACTTTCCCTGGAATGTTTTACTATTTTAACGTATTCCCCGTATAACGTACTACGTCAGCGATTTTTCACCGCAAATGTAGAGTAAACGAATGAATGATGATGAATATGAAAACTAGCTAAACTCAAAACACTCTTGGTTCTCAAGTACAAAGTGAAATCATTCGTCAACTTTATTTAGCTGAATTGTAATAGTGACCTCTCATCCTCAAGATTGCAATCGACCAGGGGCCCAAGTCTGCTATTACAATTGTGTTCCAATGAACTTTCAGTGGTGTCAAAATTGTAACATAATGACTCCATTATGACAACATAATGACGCTATTGTGTTAGTAGACTACCAAAACTGTAAAACGTCACAATTTTGACAACACTAGGTGGTGTAGTGGGGGTGTGTTTGTGCATGTGTGTGTGTGTGTAATGTGTGTGAAATCGGATAATGATCCAGAAGTTCTCCCTATGATTGAGTTACTCATTGTGTCCATAGGCTACGGTAACCGCTTACCACTAGGCAGGCCGTATGCTTGTTTGCCACCTTAGGGGTATAAAAAAAAACCACTGAAAGTTCTTGATAGAAGTCTTGGGCCCCGGCTGTGTTGGAGCTGCCATTAAAATACTCTCGGATACCATGACAACTTCCATGCATTTTGCTGTATAACGAATTTACTCTCGTGTATATAGTTTTTCTTTATACTTTATACTTTATTTATTTTGCTTTCCTTACATAGGTATACAATGTTACATAGGCACCTTAAGGTAAATAAATAACACTATACACTAAGGACCCTGTTGGGCACTAAGCAATGTAGGAGAGAGGAGGAAAAATTTTATAAAATTTAATCATTAACTTAACTTATCGCTTAGGTATTCATTTATAGTATAGTAAGATTTTGTTATTAATAGTTGTTTTAATTTATTTATAAATACTTTATTATTTGTTTCTTGTTTTAATAATTCTGGTAGTTTATTGTATATTTTTATGGACATTACAAAAGGACTCAATTGGTGCATTTTTAATCGGGAGGTTGGGACCATTAATCTACTTTTATATCGCAGTTGTTTGGAATGTACGTCTTCTCTTTTTTTATAAATATCTGTATTTTGCCTAACGAATTTACATATTTCTAAAATGTAGATGCTTGTTAATGTGAGAATTTTATGCTTCTGGAAATGCGGTCTGCAACTGTCTGTATCTTTTATATTGGTTATAATACGTATTAGTTTTTTTTGGAGTGTAAAGATGGTGTGTGAATCGGTACTGTTTCCCCATAAGATAATTCCATAGCTAATCCATGCATGAGCATAGGCGTAATAGGTAACAAGTGCAGTAGGAAGATCAGTATAATATAAGTAATATAAGAAATAATAATACAATAAGAAACAAGCAAGCGTAAAAAATAAAGCCATTTTCTTCACAGAAGCAATAACTTACAGATAAGTTACGTACGCTAACTCAACGCGATAGTGCCCAGTGAAGTGGCCAAGATAGCCTTAATATGTCACTAAACATTATCATAGATCTGTTGGCAATGAACCGTGTTCCTGTTCAGCAGTATAAACTTACTTTGGTAATTATTTTGAACCCAGATAAATACTAGGACTTGAGTGATGTGGGTTTTACACGCCAGTTCTTGGCGTAAGGATTCAAGTTCAGTAATTAGTAATGTCAGGCACCGAGGTGAATATTTAGTTCATGTTTCCAGAATGTCTACGAAAGGATAGCCTATTATCATGTACCCATCTGAACAATTAACGAACTCAACTCTCGTCTGAATAATTTACAAGCCAGTTTCTTTTAGGGTTTTTATTGTGTCTACATTGGCTACATAAACATCATTAAGTGAGATTTTGGTTGACTTTGTTTTTATGGTCCAGTTGGACCATAAAAACCATGAAACGATGTGCTAAAAAAACATAACCCTCTCCTCTCCACTCCAATCGGGTAAAAAGTGTGCATAGAGACAACAAACTTTGATAATAACAATACATGTATAGATTATTATCATGTGACTTCACTTTTCAATTATATACTTAGGTATATTTATTTCTAAAACGGGCTCCAAATATAGAATAGCTATACGGATCCATACTTCAATTTAGTTAAAGTGTATAAAGGTAATGTTTTAAAAATATTGACAGTTACTACAAAGAGCAAAATAAAGAATGTTACTTTTAAGTATGTTGTGTGTTGCGGTTTGTCAAAGGAAAATATATATTGTTTTCTTCACAATACCTCCATCATCCATTCCTTTATCCAATCACCCTTTGTAGACTTGTATTTTTTAGTCATTCTATAAATAACTGATCAGCGGATAGGATGGCTGCAAGAAATTTGAAAAATAGGTTTTTTACATATCTATTGCTGGCGCGCTGTGCCCGATCTATCCCGCCCGAGGATGATAGAGACAACTACAGCTTGGACGATTATACCTATTTAAATTAGACGAAATCGCTTTTTCGTAATCCCCGGTTTTCTCCTCCAAACCTAGACCGTTTTTTTTATTTTTAAGAATTATAATAAGAAGGGCTTTGGCTATGTCTGCCGGTTTTCCTTTGTTTTTTTTTATATTCGTCTAATTTGTTCGCTGGATGTCTAATAAAAGCGTTAAAAGTGGCAAGTTTCTGTGATTTTAGAACGCTCCTAATTCTTATAATAATTCATTTATGGAGAAAAACACAACCGAGGGACTTATTTTTTTTTTTATTAGCGTGGGCAACTCCTCATAGGATACCCGACCGCCCTGGGGAGGAGCAGCCAGGTTATGCCGGACTTTTACCGGCTAAAACCCCACGGTGGTCGCCACCAGCGCTACAGAGGGGGGCGGGCTCTCGTGCAGATCGCGTACCTGCTCGCCCCTCCACGCGCGGTGCTGTGATAGCCCGTCCCGGGGGAAGTATGATACCTCCCCCAGCACCCTCGCGGTGCTATCGCACAATGAGTCGAGACCACAACGACTCATCGTCCTCCTCGGGGCCGCTTCTGGGCGTTCAGGGCCCCCACCCCGATTGCCCACGACCCCGAAGGTCCCCGTTTAGTCGCCTTTTACGACAGGCATGGGAACACCGTAGCTGTGATTCTAGGCCCCAGCTACAGGGCAGGAGGGCCGCTACGAGGCACGGCCGCGCCTCGGTGGCGTCGTCTCCGGGGGGATCGGCCCTCTCCCGATCCCGCTCAGCAGCCTCCTTCTGGACCATTACGGTCTCACAGAAGGAGGCTACGGCCCTTCACGCCGTATCCCCGCTCAGCATCGTCGACACGACTGCGGGCAGGTAGAGATTCCGACCGATCAGGTCGACCAGGATCCGCCGCTCGGGTTCCCACGCGGGGCACACCGCGAGCGTGTGCGATGCGGAATCCTGGTCGCTTCCACCACAATAACCGAGGGACTTACAGTTGTACCTACAGATTGCATTGTAAAATAATCATTGCTCTAGTGTCATTATCCAGAGAGGAAACTGAGGATTACGTTGGTATGGAACAAATGCCACCAGCATATCCTCTTAATGAATTCGTATGTTATAAACAATACCTACATAACAAAACAATAAATTAAATTGAAGAGATTAACACGCACACTACTCGGACGTCAGCATTAAAACGAAACATTCACACGATTGCATTAAAATATACAGCTGCAATAGAGCAATAAACGATCATAAAATAACCATCGATAAGTGGTCTATACGGTTGGCAATACTCTACGTAGACGTTGAACGTTTCCAGTAAGTGCATGCAACGACACACTTTTATCACAAATCAAGCGAGACATGGTGACAATGTGACTAGAATGCTCTGATACATAACCGGGGCGTGTGACTTGAATACAAAAGAACTTATGCCAGCTACAGTTAGTTGAACTTTCTTGCACACCGATATGTGTCTTTAGAGGCATACATGATTTAAATTTGAATGATAATCTTAATCGGAATGCAAAAAAGTACTCCATCCTAATCAAGAATAAAATAAATAAATAAATATCCTGAGACATTCCTCACACACGGTCATCTGATCCCAATCTAAGCGAGCTTGTATTGTACTATGGAAACCAGATAACTGATATACTACATAATATACTACTTTTTGCTTTATTATTATTTGAAACGCTAAGAAAATTGAGTAAATCAGGCGCAATTAAAATTTGATTATTTTCTAAAATAAATAAATAACAACTAAAAAAATGTATCACTCATCATAGAAATAGTTATTCAAGTTTTTTTATCTCCCTTATCACAATAATCTCGCCTTTTCTAGATAATGGAAAATCAATTATATACCCCATACTATAATATCGATTCTTCAAGTAGCTCGCCCCGCGACAACAGTATCGTTATGTTAGACCCAGTGGTTGTAGCGCCTCGATGGCTCCTGATTTAAGTCTTGTTTTTGATACGTTAGGGTGAGAATAGATTGCATTCATACTCTTTGTCCCGCGCTCCTGCAATACTGGGTAACTAAAAGCAATGACAGTAGATCTGTGGTAGTAACGACGAGAGATTATGGGTCAAAGCGAAACCTCACTAAGGAAACACGGTGGTAGACTAGAGAAGTAGAGAGTAAAGGTAGAAGTGGTGAGAGGTAGAGCATCGCTCGGCTTTTGACGGTAACCAAATAAATTGTTCCTTTGTTATTTAAAATATGTATATAATAAGGTATAATCGATTAATTAAAACAAACAATTTAAAAACATTGCTAACTACTAGGTAGTGTATAGCTAGGTATTTAGGTAGGTAGTCAGCGGTACCCACGCTCTGGTCCGCATCGGGTCATTCACACCCCTATATCATCATCATCATCATCAGCCACTATTATACTAGTATAATGCCCCACTGCTGAGCACAGGCCTCCTTTCACAAATCATGGTGAAAGGGAATAGGCAGATACTCCACCACGCGTGCCTACTGCGGATCAGTGGAGGTAGGCTAGTGGTAAACCTGCTGTTGGAGTTTTCATGTCGCCTAGAAGGGCTCCAACTAGCTTAAAGACTATCACAATTAAGTTATAACCGAGACCTACGGCTTAACGTGCCCTCCGAAGCACGGAAATGCTCGTTTTTGAAATACCACTAGGGGGTTACCCATCCAGGTACCGACCATGACGGTGGTAGCTTAACTTGCCAATCGATAATGCACGGCTTATCATGCTACACCACGAGCGCTTCACCCCTATGTAATATTACAATATTTATATCAATTTCTTCTTATTTTTTTATGACCCGACCAACAATACATTAATAATCAAAAGTACCGTACATAATTTTGTAGACCTTTATATAATAGATAATAATATGTAGTAGTAGTGTGAATCATCACCTTACAGTAGTATGTGTGAATCATTGAATTATACCATTCCCTAGTAATTAACACTGTTTGTATACAGTAGTGCACAATGTTTAAGATAATTATGGCCGGCTACGCATTTAATGATGTACATATTATTATGTGTGTGTAGCGGTTCTGGGCTCTCGTTTCGTTGTTTATTTACATTTATGCTTCACTGGTGTATTAAATTATTATGAATTTTCATCTGCACATTTCATTTGGAAATCAACTTATATGATGTTGCTTTATCACTTCGCACACATTCAGTATTGCTTTATCTCTGTACCTAACTGACGTTTGTGACTATTATTTTGTGGTAGGTACAGTCGTACATATTTATGTCCTCGACTGTACTCGTTTAAATTCTCTTCTTGGCTGTTCGTGCGTTTATATATATAGCTCAAAATATAATATATGAGGAAATTTTCTATATATAGATTTTATTTTGTACATATTTGTTGTTAATAAACGATTTCCGTTAAATGAAATGACTGTAAAAAAAAAAATATATATTACTCAGTGATAATTTAGCTTTCTCCTGGTGAAAGATTTTTTAAAATTGGGCCAATTGTTGTTGAGTTTGTTCATTACAAACATTCTTCTCTTTTTATTATAGACGAAACTAAATTATTAGACCCTATACATTTATTTCTGTATGTGACCAAAACGAACGTAAAACTGCAAAAAATTCTATACGCTTTTACAATGGTCGTATTTCATTCGGACTGCATAAAGGCTATATTTTATTCCCGTACCTAAGGCTAAGTTAAGTAGTTTCAAAGTTAAGCGCGGAAATGGCAGTTAAAAATAAAACAGAGTTCAAAAACGTAACCACTACACTATAACATGCGCATAAAACTTGTTCGCACGTTACGTGGCCAAATGTATTTCGTGTAAAACTTCTAGCTTGCAGCTTATTAAGTAAGTTACAGTTGAAGTTTGTAAAAGGTAGTGCAACGGCGTCTGTTACCTGCCAATTATGTGCACCGGTGTATCGGGTATAGACGTGATATACTTTTAATTAACTTAGAATGTATGAAATCTAAACATAAGGTGTATTCTCATAGCAGTCAGGAAAAAATATGATCTAATCCTTACTTTTATTATATCCTTAATAATGTTATTAATGCGAATGTGAGTTTGCAGATGGCATAGCCTATGGTATGGAGAAGGACATAGGTACCTATGATAATCTTGTTCTTACTGTACCTACCTACCTATTTGTAACTGACTTCAAAAAAAGGAGGACGTTCTCAATTCGGTTGTTTTTTTTAATGTTTGTTACCTCATAACTCCGTCATGTATTAACCGATTTGTAAAATTATTTTTCCCGCTTGGCCCCATTGTCCACAGGTCAGTGTTTGATTACTTTTTAGTGTTTTTTAAAGTCGGTTAAAGTTTTTTGTAAAACTTTGACCTTAGTAGTTTAAAAAAATAGATTTTTTTTGATTATCACTCGCACGGTAAATAAAATATGAAATGTGTAAATCTTAAAAAGAAAATAAAGAGTTTCTAGTTAAGATATAATCTAAATAATACGCTAAGTGCCTGGTTAATAATCTGTAAAAGGCCCAACTTTGCCCGTTTCGATAAATTAAGAAAGCTTATAACTAGTCTGTTTTGTATCCAGAAAGATAAAAGTTAGCAAGTAACTGTGCCAATATCAATACAATAACCCCGAAAAATCGTTCCGGAGAGGCAATCTTTAAACTTTTTAACTAGAAATTCAATCTCGTTGAACTTTTATTTAGCTATAATGAGGGGATCTTTTAAGAAAACCCTCCACGCTTCAACATAGCAGCGAAATTGTTTGATCAAGGATTATGTTTTCATCACAATATCTTAATCAATGTATTAATTTGTGAAAGCTACGTTTTGTTTAGTAGATAACGAATCTTTTGTCTAAACTTCGTATTTAGGAGCACTCCGTCTGGATTTCAGTCGCTTTAATTAATTCTATACAATTTAATTATTTACTTTCGCTTTGATATATCACCAAAAAAACATTTTGAATGTTTTGGGTGGACGAATTTTTATAAATCTATCTATCGGTTGTTGTGTGTTGCTTAGAAATCTGGACTTCGGGAGCCGAGAATCTCAAGACCTTTATCGTGAAATAGCGAAACGCCTTGTTGGAGCAGTTCGTGACCAGAATGCCTCGGTGAGAGAATCAGCATTGCCATCCACGTGTCAATGCCAGCAGCCGCCTTCTATCAGCGACTGTTTCATTTAGATTATTTTATTCAAGTTGGTTTTACGTTTTAACTTTTTTATGCTTAAGATTCATGGTAATAGTCATATAGTCACATATCCTAACTTCCTAATCCTAGTCCTAGCTAATATTATAAATGCGAAAGTGTGTTTGTTTGTTTATTTGTTTGTTACGCCTTCACGCCTTAACTACTCAACGGAGTATCATGAAATTTAACATGCAGATAGCCTGTGGTACGGAGAAGGACATATATTTTATCCCAGGAACGCGGGAGAAACCGTGGGGGACAGCTAGACCTAAATAATTTTGTACAGAAATAGGTAAAAATTCTGTAGATAAAATTGAGAATTTTCCATACATAAAAAATAACAAAAGGGGAGCCTTATGTTATTTTTTATGTATGTACCGTTAAAAATACACGAGGATGAGACTTAAAAAGTACATCAACAATGGTAACCGTCGTAGGTCTAAAAGCAATTATATTCCCCAAACCATAATAGGTACCTTTATGATATTGATCCTTTAATTTATAACACAGGTAACAAACAGCTGTCAAACCCTACCTTTACACTAAAATTGGTTTAGTGAGGTAATTATTTAGTTCGATGACATGCCTTGGCACTAAATACTAGCTACCTATGTCTTAGAACAGACAACACTTGATTTGGAATCTTATTTTTATTGATATACGCTGTGTTTTGTGGTTTCGGAAACCAATCTCATGTTTAGGTGCATCACAGACGACAGACCGCACCGCGCCAAACTCCTGGGACATCCTGGGACATTTCTCACACACGGTCATCTGATCCCAAACTAAGCAGAGCTTGTACTATGGAAACCAGATAACTGATATAATACATATACTACTTTTTGTTTGTAAATACATACTTAATATACATAATTACACCCAGACTCAGGACATACAGACATGTTCATGCACACAAATGCATGTCCTGTGTGGGAATCGAACCCACGACCTGCGGCGCAATAGGTGGAATCTTGACCAGAGTCTTAACCAACTGCGCCAACGGGCTCGTCAACTATTAAACTATTGAGTGTGTGAAAGTTTTAACCTATACAATTCTAAGCAGTAACGCACACGACGCGCAAAAAGTCCGGCGCACAACCCTTTGTTTTCACACAGCCTTTTTGTGTGCCGCAGACTAAAGTCCATCGTCTGCGCTGCACCTAAGACTACTATTGATTGATATGAAACTATATACGCTTTTTAAATTTAAGCGTTGTAGTTTTTTTAATATAAAAGTGTTGTATACATATTGAAACGTAACGAACTTGTAAAATAAATAAACATTTTATAAACACCGTACAGATGTATTCTCACATACGCACACACACATATCCCATCGCTCCAACACATAGAATTAAAACCAATATTCGAAATTGAAAGGGCAAAATGGCATACATACATTGATTTATTTGTATAAGAGCGTTATTAACTGTTCATGTGACATCGCTCTTTGATCCAGATTTGATTTAGTTGACGAGGAAAGCGTGTGAGGCGAGGCGGCTGCCTCTCCATTCCGTTGGCATATGAAGCCATTTAATCTTTACGCCTACATAAAACAATTTATATGTGTGCTTGTGCGTATAACACACAAATTTACGTACAGGGTGGGCAATTTGCAACGTTACAAATAACCTCAGCTACCTGTTAACCTAAACGTTGATTCTACGTGGTATTTTAAAATTACAGTATTCTGTTTAAAAAAGTATTGAAAGTAATGGTGAATAGTAAAGTGTTCACATGAATTTTGAATTGTATTATGTTTCTTAATTATAATCTTATAGCAGGTGGAGATTTCGAGATGGCATATTTTCGAAACCTATGTTGGGTTAGGCATACTGAAGAATTTTTACTATGGGACCAATAGTGAATTCTCAATTTTTTTTTTTACTTTTCTTACAAAATGTCAACCTTGCTCGATCATAATATTGTATGAAAAGTAGAAAAAAAAAACAAGATTACAGTGTTGGTTCCATAGTAAAAGTTGTTCAGCATGACTAATCCAACATAGGTTTCGAAAATATGCCATCTCGAAGTCTCCACCCAGTATTTTAAAGAAAGAAAGAAAATTATTTTATTTCAACCACAACACAACGCACAAAATACAAATAAGTACATAAAACGGAATAGAATAAAAAAAGACATAAAATATAACAAAATAAAATATTACAGAGCAATGACAATACTGGTGCCCCGTAAATTGTGAAAATCGCATAGCCGTGTGCGAGCGGCCATCAGTCTATGACACCACAAAACTACATGGTCCTATTAAAAGGACTTTGATTAGGTATATGGGGTCCCAACAGTTCCCGGGTATCGACACTTAGCCGAATGGAAGATCTTTACTTTTCAATGGAGAAGACTACCAAATCGCTGGAAGAACCTACCAAGAAAACTGGATTGGTCTATCAAGTTATCTTTATTTAATAAAAAAATAAGGTTACCCTGAATTTTATTAATGTTTCTGTGTATGTAATTCAATTATTATAATAATCATCCCGTATAACCTGTCTACACGATTCAACGCGTAATATAAATGTGAGTATAAAAGTTGTGCATAAAATATTCAGTGTCTAATTTACATAACACAACCTGGGTCTCTAGGTTGTAGGTTCTATGTCGGGGAATTTTAAATTTCGCTACTGAAAAGAGCGTCGTTGTATTCGCTAAATATGCGCGAAAGGCACAAACGTTAAAATTATAATACTTTTTTATTTTAATTTACATATTTTTTTTATATTTTAACTAAACTTTTGTGATTTCTATTGGAGATGTAAAATGCATTTGTGTGGATCATGCTCATGACTGTTTCTAAAATACCAGTAATTATTTTTGGTTAAACTTGTACTGTACGTAGTATTTATATACTCTAGGGTTAAACTATATTTCCGCCCTACGCCCGTGTTCACCTCTTTTATCCCCTCTTATCCAGAATTTTCAAAAACGCTTTCTTATTTGACGCTTACGTTATGTTATAGCTTCTAACTCCAGCAGTTTGGTCTATGGAAGGGGTATATCTATCCGAAAGTTTACATTAGGAATAGAATCTAATTAACAAATTTTTTGGTAACATAAGTTTATTGAATTAAAATCATAGCCAACGTATCACCGCACTACGAGGGAAATTATCTTTTCACTTCACTTGCTAATATGATTTTAATCTTAGTCGTACACTTTGTTAGGTACATCCAAAGAATGTCCCACTGCTGAGCACAGGCCTCCTTTCATAAATGAGGGTGAAAGGGACTGAGCGATACTCGACCACGCGTGCCCACTGCGGATTCGTGGAGGTAGGCTAGTGGTGAACCTACCGTTGGAATTTTTCAAGCTACCTATGAGGCATCCAACTAGCTTAACGACTATCACAATAATATGACTTGATGTATTTATGAAACATGTATTTATGTAGGAACAAATAAAATTAAGAATATATTTTTACCGAATATTTAAGAGTAGTTCTCTATATTTATGACGTGTACTAAGTGAGGAGATATTCCCATAATCTACTCTGACAGTTATGTATCGTAATATAATTGTAATAAAGCTATTCCGCGCGCTCAATGAAGAATAATAGCGTATTTGATGGCCTCAGAAAAGCGTACGTAAGACGAAAATAAAGTTTGACACCTTTTACTACGTTATTTCGGACATTTTCGCAATAATCCGAAGCAGTTACCTTTACGAGGGTATATATCAACCAACTTACATTTAAGGACATAAAAGAACCAAGTAACAATGTTAAGCAATTTTCATTAAACCTGTTATATAAAATTTTAACTAAATATAGAAGTCGTTACTTACCTCCCCTTTATGACGAAGCATTTAAGTAGGTTACCGTGTGCACTATTCAGTCACTGGCCTTAATGTCACTGAACATTGTTTCATTAAAAATTCACTGAGTAAACTTAATTATATTTACACTTTACTAAAGTTAACATTTAATTAGAATTACAGTTCTCTTTTTATACGTAGTACGAACAAAGTTATGATACGCGAAGTAGAGCGTGCTACGGCGTAGCTCGTCTACGGCGTAGGCGACCGTGCGCTCAAAGCGACCGCGTAGCACTGAATGAGTTACCACGACTGTCCCCTTCAGTAGGCATTTTGAGTACTTATTTTCTCTTTGGCACGAGAAATGAATGCTTCACGAATAGCAAATTACTAAATAGAATTAAGTTTAACAGTGACAGGTATTGAAAACGCGTTAACTTCCTTGTAACAAATTAGCTATTACTTTGTAGCTGTCGAACATTCGAAACAACCGAAATAGTTTAAAAGTTTGTTACCTCTTGGAAAGGCAATTTCGTTTCAAATTGAAATGTTACTTAATTTATGAATAGGGTATCTACGTTATTATATCAATCGGTTGATTATTGAAGTTAGTAAATTATTGTCCAAAAAAAACTAGATGGTGGAATACTTAGTAGTTCCCGCCTGGCTGTATCATCGCTTAGCATGCAGCCTTAAGATCACCGCTCACTACAACAGCACGGCTACGCCTCGGCATTTACTTTGCCATGCAAGTGAGGCCTTTATAAATCGTATGCGGTAAAGTAAATTTGACAATGACTAGATATAATAGTTGACGCCTCGCGGCAAGCGCGCTTGCCGCTACAAGCCACTAGTCCTTCTGACCACACGCTTCCAGCGAGCGGCACGTTCCCTTGCAGCGTGAAGCCAGCAAGCGGTATCTTGCCAAAGCCGCGCCACCAATTTCACCGACGCAGCACCACCCTCGAGCTGCCACCTCGCAGGCGGCGCGCTGGCAGCTAGTTGTTGGATTGAGTTGAGGCGGTGCCGGGCCGTTGCTGCGATGCTCTGCGAAGCTACCCAGGAAATATATAAGTGTTCTTATACTTGTGTAATTTACATGAAATACCTATTCGGCACCTCAAGTCATGCTTTTGCATAATGCCACCAAAGAACAAAGCAATTTCATTTATTACGACAACATTGCAACTGCAATATGTGGCAATTATCTCACAATATACCGGGAAAATTGCCTGATAAAGAAACTGCCAGATACAGTTTCCGATCGAAATTAATCTATGATCAAAACTGTTGTCGACATCGTCATTGACAGTTATAGACGTTAAGGTTATAGATATAATTTAAACAAGAGATTAACATTAATCAAACGTCTAGAACCTGTAAGAACGTATTTTTACAAGTTGGCTCGCAGATGGGATGCGCTTCCCATAACTGCATGTAAAAAATGAATATTTCCCACTTTTATCGCTTGAATAGGTAGCTTCAAGCGATAAAAGTTTGTAAGTATGTATAATACATACTTAAAAAATAGTAGTATGTCTGGTTTCCACAGCACAAGCTTTGCATAATGTGGAATCAGATGGCCATGTGTGAAGAATATCCCAGGATATTTATTTATTTAGGATATTTAATATAATAAACTTTTACTTATCCTATACTATTAAAAAGTGTAATATTTGTGCTCTATATTTTTTTATGTTGCTCTTAAAACCATGCAAAGCGCTGCAGCTGGGAGAAGCTTTTTTTGTTATATCTATGGTTATATACTGGGTGGAGATTTCGAGATTACTATGGAAAGTAAAAAATTTTTTTGAGAATTCGCTATTGCTTCCATACTAAAAGTTGTTCAGCATGACTAACCCAACATAGGTTTCGAAAATATGCCATCTCGAAATCTCCACCTATTATATACCTGTATCGTGAGACCTACATACCTGAAATATAATATATACAAAAAGCAATATACAGTAGTAGCATGTTTATTTGTCTATAGCACTTAAGGCTTGCGAGGGGTCAAATCGGCAGCTACGCGGGAGGGGCGGTTCATTTACCTCACGGCCTTGCAATTTCATACTTCGGCGCAATGCATGAAAATGTAATGTACCATATGAACTGAGAATATGGATTATATTACCACTTTGTATAGAAAAGAAACTACTCGTAAGTCTTTCTTTTGACTATAGCAGGTAGTAGGGTACCCCGCAGTACCCGCTTGCTCGGCTCCCACTAACATCTGCGGCCTAAGTCTGCTATTACAATTGTGTTCCAATGAACTTTCAGTGGAGGCAAAATTGTGACATTGTTTTGGGAGTCTACTAACACAATAGCGTTATTATGGCATCATGATTGAGTCATGATGCCTAACGCAATGAAGCCTTAGTAGCCAGCTAGTTAGGCCTAATTACGTCGCGTCGCAACTCTGTGTGAACTGACCCTAATATCATAAAGAACATTAAATTCAAACAGTAAAAATGTTGTTTAAAAAAATTCATTTATTAAGATTGAATTATACTTTTTTCATACTTATTTTACCATAGCTTAACCATCATATTACCATGTTAAGTGATTTCTTGAAAGTGGTAAGCCCACAAATAGCTGTTAAATCTATAAGAACACAGTGATAAGTATGTAGCAACAGCGTATTAAAAAATAAGCTACCATCGTTCAAAAACTGTGCTCCCACTTCAATAAAAAATTAAGCAAAATTACACCACTGAGAAGCGACACAAAATCCGTAACTTTTACTATAACAAGGCCTTCAATATTAAATCCTGAAATAAGTACATTAGGCTGTACATTATGTTACAATTGCGTGTTTGCTTTAGACCTTCATATTTTTTATATCGGGTCAGTGTACGGGCGGTGTTGATTTTCTTTTTCGTGTGGGGTGGCAACGCTATGTCACGCAGAGGTATATAAAATATGAATTAATTTATTATTAGATGACCTAGCCGACTGGTTACTAACAAACTGTTGAAACTATTTTTTTTATACCACTAAGGTAGCAAACAACACAAATAAGTGGTATAAAAAAAAAAACAAGTTTTTTTCTCAGGAAGTATTAATTGGTAATAGGCATACGAATATGAACATTATGGCATATTGGGACCTCAAAATTACTCTTGATCGCATCGTAAAAGCTCAGCGTTTACCCGTAGTTGCTTGCTTGATAACAAATATTCATTTTGAGGATCATATCCATGGTACTACATTGTACCGTACTATGATTTCCTCGCAATGTTTTACTTCAACAAGAGCCAGAAGTCATTGTAGAATTTGGAACCATGGACGAAATACCCCATTCAACCTCAATACTACTTAGCTTTCAACCGACATAATGTAAATGTTTATTTCTCAAATATCATCTATTATTCTTTGCATTTGAATCATGCTAAGTATATTTTCTAGCAACTCCTCTGATACAATTTACCTAATAAAATGCATTTTTGCAGATAATTAATATCACGTGGTATGAATTTATACAATGCCTTGGCGGGATCCGAAAATGGGTCGGCCAGAGCGATGCTTACATGCTCCAATATTTTTAATTCAAACTGCTCTGAGAGATTCATTCCGGACACACTCCATCAGTACATGGTATACATCTAATAAATTAGTGTGGTTGATTGAGACGATTACCTATGTATTGTAATTAGCCGGGCGACATAATCGCATAAGCGACAAAGCCCATTAAATCAGATAAAAAAAACAACGTGGTATGAAGCATCGCATAAAGTGTTTATTGTAAGTGTTACAATTGAAAAGTTAATTAAATGAAAAGCCAACAATTTGATAATAACTAATGGTAATACAATTTTAATCAATCATTTGTTAGTTAATTAATTTGTTTTAGTTATTTTATAGTTCAGTGACAAATATAATGGCGGTAAAATGACTTTTGCAAACATTCAATATTACTAACAGACAATACAGACGATGAAATAACAGTAATTGAATAATAAAATAATGTTTTCGATGCTATTATATCACGAATTACACAATAATTGTCCGATATTTGCCATAACAGCATTCATACAATATATTCTTGAATTTTGTTTGGGAGCAGCGAGCTATAATGATTTCTAGAGGAGATTTTTGAAGAGTAGCGAGGTAGCTAACCCTAAAATTCTAATCTACGAGTACCTACTCCGATAATTATAACCGTTTACTACCTACAAAAATAAAACATTTATTAATACTATCACCTGACTCAATTTTTATCATAAGGTTAACCGCAATGTAGAACTCACTATAATGAAGCAAAATCATTATAAAATTATCATTATTTAAATTACCAAATGTGTTTCAGTGATTTGTACACTATGTTAAAAAAAATATAAAACATGAAACGTAGAAGCAATAAAGTTATTTTGTAGAACAAACTGATTTATAGATGGAATGCTTCTTGTTCATTTCCTCGAGTACACACTCAAGAGACTGGGCGCAGACAGTCCAGTTTATTGTCATTTTAACTATACTATTTGTTTTCGATTACAACTCCAATGATCGGATGGCCATCCGATGGGATTAACGTAAGTACTCGAAATGGAATTCACTTTTTAAATGAAATTTAATCATTGGTAAACATCAGCCTTGGAAAATCACAATTGAATAGTCACCATTAGAAAAATCATTTTAATAATAAGATAGATGCTTTATTATTACATATTATATTAAAACCAATAATTTACATGTGTAGTTATACTTTAAAGTCAGAGATAACAGATACCTACACGAATTAGAAACTTTAGTTCGGTATAATCTACAGTTTTTGATATATGGAACCATAACTTTTATCACATTAATTCTAGCAATGGTAGTGGTAATGTAACGTGAAGCCCAGGCGGCGTCCTTTGGGTGTGCTCACCTGCAATGTTGCTGGCAGCTCTTAGAGACAACCATTTAGCAGTTGCACATTTCTCCCGCACACACCGCGCCTCAGGTACCTAATACTTTACACTAGAACGATTATTTAGCATCACTACTTAGCTCCTGCTAGCAGACACGCACGTTAGGTACATGTGTACCCAACATAGTACGCAACTCATAAACTGCGATGTGGATTCAAATAGATATCAATACTTTTGATTATGTTTTGACAACATTTGAATAAATATTGCACATATTTAAAATTAAACCATGTTGCGTTCCTTGCTGATTATTTTTAGTTGACGGCTGATTTTCGAAGGAGATCAATTCAGCTAATGTTGTTGTATGAACCGTTTGTAATGTAAATTTGATATTTGAATCTATTATGGATACAAAAGTTTTTGGAACTCCATTATGTCGAAACGGCTGAATGACTCTATCAGTACTAGTTCTCACATTTTGACATGATTGTTTCTTTTTTTTAAATAAAAACAAGGAAAACCGCCGTACAATCAACCAAAATTATTAATTATCAAGATTTTTATCAGCCAGAAGCTAGTTCTTAATAACTATAAATAGGCCTACACAAAAACCAGTAAAAAAAAATTCAAAATCATTTATTCAAATAGACCTTCGCAGGCATTTCTGACTCTAATACTCTAATACCGGTTCGGAAGGTTGCATTTGTTGAGAAGTGCTGGCAATAAACTCAGCAATTACTCTTTTCAAAGCAAGCTTAGATTCTTTACATAATATTAACATTCTAATCGCACTGAAAACAATTGCGTGCCCCGGCACGGCGGCAAAATTGCAAAGTAGACTGAATAAATATTTAATAAGTAAATAAATAGCAAACTTAAGCAGACCAGCCCCCACAGTATTTATAAGCTTGAAAAAATAAAAAAATATCAGCCTTTGAAAAGTTATTAGCAAGACAATTCTAATAATCTGACTTATGAGAACAATGTGAGATCCGAACTGTAATTCCGTAATCTCAAAAGAACCAATTCCATAATCTGAATTCTTAACCTTTTATTAAGCCTTTGATTAATAATATATCCTACATCTATGCCAAGGGCATATTAAACTCCGTAATTAAATCGATGAACCGTTTGAGATTCTCTTTGCTGTTTCCATTATAAGAATTGTATATAACCTATGACAATAAGTAATAAAAAATAAGTATTTTAAAGTTTCATCACGTTTGCTAATAATAAATTCTAGGATGCTGGCTATAAAGGCAAGCTAAAGCAAAAAGGCGCTTAGCGTACGTTATTTCGAAACGCTCTTTTTGCATTAGATCCGATAGCATCGACTAGGTAGGGAAGCGATATGTAAATTTCAAAGTTACCCTCCATAAGCATGAGCCTAAGTTAACGAATTAAGTATAAAGTTCACAAAAGCAAGTTTTACATTACATAGTTTAGAATAGCGTGAGGTTGGAATTAATGCGAAATAATTACCGTGCACGGAGTCGTAGTTTCGAATTTTAGGTTATTTTACATCGCCACTATTCTAACAACGACCGGCATAAATGGTAGTACAAATAAAAGCAGTAATGAAGAATGTTTCAAGTTTCAACAATAAGTGCTTACAATGTTTCTCTAAAAGTTATTTGTAATATACAAAAGTAATTTTAATTATTTTATTTTTTATTATTTTTGTGTAAATAATTAAGCAAAGTGGATATAGTTATATAGACGGGCCAGTTGGCGCAGTTGGTTAAGGTTCACCTTACGCACCGCAGGTCGTGGGTTCGATTCCCACACAGTACATGCATTTGTGTGCATGAACATGTCTGTATATCCTGAGTCTGGGTGTAATTATGTATATTAAGTATGTATTTACAAACAAAAAAGTATGTATATGTATTATATCAGTTGTCTGGTTTCCATAGTACAAGCTCTGCTTAGTTTGGGATCAGATGACCGTGTGTAAGGAATGTCCAAGGATATTTATTTATTTATTTATTTTTATAGTAAATAACGTGCCTCTTGAAAACAAAAAGGTCGCACATATTACAAATAATTATAAAGCTGCATAAGTGAAGCCCCAAGTTTTGCCTAGTAGCATAAAATGACACGGTTTTAGCTAAGTTTGCAGTTTTGATGCCCGTAACTAAACATTCTAGCATGAGCGGCAACGTATTCCAGCCCTCTTGAAAAACTCATTTAGCTGCTCTGTATGCACATGTACAAGCAGAACGGAATTTTCTACACAACATTGTCTAACTTTCTAAATATGTATTATGAAATTTAAAATAAAGTTTAAATTATTATATTACTTATATTTGTTGGAGAGTTAGATAGTTTGTCGGACTCAGTTGTATTATGATAGTATCGTGGTACAAGGGTTGAGTGAAATAGTAGCGCCCACCGAATCCTGATACCACTGAACCCTAATCGTGGTCTTTGTATCGCTTGGCTGTCGCTGACTCCGACATATATATCAAAAATCAAGAAAGGCATCCGAAATCAAAATGACTCAAAAGTTTTTTATATGTGGGACGATGCTGTAAAGGCAAATGTCACAAACTCTACAATGCATCTTCGCTGACATTATGCTCTTTCTCTATAGTTCACTAATGCCCGGTTTCTATAAACAAAAACGAATGGTTTTGCTTAGCAATGGTTGGTTTTTTTATTGCCAAACTGGGCATATAGATAATTTCGTAAGGTAATTTTACCTGTGACAGTTACTTTCGTATGGGAGGGTCTGCTATGCAAAGAATTGAGGTCTTTGCTTCATTTGCGTCCTAATTTTAACCGATAACGGTCCGTAAATTATAGGAATCGGCCATAAGCAATCACATAAGAATTCCTCTGTCCATGGTATGTGGTATGTGATATCATTGCGCTGGCTCATCGACAAGTTTTGTTTTTAACCCGACTTCAAAAAAAGGAGTAGGTTCTCAATTCGAATGTTTATTTTGTTTTTTTTTTTATGTATGTTCGGGCATAACTCCATCATATGTAGGCGGATTTTAAAAATATTTTTTTTGTTCGAAAGGGGTTTATCGCAAATGGTCCCATATAAATTTCATATAGATCTGATGATGAGTTTCGGAGACAGACAACGGAGCTCTAAAAGAATGTAGTTCTTAAATGCAAGGTGCAAATGCTTGGCGAATGCTTTTCATCTTGTGGTAAATGGTAGTCAACCGGCGATTTCTCCAAAGTACCACTATGGTTTCTTCGCGATTTTTTCCTTCACCGTAATCTCAAACTCGTTGTCGGGATCGATTAATCGCTGCAAACATAAAATGATAATATAATACTAAAAATGTATTACGAGCAAATATTAACGTTTTGAGCACTATCTGTAATTAAATTACACTTTTAAAACAAACAGCAACAGCAGCCGGCTTAATCTTTACCATGCACAACGCAACGTTTATGTAACATTCGTTAGCATTTATTCGAAAATAGCATCCTGGAATAATCTGGTCATTGTTGCGGATAAAGGGAAATGAGCACGACTCTAATCAACATCTAGGTGAAAGCAAGCGAATGTTTAGCTGTTTGAAGGTTAATGAAAGAAAATATTTTTATTTGTATTCTTGGTTTATTTTGCAAAACTTTATTTAGTTTGGTATACATTGTCATCATCTTATTATTTGTATTCTAGAATCTTGTTAATTCTTGTACGATTGGCTGGATTCTAGATATACGAAGCATAAAATAAATAAATGTCCTGGAAAGTTCAGGACCTTGATCCCAAACTATACAGAGTTTTGTGATTATTTTCTCTTAAACTTACAAAACATAATTTTTTCATTAAAATCTTTATGGGTGCTTCAATTCTTCGGCATACATTACGTATGAACAGTTTTTATATTATTTTGTACCGTAAAAAAAAGTGGATGAAATTAATTGTTAATCTACTGGTCCACATTACACTGTGTGCTTTGGGCCGTCCGCCCTCTGCGGTCTACGGTCCTAACACGAAAACTAACGTAGATTATCTTTGTGCGAGGGACTTCGCAGATTATTTACTGGTGTAATGTGGTTGTGGAATTTATTCCTGGGAAACGACAACGGAAGTATTAGCGGGATTTCTGAAACCTAAGTGGGATTCTCTGTCGCTTTAGGTACTCTTTTGGGGTATGGAGATCATTTAAACTTTAATGCGGGTGTAATGACATGCTTAAGAGGAATGCTAATCTGATGTATATATGTATGATGGGATGTTATATATATGTTTATTTAATAGTTTCAAACCTGACATCTTATCCAAGTATAATTCAGAAATGTTAATTAAATCTTTCGCCTCGCGATAAATACCATCACATTTTCAGTTGGTTGCGGGTAAATTTTTGTCATCGACTTGCTTTCTTTTGTCATCGGTTCCCGTTAGGCGTTATAGCATGGCCGAGGATTTAGCACCCTTGCCCAGATGCCTGTTTACTTTGGTCTTAAAGACAGTTGGATTCCAGGCATTAGGAAACAAACGAAAGAATATTATAAACAAAAGAAATCCTACTAGAAATAGAACCTAGCGTCTCAGTAGGAAGTATTCCATCCAGATAAAAATTATTAAGTGATTCATTGCCATATTTTATAGAATTTTCCTCAAAAATTGCGCACTCCTCAGTAGATTTCCCATTCAGTGTAGCCACTTTTAGTAGTCTATACTGAAATGGACGCCGTTCGGCGATGGAAAATCCGCAAGATGTATACGTTCCGTTCCTTCTATGTGTATAAAGACGATGAAAACTGAACAAAACATGAAACCGAATATTGTTGAAATCTTGCAACAGAGAGCAATTATATTTTGTATCGAATTTTCGGTAAAACTGTCTACGGACAACTTATTGTGAGCTACCGCAAACATATTACTGGGACACTCGTCTATTTTGGTGATCAATGCAGACTTATTAAGACATTTTCAAGCCATCATAGCGAGCCACTAGATTAACAGAATCGAGATAACTTAGATTTCGTTTGGTGTCTCGAATAAATAATATTATTTATAATATTTGTAAACACCGAAACATAATATGATGCACCACAATAAAGCACAATATTACCGACAGAGGCGGTTTGTATTCATACAGTAGGAAGAATAAACATTTCTGAAATTGTAGCAGACAGGTGCGAGGTGATGTATGACTATTACAAGCTCTTTGTTCTGCTCTCGTGGAAATTTTGAATTCAATTTTAGCTGCACAGAATACTTCAGATGTCTTTCTGAATGAAATACAATTTTTATGAAAGGCGCTTAAAGAAATATAAGTAGGTGCATGTTTGTTTTTTGATTTCGTGCCCAACGGGATACCTAATAAGCCTACGCCGTCTTGTCTTTCTGTCAGTCACATGACTGTATCTTTTTAAACGTAATAAACAGCAAGCCAAAGCAATTCAAATTGTGGTAATCCACTTTATCATGAAAACTTATAAAAAAAATAGAAAAACCATACAAAAGGGAAGTTCCCATATAAGTAAAGAATTGAAAATTAAAATTGAACAGTTGCGACTATGCCAAAAAATATACCGGATATATAGTTGCGCCTTTTTTATACAGTAAGTTGGCAAACAGCGTACCGCCCGCCTAATGGCAAGCAGTTACCGTAGCCTATGGACGCTTGCAACACCAGGGGTATCACTCGCGCGTTGCCAACCCTGAAGAAATCTCTTCACACCCTTTTTGAAGAACCCCATGCTGTACTCCATTGGGAAAACCACGGCGGGCGGTGAGCTCATCCCACCGAGCGTCCGCGGAAGAAAACTCCTTTTAGCCCGCACAGTTCGAAACAATTAAATTCATTGCAAAAATTAACACTATTATTAGTGTATGGAACCATCTGTGCGCGAGTTCGATTCGCACTTGTATTGAACAATTGCACTTGACCGGTATTTTGTAAAGTTCTATTCTTACAGAAATACAAGCAAAATGTCCCAGGATATTTATTTATTATTGGAACATCATGCGGTCAGTAGAAATCAAACGATCAAGTAATGAAACCTACTAGTTCGGCACGGCTTGTAGGTCTACATGAGTTGTATCTATGGCACAGAGCGGGCATCGGCACTCGAATTCGGCCGTCTAACTGGCACAATATCCGGGGCTATCACGTGACACGCCAGCTGTTCCATCGACGATTACACTGGACCGTTGCCACCGGTAATGTATACTATGTCCATACACCCTGTACATGATGTAGTTATATTACTACTGGCAACGGCCAACAGAGGTTACGTACAAACACATGTTGGGAACAAAAACTGACGCAAGATTTTAATTAAAAGAGCCGGAGTTTATCAACAGTTTAATTTCATCCACTAAATTAAAATGAAACAAAAAATAAGACATTTTCTAACATTATACCACAGGCAGAAGCATTATACTCAATATTATATTTCAATTTTAAATAAAATAACACCATTGATACTTTATAAGTTGCAGGTCCGGCCTCATATAGAGTACTGCTGTCATCTATAGGCGGGAGCACCTGTATACCAGCTTGGGCTTTTATACTCGGTGCAACGACGTGCCATCAGAATTGTTGACGATCCCGAGTCCACAAGCGGCTTAGAGCCCCTCAGTCTGAGGAGAGGCTTTGCCTCCTTATGTGTGTTCTACCGCTTGTACAACGGAGAGTGTTCTAAAAACTTGTTCGACTTAATGCCCACGGCTACCTTCCACCATCGTAGCTCTCGCCATCGACGGGGAGTCCATCCTCACACATTTAAACCAGAATTGTTTTGAATTGTGCGGGCTCAAAGGAGTTTTGTTCCGCGGACGCTCTGACTGTGGAATGAGCTCCCCACCGTGGTTTTCCCAATGGAGTACAGCATGGGGTTCTTCAAAAAGCTTGTGAAGAGATTCTTCAGGGTCGGCAACGCGTAAATGATACCCCTGGTGTAGGGGTATCACTCGCGTGGTGTAAGCTTCCATAGGCTACGGTAACTGCTTACGCTTGTTTGCCACCTAAGTGGTATCGAAAAAAAATGGTTTACTCCGGAAGAAATTTACTTATTTGCCATTACTCTTTTAGGATACATACGCACATGCAGTTAGCCGGAATGCGGTCAACTGTGCGGCTGACCGCAGTATGCGGTTGCATTTGCGGCTAGCCGGCAACCGGCAACACGAAACGCAGAACTCTAGAACTCTCTCTGTGGGATCGGCGCCTAAAATGTATTTTTGTGCAACCGGCAACCGCAGCTCTCCTCAAGCGCGATAATGTAAAAAGTGTACATATAGTAGCTGATTAAAGGAGCAGACCGCCATCCTAACAGCACTCAATCAAAAGAAAATTCGTTTATTCAAATGCATCCAGCCATTGGAATGCTACGAAATTATAAAGGATACCTCATACAAAAAGACACATAAACATGAACTGTTCCAAGACTGACAGTTTTCAAACATTTTAAGGCGAAAAGCTCGGCAAGTCTAATTTATGTTTTGGTGGGATTATTGTGAAGGCTGTTTAGTAAAAATCTAAATTTCCGGGATCTTTGATATCCTACTGCTTTTTAAATATCAAAGCTAGGATTTGTATGACGTATTTTTCCATTTTAGTACAAAATCGCCAAGGCCCCATTTTGTTCGCGATGTAATAAAATATCAAAAATATCCTAATTTTGCCTTCAGACTCTGAACTAATATGACTTATTGATTTGATTACTACATTGAAAAACTGCCTTTTTTCAATACGGTTTCGCTAAGACAAAATACGTAATACGTAAACAGTACAAAAAAAAATTGAAGTCGTATCGATTGTCGTATCATGCTCCGTCATAGGCTCATTGACGCTCAAGGTCATTGGTGTGATCCTAATCCATGACACGATTAATCATGATTTATTTATCTACTTTTTCGATATGTTCTGGAAAATCCGCAACTTTAACTTGTTCGTATAATTATTTCTTCAGTCAAGTCTCATTCTCATAACTATTTACTAACTAACATTAATGCAAATAATTTAAATGGCACATAATTACTTTTGTAATAACAAAATATATTTTTTCCAGTAGCACAACTAGTTGTTAAACTAGTTTATAATACGCACTGCGTATTACGCAGTGCCTTCAGGAAAACATATTTTTATGTAAAAAATTTGACAAGCAAGCAGTAAGTGGTTACGGCCGCTTATGTTCTTGTTGTATAAAAGTAGCAATTGCAAGAAATATCATTGTAAATGGTTTTTTTTGAAATATATGTAAATGTATAGGCCATAGGCCAACAACTATATCCACTATATACTACATTATACTTGACCAACAATCAGACTAAAGAAAATATAAGAGATAATATTATATTTATAAAATTAAATTCATTTATACAAAACAAAATAAATTACATAAGTGTAAAAAATTCAAAGGACTAGAAAATAATCTTAAAAAATGTAAAACTATCCAAATAAATGGTATTTTATCTTCGCAACCATGTATTATGTTCTGAATCTTTGAAAAAACACACCGTGGTTCCAACCACCACGAGTAAGGGCCACGTATACTTTATCTTCAAAATATTTATTTGAATGTTGACCTAGAATAAGAACATTTTTTTATGTTTCTTCTTAAAATTTAATGTAAAAGCCTCCTAAAAAGGAAGCTAAGCAATATTGCTGACGCAATTCATTTTTTCGAATTTAAAGCAGATCTTATGAAATTCATCAATTCCAAATCCTATAATGAATTGAATTGTATATAATGAGAAACTATTTCACCAATAAATATTGGAATCACTTAGGATCTGCCAAGAATTCGAAAAAATGAATTGCGTCAGCAATATTGCTTAGCTTCCTTTTTAGGAGGCTTTTACATTAAATTTTAAGAAGAAACATAAAAAAATGTTCTTATTCTAGGTCAACATTCAAATAAATATTTTGAAGATAAAGTATACGTGGCCCTTACTCGTGGTGGTTGGAACCACGGTGTGTTTTTTCAAAGATTCAGAACATAATACATGGTTGCGAAGATAAAATACCATTTATTTGGATAGTTTTACATTTTTTAAGATTATTTTCTAGTCCTTTGAATTTTTTACACTTATGTAATTTATTTTGTTTTGTATAAATGAATTTAATTTTATAAATATAATATTATCTCTTATATTTTCTTTAGTCTGATTGTTGGTCAAGTATAATGTAGTATATAGTGGATATAGTTGTTGGCCTATGGCCTATACATTTACATATATTTCAAAAAAAACCATTTACAATGATATTTCTTGCAATTGCTACTTTTATACAACAAGAACATAAGCGGCCGTAACCACTTACTGCTTGCTTGTCAAATTTTTTACATAAAAATATGTTTTCCTGAAGGCACTGCGTAATACGCAGTGCGTATTATAAACTAGTTTAACAACTAGTTGTGCTACTGGAAAAAATATATTTTGTTATTACAAAAGTAATTATGTGCCATTTAAATTATTTGCATTAATGTTAGTTAGTAAATAGTTATGAGAATGAGACTTGACTGAAGAAATAATTATACGAACAAGTTAAAGTTGCGGATTTTCCAGAACATATCGAAAAAGTAGATAAATAAATCATGATTAATCGTGTCATGGATTAGGATCACACCAATGACCTTGAGCGTCAATGAGCCTATGACGGAGCATGATACGACAATCGATACGACTTCAATTTTTTTTTGTACTGTTTACGTATTACGTATTTTGTCTTAGCGAAACCGTATTGAAAAAAGGCAGTTTTTCAATGTAGTAATCAAATCAATAAGTCATATTAGTTCAGAGTCTGAAGGCAAAATTAGGATATTTTTGATATTTTATTACATCGCGAACAAAATGGGGCCTTGGCGATTTTGTACTAAAATGGAAAAATACGTCATACAAATCCTAGCTTTGATATTTAAAAAGCAGTAGGATTAGGGATGGGCAGGGAAAGAAAAATATTGGGAAGAAAAGAAAAATACGGGAAAATACGGAAAAGAATGGAAAAATACGGGAAAATTCCCAAACGGCGGGAAAATACTCAAATGGCTTTATGTTCCTCAAAAAACATATTTGTTGATGCTTTTGATTGTTATTTTAATCATACTCGCTGTTGTATGTACCTACATCACCTACGCGCGGACCTACGCGGACCTTGGAGGAAGTTATCACACATTTTTTTTATACTACCTAGGTAGCAAACAAGCATACGGCCCGCCTGTTGGTAAGCGGTTACCGTATCCTATGGACGCTTGCAACACCTCCCTCGGGACCCGGGACGGGCTATATAAGCGTCGTACTCGGTCGTACATGTGCACGTGCTCTTTCTGCACGAGACCGTCTGTCCGACTGTCCACCGACTGTCCACCACAACCCTTACACCCCAAAACGTCGCTTTTTTTAAAAACAACGCAAAAAAATTTTTTTATTGTTTTTTTATTGTATGATATGAGTATGACCCTAATAGAAATCATGTTAAATGTTATTCAAACGATTTGGTAAAGGTATTTCTCGCTATATACGCAAAATCTACTAAATATGACCATTTGAGTATTTTCCCACCCAATGGGAAAATTCCCGGGTTCTTTCCCACTAAATTGGAAATTTACTCGAAGTTGGGTTTATTCCCGGGAAGAAACCCAACCCTAAGTAGGATATCAAAGATCCCGGAAATTTAGATTTTTACTAAACAGCCTTCACAATAATCCCACCAAAACATAAATTAGACTTGCCGAGCTTTTCGCCTTAAAATGTTTGAAAACTGTCTATTTTATCTTCGCAACCATGTATTATGTTCTGAATCTTTGAAAAAACACACCGTGGTTCCAACCACCACGAGTAAGGGCCACGTATACTTTATCTTCAAAATATTTATTTGAATGTTGACCTAGAATAAGAACATTTTTTTATGTTTCTTCTTAAAATTTAATGTAAAAGCCTCCTAAAAAGGAAGCTAAGCAATATTGCTGACGCAATTCATTTTTTCGAATTTAAAGCAGATCTTATGAAATTCATCAATTCCAAATCCTATAATGAATTGAATTGTATATAATGAGAAACTATTTCACCAATAAATATTGGAATCACTTAGGATCTGCCAAGAATTCGAAAAAATGAATTATGTAGCAATCTTTGATTAAGGATACATCCAGAATGAGTGTCGAAGCTGTGCACGCGTCGATAAAAATAGCCCCTAACTGTTAGGGGCTAAATCAAATAAAAATAAATAAAATTGCAAAATAATGTTGAATATTTAAATTTCTCCCGATTTTCATGGGAATATTTCAACAACTGTTATCATTATGAACGTCACTATGACAAGCAGAATGACGCAGAGGGAGAGTAAAACGTAACTGTTACGCGCAGCAGCCTTATAAAGTTGGCCTGTTTTATATATTCGTAGTATGGCGACGTTCTTTCTAGGAATATTTATTTCTATGGTAGCAATATTGATTTAGCTTCCTTTTTAGCCCCCCAGGTCGGTGAACTAAAGCTGGCACGTTCAGAGTACACACACTTATGCAATTTCACGATACAGTATGTTTTATTACATTATTGCTTATATACAGTCAGTAGATTCTAACGGACGAATGCAAAAAAGACCATTCATGAGTTGTAGCAAAAGCAAAACAATAACTGTCTCCTCGATAATCATAAGCTTGACCGCGGGCGAGAGACGGAAAGACTTTTCATGATGCGAAGGCAGTGAGATGCACGCCGCGCCCATATTCATAGATACGTGACAAGCGCAACGGGTAAATGTGTAGTACGCACTAGCGATGGGCGATTGTTCCAAAAAAAAGTAATCGAAAGAATCGACAATTGTAAAACTGTACATTCGATTGTCGATTCATTCGTTCTAACGAATAAACAATCGAATAACAATCGACCTTTCGAATGAAAATTGATGCACGCAACGCAGGCTGCAATAATATGCACAATCGACGGGTGAGCGCAGAGGCAAATAGATTCATTCATTCGGGACGGACGGACAGCAAGTGCACGGCACGAAGCGTATTAAGAACAATCGAAAGATGTCGATTGTTATTCGAATGATTCGAATAAATTGGACAATCGAATAATTCGATTGTTTTTAGTAACAATCGTCCATCGCTAGTACGCACTGCTACAGATCAAGCTATACATTTCCAATATAAGCTGACCTCTCATTGTACGGAAATCCTTTATCATCAGAGATCAGCTTATACTGGAATATATATAGCTTGATGTGTTGCCGTGTGTACGTGCCAGTTTTAGTTAACCAACCTGTAGAAAGTTTTATTGTTATAACATACTAGCTGTCCCCCGCGGTTTCACCCGCGTTCCCGGGATAAATAGTAGCCTAAGTCCTTCTCCAAACCATAAGCTATCTGGATGCCAAGTTTCATCGCGATGGGTTCAGTGGTAAGACGTGAAAGCGTAACAAACAAACAGAGTTAATCTCGCATTTATAATATTAGTATTAGTATGAATTAATACATTTTAGTTCGTTAACTTACCAGTCGGTAATCATTAATTTGTTATTTATATTTGACTCCGCCGATTTCTAAAACATATTAAATAGGCCCTTGTTTTGGTCTGAAAAGGAATTCTAGTAAATTATAACTTATAAAAAATCCGGACTGGAAAACGCGCGATCAAGAAACCGGAATGGTGCAAAACAAAAAGTTGATACAATATTTCATAAACTATAAATAGGCGCATCAAAATAGCGCCAGTTTTCCTGTAATCATATAACCTAGAAGATCTAACACCCATTTTACGTGACATCGTTTTCAAGAAAAGCTATGTTACTGACAGACGGACAAACGCTTATGATCAAGAAATCCGCTTTTCCTTTGGATATTTTAAACTCAAGATAATAGGATGTTTTGTCTCGTATAATAATAATTTTTCAAATTGTTCTTAAAAAAATCTTAACTCAAATAAAATTCAAAATAAATAAATACGAACGTTTTTAACGTGAACGCATCTTTAATCGGCTTAACAGGAATATCAGATTCTTTCGGATATTCATAAAACGTGGGCAAATAACAGGGGTATTCAAACTGATATAGTTCAGATCGTATAAACTCTCTTAAATCTTTCGGTACTGGATGAATACTAGATATGTCTGTTGAGAAATAATAAGCATCATTAGCATTATGAATGATTATCAATGTCATCTGCATAATGTTTCAAATAGATTTTGCCGATAGATTACGTCTGTGCGCAGTAAATTCGCTTAAACCCAGCCATGGACCCTAGCTGCCTCCCATAAATTTAGCTGGTTAATTATGTGTTTATGAAAAAGCCCTCCAGCAGAAGCAGAAGACCCATGAAGATTGATTTTGAAATAAATACTTAGTGAGCCCAATCCAATAGTAATAGTTCAAATTGAATCGTATACATTCAATTTATGGACAAACGGACTTTGTGAGTTAGAATATTTGCACTTATTCTTGTAGTTGAAGCGCTCGTAGCATAATAAGCCGTTCTTAACCGATCGGTAAGTTAAGCTACCACCGTCGTGGTCGATACCTGGATGGGTGACCGCCTAGTGGTATTTCAAATCGAGCGTCTCCGTGCTTCGGAAGGCACGTAAAGCCGTTGGTCCCGGTTATCACTTACTTGTGATAGTCGTTAAGTTAGTTGGAGGCCTTCTAGGCGGCTTGAAAACTCTCAACAGTAGGTTGACCACTAGCCTACCTCCACCAAACCGCAGTGGGCACGCGAGGTGGAGTATCTGCACATTCCCTTTCACCCTGATTTGTGAAAGGAGGTCTGTGCTCAGAGGTGGGACATTATAGGCCTTTGATGATGATTCTTGTAGTAAGGTTAGTTAGAACTGTTGCACTGAAGCCATATTCCGTGGTCATATAGACAAAAATGTCGTAATCCACAACACCAAAAGCTGCTACGAATTTCTTACCTAATTTAAAAGCCAATTCAACTACATTAACGGCTATGTCCAAAGATATATCTCTCACTCTACTCAATGCAGGATAAATTCTACCGATACTAAGATCCTCTTCAGTAACACAGGTCGCCAGGGTCTACAACAATAACATTTTTTAATTTTAAATGTTGTTTTTTTTATACTAACTACTATATCGGTGAACAACCGTGTCGGTTGTTAATATAACGGTGGGTTTGCACTACTCGATTAACAATGTTAATTTATTAGAGGTTTATGACATCATTAACATTCGCATTCAATTTATGGACAAACGGACTTTGTTAGTTAGTATTATAACAAATTATGTTTTCACTTGGTAAGTCAAAAAATCGACTTGCTTGTTTGGGATTTGGGAGACATGAGCGGACGTAAAATATTATTAATCAACAATGTCTTGTGAAGAATCGGATAACACTTGATTTGTAGTGAGAACACAACTCTCGACAAAATGTTTATAATTGACTAGTCGGGTTAACATGCAATGGATACCGCATAGCCCTTCTAACATTATTACAAGACCGATAAACGACCTCGACCTCGACATAGACCTGTAAACATCGTCGGTGTTTATTGTTGAGTGTAGTGGAAACGTAAGGTAATATGAACGAAACAGTAGACTTCCTAAACTTATAATGTAGAGATGGTAGTATTTAAGAGACATAGAGCATAGCTTTTATTCGCTCAAAGAGCAGCTTAGCTGGGAAAGTAACTCCACACCTAACAGAATACCGCAGCCAAATAACTTTGTTGTGTTCCTGCGCGTGAGTAAGGTTGCCAGAGCTCATTGGGGAGTAGGGAAAAGTTGCTAACGCGTGAATGGTGCCTCGTGTGTTGCTAGCATTTGTATACTTGTAGGCCGTATACTTGTTAACCGAATTCGTCGTATTAAAAGAAACTCCATGAGGAGATGCTGTGCTGGCAGTTAGCGGGGACCTGTGTGATGCCATGTTGTCAATTCTGCTGTAGGCACAGCGACTCCTCTCAGCTCCATTTCAAACCATTTAAGGAAGGATATGAAGAGAGGGTAGGCAATGCTCGAGTAATACCCCTGCCTATACTACGGTAACCGCTTTCTATCAAGTAGGACGTGTGCTTGTTTACTACCTTAGTTATATTTTTACTAATAAGAAGTTGTTAAACAAGTTTACGGTCCGCCTGATAGCAAGCGGTTACCGTAGCCATGTGGATGCTTGCAACATCTGGGGCATCACCAACGCGTTACCGACCCTTACCCGCTCCCCAATAAGCTCTGGCGACCTTACTCAAGCAGGAACATAACATAAAATTAATGTAAGGCGGCCGAACTTCCCTAGTCAAGCTGCTCTTTGAGCGAAATAACGTATGCTCTACCACGTATAAGATATGCAATAAAGTTTTAAAAGTATAGCAATATTCACCCTGGCTGCTGCCAAAAATATACTCTCCGGAATATGATGCGTAGATGCACACATAGCGCCCAAAGCTATTCCGGGAAAAACGTAGGCGTTGTTCCCCTGCCCAGTGTAATACGTCTTGTCTTTGTATTTTACTGGTGGAAATGGAGAACCAGACGCGAATATGCAACGACCCTGAAATATGTTAAAAATGTATCGTACCAAACAGCTTAAATACGAACAGCTTAGCAAAAGTGACTTCAAGATAGGAAGCCTTTTTCTAAGCGCCACAGAGCAGAGAATATAAAAGCGCACATCGGCCAAGGTCTCAGAAAACATCGCGCGCGCACTGTGCAATGCAAATGATCGAGCACTTTCCGACTCGTCTGTATCATGAAGGTTAGTTACGTTAAATGACTGAAATTTTAGTGAATGATTATTTAAACATTACGTGCAAGTATTTATTTATTTATAAATTATCAACTAAATATTCACCTCCGTATTATCGTAAGCTTGCTGAGCGGTACATTCTGCTTTAATAGTCGGATTGGAAAGCGCGAAGATAATCGGTTTTTCAGCATTCTGGCCCATCAGTTTCAATATAGCAGGTGTAAATGCACCACCGACCGTTGAACAACCTAAAATCCAATTAGGGGAATATTTAAACATTAGAATATAGGTATTTAATTGAATAAACGAAACGTACTTGTCTGCTAACCTATTAAACAAGTAGGTTTAACTGAAGCTACAAGTTTCTCAAAGTCCTTTTCAGGTTCCAAATCTTTGCCAAATGCCTTCGCCATATCTGGAATACCTGATTCTCGTTTATTTGACAGGAGCCCATTGTGATCGAACATGTATATTTTGCTATAAGCTTCTTTTTCAGCATAACCTTCTTCAACCATTGCCGCCACTACTAGATTCGCAATGCCAGTTGCAGCCTGTATAATGTGAAATACCATACATCACATGGCAAAATTATCTCATTACTTTCGACGTGGTTGAACTCCAAATACGCAGCTCGGAAAATAACATGAAGTAACAATTTCAGAGCATAAGATAGTTTATATGTAATTTCACAGGCAATGAATAAGAGCGAAAGTTCGCACGCGTTTTAACAAATAATACAAAAGCAAGTCAGGCTCACTCAATGAGATTTCCCAAAAAAACAGTCTAAAAGTGATCCTAAAGCTACTCTCACTGGCCAGTTGTCGGCCAAAAAACTTTTGTCTGAGTATTGCACCTTACCTAGACCAAGGTCCCGCGCGGCTTCGAATCCTACAATGAGTTTGAGCTTCCGGTGAAGGAAAATATCGTGAGGAAACCATACCACAGTGGTAGGGTACTTTGCAGTACCCATCTGGCTGGCTACCATCCTCAAATCTGTCGCCAAGCACCTATCAGTGTGTTCCGACTTCTAGGCTGTGTGTGCTTACCACCTTCGGCCACATCATCACTTACCATGGTTAGATTGTGGTTAAACACAGGTCTATAAACAGTAAAAGAAAAAACCTTTGCTAGCGCCTGACGTATTATAACGTACATCTTAATGACAATGTGAAAAATCATAATGCTCCGCATAATAAACGTTTTTTATTTGATATGGATTGATCATATTATTATCATCTTTGCTGCTGTATAAACCCTATGTGTTATAATGGTTAATTATTTTAAAATACGAACCCTTTTTGTCTAGTTTCGCAACTAGTTTCGCCTGGTTCGAGATCACTTTAAGTGGTAAGGCAGCCCATGGTAACACTTTCTTTATTGTGAGTTTTTGTATTTTTTTTTTCAATCATGTGGTGTGACAATAATGCATTATCTATCTATCTATACGTAAGTTTATAAAGTCGATAAAATTGAGAGTCATAATTATCATCACAACCTCAAGCCGCATAAATCGTCCACACAACGATTCAGTCGGAACTCGGAAGTTCCTACAGCTACTAAGGTCTATTAGTATTAGGCATGGAAATTATTGCTACTTTATAGGAATTCTCATTTGATGATATTATTATTTTTTATAGCATGATTTCACTAGCTATATATGATTTGCAATGATTTGTAACCTACGTCATCGATGCTGATCGACGGTATTTTTCACAAAATCATGTGCGAGTATCGCACGCAAGTGTCAAATTATCACTGATGCAAATTATATATACTTTCGTAGCAAAAAATTATTTTTCTATCCTGCTACATAACATGCTAAAGAAGTTAACACTTTATGTCACTTGATTTAAGGTTTATTTTTGAATACTCTTAAAAGCTAATCAATGATAAAGTTATTATTTTTTTTAAATTTGTTCATGACCATGGATACTAAGTCCTTCAGTCGCATACATTTTATTTATATTCTTAAATATTCTTTATAACATGTAACAGGCTATGTCATGGACGGTAGCAGATGTGACATATGAAAACAGAATCATATTCTTTATCACCTGCTACTTGTGATTTATGCCATGCCTAATTAGTATGCGGATTTCAATAAGATAACAAAAAAAATATGCATATTTTTACATGTTATTGTTAATTGGATTTCTGATACGTTGTATATAATAAATATATATCGATTGAAAGTATCCTAAATCCAAGGTAAGACCCGCAATATGATAAAATAGAGATTAGAGCTTATATTAAGCTAGTAAAGGTTACGGTCTGGACACTATCCATCGGCTAAGTTTGCATTCTTAATGAGAAAAGCTGAATCACCAAACTGCCTTGTGTGTAATAGAATTGAGGATGTACAACATTTGCTGATGGATTGTGTCAAGGACAAAGATGAGAGAGAATCATTGATGAAGGATTATAAATTAAACGCATTAGATGTAGGTATAATTCAGGCTATTTTGTCAAGTCCAAAAACAGATCTAACTCTCCTTCACCAGTGACGCTCTCTTTATTCTAATTATTTCTTTTATACTGTGTACTGTTGATAAACTAGGTGCATGATACGATGGGATTAACATGTCCGTGTGGACAAAAATCCCAAATAATAAACAGGTAAAAAAAAAATATAAAGCAAAAAGGGAATAGAAAGGAGAAGTAACAAACAAGAAAATATTGTGATACTTACAGATCCTGCGCCGAGGAACATATAGATATGTTCACTGAGCTTTTTATCTTTGAGGAGCCTTTTGGCCGCGAACAAACCAGCCACTGCAACGCTGGCTGTGCCTTGAATGTCATCGTTGAAAGTATTGTAATGGTCGCGGTACTTCAGCAATAGACGGTTTGCATTTTGAAAAGCAAAATCTTCGAACTGTGGAACAAAAAAATAAAATAAATAAATAAATATCCTGGGACATTTCTCACACACGGTTATCTGATCCCAAACTAAGCAGAGCTTGTACTATGGAAACCAGACAACTGATATAATACATTTACTACTTTTTGTTTGTAAATACATACTTAATATACATAATTACACCCAGACTCAGGACATACAGACATGTTCATGCACACAAATGCATGTCCTGTGTGGGAATCGAACCCACGACCAGCGGCACGATAGGTGGAATCTTGACCAGAGTCTTAACCAACCGCGCCAGCTGACCCGTAAATTAAAGAAAGCTTATTAGTTGATGAATAATATACCTAAGCACAACCATTTCAGGAAAAAACACAATAAAACATATTTCACAAATATGTTATGTGTTTTGAGGCGATGATAGCTCAGTGGTAGTGACGTCGGATACCGAGACGAAGGTCCCGGGTTCGAATCCTAAAATGAGCTTGAGCTTTCGGTGAAGGAAAACATCGTGAGGAAACCATAGCACGGTGGTAGGGTACTTTGTAGTACCCATCTGGCTGGCTACCACCCTCAAGTTGAAAATCTGTCGCCAAGCACCTATCGGTGTGTTCCGACAGCTGCACTTGAGAGCCAGTTCCGTCTAGGCTTTGTGTGCTTACCACCTTCGGCCACATCATCACTTACCATGGTGAGATTGTGGTCAAACACAGGCCTATACGTAATAAAAAAAAAAAAAAAAATGTTAAAGATCAAATAAATCGTCGAAGTGTTACAAGAAAGTATATACCTACAGTGGTGGTCATGTAATTAAGAACGATCTTTATTGCGACTGCATTATGAACTTAAATTATCTGTATAAACTTTTCCCTTCATCCTGACCATATTCATTATATTATAGTATCATCTAGAATGTAAATAGAGCTACAACATAGTGAGATAAAGAAACTTTGAAATTTTACATAGTTTATTTTAAATAATTAACAGTCATTATTTTATTGCACGGTTTATCAAAATACAAATGACTTAAATTGAATATTGCCTGGTAATACGTGTTCTTAATATATGACCACCACTGTATGTTAGTTGATGAATAATATATAAACACAACTACTGCAATGAAGGCAGATTAATGGAAGATAGAGGACAGCCGGTAAGAACCTAGGACATGTGTAGTGTATATGAGTATGGAGTAGGAGGCCTAAGGCATAAGTGCCTGCGAAGGTCTATTTGAATAAATGATTTTGAATTTTGAATTTTGAGGTAGTACGTGTTGAGAGTAAGGTTCCGTCACCGTCGTATGTTGTTATACATGATTTTTAAGACTGCGAAGTAACCTATTTACTCTAAAAGTAGATAGTCTCTGGTGGTCTGGGTTCTCTCAATACTTTCGCAGTATGTTAACACTCGCATATTTTTAAAACTAGTATTTTACGTAATTTCAGATGAGTCCAGAAAAGTTTCAGGATATCATTATTGATATTGTTTATAGTAATCACAAATAGCAATTAAATCATTACTTGCAAAAGTGTATACTGTCCATATCTCTTCACACAAGCGTCCATAAATTCGTCAATGAACTCATCATACTCTTTCCCTCTTACTCGTGGTTGCCTCAAGCCAATGTATATGGGGTCTTCTAAGAGAGCCTGAAGAGATGTAAAGTTGGATTCGGTTAGTTATTAACCTACGAGTAGTAAAGTATTAGACTAACTAGACGTTTCCTCTGACCGGGCTTCAAGAAAGCTTCATACCTTATTGTCAGTGCCCACATCCAAGGTAACAGGTAAACAATAATGGGGCATGATGCTACCCAGCGCAGTGTACAAAGATAGCTTGCCCACCGGGATATTCATGCCGTATGCTCCAAGATCGCCCAAGCCCAAGATCCTTTCACCATCGGTAAATACTATCGCACGAACGTCAGGTTCTGGCCTAATACATACACAACATTTATTTGTACCTTTAACTCATAGTTAAATGAAAAAAGTTCAAATCAGAAAAGTTTATTGGTAACATACCAATTTTTAAGAATTTCAAAAATATTCCCCTTATCATGGATAGTGATAAAGAGACCTCTAACTCTTTTGTAAATGAGTCCAAAATGCTGACATGCCAAACCCACGGTTGGAGTGTACACAATAGGAAGACATGTTTCTACATACTTAGATATAAAGCTAAAAAACAATCTTTCATTTCTATCCTGTAAAAAAAGTGTAATATTTAGGTAATATTAAAATTTTCGATCAAAAAGCCTTATGTATCATTAGCCTTAGGTCTTAGCCTTAGAATATTCGCACTATTGCCTACCAGCCTATACCATAGTTCATCACAAGGAACTGCACTTTAAATTATACGATGTCTGTCGCCTCTGTCACAGCTTACTTATTACTAACTATGCCAATTATTTCCGAAGTTTTATTCTTCTACAAAAGTGCTCTTTACTTACGGCTACGTTATAAGTGAAACCCAAACATAGCCCTCTCTCCAGCAGTAAAATATTGTCTGAAAGCAGAACGCCTGACTGGTCGCCCCGTGGGATCAAAGAAGTCTTACACCATCGATATAGAATTAACACTTACACAACTTAGTAAAAATAAACAATAAACGTAGATAAGTAAAATATCTTCACCTGCAACTCGACGAGGTAAACATATTTGTTTAAATTGTCCGTATATCTATCCAGTGCTACTTTATTGACTTCTAGCTGTTCTTCTTGTGTTTTAATTTTGGCTGCTAGAAGACCTTGAATACCAAGAGCCTGACGCTCTGCTAAAGTAAATGCGAGTCCCTTTAACGAAAATAAGCCATTTATTTTAAGTATCATGCCGATCGCAGGATGCAGGATGTTCGGAGGTCTATCAACTTGTCTGATACCAACATAAGCCTCGTATAGATTTAAGTTAAATCACAATATATGTCGAATCATTCCACTTAGTATTTGTTAAGTATTAATGCTTTAACAGGAGTCTCGGAAAATAGCCCAGAAACAAAAATAATGCAACCACACCTACCTTATTCAATCGAGGGTCTCTCAGATGGTCGATAGGCTTTATTTGGTTTTTACTTATTTGATTAAGAGTGTTTTTACTTTTTTCCCTCTTTGTCATACTTTGGATGGGACTGTTTCTTGCGGGATTGGGTAGCAACACCCTTATTCCTTTTGTACTATAATAACAAAAGATGGCTAATAATTTTCCGTTCATCAACAGATGTCGCTATTTGGGACTGCGTTGAAAGGTGAGACTATCTGTTCCACAAGATAAAGCTAAACCTGAGCTAACTAGGTAATCTAAAAAACTGTTAGGCGATCAGATCTGCAGACGCTGCACCACTTTTTTTTAAGGAATGGCTTTTACTTCACTAAGTTAGCGTTAGCACTCGCACAAAAGGTGTTGCATCTGCCTCACAGAATCTGAAAGTCTTTGTATCCCGAACCCTGACAGCGAACAGTTTTTACAGTTTTAGATGTATGCCTGTTTTTGACCACAATCTCACCATAGTCAGTGATAATGTGGCCGAAGGTGGTAAGCACACAAAGTCAAGAAGGAACTGGCTCGGAACACAAGTTGGTAGCCGACTTCACGCAGCATCAGCAGGCGAACGTGTCGCCACGACACAACTTCTTTCTCCTTCGTTTCTATGTCAGGATATGGCTATGGAGGTAAAGGTATTTCATGGTAGGTACCTACCTAATACATAGAAACCAGTAGTGACGCGCAGACAGGTCGCCTGCTGCCTCTGCCTGAAGTCGGCTACGAACTTAAAGGTACTTACAGCACCACGTCGCCTCGACAAGAACTTGCAATACAAGTGAGGGCTTTAAATAATATGCGTTAAAGTAAATTTTATAATGACAAGATGAAATAGTTGACGCTTGCCGCGAGCCGTCAACTATTTGATCTTGTCTCCGAGTTCTACCACCAGATTTATACTGGTATTAGCGAAATTTCTTGCAATAGAGAAAAATATCCACATGTACTCGGAAAGCCACACTATTGGCAGTTACATCCGGACGAAGCGATACCAACGGTTAGAAGAATATGTAGGTGCTAAAAGTAGTGGACTTAATGAAATATAAATAAACGTACACCAAAAAATCCATTTTTATAGAGAACATTTCTTCCCCAGCTGTTAAATTATGTAAACTATTATAAAATAATTGGTTGCGATAGGTAAACGTAGGTTTGACAAATTGTCACCAAAAAAATATTACTTCCATAGAGGAAAAAAATATCTAATTTTTTCCTTTTTCTACATAGAGTAGATTTACATAAAGAGCTCGCATTAAATATATTATTTATTGGACAAGGAGGTTCAGTAACATTCAAGAATCTTATACAGCAGGATGATTTATCATTATGGGCATGGATAAAATCCTATAGCGAATCGAATAATGCTCAAAGGAGTCTCGAGACCGATTTTGATAACTAAAACTTAGGTATGTGAATAAGAGCTACCGTTTCTGAGGCCACCAGTTGGCGCCACTAGCGAGTGGGTCAAAGCTGCGGAATTGCATTGCTTTGCTCGTTATTACTAGGCAGGTATATAAAATGTATTTTCCTTATACCTTGTAAAAGATAGCTTGATCTCTGCGACAGTTGCTTGAGTCATATGAAAATTAACCATATGGCTTTAGCATAAGGTTTATTTGTATCACCATAAAATCAACCACAGATTAAACAGATGAACCTTATTGTAAAGCTATAAGGTTAATTTTCATATGACTCAAGCAACTGTCGCAGAGATCAAGCTATCTTTTACAAGGTATAGATGTTCTATAGAATACAAGGTACAGTATCCAAATACCATAGTTCGGTTCGGAGGGTTCCTTGCGGAATTGAAACTAAATTATGATTTGAACATGTTTAATTAGTAACATCTATAATTTGTTGTAACAATATAACCAACTAAACGGCGTACCTATAGGTGAATAATTTGTATTCCTATAAGCTGCGTTACATTTATGAAGGGGACAGACTAATATAATTGATCTAATAAAAATACATTTAAAAATAAATAGACCCTGGTGTAAACAGATAATATTGCATGATAATTGACGACAGACTTACAATAAAACGAGTCAATTCCATTGTAAAAATATTACGTAAATTAGTAAAAATGTTTCAAAATATAAGCAAACAAATCCAACACATCGTTTATTTTGTACAGCCGGTTGTTAGTTCAAACAATTTTTTTTTTAAACATACATCGTCACAGCAACTTAATCACTTGTTATCGTCATATACGAAATGTAACATAAATACAGAAAACTGAAACACCTACAGGTTGTTCTATTTCACGAAGTGCACTCAGCTCAATGAGTAGTGTCTATGTGTTGTGGTGCGCTGAACATCCATAGACAAACGGACTTCATGAGATAGAATATCTACCTGTGCTTAAAACAAAAACACTTTTTTCGCTCAGCGAAAACAATTATCTCACTATCATTAAAATACTGAACTCAATCATAATTACTAAAACGATCCCAGTCAAATTATACTATGAATATTCACAATCGAATTTTTAATATTCTATAGGCAAACAACACATCAAAACGATATTTTACTAAAATTTTAAGATAAGTTTCTGTTAGTCCGTTCCAGAATATAAATAGAACATCGATATCAAAAGGACTATTTCACGAACAAATCATTCAGTGACTTTCTTTTCAATACATCGTTTTGTATGGCCGCCTATTGCAAATCTCTTATAGAGATTACTCATAATAAGAATAGTTATTCATATTCAATTTTAGGATACTTTATTACTATTTTTTATTGCATTATAGTTTTCATCGCACTACTGACCTCAATTTATTATAGTATACGAATTAATTTATTGTTAAGGTCTAGTTCATTTGTTATGCTTCGACGAAATTATAATAGTCCAAGAAGCCAAAGTCCATAATAGAACATTAATTAACAAGAAATGGTGGCACTATTTAAATGTTACACAATATCCTAGTCGTACTAACATAGTATCATCTAAAATGTCTTTACTAATTTTATATGTAATTATTTTTTCTTAACATAATTTGATGTAAGATGCCATAAATAGATGACCTGCATTATATTCATTCATAGTGTTTAATGCTGTGGTGACTAGACTTCGATATATTAATAGTGTTCGTCCCGTTATCCCGTTTGTAATATTAATAATACATATTTATAAAATACTCACAACATTAAGTAGTTACGATTCATCCATATAAAATAATTTATTTACGTCTTAAAAAAATAAACTAAAAAGTAAAAATCCATGTTAAATATAATTAAGGCGACACACAACATTGTTTATTAAAGCATGTTTTTAAATACATGTTGGTATATAAATATATATTTTTGGAATTAAAAAGGTATTGTTTTTATATATTGATTAATCGCTATTTGTCCCAATTCGTACAACTCAAGTGCGTACACATACAACATAATATTCTCAAGTTAAAGGTGCAGTAACATTCATTGAACGAAGCTAAACAATATGATAAAGGCCACCGTAATTATTCGCATTGAGAACATACAATATTGAACACGTTTTCTACTAACTACATTCACGTACATACAGGCTGATTATAAATTGTATAACGTAACTTGCAGCGGAAACTCAAGTTAACTTTTACAGTCATTGAAATGCAACACAAATGCAGCTGTTCCACTTAGAAGTATATTTTGATAAGTACTCCCCTACAAGTTATGCTAAACAATTTAAAACTATAGTTTTTATATTCGATATTTGGAACTTTAACCCCCTTATTCATAATAAAGTTATGAAACATTGAATACAATTCCGAAGTCTTTGTCTGACACGTGCCGTTTGGTGATCGAAAGAGTGAGACGGGAGACACTAACACTGATTTAGTTATAAAGCGATTATGAAAAGGGGGTTAGGGTTTAGCTCAGTCGCTTAGTGTAATAGATACATTTAAAAAAAAACTTGTAAGTAGCAAAATGCACAATTTTCTTTTATTAAACAGCTTCACGACTACTATACGAAATTTATTAGTGACAAGTTATTAAAAAAAGTATAAAAAATAATTAATTTATTAAAAAAATCTATATTCCCGACATGGCTTTGTATGCCAGTCTAGCAACAGTGAAATTGATGTCAAATTCATGCCATGTAAATACTTATGTAGAGGACGACTGAGCCCCCACCCTGGCAGCTAAAACACGCTGTGTAAATTTTCTAACACAAATATCATACGATGATTCATAATATTTAGATAACATTTAATATAATACGAAGGTATAAAATACTTTGTGTAATATTGTAAAAGTATGGACAACTTAAATTGAACACTCCCAATTTATGGTTGAATGTTTTATGCATCGAATGCAACTGTTGTGACGGCAAACTCACTTTAAATAATACAACATTCCAATCTTGAATGTCAGATCTCGACCACACGAGACTTTTTTTTAAGAATAATATTGGATTACAAACCTTATTCCTGCGCGGTAGAAGTTAAAATTGAATTCATTTCTGTACACACAACCGTAAAATCAGAAACTTTTTGAACACGAAATAATCACTAAACTTTCGCGTTAAAAGAGTACCGCAAAATAAACGCATTCTTCTGAGATATTGTTTTTTGTAAATGCCTTTTGACTTTTTTACTAAAGATAACTTAAAATTTAAACATTCATAATTGTATCTTAAACATGGACTTTCGCATTATGCCTTTGACGTGCCAAGATATTATATCACTAATAACGTCATCATCAGACGTTGCCAAACAAATAAAGTGTATCAATTTCCGTACGAATTTTACGGTTGTTAGTACGTGAAATGAACCAATGAACCAACGTCTCAGCTATTTTCGTGAACACAAAATAAAATAATACTGATTTAAATATTCTTGGGTACTGGTTGAATGGGTCTCACGTTGAATTTCTCTTCGGGTTTCCAATCCCATACAACTGGCATGGCGCTCTCGTAATAATAATTATACATTTGGTTCTCGACGAGTTTCACAATGTCTTTTGGCTCTGGGTATACGGATGCGAGACCTGTGAACGAAATTGTACTTTAAAACAGTGTACTGAGGTTCAATTTCGATAATAACTACCAACATTCTACTACTACTAGTAAATACATTTTTACTTTGTGTCTTTTACATAATGATGTTTTTTTTTTTTTTTCAATTGCTACGTAGATACAAAATGATTTTTGACTAATTTTAGTGTCATGATACTATACATATCAGAAACAATGATAAACCTTACGAGTCGTCACACTTGACTTAAGCAAGTCGTTCCTTTACACGACTTATAATCAACTTTGGGTTAATTCGGCCATTTATATTTATGTGGTAAATTATCTTCATAGTGATAGTTGTAAAGGCACTTTTTGATAAGAGAATGCAAGTGCAAAGGAGTAGGATATACTGAACCAACACCTGTTGATATTTTATTAGTTAGAATGTTTATAGTTTGTTTTTTATTAAATTCCCACCAATAATTAAATATAAACAAACCTATGATCCAATTTAACAAGTAATTCCTGAACCAAGGACCTGAGTATTATAAAATAAATCAGTTAAAAGAAAGTAAATAAATGTTAAAACTAAATATAACCTGGAAAGTTCACTTTTATCTTCTGTCCCGCGGTTTCACCCGCATTCACAAGGGATAAAGTTTTTACGGGATAAAAAGTATCCTATATGTTAATCCAGAATATATTCTATCTTTGTGCAAAATTTCATCCATATCCATTCAGTAGTTTTTGCGTGACTGTAAAATGTGTAAAACTGAAGGATGTGAAAATGTAACAAACATTTTCACATCCTTACAATCACATTTATAATACTAGTAAAATTGAGTAACACATAAACTTGATTATTTTTTACTGATTCTTCTAACCTTAATGAAGTGAAAGCTTTAGAGTTTCAATAATAATAATAATAAATTACCTTCATCGTAAGCCATTTTAGCGACGTCCACAGCGATGGAAACTGATACATCTTTGAGATCTGACAGCGAAGGGTAAATACGGCCGATAGATAAATCTTCTTCGCTCACGTAATTAGCCAGAGTCTGAAAACAGAGATCGGAATTATGAATCGCAAGCAACATTGTTTCATTTTTTTTACTATGTATAGGCCTGTGTTTGACCACAATCTCAACATGGTAAGTGATGATGTGGCCGAAGGTGGTAAGCACACCAAGCCTAGAAGGAAATGGCTCTCAAGTGCAGCTGTCGGAAAACACCACATTAGGTGTTGGCAATAGATTTTCAACATGAAGAGTGGTAGCCAGTCAGGTGGGTACAAAGTACCCTACCACCGTGCTATGGTTTCTTCACCGAAAGCTCTAGCTCATAGCACTTAATGCACTCGCATCCTGTTCCATACAAACGCAATTGCTCCAACTGCAACTGAAATTCGTCCTTTAATGGTCGGGGCAGTGACCAAACGCAAGCCCATTTTTTATGCGGGGTGGATACGACATTACGACAAGAAATGAAACCACGTAAAGAACTCATAAATACGATCAACTTTTAGTATGAGACCAAAATCGAAATCGCAAAAAAAAATACAGCTTTTCATAAATTTTTGCCGAGGAGACATGTACCTTTTGTATGAAAAGCTGTAATTTTTTTAATTTATGAGTACTTTACGTGGTTTCTTTTTTGTCGTATTGTCGTATCCACCCTGTATATAAAAAGTTTGTCATCCCATAAAATAGTAATACCTATGTAACACATTTACGATTTTTACCTTGCTTCTTGCCAAACTGCATCATTTTTGCTCAATATTTTTGTTATTTGTAACAAGCTGACAGTGGTAGAGAATAACATGTATTCGCTCAAAGAGCAGCTCGACTGGGCAAGTACCTCCACCTAACAGAATACCGCAGCCAAATAACTTGTGTTCCTGCGCGTGAGTAAGGTCGCCAGAGCTCATTGGGGAGGGGGAAGGGTCGGTAACACGTGAATGGTGCCCCGTGTGTTGCAATCATCAATATGGCTACGGTAACCGCTTACCATCAGGCGAGCCAAGCTTGTTTACCGACCTCATAGTATAAAAGAAGTATAGTTACCCTGGCGGCGGTCAAGAACATAGTCTCTGGTATGTGATGCGTGGCGGTGGCGATGACTCCGAGCGCGACTCCGGGGAAGATGTAGGAGTTGTTGCCCTGCCCCGTGTGGAACGAACGACCGCCGTACTGCACCGGGGGGAACGGAGACCCTGACGCGAATATACACCGACCCTGCAACATAACCATACAAAACATAAATAAATATCAGTGGCGTGCATTCCATATAGGCAAATAAGCAATGCCTACCTCATAAGATTCAATAAAATAATATTTTGATTCAATTAAACTACATAATCATTTTAAATAAAAATTCTAACCTAACATTCAATACGAAATTTCAAACTTTGCCGCGGAGGCACTCGCGAGTTCGCCTCTCAAATGCACGCACACTGAAACGATTTCGGCATATTCACACACACACACACACTACTTTAAGATAATACGACGAAAGCATAAATCACGCTTTTGCTATGCGTAGCATACTGACATTTGACATTCGCGATTTATGGACCAAAAGTAACCTTACCTACTCTGTTTTAAGTAAAGTAACCCATCCAAATTAAGAAAACTACAGTTTAACAACATTAGAGCAACTCAAATATAAATAAATAAATAAATAAATAAATAAATATCCTGGGACATTCCTCACACACGGTCATCTGATCCCAAACTAAGCAGAGCTTGTACTATGGAAACCAGATAACTGATATAATACATTATATACAAATATAACTTCGCAATTTATTTGTGTTGGTTTGTTAATGGTTTGGCTGGCATTGTATTCAATGTTGTTGTTATTTACTTTTATTCTATTGTGAATTTGTGATTTTGCGAAGTGTATCTGTGTGAAATGAAGAAATTTTGTGAAGTTGCAAAATTTTTCGATAAATTAGTCCTTTAGTCAGTTTTCGTTTGTTGAAAATAGTAGGTAACTTGCTGTAGACCAACTCCAAAACATTCATGGATTCAAAACAAAGGTAAAAATCTTAGACATTAATATTATGTTTATTATACACCTAGCTATCTGGGTGCTGTTATTCGAATCTATTATACTGTTATTATGTAAGTATTTTGTTTGCTAATGAATCATACCAAATGTGTGTGGATTGATACGACGAATCTGGTCAAAAAACATGATCTATCTAAGAGGCATATTTAGGTGTGTATGGCCATGATTTCTTCTGCCTACCTAGTCCGAAAACCAATGCACGCCACTGATAAATATACTGGCACATTCCTCACACACGGTCATCTGATCCCAAACTAAGCAGAGCTTGTACTGTGGAAACCAGATAACTGATATAATACATATTACTACTTTTTGTTTGTAAATACATACAAAGATGTTCATGCGCACAAATGCATGTCCTGTGTGAGAATCGAACCAAAAAAAACTTAAAAAAGTTTTTTTTTTTAAACTACTTTAAAATACACTAAAAAGTATGAAATTACTCTTAATTTAACACTGTTTTGTCAGCGAAAGAGCAAGACGTATTTCATATTATAAAAAAATAATTTTTGATGGTTATTTAATTTTGTTATCATCATCATCAAATCTATCTTATATTGCAAATGACTCTGCAACGTAACTTTTGAGGACATAGACATCCTAGTAATTTTTTGTTTGAGTGTCCCCATCTGACATTTTTTTAAATGGCGCCTAATGAGTATGTCAGGCTCCGAACAAAAATCTTCGAACTCCTTTCTTAAACATATGAAATAACCAGCAGAATTTTACCTCTGTATTGTCATAAGCGTCCTGAGCAGTACACTCAGCTTTGCTGGTGGGGTTGGAGAGAGCGAAGATTACTGGACGCTCCGTGTTTCTGGCCATCTGCTGCAATACTTTGGGGGTAAAAGCGCCACCGGCCGTTGAACAACCTGTTACATTTATTTGAATATCAATACTGCTACATGGACCTACCGGCAACTGCTCATAGATATGTCAACCCGATTATTGAGCTTTCAACCTTATTGCCAAATTACATTATAATTCTTAGAACATATCAAGGAAATGGGTGAAATGCATGAGGCCTGATTGCGGAGACGTTACACAATGGATTATAAACCATAGCACATAAGTGATACATTTGACAACCAATTAGGAAAGTGCAGCCCACTCCCAATAGTGATTTTTTGCCTAGTCAATACGATTGATACGCGATTGACATCATGTTTAGAAAGGGATACTACTTTCTCGCACTTCACATTTTCTAACAGTAATTAGTCCGAAGAAAACATCGTCAGGAAACCATAGAACGGTGGAAGGGTACTTTGTAGTACCCACCTGCCTGGCTATCACCCTCGAGTTGAGAATCAGTCGCCAAGCCACTATCGGTATGTTCTAACAGCTGCACTTGAGAGCCAGTAGGCTTTGTGTGCTTACCACCTTCTGCCACATCAGCATCACTGACCTTGGTGAGATTGTGGTCAAACACAGGCCTACACATACGTAGTAAAAAAAAAGTTTATGGATATAATATTATTAACACCTCAATATACATTGAAAAGTAAGGTTCAGGTAATAATAGTCTTTATTTAACACAAATAGAGCTGCAAATAGTATGAACGCGAGCTACACTTACCAATAAGACAACTGGGCTTGATCTTAGCGATACACGCTTCAAAGTCCTTTTCTGGTTCGATGTCCTTACCGAACGCTTTGGCATGTTCTGGCACGCCCCCTTCGCGTCTCGTAGACAATAGACCTTCTACGTCGAACATGTAAACTCTTTCTTGGGCTTGTTTTTCTGATAGACCTTCGGCAACCATAGCTGCTACCGTAAGACTGGCAATACCGTTTGCTGCCTGTAATAAGAGTGATTTGGTATAGGAAAGTATGTAAATAAATTGTATCTGGTGCGCTAGGAGCTTTTGGTTGCAAGTGGTCATTTACATCTGTGGATTGTGTTCTTAATCTTAATAGATAATACAAGTTCCTCCATCCTATGTGTGTACTCTTTTGGCATGCGAAGTACTACAATATCTATATGATTTATATCTATGTTACAAACTGACAATTACAAACTGCCATTTTCAAAACGATTCTTTAATGGAAAGGGTCATACCGCCGCTTATAAATTTGACTTGAAGTCGCCTTGGTCGGTTGAAAGTGTAATTTAATAAAAAAAAAAGTTATATAAAACTTCATTATTTTTGTCAATAAAGTAACATTTTTGAATTCAAAATTAAAACTTAACGATATGAGTGTAGGAATTAAATATTATAGTACTACCCGTGCGCGATAAGTTGAGACCTGACTAGAATGCGACTCCCTTGCCTGTTTCCCCTGTAATTCCCTAAAGGCGCCTGTATTGTACTTATTTATAACATGAAGCCATAATCACGCTACCCGTACAATACGGGAGCCGTGCTTCACAACGTGTAGTATACAAGCAAGCTACTGTAACGTCACCGCGCCGGGCCCTTTCTCGCACTTTCGACATTGATGTCGAATTAGATTTCGTGAAAAACATGGCGAGCTTCTGTCAAAATGTTATAAGATCCGCCATGTTTTTCGACAAATGTCTAATGCGACATTGATGTCGAAGACGTGAGAATTGGGCCCCTGTTCTCAAATTATCGCGTACGGATAGTACAAATGCATCGATACTCACTGAGCCAGCACCAAGGAACAGATAAATATTCTCACTGAGCTTCCTCTTGGTAACTCTGACAGCGGCCATCATGCCGGCGACGGCGACGGCCGCAGTGCCTTGGATGTCGTCGTTGAATGTGCAGTACCTGTTGCGGTACTTCTTGAGCAGCCGGCCTGCGTTCAGTAGCGCGAAGTCTTCAAACTGTCGGAGAGAACATTCATTTTAAAGTTTGAACATTGTTTCTTTAGGACATTGAACAATTAACCCAAAGAAGCGCAATGTCGTTCATTGTTGCTTGAAAGCAATAATGCACTCTGATTGGCCAAGTCAAGAACACACGATGCAGTAAATTGTCCTTACCAGAAAGTTAGAATATTATAAAGTGATAGCGTTAAGAGGGCGTATAAGCCAGAAAAAGATGGCAATGTCAGATGAAACAAACTTATGTCTAATATTCGCGTGGCATGAGACGGAGATAGCGTGTTTCGCGGAACAAAAATGAACTAAGCGCTTCTAATATAAATAACTCGTAAAGTATAGAATATTTTAAAAAATCGTTAGCATCAGCCCTAGGTCATACGTAAGTTATATTATTTATCGATTTTTTGTCTTAATTAGATACACCATGAACGAAAATTCATTATTATTAGAGGTAGCTTTGTGATTTTTCTCTATCAAGGAATTTTCATTCCATTTGCTCTGATAGAACCCTCGCGTAGGTATATATTGAAAATACCCATATAAAAATATTGTTTCATTTAAATATTATTTACTTGGGTAACTTTCAATTCTAAGATATGTTATTTTGCTTTATACGCACTCTTAACGACGTTACCTTGCGTGAAGTGTGAGCAGTTTCCATATAGATATTTTGTACACTAGTTGATTTACAGTCAGACAAAACGTCGATATGGATTTCTTGTCATTTGTTCTTGGTAAAAGTATCGATAAAAAACGAGAAATTGACATTCATTATACGTATTTTAGTCGTTCAAACTATGTACAGTCGAGGACATAAATATGTATACACTTCGTAAAATTCAACAACGGTTTCCTATTAAACTACTGATTGAAATTATGAGATATTATAAAGGCAGAATCTTCTAACATATACTATTATAATTTGTGTAATAGTTTAACACTTAAATGTTAAACATGCGAGAAAATTGCTTTTGAATTTCAAAAAGTGTATACATATTTATGTCCTCGACTGTACGCGCACTTCGTTTCAGTCATTTAGACCGAACCCGTTCTCACAGACCGTACTCTCGTACACTCGCTCTATGGGTACTATTCTAACTCTATGGGTACTATAAAGTATTCTACCACCGTGCTATGGTTTCCTCACGATGTTTTCCTTCACCGAAAGTTTAGCTCATTGTAGGATTCCTATACCATACCTTCGTCTCGGTATTCGACGTCACGATATTGTTCATTGTTTTGACCAAAGCTCTTTAATATGTAACAGAATAGGGATTGTGAAATAACAGTGTATCAATTATGCAAATTAAACAAACATTTATTCGATGACTGCTGACATAGGAGCCATTTTTAGTTATGCTAATTTGTTCAACTTTAATCATTTCCGTATACGTTTGAACAGCGAAAAATCAGGTTGGATTCTTTCTAAATGAAATAATAAATTAACATTTAAAAGGTGATTATGTTATATAGAAGGTGACTTAGAATAAATAGATAGTAAATTTTAAAATGTCTCAAACAGTGTTGCTAACTGCTAGCTTTACTAAGTAGCTAGACATCTTGCAAAAAGTAGCTAGATTGCCAGATTTTGATACCCATAAAAGTTGCTAGAAGTAGCTAAATGTTTCTAAGTAGATAGATAACAATAACATTGTTAAAGAGAATTTAAAACCAGTATATTAAATAGGTTTTTTTTTCAAGGGTTATTAATTTTCACAATATATTAAACAACGAGCATTAGTTTTAAATGAGGCGATTTCTTATGATACCTCTATGGTCAAAATACCTGTCAAATCGTGTACTTAAGGTTCAAATTGGATCCAAATATCAACATTTTGACAGGTATTTTGACAATAGAGGTATCATAAGAAAACTCCATATTCCCGGCCACCGACCTATACCCACATCTAGGCCAATAGCGTCGCGTTTAGTCTTTTTCTATCGAGACCCAGTGCCCTATTACGAACTTTCGAAAGTATTGAAAAGTAGCTAGAAAAAGTAGCTAAATAAATTTAGCTACAAGTTTCATTAAATTGTAGCTGCCTAACACCAAAAAATAGCTAGATCTAGCTATAAAGTAGCTAAGTTGGCATCACTGGTCTCAAAGTTAAGAAGCAGGCAGACCATGGACATTTACCAAACATAATGCACTTAGGCACATACTTTATTTTTATGGCACCATTCATGTGTACATTTTAGGAATATGGTGTGTTTAGTCGGTATGTCAAAAGAATGACGTCACGAGCTTAGCAAACGAGTGTTATTCATAGGTACTAAATAATTGGTAAACAGTGTTTTGTACGTTTTAACTTTTAACAAAACAAAATTGTACGCGCATTTTAGTTCGACGCGTTGTAATTCTCCGAAATAGCAATTTCCGCTAACATAAGTATATAAATAGCGTCATCACTCATCATACTACGAGACTGAGTGAATTCGATGGCGTGATCCAAACCGGAATCCCTGGCCGGGAAAGGCAACGTATGACGTCATCGTTTCATTCCAATATCTGGATAAGAACAGAAATGTATGTTTGTTATTATTATATTGTTTGACCTTGATAAATATTTTTAGCAGAATATTGTGTTGTTAATTTTATGTAAAGTTTTAATAAATGTTATACCTAGTAGTAGATTGTAAACTAGCTTGTCTTGAACTTACAAAACATAATGATTTGAAATTACAAAGACAAAAAGAATACTGTTGATGTAGGTATTAGGTTTGACGACAGTCTCATCGTGAAAAGTGACGATGTGGGCGAGATGGTAGTAAGGACACAAAATCTAGGTGCTTGACCGATTTTCAACTTTAAGTAGGACACATAAAGGCAGTCAGCCAGCCAGACGGGTAAAAAGAACCCTACTATGGTATGGCTTGCCTCAAGGTGTTTCCATCGCCGAAGAAAGCTTAAATAGATTATCTATTCCCACAAATGCGACAATTTTGTGGCACTATAGCCTCCAGCAGAAATTAAAATGATGACGATAGGCATATTAACCGGGTCGGTTGGCGCAGTTGGTTAAGATTCCACCTATCAAGTCGCAGGTCGTGGGTTCTATTTCCACATCGGACATACATTTGTGTGCATGAACATGTCTGTATGTCCTGAGTCTGAGTGTAATTATGTATATAAAGTATGTTTATAAATACAAAAAGCAGTATATGCTTAGTCTGGGATCAGATGACCGTGTGAGAAATGTCCCAGGATATATAGGATGTATTTATATGATGTATGCTATCTTATAAATAGTGTCAGTAAAGTTATCCAACAATAATACAAGTATAACTTCACACTTCACCAATAAATAGATGTAAAACTTCTGTAATTACACGCTTAATATAACATAAAGCGCTTTTATTACATTCCAATATTATAAACCGTGATTATAAAGTATGACTAATACCTAACGATAGTTGTAATCTATGTTTACTAATATAATATAGCTGAAGAGTTTTTTGTTTGATTGTTTGTTTATTTAATCGCGCTAATCTCTGGAATTGCCGATCTGCTATGCTATTCTGTAAAAGGTAAATCATCTCGAAAGTCATCTCGCAACTCACCTCGCAACTGAATTGGCGGGTGTATTACGTTTCAGAATACCAAATCCTATTGAAAAACGTCAAAATACTCACCTGTCGTAGTTCTTCTCACTTCCGTCATCACTCGGTGGCGCTAGTGTCGAACTCACTCAGTTTAAGAATATGAAATTCTAATCTCATCGCGGATTCAGAAGTGATTTTGCAAATGAACGTTACAGAATAGCACTGCTGATTCGAAAAAAAAACTTTTGCAATGGTAATAGCTACATTATTCCCAAGTGTTATGAGCTATACTTTTTATCCTGGAACGCGGGTGAAACCGTGGGAGACAGCTAGTTATAGCGTAAAACAATAATACAGATGAATTATAACTACAATTAAATTGATAAGATTACAATGTAGTAAGTATAATAAATCCTCAGTTTAAATCACACTAGAGCATTCAACGCATCACAATTGACCGTTTTATCGCAATTTTTACGATAAACAATGATTAATAAATGATTGATATTATAAACCTGCGTCATTTAAGGCACATGTAAAAGCGCAGTGCGACACCTTATCTACTCAAATGCTTCCTATAATAGTTACTACCTATACATACATGATAACAACAATAAACAGTTGCCCATATTTAGAAACGACTACGAAAAAGTGGTATGCCAAAATAAGTCATATTTTCTGTGCAACACGGCGCATTATTTATGGATTTTTGCTCAATTATACCAAGTCGATTTACTGGCACTCATTTTTCAATTCAAATTAGTTTTTTTATCAAGGCTAAGACCTTTTGAAAGGTCAAGAGCGTCGGATAATTGAACTAAATCAGGTCAGTCTCCATATTGTATTAAATTAATCATAGATTACATTTTCAAACAACAAAGTCACCATTGCCCTTATCAAGATCAAGTTCAAGTTCTTGGGTTCCAATAAGGTTAAAGACCTCATACATAATAACATTATACAAGTATTAACTCACCTGCAACAACGTGTTTTGTCCATATCTCTGCACGCAAGCCTCCATAAATTCATCAATGAACTCATCATACTCCTTGCCTCGTACTCGTTTCTGTCTTAGACCGATATACAACGGGTCTTCAAGGAGATCCTGCGAAAACACACCTTATTTTAATCTGGTTGAGAATTAATTTCAAATGGATTCTTTTTTGAGAGCGGTTGCTAACACCTGGCCTAGTGGGGAGACGGTATCAACTAAATCATTTGCAACGTTTATGCAACGGAAGATTTATAGACGTGTTTTTTTTGTGTTTTATTTCGATCCGTCGTTGAAATGTTGAAGTAGGTCATATTTGAGAAACGCGCGAACTATTTACTAAAATACGTAAATAACACGAACGTAGGTAAAATCTTTCTTTTTCAGACGGAAACCAACAAGTCTCAATTAAAACCAATTGGCCAACATCGAAATCCAATTTACTTGCGACGCGTTTGTTTCTATGAGAGTATTACAAGGTTAAAAGCTGAAAAAAGGAGTTCCCATTAACTTTTATAATAAGAAATCAATTAAATTACCTGATTGTTAGTGCCTACGTCCAAAGTGATGGGTAAACACTGGTGCGGCTTGATGCCGGCCAGTGCAGTGTAAAGCGACAGTTTCCCGACAGGGATGCCCATGCCGTATGCGCCGAGATCACCCAAACCCAAGATTCTTTCACCATCCGTGAATACTATCGCACGGACATCAGGTTCGGGCCTACAAATAATCGATTGTTTTTACAAAGCCTTTGGTCTATTGACGAATAATTGCTTGCAATGATTTCTTAAGGCGGGGTTCTCCCAAAACCGGAGTATTGGTTCTCATTTCATTAGTAAATAGCAGTGATTAAAATTTTGAAAAAAATATATGTTATTTTACACTATATAAGCTTCCTATTTCGGCCTTTCGATACACGATTACGAGCACTTTGCTGCATCGAATTAAATCGCAAAGACAGGTCTAAATGGTCTAATGGTTCTCATTTCATTTGAATTATATAAGTTTTTGGGTAATGAAACTTATACCATAAAAAAGTACATGAAAAATGGATTATATGACGGCCCTCATATTTTGAATTATGTAAAATTCCATCCTCCTAATTCCAAAAATAAGGTTTTTTCAAACGCTTTTCGCGCTACAACTCCCTCGCCGTGTCCCTCAGTCCCGAGCGGAACGTGTTGGAGGTCGGACGTATGCCAGTTTTTTCTAGATATACACCACCCCCTGAGTGACGACTCAGGGATAGTCAACATTTGCCTAGACAGTCGTATTTAGAATATTATTCATAATGAAAATAAAATATTTAAATTTTTAGTATCAAGTTGTTCATTTGTCTTCATTTGATAACTAATTACTTTTCAATTGTTATCGAACATAAAATATGGCTTCATTACAAAAATCTAAAAAAATAAATTACTCTCTGATTCGTGAAGGTGATGAAGAATCGGAATCAGTAAACTCTTATTATAAACTGATATATACATATAGGCTTATTCTTGTACACGTGCATGGTAGGCATTAATTATCACGAATTTTTAAGACGCAGACAAAGCTGTCCGTTGTCTCTTTTTAGGCGGTGATAGAATGTCTAAAAAACTAAAAACTCAACAATACACCGATAAATCGAAAAAAGAACATTCAATAACGACAACCGCAAGTATCTAAATGAACAAAAAAAAATTGAAAATTAATTACGTTGTATTAAAAGACCCAAATGTTTAGAGCTTCTGCCTTATTGCCCAGTATTGCTTAGTATTATACAAAGAATTGCACAATCAGTTATATTTTATTCTTAGATCTCAAAACATGGCATATAAAATCTGAAAACTCTGTGCAATATTTAGTTTTACGTGTTTAGCATATGCATACAATTTTAGCACAACATTTTAGTACTTTTAGATTTTGCACGAAACAGAATATTTTATTTGGTCTAGCAACATGACCATAATACAAAAAGTGCCACAGTATAGAATTGTGGCAGTATGACTATTCCATTTCATAAGTATTATCTAAATTATCTAAACTCGGTATATTACATATAATTTCCTAAAATCCCTTATTATACTAATATAATAAAGCGGAAGTTTGTTTTGTTTGTTTAAATATGGCCGCCCGCCGCTCCAAGATGGCGGATACATTTTCTTTTCAATTTTGAATTTGTGAAATTTTGAAAAAGTGTCCTCCATGTTGAAATAATAATAATACTTTTCGGATTGCTCTCAAAATCGATATCTGAGAGACCTTGGGGTCACAAAACAAAAATCTTTTCTCAAAATTTTGAAAAAGTGTCCGCCATGTTGAAATTTTTAGATAATGGTCCGATTGCTCTCAAAATCGATATCTGAGAGACCGTGGGGTCACAAAACAAGAATCTTATCTCAACGTTTTGAAAAAGTGTCCGCCATATTGAACTTTTTAGATAATGGTCCGATTGCTGTCAAAATTGATATTTGAGAGTCCTGGGGGTCACAAAACAAGAATCTTTTCTCAAAATTTTGAAAAAGTGTCCGCCATGTTGAACTTTTTAGATAATGGTCCGATTGCGCTCAAAATCGATATCTGAGAGACCTCGTGGTCACAAAACAAGAATCTTTTCTCAAAATTTTGAAAAAGTGTCCGCCATGTTGAAATTTTTAGATAATGGTCCGATTGCTGTCAAAATCAATATTTGAGAGTCCTGGGGGTCACAAAACAAGAATCTTTTCTCAAAATTTTGAAAAAGTGTCCGCCATGTTGAACTTTTTAGTTACTTGTCCGATTGCTCTCAAAATCGATATCTGAGAGACCTTGGGGTCACAAAACAAAAATCTTTTCTCAAAATTTTGAAAAAGTGTCCGCCATTTTGAACTTTTTAGGTAATGGTCCGATTGCTGTCAAAATCGATATTTGAGTCCTGGGGGTCACACAAAACAAGAATCTTATCTCAAAATTTTGAAAAAGTGTCCGCCATGTTGAACTTTTTGGATAATGGTCCGATTGCTCTCAAAATCGATATCTGAGAGACCGTGGGGTCACAAAACAAGAATCTTTTCTCAAAATTTTGAAAAAGTGTCCGCCATCTTGAACTTTTTAGATAGTGGTCCGATTGCTGTCAAAATCGATATTTGAGAGTCCTGGGGGTCACAAAACAAGAATCTTTCCTCAAAATTTTGAAAAAGTGTCCGCCATGTTGAACTTTTTAGTTACTTGTCCGATTGCTCTCAAAATCGATATCTGAGAGACCTTGGGGTCACAAAACAAAAATCTTTTCTCAAAATTTTGAAAAAGTGTCCGCCATTTTGAACTTTTTAGGTAATGGTCCGATTGCTGTCAAAATCGATATTTGAGTCCTGGGGGTCACACAAAACAAGAATCTTATCTCAACATTTTTAAAAAGTGTCCGCCATGTTGAACTTTTTAGATAATGGTCCGATTGCTCTCAAAATTGATATTTGAGAGTCCTGCGGGTCACAAAACAAGAATCTTTTCTCAATATTTTGAAAAAGTGTCCGCCATGTTGAACATTTTAGATAGTGGTCCGATTGCTGTCAAAATCGATATTTGAGAGTCCTGGGGGTCACAAAACAAGAATCTTTTCTCAAAATTTTGAAAAAGTGTCCGCCATGTTGAACTTTTTAGTTACTTGTCCGATTGCTCTCAAAATCGATATCTGAGAGAGCTTGGGGTCACAAAACAAGAATATTTTATCAAAATTTTGAAAAAGTGTTCGCCATGTTGAAATAGATAATGGTCCGATTGCTGTCAAAATCGATATTTGAGAGACCTTGGGCTCACAAACAAGAATCTTTTCTCAAAATTTTGAAAAAGTGTCCGCCATTTTGAACTTTTTAGATAATGGTCCGATTGCTATCAAAATCGATATTTGAGAGTCCTGGGGATTACAAAACAAGAATCTTTTCTCAAAATTTTGAAAAAGTGTCCGCCATGTTGAACTTTTTAGTTACTTGTCCGATTGCTCTCAAAATCGATATCTGAGGGACCTTGGGGTCACAAAACAAAAATCTTTTCTCAAAATTTTGAAAAAGTGTCCGCCATTTTGAACTTTTTAGGTAATGGTCCGATTGCTATCAAAATCGATATTTGAGAGTCCTGGGGATTACAAAACAAGAATCTTTTCTCAAAATTTTGAAAAAGTGACCGCCATGTTGAACTTTTTAGATAATGATCCGATTGCGTTCAAAATCGATATTTGAGAGTCCTGGGGATCACAAAACAAGAATATCTTCTCAAAATTTTGAAAAAGTGTCCGCCATGTTGAACTTTTTAGATAATGGTCCGATTGCGCTCAAAATCGATATCTGAGAGACCGTGGGATTACAAAACAAGAATCTTTTCTCAAAATTTTGAAAAAGTGTCCGCCATGTTGAACTTTTTAGATAATGGTCCGATTGCTATCAAAATCGATATTTGAGAGTCCTGGGGATTACAAAACAAGAATCTTTTCTCATAATTTTGAAAAAGTGTCCGCCATGTTGAAATTTTTAGATAATGGTCCGATTGCTGTCAAAATCGATATTTGAGAGTCCTGGGGATTACAAAACAAGAATCTTTTCTCAAAATTTTGAAAAAGTGTCCGCCATGTTGAACTTTTTAGATAATGGTCCGATTGCTATCAAAATCGATATTTGAGAGTCCTGGGGATTACAAAACAAGAATCTTTTCTCATAATTTTGAAAAAGTGTCCGCCATGTTGAACTTTTTAGATAATGGTCCGATTGCGCTCAAAATCGATATCTGAGAGACCTTGGGGTCACAAAACAAGAATCTTTTCTCAAAATTTTGAAAAAGTGTCCGCCATGTTGAAATTTTTAGATAATGGTCCGTTTGCTGTCAAAATCGATATTTGAGAGTCCTGGGGATTACAAAACAAGAATCTTTTCTCAAAATTTTGAAAAAGTGTCCGCCATGTTGAACTTTTTAGATAATGGTCCGATTGCGCTCAAAATCGATATCTGAGAGACCTTGGGGTCACAAAACAAGAATCTTTTCTCAAAATTTTGAAAAAGTATCCGCCATGTTGAACTTTTTAGTTACTTGTCCGATGGACACTTCCTTGAAGTTTGGCAAATGTTTCATTTTTTGTGATCCCAAGGTGTCTCAAATATTAATTTTGAGAGCAATCTGACCAGTGCCCAAATAGTTCAAAATGGCGGTTTAATTATTTTTGTTTAAAGATTCTTGTTTTGTGATCCCAAGGTATCTTACATATCATACGATCGAACCAGTATCTAAAAAGTTCAAAATGGCGGACACTTTTTCAACACAAAAGTTTCATGTTTTGTGAACCCAAGATCTCTCAAATATCAATTTTGAGAGTAATCGAACCAGTAACTAAATAGTCTAAATAGTATAGTAGTTTCTTTTCCGTAAGTAGTATGGGTTATGGGGTATTATGTGCAAAATACTGTGTTTCCTACCATTTAGATGAAGTGGATATATGAGCGTACCCAGCTTCTGACCCAGGGGGGGGGCATATCAGATTTTTCTAGGTTCCCCGCACTTGTTTTGCCTTACACACGATATGAGGACACACATCATACGTCGCGCTTTAGGCGGGAGGCGGGAACAGGGATTGCAAAATTCGGATTTTTTTCAAATCCGGATTCAAAGTTTATCATCACATATAAAGAAAGAAAGAAAAAAGATTTATTCTGGACAACACACAAAATTACATTAAAGACTGTAGAAATTACAAAAAAACAAGAATTTAAAAAAAACAAACAGAACCAATTTAAAAACTACACAAAAATGCAATGTTGCGTGATGCCCGGAATAGGTCTCGACTCAGCAATATGCTCAGGTTAGTAAGAAAGACTAACCCTCGCGCTGGTTTTCAGTCGAGGCCCACGTCCATGACAAATCTGTAAATGTATTTTTTTGCAATCTTTTGTAATTTTAATTGTACGCGTAGTTTATGCTTAATTATTAGTAGTTTGAAGAGAGGTGTTCTATTTTATTGTATTTCCAATGCTTGCTTTTGAATAAAAATTCAATTAAACTGCACGTAATATTTAAAAAAAAATGGGCTTGTATTTGGCCACTGGACGGCTCCATAAAGGATAATGACGAAGCCTAAGGTGGAGCACGCTAACCCAAATGAAACCTATTCATTCTGGCCGTGAAAGTCCCTAGATTCTAAAAGTCAGGAAATACAGTCGCCGGAAGCAAGTTCCACTTAGGGAATGCAAACCGGTTTCACCGAAAACCGAAAAACCGGTTATTCGGTACGGTTTTGACCATCCAAAAAAACCGGTTTTACATGGCCCCAAAACCGGTTTTTCGATTATTTTCGGTTTTTCTTTCAATGTTTGGAAAAACTAACAAAGGACGATTTGCCGCCTTTTTGTAAACTGAGTGCAATGCATTGAGTATTTTTGTCATGAACTGAAGTGTGTTGATGTGTATTGTGTTGAGCTGGTAATAAAATAACTTATAATAATGATTGTTTTTATGATAGATATAAAATACGTTAAACTTTTTTTTACAATACTTAGGCAGCAAACAAGCGTACGACCCGCCTTATGATAACCAGTTACCGTAGCCTATGGACGCTTGCAACATAACGGTTATCACTCGCACGTTGCCAACCCTCAAACTTTTTGAAGCGGGGAGCTCATTCCTCAGCCTGAGCGTCTGCGATAGGAAGCTTCTTTGAAACCGCACAGTACGATGGTAGAAGGTAACTGGGCATCAGGTCAAACAATTCTTCAGAATACAGTCCGTTGGAAAAGAAATAGAACACACATAAGAAGGCAGTCTCTCCTCAGACTAAGGGGCTTTAAAACACTTGTGAGCTCGGGATCGTCGATAATTATAACAGCACGTCGCTGAGCTGAGTCTAAATACCAAAGCTGGTATCCAGGTGCCCACAGACGACAGCAGAACTCCACTTGGGCCGGACTTTTTTGTATACCTTGTAGATGATTTTGGAACAGAACGTCGCTACAAATATTAACGCGAAGGATCCCAATGCTTTTCGTGATGTTGAGGGACATGTTCTAGTAATAAGGAGCCACAGAAAGTAGACTTTTCGCAATGGTGAATGCGCAGGCTTGCGTGTGACTTAGTGGGGTTGAAATAGACTAGGTTTAGTCAACCCCAATCGGAGTCACTAGTTTGTGTACTCTCGATTTAATACAAGTACTTCGCGCATTTTCTCCAATATAGAACGAGGGATATTTGGACGGCTCGTGTAATGAGCGTCCCCTGTAATTTCATCTGCATAGCAATGAATGCTAGCAATAGAGAGTATATCATTAATATGCTGGTGGAACAGTGTTGGGGATTATCCAGAGCCTTGCGGGATGCCAGCATTAATTTCATGCTATCGGAGCAACTACTGTCAACGAAGGCTCTTATGTATGCCAAACAGCAAGCTGACTGATTGGTGTTATTTTTTAACCATCTGCACGACAACAATTTATCTAAGTAAAACATTCGTATAATCATAATCACGTTTTTGTGCACACGCAAGTTGCTGTGGCGCTACTATATGACATGTTCATAATATTACGTGTGAAATTAATACTATAACATACGAAACATAATTCAATAAATGTTTATATAAGTACTTCTACTGATCTATTTTTTAACATAAAGTCATCATATATCATAGCAATTAAAAACCAAGCAAACGTGATATGTTTTTATGATTTCATTCGTTGTAAAATATAATCAAAAGGAAAGGAACCGTGTAGTCTATATAAACGAGTATCTGATGAAGATGAATTTACAGAGTTAAATAAACTATTATTTCCATCAATTTGATGAAAAAGAGATGGATGGATTGTGTGAAAGATGATATTATTAAGAAAGGAGTGAAAGTTGGTATAACGGATAGAATAGACGAATGAAAGAAGCGTACATATTGCGCCGACCAAAAATGGTTGGGAACAGGGCAGGCAGATGGTGATGATGAATTTGAGTTTTCTTTTATACTCTCTTCATTAACTTTAACCAACTATAATTCCTCAGTTTGCGATTTTAAAATCTTAGGCACGGTTATTACCTATAATTCGAGCTATAGAAATAACGTGATAAAAAAACGAGCGAACATTAAAAAACCGGTTTTAAAACCGGTTAACCGGTTTTACCTCTCCATAACCGAAAAAAAACCGGTTTTCATTTTGCCACGGTTTTGCATTCCCTAGTTCCACTCCCTTGCTGTACGCATTATAATTGAGGATGCAAAAGAAATGTTTTCCCTGTGTCTTGTGGTTCGGAGAAAAATTGGGATTGTGGTGGGAATAAGGTTGAGCAATTCCTGCACACACTCTCAAAAATATATCCTGTAGAAAACCGATAAGGCAAACAACCTTTCTTCGATGGTCGTGGAGGCTCGTGAGTTTCGTCATAATTAGTCTCATATTCGATGAGTCTTCTGGCTCGGCGGTTTATTGAGTCGAGGGCGAGAGCCTGGTGGAAAGGACTCCGTTTGGTGATGAAAAGACACACCTGCGTCTTGGTGGCATTAAAAGTGACCAGATGGCATTGCCCTAATCGGAGACTGCCTGTAAAGTTACGTTCAAACGCTCTACCATGGCCTCTCGCAACAATTGGATCTAGTCACTGGTGGCTCGTGCGCTGGAAATATGACAACGGTGCTATCGTCTACGTACCCAAAGATACCGGACTTCACCAGATCGTTAATATGCAGCAGAAATAAGGTTGCAGAGAGAACTGAACTCTGTGGCATTGATTACGAAAAGGTCCGACGAACACCCGTCTGTGACTACATGAATAGACCGTTCACTCAGGAAATTGGAAATCCAAGCGCACAGACCATCAGAGATTTCATATCAAGTAAGCTTGCTTAGAAGGCTGGTGTGTCAGACCCTTTCAAAAGTAAAAATTTTCTGAGATCAGCCGATGTACAAAATGCTTTCGGCGGTAACCCGACTAAATATAACTATCAGTCTTGATATTACGTTGTGCAAAGAGTTGTTTTTTCGCGCCGCGCGCGCATCGCCTCCATCTAACACTCACTGGCCGACTTAGACCGAGCTATTAGCTAGATGGACGAGCGGTAGCAGCTAGCCGCTTGTGAGCCGAGCGGTGTATAGATTTCAGAGTAATACTGACCTAAATCTACTAGATATTAAATGAAAATTTTTAGTTAAACATCAACTATTATCTATTATGACTAAAATTCGAAAAAACCGGATTTTATTATCAATACCCTAAAATCCGGATTTTTCAGTTATTTTCAAATTTCGAAGTATCCGGATTGCAATCCCTAGGCGGGACTATCCCGCTTTCAGGTTGTCTGCCCCACTGTCACCAGTGAGAGCAAAAATGTCCCGCTTTCGCAAACAGAACAAACGATAACTTAATTTGCGGTACGCAATCGAATCAAATCGAATGAGTTTTTTTTTCTGTTATGAATAAAATATATACAAGAGACAAATCGCAGCAAGTGTGGCAGTAGGTACTGAAACCCTTTTTGATTACCAACATTAACAAATCTTGAAATGAGCACCATTCCTACTTGAAAACTAGACCCGATATTTTGAAACTGATTTGTTCTGCCGACAAATTCGAAACATCACACGTTAGAAGTCATGTCACTAAAGTTTAGTAACTTAGCTAATCATCATATCAGCCCATGGATGTCCACTCCTGAACTTAGCTAATATGTTTTGTATTACTTACGTAACCATACATCCCGCTTTGGGCGGGACAGTCCCGCTTTCAGGCCCCGGTGAGGGAAAAATGTCTCGTTTTCAAAAACTTAGGTTTAGGTTATTTTCAATAGCTTAGGTGCTTGTAATAGCTAGATAGGTTCGGTTCGAAGAAGATTTTCCACTAATTAATAAAATATTTACAAAAAGTCCAAACGCAGCATTGAAAGATTGAAAGTAATTTTGATTATCAAACTAACAAATCATGTAAAGAAATAATGAGGTCCGTTCGTACTTTACTTTAAAACTAGACCCGAATTGACCCGTTATTTTGAAACTCATTTTTTCTGCCTACAACCGCTTAGACGTTAGAATTCAGAAATCATGTCACTAAGGCTAACAAGTAATTATAACGAAATAGTTCTTAATTTTCCAAAATAACCTAGTAAAATAACTTTTTTTAAATAAATAAGCAGGCTTCCCGCTCAACTTAAAAAAAAATATGGTCACGTTATGCATGAATGCAATTTGACCGGACACGCAGCGTTTTTTAAAAAGTTAACGCATATCATAATATTGTAAAGTACGAAATCCAGGTGGGGGCAGCTGAATATGGACAAGATAAATATTATGTCTAATGTTCATATTCCGCCAATACCGGTGATTGTTGGGAACACTATTCTCGAAGTTGTAGACGAGTATGTTTACCTAGGACAAATTGTCTAACTAGGAAGGTCCAACTTCGATAAAGAGGTCAATCGAAGAATCCAACTCGGCTTGGCAGCGTTCGGGAAGCTACTTCATATCTTCACGTCCAGAATACCTCAGAGTCTGAAGACAAAGGTCTTCAATCAGTGCGTGTTACCAGTTATGACACACGAAACAGACACGTGGTCTTTTACTGCTGGCCGCATAAATAATCTCAGAGTCTCTCAGCGAGCTATGAAACGAGCTATGCTCGGAATTTCTCTACGTGGAAACGAGGACAAAAATTACCGATATAGCTCGTGGAGTTGGCAAGCTGAAGTGGCAATGGGCAGGCCACATCGCTCGAAGAATAGATAACCGATGGGGAAGGAAGGTTCTTAAGTGGCGACCACGAACTGGAAAGCGCCGAGCGGGACGACCTCCCACCAGGTGGACCGACGAGCTGATCAGAGTCGTTGGGTGTCACTGGATGCAAGCGGCCCAAAACCGTTCCAGGTGGAAGTTAATGGGGAAGGTCTATGTTCAGCAGTGGACATCGTTAGGCTGATATGATTATGTGAAAGGGAACCAGTTTGAAAATTCATCCAGCCAATGAAAAGAGCAAGACCACCAGGCGAAATCAGAAAAAGTTCATAATGTAGATATTGTTTGTCACAGGAACATTTTAATTTATTTAATATAAAGTATTTTTACTTTTCAAAAAGTATTTCAAAAATATTTTAAATAGGTTTTTTAAATATTTTAAACACTCACAACAACTAATTTTTAATCATATTACATTGTTTTGTTCCCAAAACCAACATTTACATTTATCATTGGTATAACCACAGACATTAATATCTAAATAGATACCGCCTGTCGCTCAATCTGTATGGAAACCAAGCGTGTAACTTTTTTACCACCTACTGTGACGTTACACAAGCGTTTTAGTGATATGAATAATTATCCCGTCCGCGCGAAACCGATTTACTCCGACTCGTCCGCCTGTATACCGACTTATTAGGTTCTTTTTAGCAGAGTAAGTAGGTAAAATATACGTTTTTTTATATACTTAATCAATCTTAAGTCGACTAACTTAATCAATGGATCAGAGTAGTCAAGATCCGAAGAATCAAACGAGTCCCAAATCGATGGGTTTGCGTCGTTTTATCACAAGGTTCAAATTTAACTTTCAAGATTTCTACGAGTACCTGTTCTCTATAGCGTATGGTCCCGCTAACTTTGTGTGAAGTTAGCAGTGCCGGCTTATTTCAGGAACTATGTTCGAGGAACAAAAATATAAGTTTTAGTTAAAAAAATATTTTTAATTCCAGCTTTTTTTGGTGACTGTACATTTTGTTGATTAGTACATGCATTGTCTTCTAATATACCAAATATCAAGTCAATCCGACCACTGGAAGTAAGTGAAATTCTACTTGCAAGATTTGATTTGATTTGTATGAACATACATACATACATACATTGCAAGTTAATAAAAAGATTGTAAATAAAAAAAGGCCCACTAGGCGGTCACCCGTCTGGAACTCTGGATACCGTCCACCCCGGTAATTACTTAACTTTGTTGATTGATGAAGAACGGCTAATCAAGCTACATCGCTTCAACAAATAAAATAAACAAACAAATATTCCTACAGTCTTTCCATTCACAATATTATATTAGTATTCCAATAAAACCAAATCGATACCTAGAACCTTAATTATTATCTAAATACGTAAGTATCTACTGCTTTATTTTCTGTACTGTGGCAAAATAAAATCGGACGCCATAATGGAATTTCAAATGGTGCGCCGCGGTGAATTTTGGCGCGAATAGCTGCATCGTGCGTAGATGAATACGTAGCGCGCTCAAATGGCGGGGTACGAGGTAGCGTAAAATACCTACAGGTCGTCGGAGAACCTCGCCTTAAAGATATACATTATCAGAAAAAAAGGAAAACCCTCTGCTTTCGTCTTTCAATGTATGCGTCAAATCCGTTATACCTTCAATTACTAATTCTGTTTCAATCAGGAAAAAACCATCATGTTAAACTAGTCATAAATAATAACATACAATACAAAAAAGTACCGATAGTACACAACTTTTATAACAGTTGAGTAAGTTAGACGTGTAGGTAATTCCCCTATAAGTCAGCGGTATTACCATGATTGTTAATAAATAATGTTGAACGAAGCAGCCACGTGCATAATTTTTTCCGCCTTTGAGACATACCACGACTAATATTCGTAATTCGGTATGACAAATTGGTATCGATAGACAAAGAAGTCATATCGATGTGATAAAAGCTATTAGCGAATTCTAACGTTGACGTTAAAACAACCTTATCTGCTTGGTGGTAGGTAAGTACTCGTTTGGCTGGCTACCATACTCTATTTGAAAGTATATATCTCCAAAGCAATTATCAGTGTATTCTTGCGAACCAGTTCCTTCCTAGTCTGTGTGGTTACCAACTTCGGCCACATCATCACTAATCATACTCAACTCACCGTACTGACCTAGACATGATTTAGGAACAAGAGCTAATAATAATTTAAAATGATATTGCCGTTCCACATACCAGTTCTTGAGTATGTTGAATATATGTCCCTTGTCGTTGATGGTGATGAAAAGACCTCTAGGTCTTCTGTAGATAAGACCGAATCTCTGACAGGCCAGACCGACGGTCGGAGTATATACGATCGGCAGGTACTTCTCAATGTTCTCCGCTAGAAGCCTGAAGAACAACTTCTCATTTCTGTCCTGCAATAATTCAATGCCTCTGTAAAACATCGATATTAGGTAAAAAGTTGGGCCACTTGGAAAAGAAACACGAAAATGAGACAGAAATCTGTCTTTAAATTAGGCACTCAGATTGGTGTAAAGTCGTCGTAAAAACGTCATTCTGGGTGGCAAGAAATGCCTTAATTTACCATTCACTGCTAAATTATTCGTCAACACGTTCAAACATTTATATTTTCATTCACGAACAATGGGCAGCATTCCAACTGTTCACATAACGTAAATTACATGGAAACTAATACCGTCATTAATAAAATTGGTTCAATTGCAACGAACACTTCACATACCCTATATCCATTGCAATGCAGGCAACAATTTATGAAAATCATTAAAATTATCCGCAAAATTGCATATCATTTGCTTGCCCATTCACCTATTAACCATGCAATAGGAACATTTTAATTTTACCATCTTATTACTTGGAGGGACTGTTAAAGGGCAGTCACAAGTCAATCAACAGAGCAGGGGCTCTACCGCGTAACTTTGTTGGTAATCGTAACGAACACCATTAATGAATTTCATCCAAGGGCCCACGAATGGTCATCGTCGCGTCTTACCGCGTGCGCGTCATTGGATGAAATAATTAATGGTGTTCGACGATTACCACCAAAGATGTTAATAGCCCGGCAGATTGTTAAAACAATTCGGTCAGCCAAACCAATGTGATATACAGGTACATAGTTAACCCCATACCAGCCAGAATCCGTAACCAGTAACCTATAAATAGACAGATTCATTGATTGAACGGTACCTTTATCATGTTTAGTCACCTGTAACTCGACGAGATAGAGGTATTTGTTCAAATTGTCCTCGTATCTATCCACGGATATCCTGCAGATATCTAGTTGTTCCTCTTGAGATTTGAACTTGGCTGCCAACAGACCGTGGATGCCGAGAGCTTGACGTTCTTCCAAAGTGAACGCGAGACCCTAAAAAATTCCATGTTTCGTTAAATATTTTAAAATGTAAAAGTTTTAAGATTCTAAAAGAAAAAGCATTAAAACCTGTGTAATTTCCAACGACAATAAAATGCTTTATCTAAAAAAACGTAATAACAAATGCTCGGGAAACATTTGAGGAAGTTGAAAGGACTTTATTGTAAAAACCAAACAAAGATTTGCCTCGTAATAATGTGATTTCCTTTACTGACCTTATTGAGACGAGGATCTCTCAAGTGGTCGATGCCTCTGACAACATTAGGGCAGATAATGTTCCCGGTAACTTCGTGGTAATCCCGGGAATGTAAAGGCGGTTCCAGGGCTGAACATTTCGTTAGGGCGTACGCTAACGCCCTGTTTGTTCCTATTACGTTTGTGCAACATCTGAAACAAGGACAAATTTAGATGGCAGCCATTTCTCAACGCTATGTAAACATTTGTTCAACTATTTGATTGAACATTATTCTATTCTAGCAATCTACTTACATAGAAACAACATAAATGCATTGATATAAGAAAATTTAAAGTGCTGCTTGGAATTGACGTCATAACATAATAGTATTAACTATTGACATATTACCCACAATATATTGTCATAGCGTGACTGTATAATTTAGGTATTTTCTATCGTAGGTTGTATTGTATGGCCGAGTATTTTCCGATGATACACAATTAAACATACTTTATTCATGTGTTACATAACATGAATTTCCATGGCCTGACCAAGACACTGTATTGTCTATGACATTATTGCGCTCAGCTACGCCATCACGATATCTACATATATTATACATGTAGAGAAAAGTAAATGTAAAAGAAAACAGAAATAGTAGGTACACATTGTATTTAAAAATAGCAAGACGTGATAAAATCTAAAATTACAGTTTTGTAGGTACGCGTTTGTAGTTTCTTTGTCAACGTAGAATTAAAATTTGCTCTCGTTGGTTTACCGCTAAATTTTACATTCCAGTCAGTTGAAATTTCTATGATTCTAGAATCACTGAGCATGACGATTCGTCATGCTTTCGTTCTTCTTCTTTACGAGATTTCCTTGAAAACTATGAAGTTTTAGGGATTGGGGGTAATTTTATACTGCTGGATGCGCGACTGATTCATTATTCAGACTTCAAATAATTAGCATCAACAATAAAATTTTACCTAAGCAAAACGTTACTCTAGCCGCTAGAGTCTAGCGTGTGTGTGTGTGTGGACGGCCTTAACTATTAGAGCTAATCCAATTTCTGTAGTCAAGTCACCGTCCTCTAGAACAATTTTAGATTCGGCTGGAATCGGTTTACGGCGGATGAAATGACAAAGTTTTTTTGATTCTAGTTATTCTTGTCGACGCAAATAAAAAGACCTAGGTGTAACATATTAATACAGACTCACTTCTATATCCCAACAACATCTTTCGTTACAACCACACATCTATTTTAACAAAGCATATTTCATACGAACTAACTATCCTGTTATTGCAATTTTTTAACAAAGCAACTAACTACAATTTTATGTCGGTAATTGCTTGTATAGCATGAAAATTAGCAGATGGAGAAAATAATAGCTTCTAGAATTCTAATAACAGTAAAATGCTAAATAATGCTAATTAGTTCTTGTTTATAGACGTTTTTACGTAAACTAAAACATGACACTGGACGACTTCTGTAAGTTTCAGCGTAATCTCCAATGTATCTAATTTAGCTAATTGAAGATACAAGAGGCCACCTACACTACCTACACGTTGACTTATTCCATTTTAATTAGGAACCCAACCTAAACAATCGTTTAACAGCCGAAATGAATCAAGTAGAGTAGGTACATTAGGGATTATTGAAGATTAGTTAGCAATAATTTAATCAGTCATCAATCATTAAGTATGTACCTACCTAGTTACCTACCTAAGGGATTCTATGAACATCTAAGTCATTTCTGAATTTTCCCCCTAAGCGTATATAAATAACTACATGCATTGAACTTTTGACAGAAGATTAGAGCACTGAATAAACATACTAAAATCTATTCTAGGATACATTTTATCATCAAGAGAGTGCAGTACCTAGTAAATGATAAAAATAACATACACACACCTCGGCGCACGAACTATCTTTATCAAAAATCTTGACAATTATGCCATTACAGACATAAGGAGGAAATTATTGAAAATCAAGATAAATAAATACTTAGACTAACGATACCCAGTACCAATAGCAAAGTGTAGATAAAATGATCCTTTTGATATGCCCAGCTGACAATAGCAGGTAATCAATACATGAGGAAAACGTGAGGAAAACATTCAATGTCAATGCACACAGACGTTTACTGTTACCTTATACCTACTAAGCTGCCTTACATCACCTGACTATCATTTATTTCAGTTATAATTACGTATGTTACACCAATTAACGTTTTACAGAGCAATGTGCTTTTATGGCGAGTTAGGTAATTAATTTTAGCACGAGCGATGTGTAATGAAGATTATGAGTTACGCCGGGCAGGGGCGTTGCCTACGAGCGCGAGCCCACGACAGCCTCTTGACATTCTAGTGACAACAATATTACGTAGACAAAGAACAGAGAGACAATAACAAACGTAATTAGCACAGATTTCTGGCGATATACAAAAGCGACCTTGTTGTCGCGGAAACGAGATTTCAGTAACAATATACTAAATACGTCTGCTTATCAATATTTTGTTATATCTAGATTTTGCCAGTTGCCTCTATAACTATATTAAAATTAATAATATCTAGACATATTATTAATGACAATAATAATATTTTGATAGAGATACGGCCACGCTAAATTAAGACTCTGAAGAGCTATAAAATCCTTTATTATTCCGCCAGTCTATAAGCAGTTGCTGTTCAGTATTCTGTCAATTCCACTGGTTGAGAGGAAAATTGATCGTATGGAAACGCGCACAACAGAAGTATTCGGACTTCTTCCTTATCGTATCTGTTCCTTGATTTAATTTTTACTGTCAATTCCATTGGCTGAGAGGAAAATCGTTCGTATGGAAACGCGCAAAACAGAAGTACATATTCGGACTTCTTCCTTATCGTATCTCTTCCTTGATGTAATTTTTACTTTAGCTAAGCTTCATAAAAAACCATTACTTGATGCGGCAGGTCCTAAAATATCTTATGAGTAGGTAGTCCTAATCAATACCTATCATTATTACATACAGACATCAAAACTGTTTATGTTGGTAAACAAAAATCATAAACTAAAACTAAGAAAAGCAAAAGTATTTGTATTTTTGCCAGTGTACCTATTCCGAAACACATGCGACGTAACCGTGCCAACTGTTTATAATGGGACAGCCTAAATATAGTTCGCACTTGTATGTAAATTTTTGTGATGATACTAATGACATTAAATAATTCTAGGCCATACAAATTAAATAGTGCATGCAATCAACACTTAGAATTCAATATATTTAAATAGGTATGCATATAAGTAGGTATTTTAAAATTGTGACATTTAGACAAGCAATACAAATTGAGGACTTGAAAATTCTAAAATTATTCTGGCCAATATAGAAACAACACTTAAGTATCGGCATCAATGTCATTGTTATGTAGGATTCGAACCCACAACCTTCGTTACGGCATTTGACGTCACTACCACAGAGCTATCTTCGCTTCAATACCCCTGTTTCCAGCAAAGTGCTGTGCATCTATCGGACGAGTGGTAGACTTTGTAGATATTGCTAGTAAGCAATAAATGTCTATCGTTGTTTATATCGTATATCGAACCTTTTTAGGGTTCCGTAGCCAAATGGCAAAAAACGGAACCCTTATGGATTCGTCATGTCTGTCTGTCTATCTGTCTCTCTGTCCGTCCGTATGTGACAGCCACTTTTTTCCGAACCTGTAAAAACTATAATTGAAACTTGGTAAGTAGATGTATTCTGTGAACCGCATTAAAATTTTCACACAAAATTGAAAAAAAAACAATAAATTTTGGGGTTCCCCATACTTAAAACTGAAACTCAATTTTATTTTTTAATAAAACCCATAAGTGTGGGGTGTCTATGGATAGGTCTTCAAAAATGATATTGAGGTATCTAGTATAATTTTTTTCTAAACTTAATAGTTTACGCGAGAGACACTTCCAAAGTGATAAAATGTGTTACCCCCCCCCCCCCCTGTAACTTCTAAAATAAGAGAATGATAAAACTAAAAAATATATATGATGTACATTACGATGCAAACTTCCACCGAAAATTGGTTTGAACGAGATCTAGTAAGTAGATTTTTTTTAACACGCACTTGGCCGGTTTTGTTTATGTAATAATAGTACCTAGTTTTTATAAAACTGTTACTTAAAAGGGGTAATTAAAACACCAATGAGAGTTTAAAAACCGAGACATATTGCGAGGTTTTTAATAGTATCACATGAGTGTCAATACCTAATTATGCCCAGTTTCATACACTACTTTATCTAAACATGATTGATTTAAAATCTCCGTGGTTAGTGCAAAGTGTACTTTAATCTGTGACTTTAATAGAAAAAAAGTAATTTTATAGCCATGGACGAAGTGTCGCCTTATATGAAGTGAGTACAGCATGGGGTTCTTCAAAAAGGTTGTGAAGAGATTTCTTCACAAGGTGGGCAACGCGCGAGTGATACCCCTGGTGTTGCAAGCGTCCATAGGCTGCGGTAACTGCTTACCATCAGGCGGGCCGTATACTTGGTTGCCACCTTAGTGGTATAAAATAAAACCCCAAGTAAGCCAGGCCGTCTCATAAATACAAGTGTCACACATACATGTATACCATAGTACCTAAGGGGGCGTCCATAAATTACGTGAGGTGTTTTTTTAAATTTTCTGTCCCTCCCTCCCCCCCTGGTGAGATGTCGAGAAATTTTATTCAACCCCCTACCCCATCCCCCAATATCACGTGAGATTTTTCAAAATGTGGGTTTCTTACGTAAACGCGTTGGATTGTTATTGTAAAGTGTAGTGGTTTGACAGTCAGTAGATGTATAACGTCGAAGTATGAATGAAATTATTTTCTTTCGAACGAATTAGTGAATGATCTTAATCGTATTACGATTACGCTTAAGATTGAATCTTAAGCATGTACAATCTGGATTAAATGGACCAAAATAGTATATTTTTTTTGTTTCAATCAGAAAAAAAAATGCTTGATATTTGCCGAGACCCCCCCCTCTCTCCAACGTAAGATTAGATGAGATTTGACTCGACCCCCTCCCCCCCTTAAACATCTCACGTAATTTATTGACGCCCCCTAAGCCGATTGATTGTCATTTCGCATTGAGATGTCGACAGTGACATTGGCTCTGTATTACTTGTGCCTGCTTAGGCCAGTACTGATTTGACTCACACATACCTAAAGTCCCCGTCATGAGAAGCTATAAATTTTGTAAACAAGTGTTCAGGAGTTCACAACATTTGGACCAACAAAAAAAATGAATTTGTTTAAGATTTAATAAATTATTAAGTAACAAATATTAATTAACATATATTATTTAACAAACAACTCTTTCTTTTTACTTATTATATATTTTAGATAAATTGTATTACGCACCTTTTGACGTTTTTTTCGTGGCGAATTTATTTCCTTAGATGTACTGGCTACTGGCTCCATTATACGTAATAACAAATAAAATTAACGCAACAATTAAAGTAACAACAATAAAAAAGTGATAACGAAACAATAACAAAATTAACAATAACAACCAGATCCGCGATATATGCAAAGCAATGAAACAAACTCGTACGCATTCGAAACTCGAATGACGCGTTTATTTCAAAATGGCGTCACGATAGTTTACAATCCCTGCGACGGACGCGTTCCGGTACCAAGAAACACAAACGATAGCGCTTTGCGTCGTTAAAATATGATCCGACTAAATTAAATAGGTTGTTACTTTCATATAACCCGTCTATATTTCATGTCGATTAAATATGGTCAATTTATTATTATCTCGCAGTATAAAATGTTTACTTAGTAAAAGATGTTTGTTTACATAATTTATAGCTTCTCATGACGGGGACTTTAGGTGCTTCACTTACTTATAAGGTGGTGCTCCATCCTGATTTTTTTATACATCCATGTTTATAGCATTATTTTCATAAGGAAACTGTCCTATAATAAAACTTTTAGTTTTCTCAAAGAGGCACTAGAATAAAGTGAGTACTATTTTTGACAACATAATTAGAACTTTACAATATGAGTGTAGATAAAATCATTTTCAATTTTAGCCAGTCTTTATAAATTTCCTCATTTACCACTATTTCATTGAACATATTCGTGATTGGTTTCAGAATGATTGTATTTTTGAATTCCATTTTTTATTCCACCCAAGCCACTGGCTATTTAATTTTGTAGGAGGATTATTACATGCTCTATCAAATCCTTACATATAGAAGGAACATTGGAGATGATTTTTTCATAGCAATATTTCCTTGTTTACATTGTAAGTGCCTTATTAGGGTCAAAATATTACCCACATATAAAATAAAGCTTTAAATAGTAGTACTACTAGTGTCACTAGTGATCCAGTTGACCTTCTTCTTTGGTACAATTAAGCATGCTCAGTTTATGCAAATTATTGTTGAGTTTTGGAAATAAACTTAGCCACTACTATAGGTATTCTGATAATTTATCATTTATGATTAGAATAATACACACAAGTGCTACACTTCTGTTTATACTTTATTACTTCCTATGTTGAACACAATTCAGATACCATTTTGATATCTCTTTATTTCAATATCAGTGTCAACAATCTGCAATATGATTATATGAAAAAATTTAAAAGGCTTACAATAAGGATATACTGATTTATTTTATTTTGAAAGGAATGACTTTGTTGTATAATAATGATAATTTACCACAGATATACATCTAAATAGATGATGCGTGTTTAAATCTGTGCAAAATGGGAGAACAATGTTCTTCTGTTGAAACTGTTTCCGCAGACAGAGAACTCGCATGAGAGAGATGTGTAGTGAGGGGTGTGTTTAGCTGACAAATAGGATAGCTTCATTTTCACATTAAAAAATTGAATGCCAGCCTAACTAAATCAATCTTGTCATTGTGACATTATGGTAGGTATAAAAAAGTGAAATGCGTGTTTCATATGGGTGGAGGGAGGGACTTGGTTATCTAATTTCGATTTATGTCTGTGTAATTTACCTATTAATACATCAATAAATAATATAAATACATCATTTTAATCACTGGTGTGTAAGATTTCTTAATACACATAAGTAAATTACATATCTGCTACATTTGTTTACTTTTTACTAACTAAATATTCTATGGCATTGACGTAATTTAGAATCCAGATATGGGATACTTAAACAAACCAATCTCATAACATGACACAACCTATACCTTTAGCACATAAAAATGTGATCCCTAGAATGGGAGGAGCCTCGCCTCTCGTAAGCTTGATAAAATAGGGCATGCGCAAAATTCGACCGAACGATTCATTTATTAGCACAACATTGTGAATTGTAAATAAATGCTTAGCGAATTTGTGGAGTCACGAGGTGACAAACCATTTTCAATCTTGTTTTAATGTAGCAAAATACAAGCAGCCGAACTAAACATGATTTAAGATAGGTATAAGGATTTTCTATTTTACCGTACCTATATTCCTTGTAGCTGGAATCAAACACGCTACAGTGAAAACCGCTCGATAAAATCAAATCATAATAAGTATTTCAGGACGCAATATTAGTAACAATACACATGATCTATTTCATAAAATAAGCATTTTTCAGCTTATGTTCAGCTCAAGTCATTAAAATAATTCAATATTCCCTACAAATTTGTTTAGATCCGATTTAAAAACAGCTGTCACGTTATGTAAACTCCGAAAATAATTCAATGTATAAAAGGTACTTACAATATAGATCTGGGTACCGTGGAAAACATTTCAAAAAATACTTTTCATTTACTACAAACTGAATATTCGAGAAAAACACGGGCTCTTCCTTTTTCGATGTATGATTCTAATAATTTATCGAAAAAAATTAGTAACGCCCTCCATCCATGTGGCAGTGGTATGACTGCCGCTAATAGTGCTACCACTATATAGTGCGAAAGAAAAGAATAGAAAATAAATGAGGGCGCCACCGTCGCGTCATTCACATAGCAACCCTGCGTGTACTATCAAATTGATGACTTTTTGGCGGGAACTTGCAGAGTGACGTTGCGTTTTCATTTTTATTTTCATAAATTCGTGTATTTTGAGTTTTATTGCATATTATTGTTGTATTTTTAGACGGGCCAGTTGGCGCAGTTGGTTAAGGTTCACCTTACGCGCCGCAGGTCGTGGGTTCGATTCCCACACAGGACATGCATTTGTGTGCATGAACATGTCTGTATGTCTTGAGTCTGGGTGTAATTATGTATATTAAGTATATATTTACAAACAAAAAGTATGTATATGTATTATATCAGTTATCTGGTTTCCATAGTACAAGCTCTGCTTAGTTTGGGATCAGATGACCGTGTGTGAGAAATGTCCCAGGATATTTATTTTTTATTTATTATTTATTTTATCCAATAAAGATCAATCCATGTGCACCAATGAAGTGAAATGCTATTAATTATGTGTATCGTGACTTTACAAGTTATCTCAAAAAGTCTTTGAACATTTTTAGTACAATGACCACCATTTTACTAAAACATGACTGGACGGTGACTGATATTAGTACTAATTTTGTTGCTTACAACTAAACTTATTTTATTCTCACTCTGTATGTATGAAATAACTCTATCTGACACTGTTTTGAAGTCAGCGAAATATTTTGCTATAGAACACGTTATGCTCTTTCAAAGGCTCTTTCGCTGAATTTAAAACAGTGTCAGATAAGAGTTATTTCTTACGTTTTAGTGTACCCTTGAAGGCGGTTTAATTATTTGTTAAAAAGTTTTGAATTAATATTTAGTATTCTCCGAACAGGGCGGTGCTCATAAATGATGATTGATTGATAGTAAGTATTGGTGTGACTAAATTAGTTTAGTGCGATTTAAAACTAAATCGACACCATTGTACTAAAATATGACTTTTATGGACGGTGAGTGGTGACTGACAGCGCGGACTATATGAACGTTATTAAATTTGTGACTACTAGAAAAGGTGTCAGCCATAAAGTCCAAATTCTGGGTTGTCCACATTTTAGATTTTCCAAATTCTCTGTTTTACCTGATTAGATAAGACCTTGTGTGGATAAGACAGACAATTTGGATAAATAAAATTTTATTTGTCTAAATTATACAACAAATAACTCAAATAGGACGAGGCTGTATGGCTCCGACCCTTGCCTGCCTTGTGGCGAATATCAACAACAATATCTATGAATTATTTTGACGTTTGTTTTTTTTGAATGAAAATGGGGAAAACAATTCGGGTCGTGTTTATCTAATGTCCAAAATAATCCGAATGTATTCCGCCATTGAAATTAATTGATATTTAAGTCCATATTCAACTATGATTCGTGAAGATGATCCACAGTTCCGGATCACACCTTTTCAGCAAATGGCATCGGCATGCACTGGTGCTCTTATAACCTCGTTATTCAGTAAGTTTGTGAACTCCTGAGTAATTAAGTTTAATTGTATAATAATGGGTGACTATGTTCTATTTCAAACAACTGTATATTTTACAGTGACTCCACTGGATGTGGTTAAAATAAGATTACAAGCTCAACAGAAGGCGTTACTCTCGAATAAATGTTATTTGTATTGTAATGGTTTGATGGAACACCTGTGCCCATGTGGGGAGACAGGATGGATCCCTCGTCGTGTGCACTTCCACGGCACTATGGTAAATAACTTTGCAATATGATAACATTCATTCCTATTAGATGTAGTCAGGTCCTAGACCTAAGTGCATTGTCAATAAATCTGGACAGGAAGAACTTTCAGAAAAATAGGGACCTGTATGGCAAGATGACATTGAAACAGTTTTCCCTTTTTTACTTATTGAGAATGCATATTATAACTTCAATACCTGTAAAACTACTGACTGACAGACAATGCACAGGCTAAACTGGCGGACATAGAGATTTGAACATACAGTAGAGCCTCGATAATCTGTACTCTGGCTAATCCGAAGGTCACTATAATCAGTTATATATGTATAGGTATAATTATTTTTTAAATTTATTATTATTCGATTTATAGGTAATCCTCTAAAATATATGAGTTTATGAATAAGTAACTTACACCTAACATACTTTGTGGTTTAGATATGTATCTAATAAGCTCAATAAATATATTCTTACAAAATATGCTTGTATTTTTAGGGATCCATACATTAAAAGGAAAAAACTGAATCCTTATAGGATCACTTTGTTGTTAGTCTGTCTGTCTGTCAAGACCCTTTTTCTCAGGAACATGTGGAGGTATCAAGCTGAAATTCATATCAAATCAGGTCTACTGTCCCTTGGAGCTGAGAAAAAATCAAACTTCTAAGCCAACACAATCAAAAGATACAGCCGTTTATGCTGCAAATTATCAACCCTTGCAAGAGAATCAAAACCTACAGCGTACTTCCCGTGAACTCAGAATCTTGAAATTTGGTACCAAGCAACGTCTTATAGCACAGATAAAGGAAAAAATGCGAAAAGCATAAATTTTTAGTTACAACTTATAATAAAAATATTTATTACCTACAGGTTTGTAGGAACCTCATGCACGAGAGTCCGACTCGCATTTGGCCGTATTTTTTTTCTAACATACCTACTATAATCCATACACTCCATGAGTCAAACAGGGGTTGTTTTTTGGTAATTTGGATTATCAAGGCTCTACTGTATAATATTTCTTGTGTACCCTAGTTTCTCATATTAAGTAGATTTGTGTTTTATAAGAAACTGCAATTATTATATCTATTACAGGATGCTTTCTACAAAATAGCCAAGTTAGAAGGTGTTCCGGCATTATGGTCTGGTTTAAGTCCCACACTGGTGCTAGCACTTCCCTGTACGGTCATATATTTTGTATCATATGAACAACTCCGCTACAGAATGAAAACTTTCTACAATGAAGTTAATGCAAACTGTAAGTAAAAATAACTATTTACTCACTAGCACCATTAAACAGATTTCATATTTTGAGCATTAATAGCATGATCATGAGTTTGTAGGCATTACATACATCAACATCTGATTTATGATAGTAGGTATAAGATCCTTGAGATTAGTTGAGATAAACATACACTAAATAATACCACAGTCTATAAATTTATAGATTGTGATAATACTGTGCACATTTTACATTCTTAAACTAATTTAGATACCTAGTTACTTTAATAGTTAGTAGTGAAAATAATGTAGTATCTTTGGTTTTAGTTGGAAAGATTAACTTGAAAGACATTCATCCCAATTTGATTTGAAATTATTGCATAATTTTCTTAGATTCTATTTTGTTGTTGATACTTATAATGATATACATTTATTTTTTACCCTTGATGTCAAGGTATAAGACACTCACTAATGATTAGTAATAAATTATTACTACTCACATCACATGAATATATAAAGTGTAATAGAAAGATTTTTATAATGAATTCAACTACCATTAAATTCTTTTTCAATCTCTGTATGTAATCCTGTACAACCACACCTATTCACAATATGGGCTTTATTTCGCTAAATTTCTTCAGAAAATCCATTAACAGTGACACTATGATGCTGGTGATCATCTTAAACTTCGAGCCTTATAGTCCGGGAGATACTGGCACAAATTTCTTAGTCATTTGTACCAGTATGGCGATCCTTCAGGGGTTTAATTACGTAATGACGAATAGGAAAATGATGGTCATAGAGCCGGTACTGGCGGCCCAATCGCGTGGGCGTTAATCGCACCTTTGCGGTGGTATGGCGGCCATTTGGAATCGTCGGAAAAGTATGGCATGGTGATTTTCAGGAATTACTACTCGACGATGATTAGCTATGCAAAAATTAGCCTCGTACAAATAATATAATATTATAATTTATAATACTTGATTGAAACCAACTTAATAACTAGCTTAAGTCTACAACATTTCATTTTAATACGCGCAACCGCTTATTTCTTTTTCATCGACTATCGGAAAATATAAAAATGTTGTGGTTCTTTTCGTCATTACCTAATTAGACCCCTGAAGGGTCGCCATACTGGTACGCACGGCTACAGATCAAGCTATACATTTCCAATATAAGGTGACCTCTCATCGTACGGAAATCCTATACAATGCGATATCAGCTTATACTGGAAATTATAGCTTGATGTGTAGCCGTGTGTACAAATAACCAGGAAATTTGTGCCAGTATCTCCCGGTCTATAAACTAGACAGCCTAAAATGTTATATTTTCTACTTTATGTTCCAGTGAGTCAACCTATATGGATACCATTGATAGCTGGAGCCACGGCGAGGACGTTAGCTGTTACCATAGTCAGTCCCCTAGAGCTCATAAGGACGAAAATGCAATCAAAAAAGTTGACAAATTCAGGTAATAATTTTACAAGTCTTCTTTCATCATCATCATCATCATATCAGCCCATGGATGTCCACTGCTGAACATAGGCCTCCCCCATTGATTTCCACTTCGAACGGTTCTGGGCCGCTTGCATCCAGTGGCGCCCAGCGACTCTGACCAGGTCGTCAGTCCACCTAGTGCGAGGTCGTCCCGCTCGGCGCTTTCCAGTACGTGGTCGCCACTCGAGAACCTTCCTTCCCCATCGGTTATCGGCTCTTCGAGCGATGTGGCCTGCCCATTGCCACTTCAGCTTACTAACTCTACGAGCTATGTCCGTCGTTTTTGTTCTCCTACGAATGTCCTCATTTCGGACCCTGTCACGTAGAGAAATTCCGAGCATAGCTCGTTCCATAGCTCGCTGAGTGACTCTGAGCTTATTTATGCGGCCAGCAGTGAAAGACCACGTCTCGGTCCCGTATGTCATCACTGGTAACACGCACTGATTGAAGACCTTTGTCTTCAGACTCTGAGGTATTTTGGACGTGAAGATATGCCGTAGCTTCCCGAACGCTGCCCAGCCGAGTTGGATTCTTCGATTAACCTCTTTGTCGAAGTTGGACCTACCTAATTGGACAATTTGTCCGAGGTAAACATACTCGTCTACAACTTCGAGAACAGTGCTCCCAACAATCACCGGCATTGGCGGAATATGAACATTTGACATAATTTTTGTCTTGTCCATATTCATTTTTAGGCCTACCTGTTGGGAAACTCTGTTGAGGTCATTGAGCATGATGTTTAAAGCTTCCAGCGATTCCGCCATTATAACTATATCATCGGCAAATCGAAGGTGAGTGATATGTTCGCCATTGATGTTGATGCCATATCCCTTCCAGTCCAAGAGCTTGAATACATCCTCCATTACAGTGGTGAAGAGTTTCGGGGAAATTACGTCACCCTGTCTTACACCCTTCTGCAACTGGATTGGTACCGTACTCTCGTCCTGGACTCGGATTGACATGGTGGCTTTGCTGTACAAACACTTCAACACTTCGATATAGCGATAGTCAATTTGGCATCGCTGTAGACTCTGTAACACCGCCCATGTCTCGACTGAATCAAAGGCTTTCTCATAGTCCACATACGCCAGGCATAATGGCCGATTATACTCCTCAGTCTTCTGTATAATCTGGCGGAGTGTATGTATGTGGTCTATGGTACTAAAGCCTTTACGGAAACCGGCTTGTTCGGGAGGCTGGAAGTCGTCAAACCTACGTGCGAGACGATTCGTAATGACTCTCGAAAACAGCTTATAAACGTGGCTTAGGAGGGAGATCGGGCGGTAATTCTTCAATAGGGCCTTATCGCCTTTCTTGAAGAAGAGCACCACCACGCTTCCACTCCATACTTCTGGCGTTGTACCTTCGTGTATGACGGAATTAAATAGCTTCTGAAGGACTACAAGTACCGGTTTACCACCCGCTTTCAGAAGCTCTGTTGTAATTCCGTCTTCACCCGCCGCCTTGTTGTTTTTAAGCTGTTTCAGAGCCATTCTAATCTCGTACAGGCTGACATCCGGGATATCTTCGGTGTAATGTCGGGTCAACTTGGCTCTTGCGTCACTTACCCGGTAATGCATCTGGTTTCTGTGACGAGGTGTACAGCTGTCCATAGAACTTCTCGATTTCTCTCAAGATCTCCGGCTTTGACGTAATGATGTTGCCGGTATCGGTCTTCAGCTTGGTCAGTTGGCTTTGACCAATAGACAAATCACTTGCGAACACTTTAGAACCTTTGTTCTGTTTTATTGCCTCTTCAATACATGAAGTATTAAAGAGGCGTATATCGTGTCGCATTGCGTTTGAGATCTGCCTATTTACCTGCCGATATTCGGCTGTATCAGCTGAAGACTGCAACTTCATTTCACGTCGTCGCTTCATGAGTTTGAGAGTCTTATCCGAGAGTTTTTGGGTTCTATTCGTGCGGTGGGTCTTAAAGAACTTTGATCCTACCGCATGGACAGTTTCCACGAGCCTGTTGTTAGTATCGTCCACCGTCGCGCAATCATCTAGGCATTGGAAGCGATTATGAAGCTCGAGCTGAAAGCTTTCAGGATCTTGGATATATGCAGATTGGGGTCGGAGCGTAGACTTTACCAGACGACATCTCTCCACCTGGATGTTCAGGTTCAGTGTGCCTCTTACTAACCGGTGATCGCTGCCGGTCTTAACCCTGTTGATCACAGAGACATCACTGAAGATTTGCCGCTTTGTCGTCAAGATAAAGTCTATCTCGTTTTTGGTGGATCCATCGGGGCTACTCCAGGTCCATTTCCTGTGTGGCCGCTTTTTGAAGAAGGAGTTCATCATAAAGAGTCCCTCCAACTCCATGAAGTCGGCCAACCGTTGCCCCCTAGGGTTCCTCTGCCCAATTCCAAACTGCCCCACTCTCAGCTCATCGCTATTCCTAATGCCTAGCTTCGCGTTAAAGTCCCCCATCAATACCATATAGTGAGTTTTAGAGGCATGTATGGCTCGTGATATATCCTCATACAATGTGTCTATCTCATCATCTGGGTGTGATGAGGTCGGAGCGTATACCTGGATGACCTTCAGCGAATACCGTTTGGTAATTCTGAGTATCAGGTATGCGACTCTCGGTGAGACACTCTCTATCCTCACTATATTCTTGATGAGGGGCCTGCGGACAATAAACCCGACACCACCCTGTGACAGGTGATCACCCTCTCGGTAGTAGAACAGGTTACCGGATTTAAGGATTATCGTGTCCTCCCCCTCTCTTCGGACCTCTGATAAACCCATAATATCCCAGCGCAACCTGTCCACTTCTTCCTCCAGCTCAATGAGCTTCTCGTCGGTTCTCAGAGTCCGTGCATTATATGTTACCAGGTCCAGTCGTCGTTGTTGGTAGCCGGATCTCTGCCGGAGACTCTTAGCACCCCCTGCCCCGCCGTTACCGTGACCGCTACCGTAGCCCGGGATAGCGGGGCCGCCGGGGACTGGGGGCCGTGGCTGTGTTTTTGTACAAATCATTTGAGGGGTATTGCCGTAATCACCACGCTTGGCAGGCGGGTTGGTGATCGCAGTAGTGATGACGTATCACAGATGGACGCTGCTGCCCGTCCCCTGGTGTATTCCCTTAGTCGCCTTTTACGACACCCACAGGATTAGAAGGGTTGGCCCTATTCTATGCCGGGAGCCACACGGCCAAGTCTTCTTTATACATAGTTATTTGTCCTTTTTCTTTAAGATATCAGTTGTTCTGGTTAGTGTGGGAGTTAGATACCCTAACAGTGATTCACTGAACACGGTAGCGGTAGTGGTAGTGGTAATCATGGTAGTGGGTTTGATTCCCATTAGTACAAATGTTTGTGCCTGAGCATGTTTGTCTGTATCATGTCATGCTTCCTTAGGTTGGGTGGCAGTGTTTGAAGAAATATTTTAGGAGATATTTTTTAAATTGATAAGGTTTGGCTTTCAAATGTAAACATGAATCAAACAAAACTGTTAATTTAATTGGTGGTATGGTATAGCATTCATAAAATATAGGAATACAAAAGTATTTAAATGCCCTTGGTATATAGTAATGTTGCAACAATGCATAGCATGACTAAATTAATAAGCTATTTATGGTTGTAAACAAATGTTTGTATTATAGCAAGCAGCAGGTACATACAATATACCTTAGTACTATTATTTATTATGTGACAATATTATGTAGAAGTCATTCAAATAAATTCTACTCATACTATGCATAATCGCGAAATTGACTGTTAGTTTGTTACTTTGACGCCTCAATGGCACAATCAATAGTGATGAAATATGGCACACGGGTAGATCATAACCTGGAATAACAAATAAATAAATATCCTCGGACATTCCTCACACACGGTCATCTGATCCCAAACTAAGCAGAGCTTGTACTATGGAAACCAGATAACTGATATAATACATATACTACTTTTTGTTTGTAAATACATACTTAGCATACATAATTACACTCAGAATCAGGACATACAGACATGTTCATGCACACAAATGCATGTCCTGTGCGGGAATCGAACCCACGACCTGCGGCGCGTGAGATGAATCTTAACCAACTGCGCCAGCTGGCCCAACAAACAGGGCACTTTTTACCCAGGCAAACATTAGATCCCGGGTGAAACCACAGGACAGAAGCTAGTATACAATTTTTCTTTTCATTTACAGAAATTAACCATGCCTTACAGCGTGTTATTAAGATTGAAGGATATAGAGGGCTATTTCGCGGATTGGGATCAACACTTTTAAGAGATGTCCCATTTTCAGGTGATTACAAATCTTGCGCCTAATTCACCGAAATTAAATAATTCTGTAATCTGTCTAAGTTATGTGGTAAGGAAGACTGCCTGCCAGGCCCATAGTGTCAATTGCCATTTGTGGATGTGAAGAAGATAGTGCAGAAGGGGAATAATCGTGGTGAAATCCTCCTAATATTATAATGAAAGTTTGTGTCTATATTTGGTACTTAATTACTCCATAACATCGAACAATTATTATTATCCTGAAGAAGCGCAATTACGTTAATTTTGCTCGAAATCTATTCCGCCAATTTCCCATCAAAGACAATGCGCTCTATTTGGCCAAGTCAAGAATACACGATGCAGTGATTGGTCCTTACTGTTCAAGATCAGTGCGAAAGCACTGACTTTTTACGGAATTGGATTTCTCGGTATTACAAATCTAAAAGAAGTCTTCTTCGATGCGTCATAATAACTGACTTTATTTCTATGTAACTGAGTACAGTCGAGGACATAAATATGTATACACTTAGTGAAATTCAACAACGGTTTCCTCTTAAACTACTGATTGAAATTAGGAGATATTATAAAGGCAGAATCTTCTAACATATACTATTATGATTTGTGTAATACTTTAACACTTAAATGTTAAACATGCGAGAAAATCACTATTGAATTTCAAAAAGTGTATACATATTTATGTCCTCGACTGTACACAGGCAGAGTCGATTATACCCTGGTATAATGTTCTTTTATTTAGTTATTATATTACTATGTAGTTAGTATCTAAATACATTGAAAAATATTATTTCAGGTATATATTGGACAACTTTTGAATCAACAAAGAAATCATTCAATAAACCAGACTCGGAAAAGAATACGTTTTTATTCAATTTCTTCTGTGGATCAGTAGCTGGCAGTGTAAGTTTATATTCATTTGTGTTGAACTACAATAATTGGTACACACGGCTACACATCAAACTATGCATTCCAGTATATGCTGACCTCTCATTGTACGGAAATCCCATACAATGCGAGATTGGCTTATACTGGAAATATATAGCTTGATGTATAGTCGCATTATTAACATATTTGAATCAATAATAGTAATGATTATGCTTTTCATGGACCCTAGTTGAATATATTTAAATAAATTATCTGTGTGTGTATTATCTGATGAAAATATATTCTAAATGTAATAACGGATCATTCCATTTGTTTATATGATTACTAGCTGACACCGCAGTTTCACCCGCGTCCCCGGTTTAAAAATAGCCTATATCGTAGTATACTCCGGCATTTTTCGAATCCGACTGATATTTTTTACATTAACCAGTTTAAAGAATCAAAAACAAAACTTCTGCTTTATTACATTAGTATATAGTCACAAATTTATCTGGCCGATGGCCAAAACAGTAATGCCAAAACATAAGTGTGGGACTGTAGATAATTTCTGTTTACAGATAGCTGCATTTGTAACGTTACCTTTTGACGTCGTGAAAACACATCAACAAATAGAATTAGGCGAAAAAGAGATATACTCAGGTTAATATTTTAAAAATAAACGTTATCTGATAAAAGCTGTAAATATAATAATAATGCATTTTTATGTTTTCAGATAGTAAAGTAAAACAAAGGGCCGCAAATATGCAGGATATAGCTAAAAATATATATACAATTCATGGTTTTAGAGGTTTATTCACCGGCTTATTACCTCGAATATTTAAAGTAGCGCCGGCGTGCGCCATAATGATCGCCACTTTCGAATATGGAAAACAATTTTTCCAAAAATATAACACACAGAAATACAAGGAAAAAATGCAAAGGTAAAATGTGGCTTATAAATCTCATGTCAGTTCAGCTCTAATAAATTAACTCTACTGGTTCCTATGAGCTTGAAGGACCAACTGGTATTCATTTTTGACGAGCCTGTTGGTGTGGACTGTGTAGGTTGCCATCTAGACTGCCCTGCCAAAGTTTGTGAGTTCGATTCCCACAAATGCATGCAGAAAAAAAAATGTGCACAAACATATCTGCTCTGAGTCTGTATGTCCTACTAGTGTATCAGTGATCCTGGTGAAATCTTTAGCTAATTGGTTACTTATCTCAAATTATATTTCAGACAAGGAATTGAAATAAAAATTACTAAGTGTGACTAAATTGCATGAAAATATTATAAATTAAGAAGGTATTAGTATGCCTAAATTAATTATTTAGGTATTTTTTCAACTTATTATCAGTACTGAATAGTGTTTGATAAAGTACAATAGGAAACAAATTGTAGCTATGTAGTGTAATAAAACTGTATATGTAATTTGGTTTCAAGATGATCTTGATTGTGTTTGAGTTGCAATTAAATGAAATTGTTGCAGGCATCAAGAAATTGTATTGATGGGCAAATCAACAGGCAGCAATGATTATTCTTAATGATTATGAAAGCGAGAAGTTTCTCTTTGATTAAAATGTGATAACACTGTATTGTTTACAGTTTTGTAGTTTACCTATGGCTGTTTTATAATTTTATAGTTACCATAACATTGACAAGATAGTTATATAGAAATAAAACAATTTCATATCACTTGAAATTGCATAGGCATAGTGTTATGTGATGTATAGAATTGGCAGTGGTAGATGCTAGAAATAATTTAGTGACCAATTTTTTAACAGATAATCCGGCCCAATCTGGGAACGGTGTCCTCCAACTACAAGTCTTAGGCCTATGGCTATCTTGGATTGTAACAAAAGATATATTAGCAAACATAGCAAATACCTGTTATGATCTGTTATTTGTTAATGAATAAGATTTAATTTGAAAATTATGTGTTTATCTTTGAATATGAATAAATAAAATCAAAGCAATGTAATTACTGTATGTAAATATTTCATGTTTTCATTTTAGTTAAACAAATTAGCTGGTTATCAGTGTACTAGAAGGTGATGCTTCCTGGCACCATAATGGATTAAAATTATGAGTGGACAAAAAAGTTACAAATCTGTGTCCAAATATCAGAATTTGTTGTACAGCTTATAATTTTTATTTCCACTCAGCATTCAAATCCATTGGTCGCCCTACCAAGAAGACGCAGACTGTAAATATAAAATAGATTATTTGTGCATATTGATACTTTAAAATATACAATATTTTTTTCCTTTAAGTTGGTATATTTTTTTAACCATGCTTAATTTAAATGCTGCACATGTAACGGTATAAAGGAGCTGTCCACTTAAGGATAGCTATTGGAGCCTCAGACCATAGGCCTGATAGGTAAGCGTCATACTTGTACGTAGTATTTATATACTCTGAGATCATACTAACACCTGTTTCAATCTTTCAAGGCCTGAGGTAGTGAATACTTTAGGTGGAGATAGTTTTACTACATAGTTCTAGTGAGTTTATTGTAAGGTAGTTTTTTTAGGTTATTTTTTTATGCTTACCTTGTTGTGCTTCTATTTACTATACTATGAAGAAAACAAATGGTTAAAATTAATTATTTATTTCATATTCTTAAAACTAATGTACTATAGCTCCTAATGGTTCTGCTTTTATATTGCCAAGGTCTAATCTGCTATCAATTGACTCGTCTATTTGGCCGACGATAGCAACGTTGTCTCCTCGTATTATATGAAGTCCAAGCACTACTTGTGCCACACCGGTAGACGAGGAAAACACTCTCTCATGAGATTCGTCCAATATAATGTTTATTGTTTGGTCAAAGCCCTTCAAAGTACCGATGAAGTTCCGACCATCCGAAGTTATCACTGACACTGTTTGATTCACATAGTTTTCCAGTCCAGACGCCATAGTTTTATCACAACAAATAGGTGGTTATAGTCTTACTCGTGTTTGTTCTAAAAAAAACAAATCAAGCGATGTTTTGAAAATTAAAAAAAGTGAAGTGCAGGAGTTTTTTTTTAAATTTGATCATGACCATGGCTACAAAGTCCTTCAGTCGCATACATTTTATGTATAATATCACTTTCATATAGTCCGCACATTAACTTTCACATAGTCCATTCTTCATATGATTGTGCATAGTCCAGATTATCAGTCACCTGTCAGTCATGTTTTAGTAAAATGGTGGTTATTGTACTAAAATTTTTTGAGACAACTTGTAAAGTCACGAATGTCACGATACACAATTCATTTCACTTCACTGGTGCACATGAATTGATTTTTATTCTGTGTCTTTATTGTTTATTGGATACATAAAACTCAAAATAGGTACATGAATTTATAAAAATGAAAACGCAACGTCATTCTGCAATTTCCCGCCAAAAAGTCCGAATACAAAGGCTACTTTCCGAATTGAATAATATCGCTCAGTGCTCACAGCAATAATTTGCGTACCGAGTTAGATATCACGTTAATGACAGCAGAGAACTGTCAACAATTTGGAACGCCCGTTATCGCGCTCACAGTATTCAAAACAGAACATTTGAGAATTTAATTAAAATCTGAATGAACAATGCGCTAGGACTCCTTATATATTTCATAATTTAACTCGCAAAAAGGAATATTCGCGTATTTTATTATATTTCTTTCATAAAATCATAAAAAGTATCTTTGCCAAATAGAAAACTAATAATCTTAATAGACTTTTTGTCGAAAACACAATAATTAACCGTCACTTTTGACAGCGCTCATGTTGATATCAGTTTAGGGCATGGTCAGTGTGAGCGCAATATGGCGGATATCATGACGTCATCTATGACGTTTCACGGAAAACATCGTTATCTATCTGTCATTATTCAATTCGGTACGGGTTTAAGCACGCTCAAATCAATTACAGCGATTATAGGTAGCGGTTCGGAATGCAGCCAAAGTCAGTGATCCATTTGGTAGGTAGTACTATACCATTACTTGTACGTAGTATTTATATACTCTGAGCCATTACTTTTACCTCAGAGTATATAAATACCAACTATTAATATACTCACAACTATACATTACATACCTACCTCTTTGCTTTGCAGTGATCACCAAAGACTACAGTATATACTTAGAGGTGATCACAGAGAGAGAGTAGTGTCAGAGTCTCGTAAAATTGTTCTGTGGTCAGAGTACCTACTTTTTAATACTGTAACAAAAGTATGTTCCTCTGCATCTGCAAGTGCTCTGCTGAAGTGTGAGAGTGACATAGGGATGGGCAAATGGAAAAAAAATATCGATATTTATCGTATCGATATTTTTCAAATATATCGATATATATCACCCAAGAAATATCGATATTTCGATATATCGATATTTTTTGCCCAATTTGCAATTATTTATAAAAATTGCCTAAATTATCGAAATTTTATGAGACAGACATGACGTTTAACATAAATACAATTCACACAAAAAAAATAACAATGAACCACGCTTAGTTTACTCGTGACAACACAACAAAACAACGTTCGTCGTACCAACACTCTAAAATACAATACAGTCAGTCCAGTGCAGTGATACCAATCAAACCAACAAGCAATGTCATTGTCATAGACAAGCAAGTCATAGAGAGTAATTTTTGTTTGTGTTTGAAGCAAAGAAACTAAACCCATACAGCCTACTGCATATTTTCTAAATTTAAGAAATCGGATTGGTCAAAATCATGATGTGACGCATGAGCAGACAGCAGAGCTTTAAAAACATATCGATTTTGATATCTAACCTAATATTATATAATAACCTAAAATTGATATATCGCGGGAAAAAATATCGCTAATTAATTAATTAGTATCAATATTTTTCTGAAAAAATATCGATATTTTGATATATCGATATTTTTTACCCATCCCTAAGTGTCAGCAAATGCAACCTTCCGAACCGGTATTAGAGTATTAGAGTCAGACTTTTCATAAGTGCCTGCGAAGGTCTATTTGAATAAATGATTTTGAATTTTGAATTTTGAACAGTGAAGTATCTGTGAAGTTTGGAAGTCCAGTTACCAATATAGGTACTCTTTGCCAATCATATGGTCATATCCATGGTCCAGCCATAGTAGCTTGAAGTGATCCTAATAGCATCCAGTCATAGACCACAATCTGTCAGGTGAAATCAGCAGCTGTGAAAAGGAAATTTCAAAACTGTTCATGAGCTACAGCAGTACCTACTGTAAATATTGAATATGTCTAATACTATTGTACAATATGTTTTGATCCGAAGTGATCTTCTCAAAGAATTAGGATGGTCAATAGGAGCCTTGATAGCTCAGGCATGTCATGCATCAACAGCGATTGTACATTTGAGTAAAGATGATGATCACACAATACAATACTTGAATGATTTAGACAATATGCACAAAGTTGTCTTAGAAGTGAGTATTTTACTTACTATATTAAAATATTATGATAATCAAGTTCTACTGACAAGGTATTTTAGGCCTAGAATATTTTGTAAATTAGTTTTCAAAGAGAATATATAAACACAATGAGGTGAAAACCTAAGTTAGCTAACAAGAGGTGATAAAATATGTAAACAACCCACTTCTACAAGTTTCGGTAAAGCAGCTGCCAACATAATTTCTTTAAATAGAAATTCAAATTTAGTTTACATTCTTTATCTCTTCTCGTTAGCTTACCTATATTCAAAAATATTTGTTATGAAATAAGTTATTAGTCAAAAAATCTTATGTACCTAGTCAAGATCCCATTATTTACCGCCGTTATATCGGTACCAAAGTACCCTCTTAAATACTAACAACTAGTAAAGGTTTATTGTTGTGTTTGTTTAATATTACTAATGCTATACATAACATTATATGCTGTGTTAGAGGTTAGCCTTCAAACCTGGAGTTGTTACAAATATTGTAGGTTGCGATAACATTGGCAAATAAATGTCATTGTTTTGTAGTCTTTGGGCCAGTTGGTGTAGTTGACTAGGATACCACCTATTGTGCCTAAGGTCATGGGTTTGATTCCCATACAGGGCATGCATTTGTGTGCATGAACATGTCTGTATGTTATTAATCTGGGTGTAATTATGTATACTAACTATGTATTTACAAAACTAAAAGTTATCAGTTATCTGATTTCCATAGTAGGTACAAGTTCTGCTTAATTTGGGTTCAGATGACCATGTGTGAGGAATTTCTCAGGATTCTAAAATGGATAAGTGTAAGCACCTGGTGCAGACCCCAGTTTTATTTATGTTTCTGAATGATTGAACATTTTCTGGGACAGATAATATCGCTATTCACCAGGGAATCTATCTTTGCACCAATACCATTCCACCATTACAGCATGATATGACTTACTAGCATCCATAAAACATTTGGTATTCTTGAAGTTTTTTTTTTCAGGTTCCTAATGAAGCATCTTTAAAAAAAGTAGCTGAGAAGTTAAAGGAGAATTCCATAGCTCACAAATTATGGATTGAACAACCTGAGAATATACCTACATGTTTAGCACTGAAGCCTTATCCTAAAGATGAAGTGAAAAAGTTTGTTGGAAAGTTTAAATTATATAGAGAAACAATAGTCACTACATAGAATAACTTTTGAAAACATACAATTCGTTTTATTTCTTTTGTTATATTTATTGGCATTGGCGCCTGAAATCTGAACTGCGCCTCCAGTACCTATAGTATATTATCTATGGCCTGAACTCTAGATCAGCATAATATATCGGCCCTGTTACGCTGTTATGTCACAGGTTACGTCTTTAATTCCCTGGGGATCATCTATGCTGGGGATGCCCTAGGGTTCTGTGGCAGTGTTACTGGGGTTCCGCGTTTAGTCCGTTAAATAAAATGTTCATAGAAAAGCGTCATGATAAAAATAGTTTATTAATAGGTACCTGATTATAAATTGTTATAAAATTACTTATGTATTATTATTTTTTATTTATAATTTGTATGTACTTACGAATAATAAAATTTATCTCCGTTTAAAATAAATTACGTATTATTTATATACTAAATAGTTTTTTTACTTCTTCTTCTTTTTTTTAATTTTGGCAACCAAGCCCAAATTAGGGCTCATTTCTGCCAGTGTCGAGTTATATTATAGTATCCAGTCACAAAATCACTTCACATTATAGTCCTCAGTCAGTCACCGTCCATAAAAGTCACGTTTTATTACAATGGTGGTCATTGTACTAAAACTTCACGGACATTTTGAGACAACTTGAAAAGTAACGATACACATAATTCATTTCATTTCACTTCACTGGTGCACATGGATGATCTTTATTGGGTAAAATACCACCAATAATACACAATAAAACTCAAAATACACAAATTTATGAAAATAAAAATGAAAATGCTACGTCACTTTGCAAGTTCCCGCCAAAAAGTAGTTTTTTTACTTTTTACTTGGAACATTTATTAGTGCGTTCGAATTTGAGTGATGTCGTTTTTAACAGTTTCAAAATGGGCATTTTTGTTTATGCGTTCGAATTGGAAAATTTCATCAATTTTGCAACTTTTGCCACAAACGATATTTCCCAAATCGAACGATGAGATACAAAAATGTCATTTGGATGCTCATGGCCTGCTTGTCACTTGTCTCAACCTACCTTTTCCCTTCAGTTAATCTTTAAACAAAGTTAATCTGACAAATTATTCTCTTGCCTGTAGTATTTCTATAACATTTTACAATAAAAATTAGAATTTTCGCTTCCCGTTTGAATTTTCCAAAACTTATCTGTAAGATTCAAAGATGTCAAAATATGATCACAAACGACCCTGCCTCGGAGGTGGGTCAAAATTTGCAGTTCACGATGTCGTTTTTAACAGTTTCCAAGTAAAACGAACGGTGAACGAAAATAGTTCAAAACGCCAATTTCGCCCACAACTTTCCAAATCGAACGCCAGATGTGATCGTTTTTGGCATTTTTGACTGTTATTTTTGCTACCATACCCCAATTCGAACGCACCTTATGTATGTCATAAAAATAAATAGACATGCAGCGTTGCCATACATAAACAGTTATCCGTATATCTACGGATTAATGCTATGCATCAAAGACTAGAATAGTATACTTGCTATGAATCTATCTAACTGCTAGTTTTACGCTTTTCTCAGTACAAACCCTTATCAATCTACTGAGATTTTCTATAGTGGCCACCTTCACCAGCTGCTAGGTCATAAAAGACGGCACACTATTCCTGGCAACCCCTTACGAAGCGCCAGAGACCCTCTGGCGGCGTGACCTACCACGCCGCCAGAGTACTCGCCCCTGGTACTCTTGGTTTTCTTTCTGGTTTTTGTCTTGCTTTACTCAGTACAGTATTACCCAACTAATATGGCTTACCTGCGCAGAAGATACATTTTCAAAACGCGGGAAATGCTATTGGTCTGCAGCTACCGCCATTTGTGCGGAGGGGCGTGACATGCGAGTGAGACGGAACTAACAGCTGCACCGTATTATGAACCTTATAGTGTTGATCTAAGGTTGATTGTAAGTTTTAAGCATTCTTTCATTAATCTTCGGGCCATACTTTCTTTTCTGTGCGAACGAAGATTCACGACGACGCGCCTTATCAGTTGGGTACTACTGTACTGTACCTAGCTAGACATCATGCAAAAAGTTGCTAGATTGGCGGATTTTGTTACCCAAAAAAAGGTGCTAGAAGTAGCTAAATGTTTCTAAGTAGGTAGATAACAATAATAATAAAATTCTTAAAACACGAGAGAACTAAAAATCAGTAAATTAAATACGTTTCTTTTTTTCAATTTTTATAATATATTAAAACAGCGAGCATTAGTTTTAAATTAGGAGAATTTCTATGGTTAAAATACCCTTCAAATCGTGTACTTAAGGTTCAAATTGGTTCCAAATATCAACATTTTGACAGGTATTTTGACAATAGAGGTATAATAAGAAAGAGTCCCAGCCACCGACCTATACCCTCACCCAGGATAATATCGTCGCGTTTAGTCTTTTTCTTTCGAGACCCAGTGCCTTTACGATCTCGAAAGTATTGAAAAGTTGCTAGAAAAAGTAGCTAAATTAATTTAGCTACAAGTTTAATTATATTGTAGCTGCCTAACACCAAAAAATAGCTAGATTATAGTTAAAAGTAGCTGCATCACTGTTGGTCAGTTGAAATCACAGTTGAAATAAGCAAAGCTTTATAAAAAGTCAGTACATCTACAGATTTATACCACGATATTTACCACAGATATTTACTTATTTTTCAGCCCACTCTACGGATATTTCAAATATTGTAAATGGCAACGTCATGTCATGTCAACTCAACTGAGACTTTTTGGCGGGAACTTGCAGAGTGACGTTGCGTTTACATTTTTATTTTCAATAAATTCGTGTATTATGAGTTTTATTGCATATTATAGGTGTTATTTCATCCAATAAAGATCTATGGAGTGTGGAGAAATGAAATGAAGAATGTGTACGACGAGTTGTCTCAAAAAGTCCGTGAAAAGTTTTAGTACATTGACCACCATTTTACTAAAACATGTCTTTTGTCGGCTCTGGCAGATACTGACAGAGGGGACAAAGTGAAAGTGATATTGACTAGGACTTATAATATAACTGACAAAAATAGAACCTAATAAAAAAGGATATTTTTGCCAAACTTAAAACTAAGGAGAAGAATATAAAAAAATCCTTCTATTCTAATGAAACCAATAAGGGTATTTTTTTAATTTCTCCTTTTTTCCTCTATCTCCTGGATTTTTGGCATAAATATACTTCTTTTTGGCAAGTTGGGGTTTGCTTGCAGCACTGATCTGTCATTAATTTTCCTTGTTTGACTTTGACAAACAACGATTTGTGTGTATTGAAGATTTACAGATTTCTATGAGACGAATTCAATTTGCGTGAGAAAAAACTGAAAATTATCGTTCAATAAACGGTAATCCATGTTCTTTTGTTAATGGTGAGTACTGATTGCGATAAAATATATTTCATGTTGTGCTGCGTTGTCAATAACAGCCACGAATATTTGGTTCGTGATCTCACCTTACAAGGTATGTACAGTACAACATTTTGTCATTGATGCAGACGAAATTGTGTTACTGGAATTAGTAAAAACGCTTTATTATTTAATTACCCCTTAATAATTATTTCTTTTACTATGACTTCGATGCCAATATTAAGCATCTATTCATGTTCATCATTAGGTGATTACCTATAGTAAAATGTATATTTGCATGACTCATTTTTCTCCTGTTATGAAGCACAGTAGCAAGTTCCCATTGTAAGAATTTGAAAGTATCTTATTTCCTTTATTTTATTGATGATTGCTCAATAATGATGATCTTGTTTATGTACTTGTGTTGAAGCATCACATCAACCAATAGTAAGAAATAAATCAATCTTAACACAATCTACTCACATATTGACTTCCCCTTTGCGATTAGTGGAAACCACAGATTTCTTGTTACTCATCTCTACATCTACATTAAAAAGTCTTCTTTGGGTAATACTTACCCGTTTAGGAACAGTACCGATTTTGTTGATGTGTCTTGTCCTATATGTCTTCAAATAAGTTGGTTGGTATTTGATAAAAAATTATATTCAAGAAAATATTCTTTTCATTATTATGTAAAATATATACAATTTAATCACAATATTAGATTCTCAGTCATAAAAAAATATATATTGAAAATTATTGTAAAAATTATCTTAGACATCATAATTTCTGCTTACCACCACAAAGACCATATACCTACTTGTTTGCCTCCTTAGTAGTATAAAAAAATTATTCTTTTAAAATATACCTTATCCCTAATTAATTTACTAACCTAAGCCAGGAGTTGGCAACCAGTGGCTCTTTCGATGTAAAGTTGCGGCTCTTCAGATCCATATTTAAAAATTCATAATTTTATACAAAACCCTTTAAATTCATGCAATCAATATATTTGGAGTGCTAACAATCTTCGAGTTCACAAATTTGTGTGAGCAAGTGTGTTCTTGCATGAATATGTCTTACGGTATCCTCCTCTGGGGTAGTGGTGCCGAAATCAATAGAATTTTTATACTGCAGAAAAAGGCTATCCGTGCAATATATAAAATAAGGCCTAGAGATTCTTTGAGCGACAAGTTAAAATCTATTAATATAATGACAGTGTCGTCACAGTACATATATGAAAATCTTATTCATGTGAGGAAAAACATAAATAACTTACCTAAGAATAGCGACACTCATAGCACAAACTTGCTGTACCTTTAACTAGGCTCAGCAAAGTCCTTAACTCTTTCAAGGGGCAATGTATACGTTTCTATAATAAAGTACCCAAAGAAATCCAAGAGCTACCTATACATAGATTCAAAAAGATAGTAAAACAGAAGTTATGCAAGAAAGGGTACTATAAAGTTTCTGATTTTGTAGATGACAAGAATGCATTTGAATGAATTGTTCGCTTCGCAGGCTATTGTTATATATATTTTGTAAATTGTAATATTTATCAGTACACATAAAAAAAAAAGTATACTTGCTGAGTTTCTTGCCGGAGTCTTCTCAGTTCAAGTTGTATTTGGAACCGGTGTAGAGTCATTTGTTAACATTCACAAGAGCCTTATCAGGGCCTAAATTGAATAAATGAATTTTGATTTTGATAATAAAATATTAAAAAAAGTGTTTTTAACAGTACAAGAAAGTGGCTCTTTAAAAACTGGGAAATTTTGTAAATTGTACGTTTTTGCTCTTCCGTCTCAAAAGGTTGCCGACCCCTGACCTAGGCATATCATAAATAAATAAATATACTGGGACATTCCTCACACACGGTCACCTGATCCCAAACTAAGCAAAGCTTGTACTATGGAAACCAGATAACTGATATAATACTTATACTACTTTTTGTTTGTAAATACATACTTAATATATATAATTACACCCAGGCTCAGGACATACAGACATGTTCATGCACACAAATGCATATCCTGTGGGGGAATCGAACCCACGACCTGCGGCCCTATAGGTGGAGTCTTAACCAACTGCACCAACTGGCCCTTCAATATCATCATATCAATCTTGTACCAATAATATTTTTTTCATTTTTGTCCTATAAAGTTATTAGTAAAAATAAAATAAAAATAAAATAAGCCTTTATTGCTGAAAAGCAGTTCCCTTAAACAATAATGTAAAAATAATAATAATAGTTCATAATGGCTCCATTGCATCAACAACCTGTTGTTTCGTTTCTATTTCAGCTTGTACGTTGACAAAGGCCTCCCCTTACTTACTTATAAAGCTCAGTTGTAAACAGGGGCTCTACTGCGTAACTTTGGTGGTAATCGTAACAAACACCATTAATTAATTTCATCCAATAAGGGCCCACGAATGGTCATCGTCGCGTCATACCGCGTGCGCGTCATTGGATGAAATAATTAATGGTGTTTGTTACGATTAGCACCAAAGATACACACAATAGCCCGGCTGAACTCAACTTTTGCTGCTTTGAAAATGCACATCATAATGTCAATAAATATATTATAATATTGGTAGTGTTGTTATGTTTTCTTATGAACTGCTGTGCCCTGCAGTTTCACCCACACTCCTGGGATAATATTTTTTAAGTATCTGTTTTGTAGTTCCACAGATGACCTCCTATGTAACGTTAATTACTTAACCAGATGGTAGAATATAATACTTGGGGATAATGTAATTTTCCAAACTTCGGAAGGCACGTAAAGCTGTTAGTCCCAGTGAACAATTCCGACAGTACGTTGATCACTAGTCTAGCTCCACCAATCTGTAGTGGGCATGGGTGGTGGAGTATTGCCCAGTCCATTTCACCCTCATTTGTGAAAGGAGACCAGCGGGGTTATTTTAAAACGGTCGAATTCGGAATCGGGAGCGGAATCGGAAACCTTCATCGAAAAGATCCGATAGCGGAAATTTGGAGTGCGTTTACAAAGTTTGTTTTTAATAATGGTAGGAAATGGTATACCTAAACTAAAATTTAAAGTAAAATCGAAATGCTTACGGATTTTTATTGTTGAAAGGCCTCATTTAAACACTCATATCAAATGCATAAAGACAGATACTTGTTATTTTCTATATTTTGGATTTTAGGTCTACATTGTGTTAATAAACATAAAAAATGGTTTTCTAGTTTTATCGAACTTCGAAAACTAAAGTCAGGCAAAGGTTTGAGCCATACAGCCTAATCGTATTGAGTTATACCCGGTTATACCTAAGAAGTTCTAGTCACAAAATAAATCACTTTCATATAGTACGCACTGTCAGTCACAGTCCATAAACGTCATGTGTTAGTAAAATAGTGGTCAATAAACTAAAACTTCTCACGGACTTTTTGAGACAAGTTGAAGTCACGATACACATAATTCATTTAATTTCCCTTCATTGGTACCCGTGGATTGATATTTATAGGATAAAACAACACAGATAATACGCAATAAAACTCAAAATAAATGATTTTTTGAAAATAAAACGAAAACGCAACGTCACTTTGCAAGTTCCCGCCAAAAAGCTCTCTATGACAAAGTAGTTTTTTTTTCAGTACATTCATGTAGAGTATAATAAAACAAATATTTTTCTTTTTTTCTTTTGAGTCTAATAAAATATTTTAACTTTTATTTGCAAATAGATAATTTGCAATAGATTTTATGGTTACGTAGATTTTTTAGTGGTAGTGAATCTAGCATCCAACATGAGTAACGGTATTGAGTAGTGACCAATATGTTTTAGTTCCTACGAAGTTTGAGTATGTAGCTATTACTTTTACCGCAGACCTTTCTTATTCATTATTTACTTAAAATAGGGGCAAACACACTCAGTTTAGTACCAACTAACCTTTATATAAGTTTAAATAATGCGTTTATATTAAATAATGGTCAAAAACGAACATTAAATAAAATTCGGAAAGAATTCCGCCATCTAAAAGCTATCGGAAACTTTTCGATGATTCGGATTGATATTTCCGTCGAGAAACGTCAAACTATTCGATTCGGAAATTAAAATAGCAATGGGCGCTTTAACCTATCATGCAGAATATATTTATTTTAGTTAAGGTATTATTTGTAACACTTATTATCATACTATGTTAAATAAATATTGATGTTCTTACAGTTTTGATTGTATTTTAATGTGCAAATATACATTTTCATTATTATTTTATCATGTCGGAAACTCATCTCGGAAGTTTTCGATTCCGCTCCCGATTCCGAATCCGACCGTTTTAAAATAACCCCGCAGGAGGCTGAGGCTGTGTAGGCGTAACAAACAAACAAACACACTCACTTTCGCATTTATAATATTAGTTAGGATGTATAGACTACTTACTTAAGGTAATGTAAACCTAAACCTATGAGGATAAACTATAATTTAAATATTATGTACCTACTATTTAGAATAAAAAAACATTTTGTAATTTTATCATCAATGTTGTATGTAATACAAAGTGTTTTCATGCCAAATATTGTAGATAAGGGCTATGGTAGTTATACCCAGCTACCATACAAGTCACTTCTGGGAACCAACTGGATATTAAGAATATCTTTTTTAGGGTTCCGGCATACCGGTTTCGTGCCCAAAGGTTGCAAAACGGGACCCTATTCAGAAGCATCCGCTGTCCGTCTGTCTGTCTGTCAGTGGGCTGTATCTCATTAACCATAATAGGTAGACACTTGACATTTTCACAGAATATGTATTTCTATTGCTGCTATAACAACAAATAATAAAAATGAAATAAAATTAAAGGGTAACAAGAAACGTCTCCTTTTGGTGTTTTTTTTGTTACACCTACTTTTAATTTCATAGTCAGTTTAGGTTAGTTAATATCATTATTATTGTACGGAAACCTCCATTTGCGAGTCTGACTCGCGCTTGGCCTGTTTTCATTTTTATTATGCAATAAAGTTGGCAAACAAGTATAATGCCCAACTGGTGGTATAACGCGGTATTCTTTAAGGTGGTGGAACTTCCCCAGTTACTGCTCTATGAGTGAAAAAACGCTATGTTCTGCCTCAATGTTGCCACCACATGACAGGGTAAGAAAACTCGATACTGTGTGATGTCCCTAATGAGTTACAGTGTTCGAGTAAATCTGTGATATACAGAGACCTATAAGTAGTATGAAAAGCTATTGGCCACTTTTCTACATACTTTCATTATTAATAGATACAGAGGCAAACAGCATAGTGACAGCAATAGGGCTCCATTTTGCCCTTTGGGTAAATTAACAGAACTCTTAAAAAAGAAACAGTTTCCAGCAGTTACCGCCGTAGTTACAAACCAAAGTGTGAACCTCCTCAAATTTATCATACTCACTTGACCTCCGTATTAATTTTTATCAAATATTTTCCAGTTACCTAGTTTCCATGATAATTTTCACAGAGCAGCATTATTTTTTCCAAAATAATGCTGGCTATTGTGTGCTTCCTTTATGCTAAATATTTGCTGCAAAAGATTAGCCCCATCTGTTTATAATTTTATAATCACCATGCCTCCACTTTATTATAATGATTAATTATAATATTGTATGTAATAGCAGAGTAAATAAACAACAACATGTGTTAAGAAGTCCTGGCAAACATTGAAAAATAAATAAAAGTAATGGTACAATAAAGCTGTTAGGTTGTTCACAGAAAATATTAAATACTGCTTTCTGTGATTTCAGGTAATAAATTAATCCAGACTAATGGCATCATCAAACACCTTGCAAAAGGCTATAGACCTAGTCACAAAAGCAACCGAAGAAGATAAGAATAAGAATTACGAAGAGGCCTTGCGTCTATATGAGCATGGTGTAGAATATTTCCTCCATGCTGTCAAGTACGAAGCACAGGGTGAAAGAGCAAAGGAAAGTATTCGAGCCAAGTGTTTACAATACTTGGACAGAGCTGAGAAACTTAAAGACTACCTCAAGAAAGATCGTAAGAAAAAGCCTGTTAAGGATGGAGAATCAAACGCTAAGAACGAAGATAAGAAGAGTGACAGTGACAGTGACTCAGATGATCCAGAAAAGAAAAAACTACAAGGTAAACTCCAAGGCGCTATAGTAGTTGAAAAACCCCATGTTAAATGGAGTGATGTTGCTGGTCTAGAAGCTGCAAAGGAAGCATTGAAAGAAGCTGTCATCCTCCCAATTAAATTCCCCCACCTATTTACTGGTAAAAGAATACCTTGGAAAGGAATCCTTCTTTTTGGACCCCCTGGTACTGGTAAGTCTTACCTAGCAAAAGCTGTTGCTACAGAAGCGAATAACTCAACATTCTTCTCTGTATCTTCATCTGACCTTGTCTCCAAATGGCTTGGTGAATCTGAGAAGTTAGTTAAGAATCTATTTGAACTTGCTCGACAGAACAAACCGAGTATAATCTTCATTGATGAAATTGACTCTCTCTGCTCATCACGTTCAGATAATGAGTCGGAGTCGGCACGTAGGATTAAGACAGAGTTTCTCGTTCAAATGCAGGGTGTAGGTAATGATATGGATGGGATATTAGTGCTTGGAGCTACGAATATTCCTTGGGTTCTAGATTCTGCTATCAGAAGGCGTTTCGAGAAGCGTATTTATATAACCCTACCGGAAGAACACGCCCGTTTGGACATGTTCAAATTGCACTTGGGTAACACAAGACACATGTTGTCAGAGCAGGACATGAAAGTTCTAGCTGCTAAAACAGAAGGTTATTCTGGTGCAGATATAAGTATTGTCGTCCGTGATGCTCTTATGCAGCCTGTGCGTAAAGTGCAGTCGGCTACTCACTTTAAGAAAATTAGTGGTCCTAGTCCAACAGATCCCAACGTGATTGTTAATGACCTACTGACTCCTTGTTCACCTGGCGATCCAGGAGCAATGGAGATGACCTGGATGGAGGTACCCGGTGATAAATTAGGCGAACCTCCAGTTACCATGTCAGATATGATGCGCTCTTTAGCTACATCCAAACCAACCGTGAATGATGAAGATATGACCAAATTGAGGAAGTTCATGGAGGACTTTGGTCAGGAAGGATAAATGTATCTTGATATTGATAATATTGAGGTGTTCTTATATCTGATAAATCACAATATATTGTTCTGCAAATGTTGTACTAGACTTAATTTTGGAAGCACAGTGCCTATGAAAATGTTGCAAAAGCAGTGAGAAATTTTCTTCCACTACCAGAATTTTAATGAGTTTGACTATTTCATAGCTACGTTTGTGATATGTAACCACAAATATTTCATTTATATTTATAACAAGCTTTTTTATTATTTTAACAAAGGCATGTTTAATTTAATTTGCATACTATTTGAATACCCGCATAATGCTTTAACACCTATCTGTAAGATTATCTCAAATTTGTATATTATTTCTCTTAAATATACTATATGATTGCTTTGTACTGTCTTATTGCAATGTCAAATTCAAATGATCAAATTGTCCGTACTTGCTGTTGTTATTGTTATGAAGATTCTCATACAGTTATGCAATTCAGTTATAGGTAACAGGTCTCAGATTTTGATAAATAGTAATCATCGCTCGCGAATACGTAATTAACTGAATATTTGCAACCATATTTCGATAATGTATCTACGGACATGATTTTATTGTGATAGTTTGTGAGCGCGTTTGCCACATTCGCATTTTAATATTTTTGTAATACTTCAAAATTCACATTGTTCTTATTGTCATGATGTGATGTGAAATAGATAATGTAATTAATTATATTTTATCATATGCCTAATTTTAACTGCTTCTCTACAGAGGGCCATGAAATAAAAAATATAGAAATAAATACAACAACTTGTCGTGATATTAATCGGAGAAAGAAAACAATAAAGTTAGTATAAGTCTCATTATATCCGTGTAATTCAATGAGTTGAATATATTAAATATTGTCCGAATTATCTCACGATAGATTGCCACTTCATAAGAGAGCGTCTTGTACAGAGAAAATTTGCTTACTTAGTTTCCTGATTAGAGTTTGTATTTTTGTCATTTGTTTTGTATATTGTTAAATAAGTGATTAAATATATTTAAAATTATTTATTTCTTTTAGTTATTTCTATAGAGGTAAATTAGGCAAATACAAATAAGTCCATACTCCAAGAAGTCTATCCTCCGTAGTGCAATTTCGCAATCCTAAGTTTCTTTGGAAACTTGTCGCGGCTCGGAGATCTTTGCATAGAGCGATAGTGCAGGGTAAAGTAGAGAGTAGGGAGATGCATAGATTGTTCGGACCGACCAAATGAAGGCCGCAATAGGCGCCCCCACAATTAGGCGGAGGAGGTCACTTCGTTTTCTTACTAGGTCACTTTCGGGCGATGTCATTTTCTGGGGAGGTCATGCACGCTTTTGTACAGTTCGAATGATTTTACTTTTCTCATATTAGTATCCGGTAGGTAGAAAATAACTAAAATCTTGAACTAATCCAAATTTTCTACTTAATATTACCCTGAGCAATCTTGTTCATCAAAAATTTTATGTTCATGTAGCGACATCTATCAGCCATCTATTAGTAACACTGAGATAGTTCACAAACGGAAAGATAGATGGCGTGGCGCTAAAATATCCTGCATCGCGCTTAAGAAGTTTTCTGGAGAATCTGCACAATATACAACTGTCCGAAATGTACAGTTGGACCGCGGTCCCCAGGCACTATGACCCAGCCTGGCGGTAGATCTTCCCTTTTAACTGGACGTGTCATCCACCTTACACCTCCATATGTATTTACATATTATTATTACAATGAAAATATGTATACATGGCCAAGTGCGAGTCGGACACGCGTACCAAGGGACGCTAAGGGTTCCGTTCAAACTTGTAGGTATGTAAATAGTTCGTTCATCACGGGAATCGAGGCATGGAGGTTTTTTATACTTTTTTCCGATTGCTTTTTTTTTTGTGATGTAGCTACAAATTTATTGTTTTCGGATTTCTTCCTGTAATTGTGTTGTATAGCCTAAATTTCGGATTCATTAAATAATGAATTTTTTATCGACATATTTTATTTAAACACCACAGTTTTAAATAGTAGGTACCAGTATAACAGAAGCTTGGAGGAGCTCTCCCTAGTACCAAAACAAGATATATTATATATTCTTTCCAAAAAATGTATACTTATTATTACTTCATTCTTACTGTACAGCCGCATGACCTCCCCAGAAAATGACATCGCCCGAAAGTGACCTAGTAAGAAAACGACGTACTCAGAAAATGACTTGTTAAGAAAGTGACCTCCTCCGCCTAAACGCCCCCATGCACCAGAAGAGAAACGGGGAAAATGGCTGCATGTTGTGAGGCTCGCCATATTACACACGTCATGACGATCACGACCATTGTAAAGAGTGCAAGTTGCAATGCATAAGAAGAAATTAGGCAGCGTTCTATGAATCGAATATTTATTTACATGGAAATTATACAGATATATATCACGAGATCTTCACGTAAACATTATTGATAAGAATGAGCATCATTAAGACTAGATAATTATGTTTCTGTCGACTTGATGAATTTATTTCTGAAACAAAATACATAAACTATTACATTCGAAATTTCTAGCGACGTTTTGTTCCGAAGTCAAGGTTAAGCTGGCATCCAAAAAGCCCGGAGTGCTCAACAGAGCGAGGCAGTACTTCACATCGGGGCAAAGGCTACAACTTTACAAGTTGCAAGTCCGGCCTCATATGGAGTACTGCTGTCAGCTATAGTCGGGGGCACCTGGGCAGCTTGACCCTTTAGACTCGGTTCAACGACGTGCCATCAGAATTGTCGACGATCCTGAGCTCACAAGCGGTTTAGAGCCCCTTAGTCTGAGGAGAGACTTTGCCTCCTTATGTGTGTTCTACCGCTTGTACAACAGACAGTGTTCTGTAGAATTGTTTAAGCTGATGCCCACGGCTACGTTCCACAATCGCAAATCTCGCCATCGACGGGGAGTCCATCCTCACACATTGAAACCAGAATTGTTTCGTACTGTACGGGCTCAAAGGAGCTTCCTTCTGCGGACGCTCAGACTGTGGAATGAGCTCCCCGCCATGGTTTTCCCAATGGAGTACAGCATGGGGTTCTTCAAAAGTGTTGTGAAGAGATTTCTGCAGCGTCGGCAACGCGCGCGTGATACCCCTGGTGATGCGGGCGTCCATAGGCTACGGTAACCGCTTACCATCAGGCGGGCCGTATGCTTGTTTGCAACCTAAGTGGTATAAAAAATAAAAGAAATATTTGGTTGGAGTGATCGACAAATATTATAGGGAAACAAAGAAGGGGAAACAGCCTAGAAGAAAAAGTGAGAACATTATACTGTACCCTCACCATGAGTTGTATGAAATACTGTGATTCCAAAACTGTCCAGTAGAGGGACTACCCGAATCCACATATAAACTGCTCCCTGTAGACCACTGTAGACGCTAGCGAGTATCGATTATTATATACTTTCGTAACAAACTCATGGTAGGGTAGGGGTAGTGATGATTTTTAAATAAGAATTTCTTGCGTTCACTATACGTAAATTCATCAATAAATTATTCAATAGGCACCAACAAGGCACTACGAACGTCACAATTGATTGTAGGTATGTACCTATGTTGTAGGTACTATCGGATCGTATATACTTGAACTGAGAAGGAAGACTTCCGGCAAGAAACTGCATACCTACATTGTTTACTTATTTATACATTACATTTAGGGTATAGAAGATCAGCTGGAGTTACCGCGTCGCCCAATGAGTTATCCTACCTATAGTAACAGTGCGTTCGCGTCTATGTGTTCCTATGGTAGCAACACATTTGAGTTTCATTCGTGGTTTGGCTGGAGCCCTCAATCCAATGGTTGACACAAGGAGACCTTGAGGGGCTGGCTTTGCACCGTATGCGATCAACCAAGATTTGTCTGCTATCTGCAAAAGAAAAAGTGTTCTTATGACTTCACATTAGTAGCTTCATATTATTTCATTCATAGTACATATCTGAATTTAATAAAAAACTGTGCCATAAAAAAGTTCATGCCACTTATCATGGTGAGATTCTGGTTAAATACAGGTATCAATTTGAGATGAGCTTTATAGGTATAAATACTGAAGAAATGAAACCCCCAGGTTTGTCACAAATAATTTGAACGGAAATGCTAACCGAACACAGAAAAATGGAAAATTAATCATGAAATAGAATTTATAGTTCGCAGGCAACATTATTCTCGATTTAGGTGGATGAAAATTAAGATTACTTTAAACTATATGTAAGTAGGTAGGTATATAGCAAAAATATGAATACCTACGCGTTCTAAGGATTTGACTCCATTGCTTCAACTGAAGGTATCATCTTCAGCTACGCATTGTGAGTAGGTAATAAGTAGGTATGTAATCAGGCAGTTCGCCAGAGTCGCCACGCAAACTAAAGCCTTATCATTGAGCCATCAAAGAATTTAAAACGTCCAGAAGGATAGTCGCCTCTATGGGAACATGAAATAAACAAGCCAGAATTGACAGTATTTGACAGCCGTGCGCAGTACGAACTGAGAGCGATTTGCTCAGGGGGCTCCCTCAAGCGGAGTGAAATTAAATGTCATGCTTTAGTAAGGCGGATTATCCATCTGGGTAGAGGCACGATGCCCTATGAAAATCTTTGTGAGCCATATATACTTATTCTAGCTGCCCGCCGCGACTTCGTTCGCGTGGTGCTACCCTACCCTACCAGGGAATGAAAAATAGTTTACGTCCTATTTTCAGACCTACTGAATATACACACAAAATTTCATAAGAATCGGTCAAGCCGTTTCGGAGGAATTTTGTTACAAACACTGACACGAGAATTTTATATACTAGAAGATTAAGACTATAAATTAGAGTGACCCTTACCCTCTGTCCATCAATAAGCCATTGAAGATCAGGAGCTGGAAACGACTTGGCTGATGAACAGTTCACATCGAGTAGATCTTCCAAGTGATATGGGTGTTCGTGGCCAGTGATACGCGGGCTTTCGCGCGGAAAATCTGAAATAGCGCAGGGTGAAATGTTGGGTTTTTGTCATCTAGAGGTCCTACCACGTCTGTCTGTTACATGCCTGTATTAGAAGGTACTATTCATTATTGTGTGGCTGTGTGTATACCTGTAGGAAAATGATTTAGGCACGTGTATGGAGGGATTTCGCACAATAATAATAAAAGTAATCAATTTGTGGCAATGAAGCTCAGCAACTTACTGGGCAATTCCGAATCAGAATTTATTTAGTCGATAAGACTAGATTTTTTTGAGTTCCGTACCTAAAGGGTGTCCATCGGGGCCCCGTTATTATTACTAAGCGTCCGCTGTTCGTCCGTCTGTCTGTCCGTCCGTCCGTCTGTCTGTCAGTGGCCTGTATTTCATGAAACTTTATAGGTAAGCTGCTGAAATTTTCACAGAATATGTATTTATATTGCCTCTATAATAACAGCTAAAAATGAAATAACAAAAAAAATAAGTACAAGAAACTTTTTATTTCGGGTTTTTGGTTTCAAAGCAAATTTGAGTTAGTTAATATTGTACGGAACCCTCTGTTTGCGAGTCCCACTCGCACTTGGCCTATAACATTAAAAAGATGTTTATGTTCAAATTCCTTTAAATTCATCAATTAGTAGTAAGTAGGCTAGTAGGTAGGAAGGTAGGTAAGTATCGAAATAGAAGTTTGCTGGCGGTATAATAGTTCCTACATTAATTAGCTTTAATTCTCAAATGACTAGAAATGTATAAATAAGCTGCTGACTAAAATTATGTATCTTCACTTACAATAAACCTCCATGAACGCTTCGGCCTGTGCGGAGTGGAAGGAAGGTGCTTCCTCGGAGACTTCGCAGCGGTACAGACCTCGAGACTTCAGGGTCAGCTCCCGAAGGTGAACGCGACGGGCTGTTGATTTTTCCATCTACGAAAATGACCAGGCTTGAAATACGAACGTTGAGTTTTGGTGACTGGATTTGAGAAAACATTGGTATGAGGAAGTTTTTTGATTTGCTTGAAATTTTTTTTAGTTTTCAATCTTCAGAATAATAAAATATTTAGTAGAGCATATTTTGATTAGCAAAAACGTGAGATTTCTTTATAGGTAAACATATATATTTATGTAATTCGAAAATATTATCAATTATTTTGTAGTTATAGGTAGGTTTTTAAATATCTTGCATAGATTACAGCTATGCTATTCTGTAACAGGTAAATCATCTCGAAAGTCATCTCGCAACTCACCTCGCAACTGAATTGGCGGGTAAATTACGTTTCAGAATACCAAATCCTTTTGAAAAACGTCAAAATACTCACCTGTCGTAGTTCTTCTCACTTCCGTCATCGCTCGGTGGCGCAAGTGTCGAACTCACTCAGTTTAAGAATATGAAATTCTAATCTCATCGCGGATTCAGAAGTGATTTTGCAAATGAACGTTACAGAATAGCACTGCAGAACACCTTTTGTTCTGTAATCCTATCGTATGGTATCCATTGGCGTAACAATAGGGTGGCAGGGCTGGCAAAATGCCACGGGCCGCCGACCCAAGAGGGCCCCGGCCCAAGAGGGCGCGAGCTCAAAAATATTTTTTTATGCAGGTTTCCTCACGATGTTGTTCCTTCACCGAAAAGCTAGCGAATAGATGATGAATGCATTGAGATATTATGTTATATGGATGAATGTGAAGTCTCCAATACGCATTGGGCTAGCGTAGGGACTACAGAACATTCCCTCTCGCCTTAGAGAGGAGGCCTATGGCCATTAGTGGGACATATACAACGTGTAATTGAGTACGCTGAAAATCTCGAAGTTTATTAAAATTAAACTGAGTACCTACAACGTGACGATTTTTACTGATAGGGCCCCATCAAAAGAATTTGCCACGGGCCCCAGATGGTATAGTTACGCCACTGATCGTATCGTATAGGTATCTCATACCTTGTTTAAGTTAATGACACGCAAGATGCTACAGAACCGTAATATTTGTACGTAGTATTTATCTACTCTCAGGTAATATATTGTTTATTGACTATATTTAAGTAATCATTCAAAATTTCATAATCAAAACACAAAAATTATAAACTATTTTATAACCTTTTATTTACTGATTGCATTTTATATAGGTAATATTAATTAATACTCACATCGACCTTTACCCCATCTAATCTGTGAGCGTGCTGTGCTGGTCTCAGTCTCGGCATGTACCGGTAGAATTCCTCATTGTCCCGGTACCACTTCACAGAGTACAGTCTGCCTCCTTCCAAGTCATATTCACATGTTAACGTCGCCGATTCACTGCGCTGTTTCAGGGCTGGCACTGTTATACCTACCACTCGAAGGCAGATTGATACTGTGAATAATTAAAATTATTTATAAATATAAAAAAACACTGATTTAATTAATTAATGAATTGGCTAAATAGGTATGTTTATCAAAAAAAATAACTTCATTAAAAAAAAAACTGTCAGTACCAGTTCCGTACGTTTACTTTTATTTAAAAAGGAATACGTTACCTTTCGTAAAAGCAAGTATAATATAAAAAAGTATAATCATAAGCCCCATATTTCACACAAAACTAGTCAATTACGAAAAACCACGTTGTTTCTAGTCATGGTTAAATGCAGCAAAACAAAACATGTTGCATATTCGACGGTAGATAATTATTGATCATAATTTGAAGCTATCACTTTACAAACTTTTGAATTTTAAACTTCCGAATTCTATGCATTGAAGTGATTCTGAGTTCGTAGAGAGCGAGTGTCTCGTAGAGCGAGCGAAATGCAACTGTTGATACGAACTGCTACGAAACGCGTGAATCGCTACGAGTCGTAGGCAGCTACGATTGTAAAGCGTATAGTACGAATAATTTTGGCTGCTGCGCTGTATTATGTAATTGAAAACTTATATATAAGCCAATTAAATTGTGTAAGCTCTTTGTTAGAAGTGCAGTATTTAAATTTTACTCATTAATCAATTACATATATTATTTTATTGGATTGGACGCTGTTGGTTGTGTTATTATTTTTTGTTTATATGTACTTATATTTTACGATAAAGCTATTTAGTATAAATTGTTTGTTAATATTTGGCGTTAATATATAAATGAGTTTGGTAGTCATTTTTAAATTCTATATTATGAACGACCATACATGAACTCTAAAAAGCTCTTAATTGGAAATTTTCACGGCTATGCTACATAATCTTGTAAATTGAGTGCCCTATAAACGTTTTTATTTTAAGTTTGTTTTATTGAAATTCTTATCTTTTTTTACGCATTACATCTTTTACTTAGGTACATTAAAAATGTATGTCTTAGTCAATGGCAAAGTGCAGCATTAGTAGAGAGATATTCATCTCGAATTTATTGGCGCTGGAACTTCCTTTGAATACAGTGGTAACGACCTCTCGAGATATCTTTTTGCATAATTTTATTACATTCATTAGTTATTCATTTATGAAAGGTATTTTTTAAGTTTCTTTAAATTACTATCTTTAAATTGGAATGGCAGTTTTGTTATATGCATGGTTGTTGTATTAAAATAATCGCCAATGAATGCGATATTAGTCTTACTGACACATTTTGTAAGTACTAGTTTTGACTGAATAAACTATTTGTTTTATAATTAGGTTAGAAATTTATAATAAAGAGACGTTTACATACTCATGAGAACGATTGAGCAATAAATACCAAACCAAATTATAATAAATTCCAATATATAAGCAATAACGTACCTAGTTAATAAGATAATAGATAACGGCGACTTTAATTACCGATTAATTTTAATTACATATATATTATTACCGACTGGAAATTTGCGAGCGCTGCTACTGGCATTTTTAATTATGTTTATCCAACGCTTTATTACATCGAAATTAATGTTTAATTAAATTACGATGGTTAGCTCGAAAATGTTTATTAAATTATTAAAATATGACTGCCGCTGGTACACGGCATTCGGTGCGGTTGTTAACACGTGAATCATTATTAACCACCACGGCATATAACCGGAACGTTGTGTACGTTTGAGGTAAGAGGATGTATGTATGTCTGTTACAATGTTCCTAAAAAAATACCATATGGATTTCGATGAAGTTTTTCGCATCACTTCAGAGCAAGTTGTTAGTAGGCTATATTGGGTGGAGATTTCGTGATGGCATATTTTCGAAACCTATGTTGGGTTAGTCATGCTGAACAATAGGTCCCATAGTAAAAGTTATTCAGCATAACTAACCCAAAATAGGTTTCGAATATATGCCATCTCGAAATCTCCATCTGTTATATACATATATCGCCTTAGCTCACTAGAGGCTCAGAGTATATAAATACTAAACTAGAGGGTACTTTATACGTCCATATGTCTCATGCTGATGATCGATGCAGTTACAGCAAAACAACTAAAAAAAGAACAGATTTATTATATTAATATAACTATTATTACCTTAATCTATTTTACCTTGGGACCGTGGGGGTCCGAAGCTCGCCGTTTTGCTCGCACCTTGTCTTCAAAATTAATCGAGACCTCCGGAGACCAGCGGGCGGGGAGGTTTTTCTCCAACGCGTCAGCTTGGCTATCCAAAGAGGAAACGCTGCCAGCCTTCTGGGAACCTTGCCGTTAATCGGAAGCAGCGGCAGGCTTGAGGAAATTTTCTATATATAGATTGTATTTTGTACATATTTGTTGTAAATAAAGTTACTCAATATACTTGAACTATTTTGAATAACTTTTGATAATTGTATGAAATGTCCAGTACCTACCTAGTGTTACATTACGTATTATTAACCATCAATTGATTGATTGTAAAGGTCTTATTTACAAGCATATTTTATACTTTACATTACATAATTAATTCACACGTCTATTATTGAAGACACAGGTACACAAAGGTCGCATACGTTTATGTTATTAGTCGCTGATTACATTATACATTCATCGGAAGCCAGATTTACGTAAACAGCTTATTATGCGGTTTCCAGTTGGAAATTGTACGGCTCTGGCCGAGTACGGGTGTTCCTGTGATATACACAGTTTAATTTTACGCCTCCTACTCGGCTTCGAGCTTTTTAAAGCTGTCTGCGTGCAAATGTTTTTCGTTATTAAAAATGTAATGGCGGTGTTTGGGTGAAATAGATTTAAGTTATTAGCGGTTTTCATTTGTGGTTTTGTGGTTTGAATTATGATTTAATTTAGTTTATTTTATAAGATTTTATTTAACTTGCAATGTATGTATGTAACTTAACTATGTACGGTTGGAATATTGCAAGTCGAATTTCATCCTCTTCCAGTGGTCGGATTGACTTGATAAATTGGTGTACATTAGTATATTAGAAGACAATGCAAGTACAGTCAACAAAATGTACAGTCACCAAAAAATCATTAAAAATGTTTTTTTTAACAAAAACTTATTTAATGGTAAAATGATTGAATGGTGCTTTTGTAGAAACTTGTATTACCAATAACTTTTAACCTGTTCTATAGTATGAATACGTCATTATTATCATTTAGTCCAAAAAAATCTACTGCTGGAAATAGCCTTCCATATAATTACCGCCCACATGTTTTTTTTGTTTTTTGTTATACAACTTAGTCGATAAACAAGCATACGGCCCTCCTGATGGTAAGCGGTTACCGTAGCCATATAGACGCTTGCAACCCACGAAGCATCGCTCACGCGTTATCGACCTATCCCCCCTCCCCTATGAGCTCTTGCAACCTTACTCACGCGCAGGAACACAACTTTACACAACATAAAGTAATTTAGCTGCGGTATTCTGTAAGGTGGAGGTACTTCCCCAGTCGAGCTGCTCTTTGAGCGAATAAACGCTAAGCTCTACCTCTCTTAAAATTGTATATGTTATGTATTGTATTATTTTATGTTATGTGAAATGAAATTCTCTCCGTAGACTTCCTATCATTAAGAATATGTTTTTCATATAGGGTTAATAAAGCATCTAAGTTACCTTTGTTGAAGGCAGAAAGAATGAGGTTAGGAAGCTATAAAGAGAAGGTAATGTAATAACTGTCAGATAGTGCCCGAGAACGGCAACAGGTAATATTCACAAGCTCACGAAAGTTTAAAATGGGGAAAAGCTTTTACGTAATTTATAACTTTGTTTAGATGTTATTGTTTATAGTGGGCTTTTAGGCTTCGTCTATTGCTGTTTTTATATAGTAGAGAGTTTGGTATATATTTTGTAATATTCTCATATTATTTTTAAGATTTAATACGTTCTGTTACCGTGGCTAAATTCCTTTCCAACAAAATGCCGCTTTTTAGAGATAATTCCGCTCATTGCAAAGTAATAATTTATTTAGGTTTATTCTTACGCAATTGTTTATTTATCACTTACCTACATTTTAAGGGATTTAAGGGATTTATTCACAAAATGTCTTTGTTGTAATTTAATCAAGAATTTTGAATTAATAATGTACCTAACTAAACATAGACCACTGTTGTGTAATTATGCTGCTGTAATAAGTAACATTGAGTTTAATTTATGCAAGAACCATCAATTTACATATCCCGGAACCTACATAATAATATTTCAAGGAAGCTTGAAATATGATTCGAGTACTTATAGAATGTATAATATTGTTATATTCCAAGTTAATTGATACACAGGAAAATAAATACCTAATGCTACTTGTAAAATAATGCTACTTGAAAAACATGACAAGGATTAGATCCTCGGAATGCACTTACATTTTTTTTGAACATTTAATTTTTTTGCCAAGTATACCAAAAAAGAAGCATAGGTATAAGACGCGCTCGTGGTGTAGCATGATTAGCTGGTCGGTACCTGGATGGGTGACCGCTTAGTGCTATTTTAGATCGAGCGTTTCCGTGCTTCGGAAGGTACGAAAAGCCGTTGGTTCCGGTTATCACTTAATTGTTATAGTCGTTAAGCTAGTTGGAGGTCTTCTAGGCAGCTTGAAAACTTCAACATTAGGTTGACCACTAGCCTACTTCCACCGATCCGCAGTGGGCATGCTGTCCGTCAATAATATGGAAAGATGAACGGACGTTTTGTAAAAATGTATCTAGAATAACCCATATACAATAGGTACATACATACATACCCTACAATTCTACATCATGGATAGTTTTAGTGTACCTAATACCTACAATTTGAATTTGGAAGTATAAAATACCTTGTACACGTAAATACTTTGTAAACGTGGAGGTTTTTTTTACTTGCAGAAGATTGTACTGGCCTGTAAAAATAAACTCACGTTTTTATGTTATGTACGTTATCATAACAGATGCATGTAGATGTTTCTATATGGCGAGGCCCGTAGCCAACGCAGACTTCAATTAAACTTAGCCCATTTGACGAGACATCACGTGCATAATACACTGTACCTACACGACTGTGTTACTTTTTAACTAGTTTGGACAATCAGGATACTCATTACGCCGATTATTGTAGCTTTGTTATGCAGCATTTGTAGAGCTGTTGACGCGTATATAAACAAACTTCCAAGATTAAGTATAAGTTACTTAAATGGTTTTTTTATACGACGTAGTCGGTAAACGAGCGTACATCCCGTCAGATGGCAAGCGGTTACCGTAGCGTATGGACGATTGCAACACTCGGGGAATCACTCACGCGTTACCGAACTTTCCCCCTCCCCAATGAGCACTGGCGACCTTACTCACGTGCAGGAACAGAACCGTTATTCGGCAGCAGTAAGGTGGAGGTACTTCCCCAGTCGAGCTGCTCTTAAGAGCATAGCGAATAAACGCTATGCTCTATTTCTCTTAAAAAATTATAAGATACTTACTTAGTAAAACTAAGTTATGTTAACTTTCTAAGCTTTGTTAACATCTTTGTTCAACTTTGTTCATAGTAATGGACAGTAAGTATACATTATTATAAGCATCTAAAACCAGAAATAATCCATCCATTGTAAAACCGTAAAGCCGTGAAATACATGATCTGCAAGGAACTAAAATATAGGTCAAGTAACAAATATCATGGAACTTACAGCGCTCAGGTGGTAACACTCGCCCCGAGGGAAACTGACGCAAAAGCCTTTGAATTATGCGCTCCCACGTCAAAGAGAGCCTGCAGTAACGCTGAACGAATACAACCAATCTATTCCCCTTTAGCCATATTTGTAAACGATATATGGGCCAAGCAAATTGGTAACGTTCCGAACATTACCGTCGCTGCGTCGGTTAGTGAAGTTTGCGTCTGATAATCTTAAATTACCTAACGTAGGTTTATAGGTTCCATGCATTAGTCAGTCGGTATTTGGTATCATAAGGTATACTTCAGTAACTTAGATAATATCATGATAATGATCATTGGTCCTCTATAGAATGTCAAGCATATTGTAGTAGTATTTAAGTTTAGTGCTTTACAGCGCTTTTGTCTACCAGTTAAGGATCTTATGAAATTTCTTCTTAAAGTTCTGCATCTGTTACAATATTATATTACAGTTTAGTACGAGTATGTAGCGAACACATCTGTAGACATGAACACGCTGTATGTAAAGTTCTCACTAAGTTATTCAGCGCTTAACAAGGAGTGAGAGATAGGTACAATTTCAGGTGGATTCCTCAGGGGATGGCAACGATTCGCTTACTTATGAATTATGAATACGTCAACACTTCCAACTAAGTACCTCACATGATGAAACTTGCAGACGTATTTCATACGCGCTTAATGCATTCTTTATGGTTCTAGTTGCGTATCAAATGAGGTGTTGCGTCGCTTTGGTACGAGAAAAAGTTACTGATTTAACTAAAATATATATGTAGTAACTCTTAAGGTTGGAGATTTCAATCTAATGTGGTTTGAATCGAATGAATCTGAACCTAGTGTGGTATGGTAGTGTAAGTGTAGTACATTAATCTTGAGATGTGCTAGTGTTTAATGTAATTCGTTTTGAAGTGAAATATAGTAGTAGTACTTCAGAGTATATAAATATCCTATCGCAGCATGTCAGTGCTGTATACTATTAATTTTCGTTGTTATGTATACTCGTATTCAAAGACAAGTAGGTAAAATATATTTATTTCCAAATATGTACAAATGACAATCTATATATAGAACATTTGCTCAAGTCTACTGCTGCTACCGATTAATGGCAAGGTTCCCAGCAGGCTGGCAGCGTTTCCTCTTTGGATAGCCAAGCTGCGTTGTCGGAAAAAGCTCCCCACCAGCTGGACTCCTGAGGCCTCGATAAATTTTGATGACAAAGTGCGAGCAAAACGGTGAGCTTCGTACCCCCTCGGTCTCGCCGCAAAAGGCATGAATAATTTGTACCAAACGATGCGTATTTTAGAATTTTGATTTTTCCTATTGGTTATTGTACAAATTTGGATTAAATATATCGCTAGAATTTGGCTTGATTAGCTGTAGAGCTCTCTTGAAGAGAGCATTGAAAAGTATTGTGATAAATATAGATAAATATAGTGTGGATTATATGAGTAGTCGTATAATCCACAACAAATTTATAAAATCTTCTTTTCGAAAGTGTAAGTCTTACTAAGGAAGACAATATTTCCCCACTAACTATTCTTTAATTCAAAAATGGTATTCACTTGCATTTATACTTTCCTCTATGTAGTAGGGTTAACAGATCCAAAACTAAGATTACCTGACACAATCCCTGATTACTAAGCACAATTCCTGAATTTTATGACAACATTTTCCACGGGCGTTCGCGTCGCTTACCTACCTATGCGATCAGTGTGGCGACGAACGAACTACTTTTTGGTGCAAGAAGAAAGTAACATAATAAATTCAAAAATAGAATGAGTTGTCATTCCGATTCAAAAAATCCTGATAAATTCCGAAGTTTCCTGTTTCCCTGACAGAGCCTTAATTCCTAAAATGTCAGGAAAAATCCTGTCGTCTGGTAGCCCTACCTCTATGCAGCACAAAACCACAGTCTAATAACCATACAGTCGTCCGACGCCTTTGATCTTGTGAAAAATGCCGACAACGTCTAGACAGTATCGCGACGGCCAGGGTTGTCACAAGTAAACAATATTTACAAAATTATTTATTTATTGCAGATAACAATAAAACATTGTTAGCATTATTATATTTTAAACAATATTATAATAACTACTCCATCATCAGACCCTGAAAACCATACATGGTCAAAGTTCATCTCACGACAATTCCAACAACCCCAAACATGGCTAGAATACGATGTTCGACTATGGAGTTCTAGTGCTTACCCTCCTACTCCATCATCAGACCCTGAAAACCATACATGGTCAAAGTTCATCTCACGACAATTCCAACAACCCCAAACATGGCTAGGATACGATGTTCCACTATGGAGTTCCAGTGCTTACCCTCCTACTCCATCATCAGACCTATTGAAAAAAAAAAAAAAAAAAAAACACTCATGCCCTGTGCCTGTTACCTATACCTGTGTACCTATTAGATATTTTTTACCGTCCGCCATTCGGCCATTTTGTTGGCGTTATTAACGTGACACGACATGACAAATATAAAATTATTATTGTATGCACTCTACGATAACAAACCATGATTTATTTACCTTTCGTCTGTGTGTGGAAGCTGATGAAACCGCAGATCTTTATTTAAATAGGATGAAGACTTGCAGTCTCTCACAGCACACGTCGTTTGCACCATTTTAAATAAAATAATTACAGACACAAACACGCGTTAGCCCTGAATGCTGTTTACCGAGCTACTAACATAATTTTGTTCGCAGGTCGGTAACGCCTTTCCCGCGTCTCGTCCCTCACACCCCGCACGATTGCCCTGTCTAGACGGCTTCGTCGACCGACTGTATGGTTATTAGACTGTGACAAAACGTACATTTATGTGCGCGTACTTATTCAAACATAATGCGAGCTTGTATGCTCCTCCGTCAGCCAAGCGATTTGAGAACAAAAGCGCCCGACGGAAACTTGGGGTTCTTTCAAATATTCCTTTATTATGGACTACATACGGACAATTTATTCTACGAATCACAAAATGAAGTTACTGGGCTGAAATACATTCTTACACTCTTCTATTTGGAGCGATTATATATCGGGATAAATTGAGAACAATGATAGTTTCTTGACGATAATTTCCTTCACCACAAATGCCATTATAGTTATAGTAATGCCATGTTCAGTAGTTTGAATCTTATGGTGCATACACGCTACGCGAACCGAGCACACGTGGAGCACGGATTTGCGTAGTGTGGATGAACTTGCGAGGCTCGAACGAGCGTTCGTCTCGCGATCGACTGCGCTCTTTTTTGACGAATACCAAGTTTTGTTGTGGGCTCGTTGTGAGCTCGTTGTTCGTCCTCACTTGACATCGCGAGCAAAGAACGAATAGAGGCTCGGCTCGTGCTCGGTTCGCGTAGCGTGGACGCCCCATAAACTTACGAATGATGCTCGTCAGTGGACTTGTAAAGTAAATAGAGCTATATATTTATCGAACAGGAGGTCCCTGTGTAGTTGGCTGATGGTTGGCCCACAGCGTCAGCCCGCCCTCGACTTCACCGCCAATTTGTTAGCACCTCACAAAGCAACCTCTTTTAATAATATTCCGTGGGCAGCGGCCAGGACCCTCTCAAATTAAACTCTACAATATAATATTTGTGGCGTTATGAATAGCTTACTGAATGCCGTACACGAGGGTTTTATTCATGTTTTTGTTGCGGACAAGAGTTGAGTTTTAACGCAATTTTAAGGAAAAAATATGTAAACTTAAATGATTTACAACGCTGGTGGATGATACTATGGTTTTATGATTATTTATTTCTACGAATGCATCATACTTACATTCAAATTAGTATTAGCTTTGATTGATTAAAAATGTAACAGGTTTTCCTGAATGCAATTCTCTCTCAAACCACACAAATGCACAGTTTCCAGATTAAGCACGAATGAAAAATGGTTTTGTTCGTCACTAGGGTATTATTTAGGTCTCGCCTTTTGTTCATGTAACAGTGTCTTCCGAAGTGGCTATTATGTACTCCAGGGGCTGTCGAGTGTTGGCAATGAGCATATTTCTCTAACTATCCGTGGGGTCGAGAGACTGACTCTTTTGTTTCTTCCCCTACATTTCACTACACTCTTAGTGTTCATTTTCTCAGAAATTACACCACTTGGAAATGTAGAAATCTTGATAGGAGCTAGTTCTGTTTCAGTTGAATAAAAGCATTTCAGTTGGCAAATTTATTTTATTTTCCCACTACTGATATTTTGATTTTAAAGAGTCGTCAAATTCAAGAAAATTTTACCAAGTTTTTTTCTACCGTTTCGACTTTTAGGTACTTTCAGTGTTTATTTATGTGAATAGGCTTGTATAAGACCATAATTTTACCATTAGAGTAAATATAGAAAGCCTCGGTGCATTCTGAGTCTAGAAATAGTCTAACCACTTCATTTGTAGCCCAGCACAACATGTAACAATTCTAAATTTGGAGGGGGATATGCCTAGCTCCAATGACATTTGCACCATTAACTCCTGCGTCCGCAATAGACATCAAACCAGCTTAGTGGTTCCAAACATTTACACACACGAAAATAAGCTCTTCTAACCTTCCATAAAGTTCATTTTAAAACTCAGCACCCTGGACCTGAACATTTTAGAAAAGATAACAAAAGATATCATTGGTGCAATGTAAATTAGACGTTGCTTATAATTTGATAAGTATCAGTTTCGTCTGCAAGGCTGCAGACAAAGTATAAAGCCGATTTATTCTATTTCATGTGGGTCCAAATTGCCGACAGTTAGGTTAACTGTTGCTCGCGCAGTGCTTTCTATCTACTATTGTGTGGCTGATGTATGACTAGGCTGATTAAGGCAAAAAGCTATATGGAACAAATGTTACATCGTTACTACAAAGTGCTAACAGCCTAATATAAATCATACATGCTTACCTAATATATTATAATCAGGTATGTTTATCGTCATGCAGATATTAAATTACTTAGCACATGTTTTGTATTTTGTTTTGTTTGGACGTTTTTGTGGACTGTATTGTTATTTTTTTGTTAGCAATAAATTAATATTTAATGCTAACTTTATGTAAAATTATCGACTGCTAACGATAGTGGATGACTGGAACAATCGACTAATGAAAAAGCGATATTTTTAGCTATTATTTGAAACATAATAACAAGTATAGATTCTAATATTTACCTAAATAAATTGTGAGTTTGTTTCAAATACGTACTTAAGATTTATACTATACTGTATCTCAAGGAAACGCCCCGTGGGATACATCAGGCAACACAGTGACGAGGCCATTCCACAGACAGTATAATTCAAAAGTATCAATTCACATAAATTTATGAAGCGATATAGCGTTTATTGCATCGCTAGCCGTTCTGAACCAATAAAATGGGCTTGTTTTATGTTTTCACTTTATGAGCCATATTTTACAAAAATAAATAAAATATCAACGAGTTTACGCTCATATTTACAATAAACTTATAATTATGTGCCCTATTAAAGATAAAGCGTGAATACCTTCGTCATATTCATTTAAGTATTCTAGGTGATGCTCTTAAAAAATTGTATTCAAAGACTGAACTTTTGCACTCTTTTTTTTATTTTTTTATACAACTTAGTCGATAAACAAGCATACGGCCCGCCTGATGGTAAGCGGTTACCGTAGCCATATAGACGCTTGCAACACACGAAGCATCGTCACGCGTTTTCGACCTATCCCCCCTCCCCTATGAGCTCTGGCGACGTTACTCACGCGCAGGAACACAACTTTACACAACATAAAGTTATTTGGCTGCGGTATTCTGTAAGGTGGAGGTACTTCCCCAGTCGAGCTGCTCTTTGAGCGAATAAAGGCTATGCTCTACCTCTCTTACTCTGCTTACTTACTCAAAATAATATTATAATATGTAAATATCACAAAACAATGTAATAAAAACGAAACAAATATCCCACAGATGATTGATGCAAGTTAAATGTTGTAATTATTAGCGTTGTCGCGTGCTAGCAATGTGCGTTTACATTTTAATGGATTCAGACATTTTTCATTGGGCCCGTGTGGTTTGTGCTTGATTGATGTGGGATTTTATTAAGAATTTTGTCAAATCTTGATGTTATGAAAACGTACCTACAATATTTATATTATTGCCTGACTCTTTGTATAATCTGAAAAACGCTGTGGTCACGTACCGGTAACATTGTTCGAAGTTCGTTTTACTTTTAAGTAAGAACTTGGATGAAATAAAAATGTTAAGGATTCTATTGTAGTTTCCAACCCGCGGTCTCAAGAGATCGTATCTTTTCCGGGGATAAAAGTATTCTAAATATTATTTATGATCTATCTATACCTATACTTACGCAAAGTTTTCAAAAGTGAGAATACGTTTATGATGGGCTATTCTCGGAAACGGCTAATCCTATCGCGATATGGGACTTTCACTGGAAGGTTCAGTATTTTCTTAGGCATAGCTTAGTGAAAGTCCCATTATAATCAAATTATTTCCGGAATTTGGCCAATATTATGATGTGTCAGAAACGCATTCTCTCGGTGGCCGCAATGTATATAAGCAATGATAGATAAGTCAAAAAGCACTCATCTTGTTGAAACCTGAAGAAGTTGTAAACTCATTTTATTATTTTGTTTCAAAATATACATTCGTGTAGCGACCAACTACATAATGAAGTTCACACGCCGATAGATAGATGGCGTGGCGCCACATTATCCTGCATCGCGCTTACGAAGGTTTCTCGAGAATCTCCATATAACCTATGTATACAACCATACAGTACATGTCGGACAGTTGGACAGCGGTCCCCAGGCATGACAACCCTGGCGGAATACCTTGCCTTTTAAATGTAGGTGTCATCCACCTTGCGCATGCACCTCCTTATTCGCATAAAATGTATTCATAAATCTACTCTTTCTTTAGTCGTATAAACGATAATCTCGTGAGAACGAATAGGAAATTCGTGGTAAACTGGTAAACTTAAATTGCTCGGCCACGGGCCAGTGTTAAACTTTTGTAAAGCAACAAAGTTCGGTTAACACTACAAAATGGCTCCAATTTAACCAATTTGCTTTTAGTTCGAACGAAGCCTCTGACATTACTTTACAAACAGCAACTTCGTACCTGAGTTACTGAGAGACGATTTAAGCTTAGTAAGGACCTCAAAGTTCTAAGAAATGATGAGTAATTTACATACATTTTATTGTTGTATCTTCTTCGTCAAATTAAGTGGTAATAATGGTTTTAAGAGCGTTTATTCGCTAAAAGACCAGCTCGACTGGGGAAGTACTTTCACCTTACAGAATATATGCAGCCAAATAACTTTGTTGTGTTCATGCGCGTGATCGCCAGAGCTCATTGGGGAGGCGGGAAGGTTCGGTAACGCTTGTATGACGCCTCGTGTGTAGCAACTTGGACGAATAGATCATTTCTCTACGGTAGCAAGCATCCAGACGGGCAATTGCGTATCTTTGGTGGTAATCGTAACGAACACCATTAATTATTTCATCCAACGACGCGCACGCGGTATGACGCGACGAAGACCATTCGTGGGCCCTGATTGGATGAAATTTATTAATGGTGTTCGTTACGATTAACACCAGAGTTACGCGGTTGAGCCCCAGATCGGCTACGGCGAAGCTACGGGAACGGCTTACCATCAGGAGGGCCGTGTGCTTGTTTACCGACTACGTCGTATAAAAAAAACCTCGAAATTACTCTTAGGTACTTAGTACCTACTCACATAAAATTTACAACTCACATTCTCAATTTATTTGATTTCTACTTTAACAATTAAGTTTCTCCTACCTATTCTAAACTATTCGTATGTTTTGTTTCCATAAATTTACATAAAGTAAACATTTGAATGAACGTGAAGCGCAGAAAAGGTTTTCCTATATGTCACGTTTAAGCTGCGTGGGAAACCCAAAGCGTCGAATTGACGCTGAAAATGAAAGAGTGGAATAGTAAAAGGCTTTTGGATTGAGAATGCTGAATCATCGCAGAGTCGAGTGGTGGGAGCTTCGCGAACTACACTAGTGATGACGTGCAATAACGAGCTAGTGTTGTACCCGTCGATTGTTGTTTAACGATATAGTAAACAAAAATACAAAGTCATTACGTTAAGATATATCAATCGGTAGTTTATTTATACCCATCTGAAATCTCGTCTAGGTATATTATATACTTACTACTTATATTAATTTCCTGATTAAATCTACTATGCTATGGTTACTTGTTATTTTACTTTCAAAGCGCTCGTGGTGTAGCATTATTAGCCCTTCCAGGCCTAAGTAGTTGTATTTCAACTCAAGTGTTTTCCGTGCTTCGGCACGTAAAGCCGTTGGTCCCTGTTAGCACTTAATTGTTATAGTCGTTAAGCTAGTTCCTCCGCCTCCTAGACGGCTTGTAAACTCCAACACAAGGTTGACTACTAGCTTACCTCCACCAATCTATAGTGGGCACGTGGGCGGGCAGTGAAAGGAGGCCTGTGCTCAGCAGTGGGATATAATAGTGTATATTGTGCCGTCATAGCCATGATCACGAGGTCAATAGCTACAAATTAATCGGTCTGAAACTATGTTTCTGATATTATTGTCAAGTCTTCACAATCGATAGTAATTTTGATGGGCCAACAACATCCCTACGGTCACACCATAAGAACTAGTGCCTAATCTTGCGCGGGATCTCTAAAGGAGGGTCTGAAAGCGGTACACCGGTGTCTCGTCGCCTGATGAAAAACTCTCTCGAGTGTCGCCTGGCCCTTTAATATTCACCCCACTCTTTGTCTTTGGCGATTGACGAAAATCGCGCGTCGCGTGCAAGCCTCAGGCGAACACGACGCCTCTGTTTACAGTCATTGCAATTTGTTTGCTTAGGACCGAGTGAGTGTACACCGGCCTTAGATTTTAGGTGTTATTGTTCACTGCATGGAAACGTGTACTAATTTTGTGTAGGTAGGTAGTGATTATTTACTTTTGCGATTATGAATGGAGCGTTGTTTTGTCTGCAAGGAGGGAAAGCAATTTCCTAAGCGCATTATGCGCAGGAAATTAAGGTCCTGGTTGAGATAATTTCAGTATCGATTTGTTTGATGCAAAACAATTTTTTATGAAGTTTGACTTTCATGTTATATACGTAGGTTATCTTATTTATTTGATTGTTCCTATTTTATTATGAGGTATTTTTGGTTTCACTTGTTTTATTCAGCAAGTTTCTGTATAATGCAGAATTTCCACTCAAGCCAACGTACGGTATAATGTCTTCTAATTTAAGAATCCATTTAGCTCAGGAGTAGAGTTGTTATAATAATTGGTTCAATCAAAGAAGAAATCTCACTTGAAGACTGGCAATATATGACTTGAACTAAATGGAGTTATTATAAAACAGCTATATAAAACTTTTGGATAGTCGCAAGGCAATCTTGAACTCAATCAAAGTTGCATCGGGGATAAAGCAATCTTATTTCAGTAGTCACATGAGGTTTTGTTATATCTTTTGTATGAATCTAGGTGTTTTACTTGCATACTGTAGATATTACGATAGATAATACCATACATGAGATGGTTTAAAGCAAGTCTTGTAAAACACAGGTTTTAAGATAGCCCCGCCCCAGCCCTTTTCATTATATGATGTCAGAAAGTGACGGATACATTTTAGAACCTGGGTTTTAGTTCTTTTGTAATAGACGCTTTAGATGCCGTTGAGGCGTCAAGCGGTGATTTCACATTCATTTTATTCTTTATATCAGTTAGGATATGATGAAATCTATCAATTTACTAAATTTAATTCCAATATAATGATATTTTGTAGGTTTTAAGCTTAAAAATCACTACCGAGGCGGGAAACTTGATTTGTTTCGAGTTTTTATTAAGTATTTTTTACCTTCGTTTTATTTTTATTACATTTAGTAATTGGTGACCGTAGAAGTTCATTATCACCTTAAGCATGTTCGTTTACTGTAGGTACAGGCTTAGATTCTGAAACCCTAGGCCGAACATCAACTATTAAAATGTTTTTGAGATAATACCTACTGATGAGGAATTTGAGGCAGGCCAATTTTATCTATACACGTTCTTAAAGATGTGTGCATATGAACAGATTTTTGCAGGGTCAGCAATGCGTTTTGGCAACTGTCTATAGGCTAGGGCAACCGCTTACCATGTGACTGTAGGCTTTTTACTACATTTGTAGTATACAAGGTTTTTTTCTGATGTTGCAGGATTTTATGAAGCAAAAATCTCTTGTGCATTGATGAAAGAAAACCTTCAGATGACTGATTTTGAAGTCTTTTTATAATATTCGATAATCTAGCTTAGGGGTCCTGATGGTAAGCGATAAATTAGGTACCTACTTACATACTTCGTAATTTTCATCTATATTTTGTCTATTCATATACTAATAGATACTGTACGTAATATATTATTCACTCTGCGCTATTACTATCCACTAGAATTTTCACTCCACTACACCCTTCACATGAAATCATATTTCTAAAAAAGTACTGCAAACAAGTCTCATCATCATCATCATCAGCCTATAATGTCCCACTGCTGAGCACAGGCCTCCTTTCACAAATGGTGAAAGGCCGTGGTGAAAGGGAATGGGCTGATACTCCACCACGCGTGCCCACTGCGGATCGCTGGAGGTAGGCTAGTTAGGCTATCGGCAAAGTTAAGCTACGTCTGTCGTGGTCGGTACCTGGATGGGTGACCGTCTAGTGGTATTTCATATCGAGCGTTTCCGTGCTTAGGAAGGCACGTAAAGCCATTGGTACCGGTTATCACTTAATTGTGATAGTCGTTAAGCTAGTTGGATGCCTCCTAGGCGGCTTGAAAAATTCCAACAGTAGGTTGACCACTAGTCTCATCAAATCTTTATAATTATCTCGTCCTAACAGTCGTAAACCAGGTCACTTAGAATCACTTGATTTAGCAAAGAGCAGCAGGCAATACTACATAATACCATCAAGTATCAAATTGCAGAATGCCCCGGGCCATCGCAATGCAAGCGTAATGCGGTCTACAACTCGATTAAAGTTGAAATACCCTCAGGCCTTCAACTGGCAATAACTTCAATAACTTGCAACGTATTGTTTGACAGTAGGATGCTCGTATAGATAGTTTTTGGATGCTTTTGGATTTGAAAACGTTTTATTTTTTATTCGATAAGCCCTCAAAATATAACACTGCCCTAAATTGAGATCTGCAATTTTATTACTGAAATTCACAATCTATTAAGTAGGTATCTATTGGATATTATTATCATAGAATTTTAGATTGTGAAAATAATACATTTTCTCGATGAAAAATTCCTTCCTACGCCATCTATGTAAATATTCTGAATTGTCGTTGTTGAACACCAGACAACCATGTAAAAACATGGGCCAGCGCCATCTAGTGCGTGGTTGTTTGGAAAAATTAATCTTGGGAATGTTGCTACCTCTCTTATTATTTAATTCCTTGATTTTCTATAAGATGGAGCCTTGTGAAGAATTTAGGTTTTTAGATAATCTGATAACAGCAGCTGCTAAAGACATACTTTAGATATTTTAATGCCTATTGCAGCTATGTCCAGAAAATATCTGGTATTCAATGAGTTCCTAGATTTCTTATGATGTGACTTTCACATGGTCTATTATACGTCGGGCTAATTTGACGGACTAGTTTGCGCAGTTAGTTAAGATTCCACCTTTTGCGCAGCAGGTCGTGGGTTCGATTCCTATTTCCCACACAGGACATGCATTTGTGTACATGAATGGGTGGTATGTTTTACATACAAAAAGTAGTATAATATGTAGTATATCAATTATTTGGTTTCCATAGTACAATCCTAAGTAAAGATAAAAACAAAAAAGAAAATACAGGTCTTTAGTGTTCTAAACAATACACGCGACGTTTGAATGCCAAAACAAGAGCGTAATAATTATACCAAATTAACGAAGAACCACTTCTTTTTTGTGTCCCGCAATAATAAAACGTTCATAAATGAGGGATAAAAATTACTGTGGCAATTACTTTAAGGGTCGAATATTTTTTTTCAACAGACGAAGCCCGCACTTTTAAAGGTTTCGAGACAAAGAAAAATAATAAAAAAATACATCGGAGGTATTCACAAAGGGACTCTTAACGCTTTTTGGTGCTCGAAGAGGTCATGGAAATAACGTCTGCTTCGCGTTAAATATAATTCTTCTCTTTGTTATTCGAGTTTTTTCTGTCGAGTACAATACTTATAACAATTTTCCGACATAATTTTTCTAAGAGGCTGTTATTTTGAGTGTTGGTATCGTTTATTTAAGGGTATACGGTATTAACTCAAACAAAATAAGCATTTTTCTGGTTATATTAAAATTAAGCTTTCATTTGCACACCACACGAACATAGGTAAATCTTAAAAACTGAATTTAATACTACTACTACTCTATGAGACCAAAAGCTGCACCAGCAGGTATACAGTATTCGTATATACAGTTGACTTCACATGTCTTTTAATTTCATTCTCAGATTTATAGGGTAATATACGATGTTGTTAGATATTTTTGTTAACATCATTCAACATTAACTAAATACTTACAATGAGCGTGATGTTTTAGTCAATAAAACTGTTTACTTTAGCTAAGTTAACTCTTAATTTAGGTAACCTTATTTTCTTAAAATACTTACTAATATTTAATGTTATTCATATCTCCTTCGAAGCGCTCGTGGTGTAGCATGATTAGCCGTTCTTAATCGATCGGCAAAGTTAAGCTACGTCTGTCGTGGTCGGTACCTCGATGGGTGACCGCCTAGTGGTATTTCAAATCGAGCGTTTCCGTGCTTCGGAAGGCACGTAAAGCCGTTGGTCCCGGTTATCACTTAATTGTGATAGTCGTTAAGCTAGTTGGATGCCTCCTAGGCAGCTTGAAAAATTCCAACAGTAGGTTGACCACTAGCCTACCTCCACCAATCCGCAGTGGGCACGCGTGGTGGAGTATCGCCCAGTCCCTTTCACCCTCATTTGTGAAAGGAGGCCTGTGCTCAGCAGTGGGACATTATAGGCTGATGAGGAGTGAGGATATCTCGTTCACGAAACGAAAGGTTTATTTAAGAAATACTGAAAAACTGAAATAGAGTACGCTTAATAAAATATGGGTCTACGTGGGCGACGGGTATTACTTTATTCAACAGTTGATTTGTTATAAGTTCTGTTTTTTATAGGTAAGGTTCAAAAATATGACTTACCTAATTAATATTATAAATGTTTCAGTCTCCGTTGATATAATTATTTCCGGGCACACAGGTAGGTATAAAAAATTATCTTCCAAATTACAAATCCTTGAATTTATCACAAATGAACTAATTATGTCTGAAAAAGAATTTGGTTGCCATAATACAAAATTAAAAAGAAAAAGATAAACAAAAGAATATATGTGTGTGGTGCAGGTGTGGTGTGTCAAACGCATATTTTTGTGTAGGTATGTAATGTGTCATCCGGAGGGAGATCACGTGTGGGGTTCCACAGGGGTCGGTGTTGGGCCCGTTGCTGTGGAACCTAGCATACGATGCGGTTCTGCGTATCGATCTCCCCGCTGGCATAAATGTCGTTTGCTATGCAGACGACACGTTGATGGTCGCCAGTGGGGATACCTTCGAGGGGACCAAACAGCTCGCCGAGCTTGGGGTGGAAGTCGTCGTTGCAAAAATCCATGAGTTGGGTCTGGAAATAGCGCCTCACAAGACCGAGGCGCTATGGTTCCACAAACTGCCAAGAAGCAGGGAACCACCCAACTCGTGCGTCCGAGTGGGTGAGTCGGAAGTCGGGGTGGGGCGGTACATGAAGTACCTGGGTCTCACCCTAGACAGTCGCTGGGGCTTCGAAGAGCATTTTGATCGCCTTGTCCCCCGAATCGAGAGGGTAGCGGGTGCGATGCACAGACTGCTGCCCAATCTCGGGGGACCGAAGGAGGAAGTTCGCCGCCTCTATGCGGGGGTCATACGATCCGTAGCCCTTTACGGGGCGCCCGTATGAGCGAAAAGGCTGGCCATCCGGCGCTGTAGAAAGAAAATCTACAGCGTCCAGCGTAGGATGGCCCTACGGATCGTACGGGGATACCGTACCGTATCCTTTGAGGCGGCAACTATTCTGGCTCGCTTTCTGCCACTGGATATTCTGGCGGACATGGATGCACGGGTCTATGACCGAATCCGCATCGTCCGCCAGAGTGGTGGAGGCGACCCAGAAGAGGCGATTAAACGGCAGGAGCGACTTATCGCATTCGCGACGTGGCGCGCAAGGCTTCGTGAGGAGCGGTTTGCGCGCAAACGCGTCATCGAAGCAGTCCTGCCGGTCTTCGAGGCCTGGATGCACCGAGAAGGTGGACGACTCACCTACAGACTTACACAGATAATCACCGGGCACGGGTGCTTCGGTGATTATCTGTGTAGGATCGGACGTGAGGCGACGGCGGCCTGCTTCCACTGCGGTGGGAGTGACCAGGATTCCGCATCGCACACGCTCGCGGTGTGCCCTGCGTGGGAATCCGAGCGGCGGATCCTGGTCCAAGAGATCGGACGAAATCTCTCCCTGCCAGCAGTCGTGTCGGCGATGCTGAGCGGGGATATAGCGTGGAGAGCCGTAGCCTCCTTCTGTGAGACCGTAATGGTCCAGAAGGAGGCTGCTGAGCGGGATCGGGAGAGGGCCGATCCCACCCGGAGGCGAAGCCGCCGGGGCGCAAATGTGCCTCGTCGCGGCCCCCCAGCCCTGTAGCTCGGGCTTAGAATAACAGCTACGGTGTTCCCCTGCCTGTCGTAAAAGGCGACTAAACGGGGCCTTTGGGGTCGTGGGCAATCAGAGCGGGGGCTCTGTGCACCCAGAAGCGACCCCAAGGAGAACGATGAGTCGATGTGGTCATGACTCATCGTGCGATAGCACAGCGAGGGTGCTGGGGGGAGGTATCACACTTCCCCCGGGACGAGCTATCTAAGCGCCGCGCGTGGAGGGGTGAGCAGGTACGCGTTCAACACGAGAGCCCGCCCCCCTCTACAGCGCAGATGGCGACCACCGTGGGGTTTTAGCCGGTACAAGTCCGGCATAACCTGGCCGCTACCCCCGAGGCGGTCGGGTATCCTATGAAAAAAAGGTATGTAATGTGTCGCATTTTAGTCGCATATGCAACTATGAATGTTTTCTTGTGGAATTATTATGTAGTTTTTTTATACTATAAATAAAGGTAGCAAACAAGCATACGGCCCACCTGATGGTAAGCGGTCACCTTAGCCTATTGACGCTTGCAATACCAGGGGTATCACTCGCGTGTTGCCGAGTCTGCAAAAAAATCTTTACACCTTCTTGAAGAATCCCATGTTGTCCTTGGGCAAATCACCATAATATTCATATTATTATCAAATACCTAATTCATTTTTTTTTAATTATTTTATAAATAAAGTAAGATGGTACTTACATTTTATTTACAAATTACAATCTATACACGGTACTTTTTAGGGTTCCGTAGCCAAATGGCAAAAAACGGAACCCTTATAGATTCGTCATGTCTGTCTGTCTGTCTGTCCGTATGTCACAGCCATTTATTTCCGAAAGTATAAGAACTATAATGTTGAAACTTGGTAAGTAGATGTATTCTGTGAACCGCATTAAGATTTTCACACAAAAATAGAAAAAAAACAATAAATTTTGGGGGTTCCCCATACTTAGAACTGAAACTCAAAATTTTTTTTTTCATCAAACCCATAAGTGTGGGGTGTCTATGGATAGGTCTTCAAAAATGATATTGAGGTTTCTAATATAATTTTTTTCTAAACTGAATAGTTTGAGCGAGAGACACTTCCAAAGTGGTAAAATGTGTTATCATTCTCTTATTTTAGAAGTTACAGGGGGGGGCCCTGTAACTTCTAAAATAAGAGAATGATAAATCTATAAAAAATATATGATGTACATTACGATGCAAACTACCAACGAAAATTGGTTTGAGTTGTTTTAATACGTCATAAATGGAAATCCATATCAAATACTCATGTCTATACTACCATTTACTTATATACCTACAGGCTCAGAGTAGATAAATACTACGTACAACAGAGGGTCAGCGCCCATACTTCAAAAGTTACCACCGTAACTCGCGCAAGTACAGCGCCGGTGGTGAGTCAAAGGTACTATTTGCACACTATTTGCTAGTCTTGCCACGTATGTCACTACATCAATGTTAGTTTTGTCAGTAAATGACAACAGATGTCACTTTTTATAGAACAGTATTTTAAAGGACGATGGGCACTTTTAATTTTTTCCTAACATTTCCAATTCTATGGTATAAACATTTTTTTATTGTTTGAAGTTTTTAATTTAAAAGGAATGAAAGTTAAAAAGTTTAAATAATGCTTACCTAATTATATCCTTTAACATTTTACAATTTTTTGCCTGGTTGGCTAAATCCTAAAGTATAGGGCATAGCGACAAATGCTGAAAGGAGCCCCAAGGCCGATTTTAATAAAAAATAAAACTGTATACTTGGTACTCGTTGATTTGAAAAAAAAAACTGTATTATTACTCCATCTCATAGTGTCGCTTATAAAGATCTATTTCTGGGAAACAAATAATTTCTGTGGAAAATTAATGGAAACTATTTATTAAGAAACCACTACATACATCTAGTCTGGTCGCAGTACTACAAGCTCTGGAAAGACTTGAAACAGCCACCTAAGAAACCACTATTTTATTTTTGTTATATTTATTAAACTTTAATCAAATTTTTGAATTGACGCCCATTGTTTTTAATACATAGAACGGCTCAAGGATATATATAAGTATAGGTTTCAATGTGTGAGGATGGACTCCCCGTCGATGGCGAAAGTTGCGATGGTGGAAGGTTGCCGTGGTCATCAAGTCGAACAATTCCTTGGAACACTCCCCGTAGTACAAGCGGTAGAACACACATAAGGCTAAGTCTCTCCTCAAACTGAGAGGCTCGTAACCGTTCGTGAGCTCGGGATCGTCGACAATTCTAGCGGCACGTCGCTGAACCGAGTCTAAAGGCCCAAGCTGGTATCCAGGTGCCCCCGCCCACATATGGCAACAATACTCCATATGAGGCCGGACTTGCGACTTATAAAGATGCAGCCTTTGCCCCGATGTGAAGTACCTACTGCCTCGCTCTGTTGAGCACTCCAAGCTTTTTGGATGCCAGTTTAATCTTGTCTTCCAAGTGACTTCGGAACAAAACGTCGCTAGAAATGTCGACGCCAAGAATCCCAATGCTTTGACTGATGTTCAAGGAAGTGTTCTGGAATTGTGGAGCCACAGACCATGGGATTTTCTTAGCGGTTAACGCGCAGGCTTGAGTCTTGGTGGGGTTGAAATGGACTAGGTTTAGTCGAACCCAATCGGAGACACAAGCTAGTGTACTCTCGATTTCAGACACCAGCCGTTCGCGGCTTTCCTCCACCTCGGAACGATTTGCACTGTCGTCCGCATAGCAATGAATGATATGCTGTCTATTGACGGCACAGACGGTTGGGGACAGCACAGAGCCTTGCCGGCATTCATGTCCATGCTATTAGAGTAGCTACCGTCGACGACGGCTCTTATGCTTCTGCTGGACAGAAAGCTGGCAACCCATTTGCATAATCCCTCGAGAAGCCCGTATGATGGTAACTTCCTTAGAAGACCCCTGTGCCAGACCCGATCGAACGCCTTCGCTACATCTAGGCTCACTGCCAATGCCTCACCTTGACTCTCGATGCAGTGGCGTGCCTAGGGTTTCAGAATAGGGCATGCCGAGAGATTTGTTACTGTAGTTTTTAACAGTGAATGTAGAAAAATCCGTCAGTAGTGTATCAGTCGTAGTTTTAAACCGAATGGTGTGTATATAAGGCGCCTCGGGCAGTGGCGGTACGTCCATACAAGCCCAAAAGCCGGGCTTGCCCTACTAAAATAATTCTCGAACAAGAATATAAACTTCCGAACTATTTAAAAGTTCGCGCTCTTCGCTATTATTGCTTTTCGATGTCATCAACCCCCGAGGCGCCTTATATACACACTATTCGGTTTAAAACTAGGTAGGTACGGTATATCTATATCTGTGTACGACCCGCCTCGCACCACCTCGCACGGTCAGTCAAGGCGTCTCGCTCGCACGCGTGGGCTTGCAACCGGGTTTCGTTGCCAGCGAGTGTATCTCTTTCTAACCTATGAAAAACTATCCATAATGAGATATAACTATTGTTGGTTTATATAGCACAACAGTATGAGATATTTGAGATAATGAAGCCTTGCATGGGTATGAAGTTGGTTGTGACAGTTCGTAGTGAATGCGAAATGACGAACATCGCGCATGCGCCCCGCCTGTGGCCCCGCTCGCGCCGTTTGCGTCTAATTTCATTACATATGCATTTGTTTGAGCGAAAGTTGTTTTTTTTTAATTGGGAACCCTGCGAAATTTCCAAAAGACCTTGCTTGAAACTGCAGAATTTCCGATCACTCTGGTGATTATATAACTGTTAGTATTCCATTTTGTTCGTGCGCCTACTTGAGGGCGCCAGGGCATTGCTTGCACTTGCACCCGGGCACATTAAATAATAGAACTAACGTACAGAAATTGCACACTTTTGATCTTGAGGGATTGCCGCCGTTTTAAAAGCCTACAATATTTGCAGAGCACTAAGTTAATTCTAAATTACACCTTAACGCCACGCACATTAAAACGCAATGCCTTTGTATTTATAATTTACCGAAATGACCTTACGACCGTCAGGGTTACCTACCTATATCAACTACACCTAATTAATTAGGATACTGATAAAAACACCGACACACACTGTCTTACACTTCAGAATCTTGCAGTAATTTAAAAACCAACAACTTAAATAAAATCTGTTTATTGCGACAGCCGTTAAACTCAAATTATTAGTGTTACGGTTCTCCATTATAACAAAATGCAGTGATAATTGATAAATAAATATATTTCCTAGGGTAACATCGCACAAGAAAACAAATAATCACGCATTCTGATTTTGGCTCCGACACAATTGCGTACAGTGAGCTCGCAAGCGCGTGGCGGCCCCGACAGTTTAATCGAGCCCAGCTCGAAGCGAGCTGTAGATGCTTATCGCGGTAGATATAGGCAAGTGACAGAGGCCTGACCCGGCGCTATATAGGCAATTGCCGGCCCTGATTAGGGAACGATTAAAAATAGGTCAAGAAAGCAATTTCTTAATCTTCTATATGTTTTAAAAATCACTTTAATACCGAGCAAGCGAAGAGTCTCCGTTTCAGCTTGGACAAAAATGCTTTCGTATGTATGTCCAGATAACCGGCTGTTCTCCACTACAGGTCAAATTACTCATCCGATTCTCCATAAATTTTGTGAGCAGGGTCGGTGATTTACGAATGGCTTTAATCCTTTTGACCATAAAAGACTTAATAATTGTTCTTATTTGATATTTTGTTGAATAAATGAAACCACTATACGTTTTCCTGCACTAGCTAGATACAGACTTAAGCCCATAAAAACAAATGAAATACAATTGGTACGAAACTGCCCATTGTACTTTTAAAAATAATCGTTGTAGATTTCAAAATATTTAGACTATATTTATTTACCGTTGAAGTCTCTGCTTATTAGAAACAGGTTAATATTACATTTATTTTATTATTATTTGATTGTTTCGGTCCTAGACGATAAAAAGAAATAAAAATAATCGACGGTAAGGCCATCTATGTAAGGTCGAAAGATTTAAATAAAATTAAATAAATTGCAAATATTGAAAATACGAGTTTAAAAAAATAATTAAATTAAATTATTATTATCAAATTGTATTCCTTTGCAATAAATCTCAATAAAAAGTGATTTAATAGCGTTTTGACTAAGAATTAATTTTCAATCCGTCCATACGATGTCTGTAGCGACATCTTTACGTGTGAATTCTACACTAACAGCCTTACTAATAAAAAGTTACACGCGGTGTACACATCTGTTATAGGATAATTGCTACTAATAAAAACATTTTTGACACAAAGCCTGTATACACGTGTTTTAGTTACCTAGGAAATTTACACAGGGCTTACACGGGCCAGGACCCTTGTTTAGTGTTTGTATAAGAACATTATGGCGGATTTCAATAGATCAGCTGTGTCTGACAATCAAGTGTTGTGTCCATTTACTACGGACCAGGCCAACCGCGCAACAAAATGACACCAACGCGCTGGCCCTAAAAAGTCATTTTAGGGCCAACGCGACTCAGTCGACTGCGGTCATACTGCGGTCCACGGAACAGTTCATTCGTTCATTGTTTGCTTATAATTGCCATAAAAATGCCTAGTTGCGTAGTGAAAGGCTTGTGTTTTATACTGGAGTTATGGATAAAATAAAACAAAAATTGTCAATTTATTTGATTTTGATAACTTTATGCAAAATGTTCCGGTAGGTGTATCCTTAGTTTTGAAGTCATTGGCACAGCCATTTGCTTCGTTTGTTGACGTAACATTTGTAATTTGACAATGACGTTCTTCTTTCTTCTTCTTCTTTGGTTAAATGGCTACTGTAGCCATAAGCACAAGACAGTTTCGTTCAAAACCACCATTAGCTATTTGAATCTTTTTAAAAGTAATTTTATTGTTTAATTATTAAAATAAAAATAGTCTTAAGAAAAGGAAACCTGATTTTTATGATATGATTAATATTTTATATAATTATTTTTCAGTATCTTTTGGTGTTTTCACATTTTTCCCCATATTTTCTCCCGTATTTTGAAGTTAGATAGTTTTAGTTTCAAAACGTTCCTAAAAAGTTGCCAGTCGTTTTTGTTTTAACAAATAGATAACTATACAACGCTTACACACTGATTATTAGTAAAGGGAGTGTATAGCAACTGTGTAAGGCTTACACACTGCATAACTATACAGCTGTTAAACAACCGTGTTCCATTTTTTTATTAGTAAGACGGCTATTATAAAATGTATGTGATTGACCAGACATGCTACAGGTTTGTACGGAACCCTCGGTGCGCGTGTCTGACTCGCACTTGGCCGGTTTTTAATCGTTTTAACGATTGACTTTGTTCAGAGTTTTAGACCATGGTCTACTAACATACTATACTAACTACATCAAATAAAAAAAAAGTCATTGGTTTTTGAAAAACACACAAAACAGAAAAATTTCAAAAAGTTAGGCAGCCGCGGTTTCCCACACCAGCTACAAAACTGGCATGCCACCGTGCCCACCACCACGTGCACAACTACTTTGAAGTGTAAGCGCAGTGTCTGGGTTCTAAGGAGTAACGATAATCCCGACTTTTTTAACTTTATTTTGTGTTTTTTAAAAACCAATGACGTAATTTCTTTCATTTGATGTTATAGAATGTTAGTAGACCATGGTCTGAATAACGTTTGTTCTAGCGTTAAAAAGATTAAAAAGTCACCGTGTATTACATCTATATAGAAAATCTCGAGTCTGCCCCTGCTACCGAATAACGGAAAGCTGCGTTTCCTCTTTGGATAGCCAAGCTGATGCGTTGGCGGAAAAAGCGTCCCGCCTCCTGGTCTCCGGAGGTCTCGATGAATTTTGATGGCAAAAGAGTCAGCAATCGGCGAGCTTCGGACCCCGACGCAACCGCAAAAGGCATAAAAAGATAATTTGGTCCAATCGATGCGTATTTATTGAATTTTGAATTATGTATGATCATTTATATCATTGTTTTTTTTTTTTTTTTTGTAGTAGTTGTTAACGTTATTTATCCGCAAGACATTTAAAGGAGAGGAAACCCAAACTACCCAAGTTTAGTACATTATGAGTATCTTTATTCTTTATCTTATGCCGTGTCGTAAACGTACACAGTTTAATATTGCAAGATAAGCTCTATGATGTGACGATACCTTTAGTTGCAGACGTAAAAGGTAATGTCGTACTATTTCTATGGGCAATGACGAAATAATGTTCTTGTTTGGTTTCGGTTTTATTCAGACAAAGATTGAGTTTAAGATGGGTTTGGGTTTCAAACTTTATATTTTTGTTTGTGACTTGGATAGTTGAGATTCGGAACTTCTTCAGTTGTAATAATGTTTAAAACGCTAGTAATATATAAGTCAATGGGTTTAAACGTATAGCTTTAACAACCTCATTAGTAGTATGTATGTACGTACGCTTATGTCATGGTAAAACATGCAAAATGCAGGGGCAAAACTCTGCGTAAATGTGATCAATTAAAAAAATTACTATAAGTAACTGGAGATCTGTGAACTTTAGGGACTTGAAGTGCTATCTTGGCAATATAACGCGACCGCGCCGCGAGCACGCTTCGCTCCCATGCAGTTTCTTCTGTCGCCTCTACACAACTATACGTATCAGAAATTGTAATGATCACTTTTATAGTTATCTATCGTAATAAATTAGTATCCGCAAGCTGGATTTTTGTTGACACTTACCGCACAGTAACCCAAACAAAAGTGCTACCCCTATTAGAATCCTAAAGTAAATATTTTTGGACTGAGTAGGCTTATGTTTGACTACAATTTCACTTAGAAGGGTATCTATCTGGTACCGTACGATCCAGCCACAGCTTATAACTGTACCGTGGATAAATTAATCTAAATTGTGTAGACCTATCTATCGTTACTTTTGCGACTTCGTTCTGGACATATACCTCTAAATAAATTTGCATATCTCATGCGAAAATCGATATCGCCAAAGTGTGATGTGTGTAATGATGATGAAGATGTGTATCACATAATGACGAGATGTGTCCGGAACGAAGTCATAAGGAAACAGCTGGGTGTCGACATCGACTTGTCAGACCCTTTGTCAATTCGAGGTCAATGATATGTTTACATTTGAAGTTACAAAAATATGTATATATTTAAATAACTAACCATATAATACTATGCATAAGGTTAGTTATTTAAATGGATACATATTTTTGTAACTTCAAATGTAAACATATCATTGACCTCGACTTTCCATCAGAATAGTTTCGAATTTAAAAATCGTGAAAATTGCTCTTAAGAATAGAAGTGAATCTTTGTAATTTATTAAAAAATTATAGCTATTTTTTTTAGGTAAATTGTACAGAGTGTCATATTCGCACTAGCGAATAAACTCTAAAAATAAAGATTTAAAAAAAAAACATATTTAGGTATGAAAGAGGGCATTCATTACATTAAATGCCCAAGAAACATTGATAAGTACTTGCAAACTATACTGCATATACATATACACTGTACCATTACAAACTATACATCTAGACAGATATAGGAATGAACTTGCACATGCAACCACACGGGCAGTCAAGCGTCAAGAGGTAACTGATGCTCGACTCAAGTCAACAACACTAATTGGCGGCAGAGTTGAGATCGGTTTGATCTGCGTCTCTGCGAGTAAGCAAACTAGTAGAGCTGTGTTAGACTGTATATTTGATATTAATTTATTCAGGCAGCTATTATGAGTATTTAGAATCCTATGCAACTAAATCGGATTTAGCTTTAAATTATCCTGAAATGCAGTTTAACTAGCAAGAGAACTTACGTTCCAGCTTAGACTGTTGTTTCAATAACTGGAAATTCATGAAACAACTCAGAATTTGTGTTGGTGATGACTAACGCCATTTTTAAATATTTCTGGTTTCCATAGTACACGCTCTGCTTAGTTTGGAATCAGGTTGCCTTATGTGAAGAATGTCCCAGGATATTTCGATTTCCGGCGTAAAATTGTCATAACACATAATAGGTACCTATGTTTTTATATATAAACAGCAAATCTTGCATTTGAACGGCTGTTAAATCGTCGTTATTATGTTGCGCCTAGTCCCGTTAGATGGCACAATGTAGAACCATTTTTGTTATTATTATTTACCCGTACGTTATTATTAACTCTGTGCTCAACTAAGTTGAATGAACCTACCTTTACTGTACCTAGTTACTTGTAATCTATGAATTGGTTACCTTACAATCTAGTATATAAAAATGAATCCCTATTTCCTTTGATATTTAACTTATTAAAATTTACCGTTAGGGTAAGGTAGGATATCTGTCCTGTATCAGGGTACGCGGGTGAAACCGCGGGGCGCATCAATAGACTATGATTATTGCGTTTAGAGCACAGAAGAAATGTATCCGGTCTGTATGTGGAGTGGGACCATTAGAGAGTTGTAAACCATTATTCAAAACACTTCACATACTTCGTCTTCCATGTCTGTATATATTTGAAATCTTTATGCTTGTAAGAAAGCCATCTAATATATTTAAAACAAATGAAAAAGTACTCGAAAGAAGTGGCAGAAATAAAGTAAAATTGAATGTCCCAGAGCAAAGATTGCATTTTTTTTAAGAGAGCTTTATATTGTATGGCTATACAAATTTATAACAAATTACCTGATAGCCTAAAAATCTGCCCAAGGCCCGATTTCGGAGGAAACTGTTTGTTTTTTTTTATAAATAAAATGTAAACGACACGTTGGCTCGCTGAGAAAGCGTTTTATAGCGTGGAAGAATTTTTGACATAGTGGCATAAATCTATTATAATTTTGAAATTATGTAATGAAAAGTAAAAATTATGACTTGTAATCTTAAATATTACTAATAAATATGTTTATCTGTTTATCTGTATTACTCTGTTAAAGGCTATTTAGAAAAAAAACATTAATTTATATAATTTGTAACCTTTATATATATAGGCTGGGATATTATTAATTATCTTTTTATTTTTTATCTGACATGTATTTAGAATAAAATTATAGATTTTAAATTTGTAACCTTTATAGGCTGGGACAAGGTTGGGACATAATTAATTATCTTTTTATTTTTTGTATATGTGTGAGGAACATGTAATTGGCATTTCTTTTGGAATTTTTACGAACTCAATTATTGTTATTTAAATACCTATATATTGTTTTTTTTATATCAATCGACATGAACTACCAAAAATTTGGTCACCGGCTCCCCGTTAAAACATGTCTGTAACTCTTTAATTAATACATTTAATGAATAATAATTCATCTACGTATTTTGCCACGTGTTTTGACCAATACAGTTATTCTATTCTAGTCTAAAACTTTTAAAGAATTTTAAGCCAAGGCACAAGAAAACTCTAGGTAGCGAAGGGTCAACGGCAAAGAGGTTCTTGGCACCGACATTAAAATACTCCAGTGGTTTTTATTCTGTTCTTATGACGTAGTCTACCTACCTAACCGCGTGATTCGGATTTAGCTTTTAAATTACTTTTGTTATTCTAATTGACCTCGCTTTATTATGATAGTACGGTTTTATTATAGCTTATTATCATGAATGTGTACTTGCTTATAATAGCTGTACAACTAAGAGTAATTTCTTATAATTAATAATATAATAATAATTATAATATTTATTCACGACAAAAGAATTGTACAAAAGTCCAGCCAATATGACATATGTAAGTCATATGTAAGTAAAGTGCTGGGTTTTAATAATACAATATTAGTATTTAAGTGTTGTTTACAATTTAGTTACACTGTGAGACACATAATTTAAATTTAAATTAACATTGACATTTTTAGATAAATGTGTATGTGCATGTGTGTGTTTGAGTGGGTATATATGTTTGTGTGGGGGTGTGTGTGTGCGTGTATGTGTGGTTAAATATAATTGGATTAATGACAGTCAACCGATGACATAATTAACAACGACTGGTATCTTCTTTCCAATAAGACGTTAAAAAAACGTCATTGGTTTTTGAAAAAAACACAAAACAGGAAAATTTCAAAAAGTCAGGAAGCCGCGTATTTTGACACCTGCTACAAAACTGGCATGCAGCCGTGCCACAACTACTTTGAAGTGCAAGCGGTGTCTGGGTTGTAAGGAGTAACGATAATCCCGACTTTTTAAACTTTATTTTGTGTATTTCAAAAACCAATGACGTATTTTTTTCATTTGATGTAATAGAATGTTAGTTGACCATGGTCTGAACAACGTTTGTTCTAATAGCGTTAAAACGATTAAAAAGTCACCGTGTATACTATACAGTCTATATAGAAAATCTTGAGTCTGCCGCTGCTACCGAATAACGGAAAGGTTCCCAGCAGGCTGGCTGCGTTTCCTCTTTGAAGCTGATGCGTTGGCGGAAAAAACGAATAAAAAGTCACCGTGTATAATAAAAACATAAATAACCAAGAATATGAATTGAAGGAACAAACAATAACAAAAAAAAAATACAAGCTTTTTTTGGGACTGTACTTTTTGTTGTCTGTATTTGCATTGTCTTCCAATATACCTACTAATGTATACCAAATATCAAGTCAATCCGATAACTGGAAGTGAGTGAAATTCGTCTTGCAAGATTCCACCCCAACAAACATAGTTACATACATACATACAAACGTACATACATTGCAAGTTAAATAAAAGCTTGTAAACACCAGATTGTTCAATGGAACCACTGGTCATATATTTTTACAACAATTTCTTAGATATATCCTAATAAATAATAAATATCCTGGGACATTCCTCACACACGGTCATCTGATCCCAAACTAAGCAGAGCTTGTACTATGGATACCAGATAACTGATATAATACATATACTACTTTTTGTTTGTAAATACATACTTAATATACATAATTACACCCAGACTCAGGACATACAGACATGTTCATGCACACAAATGTGTGTCCTGTGTATGCTTATTATTATAGAGTTGTGGAAATACTCGTCCATTATTTGTCTTCTAACGTTAACATAATACAAGTCTCATTTCCTTTCGCATCTAACGGCATTCGTAGTGGAATGAGGAAATTGAAAATTTTAAACAAACTCCATGTTTACGCTTTGATAAATACGATGCATACGAGTTTCATGGAATATTTTCTTTTCATATCTTGTGTATTATATCTTATATTACATTTATTATTCTACAATACATGCAACATTAGATACTTATAGATACGATATAGTTTTTGGATTCCAACATCAAAAGTATTTTTAGAAATCTATGTTTGGAACAGTTTAAGTTTATTCCGAACCGGTGGTAAATTCAACTGTATGTACCAATTTAACGTTCATAAGTGCCTTACCAGGGCCTAAACTGAATAAATGACTTTTTTATTTTGATTTTGAACAAACCTGAAAATTATAGTATGGAAATATTTCTGATATTGTTTTTGATATAACTGAACATTTTAAAACTATTCAATACCCTCTACTATTCTATGAACACTTTATAACATTACGCTAAACTAGGTAGTATGTAGAAACTGTTATAATTCAGCCAAATTCAAATAAACAGAGCACTAAAGTGATTGCAGACATCTTCAGGAACTCAGATCTAAATCAAGATAAAACACAAGTTTCGACTAATGAAGGCACTGGGGGCTGCCTCCCTCTTACAAACTCTACCTACATAAACCAATATATAACCGCTGAGATAGTTCTACGATAAGAGAGATATTGTTCCCATATCTTAGCAATTATCTAGAAAGGCTGGTCTTTACGTATATGGTTAATGTTTGACATTACGATCATATTGGACAGTATAGAAATTGTATTCGGGCTATTATCGTGTTTCTTTCTTTAGTGTTCGGTTTTTGTTAAAATAAAGTAGTTTTTTTTTTACGAAATAGATGGATTTAGCTCAATATAACATCTTTTCATTTACTGGTTACCATGTAGGTACATACTTAACTTACCCCCTTATTCATAATCGCTTTTTAACTAAATCAGTGTAATAGTGTCCTCCGTCTCACTTTTTCGATCACCAAATGTCACGTGTCAGGTAAAGACTTCAGAATTTAGCTAATCAACGTTCGATAACTTTATTATGAATATGGGGGTGAATTTATTACCCATTTCTTTTTATTGAGCAAATGGTCAAGTTAATTCTGAACAATTCGAGCCATTATTTAAGTAAATATTTATGTAAGTCATTTTACGAGAAGATAAGGTCTACAAATTCTAGTGTAAAGCCGCTGACTATGTCTAGTTTATTAAATAAAGTAGGTATTAAGGTTTCCATATATGCTGAAATTTACGATTCGGAATGTTGGAGTAAAATCCCAGCGTTTGATTCATGCTTAGACTGGTTTTATGTACGAAGTTTTGACATTTAGGAGTAAAGAGAGGGTTCACGTGTATATAGGTTTGCAAATTTAAAATTTTATTGCTGTGGGAGGGATCGAGTTGGTGCTTGACTTGGTAACGAGTTCGCTGCATCTTGTTTAACTTCAAAATCAATATTTTGTCTAGTAATATTTATGTTTATAAATTGAAAAAGTAGAAAAGCTTTATACGAATGTATATAACACTAGCTGTCCCCCGTGGTTTCACCCACGTATCCGAGGGATCGTATATTTATCTGGGATAAAAAGTATCCTATTTGTTATCCAGAATATATTCTATTTGTGCGCCAAATTTCATCCAACTCCCGCAGCCATACAAGCTTTCACATTTATAAAATGACTAGCTGTCCCCCGCGGTTTTATCCACGTTCCCGGGATAAAAAGTATAGGCTAGATAGTCTATAGTATATGTATATCTGCATGCCAAATTTCATCGCGATCGGTTCAACGGTTTATATGTGAAAGCGTAACAAACAAACAAACATTTGTATTTATAATTGTATGTTGACGGGCCAGTTGGCGCAGTTGGTTAAGACGTAGAGTCTTAACCTATAGCGCCGCAGGTCGTGGGTTCGATTCCCACTCAGGACATGCATTTGTGTGCATGAACATGGGTGTAATTATGTATATTAAGTATGCTGTTTGTTACATTACTATGGAAACTAGATAACTGATATAATTATCAGTTATCTAGTTTCCATAGTACACACGGCTACAGATCAAGCTATACATTTCCAGTATAAGCTGATCTCGCATTGTATAGGATTTCGGTACGATGGGAGGTCAGCTTATACTAGAAATGTATAGCTTGATCAGTAGCCGTGTGTACAAGCTCTGCTTAGTTTGGGATCAGATGACCGTGTGTAAAAAAAAATAAAAAAAATAGGATTAGGAAAGTAGGATTCTACATTTTTTTATGTCCGTTAAAATATTTTACAGTCGCTAGTTAACCTACCCTAATTTCTTCAATAATAACAATTTTACCAACAATTTTGTTGAACATAAAAGTAATAACACCCCACTCAATTTTCATGTAGCGACGTACAATTTACGTTGAATTGTATCGTAACATATTTGTTGGCCCATTTTGATCCAGTCCTTTGTTCGGAAAGCCATCAACCCGCCCAATCAAGTAAGAAATTGGTGATCCCGGATGAAACCCGGTCCCTTTAGACGATGCTGTTACTAAAGATAAGTTTCTTAGTGATGAAAATGTCCCCCGATGCAGAAAATCTTCGGGAATGACATATTGTTAATGTTAAATACAGTTGAGTTATATCTATTGTTTAACATAACTTCGAATAAAAGAAAAAAATAAGTGTCTACTAGATAAGTTTAAGCTTAAAAAACATATTCTCAAAAAATAACAGTCACTTACATGAGAACAGTACGAAGGTAAGTAAATAAATTATTTACAAAATGTTATTCAACTTAATCGTGAGTACAAGCGATTTAACATTTATGTATACAACGAGTAACAGATTAAGATGCTAAACCGTTACAAAATCGATTCAGGCGGTGATTTTCAACAAAAACGTTCAGATTGAATCGAAACGATTTTGTAACTTTAAATATCTATATTAAAAGATATTAAAAGTTAATTAAATCGATTCAGAAAACGATCCCGAACAACCAGTTTAACGGTTTAGCATCTTAATTTGTTATACGTTGTTATATTTTTCTATAACGAATATTGTCCTTGTGGGCATTATACATTATATTATAACTTCAGAAACTATTCTAAAATGTATCTTTGTATTGATTGGAATGTGTGCGTGGTATAGTAGGATAGTGTTGTTTTCAATATGACGTATACCTTTGCATAGTATTAACCATCCCTTATTTACTGAAAATAAGTTGGCTTAAACAAGCTAAATCTGTATTTACACCGTTGGTAAACTTGGTAATTACCACAAAATGAATTAAAACACTTTCTCCAATGGCCGCCATTTATATACTACATACAATTATAATTACAATTATACTTTTCTGGTGTTGCCATTCCTCGATATTCAAATACACAATATCAAATTAAACCGTTTTACACTTTCATAATAAATATTGCTGACAATTAATTATAATTAATCAATATTCAATGGTATAAAATTAAATAATATTCAAATAATATAATGTTAATGCTAACAGACGGCCGTCCTGTTTAACGGAATGTCCCTGTTCCGTTTCGGCCATTCGTATACTGTATGTCTAATAAATTTTTGCATTATGTGATATCACCATGTTTTATCATTTTATACTATTTTAGAGGTCGCCATACTCGCCATGAGTCGATTCGACTATATTGAGTTTTTAGTGATCACCGCATACAGCGGCATGTTTCACTTAGGAGTTTTTGGTGATCACTGCATACAGCAGCATGTTTCACAGGAGGTTTGAGTGATCACCGCATATAGCAGCATGTTTCATTTAGGAGTTTGAAGTGATCACCGCTTATAGCAGCATGTTTCACATACGAGTTGTTAGTGATCACCGCATATAGCAGCATGTTTCACTTACGAGTTGTTAGTGATCACCGCATATAGCAGCATGTTTCAATTAGGAGTTTTTAGTGATCACCGCATATAGCAGCATGTTTCACTTAAGGTTTTAGTGATAAAAGATAGGTATCTCTAGGTATTTCAATAATTATTTTTCATTGTTACTTGAATAATCCATATTACATTTCGTTATTACATTTAATGTTGATATAACTTTATTTTTTTAATGTAGAATGATTCTATTATCAACCTTTTATTTACATAAACAACTGTTTACTTAAGATATATCTAAGAATCTTTGTTAGTGGCATCGTACTAGCCATAGTTGATTAGCCGTCACGAGCAAGACACACAAAATAGAAAATAAAAAAAATACATACTGGTGAGCTGATTTCTCAATCCCTCTTCTGATATATTAACCATCCCTTATTTACTGAAAAGAAGTTGGCTTAAACAAGCTAAATCTGTATTTATACCGTTGGTAAACTTGGTAATTACCACAAAATGAATTAAAACACTTTCTCCAATGGCCGCCATTATTACAATTATACTTTTCTGGTGTTGCCATTCCCCGATATTCAAATACACAATATCAAAATAAACCGTTTTACACTTTCATAATAAATATTGCTGACAATTAATTATAATTAATCAATATTCAATGGTATAAAATTAAATAATATTCAAATAATATAATGTTAATGCTAACAATAGTGTGTCAATGTGTACGTATTTATTATTTTTGTTAGCTCTTGAAAGCAATGAGCGGTATTTCACACGACTGCAGATATTTAGGTCTTAAAGGATGGTGGCAGTGTACCCTTTGGCATTATTAGCTAAGCATTAAAGTATTAATACATTATATTTAGTACAGTTTTACCCGGTTTTTATATTCGTGAACAAGAGTACAACTAAAAAAAACTAAATGTCAGTAGTATAAAAAGAAAATAAAAACTTTTTTTCGAAGTAAATAGATATTCTTATAACATAATGAATATAACTTCCAACAGTATAATTATATTACTACTATCGCTATCAATGTATAGTTTGATTAGTCCCGGGTAATGCCCCAATATGTCCCATTAAGAGAGAGCTGTTTGTTGATATCAAATAACATTAAGGGCAAGTAGCTTGCGGTATATCAATTACATTAGTTATTGGTTAACCTTATTAGTAAAGCATCTTGAACTTTATTGGATAATCTTCATATTTATTATTATATTCTCGTGACAAAATGTTATTCTGACGATGTTATACCAGTGTACCGGTTATATAGGTGTTACTGAATCGATTTATATAACTTTAAATATCTATATTCAATGTTAATGTTTCAGAAAATGATTCTGAACCAACCGTTTAACGGTTTAGCAACTAAATCTGTTACACGTTGTATACGAAAAACTTTTATTAAGGGACCAACTTCGAAATCGCAAAAAAAACAAATTTTTCAACAAAAGGTCATTCCTCGGTTAAAATGTATGTAACAGCTATTTTTTTGCCATTTTGAACCCTTGGCCACATAGTAAAAGTTTTTCGTATTTATGAGTACTTTACGTGGTCTAGAAAACTAATGGAGAATAAAAAATCTCAGTTAAATATTGAATAAGTACAATTTAATAATGCGCCAGTGCTAATCCGCACTAGACCAATTAAAACCTACAAGTTGTAGCCCGCAAACAAGTTTCTCAGTGATTTGTTAGGTTGGGATGGTACAGTCTGTATGACGACGCGACGGTCACAGCTTCGCCGGCGCAGTAAAGTGGGCACTAGATGTGTCGAGAGTCTGGCGCTACGCCAGCCGCCGCCAACGTTCTATTCTAAAGCATGGTCTACATGTACTCGTAGCACTATCGTAGCGTCTCGTAGCACATTGTAGCGTCTATCTTGAGACACAAATGAAAGTGTGAGAAATACGTGATGTAAATATTTTTGTTGTTGTTGGTAATTATAGCAATCACGTTGTTTATTTAGTTATACGTATTGTTTAACTCTTATTTAATAGATATGGAAGTTATTAGTATCACATCTGTCCTCGGCAATGCACCTTATACTTTTTATGTCTATTCATATAAATAAAATGTAATATACGTAATGATGCCTCAGTTTTATAATTCATTTTAGTTAAATATCCCCATAAAATTACAATAATATTGTAATTTGTAACAATATCACAAGTGACGCAAAAAAAACTTGTGCTATTCTACATACTTTTTACCATAAATTGTGGCACATAAAGTTCATAACCGTACATACGAAGTTGATGAAATTTGAGAACCACCTGAGCTCACACTTGAATATTTTAGCAAACATCGCGGTGAAAAATATCTGCCGACGTGCCATTTGGTACGCAAGTACGCATTTCGTTGAGAGCGGTACGCTATACGATGTGAATGTGTCCTGAGCTTAATGCCTCCTTTCAAGTAAGCTGAATCAGCTGACTACTGAAATATAATAACGTGCTTCAGTAAACTATGCGGTGGCATGCCTGCTTACATTATGCCTCCTAACGATACTTAATCAATTAATTACATTATTTAAGCACTGAATATTGTGATACGTACGTGTTATTAGAGGTTATTTGAATTCGTGTCAAAAGCTGAAATTAGTTTATTTTAAAACATAATTTATGAACTTTAACGATGCAATTAATCCTTACTTGAATATGTATATTACAGCATATGCCATATGCTCACTGCTCAAGTTTATGCGTTGTAAAAAAAAGTTTGTAGTAGACATTGAGCTATCGTTACTACGTATAGAGAAGCTATCATAAGCAATGGTTATGTCCCATTTTTTTAGAGTCAACTAAATTTATCTTTAGCGCTGAAACAAAAGAATCATAATAGGAAGGGCTTTGGCTATGTCTGTCGGTTTTCCTTTGTTTTTTTTTATATTCGTCAAATTTGTTCGCTGGACGTCTGATAAAAGCGTTAAAAATGGTAACTTTTTGTGATTTTAGAAGGCTCCTAATTTTTATAATAATTAATTTATGTAGAAAAACACAACCGAGAGACATACAGTGGTACCTACAGATTGCATGGTAAAATAATCATTGCTCTAGTGTCATTATCCAGAGAGGAAACTGAGGATTACGTTTGTATGGAACAAACGCCACAGCATATCCTCATTTTATTTTGCAAGTACCGTGATTCTCACGGCGCTTACGCGTTTCGTTCATTGTTCTATAACAAAAAGTATAGCTGGATGAACTCCCTTGAACGGAACATAGTTGTGATGTATGGCGTCTTCTCTATACATGGTAATAATAGGTCAATGAATTGGTTAGTCCTATTCTCTTTCAATAGAAAACCAGTCTGTATTTAATTCCTACTATGTTTGTTGATAATTGTATTTTGAACCGGTGGTATAGAGTCATTATTGTTAACGTCCGTAAGAGCCTTATCAGGGCCTAAATTAAACATATACATTCCGATTTTGATTTTGAAAAATTATAATAACTTTACAACTACAGTACAACTATATGTGTTATAAACAATAGATACTTTAATTACATTATAAACGACCGTTTACCGCTTCACTTACTTAGTATTTAGTGTCTTAACTACTAACAACTAAGTCCAAGGCTATAAGTCTCCAAGTCGTGTGGAAACTCTAAGTACCCACGCTTTTCCTTGCAACTTGTTAAGTCCGCTTAGCAATTATTGCGGAGGCTAGTGTAGTGGCAACAAAGCTGCTACCTTCATAGTGTTTTATTATTTTACAGCATAGCCCATTACTGTTTTTCCAAAAAAACTTCATCTGCGCTTTTTGAAGACTATGTTTCTATTGCTTCTCCTTTTTAACCGACTTCAAAAAAAGGAGGAGGTTCTCGATTCGGTTGTTATTTTTTTTAATGTTTGTTACCTCATAACTCAGTCATTTATTAACCGATTTGGAAAATTCTTTTTTTGTCTGGAACACTTCCCGTTTGGTCAGGATTTGATTACTTCTTAGTGTACTTTGAAGTCGGTTTAAGTTTTTTGTAAAACAGTCCAATTATTAGTGTTCCGTACCCAAAGGGTGCCAAACGGGACCCTATTCATAAGCCTCCGCTGTCCGTTCGTCCGTCCGTCCGACTTTATTATTTTCCGAAATAATAAAAATTAAATCAAATTAAATACAAGAAACGTCTTCTTTTGGTGTTTATTTTTGTTACAATGTTACAATGATTCATATCTAGAAAAAAGAAATAATCTACGCGGACGAAGTCGCGGGCTAAAGCTAGTAGTAGCATAAAATAAAAGTAAAAATTAAAAACCAAAATTAGCTTAGGTGTGTGTCATAGCTGCATTGATATCATAAATGCTACAAAATGGCGTCCGATTCAGCATATGTTGTAATAACTATGAATAGCTACCACAACGCTGATCTTCCGTCGGAACCATCACATCACATACTAGGTTCAGTATCATAGTACCATGAAACAAAGAGTCCAGTAAAATTTATTAGTCTCAAGAATTAGGATTAATAATAAATATATACCTACAGAAAAGGTTTTAAGTACAAAATTACAAATAAAATGCAATTACGAAACGTTTACCAATATTAATTACCAATACTAATTACGAATTCCTTTGTGAAATACTGGTCTCTGTACTAGGAAAGTTCCTGTATTACAGATTACCAGACCCTCGCCCCTTAGACAATTACTGTATCATGCTGTGGTAATTACAAAATTTTTTTATTTTTATTTATTATAAATCCAAAAAATAGACATAGGGATTAGTATGAAATCATTCTCAATAAAAATAATAATAATAGGTAATACAATTAGTGCAGTGCTCAAATTAATATTTATACAAGTATAATACTCATTAGGTAAACAATTAGTATCATCACAGAGTAAATAATACACCACTAAGTATCATTAGCAAAAGACTAATCTTTTTATTCCAAAAGTTTGAGTAAAAGACTTGGTATTCAAGTATCAGTTGGCTTGTTTAATTTGTAAACAAGGAAACCCTGGTACTTATAACAATAATAAGATTTCGGTTAACCCTCTTACAGGCCATTGTCGCTATTCAGTCCATTATTAGGGTACCGTAATTATATACCAGTGTATACCAGTTGCTTTAGACTAAACATCGAAAATATATATGTCACCGTATTTTTGTGAAAACCGTTAGTTTATTATCTACCTAGCGAGATTATAAACTTCCCGATATATTGTGAACTGTACCATACTGCTTTCATTTTCGATAGTTTATAATCTAACGTAGTCAAACCATCATATTGTGAACCGACCGTGATTGGTCAGTTTTGGCGATAGTTCGTTCTGTATTCATAGAGTTAGAAAACAAACATAAAATTATAATTAATTAATAGCTATGACTATGAAAGAAATGCACATTAAATTGTTTGATATCAAAATGAAATTGTTTTTTTTTTTAATAAGCAATAAAAAAATCAACTACGTAATGGTGCGTCCATGCTACGCGAAGCGAGCACGAGCCGAGCCTCGAACGAACAGGATTCGTTCGTTGCTCGCGATTTCAAGCGTGCGAGCCTTCAACGAGCCTACAACGAGCGTGATGCGAATCCCTGTGTTCGTTAAAAAACTGACAATCGGGCGGAGCTACGAATGCTCGTTCGAGGCTCGCAAACCCGTCCACGCTACGCGAATCGTGCTCGCAGTGTGCTCGTTCGTGGCTCGGCTCGTGCTCGGTTCGCCAAGCATGGACGCAACGTATCGCCAAAGTTGGTGTCGCGCGACACATGACGTTTAACCAATCAGCGCGCTAGGTGCTTTACGACGCATTCAAGTATGATGCCAGTTTACAATATGACGGTTTGTCATGGATTGATTATAAACTATCGGAAATTCATATATTGTAATTTAATTTATCGGGGAGTTTATAATCTCGCTTGGTAGGTAGATTATAAACTAACGGTATTCACAAAAATCATCATCATCATCATCAGCCTATAATGTCCCACTGCTGAGCACAGGCCTCCTTTCACAAATCAGGGTGAAAGGGAATGGGCAGATACTCCACCACGCGTGCCCACTGCGGATCGGTGGAGGTAGGCTAGTGGCCAACCTACTGTTGGAGTTTTTCAAGCCGCCTAGGAGGCATTCAACCAGCTTAACGACTATCACAATTAAGTGATAACCGGGACCAACGGCTTTACGTGCCTTCCGAAGCACGGAAACGCTCGATTTGAAATACCACTAGGCGGTCACCCATCCAGGTACCGACCAAGACAGACGTAGCTTAACTTTGCCGATCGATTAAGAACGGCTAATCATGCTACACCTAGGGTTTCGTTTTTCCCGACCTTTTTCCATTCCCGGGACCCGGGAATAAAAAAAATGACTTCCCGGGAATTCCCGATTCCCGGGAAATTTTAAAAAGTTTTAGTTTTGTTATTTTAACGTATATAAAGTCAAGTAAATCACGTAATTTAATTAAATTAGCAATTTATTTGTCTCAGAAGTAAATAATAGTGCATTATGAGCCGTGTGCAAAGTTGGTAATCACACACGAGAACACCTATTAAGCAAAGGAACCCGAGAGTGTAATGATCAATGCACACATGAGGAAAAAAACAAACTTGTATTTTTTTAACTATATTTTTTGATAATAGTTAATGAGAACGTCAACAAAACAAACAATGGCACGCAAGTTCTTTTTTGACAGCAAAACTGTTTAAACCTGTTTAACCGTTTAAATTAAGAATGCTTCGTCTACGCACAATAGCATTGAGTTACAAACTTAACATAATCGGGATTATACCTATCATAAAACTGTGCGGTAATGTAAATTAAAAAGCACAACTACGTCATAAGCTACATTATGATACTAAAAACGTTGCAATAAATGTCAAATTACGAGCATGTGTTGAAAAAAGAATTTACTAATTCACAAGGAACGAACTATGCTCGGAATTTCTCTACGAGACAGGGAAACGACGACATTCGTAAGAGAACAAAAATTACCGATATAGCTCGTAGTGATAGTAAGCTGATGTGATAGCAATGCGCAGGCCACATCGCTCGAAGACGACGCGAGTGGCGGACCAGACGGATCGACGACCAAGTCAGAGTCGCTGGGCGCCGCTGGATGCAAGCGGCCCAAAACCGTTCGAAGTGGAAGTTAATAGGGGAGGTCTTTGTTCAGCAGCGGACATCCTTAGGCTGATATGATGACGATGATGACGATGATGTGTTTTACTTGACTTTTGGTCGGTATTTAAAAAAATATGCATTTTCGGCAATATTTATATTTTTTAATACAAAAGCGCTGATAAGCTTTATCTCCAAATATATATATTTAAATAAAATATTAATGTAACTATCATTTTCTTCAAAATTACGCACTTTCAGAGATTTTTGCTACAATCGGCAGTTTAGAAACTACCCATAGTAACTATGTATGACCTGTAGTTTCATATGATTATTTTTATTTTTTTACTTTTGTTTGTGTTGAGACACAAATAGGTAATGAAATTAAATTACGTATTTTACTTGACTTTTGATAGGTTACAAACAAACATGTTTTTATGTGTATTTTCGGAGAACTTGAAATATTTCTAAGAAAAAAACTTAATGTCCACAAAATACACACTTCCTACAGTTCCTTTCAGCGATTTCTCATAAGCTTGTAGTTCAGTTCGTTCGATTTCGGTGGATATCGACATTTTTTTTAAGAACGTATGCAACACCTTTGTGTTTCAAAGGTTTTTCGTTAATTTTGACCCATATTTGCAGTGTTTTAGAGCATTCAATCTCATAAAAAATTTCCCGGGAATTCCCGGGAAATAGCAAAAAAAAACCCGACTTCGGGAACGACGTATTTCCCGGGAATTACCGATTCCCGGGACCCGGGAACGAAACCCTAGCTACACCACGAGCGCTTCACAAAAATTTCACAAAAATACGGTGACATATATAAAAGACGTTTATATAGTTAGGTACTAGACAAAAAAGATAAAATGAAAGTAAATGATACCGTATTTACTTTCTCTCCAGATGTTCTCCGAATTAATTTGACGGTGCTGGACAAAGTTAGTTCATCACAGACTCCCTGGTTTATTGAGTTAATTATAATTAAGGGCGAATTTCACAAAGAGTACTTATCTTAATGTTGGTTTCATTTAGTTTTAATGGTATTTGGTGCCATTTTGATTATAATACGATATAACTTTTTTAAAGTGTATATTTTTTTTATCAGAAAGCTGATAAGCAGGCTTACGGTACACCTGGTGCCCATAGCCACTATCACTTATGGATATTAAAAATACCTAGGGATAGTCAATGCATGTGTTGTAATCTGTTAACGAAAATTTCAATGTTTATTAGTGCAAAGACCTTACAGAATCATCATATCAGCCCATGGATGTCCACTGCTGAACATAGGCCTCCCCCATTGATTTCCATTTCGAACGGTTCTGGGCCGCTTGCATCCAGCGGCGCCCAGCGACTCTGTCCAGGTCGTCGTTCCAACTGGTGGGAGGTTGTACCGCTCGGCGCTTTCCAGTACGTGGTCGCCACTCGAGAACCTTTCTTCCCCATCGGTTATCGGCTTTAAGAGCGATGTGGCCTGCCCATTGCCACTTCAGCTTAATAACTCTACGAGCTATGTCCATAGTTTTCGTTCTGCTACGAATGTCGTCATTTCGGACCCTGTCACGTAGAGAAATTCCAAACATAGCTCGTTCCATAGCTCGCTGAGTAACTCTAAGCTTATTTATGCGGCCAGCAGTGAAAGACCACGTCTCTGTCCCGTATGTCATCTCTGGTAACACGCACTGATTGAAGACCTTTGTCTTCAGACTCTGAGGTATTTTGGACGTGAAGATATGCCGTAGCTTCCCGAACGCTGCCCAGCCGAGTTGGATTCTTCGATTGACTTCTTTGTCGAAGTTGGACCTATCTAGTTGGACAGTTTGTCCTAGGTAAACATAATCGTCTACAACTTCGAGAACAGTGCTCCCAACAATCACCGGCATTTGTCTTGTCCTGTTTGTAATTTTTGACTATATCGTCGGCAAATCGAAGGTGAGTGATGTGTTCGCCATTGATTTTGATGCCATATCCCTTCCAGTCCAAGAGCTTGAATACATCCTCTATTACAGTGGTGAAGACTTTCGGGGAAATTACGTCACCCTGTCTTACACCCTTATGCAACTGGATTGGTACCGTACTCTCATCTGGACTTGGATCGACATGGTGACTTTGCTGTACAAACACTTCAACACTTTGATATAGCGATAGTCGATTTGGCATCGCTGTAGGCTCTGTAACACCGCTCATGCCTCGTCTTCCTCATAGTCCACATACGCCAGGCATAATGGTCGATTATACTTCTCAGTCTTCTGTATAATTTGGCGGAGTGTATGTCACATACACACCAGATTATGTGTCTATGGTACTAAAGCCTTTACGGAAACCGGCTTGTTCGAGAGGCTGGAAGTCTTCAAACAGAATACCGTAGCCAAATAACTTTGTGTTCCTGCTTGTGATTAAGGTCACCAGAGCTCATTGGGGAGGGGGGAATGGTCGGTAGCGCGTGAGTGTTGCCCCATGCGTAGCAAGCGTCCTTATGGTTCTGGTAACCGCTTACCATCAGACGGTCTGCACGCTTGTTTTCTTTGTCGTATAAAAAAAAGGTTACATATCGTTTTATTTTCTAAAAAGTTCATATTTTTTTGTATTTTACAAGTACCTACCTACATACCTAATGATAAAAATCACCAGAACCGACACGATTTACACAAGAACGCAGACATCAGATTGCTTCCACACCCCAAACGTTCCCCGAAGCGGCGAATAAAGTTCTAACAACTCCCTAATAGAATACCTTTCGAATAGGTTGTTTAAATCGGCTTGTAAATAACGTTAAAGGACTCGATGGAGGTGTCAAAAGTTACCGAAGTACGCGCTGAGTAGCGTAAGACTTGTGCGAGTTAGTGAGCACCCCAAAACTTTGAGACCCCTCTAAATCTTCCAACTTTTTGTACGTTGACAGAGTTTGAGACACGACTTGCGGAGTTCAGGTTCCCTAGTAATGTGTGGCGAAAGAATTGTAACGTGTGGAACACGGCTCATTTCAGGGAATTGAATATTGTTCTAAAGAATTGTTCGACTTGATGCCCACGGCTACCTTCCACCATCGCAACTCTCGCCATCGACAGGGAGTCCATTCTCACACATTGAAACCGGAATTGTTTCGAACTGTGCGGGCTCAACGGAGCTTCCTTCCGCGAACGCTCAGACTGCGGAATGAGCTCCCTGCCGTGGTTTTTTCAATGGAGTACAGCATGGGGTTCTTCAAAAAGGGTTTGAAGAGATTTCTGCAGGGTCAGCAACGATACACCTGGTGTTGCAAGTGTCCATAGGCTACGGTAACCGCTTACCATCAGGCGGGCCGTATGCTTGTTTGCCACCTTAGTGGCATAAAAAAAAAGTTTTCTTTTGATGTAATCTGAATACAGAAAACCTTCATTGTTTTCTTCTTCGTATTCCATTTTCTTTTCTTTTTGATGCTGATAAGATAATGTCATTTTCATAACTTAAAATATTTATCAATCAAATGTTTTTCTATCGTTTTAATATTTGCTTCAAGCAACACGTTATTCAAGGGAAAATAAATAGGATATACAAAGATTGGGTAATGTAATGTTTCTTTATAATAATTCCCCAGCATAGGTTGGGGGCTCGGTAAGTAACAGCGGGGACCGCATTATTAATACTTTGGGGGAAAAGCCCCTAAACCATGACAATATTATGAGCAATTCATAATGGCGGACAAGCATCTCATTTCAAGGACTGAAATATGATATCACTGTTACTTACCCGCATGAGTTATAGGTATCATATTATTATTATGAATGAAGGAACTATTAAAAGGTTGTTTTAGGCATTATTGATTTAAAACAACTTCGATTTGGAAATCAATATGTGTGTTTAGTTCATTTTGATTTCCCATTGAAACTTATAAGAGTATTTTTTTTTAATTGAGGCAATATTAATTGAATTTAATTTGCGTTCCAATTTTGCATTGAGTTCCGGATGAAATGATACGATAATATTAAATTTTAAAGGGAATTTAAATCGTTACGGTGTTAATGATTCGTACAATACAATTTAACAAATTGAGATAAAAACAAACTTAAAAGAAAATAGTAATTTTAAATTAGTCGAATTTCAACCCACGGGCGAACTCTAGTAATATTTAAACTGCGACTTGGTGGGATAGGATAATTAGTCAAAGTTGTAATGGTACGTCCATGCTACGCGAAGCGAGCACGAGCCGAGCCTCGAACGACAGGATTCGTTCGTTGACCGCGATTTCAAGTGTGGCGAGCCTTCAACGAGCCTACAACGAGCGCGATGCGAATCCCTGTGTTCGTGAAAAAACTGACAATCGGGCGGAGCGCAGTCGAGCACGCTACGAATGCTCGTCCGAGGCTCGCAAGCCCGTCCACGCTACGCGAATCGTGCTCGCAGTGTGCTCGTTCGTGGCTCGGCTCGTGCTCGGTTCGCCAAGAATGGACGCACCATAATATTATCTCTTAGCTTGCGTGTTTCTACAACAATTTATTAATGTGTTACATTAGAAAACACTATTAAGTTCATTACCTACCCTATCATTATATAAATTAATCTTAGAAAGCTCAAATGTATAATATATGTTTTTTCATATATATCTTACAAAAGATTTCAATCGGCAAGCTTCTTTTTGTATAACCACAAAATACAACATAAATAAGTTAAGAAGGGTCGTATTTGGGACAAAGAACAAAGAGAATAAATAACGTTCACGAGGGTTTTTATAAGCCTATATTGACAACTCAGTCGATATAAATGTGAAACAAAGCGGTATGATTGATAAGGGCGTATGGAACCGAACATTAGATTTTAGACATGTGACAAGCCAGTTATCCTTGACCCCTGATGTATAAAAGTTATCCCCCTGAGTGATCTAAAATACGGACTAGTTAGAAGGTGAAAGAAGCTCAAACAAACCTGGATACTCTGTGCATTATAATATTTCACCCCGGGGAAATTTTATATGAAAACGAGACTGGTGAATGTTTTCTTTTGTTGGGTACTTGATATAACCAACTCGTACGTTTGCGTAATATTATACTATTAAACAAAATATGATCTGTTTTTGTGGGACAGCAAAAAGTAAGAAGGTAAATCAATTACAAATGCCCCCTCATTACGTCAGATGGTTTAAAGCAAGTCTAGAGAAACTCAAGTTTTAAAATGTATAACGGTCTCTTTTTCTAGCAAAAAGAGCCGCGACTATCTTAAACCCTGGGGTTTACGAGAATTGGCCTTAACCATATTTTGTAATAAGTGTAAAAATGTATACACACTACAAGATATTATGTACCCCTATTACAGTTTGCTTTTTTTTATTGTGGAAAAAAAAATGAAAATCCCGATAAAGCAATCAACTTCACCACCTACTCGATCAAAATGTATGGTAATACCATTAAAGTCGGTAAAACTTTGCTGATTTATTTCGTGATGTCAAAGTTGGTTATATATTTCTTTTATTGTAGCGTACTTCTAATGTACATTACCTATTTTAAAATACCATACACATAATTTGAAAAATCTGGATAAGTTTTACTTGTGATTGTGACACAGAATAAATAATAGTAAAGCTTGTGATTCAACTACTGTAAGATAAGTCATACCATTGCAATTTGATAAGTTATATTGACCCTAAAAAGATAAGTTTCGAAAGTAGATATGTTTCGGTACAGTGAGGGTATTCCCTTTTATGTAGTGCTTGGACCGATGAATTTATCAAAAAGCTTTGTCAGCAATGGTGGGTCTGTGAAATAATGAATTAGGTACAAGGCTCTTTTGTTGTCTTCACAAATAAACTCGCCTTAAAAATCTACAAATCACATGATAAATGCTTTTTCGCTTCCAGCGTTTCCAACGGTCTGGCAAAAGTCTAGTCTAAACTCGGTTATCGTCTATTCCATCGCTCAGCTGTCACGGCAGAATTTAATTTTATACTTCGCGTAAATCTGCTCGCTGACGGTCGAATGATTGATCGCCACAGCAGCCACCAATTTCAGTGACCTGGAACAATTTTTAATCGTATTTCATTTGTTTTTAATGGGAGTCAGGTTTGCAGGCTCAAGTTATTACCAGCTCTACGATTATTGTTGCAGAGCTCAAGGAACAAATATAGCGAAGATAGTTGTAACACTTATATTTCTTTTTTCACGATCGTATGAATGTTAACGATTATTTGCAGCCATAATTTTACACTCCAGAATTATCAAAGTTGTAGGTACTAATCAATAAATTGGCTTATGTGAACCATTAGTTAAGCATGTGAGTATTATTTTTCAAGTTTCGGGTCGCACTTGCTTACAGTTTACATTTGGGATTATCAAGTGTTTCGCATAGGGCACTCAGGGGCTGAAAAAGTTCATCCTATTCTATTTATTTAGGACAAAGGTCTTGTTTGTACAACATATTGACGAGTTTGTTGCCAAGTGGTGGACGTTTATTTCGATTAAGTCCCGCTTACCGATAGGAGGTGATTTCTGAGTGATGTGGGTATGACATAAGAATCAATTTGTTCTAATTTGGCTTCTCACAGTTTTTCTTTTGTCAGCTCATATTTTATTGTATAGCATCGGAAAACTTCCCGTGTGACTGAACTATCATCGCTTTCTTTAGGAAAAGTTTATTCCCGTCATAAGAAAAAGGTGAATCACCTGTCTAACTTTAAATGATGTCACGGCTACTTTCTATCATCGCAACTCTCGCCATGGTCGGGGAGTTCATCCTAACACATTGGAACCAAAAGGATTTCGTACTGTGCGGTTTGAATTGTTTGTTCATGCCGTGGAATGAGCTCCCTGTCGTGGTTTTCCCAAGGGAGTACAAGAATGAGGTTCTTCGAAAAGGTTGTGAAGAGATTTTTACATGGTCGGCAACACGCGAGTGAAACCCCTGGTGTTGCATGCGTCAATAGGCTAGTGATACGGTACCATAAGGTGAGCTGTATGCTTGTTTGCTACGCAATATTTTTTTTATACTACTTATAAAAAGTTTTTAGGTATAACTTAGTTATCGTTTCACAAAGAAATTCTATGCAAAAAATACCTGCTGTTGCTCACTAATTTCTTTTTAAAACTTCAATTATGAAATTGAATTGTAACAAAAAGTTCTCAAACAACAATTAGTTTAAGAGTAACCTTCAAGGTGTAATAAATGTTCTGATGAGGGTCTGCTTTAAAACTTTTACAAAACAATTTTACATTTCGAAAGAGACTCATCTATTTTCAGTCGTCTATTCAGAGCTACTGTTTCAGACGTTGAGATTTTTTCAGAGTTTGGACTCTTTTAAAATGTTCCAATATAATTTCTTTTGAAAGTATCGTAAAATAATATCAAATGTTTCTTTTAATAAATTTGAATAAGCGAGACCTTTTTGTATTGAAGTATACTAACGATGGGAGAGTTTTTTTAGTTGGTTATATAAGTTATTTAAGACATTATTAAAAAACACTTAAGAAAGAACCGATAATATTTCTGTACTATGAGTCAAATATTTAAAACTAGCTGTTCCCCGCGGTTTCACCCACGTTCCAGGGATAAAAAGTACCCTTTAATACTCGGGGATAATGTAGCTTTCTATTAGTGAAAGAATTTTTCGAATCCGACTGATTAGTTCCAGAGATTAGACCGTTTAAACAAACAAACAAAAAAACTGTTATATCAATTTAATATAATATTATGTAATATATTAACAACAAATATGTACAAAATACAATCTATATATAGAAAATTTCCTCAAGCCTGCCGCTGCTTCCGATTAACGGCAAGGTTCCCAGAAGGCTGGCAGCGTTTCCTCTTTGGATAGCCAAGCTGACGCGTTGGCGGAAAAACCTCCCCGCCCGCTGGTCTCCGGAGGTCTCGATCAATTTTGAAGACAAGGTGCGAGCAAAACGGCGAGCTTCTGACCCCCATGGTCCCAAGGTCTCGACCGCAAAAGGCATAAAAATATAATTGGGTCCAATCCATGCATATTTTTTGATTTTTGAATTTTCTGGCCTCCGCTGCCCCTGCAGCTTTAACTATATTTGTATTGTTCTGAGGTACATAACTATGCTATAGTTAGTACACGCATATTTTATTTCCAGACTCCAGTCACTTGTCACGAATTCTCTCACTGAAATGTGCACCTTTTGTGTAGTATATAAGCGCTCGTGGTGTAGCATGATAAGCCGTTCTTAATCGATCGGAAAGGCTACAACCGTCGCGGTCTGTACCTGGATGGGTGACCGCCTAGTGGTATTTCAAATCGAGCGTTTCCGTGCTTCGGAAGGCACGTAAAGCCGTTGGCCCCGGTTATCACTTAATTGTGATAGTCGTTAAGCTAGTTGGAGGCCTTTTAGGTGGCTTGAAAACGCCGACAGTAGGTTGACCACTAGCTTGCCTCCACCGATCCGCAGTGGACACGTGTGGTGGAGTATTGCCCAGTCCCTTTCACCCTGATTTGTGAAAGGAGGCCTGTGCTCAGTAATGGGACATTATAGGCTGATGATGATGATATAAAGTTCCCGCATCGCGGAACTGACCCTTACAATTAATAAAATATGTAGGTATGTACTGACATGGTATTAATTATAGCATAGTTATGTACCTCAAAACAATACAGTTCATAGTTTTATTGTTTAAAGAAAATCGAATCTTAAAGTAATAGGAACCTACACTGCATCATGACAAAACAACCATTTCACATTATAATCGTACCTCAGAGTATTTAAATACTACGTACAAATCATACGTAGCAAACATTTTTCACAATCTAAAATTTAAACAAACTCCACAAAAAGTTGAGTAACGCTTGAAATTTTCCACAAATTGTAAACAAAATAAACGAAGCGACAGTAACAAAAGAGAAAGAATTTAATATCCACCGCGGCATGCGGAATGCTTGTAACAATTTGTTTTCTTCTCGCCAACATTCTTTTTTAGGGTACCACATACTTATTGCATTTTTCTCATTTATTTGTCTGCAATGAGTCTGTAGTCTGCGCTTTGAATTTAAAACCCTTTTTAGTACTCCATTGAAACCTTCGTCCTTTTGTCACAGCCATGCATTCATTATAGCGTTCCGAGTCTGAAAATAAAATAAAACACTCATCTTCTATAATTCACAGGCAAGTTGGTGTAGTGGTTACATACTCTGCCACGCTACAGTGGTTTGATTTCCATGTTGTTTGCATTAAGCAGAAGCGCTCGTGGTGTAGCATGATGAGCCGTTCTTAATCGGTCGGCAAGTTAAGCTACCACTGTCGTGGTCGGTACCCGGATAGGTGACCGCCTAGTAGTATTTAAAATCGAGCGTTTCCGACTTCGGTAGGCACGTAAAGCCGTTGGTCCCGGTTATCACTTGTCATATCTTTATCTTATCAATTGTTTTAAGCTAGTTGGAGGTCTTCAAGGCGGCTTGAAAATTCCAACAGTCAGTTGACCACTAGCCTACCTCCACCAATCCGCAGTGGGCACGGTGGAGTATTTGCCCATTCCCTTTCACCCTGATTTGTGAAAGGAGGCCTGTGCTCAACAGTGGGACATTATCGGTTAAGTATTAGCGGGATTATCGTATAGATATACGAATAGATTTAGAGATTCACAAGCTGTATTATCAGTTATCTGTGATCATAGAGAAAGAAGTGCAGAGGATATGAATTTCTTTATTTTCATTTAATTTCGTTAATATCAACTATATATTGACATAGAAGAATCACCTAAAATTACGCCTCAAAATTTAACACGCAACGTTCAAATTTCTTTTGACTCTCATAACATACAAGGAGTTAGTAGTCAGAAAGATCATGAATACTTTTCAGTGCATTTGTTCAAAAAGTGTAGTTATAATGGCAGTAAACATAGCTTGAAAGTTAGTTTTACCACATACAATGCGATTTCTTTAGTGTTATTTCTACGAGTCCAATCAAAAAAAAACCAGCAAAGTATTATGAATTGTTGAATTTTGGATTGTTGCCGTTGCACGTTATTTAATTTTAAGTTATGTGTATACCCGAGATTTATCATTTACCTATACTTCAAGGAAACGCCATGCCTTATAGTTGATTGCTAGGGATGGGCAGGGAAAGAAAAATATTGGGAAGAAAAGAAAAATACGGGAAAATACGGAAAAGAATGGAAAAATACGGGAAAATTCCCAAACGGCGGGAAAATACTCAAATGGCTTTATGTTCCTCAAAAAACATATTTGTTGATGCTTTTGATTGTTATTTTAATCATACTCGCTGTTGTATGTACCTACATCACCTACGCGCGGACCTACGCGGACCTTGGAGGAAGTTATCACACATTTTTTTTATACTACCTAGGTAGCAAACAAGCATACGGCCCGCCTGTTGGTAAGCGGTTATCGTATCCTATGGACGCTTGCAACACCTCCCTCGGGACCCGGGACGGGCTATATAAGCGTCGTACATGTGCACGTGCTCTTTCTGCACGAGACCGTCTGTCCGACTGTCCACTGACTGTCCACCACAACCCTTACACCCCAAAACGTTGCTTTTTTTAAAAACAACGCAAAAAAAAATGTTTGTTGTTTTTTTATTGTATGATATGAGTATGACCCTAGAAACCCGATTTGGTAAAGGTATTTCTCGCTATATACGCAAAATCTACTAAATATGACCATTTGAGTATTTTCCCACCCAATGGGAAAATTCCCGGGTTCTTTCCCACTAAATTGGAAATTTACTCGAAGTTGGGTTTATTCCCGAGAAGAAACCCAACCCTATTGATTGCACATCGATTCAAAATAGTATGCAAATCGATCAAACCATTCCGGAGACAAGTAGAGCAGAAAATTTGAATTGACATAAATAAAAATAAAAGTTTGTAACAAAGGAAAATTCATTTTATTTTATGCAAAATATTATCTGGTTCATATGGAACTTACCTTGTTCTAGCTATAGTGTTTGACGGCCACTGGCTTACGTTGATTGGCTCTCTGGAAGAGGGGATAAGGTAACGGAACACCTACATTTTGTGGGTAGTGAAATATTTATAGAAATAAGAATTATGAATGAAGAAATTATAGAATAGTCTTTCAAGTGCAGCCATTACATCCTGATAGATTTTCAATTTGAGTAGATCTGTTGATGCAGTATCTACATCATCCAACACTACTCAGTTGCGACTTTGGATTGTATTGTATATATTCCGAAAGTATATATTCCAATGTATCTGAATATCATATCTCTATCACAGATAATTTCTTGTTAGTGTCAAGTATGCCTACTCATTAAAGTGATTAAGCGAATTTGAAACTGATTTAATTATCGTTGTCATAGAAACATTAATTTAATTATGCTCAATCATTCCGATTACTATACACATAATTGAGGAAGTTATTTATTAGAAGAGAGATTTATTTTCATCGGGCGGGTTAAAAGTGTACCAGTATTAGAAAGTGTAAAGGGAGTGTAAATAGGGGTGGACAGCTAGTAGCTTATACTTTTATTTAATCTGAAAACAAAGGAGAAATAGAAACTAAAAGCAATACACTTTTCACACACAAAGACTATTAAAGAAGAGTATAGTAAAGTAGAGCTCCACCTCTAATTTATTAACTCTAAGTCATACACAATTTCTGTGGTTAAAAGCATCAGAAATTATTTAGAAATAGCTAACGTACGAAGCCAAAGTACTATGTCATTAGTACTTTAATTATTTCTGGTCGGATATTGTGTATCTAAGGACTAAGGTATATAAGGACTCATCGTTTGAAATATTCTAAGAATCATTCTTTTCAATCAATTAATCGGTTATATGATCATTTTTTTTACTGAAACTCACTTAGTTTCAATACCATTATCGAGCAATGGAACTTACAAACGATATCGGCTTATCGCGACCAGATCGTCGGTTCTAATGGAAAGGATTATATACATAATAGGAACTGATTCCTGAAATACCCGTCTGTCTTGGGATCAAAGAGGACCCACTCCATCCACAGGCTATGGCTCCATTAGTAAGGCGGGATCGTAATAGTATTGGAAACGTATTGGATTGTGAGCGGGATCAAAGGGTGTTATCGTCTGATACGTCGACCCAATGTGATTTGATTCCCTTTGTGATTAATGTCGATACTTGGTGTTTTTTGTTACATTTTGTTGACACATTGTGACACTTCATTATTTTTATACTGGCTGTGCCCCGCGGTTCCAAACGCGTTCACGGGATATAAAGTAGGTATGTATATCAGGGATGTTATGGAGCTCCGTAACCGTAACTATAACCGATATCCGAAATAAAAATCTATCCGAGACCGTAACCGAATCTGATATAAATGTTTCGAATAATTTCGTGTATGGGCGGAATCATACCGGAGACATTAAGTTATTATACATTTTTGACTGGCCGAGCCGACACAATAGCGGCGCGCATTCCTTAAAAAACTAAGGCTAATTATTTTCGAGGCGACTAACAAATTAAAGGGCGACTAACTATTGGTTACTAAAAAAATAACTTGGCAGCGATTAAATAATTTGGTAACTATTAAATTAGATGGGCTACAAATTGCAAGGTATCATAAAAACCAAATAGTGGAAGCTTCTTTAAGGTAGCAAATATATTAAACAGGCACATAGAAAAAATAGGTGGGGTACTATAAATAATGACTTGGCGACTAATATTGACAGTGGGATAACAAACATTGTATTATTGGCAACTATAGGCTTCCATATAAAAATACACTTTCGGGCTACGATTTGCAAGCAGCTGTAAAAATTTAAACGGGTACTATAATTAAGAATTAGGGTTTCAGTATTTCTGTTTGTGGAATCATAATTAGTATCTGGATGACCGAGTTGAACCTGGTTTTTACTTTTTAGCTTATCGTGTTTATTGGAAATTATATTTAGATTCTTCTGGTTTCGGGACCGAAAACAGTGACCTTTGATTTTGTATGGTTTTCAGGGTCTGATGATGGAGTAGGAGGGTTGGCTGGCACTGAAACTCCATTGTGGATCATCGTATCCTGGCCGTGTTTGGGGTAGTTAGAATTGTCGTGACATGAACTGTGACCATGTATGATTTTCAGGGTCTGATGATGGAGTAGGAGGGTAGGCACTGGAACTCCATAGTGGAGCAACGTATCCTACCCGTGTTCGAGAAATTGTCATGAGATGAACTTTGACTGTATATAGATTTCAGGGTCTGATGATGGAGTAGGAGGGTAAGCACTCGAACTCCATAGTGGATCATCGTATCCTGGCCGTGTTTGGGTTTGTTGGAATTGTCGTGAGATGAACTTTAACCATGTAAGGTTTTCAGGGTCTGATGATGGAGTAGGAGGGTAAGCAATGGAACTCCATAGCGGTGCAACGTATCCTAGCCGTGTTTGAGGTGAATTGTCATGAGATGAAATTTGATCATATATGGTTTTCAGGGTCAGATGATGGAGTAGGAGGGTAAGCAATGGAACTCCATAGCGGTGCAACGTATCCTAGCCGTGTTTGAGGTGAATTGTCATGAGATGAAATTTGATCATATATGGTTTTCAGGGTCAGATGATGGAGTAGGAGGGTAAGCACTGGAACTATAAAACTTTAACTAAAACTAAAACTAAAACTAAAACTAAAACTAAAACTAAAACTAAAGACTAAAATTACTCCATCATCAGACCCTGAAAACCATGAAATGCATGTTTCCAGGTGATGCTAATAAAAGCGTGTTGAAAATAAAAGTCAAGAAATAAAACTATAGACACACTATTTTTTTTGCATGCCACTATTTGCTTTAATTAGAGCTCTTAAAATGTCGCACAAAGTACGTTTTATATGACCATGTTCATATTTTCTTCTCATCTTAGTTTACTTTATATACAACCTCATTATATAATTTAAGAAAGCCTATTTTCTACTTTTTATCCGCCGTCAAGTCTTCGCCTAACAATAAATTCAGTTACCAAAACAAAAATATCGATGCCAGTTTAAATTAAAACAAAGCTTATTTAGCTGCTGCTTTCTACTTAAAATGATCCTTCACTTTAGCTGCCAACCTATTATTTTTAGTACCTCCTTTCATTTTTTATAAATACCAAATTCAGATTAATTTGTCGCCGCGTTAAATACATGCCAAAAACTAATATCCGTAACTATCGGATATCTGAAATAATTTTAAGTTATAAATCCTTAACAGTATCTGAAACCAGTGTAATATTATTCATATATCCACATCTATATCCAGATCTGAAATTAACCTTTAACATCCTTAATGGTATTATGTTTCTCACCGTGCTCTAAGCCAGCATTTTGCCAAACATCAAAATCGGTGAAAACAGTACAGAAATTCGTGTCGATAATTAAGTTTTATAGAAACTGTATTTCTCCCTATTCCTCCCTTCCTCCTTTATCTTTTTTGGTATGGTAGGCGGTACTTCGCTTTTATATAATTAAATAAATGATTCATTGTAGATATGACAATTGTTTTAATTTATTATTTATTCACAACCACGCTGCGATAATTATGTAACCAAAATGTGTATGGTAGGGATTATGCTGAAACAAAATTGATTTAAACGACTCTTGTAATCAACAGCTGTGATATCTTGCAATGTCAACCATTGTTATCATTTTTCTTTTTTTATTCATATAGTCGTCAAAAATTATATAGATACAAAACAATAACGAGCATAAGTATGGCAATAAATACAATTTGTGAGAGATTGGTCTTTGCACTAGCAAAACCTGTACCACAGATAACCAGGCTTTATAAAAATGGTCCAGTCTTTTCTCGCTGTAAGATATAATAAATAATATTAAATATAATATTTAATATGAGGCTATTGACTTGTTTGTATTATCTTAGTCTCAGATATTTTAATTCAAAATAAAGTTATCTTTATTTCACAGGATACCAACATGACAGGATACCTACAAATTCCTTCGCAGAGATCATTAAAACATAAATTACTAAATAAAAAATGTCTTGCAATTTTATGTGTATGTGATGTATACAGAATGTGTGATGTGTACATAGAGTGATTAGGGTGACAACATAATTATTTTTCTGTGACGACACTGCTAAGCTAATCAATAGATTGAGGAGATCTTCACATTGTTTCCTCTCGACGTTCTTTTAAACTACGTAGATGATTCTGAGATATATACCCTCTCTTCTCATTGCGGATTGACATAGTTGTCCTAACCACCCTGTATTCTTTTCTCCGTAATATTACTAAGGCGCTATGCAGACGTGTGTCATGTGTCGGATACAAGCAACCAAAACCGTAGCAAAACCGTCTTTGTTGTGTCCTGTAGCGGCGATCGAACACAGTTTACGTTTGGCTGATTTCATACTGGTTCTATAGAAATCAAATATTCGTTGCTTCGTTGCTTGTATCTGATCTGACACAGGACACACGTGTGTGCAGCGCCTAACATAACAAACAGTCCGTCGGTTACCTTCAATATTATCCAAACTAGGAGATAACTGCGAGTCTAAGACCAAACTCTCTCAGTGTTGTATGTAACTTGCCTTAGCAGCTCACTGTTTAATATTTACGTATCTATATCAATGGGCGTTACTTGGTTAACTATAGTTCTGTTGCCACTTCAGAATTTCTAACTGTTAGGTCTAGTTAGCATACTTACTGAAGTATCAAAGTTAGTCTAGTCTAGAAACTCTTCGTAGTAACAAATAGATATTATGAATTTACAAAGGTTTTTTTTTATTTCAGTCATAGAAGGAAGGAAAGTTGGAAAACGAGTCACAGTTACATAAAAATATGGGGGATTTTAGTTTCGTTTCCTTATTTATTGCTGTATCGAATGAAGAGACATGTATCATTATGTCTATCTCAAATTATATACCTACTTGTCAGGCAAGTTATAATTCAAATAAAACCTTTTAACCAACAAACAAATATGGAGTAAAAATCTGAAGATTCTCTGAAGAGTATGAGATGAATCTCATTATAATGCGGTTTGACTCAAGTTCTAATCCATAGCCAATTTTATCTCCCTTTGGCCTCATACTTGACCCATATAATGGCTGGGTACACTTAACCCTCTCACATAAACCCAGAAAACCGAATCTGAAGCTCGAAAGAATTTGCATAGCTCGCCAGGGCCGCCAGTGCAGAATTTCCGTACTAAACAGATTAACCCTGTTGCCGCGACGGAAAATATTTTATCGGACACCAGAGTGGTCCAATTTTTTTTTCAAGCAAGTAAATAGATCATAAAAATAAATAAATTTTAATATTGTGTAACTAAGCAAATTTATTTATATACATGGATAAAATAATGGATTAAGAGGGCGTATAAAGCCAGAAAAATATGGCAATGTCAGATGAACAAACTTATGTCTAATATTCGCGTGGCATGAGACGGAGATAGCGTGTTTCGCGGAACAAAAATGAACTAAGCGCTTCTAATCTAAATAACTCGTAAAGTATAGAATATATTTAAAAAATCCTTAGTACCAGCCCTAACGTATGACACGTTAGTGATATTATTTATCGAATTTTTGTCTTAATTAGATACACCATGAACGAATGAAAACGAAAATTCATTATTATTAGAGGTAGATTTGTGATTTTTTTCTATAGAAGAATTTTCATTCTATAATGTTTTTGCTCTGGTAAAACCCTCGCGTAAATAAAGAAAATACCTATATAAAAATATTTTTTCATTTAAATATTATTTGCTTGGGTAAATTTCAATTCTAAGATATGTTATTTTACTTTATACGCACTCTTAACAATCAATTTCTCAGTCATGATCGATTACTTCGTAGAGCGATTTGATCACAACTGTTCAGTTACACAAAAATAGCACACAATAAATAAAAAAATAATTACGTTGGACATAAACTAAGACATCTTAACCTTTCAAAGTCGGGATGTTAAACTGAGAATCCAAATACCTATGAAAAAGATATGATCCTCGCTCACCTTTATTCATACAAGCCCCAAATAACGTATAACGTAGTTTACAGGTAAAGTGATATAACGAAAGTCGTGACCTCGTGTTATCGCTTTGTCGGCACCTTAGTGCAAGTAATTTAGGACAGGTAACGATGCCATTTGTATCGGGTGTCGTGTGTAACGTTAGCTCTGTAAGTTTTATAGCGTTTTTATCACCCGCTTTATGGCTTTACCTTTAAGTAACTTATTTAATCAAAATGTTGAGATTGATTTAGGATTACGGCTGCGGTGTGGGTGTTTTTAAATTAACGTTTGAAAAAGGAATGTTCTCTGATTTCTAGAACTTATCTGAATCACTTCCAAAAATACGCTTGTAAATACGGATACAATGCTTCGCTTCCTTATTCCTTATGCGAACAGTGAAGTAATGTAATTCTCTTCCGGGGTATGTGTGGTAGAAGCGGCAGCCTCAAGATACTTTTCTATTTATATATTTTATTTTGTATATTTGTTGTAAATATCATATTGATATTGCTCTGGCTGGATACCATTCCAGATTGTGATTATTTTCGCCCGCGGTCCATTAAGTGTCGAATTTTAGAAAACCCCTCGTTAAAGTTGGCGAGATCTAATAGGCCCGTTTTGACAGCACATGTACATCAATGTGTCAATAAGAGACAAACATATTGCGACAATAAGATACCCTCATGTCGAAACGGGCCTCTTAGATCTCGACAACTTAAGTTGATGTTATAGCAACATATATGCTATATCATGAGATATAGATTGATTAGGGATTAGAAACTAGAGTTTGTTAGTCACTCACTCCTTTTATAAAATAAGGAATTGACAACCATTTTGGAGAAACTCCTTCTAACTGATAGAACAGATAAGAGTGTAGCGTGTCCGATATTTCTATTTATATATGATATTTCTATATTCCGATATTTCTATATGCGAAAGTTCTGGCTTTGAAAAATCCATCTGTTGATATACAACGTGTAACAGAGGATCTATCCAAAAGGGGTGAAGATTACGTCAGGAATAGACTCTATAAAAAGATTCAGCTCAAAATAAATTACTCAAAAATGCATACAAAACTTTTGCTTCCAAGTTTATTGTATAATAATTATAACCAACGCGCCACCACTCAATGAGGGTAATTATTAATCACATCACTTGTTATATTATTATATATTTTTTTCTCTTTCGCGACCTGTGCTAATGAAGACGTGTACTTTTATATGCAATATGTTGTGCCAATACCGGCACTTTGAAGAACGTACCTACATTTATCGAATTATTACATTTATATGTACGTTATATTACTTGGCTGGCTTTATATAACTAAAAGCTCGGCTATATTGGGAACCTAATAGCCATATGTGAGTGATTCTCACATGTAATCTTATACATAACGAAGTCCTACTACACTGACATGCAAAATCGATCTACTTTGCAGTGGGAATCCGACAGAGTTCTGTACAGTAAAGCTAATGAATTGCAAAACTGTGAAGAGAACTTCAAGTAACTTGCAGAACCAAGCAGTTGCATTAGTTAATGGAAATGTAATTGTCATCACGCATCCTTCGTGCTAATACCTAATAGGTAAGCAATGTTTGATTCCTTTTATGATGAAGTTTTAATTCGAACACGCAAGTACGCCTTTGCGTACTACGTACGATATTAACACATTCCAAATTACATTTTAGGACGTATTACGTCTCATTAGGTTACAAATTAAAGCTACATGGTTGACATTTTGAATACAATTATAATAACTTACGTTATTACATGTCGCCTAGTAATAAAGGTGAAATGAATAAAATATAAGGACAAGTAATATTTCATGTCTTTGTTAGAATTTCATCATGTTACTAATCATCAATTTAATAAAACGTCTAGAAGGCTTTTTCAATGAGGAAAATGGTTGTCTACTAAAACTGTCACAGTAATTTCAGTTCATTTTGTCGCTCTCCTTCTTGTTTCTTTTCGTTAGTGACAGGTCTTTTTTCTTGTTACTTGTTTACTGTTGGCCAATCTATCTTACCATACTCTACATAGGTACATTTCATGTCTAGGAAATAACTTCTAAACTAAATGTTATTCGACAAATCTATTGATTTTTATATCCACTGTCTATTCGTTTTTCACAGTACGTTAGTACATAGTATTTCATACATAGACATAATTTTTGTGCGAAGCGTCTGCAGTTTGTATATATATATATATGTATTCATAAATATATAGTACAGTAGTGACTAATTGTCAGAAAAATTACGATAAGAGATCATTTGTTCATTGGGATTAATAATAGGTATGTATTTAGTCGTTCAAACTATGAACGCGTAGTTCGGTTTGCGGTTGCGTTGATCATACCCGTATCACTGGTCATACCTTATCAATCTCCTATCTCTATGATTTCATATAAATAAATACACAAAGCAATATTTCTTCACAAAATACGGACATAGTAACATACAATCATCATACAATATATTGTATTTCACCAACGCAACATAGTAGAAGCAATAACATCACTAATTCAAAATCTCACGCGTAATGGTAACATTTGTATGCGCACCCATATTATTGTACTTTCCCCTGTATACAACGACGCAATGTTATGGAAATTTATTTCACAGGCCTGTAAACTTTTATAACACAGGGTTATGACTAAGTTTATTCGAGCAGATTTATTAGTGACCCACCTCGACCCGAAATCGTAATCTGGAAATGTTAATTCAGCTCTGACTGTGTGTCACTTTACGACATTGCGGTGAGGGCATGCGAATTTCCATGAATTTTGAACGTGAATTTGGTACTGATGGTTGACTGTTTTTTGATTCCATGTGATTTATAGAAAACAGTTTCTATATGAACGATATTTCATAAATTAAACATCTCAACAAGCTCTGTAACATCAGCTCCACCACGTCATTTTAGGTATTTTTTTCTGATGCCTGTGGTTGCTCGCAATGTCACCATGGTGAGTATATGTCCGAAGGTGGTAAGCACACAAAGCCTAGAAAGAACTGGTTCTCAAGTGCAGCTTTCGGAACACACAAGTGCTTGGCGACAGATTTTCAACTTGAGCTTCATTTCATTTTCACGTTCATTTTGTTTGAAATCTATTCCTCCAATTCCCTCCCTACCATCGACAGTGCGCTCTGATTGGCCAAGGCAATATACACTAAACATTTAGATGGGAGTGATTGGTCGGGTATTGTTATTAATTAGTGAAAAATCACTTACTAGTTAGTAGGATTTTCAACTTTAAGTTGGGGTAATTTACTAAAATAATGTTGTGTATAAACTTAAAGGTGTCATTCGCCTGAAAAATATCACGTTTCTTTTATTTGAATAAGAAGTCAGCGAATGCAGTTTATTGAATGTCTGAAGTAAAATTGAAGTGTTGCTTTGTTTGTAAAGGATCAAAGAAGAACTGGGAATTCTAGAAACAACGCATACATTCTTAAAATTTACAAAGTTTCAACAGCTACGGGTAAGAAAATGGTATAAATTACATATGAGCAAGGTACACTGAAATACTGCGTAGCTGTGAAAATAGTTTAGTTCATCTTTTGTATAAGAATGTAAAAGAAAAGTGAATTACTTATTTTATTTACATTTTCATTTTTTTATGTATTTTGTTGAATAAAGTGAGGTCTCAAGGGATGTCTTTTTTATAATAAGGCGCCGATCCCACAGAGAGAGTTCTGGAGTTCTGCGTTCTGCATTCGCTATTGTGCACACAGCAAGCTGCAATATTCGCTACCGATCACACGTCATACACTTTTTATTATTTTTAAGGCGCCGCATAGATTACAGTTCACGCGAAACGAAGAACTCTGAACGTAGAACTCTAGAACTCCCTTTGTGGGATTGGCGCCTAAGCTCTTTGATTTCACTGACACAACACAATATTGCTGATATCCTGTTTTTCCAACATGTTTTTCATGTTTCCGAAAACCGTTTTGTCTTCTTTCTAAAAGTAAAGTAAACATTGGTACAGATAACAAAAAAATACAAAGAAGACGTCGCTAAAACGTCAAAACGCCATGTACTATACACAGTCCATCAAGCAGGGGAAAAGGCGCATAAATAAGTTCTATACCGCCTGTATGATAATTTATTTTGTTTTGATGTTGTTCGTATAGGTACACATAAGATTAGGCAAAGTTTCTTGTTCGATAAAACAGACTATCAATGTGGCGTTATTAATGTATTTTGTTCTCTGCTTCGTTGGATTCTTACTTTGTTTGTCTTACGTTATAGAAATTCGATGATAAAAATCTTTGCTCCACTGGTTTATCGTAAAATAAGGTAAAACTTTATTGATTATGGATCTTACTTCTTAAGTGTTCAGTTTGCATGTCGTAATTTATGTGAATGCTGGGTAGCTATTTTATAGGACCTGTTTTTTTAGGGTTCCGTAGCCAAATGGCAAAAAACGGAACCCTTATAGATTCGTCATGTCTGTCTGTCTGTCTGTCTGTCCGTGTATGTCACAGCCATTTATTTCCGAAACTATAAGAACTATAATGTTGAAACTTGGTAAGTAGATGTATTCTGTGAACCGCATTAAGATTTTTACACAAAAATAGAAAAAAAACAATAAATTTTGGGGGTTCCCCATACTTAGAACTGAAACTCAAATTTTTTTTTTTCATCAAACCCATAAGTGTGGGGTGTCTATGGATAGGTCTTCAAAAATGATATTGAGGTTTCTAATATCATTTTTTTCTAAACTGAATAGTTTGCGCGAGAGACACTTCCAAAGTGGTAAAATGTGTGTCCCCCCCCCTGTAACTTCTAAAATAAGAGAATGATAAATCTATAAAAAATATATGATGTACATTACGGTGCAAACTTCCACTGAAAATTGGTTTGAACGAGATCTAGTAAGTAGTTTTTTTTTAATAGGTCATAAATTGAAATTAATATCAAATACTCAGGTCTATACTACCATTTACTTATATACCTACAGGTTTGTACGGAACCCTCGGTGCGCGAGTCTGACTCGCACTTGGCCGGTTTTTTTTAGTTTAAATACAAAATGTCAGGAAATACGTATATCGCCTTAGGTATGTATTAATATAATAGCTGGTAATTCTTAATACGTAACTTATTAAACAGACCTTAACTTAAGCCAACTTAAATGACTAGCCTCCGTTAATACGGATGTCAGGTACATGCCAAAAGTTTGGGTCGAATATCTTTCCTCGCAAGAAGTTTCCCTTAGGGAAACCGATAAGTTTTATGTAATTCTCTTTGTAACCCACCGTGTTCGCTTTCTTTTTATTTCGGCGTCTTAAGTAATTAAACAAGTTAGTTCGCTAATGGAGATTGATTCTGTGTTGAAAGTTATCTGTTATTTAGGTAAAATTCAGGGAGTTGGTGGCGACGTGAGTGAATACAGTCATGCGATTTTTTGACTTGTATTATAGAACGAGATCAAAACTCTGATCAAGTATCAAGAATATATCGTCTTAATCGAAATTAAACTTAAATCATTGGTTTAGGTTACAAGTTTAAGAATTTTAAATTGACCGAACAATGTTGTTTATACATCAGAACGTGGATTACGTAGGTTACTGGTTTTTTTAATTCAATGGTCAATGGTTTTTCTTCAAAAACTCTTAACTTCTCTATATATACAAATGAATCCCTATTTCCCTTGGTCACGCCATAATTTGAGAACGACTTTACCCATTTCATTCATTTTTTTAGTCGCGGCATTTAAGCAATTTTTAATAGATGGCACCGGCTGTTTAATTTTATTTTTAATTGGAACGAATTTATTATTCAAACTTTTCTTTATGATGACTCTTTTGTTTTTTTTTCTCTCTCTTTTTGCTTCGTTCTTGAGCCTGACCCGCTATAAAATGATCCCGCACCTTTTAATATAATTTTATTTAAATTCATGACAAATATATCGCCAAACACCAACTACACACAGATAAAAATTTCAGACAGTTACACAATTTCACATAATTATTAACAACGGTTTAAGTGCAGTGCTAAAGTAGATAGATATGTGATACTTAAAGATTGAGAGATAGGTAAGTGGTAGAGCTATAAGTTCTAAATTTTTTCTTCGATTCCCGCGAGATCAACGCAAATCAAGGGCCAAAGCGTGAATCCTGTGCACGGAAAAAAATTAGAAAATTTAAGAAAATGGTAGGGAAGGGTAGGGTAGGATATCCCTACCCGCGGCTGAAACCGCGAGGCGCCGCTAGTCGATAGAAATATTACAATGACGATGGTTCCACTTGCAAAGAAACAGTGTTTGCATATACAGACGTAAAAAGTTATCAGAGACCTGCTATTGATGAATTTCAATCATTTTCGAATTGAAATCGGTTCAAAAAAAGGGGTGTTCCGATAACTTTTTTACGTTCTGATACCTGCAAATACAAACGGTGGTTCATTAGAAATGGAATCTTATCCGATTTTGTTATATTTCTACCGATTCAGAGGTTATTTCAATCAGAATTTCATTGCTATAAAGTTATCTAATCCACGATTTAAATCTGATTGCAACGAATTTGCGTAATAGCCCTGCGACGACCCCTTCAATTCTTCAACAAAGAGATGAGATTTAAAAGTAAAAATGTGTAATAAAAGTTATATTTTTACTACATATCTACATTAATTTAATAAGAGCATAATATAATATTTGATATATGGATGTGTCGTAACAGCTCCAATTCCGATAATAAATTGATTTTATATTTTAATGCTGTTATCAGATATTATTAATTGCAACCTATTAAATGTCCTATATAGAATGTAGGCATGGAAATTATTGCTACTTTAAAGGAATTCTCATTTGATGATATTATTATTTTTTATAGCATGATTTCACTATCGATATATGATTTGCAATGATTTGTAACCTACGTCATCGATGCTGATCGACGGTATCTTTCATTGGAAAACAAAATCATGTGCGAGTATCGCACGCAAGTAGGGATTGCAAAATCCGGATTTTTTCAAATCCGGATTCAAATTTTTTCATCACCTATAAATCCGGATTATCCGGATTTTTCGAATTTTTGTATTTTTTTTGCAATCTTTTGTAATTTTAAATTGTACGCGTAGTTTATGCTTAATTATTAGTGGTTTGAAGAGAGGTGTTCTATTTTATTGTATTTCCATTGCTTGCTTTTGAAAAAAAATTGGATCTTGTTAAAACAACTGTATTTTTAGGTATTACATTAGACGATAAGTTACAATGGGGTCCACACATACATAATCTAGTGAATAGACTTAGTTCTGCAGCGTATGCAGTGAAGAAAATCCGTTCTCGCACTGACGAATTTACGGCAAGATTAGTTTATTTTAGTTATTTTCATAGTTTAATGTCTTACGGCATCCTCCTTTGGGGCAGCGGTGCAGACATCAATAGAATTTTTATCCTGCAGAAGAAGGCTATTCGCACAATATATAACTTAAAGCCAAGAGATTCCCATAGGGATAAGTTTAAAACCATAAATGTAATGACAGTGTCGTCTCAGTACATATATGAAAACTTAATTTATGTTCAAAAAAATATACTTAACTTTCCTACAAATAGCGACACTCATAGTTTAAACACTAGAAATAAGGACAAACTTGCTGTACCTGTAACACGGCTCAGCAAAGTTAGGGATTCTTTTAAGGGGCAATACGCTTCTATAACAAAGTAGCCAAATCAATTCAAGAACTATCTGTGTATAGATTTAAAAAGTTAGTTAAACAAAAATTGTGTAATAAAGGGTACTATAAAGTTTCCGAGTTTGTAGAAGACAAGAACGCATTTGAATGAAGTGTTCGCTTTACAGGCTATTTTAATTTAATTATCTAATATTGTCAAATTTATTATAAGATAATTAAAAAAAATATATCCTTGCTGAGTTTCTTGCCGGGAGTCTTCTCAGTTTATGTGTATTACGAACCGGTGGTAAAATCAATTGTAACGTTCGTAAGTGCCTTATTAAGGGCTATATTGAATATACAATTTTTGAATTTGAATTAAACTGCAAGTAATTTTTTTTTTTAAATGGGCTTGTATTTAGCTACTGAGCCGTCCATAAAGGATAATGACGAAGCCTAAGGTGGAGCACGCTAACCCAAATGGAACCTATTCATTCTGGCCGTGAAAGTCCCAAGATTCTAAGAGTCAGGAAATACAGTCGCCGGAAGCAAGTTCCACTCACTTGCTGTCCGCATTATAATTGAGGATACAAAAGAAAAATTTCCCCGTGTCTTGTGGTTCGGAGTAAAAATAGGGATGTTGGTTGGAATAAGGTTGAGCAATTCCTGCACACACTCTCAAAACATATCCTGTACAAAACCGATAAGGCAAGCAACCTTTCTTCGATGGTCGAGCCTCGTGAGTTTCGTCATAATTAGTCTCATATTGGATGAGTCTTCTGGCTCGGCGGTTTATTGAGTCGAGGGCGAGAGCCTGGTGGAAAGGGCTCCGTTTGGTGGTGAAAAGACACACCTGCGTCTTGGTAGCATTAAAAGTGACCAGATTGGCATTGCCAATCGGAGACTGCCTGTAAAGTTACGTTCAAACGCTCTACCATGGCCTCTCGCAACAATTGGATCTATGACAACGGTACTATCGTCTACGTACCCAAAGATACCGGGCTTCACCAGATTCACAGACCACCAGACATTTCATATTAAGGAAGCTTGCTTAGAAGGCTGGAGTGTCAGACCCTTTCAAAAGTAAAATTTTTCTGAGATCAGCCGATGTACAAAATGCTTTCAGCGGTAACCAGACTATATAGAACTATCATTCTTGATATTACGTTGTGCAAAGAGTTGTTACTCGCGCCGCACGCGCATCGCCTCTATCTAAGACTCACTGGCCGACTTAACTATTAGCTAGATGGATGAGCGGTAGAAGCTAGCCGCGTGTGTGCCGAGCGGTGTATAGATTGTATATATATATATAGGGTGTATAGGGTGTATAGATTTCAGAGTAATACTGACCTAAATCTACTGGATATTTAATGAAATTTTTTAGTTAAACATCAACTATAATCAATTATGATTAAAATCCGAAAAAACCGGATTTTATTCTCAATATTCGGATTTATAATAGGCCCCTAAAATCCGGATTTTTCAGTAATTTTCGGATTTCGAAGTATCCGGATTGCAATCCCTACACGCAAGTGTCAAATTATCACTGATGCAAATTATATATACTTTCGTAGCAAAAAAATATTTCTCTATCCTGCTACATAACATGCTAAAGAAGTTAACACTTTATATCACTTGATTTAAGGTTTATTTTTGAATACTCTTAAAAGCTAATCAATGATAAAGTTTTTTTTTTTTAATTTGTTCATGACCCTGGATACAAAGTCCTTCAGTCGCATACATTTTATTTATATTCTTAAATATTCTTTATAACATGTAACAGGCTATGTCATGGACGGTAGCAGATGTGACATATGAAAACAGAATCATATTCTTTATCACCTGCTACTTGTGATTTATGCCATGCCTAATAGAATGGCACAAAATTTCTAATTGAACAGTGAAGTGCCAAACCACATTTTCAATTTACGTAGGATATCGAATCGATGAATTATGATAATTATGTAGGTACCGTTTAAGTAGAATTTGCACAATTTATTGTTATTATAATATGCCATGAGGCAGATGAAACGCCAATACATCTCTTGTGTGAGTGCTGTCCACTTATGCCAAAACGATATACTCATCTGAGGAAACACCTGTTACACCCAGATAAAGTAAAATCCATTCCTGCCAAGAATATTGTGCAGTTTATTATAGCTGCTGGTCTTGGCAGTGAAATTTAATTAACGTGGCGATCACAATACATCTAGTCTGGTCGCAGTGATACTAAGCTCTGGAAAGTCTTGAAACAGCCAGTTAACCCAAATAATAGTAATCTTATAAAATGTAACGTAAGTATATGTAAGTAATAGGTAAGTATTATAATGAATTATTTTGTTTATTTTTTTGGTTGATAGTGGTAAGAAACAAATCCTACAAGAGAATTATCTCGGCGGAAGTCTCAGTATTGAATTTAAATTAATTGTAAAGCTCGTATGTTTTTTTTATACTAATTAGATAGTAAACAAGCATACGACCCGCCTGATAGTAAGCGGTTACCGCAGCCTATGGACGCTTGCATCACCAGTATCTTATTAGGGCCTATATTGAAAAAAAAACGATTTTGATTTTGCATCGGTAAGTTGTAGTTTACATACGTATATTTTTGCTACATTGTTATTGTTAGGGGATTTAGTCTTAAGAATTCTTTATTTTAATAAATCGTATCATAATATGCTAATCTTATACTAATATTTGAATGTATTATGGTTACTTCAATAAAGTCCTTCATTAGTCCTCCTGAGGCCGGAATTGAATAAATAGCTTTGACTTTTGACTTTCATGTACAAAGTGCTAGTGATAATGCCGTGTTTCGACCTTCCACAAAAAAAAGCCTTGATGAGTTTCTTGCCGGATTCTTTTCAGTTTAAGTGTTTTCCGAACCGGCGGTGGTAAATTTAACTGTACGTAGCAATTTAACGTTCATAAGTGCCTTACCAGGGCCTAAACTGAATGAACGACTTCTCGATTTTTGATTTTGTGAGCAATAAAAAAAAATTACAGAACTTATTTAATAATGATCACCTAAAGTTAACAACACAAATAAACTGGAACAAAGCTTAGTCTTGTACTTAATCTCTGGCTCACGTATCTCGAGAAGTTAGTAACCACGTAACTATTTCAGTTAAAGCCTTAGTTTTATCGTTAGCGCTGATAATCTGAAAAGTTTTCGTTCTTCTCTAAGCTCTTGTATACCACGAATATTAAGCGAGATGTTAGGATAAGTATACATTTACTTTAGAGTAAACTACAAACTAATATAAATTTTATCGTATGCAGTGATCAAAGATAAATATTATTTTTTATGTACATATTTATATCTAAGTTAAGGATAAAGTTTTTTTAAAGAAGCTTTATTAAGTACAGTCGAGGACATAAATATGTATACACTTTTTGAAATTCAAAAGTGATTTTCTCGCATGTTTAACATTTAAGTGTTAAGCTATTACACAAATCATAATAGTATATGTTAGAAGATTCTGCCTTTATAATATCTTATAATTTCAATCAGTAGTTTAAGAGGAAACCGTTGTTGAATTTTACTAATTGTATACATATTTATGTCCTCGACTGTACCTAATTGTCGACCACCTTAATCATCAGACCCTAGAACCCGAGTTCTTGACAAGACGAATCAATCGAGCCCAAACTCGATGGGGTTGCGTCGTTTCATTGCAGAGTTACTATGGTCAATATTGGCCACCATCCTGCTCCATCATCAGATTAGTTCAATGCCAATCGAAAACCGAGAAGTGGGTCAAATTTAACTTGCAAGATTGATTACAGACATCGACACCGGGACAGTGAAACTAAACTAACTAACTAACATAAAAAAATTAATCTTAACACAAGTTTCTTATGGTGACTGTACTTTTTGTTGTCTGTACTTGCATTGTCATCCAATATACTAATTTGTACCAAATCTCAGCTCAATCGGACACTGAGAAGTGAGTTAACTTGCAAGATTCAATAACAGACACCGGACAGGTAAATATAAATATAAGCTTGTAATTATATATATACTTTGCAGTGATGGATATCCCTTTGCAAAATTAATTTTAAACATAATTTCAATGAGCGTGAAATTTTGCGGTACAGAGTTGAGCTTTAATACAATGTTTATTTAGGTGGGTGTCGGGATACTCTGTTAGAAACTCCATCGCGGCCAAGTTAAAACTTTGATGAGTTGAAAGTTATTCTGAGTACGTATTAATCCTCTTTGATGCTATATAACCAACCATAATAATAGTTTCATGCAAACAGATACCATAACCATGGAAATTAGTTTTGAAAACTTCAACCCCCTTACTCATAAAATATACTGTTTAAAGGGTCACGTAAATAACGTCACTCTATTGTCATTGTCAAATAATGTGACATTATTTACGTGACCATTTTTAATCAGTTTATTAGTTAAATAGCGCTTTATGAGTAAGGGGGCAAATGTTTTGTTAAAGTTATAGTAATGATATAGAGTAAATAATATACTACGTACAAGTAATGATTAGGAAATAACCCCATGTACATACATACATGAAAAAAAAAGGTAAATTGCATTGTATTCTGTGTTTTATGGAATTTTATCGGTGGCGTTTTGTCCAAGTCTATGAAAAGTCTTTTCGTGGAATTTATCGACATGTTCATTAATTTTGAAATACGGTCTAATTCGAAATACCACATAGTAACAACGATATCAAAATCACAAACGTTTACTTATGAAATGGAATATTACAGTAGGTACACTATTTACCTATTATTATATAGCTAATGAGCCTTGCACGGTCAATTGCAATTTGCACGGTCTTTCATTTTCCCGGTCGCAGCTCGTTGCGAGGTTTCCTAATACTAATTAAATACCTAAGCAGTCTAGACTGTATATTAATTATGTTTCAGCGTGAATACATTATATAATTTAAAATTATTCAAGCACTTGCTTTGAATAATTAACTAGTATACGTAATTTCAGCTCTGAACTCTTTGAATGGATTTGAGTTTATACATCACACATGTATAAACTGAGTAGGATATGATCAAATAATGAAGAGACGTGAATCCTTACTAATATTATAAATGCGAAAGTGAGTTTGTTTGTTTGTTTGTTACGCCTTCACGCCTCAACTACTCAACGGATCATCATGAAATTTGGCATGCAGATAGCCCATGGTATGGAGAAGGACATATGCAACTTTTTATCCCGGGAATACGGGTGACCCCGCGGGGGACAGCAACTATAATATAATGTTGAAAATCTTATTATAAATTTATTAATTCAATAAAAATAATAACGTTTATTGAGTATGACAACAGATTACAGTGCATAATATCGTTCGTTTTAGAACTATATAGTTTTTTAACATAGACTATCTGCAGCCAAATTTCATGATGAGCCGTTGAGTAGTTGAGGTGTGAAGGCGTAACAAACAAACAAACTCACTTTCGCATTTACAATATTAGTTAGGATTAGTATATTAGTATGGATTCGTTCATGGTCAAAACAAGCCAAAACATTATAAAAAACATATAACTTGCCTGCTACCGCCTACACGCTGCGCTTAGTTATCCTACTTGGCAACACAATGCTAACTCGTAATGTTTCCACTATCATTTTATTTATCTCCAAAATAAACAATAGTGAGTTTAATAAAACAGCAAATTTACATTTTAATTTTATGTAGCTAAAATTGGCTCAGGATACTGTCAAAGAGGAATAGAGCGTAGTATGCTGAATATAAAGAAAATACAGAAAATACGACATTCAAAGATCAGACAAACCACCAAAGCAACTGATGTTCTAGCACAAGCTTTAACATCAAAATGGAAATGGGCTGGGCATGTAGCGCGCCTCCAAGACCAAAGATGGACGAAACGGGCAACAACGTGGAATGGCCCACAAGGGAAACGAAAGATAGGAAGACCTTACGCTAGACGAGGGACGATGACATTAAGAAAATAGTTGGCTCAAACTGGGTTAAAATAGCCCAATCTAGACAAGACTGGCAATCTTTGGAGGAGGCCTTCACCTGTAGAGGGGTTCTTGCAAGAAAAAATCAAAATTGAACCACCTTCATTTTTTATTAGTATTATTAATATTTTTTATGTAAATTAGGTTTTGTTTTGTTAGTTTAATTTGTAAATTATTTTGTAAGTTATTTTTGCAGGAAATAAAAAGGCTTTATTATTATTATTACTGTGCCACAAATGGCACAAATGAAAGATGAACATGATTTGTCATGTTCATCTTTCCTGACCCTGGCATAGGGCCCACATCCTTCGCACAACGCTTTGGTCCCTTTTCCTTTATGTGAACAGCAAAGGAGTTGAACTCATCGCCTGGGTTTTTGGTTTCTGAAGTCTATAACATAGATGCCTTCAAAGCTAGATTTGGCTTGGTAAGCGTCATAGATGTCGATCTATGGTAAGCGTGTTACAACCTCAATCACTCAAACTCCTCTCAACTCGAAATACTAATGCTACTGATGACCCAACAATAATTTATGCACAGACGGTCACTGTCCAGACCATAGAGTTAGAATATTAATAGAGTGATTGTACTAGAGTACGGTCCGTGAGCACGGGTATAGTCTAAATGCCTTGTAACGACTAAAATACATATAATAATGAATGCCAATTTCTCGTTGATTTATAGAAACTTTTACCGAGAACAAATGACGAGGAATCCATATCGATATTTTTTCTGACTGTAAATCAACCCAATGTTCGATATATCTGTAAATGCAACTAATGAAATGAAATAAATTTATTTACAAGAATATGGTAGTATTGTACATGTCTTGGAGTAGTAAGTTTTGCCTCATATTCTACCTATACGGTGTGTAAATATTATGCTGTTTTATATTTAATTTAATTCTGTATCTTAATTATAATCATTTTTTTTATATAAAAATAATAATTCACATCTAATACCATTGTGTCAATGCAGAAAAAGATACTATTATAAACATTAAGCAAAAAAAAATACAAATTCTAGTCAAAATTATTTTAAACAATCAATTTAATTTATTGGGAACTCTATTATGGAAACTGCTCGCTCACGCTTCGCACAACTTAACTATCTATAATATTCCAACTCTATGGTTCAGACAGACTGGTACGTCATGTAGTAGTCGATAATTAGATTTATTCCTCTTTATTGAGTGCCAGCTGATCCCAGACTCAAGCTGACCTGTGCTGGATAGTCCAAATAACATCCCTTGCTCAACAATGCAATAGACGATTGTAACTTTCAGTAACAGTGCTCCGAATGCAATTTGATTCAAACTCAAACAATTGAAGTCCAACTTGTGGAAGACATGGTGTACGTATAGAAACGCTGGTCACGCATAAAACTTTACCAAGTTGTCTTCGCCTTTTGATATTGCAGAGATCCGAACTACCTAACATTATTAGGAGTGTAGGAGTAAAATTGCTTCAATTGTTTTAGTAGAGCGTAACTACTTTTCTAATTGACAATTAAAAAGAGAGGTTTGCTCTACCGTACAAAGAAGCTTTGTAAGTTTGCTTTAGAATTTTGAAATCCTTTTCGATGTGGTTCGAACTGGCCCTCAAGTGCTGTCGGAGCATACCAGTAGGTGTAGGTGTATTAGATTATAAATTTGAAGTTGTTTTCCAGGATCTACAAAGTAGCCAGTGCTCTGATTTCCTCTCGGAGTTTTCCTTTACCGAAAATTCAATCTCTTTGTAAAATTCGTACCAATTTAATCTAATTATTAACCAATAAAAGTAATTTTGTACAATTCTTATTGGTTCATAATTGGTAGGTAGATAGGTAAGTATTAACATAACACTATTTTACATAATATTTGCACTCGTTTGCCAACTTTGTAGTATAGAGAGAAACACAATAATTTTATGTGGAATCGTTTTACGTTCTTATCTATTGGATAAGTTATTTAATATCTAGTTAGTTGGGTTACCTAGGCCTCTAAGTTTTGTTGAATGTTGTTTTAGGTTGAACGTTATTTTCTTAAAATATTCTGCAACAATCTAGCCTATACTTTTAGAATGTTGATTCTATCGTTTAGTTAGTTCTTATATTTACTTTGAGTCTGGCCAGTCTAGACATCTAATTTAAATAACTGAAAGTTTTCTTATTGTTACGTCTAGTAATCGAATAAGTATTTAATCAAACTTTGAGACAAAATAAAATGTAATTAAATATTGAATAAAACTTTATTCAAAGTAACCCAGAGACAAGTTTTATAAGTATCACCAGTAGAATTCGTACCGAATGAGCTATATACCCTCTTATTTTGTGGCCATTGCTATTTATGTATTTTACAAGCAATTCTGCATCATAGGTACCCCGGGAATATACCTATAAAGTCTTGGCGTATATTTTGAGGGATGAATGAACAGGTCATAAGAAATAAAAAGAAAAAAGGGAAAATAATCCGTACATTGAAAATACTCTACATAATAAATAAATAAATATCCTGGGACATTCCTCACACACGGTCATCTGGTGGAATCTTTACCAGAGTCTTAACCAACTGCGCCAACTGGCCCGTCAATTTCACATTTTTTATAAATTAATACTTGGTGCTTAAATAAAGTTCAATTTTGTTTTTCTTTCTCTTGAATGGTTGAAGAGAAAAAAAAACAAAATTATTTTTCTAAGACTTCAGAATTCTGAAGAAATTCAAATTTCACACCACTGCTCTAAATCTTTTGCGGTCCATTCAATCGGATGAAAAATGTTACACTCTTTGTATTTTCTTGGATATAATGTTAATGAAAATCTGATGAGACTTAATAAAGTCTGAGCTGCTGTGAGAATTTGTTAAGTCCTCGGTTGGGGCTATGAAATCTGTGATTGGTAAAGGTGATAGCGGGCTTGCGAAAAAAAAGAACCCTACTCTGTTGACCTATTTATTCCATATTCTTTTAAGTAAAGTGGGTGGTGGCTGTTTTTTTTATATACTACTTAGGTTGCTAACAAGCATACGGCCCGCCTGATGGTAAGCGGTTACCGCAGCCTATGGACGCTTGCAACACCAGGGGTGTTACTCGCGCGTTGCCGACCCTGATGTTTACAATCATCATCATCATCATCAGCCTATAATTTCCCACTGCTGAGCACATGGGCAATACTCCACCACCAGTGATCAACCTACTGTTGGAGTTTTCAAGCCGCCTAGTAGCCTCCAACCAGCTTAACGACTATCACAATTAAGTGATAACCGGGACCAACGGCTTTACGTGACTTCCGAAGCACAGAAACGATCGATTTGAAATACTACTAGGCGGTCATCCATCCAGGTACCGACCACGACGGTGCAGCAGTCGTAGCTTAACTTACAATACCTGCAGATAATAATCATCGTACTCTACACATTTCTGTAAATGCATTACGTGCAACAAAGCTTAATTATTTTCGTTTTTGTTTTCGTTTATGTTGTGTAATATATCTCATAGTATATGTATGTACATAATTAATATTTTTATGGCCGGTTGTTAGAACGTCTATGAAATGTCAATCTGATCAACTATACTTTAATCCTTCCTATTATTGTTTTAAATATGAAAGTTTGTATGGATGTGAGGATGTGATTTGTGAAGATGTTTGTGAATCTTTCACGCAAAAAGAACTCAACGGATTTGGATGAAATTTGGTACACAGATAGAATATATTCTGGATTAACACATATGATACTTTTTATTTCGGGAAAAAATATGATCCCTAGGGAACGCGGGTGAAACCGCGGGGGACAGCTAGTAAATAATAGTATTATTGACAGGCTGGTAGGCATGGTTGGTAAGATACCTATTACGCCGCAGATCTTTGGTTCGATTCCCACCCAGAACAATCATTTGTGTGTATTAATTAATTAATTATTGTATGCCGGGAGCTTCCTATACAGATATTATGAATAAAATTGTAAGTACTAAGCTTGACAAACAGACCACAGTTGTGATACTTATAGGAAATGGTTTGAACGTGAAATTTAAAGAATTAATTAATAGTTTTGAAACATTCCTCAAACTAAAGGTGATGAATGTTTTTCTATGTGCTTTGCCATACTCCGTCAACTATACGGACAAACAAAATAGATATATATTGTTTTTGAACAATTTTATATATAGATTGACATGTCGTCATAGTGACGTTTTTTCTTATTTCGACACTAATAAATTTGTTAGTGGACTAAAATTTACTGGGGACTCATTGTTTATGCCCAAAAAATGTAAAATCTCAATTGCTACACTGATAGCTTATAATATTAACATGGTTATAGCTAATATAACTGCCAGTAGCTTAAGTGACAGAGCGGTATCGTCTAGTATTACTAACAATACTGTGATTAGTTGTTTAAACTTATAACTCCGACAACAGAGAAGCACACTAATAGCATAACTATACTACACCAGAATATAAATCGCTTCTCTGGCAAAATACTTGACGTTGAATTATTATGTGATGAAATGATAATTGATATATTATGTTTTACGGAAACATGGCTCAAACCAGATACAATGCTTTTTAATGTTAATAACTTTACTGTTGCCAGCGCGTTCAACAGAGTGACTGCTCAGAGTGGCGGCACCCTCATTTTGCTAAATAATAATATTAAATTTAAAAATCGTTCTGATATTACTTGTCACTCTGTGGAACGCGTATGCGAGGTGGCTTGTGCAGAGATTGAAAGCTCCATCATTATATGTGTGTATAGGCCTCCCGCGTCTAATTTTTCGTTGTTTTGTTCTATAATGGAACAAATACTTAGTAAATTATCTAGGTGTAATAAGTCAGTAATTATTTGTGGTGACTTTAATATTGACATCCTGATACCCTCATTAGATAGAAATAATTTTATTACTTTATTTAAATCATTTAATATGTCTCTTCTATTTAATGAGCCCACGAGAGTAACGGCTACTAGTTCGTCTTGTATTGATAACATAATTACTAACGGTAACGTTTTAGAGAAGTCCATAATAGCTGGCGTCCGTTCGGATCATTTGGCACAATTGGTAAAATTACCGTGTAAAAAACTTAGGTCATCCATAACGAAAACATTTAGGTCAGTTAATGAAACAAGATTAAATAATTTCAGCGTTAATATGGATTATAAAATTAGTAACACTATGTATATTTCTGATGATCCAAATGTAAACTATGACAAAATATTTAGAGATATTTGCAACGAATTTAATGTATCTTGTCCAATCAAAACTAAAAAGGTAAATAATAAACTTCAATTCTGTAACTGGGCAACTAAAGGAATCAGGAAGAGTAGGGATAACATGTATGATCTTTACCATCAGAGATCTTACAATAGTAATGAAAACTTTCATACATATGTTAGGAACTATTCCAAGTTATTTAAACAGGTATGCATTCGAGCTAAGGCCATCTACATAGGCAATAGGGTAAATAATTCTAATAATAAAATTAAAACAGTGTGGCAGATTATTAATACAGAGACTGGTAAAAATAAAATCAAAGATAATACTTTTTGTCTTAAAATTAATGATAAACTAATATCAGATAAATTAGAAGTAGCATCTGCTTTTGAAACTTTTTTCTCAAATATACCTGTGGAGGCTACTAAAAATCTTGCTTCGTCTTCCACGTTAGCAGAATCGATTTTACAGAAGACTTTTCAACGAAACATTCCAGACTTCGCATTCACCCAGGTTAGTGACTATGACATTATCACGGCTTTCAAGTCACTAAATATGAAAAATACAGAAGACTTATGGGGTTTGTCAGTTAAAGTTATACAGTCAATTATTTTTAATATTGCCCCTATTTTAGCCCTAATTTTTAACCAATGTCTCGAACAGGGCAACTTTCCTGATTTAATGAAATACAGCAAAATTGTTCCGATTTTTAAATCGGGATGTAAAAACAATCCCTCAGATTACAGACCGGTCTCAGTACTTCCTGCATTAAGTAAGATTTTTGAAAAGATTGTGCTAAACCAAATGTTAAGGCATTTTAATAACCACAAGATACTCCATGATGATCAGTTCGGTTTTACGAGAGGTAAGTCCACTACGGATGCGGGAGCTAAACTTATTAAGCATATTTTTCAGGCCTGGGAGTGCTCACACGATGCTATTGGTATCTTTTGTGATCTCTCCAAGGCATTTGATTGCGTAGATCACCAAACGCTAGCTCTTAAACTTAAGTTATACGGAATTCGCGGAGTGGCTCTCGATCTTGTGGTTTCCTATCTTTCAGGGCGCCAACAAAAAGTAGGAATCAATGGTAGTGTGTCATCGGGCTCCTTAGTCAAATTAGGCGTACCTCAAGGCTCGATTTTAGGCCCATTTCTGTTTCTAGTTTATATAAATGACCTACCTTATATGGTGAAAGAACTATCAGATGTCGTTTTGTTTGCAGATGATACGTCTCTGATATTTAAAGTAGATAGAAAAGACAAAGATCTTTTAAAAGTTAACTACGCTCTGAAGACTGTGTCTCAATGGTTTGCTGCCAACAATCTTATGTTAAACTCAAAAAAAACAAAATGTATAAGATTTTCATTACCAAATGTACCAAAAGTTGATACCAGTGTTATTGTGGATGGTAATAAACTTAATGTAGTAGATAAGACTGTTTTTCTTGGTCTGACTATAGACTGTAGATTGCAGTGGGGTGCTCACCTGGAAGCCTTAGGTGGTAAACTGAGCTCCGCTGCGTTTGCAGTCAGCAAAATAAGGCAACTGACGGACATTAATACAGCCAGATTAATTTATTTTGCATATTTTCATAGTCTTATGTCTTACGGCCTTTTGCTGTGGGGCTCTGCCGCAGACTTGGAATCAATTTTTGTATTACAAAAAAGGGCAATTCGCGCCATCTACTGTTTGGGTTCTCGCGAGTCTCTACGAAATATATTTCCGGATATTAATATACTAACTTTGCCCTCTCAGTACATTTTTGAAAATATTATGTATGTCCGCAAGAACATTAATTTGTTTCCAGTCAATAGTGACTATCATGATAGAAACACTAGAAACAAAGACAAAATAACTGTACCTAGATTTAGATTAGCTAAAGTAAATAAGTCCTTTCTTGGGAATTGTATTAAATTTTACAATAAAATTCCTCATAGCGTGACCAGTATGTCCTTTTTTAAATTTAAGGAACATATCAAAAAGCGGCTGTTGAGTAGGGCTTATTATAAAGTGTCTCATTATATTGACGACAAGGATGTATGGAAGTAGCTTCTCTCTGCACCTGCCTCACTGAGCAGATAGTTCAAGGTCCATTTTAATTCAAAGTATGCTATTATTATTATAAGTTATATTTTTAGGTTACAGATTATATTACCTATTGTAATTAAATAAATTCAATTCAATGTTCTTCATTTATTTAGTTTGATATAAATGCATCGATTTATTATGTCTGTGTAATTGTTATATTTTTTTATTTTGTGATATTTAGTCTAAGCTTGTCAATAGTCACAGTGATAACAAATTGTGTGTTTAGTGTTTCCCTTTAGTTATTTTTTATTTCTAAGGCAGACTTAAGTAAGTCATGCTCACTTTAAGGCCTTTGCTTGCGGCGGCGTCGTGTGACGGGTCGCTCACTTCCCTCCAATATGGCGAGGAGGGCGATGGCTGCCACACGCGTCATACTTGTGAACAGGTGCTGCTTGTGGGGGCTGGTCTGCTTAAGTTTGCTATTTATTTACTTATTAAATATTTTTTCAGTCTACTTTGTAATTTTGCCGCCGCGCCGGGGCACGCAATTGTTTTCAGTGCGATTAGAATGTAAATATTATGTAATTAATCTAAGCCTGTTTTGAAAAGAGTAATTGCTGAGTTTATTGCCGGCTCTTCTCAGCAAATGCAACCTTCCGAACCGGTATTAGAGTATTAGAGTCAGACTTTTCATAAGTGCCTGCGAAGGTCTATTTGAATAAATGATTTTGAATTTTGAATTTTGAATTTTGAATTTTGTATGAGCATGTCTGCGTGTCCTGAGTCTGGATGAAAAAAAAAGTAGGATAATTTGGTATATCAGTTATATGGTCTCCTTTGTAGAAGCTCTGCTTAGTGTGGGATCAGTAAACCGTGTGTGGAGAATATCCCAAGTTGTGTATTATATTATGTAATTATTTATTTACCTTGCTGTCAGCACCGCTAGTTTTAGAGCCATTCGTGATGAACATTGCGGTTCAGTACACGTACAGGCAGCGAAGACTGTTGTAAAAATATAACTTTATACTGACCTTACTGGTAACAGTAATCTATAGCTATATTGTTAAGTGTTGGCTGTAGTTTATTAAATCTTTTAAAGTGGAATTGGAAACGTGGTGATGCTTGGTGGTAAGTTGTTATATCGTTTATGAAGGAGTGTGACAAGTTTATAGTTTTAGTGTTTTATTATAACATTTATGGATTTTTCATCAGTTATTTTTTTTTAGTCACTGGCGTTGAATCGAGGATGAACCAACACGTTGATATGACGTTGTTATTTAGAAGCTGACATTGCAAAATGCATTGGTAGGTAGCAACATCTGACGCCGTAATATAATAAGTCACAAACAAGCATATGGCTCGCCTGATGGTAAGCGGTTACCGTAGCCCATAGACGCTTGCAACACCAGGGGTATCACTTGACGGTCATCGACACTATCTTCACAAAAAGTGTTTGAGCTCAGATTACATAATAAGGCAGATGGAGCGCGCGGAACACGGGAGTGAGGCCAAAAAAGCAAATACAAATTGAAAAACACCATGTATGTGTTTTTCAATTTGTATATACTTTGTTTAACAAACTTTGTTTAACAAACATTGATTAAACATAGCAAATATGGATACAAAAGTTAATACCAGGTATGTGTTTTTCAATTTGTATTTGCTTTATTTCGCCTCACTCCCGTGTTCCGCACGTTCTATCTGCCGTTTGTTCTGTAATCTTTGTGTTTGAGAATCTAAAACTCCTCCGTCAAACAGCTTTTCTTTATCCATAAACTACACACTAAAACTACCTTTCAAAGTATAAGGAGATGAAACATACATATCATAAAATCCATGTTATATGTCCGAGCAGCTGTGTGTACTGTACTGTAGTGTCATGCAATAGACACTTATTTATTTATGGCGGACATTGGCTGGGCGGGGTTGGCTATTGAGTGGAGAGGGGTCAAGTGAGACGGGGCGATGGCTGAAATTATTTCTTGCCAAGCTTTTTCTGCGGTGAATGCGTCGCGACTGAAAGCCCCAGTAAATGGTCGCCCGAGCGGTTTATTTTACGGGTGTTGCACTTTTAAGGAATGTTGGATTTACTTTTGTACCGAGTTTGTTACCGATTTCTTAACCGAGAGTTTGATGACGATTGAGGAAATTTTGGCCTTTTACGATTGAAAATTGTGATGCGATTTTCCAACTCAGTCTGTGTGCATTTGGGTGTCTTGTGTGTATTTGGGTGTCTTGTGTGTCTTTTGTTTTGATACCCACGTTCGCCAACTTTAGTCTATAAAATATTAGTAATCCGGTGTAAATTCACTTGCAAAATTTACTTTTGTGTTCGTGACACCACCGTCTGTATGTGATATACTACGAAGTAAACTCGGCGGTGGTGACCGCCTAGTGGTATTTCAAATCTAGCGTTTCCGTGCTTCGGACGGCACGTAAAGCCGTTGGTCCCGGTTATCGCTTAATTGTGATAGTCGATAAGCTAGTTGGATGCCTCCTAGGCGGCTTGAAAAATTCCAACAGTAGGTTGACCACTAGTCTACCTCCACCAATCCGCAGTGGGCACGCGTGGTGGAATATCGCCCAGTCACTTTGACTCTCATTTGTGAAAGGAGGCCTGTGCTCAGCAGTGGGAAGTTATATACTGATGATGATGATGAAACGCGGCAAATAAAAAGATAACAGCATGGCCACCCCAAAATTAGTATCAAATACCAGAAATTGCCTTTTACGTTGGATACGTTAAAAGCCTTATGTACAGTCGAGGACATAAATATGTATACACTTAGTAAAATTCAACAACGGTTTCCTCTAAAACTTCTGATTGAAATTATGAGATATTATGCAGGCAGAATCTTCTAACATATACTATTATTATTTTTGTAATATTTTAACATTTGAATGTTAAAAATGCGAGAAAATCGCTTTTGAATTTCAAAAAGTGTATACATATTTATGTCCTCGACTGTACTATACTTGTTCCAAAATATAAATGATTGACCAGATATAGGTTAGTATTATTTTGTACTAGCATTGCCATGTAAAAAATGCAAATAGTTCGAAAGTAGTATCGTTTGCTAGACTGCAACGGCCTTATTTATACGACGTTATTATATGCATTTATTAACAACAAATATGTACAAAATACAATCTATATTTACAAAATATCATCTATATATAGAAAATTTCCTCAAGCCTGCCGCTGCTTCCGATTAACGGCAAGGTTCCCAGAAGGCTGGCAGCGTTTCCTCTTTGGATAGACAAGCTGACGCGTTGGCGGAAAAAGCTCCCCGCCCGCTGGTCTCCGGAGGTCTCGATCAATTTTGAAGACAAGGTGCGAGCAAAACGGCGAGCTTCTGACCCCCATGGTCCCAAGGTCTCGACCGCAAAAGGCATAAAAATATAATTGGGTCCGATCGATGCATATTTTTTGAATTTAGAATTTTCCGCACTGGCCGCCCCGCTGCAGCTTTACAAGTCTCAGTATGCTAATATATAGTACGTAAATACGTCATATTGTTAGACAATGACAGTACGATACAGTAGAAGTGATCGATATAAATATATTTCACAACTTAAACAGTGTTTTAGTTAAATAGCACTTTATGATTAAAGATGTATAAGACCACTAGTCTTATACACAAGTGATAAAGAGTTAACAGTACCGTATTCTTGTTTATGTTGATTAAAATATCGATAAAAGAGCTGTAGTAACATGCTATAAAAAAGATATGCCAAGTTAACTAACTCTATAAATCCTCACGGTGTTTAACGCCATTCCATTATGCGCTAAGATTTATGCTGTACCTACTCGTATGTATTGTACCGAGAACGACTCATTCGGTACGGGATACACCCCAATATGTTTCGGGTTCGGGTAGCCTTGGAAGTCGATTCACACTACTTGGTGTTACCTATTGAAAATAGCTTTTTTTTGGTAGTTTTGTGTGTGCCTACAACCTTGCCGTGATAAGTATAACTGCCTAAAAAGAAAATAATTTAGATACGTCACCGTATGATTGTGAACACCGTTAGCTTATAGTCTTACTAGCTGTCCCGTGCGGTTTCACCCGCATTCCCGAGGGATCGTATGTTTTGCCGGGAGAAAAAATATCCTGTGTTAATCCAGAACAAATTCTATCTGTGTGTCTAGGATAGTAGGATCTATTTCGCGATATCGTAACTGTTGATAAATTGTGAGCTGTACCATACTGCTTCCAATATAACGTATTAATTTTCGATAGTTTATTTTCCATCCATGTCAAACTGTCAAATTGTGAACGTACACTTATCGACAGGGTGCACAATCTGCCAGATTAGGCAGATTGTGAACCCTGTGATTTACTCGTAAAATTGAGAATTTCACCTTTGTTTAATTGTAATTTAATTATTTAAATTTTTAGTTATGACAAATGACAGCCAAAGATGGCGGCGCGGTGCACATGACGATCAACCAATCAGCGCACAAGGTGCGTTCCGTCGCATTCAAGTATATAGGTAGTCGCATTCTAGGTACCAACAGACTTTAAAATTTCGAATAGGTATTCTTTATGTTTGTGATAGGTAGCAGCGGCGGTAGTATAAGAGAGGTCATGTCGTCAGAACTCCGAGTTAGGAAATGAACCCCGACCACGACTCGCGTCCGTCTGACGTCACGTGGATTCACAGACCATCCATATTACGCTTTTCATTTAAGGGGGCCCTTCATGGCCAACGCAACTTCAACGCAAGCGTAGCCTAAAAGCTTGTACTTTCATCCAACGTAATGTTTGACTGCGAAAAAAGAGAGACACCATCAGAGCCATCGGTTATCAGTTGGTAAATTCCGCTGATCATTCATGTCATTTGTCATTCATGATTTCGCATATCATAAAACTTGTTCCAGACCCATACTTCCTGTGATGTAATCTTACAAGTTTGTGAAAAAAAAGTTAGTTATTTAGAATATCCAATACATTTGCAAGCATTGTTAAGAGCTGTTTTCTTTACTTTTACAATTTATAGGTACATTAGATATGGCCAAAGTTCAGGTAAAATTTGTGCAAAACCGCTGTTTATCGGAGGCTTTTACTGAATTTGTTTCACACTTTATTTAATTTTTCGCCTAGTTATACTGATAGATATAGTTCACAAGATACCAATATGTTTAAAACATCTAACGAAAAGTGTTTAAAAACGCCATCATAAGTACAGAGATTTTGTATGAAAAGTATGGTGAGCTGACTGCTCTTAAGTACTATCACTATTTTGTGACGAGCCGGCCGCTTCAGTAACTAGAACTTGTAGGGGACGGTTTCGTTTGTGAATAGTTTATGTAGCTTCGTAAGTCGGGGTTGGACCTTTAGGTCATTTCTCATTAAGTAATTACCTTTGGTCAATTATTTATAAATAGAATAAATTAAAATTTATATTCAGAGATGCTGAAGATATCTAAATAAGATTATTAAATAATAAACAGTCTGGAACTTGGAAACTACGTATTTTGTATGGGAGACATGTACCTATGGCTCCATGAGTAATCTGCGAGAGGCGCTTTTCCAATTATGATACAGAAATTTCTAAAGTTAATATTACAGGGTATGTACCGCTTCACTGAGTATACGATGAATAAAACGCGTATTTACCTATACTAACTCGCAATAAACGCAAAGTTGCAACGGTAAATAAATAAATACGTATTTGCCAGGTTGATTTATTTTACATTACGGTTACCTAGCGGTAGACACGCATGTAAAGTGGGTATTTCACGCACCAACGATCACTAATGTTTTTATTGGGAACACATGGAGGAAAATTGGACGTTTATTTTTATGTGTTCCTGTATAGACACAGATTTTTGGTATTACGGATATAAGGATGGATGGAAATTTGTTCATCGTGAAAATGGGAAAAAAATTAGGTTAGTGAGCAATTGAGCAGGGATATTTGCGAATATTTTTAGTTTGTATTCAATTGTTACTGATAAAAATAATGTAATTTTTTATGCTACCCTGACTGTATTCAGGCCGATAAATGCAATACAATTACCCCCTTACTCATAAAGCGTTAGTTAGCCAATATACTGATTAAATGGTCACGTAAATAATGTCACATTATTTGACAATGACAATAGAGTGACGTTATTTACGTGACCCTTTAAAAAAGTATATTAGTTAAATAACGTTTTATGAGTAAGGGGCCAAGGGGGTTAGTAACTAATCGTTTTGTGACCATGTAACCATTGTTTCAGATTGTTTCATAAAAGTAATGATTTAAGTAAATTATACATGACATGATCATACGGAGGCAATAGCTTCAGGTATTTCGGGTTGGAGTTTTAAAGCAAACAAATAACCCGAGCTTCAAAAATGTATTATAATTTTTTGTTTCTTACTTCTTTTCTCTGATGATAGCATCATCTTCAAAGTGGCGTGGAAAATATTGAAAATTTTGTGAAATTAGAATAAATGCATTAAAGTTAAATTCAACTCTAAAAGTGGCCACGAAAATCTCTCTAAAGCAGAAACAAAGTCCATACCAAAAGCACTAATAGCCACGGAGTTGTGTAATATCAACTTTGCGTTTTGTAATTAATGAGCTTGGGCGAGCGCGGATATGCATACCGTACAAACCGTACCACGTTGAGACTATGAATCATTTTATATGCATTGGTTATTTTGTAGAGTGCGGGGCGTACCAACAAAAAGGCATGGAGTATGAAAGATAAAGGCCCGTTTGCATGGATAGAAGTTGAATGGCCAACGAAAATGTTTCCGCAGTGCTTTTGAACTAGGAGATAAATTAGTTTTAAATAATAAATGGTTGGCTTTGTTGCCTTTCTAATCAATTATGAGGTACTTTTTAACCAATATCAAAAGAGGAATTATGAAAAAAGTGACAAGTATTTCCGGTGTGTTTCAGCAGTCTGAAAATTCTTAGTCTTAAGTTATATACTTTTTTTGCTTATCACCTTTGGTCACATCAACACATACCATTTATGATTGTTACCAAATTCCGACTTATATGGTAATAAAAAATAATAACTGATTTCTTAGTTCCGCTATTCCAACTTTCCAGTACAACCCAAGGGAACGACGTAATTAGTTCATACGATCAAAGTCTGATGTGCAAGGGAGATAAAATGGGCTAAAGTCGGAAGTAGCATCCGAGATAGGTATGTAGATTATGCACGTGCATACAATCATCGTATTATGATGTAATAAGTACATACTACGTAGCTAGGGGTATATTATTTATCTACGATGTCTGTTTCCATTCTTCATAAGTAGCTCCCCACTTTTGTAATGCAAGCATCTCCTGACGAAAGGTTTCAAAGGGCTCTGTGCTTTATTGTATTGTGTAATATTCCATATTCAAAATAATTTATGAACTTATATTATGTGTATTCCTTTCAGATTTGATAGTGATAAATGTATTTTCTCGTGACGTTTCGTGTTTACCTACTTATGATTAATGGATCATGTGGAAAGTAGAATACTATTGTTGTTAGTTTGTTCGTATTTTTGTATGAATTATTGAGGACGTTCTAGTTTCCTGTTACCATTTATCGTAAAATACTGCGATAGCAATATACGATACAAATAAAAGCATGAAACATAATGATTTAACCAAGAAATTTGTTCCTAATATAAATCAGCTCTTTGTATATACTATGTTTTAGTTACAACTTAAGCCTCTTGCATGGTTGGTACTCCTAGAACGTAAAACCGATTTAGTCCCTGTTCCAAAATACCTTTTACGTGCCGGCTCGGCGTAAACGCAAATGCACCACAAGCTGTGCTAAGTACCATGAGCCGTAGTAAAGTGTCTATATTGTCTAATCATAGCTATAAACCAACCATGTATAGGCGGTCGACTCTCACTGCGAGTTGTAAGTGCATCGTCATAACCGTAAACTGGCTGGGTAATACGACGGGCGGGCGTTTCGCGTTAATCCCATATGTGGCCACTGGGAGATCTTTTGCGATGGCTATCCCTACAAGATTAAAATAACCAATTTTACTTACACATAGAATATTTGATTATAATAAAGGTTAACTATTGGTGGAGTGGCGCAAAGCTGGATATATAATTTTAGGATAGATTTTAGGATTTTGGGATGTTAGGATTTTAAAGACCTAAAACATTTAAAAAGTTCTCTAGGTGATGTATATTTTTGCTGCAGGTGGTAAGAGTACAATACTTTGAAGTGAACTGAAGGTCTACTAGAAAACACGATAGTCCAATCATCGTTGTCAATCAATCAACCAATAGAATAGAACAATATTTACGTCTCATCAGTTTATGTATAGTTTTTCATAGTAGACCCTCTAGCTCTCAAGTGCAGCTGTTGGAATACACCAGTAGTTGCTTGGTGTCATATTTCAAACTTAAGCCACCGTGATATGGTTTCTTTGCGTTGTTTACATTTATCGGAAGCCCAAGCTCATAATCGGATTTCTAGCCATTTCTTTATTATAGAAAAGTTAACGCGTAATCCTATCCTTATAATGAAATTTGTATTATTTTTGTATATAATTGTATATATTAGTCAGTCTTGTAACACCCAGATATATATTTAAAACCAAGGTATTACTGGGTATTACTATACTTGACTTACACCTTATTTATTAATAAGGGGGTATGTGACTAAATTGCTAAGCTAAGCTAAAATATCAGCCGTAGAAAACATCAGTGTTTTTTTGTTAAAAAATGAGAATCAACCCCAAAAAAGTCACCACGTTCAGGTGTGTAAGTAATTATGCGTGATCACGGATTTGACCTCCCAAGGCAGATAACGATGCTTCACTACCTCGAGCACTTTGTGAAGCACTTTGAAGTACCTACTGCAGAACAGGATGATCACAATGACGTGCCGATTTTTGCTTATCCATCAATCATGTTACCAATGGAGTGCGATGACGTATGAAGGACGGTAGAGGGAATCACTGTGTAGTTTGTATTTAGACAATACAAGTGGTAAACAGTGAAGAGATAGCGGGATAGTGACTGGCATATTGTGGATAATAGTTTGGCTTAGAAATTATTGATCAAATTCATACGCCTTCGCGAAATCGCACATTTGATGCAGGTATTTATTGAGTAGCACTTAGTTTTCCCAATTCCAATTCCCAGTTTTGTTTTTCCCAATGGAGTACAGCATGGGGTTCTTCAAACGGGGTGTGAAGAGATTTCTGCAGGGTCGGCAAAGCGCGCGTCATACCCCTGCTGTTGGAAGCGTCCATAGGCTACGGTAACCGCTTACCATCAGGCGGGCCGTATGCTTGTTTGCCACCTAACTGGTATAAAAAAAAAGATTTTTAGAAGCGCTCGTGGTGTAGCATGATAAGCCGTTCTTAATCGATCGGCAAGTTAAGCTACCACTGTCGTGGTCGGTACCTGGATGGGTGACCACCTAGTGGTATTTCAAATCGAGCTTTTCCGTGCTTCGGAAGTCACGTAAAGCCGTCCGTCCCGGTTATCACTTAAATGTGATAGTCGTTAAGCAAGTTGGAGGCCTTCTAGGCGGCTTGAAAACTCCAACAGTAGTTTGACCACTAGTATCGCCCATTCCCTTTCACCCTGATTTGTGAAAGGAGGCCTGTGCTCAGCAGTGGGACATTATAGGCTGATGATGATGACAGTTTTTAGCTACGCATATTTTTTGTCGTGCTGTTTTTACTTCAATCTATCATTAAAATAATCAATTAGATTTTAAAATTTTATTGCTGCGAAAATTAAAAAGAAGTAGAAACAGAAAAGAAAAAATGTATAACATTAAGACAACTAAATATTTTTAATCCCGAAGGTAAAAATAAAGTTTTTGTTTCAATACACAGTCAGTGCTATTTGAGTCGTTACATCGGCGAGCTTCGACGGTCCATTAGGCTAATAGCCGCGCAGTGAGACGGCAAAAAGATATTAAGCTATGCTAAGTCATCGCTTTTCGCTCCTGCCATTAATTGATAAGTACCAGTTTTGTACAGGCTATTTTTTAGGGTTCCGTAGCCAAATGGCAAAAAACGGAACCCTTATAGATTCGTCATGTCTGTCTGTCTGTCCGTGTGTGTCACAGCCATTTATTTCCGAAACTATAAGAACTATAATGTTGAAACTTGGTAAGTAGATGTATTCTGTGAACCGCATTAAGATTTTTACACAAAAATAGAAAAAAAACAATAAATTTTGGGGGTTCCCCATACTTAGAACTGAAACTCAAATTTTTTTTTTCATCAAACCCATAAGTGTGGGGTGTCTATGGATAGGTCTTCAAAAATGATATTGAGGTTTCTAATATCATTTTTTTCTAAACTGAATAGTTTGCGCGAGAGACACTTCCAAAGTGGTAAAATGTGTGTCCCCCCCCTGTAACTTCTAAAATAAGAGAATGATAAATCTATAAAAAATATATGATGTACATTACGGTGCAAACTTCCACTGAAAATTGGTTTGAACGAGATCTAGTAAGTAGTTTTTTTTTAATAGGTCATATATTGAAATTAATATCAAATACTCAGGTCTATACTACCATTTACTTATATACCTACAGGTTTGTACGGAACCCTCGGTGCGCGAGTCTGACTCGCACTTGGCCGGTTTTTTTTAAATGTTCCGTTTAAGAGAAAGGCTATCTTGTTTATCCTTGTTTTATAAAGGATGAGTTGAAAAGACTGCGTATCAAAGGGTTTTCATACTTACGAAGCACTTTAGAGATACTATAATACCTACTAGAGATATGTTTGTATTATCTTAAATAGATATAACTTCGGTAAAATTACAATGTAGGTATCTACTGGTAAGTCTAGGTAATCAAATATAATGAAATAACATACGCGTTACTTGCACGGTCTGCCACGTTTGTATTTTATATCATGCTGATATTTTCCTAGGCTATTAAGTAAGCTCCTACTCGAGTACGATATCGCTACATTACATCATCCCTTCTATCTAAAATTGTTCCACAAAATTGGTTTGTGTATAAAAGATCAGTCTGAGTACACGTCGGGAATCACAAATATCGAGAACGGGCTATGAGGCACCGATTTTATTGCAAAACGGAGCCAAGAGAGACCGCAACACTATTGAGTCGTAATTTTTCATGGTAAGATATTGTAACTGTTGCCCAGATATTGCCCATTTGTATAATAAGTCGATAGCGATCGTCGTTTGAGCCCTCAATAAGACGTCGCGCTGGAATTTGTTTGGGTTGAAGTTAGGCTGAAGTAGATATTTCTCGGAACCCTCGATAGTTATTGCTGTAACAGAAGTACATAAATATCCCAATGCTTTTATCGAACAAAAACTGTATCTACGTTACTTAGAAATTTTTCGTGAAATCTTATTGCTTTAGTATAAGAAATGAAACGAATCCCAAAAGATTTTCCTTGTAAGACGTAAAACGTGATCCAATTTACAATGCCTTCTAATATTTTAGATTTGTTACGATCAACTTTATTACAAATTGGAATCGTCTCAATGTATCCCTTGAGATCGAGCGGCCAACCTTTGATTCCTTCGGTTATGAAGAAATAACGTTTTTTAAGTAAACTTTAAAACCTGTTATGACAAACGACATTCAACAACAAAAAAACAATGTTTTTTTATATCACGTTTGGCCTCTGACCCACCCATGAAGGACGATGATAAAGCCTAGCACATATGACTGGTAAACTCTCAGGCTTGGAATTTGTAAAAGAGTTTCTCTACCTGGGCAAGTGAGCCCATCAGTGATGGAGGTTGTGAGAGAGAGAGAGAGGCTGAATAGAATTTGGAGTAACAGGCACGCTTCTTATAACACCAAAATGAGGCTTGTTCTTGATTTTTCTCTACGGCTTCGACTCATGGTCAATACGAGCAGTGGACAGGAAAAAGATTGAGGTCTTCGAAATGTGGTGTGTTGGAGGAGAATGTTGCTCATGCTACTGACATCAAAACGAACGAACACATATATTCTCAGCCAATTCAACATTGAGTCAAGTTTATCCACAATTTGCTACCAAAGAGTCGTCAAAGACAAGCAGATAATCTTGACAAACTGGTTGTAGTGGAAAAGATAGAGGGCAAGAGACCGCGGGGTCGATCACCTACCCGATGATCCGACCAAATAAAGGCGATTACGGGACTACTGGCCTGAGGCAAGCTGTGGAAGCAGTTGGTGAACACCTCAGTGATAGAATTTCAGGATAGGCACGACCTTCAGTAATGAAGAAAACGAAGAAGAAGTAGAAGCAGATTTACTCGGAAGAAACTTATTCACTCTGGCCTTGAAAGATTGTAAGAGTCAAGAAACACAGGTGCCAGTTTCATAAATAAGGATACTAAAAATTGTGTTCGCATTTTTGATGTCACTTCAGATAGTAAATAACAGCCTGAAATTTTTATTCCAAAAACAAAATCAAATAAAAGTAACACAAATTGGAACAGAAATGGAATAAAAGCAAAACCCTAAGGTAATACCGCGAGGTCACAATCTCATACATAATAAATTCACCCATTTACTCTTATATTAATGTTGTACATTTGGAGATTTATCTTGGGACTGCTGCTCACCAGATTTGAGTTATTACTGGAAATACTTTCATTTGATGAAATATGCAAAAGCTCACTGCAAGCACTTATATCGCTTCTGGTACCAAAATTGAACACAATGTTTAGCCTCTCAATAAAACCAAAAATTCTCTGCACATGTAAATTATATCAAAAGCTTATCGCAGACAAACTCGGTAAACTTCCCTTCTTCGCGGATAGCTTACATATATTTTTCTGAACAAAACCTTGCAAAATCTGCATTCAAATACCTTTTGGGATGTTTTTCTGACAGTCCGAGTGTCCTCGGCTCGGTTTGTCTAACTCTTTTTGATGCAAATAATTTCGGTGAGCTGAAAGTTTTCGACTTTCGGATCCTTTGTGAATAACAAAATCTTTTGTAGTGTCATTAGGGTCCTGCGTTCTAGAAAGTTGGATATTGTTTTTACAAGAAGTAAGATATTCAAAGGTTGTTTGTTTCTATTCTGAATATTTCTGAATCACATATTTGGTTGGCCAAACTCGCACAAAGAAAAGATACCTTTATCTACATAACTGTATATAAATCCAAACGGATCGAGAAGTTAGTAACTTGAACCTCCTGATAATCTGAGTTAATAAATGCTAATCAAAACAATAAATTATTTATTTATCGTCCCTATTATAAGGTCATATTAGCATCTTTCATCAAATTTTCAATTACGACGCTTTACCTGAAATTGTAAAACTTTTGACTTCATAATTGAAAACGAATATTATCTTTCCAATTATCTAGAGAGCTACAAAATTACAGAGTCGAAAAGCTTAATAACTCCAACATTACGCCTATTTACGTTGGGGCGTACAATATTGTAGCCATTTTCATGGCCGTAACAAACTCTAGGTCATTAGAATTACCATAACAAGAATAGCGTCGTGGTAATAAAATTACAAATGTGGCCATCGGACGTCATTACGTATTCGCTCTCACGTCCGGTGCGGGCCGCGTCCGAGCGTCGTCGTCGGAATTACGACCATTGTTGGTCACCACTGGAATTTCTATATCACGTCGTACATTCCCATGTGTTGGATTTCAGGCCATCAGAACATGTATTACGAACACCTTTTGTAATTAAACAAAAGCTGTTTAGTGAAACTTCTGATGCACCGTAAAATATTGTTTTGTCATACCTATTTTAAAGCATTTGTCTATCAATGAAAAGCTTTTTATTTATTGTCAATTGGAATGTGAAATAAAATATAATAATATTTTTAATTGATGTCTACCTAAAATAAAAATAATATTTCTTTTTAGGGTTCCGTAGCCAAATGGCAAAAAACGGAACCCTTATAGATTCGTCATGTCTGTCTGTCTGTCTGTCTGTCTGTCCGTCCGTGTGTCACAGCCACTTCTTTCCGAAACTATAAGAACTAGACTGTTGAAACTTGGTAAGTAGATGTATTCTGTGAACCGCATTAAGATTTTCACACAAAAATAGAGAAAAAACAATAAAAATATATGATGTACATTACCATGCAAACTTCCACCGAAAATTAGTTTGAACGAGATCTAGTAAGTAGTTTTTTTTGAATACGTCATAAAATGAAATTCATATCAAATACTCAGGTCTATACTACCATTTACTTATATACCTACAGGTTTGTACGGAACCCTCGGTGCGCGAGTCTGACTCGCACTTGACCGGTTTTTATTTATTTATTGCCAATATCAGCAAGAGTGGCCGTGTAACTTTTATTAGCCGCGTATCTATTTTAACGAAAAACATTTCGCCCGAGAGAAAATGTTTAAAGAAGTGGGATATAAAACTTATTCTATTACCTCGGACCTGTTCATTATTCGAAACATGTTCAAAATTTTCCAAACTTTTACGTTCACTCTCCAATAATGGACTTTCTACGACTACGCTCGTACACCATTCAAAAAAAGAAGATTCCCCGAATTTAGGCAACATTAGAAGCTCCCGCACCATTAATTCCGGGCAGAAGTTAACTTAGTTGAAGCGCACAAATTACATCAGTCTTAGTTTAGTAACACGGAAATGTTGGAGAATTCTTTAAGAGGCACTTTATTCTGATGTCGGAATCCACGAATCGGGAAAATCGAGTCTGCGGATAATTTGTCTCGTAGACCTTGCAATCGGCCTAATTCTGAGAGATCTCATTCGTTTAATGGATGTAATGTTTCACCTGGCTGGGTATTCGACTGAAATTTGTCCGGAGAGTTACGACTCCCATTGCGATTTCAAGATAAAGTAATAAACAAAAGGCTTTTTAATTCAGACGTGACTTATTGGAAAGTATTTGCCCCTCTTGAATTATTTATTATAGATATTTGACGTCAACACACGAAAATATTGTTTTTAGACAAAAATGAAATTTTTATGACAAAAATGATATTATCCTCAGTTTATTTTGAAAACAGAAATTGCTGAGTATGCAGACGGATTATCGCGGCAAAAATAAACTTACGAACTTGTATTAGAGTCAGATTTCTCTGCTCTTAATGACATATTTTATTCAAAAAATAATATGTTTTTGATTTTTATAGATTTATTCGAATTATGAAAAATACTAGGTACAGTAGTACCCAACTGATAAGGTGCGTCGTGAATCTTCGATCATAAGTTAAATTAAATACGAAAATATACTAGAGAAATATTTTAGCGACTATTTAAGGCTAATAGCAGAATTGAAAACCAGCAAGAACAAGTCCTAAATAAATAAAATACCTAAAATTGGTAACAATCAAGTAGGTAAACAATCGTTTCTTGTATGTTTAATTTTTAATTATGTTTTATTTTTATTATTTGTTGTTATAGTGGCAATAGAAATGCACATTCTGTGAAAATTTCAAGTGTCTACCTATTACGGTTCATGAAATACAGCCCGCTGACAGACAGATGGACGGACGGACAGCGGAGTCTTATGAATAGGGTCCCGTTTGGCACCGTTTAGGTACGGAACCCTAAAAAGGAAGGATCAAAAAGCTAAGATAAAGACCGCAAAAATATTTGCAGCCCTCGAGAGCGGCCGGAAGTAAATTATTGTGTTAAGGAAAACGGATATCAAGTTAAAAAGGCACGAAAAACTCGTATTTTCCATTCCATTACAAACAAACTTACCTTGTAGGTATTCTAATATTATCGACAAATTAAACGAATCAGGAAGGTTTCTCTGTGCTATTGGTGTATTATTGAGTAAAGTAATAATAAGGTAAAATAAAAATAGGAAGGTAGGTTTTATGTTTTCAAATATGTAGTCCTCTTTGTATTGATAAATGAACCTCAAAATACATTTTTGATAATCTTTGCGTCTTTCATCATCATCATCATCATTTCAGCCTATTGCAGTCCACTGCTGGACGTAAGCCTCCCCCAAGGTTCGCCACATGGCCCGATCTCCCGTTTTCGCCATCCAGTCACCACCAGCCACTTTTTTCAGGTCGTCGGTCCATCTGGCCGGAGGGCGTCCTACACTACGCTTGCCGAGTCGTGGTCTCCACTCGAGAACCCGTCTACTCCACCGATCATCGGTTCTGTGACAGATGCATCGAATAATTAACCCAAAGAAGCGCAATGACGTTCATTTTGGTTGAAATATATTCCGCCAATTTCCCACCGCCGACAAAGCGCTCTGATTGGTTAAGTCAAGGACACATGCGCTCTGATTGGCCAAGTCACAAACGCACGATGCAGCGAGTGGTCCTTAATGTTCAAATTCAGTGACAAATCACTGACTAGTTTCGGAATTTGATTGTTCAGTATTACTACTCTAAAGGGATATTTCCTCGATGGACAGATGTGACCAGCCCACTGCCACTTCAGTCTGCTACACGTTTCAGTTTGCGTCTTTACAAAACCTAAAATGGGACCAACTGTAAAATCATGTTTTTTTATATAAAATGTTTGTTTTCTCGTGATTTTAGACTAAAAACAACCGGCCAAGTTGCGAGTCGGAGGGTTCCGTCCAATATCAACTAACTCATTGTGCTATGTAAAAAAAACACCAAAAAAGTCATTTGTTGTATGGGCGCCCGCTTTAATTTTTAATTTTATTTAATTTTTATTATTTGTTGTTACAGCGGATATAGCAATACATACTCTCTGAAAATTTCAGCTGTCTACCAATTACCGTTCATGAGATACAGCCCACTGACAGACAGACGGACGGACGGTCAGTGGAGTCTTAGTAATAGGGTCCCGTTTGGCACCCTTCGAGTACGGAACCCTAAAAAGATCAGCATAACATTTCAATTAAGGTATATACAAGTTGGCATTATCAAAGTATCTACAAAATATTGATGATCACACCATTCTATGTTTTGATAATGTAGATTAAGGCGATGATAGCTCAGTGGTAGTGCCTTCGGACGCCGAGACGAAGGTCCCGGGTTCGATTCCTACAATGAGCTTGAGCTTTTGAGAAAATATCACGAGGAAACCATAGCCACAGTATTACTATCTACCAGTAGGGAAACGCCTTTGATGTCGGTCCGTGCCGCCGTCCGTGTGAGTACCAACGCTGACACGAGCAGATACGCAAAGGTTGTCACAAAATGTAAAATAAAATAATTATATTGTTATGATAATGTCATAATTTATTTATGAGTAATAAACATTTACATGTGTAGCACTGGACTTATCTAAGCGCACGGCAGTGCGCAGGCCAAGTTCCTACAACAACGCCGCACGCATACCGTGCACTACTTACACGAAAAATGTCTTAGTAAAGTTCAGTGCGCTAGTTCTACTCGCACTTCAATCAGCATAAACTATAAACTTCCTCACTGCCGCCGGGGCACAGGCCTACCGTCTATACAAGGCCAAATGGGACATCCATAGTGATCACAAGGGTCCAATGCAGGTTAGTGACTAACTTCACACCCGTAAGGAATACTACGTTATACTTCACAAACATCTTAAAAAGGCTTCCAAGGTTATTTAATCTAATTACTTTCTTGATTTTGATTAAAATAACCGGCCACGGGCGAGTCGGTCGCGCGCACCGAGGGTTCCGTAGAAACTTATTGGTAGGTATGTACAAACTAAACTTTGCCGTTGGAAAACTGTTTTCCCATATCTCGCAATAGGTCGCACTACAAATTTACGGTTCAAAATTCGGGTTTCGGATTGTTTCCTTCATGTGTACTATAAGACCTTGCTTCATGCCGAATTGCATGATTCTAGGTCAACGAGCAGTAGGTACTCAATAGGTTTTGATTCCCTTAGTCTTGACAGATAGATAGGTATGGTATTTGTAGGACAGTTGGACAACAATGTGATAAGGGTTCTTTTTGAGGTACAGAACCCTAATAATCAGAAAAATCATCACAATACTTTCAATTATATTAAAGTTGTAAATTTAATCATTAATAAATGCATTATTTGACAAATTCAAACCTCTCTCACTTTACTATTTACTAATACAAGGTAGGTTACCTACTAAAATGTTAAATTACTTCTGCGTTCGTCGACTGTACACGCAGAATAAATTATATAGGTTTAACTACAACGGTATATAAATCCTGGGACATATATAGGAATAACTTACCTCGCGTCACGGGGAAATCTATGAAATTTTAAATCCCTATTATATGTCGGCGTTGATTTGCAGCCGTATACAGAACAGTTTGTGTGCTGCGCCATTTAGAATTTGAGCACTGAACAATACCTATAAAATTCACTGAACACTTAGTACCTATGGATAATGTTTAAATAATAAGATAAACACGAATGCGTCTTCCTTCCGCGGACGATCCTGTAAACTAAGCGTGATGGCAGGACGCGGTCGCGTCGCCCCGACACCCCGCGAGTTCCCCTCCGTCTCTCTGCGTAAGTACATTCGTTGCGCAACTGTATGCGATAGTAAACTGTGCCATAGCACCGTGTTAGGGTACTTTGTAGTACCCTCCTGGTTGGCTACCACGTCATCATCACTTACCATGTTGAGATTGCGGTCAAACTACATAAGTACAAGTTTAATAACCAAGTCAAATCATAAGCACATTACTCGATAGACACGTTGCGTTTCATAATATGGAACGAGATTGGTATTTCTATATTAGTAAATGGAGTCATAGCATAAAGACCTCGCGCAGCAAAAAAATATTTTAAAGGAAGTCTTTAAAGTCCTAGCATAATCATAATATTTCTTCATTTACATCAACTCTTTCTGCCCCGATTTTAATTTGCTAGGAAAGGGCAATTATCTCCTTTGAGTCAGGTGAGGGTTCAAAATAATCGTTTAAATTTCAGTTTAGAGAACATTATTAAATTCAAGGGGACTTTACGTATTTCGACATTTCAGAGAAAAAGGTTAAAATTAATATTTAAACAAGCGACATGGACGAGCCGAGAGATAAATGCTTTTTGACTGTACGCAGAACTGATTTTAACATTCGAAATACATTTTGTTCGTTGTTTTTTCTGTTACGATTGAAGGGAAAGATGAACAAGTCATCCCTGGGGTATATCAACTGGAAATATTGTGTGTGGTAGGCTTTTTACCCGACTGAACCGGAAGGAGGGTTATGTTTTTCGATTGAATATATGTGTATTTTGATGTAAACTGCAAATTACCGCGTTTAATGCAAGGACACGTACGTAACTCACAGAGTTGCGATGGTTGTTAGCCTTACTTTACCGTACCGCTCATTTACTTACTAATACATACAACTCATTCATTAAAAAAACTAAAAAGTCTGTAATTTTTTTTTTATTAAAAGATACAAAAAACCCGACTGCGTAAAACAAAAAATTACTGAAAAGAGAAAAACAAGCTCTTTAATCTATAGATTTTTGACAAAACAATTATAAAAAACCGGCCAAGTGCGAGTCAGACTCGCGCACCGAGGGTTCCGTACAAACCTGTAGGTATTATATGTAAATGCTAGTATAGACCTGAGTATTTGATATTAATTTCAATTTATGACGTATAAAAAAAAAACTAGGTACTTACTAGATCTCGTTCAAACCAATTTTCGGTGGAAGTTTGCACCGTAATGTACAACATATATTTTTTAAAGATTTATCATTCTCTTATTTTAGAAGTTACAGGGGGGGGGACACACATTTTACCACTTTGGAAGTGTCTCTCGCGCAAACTATTCAGTTTAAATTTTTTTTTATTAGAAACCTCAATATCATTTTTGAAGACCTATCCATAGACACCACCACACTTATGGGTTTGATGAAAAAAAAAATTTGAGTTTCAGTTCTAAGTATGGGGAACCCCCAAAATTTATTGTTTTGTTTTCTATTTTTGTGTGAAAATCTTAATGCGGTTCACAGAATACATCTACTTACCAAGTTTCAACATTATAGTTCTTATAGTTTCGGAAATAAATGGCTGTGACATACGGACGGACAGACAGACAGACAGACAGACAGACATGACGAATCTATGAGGGTTCCGTTTTTTGCCATTTGGCTACGGAACCCTAAAAAGTACTTAGGTTATTTGTTTATCCCCGACTGCAATACCTTATAAAATTCAAGTTATATTCAAAATTCTATAGATTAAAGAGCTTGTTTTTCTCTTTTTAGTTATTTTTCGATTTACGCAGTCGGGTTTTTTGTTTCTTTTAATAATTTAATTCATTTAAACCAAGTTGCATTGCAAAAATAACTCGTTCTCTACTGCATTTGCGATTGTCGACAATAGTATTTACAGAAGAGCCACTTTACGCGAATGGAGTTTTATTAAAATCAGCCATGTTTGCTGTTTGTTTTTTGTCGAGTGTATAAAAATATACTACTAGTTGTTCCCGAGTTTTGAATAAAAACTGGCTTGTTTTACTCTATGCCACTACAACAATCAGCATCAAGCGCAGTGGCGTAGCTACCTAGGGGCCAGACGGGGCAGTGCCCCGGGGCCCCCAAGCTCAGGGGGCCCCTCGGAACCTTACAAACTATAAATAGTTATTGAAAAAAAAAAAGAATCGCAGAACTCTGAAGACGGAACTCTAGAACTCTCTCTGTGGGATCGGCGCCTAATATTTCGTATAAAAACAAACAGTTTTTGACCCTTCATACAAATTATCATGACGGACAAGATGGCGGAACTGCTACGATCTCTTCGTCTTTCGTCTCTCGTCTTTTTTTAATGTGTCAGTATTACTTAGTATTGCTCCAGGTGTTGCAGGTGGGCCTTTGGTTACTACTAATTACTTTGGTTTGGGCCTAGCTACGCCACTGATCAAGCGGTAACCAACAAACTCACTGTTGCATATACAATATTGGTATGATTATACGTGCAATATTACCTTTTCTATTTGATTTGAGATATCAAAGCAGCTATTTTAATTAAGGATTCAGTTAACTATGGCTCCGGTCATCTAATTAACTTCTCCAATATTCTCAACGTGCACATGAAATTAACTTGTCAATTCCATTAGACATTGTTAATTACAATTACTCTACTGTAGGGAATACAATTAGTATGCATCAAAGAGTTCCGCTAATGAGTCGTTACTCGACAGTGAACGTGAAATTTTAATGAAACAGTGAGCAAGGAGCGTAATTACCACCTTCCACTTACTTGGTCTTTGTAACAGCCTCTCAAGACTTAATTAGCCTTGAATTATATGCGAAGTGTTTTGGGAATAGCTTCATGTAATACGGATATACGACAGCTTGCTTTCAGGTATACAGATTTAATTGTGTGAAAAGAATTTTACTCGACGTAAATAACTTACTAAAGGTTATTACTTTAGTAAGGATGAGGACAAATATCTACTTGCGAAGCAAGAATACGCCACGTTGTGGTCGGTACCTGGATGCGTGACCGCCTAGCGTTTCCGTGCTTCGGAAGGCACGTAAAGCCGTTGGTCCCGGTTATCACTTAATTGTGATAGTCGTTAAGCTAGTTGGATGCCTCCTAGGCGGCTTGAAAAATTCCAACGGAAGGTTGACCGCTAGCCAACCTCCACCAATCCGCAGTGGGCACGCGTGGTGGAGTATCGCCCAGTCCCTTTCACCTTCATTTGTGAAAGGAGGCCTGTGCTCAACAGTGGAAATTATAGGCTGATGATATTTGTCACAGGATATTTTATATTTAATGAAAAAAAAAAAAATTGCTCCACAGGGTGAAAGTACACATTTATAATAACAATAATAGATAAGATAAAAGATTCTTCATAATCGCTTTGTGCTTTTTATCTAAATCAGTGTAATAGTGTGCTCCGTCTCACTCTTTCGTTTACCAAATGACACCTGTCAGATAAAGACTTCATAAGGGAGTAAATAAATATAACATACTTACTTACCAATTTAGTAATAAATGCATTTCAGTTTGCGTTTAACTGAATTTAATTCATAAACTACTTTACTAGGTGTATAATGGAATTCAATGGTTCAAACGGTTCACTAAAATATACAATTTCACCTATCAATTGTTATATGATGGATTAATTTCCCGGTATCGTAATTGGTTTGATTTCAATACAAATTGCATTTACATGGTTTTTTGGGTGAATTCAACTTTTCGACATTAAATTTGCAAACGTGACAATGAATTTTCCTTTATACTTGTAATGTGCACGTGTACCTATATATTACATCACTAATCGTTATTGGAACTGGAAAATATCATGTTGTCAATTATATTTTTCTGTATTGCTTAGAATACAATTGATATGATTCTTATCATGTTATTTTACGCTATGTAAAGTTTCTGGCGCCTACACTGAAAAAATTACGGTGACAAAGTGTACGTTAGTTGTTGTCTGGAAACTAACTTTAGTTACATTTAATGTTATATCTTTTAGATTTAATCAAATAATTTAGTAATGAACCAAAACTAGTTTTGTTACTGGTGATTTTTAGTTCGCATGTCACTCTGTTTAGGTTATTGATAGTAAAATTTTGTGTTACTGTTAACTACATTTTATTTTCAGTGTAGTAAATAACTGTAATTTCTATTTTCTAGGTTATATTTTTAAATTATCCATTAGGTGTTAAGTTCACACTTCAATGGAGTCTGTAGTAATAGAAGACGAAGTAACATTTGAACGAAAGCACTCCAACCTGTAGCAGTAGCGATTTGTAAGGGCAACGACTCAGCTTAGCGAACTCTACGTGCCCGGTTAATGAAGTTAGACGTTTGTAATTTACCCCCACATTGCAAGTTACTAGCTTCACTAGTAGCTCAAAGTTTGTTAATGTCGAAAAGTTGAAATGATAATTAGGGGCGCGAAAACACAATTAGTCGGAAAAAAGTTTGTTTTACTTTCTCACCGCTAACGAACGTGCAGTTACGGTATTCTACATTTTTGGTGAGCGAGTAGGTACATTAACTTTTATGTAGGCAATGATTGCTTATATAACGGAGTTTTCTTGAACAACACCACTTATTTTTCCTGCAAGATAAATATGATAACAGGTAATAGTTTGATATTAGTCTAACAGCAGGGTGCCTTCGGCTGATAACTACGTAGGAAAAAGGTATGTAATATACCTTTGAACATTATGAGCATCTTTAAAATATCTATTCCTCTTGATAAAATAATGAATTTAATAAGTGATATGATAAAAAAAATATCACTTTTTTAGCCATTTGTAGGTATTTACCATTAATTATAGAAATATTAGATCACTTCCTTATCAACTTCAATAAGTGTTCAGAACATTTTGAACATAAGACAATATTCCAATCAGATGAAACGGGAAGCAATTAGTAATAAATAAATGGTGTTTCGAATAGCTCATCAAATATTTATTACGGGACGCTGATTGAGAAAAGGAAATCCGCAGACCACCCCAATTCGTTCGGAGATCATTATCTTAGTCGAATTTTCTTCAGGCTGTGGATATGTTCAAAAGCGGAGCGAGCCGGCGAGCGTTTGGTAAAGTTGACTATCTCCCACGACATTAGTAAGAAACATTAAGATATTTTGTTATATATGGCACGTTACGATCGGTATTTCTATGATGTGACTGGTATCTGGTGATGAAGGTTTCATGGATCAATTTTCCTCTTCACTCTAACTGTAATATATATAAAATATTCATAGTAAGAGTAGTGCCAACAAGTTTTTTTACGACTTTGTCTGCAAGCAGGCATACGGCCCGCCAGGTAGTAAGCGGTTCCCGTAGCCCAATGGACGCTGGTGATGCCACGGTTGTTGCATCACAAGGGACTCCTCAATGAGCTCTGGCAAACTTACAAACAGGAACACAACATTTTTAATTGGCTGCGTTATTCTTTAAGATGGAGGCACTTCCCAAGTCGAGCTGCTCTTTGAGCAAAAAAATCTATGCCTCTCTTCGGTTTGTAAAATATATAGATAAATCTCTAATTCAAGTATATTCCTTTACTAAGAATAGCATAAAGAATATTACGATTCATTAATATTAAATTCCCTATCTATAATCTTGGGTTTACCTGAAGAGGTTGGTAATAAGTATCGCTAGGGGAAATCACACGAAAAAAGAATACACGTGTTGTGTAGGTACCTAATAAACTTATGAGATACAAGTAGTAGGTACAAGTAACCAAAATTCATTACCTTTTCTTTCTCTTAACCTTCTCAATAAATTAATGGATCCAATATTGCGGGTATAAAGTATTCATAATTAAATTCTTAATTAAGTCAAGACTTGCTACGAAAATAATTAATGCTTTTATTCTAATCAGTCAGGGACCCTAGATATATGTAGACATTATTACATTAAATAAAATACGAATCGTTATGTTATTATCTATTTTTCATTATGTAACTCTATCTCACCTTTAACTAATATCAGAAAAACGCTTATCAACTATCCTATCCTATGATCAAATCTGTGGTCACCCTCTTTCAATTAATTGCAAGTCGAGTGGAGTCTTTTATGGCACGAAATCAGTTTGCAAATCAAATCACGTACCAAATTACTATCACAATTGGAGGAGCTCGTGGCAGATGAGCAAAATATATATCGAACCTTGAAAAATATGGCAAAAAGAACGAAACTAAGTAAATAAAGAAATATCCACATAGAAACGGGAAGGAAAGTCTTTGAAGTATTGTCATCACAATTTATTAAATTCAATCTCCTTCATAAAGATTTCGTATGATTTATTCATATTTCTACAAATTCAAGTGTGGATGTTACAAAATGGCGTATATTTAGTAGTTTTGACAAACAAATGTTTTTCCCATTGTAGACATATAAGAAGTATAAAGCCCGTGGAGCGCATGCGGAGATTCCGCACTCACCAAACATATGATATTTTAAGCATATGTTAATTTTCGATAATTCTATTGATGATTTATTACAAAAAACAATGAAATTCCAAAAAATAATATAGTAGAAACGTACTCAAATCATTATTAATTTCAAAATTCTGTAAATATTAATAAAATTAGCTTTTAAAATCATATTACCTTTTTAATCTCAGCATCGCAAAACAAATTATAAATTACCACCAGTCTTCTTTGCGCCTGCAAAATCAGTTCCCCATAGCAATCGGTGACTTGTGTTTGAAACAAAATCGCGCACTCCCGGGCTTTATACTTCTTGAAACAACATAAACATCACGAAAACTATAAAACTTATATATAATTTTAATTGTTATGTAGTTTTATAAATAACTTCTTTATGTTTCCCTAAATTTACTAATTAATAAGTACCTACCTACTTACTTGAAATGGTAGTAAAAGTAAAACTTATTTTCAATAAAAAATAAAAACTTGAATCGAATTGCATTTCCACGAAGCAAGTGACAGGAAATTCGACCTATTTCTTGAAAGGGGTTATACTAGAGGTCATTAGCATCAAATTAAGTCCAGTTAATTAGGGGATAAACTGGATGGCTACCGAGCTGTTTCGATTCTTAGTTTTTTTTTTATTGTTACCAAAATCAACTAATTATGAAAAAACTACTCATTAAACATTTGAATTATAGTTTTCTGAAACCTGAAAAATGAGTGATAATTTTAAAAATAATGCTTGCCGTAAAACTTATTTAATCTCAGAAATAAAAAGGTATTTTATATAAAATCGAAGAACCGTTACAGCTCGGTAACCATCCAGTTTTGACCACTAGTTATTTGTTGCTAACCTTTAGTATAACCTTTTTTAAGGAATAGGTCGAATTATCCTGTCACCCTGTAGATATTTCTTAAATAAGGTTCTTTCGCAATGTCACATTCATTATTCAGTCTAAACGAGCGTTTTCATATAAATCCTGGCGTTGATTAAGTTCCACACGAAACCACCTTTTGCCAAAAGGTAAAAGTACCATATTCAAAGCTTAATGGGCTTTCGATCACATGAACTCTAGCCCGATCTATTCACTAACTCCCTCGTAGTTCGATGTGGAAGGTATTTATCCGTCAGTATCCGTATCATGTAGATACGAGAAAGATGAATCGACTCAATCTATTTTAGAGTGTTCACGCGATAGTCATCTCAGTTAGCGAGAAATGAAACTTGAGGGAGTTACGGACATTATTTATCATTGGTTTATAATATATTATATATATAGACGGGCCAGTTTGAAGTTTCCACCTATTGCGCCGCAGGTCGTGGGTTCGATTCCCGCACAGGACATGCATTTGTGTGCATGAACATGTCTGTACGTCCTGAGTCTGGGTGTAATTATGTATATTAAGTATGTATTTACAAACAAAAAGTAGTATATGTATTATATCAGTTATCTGGTTTCCATAGTACAAGCTCTGCTTAGTTTGGGATCAGATGACCGTGTGTGGGGAATGTCCCAGGATATTTATTTAATATATTTTTATAACCTGTATTTCGGCATCGTGATTTTACTCGCGTATTAGAGGGTTCCTATGTTTTTCTGAGATTTAAACTATATTTATTTTTGTGTGTGTCGAACATCCAGATCCGTTCAGCTTTTTATGCGTCATGTTTTCACAAAAATCCGAACATTCACATATAATATACTAGTTGTTGTCCGCCGCTTCACCTGCGGTAATATTATAACGACCCTTCCTCAATAAACCGGCTCTAACTCACTGAATGCAAACCTAACAAATATACAAAAATTAAAGCTTTATGTACGTACTATTGTGTAGATAATATTAGAGAGATATACAGAAACAGACATATTCAAGAACACCAATGTTTGTACTAAATAAGAATCGAATCCACAACCCGTGGCGTGGTAGTAAGGGTATCAAACCCTCAGACCAACCAGCCTCCGAAGACTAAGTCCTTAGGTCCTTTTTTTTTTTATAAATATTGCACCCTAGATCTTCTATAAATGGACTTCACAATGTTGTAGAAGGAACTACATGAAACACTAAGCAATCAAGTTGTCTAGTAAATTTCAGTGATACGCGCTTTACTTGACAACAGAAACGCTAGTTTGCTTTCAGTATTGTATTAACCGGAGATGTATCGGTTTCATTGAATTCTGAGTTAGAACTGCTCGTCCATCACTTACAGTGAATTGAATACGTCGCGGCGTCGCCTCCTCCGAATTACCATTCGCTCAAATATCGCTAAACCATTATGTTGTCTAGATGTTACGATCTTAATATTTAATAGCCTTACGGTTGTTCATGTACGTACGTAGTTACATTTATTTATAGCTTAACATAACATACATTTTGCCGATGTTGTCTATTGAGCTAACAACTTCAGATGAAAATGATTGCAAAATACGATTGTATATCTTTAACACTAATGGCTTTATTGTATTTTAAGTCAGCGCTTAAAAGTAAGGCTATATAAATAGAGATTGATGTAGATTCTACGTTGTACTATTTAGGTATTATGTCTCAGTGAATTACATGCAAAGATGGCTGACCCTAATGGTATTCATTAAACTAATTAATTACCTAATACAAATTAATTGACAGATGATTATACGGTATAGTAAACCTTTGTTTATTGCATGATCTATATTATACGTTAGCTAAGGAGATAACAGGTGAAACAATACTGATAATACATAATCTTCTCCAAGGCAGAATATGCAGGCTGGTTTAGGCAAGAGCCCTTGCGTAGTTTTATTATGGCTCTAGGAAGCGCTGGCGCAGGGTCAGCGGCTGGCGCCAGACGAGGTGTAAAGCCGCAGAACATCCAAGACTTCAGTTTGAAGAGCAGCCTAGTGCGGGTCTAAGGAGCATTAAGTCTATCCGTCTGGTGTTAGATGATGGTGATCTTTAGGTACGCAACAAATGTTTCGGTGGCCCTTTATAGGCCAGCAACGACTGATAGGAAAAAGTTTGTTTTTAGTCAATACGTCAGACATATCCTGGCTGCTACGCCCGGGGCGGTAGGGTATCCATGCAAGATTTCCCGACATAAAATAGGTGAAACTTATATTTCTACATTTCGTTGTAAGTTTAAGTTGTTAAGAATATTTTTATTAACCTTCTATCTCCAAAGCATTTTTTTGATTTATATGGGATTTCAAGATTTTAAGTTATATGGGATTCGCTTATTGGCCCTGTGGTTTGGGATTGTTCAGGGTGCCAACAAAATGATCAATAGTGTTGGACAATTTGTTACTATAATCATATTATGAAAATTACTTGAAATTTAACACTACACGGTGTGCAAAACCGCGTATGCATCGTTTAAATTAATTGCATAATCATAGTGAATTTATGAACAGGGCCTGTACACAGCGTTTAATATTAGTTACTGTTTAGTTAATGAGGTCTAGTTTTACTGTACTATCGGCATAAGTATAAACTGATATATTAGGTATAAACCTAATAACTTAAATAACTCATTTTACATGAAAAAAACTTTAACCGACTTCAAAGTACACTAAAAAGTAATCAAACCCTGACCTGATGACAATGGGACCAAATGGGAAGTGTACCCTTCCACACGAAAAAGAATTTTCCAAATCGGTTAATAAATAACGGAGTACTGAGATAACAAACATTAAAAAAACTTACAACCAAATTGAGAACCTCCTCCTTTTTTTGAAGTCGGTTAATAAAAATGATGCGTGTCCACAGACGCAAAGAGCAAATTGCACTTTCCAGATTAGCTACTATTTAAAAAACCTTGAATATACTACATAACATATATTCATTATTTTTATATACTAGAAATAAAAACAAAAAGGCTAAATAAATTTAAAGAAATCAATCACAGAGTGGCTTGAAATGCGGTGGAAAATATATATAAATCTAAATATATATACACAGCATTTATGATATTCGATGATTCAACATTATTATGAATATATCATTGACGGGCGCCGCATTCATCAAACGTCGACTGCACTGGAAAGGGCGCGGTTATCGGGAAGTATAACGCTGCACAATATTTTACATCACCCCTCTTATTTATGTTTCATGTCTGAAAAATTATGTAGATGAGATTTATGTATTTATTTTTAACCGACTTCAAAAGAAGGAGGAGGTTCTCAATACGGGTGTTTTTTTAAATGTTTGTTTCCTCATAATTCCGTCATCTATTAACCGATTTGGAAAATTATTTTTTTGTTTGGAAGGGAACACTTCCCATTTGGTCCCATTGTCATCAAATCACGATTGATTACTTCTTAGTGTACTTTGAAGTCGGTTTAAGTTTTTTGTAAAACATTTCAATTACAATGAATATTATCAAATATTGCCTATTTAATAAGGTATGAAAAATATAAAAAAATTATAATTGGTACCACTTGGCGGAAGGAATTCAAATGCAAACTTTGCTAACATGAATTCCTTTCCATGCTTATATTGCTCTATTGATTTATTCATATTTTGTCACCGATCCTTAATCATATAGTATTTCATTAATCATATAGCAAATAATCAGTTAATACTTAAATATTTATTTTTAAAAACATTACTTTTAATACTAATAATTTTGCAAACAAATCTTTAACATATAATTAAAACATCTAGCAATACATGTGCCTTTAAATCTCACCTTTTAATATTTTGTAAACTATTAATTTGAATTAGAAACGCCTGACTTATGTTACATATTATTATCAAATATGAACTACGTGAAATAAACTAACATCAACTAGGTTCCAAACGTTATAAAATCTTCTCAGTATATTCATATTTTAGACCCATTCAATATTAAATTATCGTCAATATTATGAATAAGACTTGTTAACATGTTTATTCAACAATTACTATTTTAGCAAAATGGAAAATCCATTATGTTTACGCGTCAGCACTCGAATTTGAATAGACGTGTTATACCAAATGTTGCCGACATGTTTTGCTTCTATTCAGGGATATTTGAAACCAGCTAATGCTTATTCCATGTACGCAATGTCTGCGAGTTCCATTTGAATAAATATACGATCAATTTACTGAAGCTATGAATTTACTCGTAGATTTTTGTATGAAAACATTGTTTCCTTATAAATTAGAGCATGGATAGAGGTGTTCAAGATTAGAAAGAATCTTTTAAATAAGTGTGTGAAATCTTTGTTTTGATCATATATGGTACGTTTAGATCGTCAATGATAAGTCAAGTTTTGAATTGAGATTAAAACAATTGAATTTGGAACCTGCACCAATGATATTAGGGTTTATTTTCCATTAATACTATCTTATTATTGAGACTTGCTCTACGTGTTGAGTTCTATAATACAGGGATGATAAAGAGTCAGTTGGAAGTAACTCTTGACTTAGAGGTCTTCAATCCTATAGAGTGTTTTGGGAAAGTGTGTATGTAAATGTAATACTTTTGCTCGGGATATAATTATAAGTTTAATACAAAAGGATAAAGGTGGTATCGAGAGGGCGATTAACATATTGGAAATTTCAGGCGTAATTATGCAAATAGTCACGGGCACAGTGCTGCCAAGTAGCTGGCTGTATTGTATACACTTTGTACACAGTATGGCAGAAGATGGCCATGTTCTCGTTTGATAAAGCCTAATATAAATAAACTATATCTACTTAGTTTATTTTACTGTAAAATTGTTATCTTCTGACTACACAAACCAGCTATTTTAGAGCCTCATCAATCAGGGATCAACTTTCAATGGTCGTATATATCGTGCTCTATATTTTGAGAATAGAAGATTTACAATGCGAGATATACAGCCTGTTAGTGACTTAATTGGAACGTTTTATAGCTTCAAAAGTGGGTCGCTGGTTTCAGCCTCCCTTGTCACACTTTACGAAGTTAAAGTTTTGCTCTACATTTGTTTAGAAAATATGTAGGTTTTGAAACGTATGTAGGTAAAAGAGCAATAGATCGACGTATTTTTTTGCATAGATGTAATTTATGAGCAAGAGTGTTATGTGACTACAGATTCAACCGCGTGAGATAACTAGTTTAATAATTATTTCGAATAATAATAATAATAATATAATAATAATAGAGATAATAATTTTATTTTATTAACCAAAGTTACAGATTCTAATTCTAATAACATGATCAACTAAATATACATAAAGGTAAAAACAAAGGTAGAATTTTAAATTATATTACAGTATGCTGCAGAAATCTGTACACAATAGATTTAAAACCCTACCTCTTAAACTAGGGTAGCCTGTATCTTAAGAGACAGGAGGAATAATAATTATATTGAGAGCTATTTCCCGTGTGTGAAGGGTTTTTTTACTGTGTATAAACCTGTATTTGATCACAATCTCACCATGGTAAGTGATGATGTGGCCGGAGGTGGTAGTCACACAAATCCCAGAAGGAACTGGCTTTCAAGTGCGGCTGTCGGAACACACCGATAGCGTGTTGGCGACAGATTTTCAACTTGAGGGTGGTAGCCAGCCAGGTGGCTAATACAGAGTACACTACCACCGTGCTATGATTTCCACACAATGTTTTCCTTCTTCAAAAGCTTCAGAATCAGTCGTATGTGAGCAAAGTACGCAAAGGTATTTTATTTTATCAAAAGCTCTCGCAAAAACCAGGTGATTAATTCTGAAGAATAATATAACTTTAATACCGTAGGCCGTTAAATAACTTGTTACCTAAGCGTAAGCACGAAACTTCCACAAAATTCGTATTACATATGTAAATCAAGCCTAAATTCCCGACGAATTTGCTTACATAATAAATCTGTCTGATTTATACCGCGGAGTTTGTTGCTGCCAAGTGAAGTTTCAATCGATTCTATTCAATTAATTCAGTATTGAGCCTTAATGTCGTTATTGCAAACAGCTATTAGCAAGGTATTGTGGTTCGAGACACGAATCCATTAAGTGATACAAATTGTATTGTCTCCAGTAGTTTAATTGATTAGCTCATTCTTGTAGTTGACTCTGTAAACATTTAATTCTTAAATCCTTATTCTAGACATAAAATCATAATAAAATTGTGTACCTAATGTATGAAATGAAAAATATTGCGATATATATTAAAAATATATACGGTCGAATTGAGAAACATTCTCCTTTTTTTGAAGTCTGATGAAACACGAAATACGCAAACACACACCCACAAACATACATACACATACAGCTCTGTTTCCGTCATAGTTGATTAGTTATGTTAATAAAAAGTAAATCCTTAATTGGCATTATGTTATGTACCTAGTTAAGTTATGAATGTCACTACTTTATAGCTGTGGATTTTGTATCATAATAAATTAAAATAAAATAAAATAAAACCGATGTTCAGTACTATGCTTGAAACAAGTCAAAATAATTTAAAAAAATAAAAACACGACTGCCCTGCCAAAAAATAACTAAAAAGTAAAAAAAAATAGTATTCCTAATTCTCCTCCCAGAGTTTTTGCTGTAGGCCAATATTTTTAGCTGACTGTCCCAGGAAGGAGGACAATGATTACCGGGTGCATTTATCTTCATATCTGTTATATAGGCTATATTCGGTGTAAATTGAATCAGAATTTAAACTAAATTATAATACTACTGTTCGAAAGTCATCAATCGTGATACGAAACTAATAATATTTTTGATACATTTTTGAACATATTTACTAATAAATTCACTATATGTAACTCAAAGTTCTTAAGTGCCGTACCAGGGCCTAAACTGAATAAATGACTTTTTGATTTGGATTTGATTTTGATCACCTCCTACAGGACTGCGTGTTATGTAAATTCAGCTAGGAACTAAACTAGGCACTATCTTCTTCTTTAATTATTTTCAGTAACATTTCTACATGCATCTATTTTATTTTATATATTTTAGTAGGCACCTTACGTTCTATGGGAGAATAGTCCCCTATATATTCTCAATTATGTGTTACTAATTCTGTCACTAATACCATTATAACATAATATTTGCCTTCTGCTATTTAATTAAATCGACCCAAGACCTTTCTTGCCCAGAAATTGCCACATTATATTCCGTCCTTAGCCTTAAATAAGGAAGGTAAATACTTATTATGAAACCACAGAGAATTCTTAGGTGATATTCAGAAAATTGAGAGATATCTAAATAAGGATCTTGTAAAATTATTTATATTTCTTTGTTTGTATAATTTAATGAATATGATATAAAAACAAGACTTTGATGAAATTGGTGTGTAATTCGTTTAGATTATACAAATTAATAATGAAAACACAAAATAAAATATGTTACAATATAAATAGAAAAATATTACTATTTACAGTAGGTGGTTTATCACTATGTTGGGAGAATGAATGTATTATCTTTTTATTATCTGTTTATTTTTTTTTGTCATGATTTTGATTTCATTATTAATATCACTATAAAACTTAATCATATATTGTAAAAGAAAAAATGTGTAATTGAATTGGTTTTCTTTTATATTTTGTATACCAATTATAAGATGATGCCTTTGTAATATTATAATAGAGATATATAGTAGTATGCATTCTTAAAACATAAATAACATTTAAATGAAAGTTGATAAAAAGCATAATCTTATAATTGAAGGGGAGTGTTGGGAGAATGAATGTATTATCTGTACTAATCTATGGAAATTCTTTATTGTTTAAAAAAAAAAAAGATCTCTCTCTCTGGTTCGGCGGCTATGGCCTGTACAAGTATTTTTTGTGGTGCATTAAATAATTTAATAGAAAATTTGTGTTTGGACATTTGCCCCTCATAAGTATCCTAATTAAAACATAATTTAAATTTAACAAATGAGCGAACATATTTTTCAATAACAACCGACTATTACATAACCACACGTGGAAGTTTCCCTTTCACCCTCATTTGTGAAAGGAGGCCTGTGCTCAGCAGTGGGATACTATAGGCTGATGATGATGATGAAGTGGAAGTTTATCTACAGCCAAAGGTCATGGAAAAAGTAATTTTGCTTTAGAATCTAGATTTCAAGTGTTCTAGATTTTCTGACGTTTGAACAAATATACCTGGACCAATGGAATAAGATAATTATACACTCAGAAAAGTACTCACGCCTGCGTTCCCTTGTCTTTTCAAGATTCGAAAACCAAAGTCACAAAAAACTCAGATCATATACCTACCGTCCCCTCTCTTAAACTAATTTACGAACGTTTATTGGATTGTCCATTACAAACGTACAAAAATATTTATGTATATATTCACAATTTCCCCGAATCGTACTCTTGTTTTATTTTCAAATAAAATCTCTGCCATACCCTTTTTCAATTAGAATTCAATTAAAAGTGGAAAACGTTTAATGTTTGCGTCGATATAGGCCCGCATACAAACATAGTGGAAATAAATCTTTAAGCAATTCAAACTCAATTACTAGGGTTTACTTTTGCCTAATGGGAAAAGGTTTCCCTTTGTTACGAGTTGATTTAATTCATTCGTTTGGACACTGGATACTATTGGCATAAAGGTAAACGACAGGTAAAATAAACTTTCAGTATTTTATTAAAAACCGTCACGGATATTGGAGAAAATAATATTATTTTCTCCAATACTTCTCTAAAATAATATTAAAATAATATTATTCTCTTTTTACGAGTATATACTCGTAGCTGTATCGACCTCAATAGAGTAGTGAAAAGTTTTTATTTACATAAACCTTCGTGGCAACTTACGAACTTCGGAAATTGTTTCTAGAAATGTTAAAAAGTTTTTTGTAGAAATTAATAAAATATTTTTTGTAATTAACGTTTTTTTTCTGGCCGCTATCATAGAGAGCGAACAGTTAATTTTTACATACGTAAACGTATTTTTAAGGAATATCTAGAAATATTATAGAAAGAGAGGTGTATCAGTTTCTCTCAAACATACATATAAATAACTTTTTACTTTTAACGTTGTTAGATATCATTATCTTCTTTATGCACGTTTATTTTCTTCTTTATGTAATTTATACATTAACGTATTTTTAGGAATATCTCGAAATATTATAAAAATATAGCTTTATCAGTTTCTCTCCATATTAAAGATATCTTATAACGTTATTCAATATAGTTATCATCTTAATATAGAAAAGAGGAAAATAATTATATAATGCTACGTTACAATGAGGGTTTAATTTTTACAAATTCATCATTGTTCGTAGAAAGACGAAGATGGTAAATCTTCGTCTTTCTACGAACAATGATGATTACGAACAATTTTCCTAAGCCACACCACGTTCAGAAATAAAAGGGATAAACGATAGAAAATTACTTCCCTTTATTATCACCAGGGAAACAGCTGCCCCCCCTCGTCCTCCCCACTTAGGGATAAAGTTTCTTTTTTATTTTCCAACTTTTGCCGCCCGCTTTGGAAATTTTTGTATAATAATATTATGATCTTTGCGCCCCATTGCTATTGAAATTTCATATGTATTTGTTATTTATGAAAAATCTGCAACAGTGGCACTTTTTACTTAAGAATTAATTATAAGTTTAAATTATGTTTTTAATGAATATAATTTTTATTTACAACAAATATGTAAAAAATACAATCAAATAATACATAGGTATAGAAAATTTCCTCAAGCCTGCCGCTGCTTCCGATTTACGGCAAGGTTTCCAGAAGCTGGCAGCGTTTCCTATTTGGATAGCCAAGCTGACCCGTTGGCGGAAAAAGCTCCCCCCTCGCTGGTCTCCGGAGGTCTCGATCAATTTTAATGTCAATTTTTGATTGATTATGTTTTAATTTGCCGTCTAACATCTATTTCTTGAGAAATCTATAAGTATTATATTAACAAAAGTATAATTGGACTGTTTTACAAAAAACTTAAACCGACTTCAAAGTACTCTAAGAAGTAATCAAATCCTGATCTGATGACAATGGGACCAAACGGGAAGTGTACCCTTCCAGACAAAAAAAGAATTTTCCAAATCGGTTCATAAATGACGGAGTTATGAGGTAACAAACATAAAAAAAAAAAAACATACAACCGAATTGAGAACCTCCTTCTTTTTTTGAAGTCGGTTTAAAAGTAATAGAAAAAAAACTCATTTATGGAACAGTCAAGCATTGTATTCGATAAATCTAATATATAGAGTTAGTAAAGTTGTTTGTATTTGCTTTACGATTATATCGCATGTAGAAGCAAGAACTAAAGTAAAACTCGCATTAAACGATTGCAAGAGCAATTATGTTATATTGGCGTTTAACGCAAGTAACATAAACGGTAATAACACTTTTTTATTACTTCTAAACTCTATCGATTCAGAAATAAATGACCCAAGTTGTAATGTTTGTGTGAAAAAGCGTAGGATCCATTTTTTATTTAAGGCTTATGATTGTGCCTAAGTCGGGACTTAACTAAATCCAGATAATATTTTTGAGATTATGGTGAAATATCGCACGACACGTAAAGAATTTATATCTCAGAATAAAAATATTAGTAATGTTGTCAAGCCACTATCAATCTTACTCAAAATGTTTTTTAAATAATTATTGTTTAGTTGGTCATGGAATATATATCGGTATTATTTATTAATAAAAGTAAAAATCATGATTTATTGAAAAACAAAGAAGACAATTACTCTACGAAAATCTTGTATTTAGTTAAGTTGCTAAGATTTTGAATAAATTCAAAATTAGACAATACAAAAAATTGTGAACTTTGATAGAAAATAAAAGGGTCCCATTAAGCCTTTATTGTACGACGCTTAAAACATTATAATCGAAAAGCCGTTTTTTAAAGGTTCGTGTTTTATCTTTTATCTGCTTAATTGGATTCGTCGGAAACAGTCTGTTGTCGGATACCTTTTAGCATTTGCTTTTCTTTTTAAGTGATGGGCTAATACTAAGTCACAAAATGTGGAGTCTAAATTGTATTACCGTGGTATCAGGACTCAAGTCTAAAATACTACTCACAAACTTCCTTCCGTGATTATCTCTTCTCTCATGGAAGCACTGTCAGTAAAATACAGTACTTTCCAATACCCGCATAGACTAAAGACTGAAGTTAAGAAAATCTAAAAACTTTACTTATTTAGAAATTGAACATCCTGAATTGGCAATAGCTTTTAATACTGCAATCTATATAGAAGTATAAGCCATTCACACGAACTGAAGCGATTCACGTTTAGCGCAGCAAGCAGGTAAGCGTCGTGTTGCAAATTAGATCCCCTAACGTTATTAACAACGATGTTAAGGTTGCGATTAAACGTGTTCGTTTAACTAGATAGGAGCTGATTCGAGAATGACGACTCATACCACTATGCTAATTTCAACCTTCCATACTTTTCTCGTGATATGCTATTGGAAATCATTTTAGCCTATAAAAATGCCTACATGGTATCTGTAACGGATATATCGACTGTCCTGAATTAACTTCTAGAGTGTTGCGTTTTTGCTGTCCCAAAACTCGAACAAGGCACACGGGTTTATTTGCAGTACCACAAGCTAGGACTAATTATGCTCAGTGTTCATTGGTGAACCGAATGAATCGAACATATAATAAAAAGTTTCACTCTATTCATATTTTTAATTAAAACAAAAATGTGTTTAAGAAGAAAATTTTAAAAGTTTTGTGTGATTGATGAGTGATGAGTTGGAGGCCTTCTTCAAAACTTACACTTACTGAATCGCTCACACATACCCATACATACATACATACACGTACACATAGACACCACACACTCACAACACACAAACCCACACCAACTTCTACACACCACACCACATAATAATATTCTAGTCGTTTTTTATTTAATGGCATACATAATCCAGTATTGATGTGACTGCTTTAAACTATGTCAAAATATCAAAATTTAAATCCGTAATTGGCTGTAAAGGTTGTAATTAGGTATGTAAATTTTTTGTGACTAAGAGCTGTGGATTTTCTATTAATAAAAATAAATAAAATAAAATGAGCCCTTTGGTATTCGGACCAATAGCTTTGGTATATTGAAATTTGGAACTGTAAAACCTTGAGATCAAAATATATTGAGAGATTTGTGATAGCGTCGGTTTTATATTAAAGTGTGAATAAAACTTTTGCATTTCGTGACGAACAAGATTGATAATAAAATTGTTCAAGCAGAAGCGATACATTTCTACGCAAAAGGGGGATATTTATGGAAATCAATGTCAGGAACCCGGCGTAAAACTTTCACAGGCCCCAAAATCGTATTTAGACCAGTCAAATGTACCCAACGATAGATGGAAAGATAAAAACAGTAGGTCACCCTCGCAAATTTTATGTACAAAGTTTTACTTCGAAACATCAAGAAGTATTCCGTGAGGAACATTTGTGTCAAGCTTTTTGTGAATTTACTATGATGTTTTTTTTACCATCAGGCGGGCCGTATGCTTGTTTGCTGCCTAAGTACCTAGTATAAAAAAAAAAATAAAAAAAAAATTGAAACCAATACAGTTTAGAATACCTACGAATAAAAATATTTCATATTACTCTCGATTCCAATAACTTACGGGCCATTATAGGTCAAAATTAAGACTCTTGTATCTCTATTTACCAATAACGAAGCAAATACCTCATAGCTTTGCATTGTAGACCATCCCATATAGAAGTATAGCTATCATCATCATCATCAGCCTATAATGTCCCGCTGCTGAGCACAGGCCTCCTTTCACAAATGAGGGTGAAAGGGAATGGGCAGATACTCCACCACGCATGCCCACTGCGGATTGGTGGAGGTAGGCTAGTGGTCAACCTACTGTTGGAATTTTTCAAGCCGCCTAGGAGGCATCCAACTATCTTAACGACTATCACAAATAAGTGACATACACGACCATATCATCACTGACCGTGGTTTAATGGTGGTGAAACATATGCCTATAAATAGGACACATAAAATAGGAAGCAGATTGGGTTGCGTATGGTTTACAATATTTCAGTATTCATATCACGGGGCTACGCAATATCTTTGAAGTACCTAGTTTATATGTAACTATACAGGATGTTTTTTTGGTCAGCGACGAGCGACTCAGGGTCGATAATACAAAAGATACTGGTGCTAAAAATTAATAAAAAAATACTTTACTTTTTTTAAATAAAAAAAATATTAATTGCAAAATCATGTTATAAGTTAAAGTGTATAATACTCAACGGGGGTGCAAGGGATTAAAGGGGTGGGGCGACGGTGGCTTACGCCTAGTTCTAGTCTGCGTACGTGCGTAGTGATCATACGTTGCGGTAATTTTAGTTCAAATTGAATAAGGTATTTCTCAATGTATTTACAGTAATGGAATCAAGGCCATTTTTGGAAGCAGTATTTTTTGTACTACCGCCCCTGGGTCGCATGTCGCCGACCAAAACAACACCCTGTATGAGACCGGATATGTCAAGTAACATCCGGAGCACTGATGTATCATACTGAAACTTTTCCAATATACCTAAGGGTAAACATATTCCGTACTCATTCCCCACATGGACAACTTTTATAATAAACATTTCTATATATTTCCTGTGAAACGTATCTCGTACTTATATAAAATCTGAATATTACAAAAATATGATTTATAAATATTACATGGAGGGTAGGATGCAAGCTTCGGAAGCGAGAGCTTTAAAAGAGTATTTTTTTAAATTTTCTTTACACTAAACATTTATGTAATAACGACCAACCTTTTTTGATATTTATTCATATTGGCATACTTAGATTAAATACGGAAACGTGTAAACTATATCTAAATCTTTATCCGACGCTATAATCTACACATATACTTATTTTATGAGTAAGGGGGGCTAAAATAAGCTTAAAAACATTTTTTATCAATTTCCAAAACTTTTCCATCGCCATCTTGAATGGTTGACTAAATAACCACCTGCTGAAAAAGCTATAAGAGCTTAAAAATATGCAAATATAAATCAATGCATGCAGCTGTTTATAATAAGGATCTACAACAGATCCATTACTTCCTCATATATTCCCAAGGAGCGATAAATGTAAATAGGGATTACAAGCCAGTAATTACACAGCTACCGAGTGAAACATAATTAGTCTATAGCAGAGATTGCAAACCTTTAGGTAATATAAATTAAATGAAGGAAACAATGAAAAATGATTACAGGATTGTTTTTCCATAAGAGCAGTTTTTTTTGTTATTTTTCATGATTGATTAAAGCTAAACTTTTATTGGTTAGTTTTAAGGGTTCCGTACGCAAAGGCTGCCAACTGGACTCTATTACAAGTACATGTATCTTATTAACCGCAATAGGTAGACAATTGGAATTTTCACAGAATGTGTATTTCTATTGCCGATATAACAACAAATAATAAAAATGAAATAATATAATTAAGAGGGCTATTCAAGAAACGACTTTACGGAACCCTTGGTGTATAAGTCCGACTTGGCAGGTTTGATTTTATTATTTTAAAGACTATATAATGTTAAAAAACAAAACGAGATAGGTAAAATAAACCATCTCGCTTAGCTTTATTATTATTTATTATCAGCAGTCGAGGAGAATATCTAATGCAAAATTGTCTAGCTCAAGCAGAAAAATAAACGTTGAAATGTTCTCCACCCCTGTCTACAAGTTATCTATATTGTGTTGCCGTGTTCGAACACTGCGTTACATCATTAATTTCGTTCACGATTTCACTAACGAACGTCGCTGTTTGATGCTAGAACCGAAGTTCTCATTATGATGATACACCAGACGCTTTAATTATTACGTTTAAATTACCTTCAGAAATTGTTCGACAGATAATTGTTTATTAGTCTCGCGCAATTTACTCAACTATTGTAATAGTTTCACAGTTGAATTTCTTGAATCATTTACGTGATTTAAACTAGCCAGCGAGAATTATGCAATAAATAATGTGAAAGTGATTTTGAAAGAGGTAGAGCATAGCGTTTATTCGCTCAAAGAGCAGCTCTACTGGAGAAGTACCTCCACCTTACAGAATACCGCAGCCAAATAACTTTATGTTGTGTAAAGTTGTGTTCCTGCGTGTGAGTAAGGTCGCCAGAGCTCATAGGGTAGGGGTAAAGGTCGGTAACGCGTGAGCAATGCGTCTTGCGTTGCAAGCGTCCATATGGCTACGGTAACCGCTTTCCATCAGGTGGGCCGTATGCTTGTTTACCGACTTAGTTGTATAAAGGAGACCAATAGCTACAATTTTGCTTGCGACGGTGACAACAAGGTTTCTTTAACTTAGAAAGAAACTTTGCATGCGTTTCTTAGTTTAAAATATCCACCTGTATATAATGCCTGAGGATAACTACATGGTATGATACTACATTTAAGGCGATGATTAGCTCTGTGGTAGTAACGTCGGATACCGAGAAGAAGGTCCCGGGTTCGAATCCTACAATGAGCTTGAGCTTTCGGTAAAGGAAAACATCGTGAGGAAACCATAGCACGGTGGTAGGGTACTTTGTAGTACCCATCTGGCCGGCTACCACCCTCAAGTTGAAAATCTAGGCTATTTCCTTCTAGGCTTTGTGTGCTTACCACCTTTGGAAAACACAGGCCTATACATAATTTAAAAAAAACGTTAAAAAAAAAAATTTTTGTAAGCCTGAAATTCATTAAGAGACTTTTCCTTGACATGATTCTTGGAAACATAACTAATGAAAATGTTGTCCTCGAAAAGTGCTATCACATTCAATGGAACATATGTATATGTATGGCAATAACACGAAGTGTTCGTATACTGATATTATCAATTCAACGTACTATAACAAGTATTATACGATAATTATTTTCAATTTCCAGTCTACAATTACTTGTAAATGGAGTAATTTACGGTCGTTTAATGGTTTGTTTTCCAACGTCTGCTTATGTTACAGAACCACTGTTATTATTTTAAACACCAAAATACGGTGTTTATTTCAAATAAGATATTCTATTCACACATGGATACGCTCTGTATTGTTGTAAGTAGTATATTATTTACTCTGTGGTATAGGGAAGCTGTCTAAAATTTTTTTTTTCATTAAACTAGTAAAAAAAGATATAATAACTGAAGGTACGTTCTCTTTTCACTATTAGTAAGTAATATGACGCTCATCTCTTCCAATATTGAAACTCAAATAGAATACTAATACAATGTAACAATAGAATCCAAAATGGAACGGATACCATCTCAAACAGATTTGCCCGAATGAGTTTTTTCAGGGAAATCTTTACTGATCCGATATTAAGTTCTTTGTTCGTGGGTATTAGCTTCGGCTATCAGACCTCAATACGGTGGGATTAGCGAATGGTCTCCATTTGTCTTTTAGTCGGTAACTTGATCCTACGACCGTGATAAAGGACCTCTGGGGTCAATAAATTGGCAATCAGTGGGCAATGTACACACTATCAGATTCAAATGGTTGCTATGTAGACAGTTCTAACCTGTATCGGCCCAGTGCGGCATCAAAGCGAATCTAAATCGAAGCGGAATTGTTAAATTCAGTAAACTAACAATGGTTTTGTTCCGAATTGTTTTACCGTTGATAGAGTTTGTTTTAGTGGATTTAGTCCATCATAACCTAGTTTATACCGTTGTAATAGTTGTTTGCCTTATTGTACCATAGTAGTAACAAGGTCTGCAATTAAAGGTTTATTTTAATAAAGGTAAGGTTGTAATAGAGGTAGGCTAGTGGTCAACCTACTGTTAGAGTTTTCAAGCCGCCTAGAAGGCCGCCAACTAGCTTAACGACTATCACAATTAAGTGATAACCGGGACCAACGGCTTTACGTGCCTTCCGAAGCACGGAAACGCTCGATTTGAAATACCACTAGGCGGTCACCCATACAGGTTCTGACCACGACGGTAGTAGCTTAACTTGCCGATCGATTAAGAACGGGTTATCATGCTAAACCACGAGCGTTTCTTTTTATCGTAAATTTGGTACCATAAAATGTTTCCCACATCACTGACCTGAACATGTGAGACAAAAGCCGTACTTACAGATGTAGGTATTTTTATATTTATTTTGTTCTAAACGCTGGAACTCGTAAACTAACTTTTGCACCAGTTCGCCCAATATGTTTGTGCTTTTTGCAACAAAAATTCCATTTAAAATGTTGCGTTCGCTACTATTCGCTGAGGTAGTTTGAAACTCATTTGGACAATTTTACTGTTTTATTTTCATCCTAATGGACGGCAGACTTTTACTTTAAAAATTAACGATGATAAGGTCGATAATTGCTAATAACTAGTTTGGAAGTACATTATTTATAATATTTAAATAAAACTAATATTTTATTAATATAAGTTTCTATTTAGGTACATGCTAAAAATGAGTTTGTGTAAAATACTTACTATTATTATAAAAATGCTATTTTGTTGCATTAAATTGTATTATTGTGTTAACATAGATTAAAAGAAAAGATTTGATAAAAACAAACTGTTTTCATAAAGTAAACTCGAACCATATTCGAAAACAAATTGCGAGAAAACTCATAAAAAACAATCGAGGAAAACAGCTTGAAAATAAAAAAAAGTCGCAGTAAAAGTCGACTTTGCGGCGAATGCAATGGAACTAGAAGAAGTCATTAGAGCCGGAGTGACAACGGGCCTTCTCCTGTGAAATGGCTAATTGCGTTGCTCCCGAATTGTGGTCGTAATTATACCGACGAACCACTGGGACCTCCACACAGTTAATAAGTACCTACGCGACTGTAGAGCGCTTAAAACAATATTCAGTTTTACGTGACACATTTTATCTGAGTCAAATAAAAACCGGCCAAGTGCGAGTCAGACTCGCGCACCGAGGGTTCCGTACAAACCTGTAGGTATTATATGTAAATGCTAGTATAGACCTGAGTATTTGATATGAATTTCAATTTATGACGTATAAAAAAAAACTACTTACTAGATCTAGTTCAAACCAATTTTCGGTGGAAGTTTGCATCGTAATGTACACCATATATTTTTTTTGGTTTTATCATTCTCTTATTTTAGAAGTTACAGGGGGGGACACACATTTTAACACTTTGGAAGTGTCTCTCGCGCAAACTATTCAGTTTAGAAAAAAATGATATTAGAAACCTTAATATCATTTTTGAAGACCTATCCATAAAAACCCTACACTAATGGGTTTAAAAAAAAAAAAATGAGTTTCATTTCTATGTATGGGGACCCCCAAAATTTATCGTTGTTTTTCTATTTTTGTGTGAAAATCTTAATGCGGTTCACAGAATACATCTACTCACCAAGTTTCAACATTGTAGTTCTTATAGTTTCGGAAAAAAGTGGCTGTGACATGACGAATCTATAAGGGTTCCGTTTTTTGCCATTTGGCTACGGAACCCTAAAAAAGCCAAGCTAAGAAGCCATATTTGACAGAAGGTGTCTATCCGTGCAGTACTTGTTTGTTACTTATCAGGTTTCCAAATAACAAAGCTTGTTATTTGGAAACCTGATAAGTAACAGTTTTTTTCGTTGGGTGGTGTGTGTAGAATGTTCCTAGACTTATTTTATTTATTACTAGCGACCCGCTCAAGCTTTGTTCAGGTGGTTTATTAGACACATAAACCATTCAAACCAGTTAAAATCCGCATCAAAATCTATTGCATATTTTAAAAGAACTCATTGCATAAACATACATACAGATAAAGCAAAGTTTGATACGTTTAAAAATAAAAACTTTTTATCAAAAAAAAACCGCCGATAAACTGAAAAGCAAGAAATGATAACCCATTTTAAATAACTGAAAAGTGAAAAACAAGCTCTTTAATCCACAGAATGTTGAGTATAACTCGAATTTTATAAGGTTTTGCAGCAGTGATTCATCAAAAAATAATAAAAGCGTCGACTTTTAAACCTCCTCCGTTTTTTCGTCGGTTAAAAAGGGATGAATTTTAATTTCACATTTTTGCTAATAGGTATCATAGGTGATCAGTTTCAATGTTCGGTTGTTAATTTTAAAAAAACAAGTGTATAAAATCTATCTAATTTTAAATTATTTTGTATTCAACACAGCAGCAAGGCATTATTAGCTTAAAGTTAGCCGCAGCTGTTACATTCATTGTTTCTCCACGGATTACGTATTCTATGTTTACAGCAAACCTACCATTCAAACTTTACGACCAGCCACGCAATGGAACAAGAATACCTGATCTGGAAACAAAAAGCCGATATATGCATGCTACCATTCGAGTCTGGATAGTTAACACTTCAAAATTCAGACATTAGTTTGAACAACTTGAGTTCAACCTAAACTATGCACGTTGGGAGCCAGTTTTGAACAGTTCTGTCAGATGTTGTAATTCCTGGGCTGGTAAGAGAGGGCTTAGATGTGCTTTTGTATTAGTGGTTAATTTACATTCTTAACTGCTCTAATTTAAACTATACACGATCGTTGTAAAGAACAAAATCTACAAACCTTAATGATATTTAACCGACTTCAAAAAAAGGAGGAGGTTCTCAATTCGGTTGTATGTTTTTTTTTTAACCTACTTCAAAAAAAGGAGGAGGTTCTCAAATCAGTTGCAGTTCCCGTTTGGTCCCATTGTCATCAGATCAGGATTTGATTACTTCTTAGTCGTGTTCTTAGTGAATTCGGTTTAAGTTTTTTGTAAAACAGTCCAATAATATTTCATAGGATTCATTATCAACAAAAATATTAACAATGAAGATTTTAAAAAACATCATTTTGTGACTGTTGAAAGTCTCGTATATGATAGATGGTATGTACGTACATACTTAAAACAGTCGACCTAATCAGCTAAAACACTAAAGCAACAAGATTCTGGCTCACAGTTGCAGAGTCAAATGAGATAATTACGTTACCTACTCATGGAAATGTAAGCACGTGACTTGCCATGTAGATGCTCATCAGCGCAGCTAGTACTGCAGAAGTAACAGATAATGCTGTTGAAAATGGGATTGCTGTTGTCATACCTAAAAGATAGGGTGATGATTATACATTTAGGAAATCTGGTCGACTATTTCATTAAATTTAGTTTATATTTTTTTTTTGTAAACAGGTTGACTGGAAGGCAGACTATTTATCTGATGGTAAGTGGTCACCGCCACCTATGGACAATTTTAATTCTAGGTTTGCATTCACAATATTTTATTCTAAATAATAATCTGCAAGATCTTTCGTAGATCCCCAATACAAAAAAATATGTTATATAATAGAACTATAGTAGATGTACCTAAAATTTTTTATATAGGTATATAATTAATTTGGTTAAATATAATGATACCTTAAATAAATGTCTTATTGAGGCAATATCTGAAAGCAAAATTTACTTTGAAACTAATAAAATATCTTCTATGTTATCTTGATTTCTAGAAATTCATCTTTTTAGTAAATATTATTCCATCGCGCAAAACAATATTTTATTCAAAGTTTTCATTGGAAATAAATTCTCATCTTATTTTTCCATTTCACTGACTATTGTTAATTAGATAAATTCAATACCTTTTGCGTTCATTAACCTTTACGTGATAAGCTTTAGATTTTAGACAAGCCATTGTATCTTCGAACAATGATTTATTTTATACCAAATGGATATATGTTTACAACAAATATACTAATACAGTCTATATTGTATAGAAAATGTTCTCGCTGCTACCAATCATCAGCAATTCCTCATTCGATGTCCAATTTAATAAATCCATAAGTACCATAGTGCTTTTAACCTATCTATGACGTTATTTGCATTTGCTGCAAATTCTAGAATATAATCAAATCTCTCTTGATCCAATTGGGATCATTTATATCTTCATTATTTTTTAGAGAGGTAGAGCAGCTCGACTGGGGAAGTACCTCCACCTTACCGAATACCGCAGCCAAACAACTTATTGAGTAAAGTTGTGTTCCTGCGCGTGAGTAAGGTCGCCAGAGCTCATAGGGGAGGAGGGAAAGGTCAGTAACGCGTGAGCGATTTCGCTTTTTGTGTTGCAAGCGTCCATATGTCTACGGTATCCGCTTACCATCAGGTGGGCCGTATGCTTGTTTACCGACGTAGTTGTATAAAAAAAAAAAAAAAAATCATAACTAATAAGATCGATAGGCATCAAAAAAAGTAATCGTGAAAGCAATTCTTTTTCTCTGCAAATATCATTTACAGATTTTAAATATTGTACAGTACAAACGTACAATCAATGAAAACAGTGGAGACCATCTTCAGAATGTTTTCCCTGTAACTCCAAGGGTTAAGATAGCTTACATTACTGACCAATCTCAAATTTACACCCTGTATATATCCACCGTCTCGTTCTCTTAATGACATGAGGGACTTCTAAACAAATCGAGAGAAAGTAATTTACTAAATGGGCACCCAGTGTACGATACAATACTTGCACCTGCCCGATACATACGCAGTATATCAAACTTTATTGCTTTAGAGAAACGCTAACTGGATTTTGAGTAGATTTGAAATTGTTTGATAAATTACAACGGGTATTACGCTGCAGTGAACCCAAATTTGGGCTCTTAAATATAAGTAGCAGTATAATAGGCTTATAAGTATTAAGTGTCTCGAACAAACACGGCAAAGTTTGAAAGTACGCAGAGCTTTAAAATATTAGACAATTTAATTCTATTTAGGTTATGTACATAAAAGCTGTAGGTGTTATCTATTCGAATTCATTTAGATAAGAATTTCATGTTTTGTTCAGTTTCGTTAGGATTCGATTGCAAAATGAACAAAGAAACGCTCCATTTTATTCAGATAAATATATCCCATTGCAATGCGGATCTATGATAAGATCCCTAAACAATAAGGCTTTCAAGGTGTCACAGTCGGTAGTTAAATCGTAGCGGTGGCGTCGCCGCATAATTCCAGTCACCTGCCAGAGAGTCTGCAGACCGCTTTATATCAACGTTATGCGACAGTTATTTCAGGCAGGAGAGATCCGAATAGCCCTCGAGTGAATATCCTGCGAATGAAATGTGATATCTGGAGCAACGAGCTCTCATATCGCTGGCAGTTTTATACTTCCCATCCTGGTATATTAAATTGTATTTCATTTCAACTGATTTGGCTTGATGAGATGGCATGTACTTGTAAGAACCACTGCGTTTTAATCTTCCTAGAGTTTTTTTACACTTTGTTGTAATTATTAACATCTTTTTTTCACCTTCAATAACTACTTTACCTCACTGCTATATGTATAATGCGCCCGAAATAACCTTCTAAGTCTATATACCTATACAGTTCTAGATACAGTATCTATTCATAAATGTTCGTAAACTTGTGTGTAAGCTTTCAAAGGCCACCCAGTAACCACGGCAGTTGACCGTGTATTAACCTTTTTAGAACAACCTAAATTAAGACTATACAACGAAATTAGGACAGTCCTAAAAAGGTCGATTCAACGAACTAGAAATCGAAGGGACGTTTTATGTGAGGTGATTATTGCGTGTTGAAATAGGGTCCTATTTTTGTTGCTCGTGTTTTAGGTACCTACGTTTATTGAAGCTAAGTATGTATATAAAGCTTGTAACCTCTTATTATATAGTATCTTTATTCAAACATAAAATTCGTATTATTGGAACTTGTATTGAAATCAAAAATATATTGAAAGCGAGGATTATAGTAGGGCTTATAAGTTTAATTTTCCTTTTCGCAGTGTGATAAACGACTGAGGTTTATTTGAAAAATTCGTGCCATAAATGTTAATTAATATGTACAGTATATTATTATCATTCTCACAAAAAAATATCGTTCACGTGTGGAATGATTTTTCGTTCTTCCAAAAATTATAAAAGCTGTGGTGGTAGAATAAAGCCTGATATCGTTACATTTTACGAGTGGTCATGATTGCTGATAGCACGTTCGTTGAATATAAAGCAGCTGATCATAGAAAAAGGTATAAGCTGTTAGGTATTATGTACATTGAAACATGCCATTTCAAATTACTAGCTTATACCCTTGATTACCTAGAATTTACCCGTGTTCACGGGATAAAACTAACGTGATTTCGTTATCTAAGTTACCCCTCTGTGCCAATTACCATAAAGTTATTAAGCTTAGCCAACACACAGACAGACACATCCTGTGAGCTATTTTTGTATATGGTACGCCACTTTATCTATCATTTAATTAAATATCGAAAGTTTTACTCTAATTCAATCAACGCTTTGACAGCCCTGTGACAAACAAAATTTACCATGTGACCAATTCTGCAAAAAGAATGAATATTCATACATTTTGATGGAACATTAGCAAAAAGGTTTTTTTATACCACAAAGTCGGTAAACAAGCATACGGCCCGCCTTATGGTAAGCGGTTACCGTAGCCATATGGACGCTTGCGGCATCACTCACGCGATACCGACCCTTCCCTCTCCCCTCCAGATAATGTATCTTGGTTTAATTATGGTTTTAAGTTTAACGTACAATTTACAATCAAATATATAGAAACCTCCGTTTTCCAATTCTACAATTACTTGTAGCACGAAATACTCAAACAATTTTACAGTTAAGCGAATTCAGGTTAACAAGCCCCGAGCTCAAATGTTATATAAGGTACAGTTGTAATCAACGTACCCCAACTTGTCGAACTTCCTAACATGTTCAGCTATCCTCCAGTCTTTGTAAATTTGTTTTAGATTTTCGACAAAAGTTTGACTAGAATTTCTCATTTACATAATATTCTTTTGTAATAAGTGAACTTTTTTATTGTGAAATATTTTGAGTATATCAGTTTGGAAATTCTTGAATTACGAGTAGGTATCATCTGCCTGCCTTATTGATTGAGGTCGGCGTAACATAAATTTTCTTTCATAATATTGTTTTTTAATAATTTTGAATATTAATAAAATTTACAGAGTGACGAATGACTGACGAGTTGGTAGAAATAGAAACTAACTTGTAATGTATCTAGGTAAATATTAAAAATAATGTTTATAATTTTTTAGTTTTTAATTGTAGTTAGACAATTTTCAATATCTAAAATGTATAATTAGATGTACATTATTTACAAACTAAAATAAGAATTAAAAAATAAAATATGTACAATTACGGGGCGTCAAAAAATTCGTCCACATCGCTGTCAACTGGAAAAGTGGCGATTGGTGATATCTCGAAATAATAGGTGTGCACTCGGACCCCATGGCCCTAGTGTTTCAACCCCAAACGGCTGAAACACATAATTACCAATTAGGTTGTTGTATTTGCGCCGTTTGAGGTTTCAGTACCTGCAGCAGCCGCTCCTGCGCAGCACACCGTCTAGGAAGATAGGAAGGTGCAAGGGTGTCGACGCAAGTTGCATCCCACACCAAAGACCTACCCAACTTCCAAGGCATTATGGTCATACCATCTGGTCTCTTGCCATCGACTCGAGCCAGGCCATTGGGTTCTCAGACAGCTGGCACCCCGGCGGTGGCAAGAGCACGACGGATAAGATCATTAATGCTATCCGACCTGCACTCTTACTACAAGATAAAAAAATAATTGCGATAAACTCAATTTCAAAGTTAAGTATTCTAGTTACCACAATTATTATGAGCTGACGTTCCGTTTATTATCTTATACATTTATATTCATCAATGAAGTTATGGAATAAATATGACATGTTAAAAAAAAACTGAGCTAATCTCCATTAGTAATTCCCCCGGACGTATTTTTTCATGTATTTTTGTAACGGGTGTATAATTCCCGGAAAACACAACGCGGCGGCAAAAAATATTGCCTACAACCACCAGATTGAACGTTATTTTTTTACTGTCAGCTCAATTTTGTAGGCTATGATAGTCGAGCGATGTGTCTGGCAATATCGCCTGCATTGAAAAAACATTGGATGCCACTTCAAAACAAAGGCTATGTAATGGTGCAATCACTTAACCATATCTATTTATAACATGACAAGCAATGAAACGGGTCAACCCAAACTCATAAGTGAAAATGTGTGTCAAAGCTCAAACTCTGAACAATTGTTACATACGTAATTATTGCAACGGGAAGCCAGCTTATGTCCCTATTTACCCTAATTAGACTCTATGCATCCTTTAGCATTATATGAAATACCCGCAATCAAATTAACAAGTACTAAGTTCTATAATGGAGATGGACAGGGACGCTCAAAATTGCCTTGCCAATAGGAACTCCGTATTACGCGGAAGCATAAAAACAAATAATACGCCAGATTTTGACAGATGACATAAATTTCAAGTGTCGTCGACCGTACTAAAAGGGAATTTGATGAAAAAGATGAAAATAAACAAGACACAAGTGCAGCCGGAAATTAAAGGGACCCGCCCGTTTCCGTCTGTTGTTTTGCTGGTATATTTTAGCCGCTATGAAAATATAACAATATATTCGGCAACCATAAACAAAACGTTCGCGATTAATGTTTTTGTTGGCGAAAAGACGATATATGGATGTGAAATTGCAAATTATTGCAATACCAGTGACCATAGAAATAAATATACTAGAAAGAACGTCGCCATACTATACTAATATACAAAACAGGACAACTTTTATAGGCGCGCGTAACAGCTACGTTTTACGCTCCCTCTGCGTCATTCTGCTTGTCATAATGACGTTCATAATGATAGTAGTTGTTAAAATATTCCAATTAAAATCGGGAGAAATTTATATACTGATCATTATTTTGCATTTTTATTTATTTTTATTTGATTTAGCCCCTAACAGTTACAGCGTATTTTTATCGACGCGTTCACAGCTGCTACACTATATCTAGATGTATCCTTAATCAAAGCCAGTGACTTTTTTACTTCTTGAAACTTTCACAAAGCTGAATTCAAAATGTTGTAACTGCACAATTTCCACGCAGCCGGCAAATATAGGCAATACACAAAAAAAAAATACCTGCGATAAAAATGTATTTACATTTAAAATATTACGTTAACATCTTATAAATTCTGTATGTGAAGAATCCCATTTATTTAGAAACATATTGACATCATATTAATTGTGACATTAGCTTGTTATTAATACTATAAATTTCAATTCCATATTATAAGATTACATGGTACATTATTTTATTTAATATCTGCAGTCGTTAATTAAATTACAAACACCGTGTAGGTGACTATCACAAATGCTATAACCGATCGTATTGTCGGATAAACCGCTATAAATCACTTTGTTTTGTTTGAAAATACAAAGGCGATTAAGTCTAATGGATGAGCATAGAGAATGAATGCTTATTTTTACTTGGATAAAGGAAAAACGATTTTTATTTTTGTTGCTAATAAGATTAGATGGAATCGCTTAAACGTAAATTTTAACAATTTCTACAGAATAAACCTTATTGTTATCCATATTGTAGATAATTGTAAGCTATGAAAAACAGATACCATATACTACAATACCTACATTTAAATATTTATGAGGCAGACGGAAAAAGAGAGTAATAAAAATATATACCTATAGGGTGACTGGTATTGGAATTAGTAACCGATACTTAGACACATATGATTGTACTCATGATAACAAACAACTTTCCCAAAGAAACATTTTTAGGGTTCCGTAGCCAAATGGCAAAAAACGGAACCCTTATAGATTCGTCATGTCTGTCTGTCTGTCTGTCTGTCCGTATGTCACAGCCATTTATTTCCGAAACTATAAGAACTATAATGTTGAAACTTGGTAAGTAGATGTATTCTGTGAACCGCATTAAGATTTTCACACAAAAATAGAAAAAAAACAATAAATTTTGGGGGTTCCCCATACTTAGAACTGAAACTCAAAAATTTTTTTTTCATCAAACCCATAAGTGTGGGGTGTCTATGGATAGGTCTTCAAAAATGATATTGAGGTTTCTAATATCATTTTTTTCTATACTGAATAGTTTGCGCGAGAGACACTTCCAAAGTGGTAAAATGTGTGTCCCCCCCCCCTGTAACTTCTAAAATAAGAGAATGATAAATCTATAAAAAAAATATATGATGTACATTACGGTGCAAACTTCCACCGAAAATTGGTTTGAACGAGATCTAGTAAGTAGTTTTTTTTTAATACGTCATAAATTGAAATTAATATCAAATACTCAGGTCTATACTACCATTTACTTATATACCTACAGGTTTGTACGGAACCCTCGGTGCGTGAGTCTGACTCGCACTTGGCCGGTTTTTTTAATTTACTTAGCACATGCGCCCTTAATATTTAGTACATAACAAGAATAAGAATACACCATCAGCTTTTATTTATTTATCCCTATTTGTTTCTTTGTAAAAGTTGTTTGTTATCATGAGTACAATCACATGATTGTACGTAATTACCAGTCAACCTATACCTATTCATGCACATTAATTCAAACAATTCTAGGTTGCCTGGAAGAAATCGCTTCAGGCGATAAGGCCGCCAGAATTGTTTGCACTTTTTATTTTATTTTGTTATTTTTGTATTATGTGTTTTTTGTGTAAACAGTTTTTATTGTTTGTACTTTTTATAATTATATTACATCACCTGTTCACCATCCATTACCATATCATCGTGGTGGAATAAGACAGCCCTGTTATTATCATCAGCCCTGATTACTGTACTAGTACTGTTTTCTTGGAATTAAAATGATTCCATTCTTTTTCTATGTGGCAAACGAACCCAAGCCAAGCTTTCCTACCATTCCAAACCAACCAGCTCGTTAAAATAAATTGGACTTAATCGAAAAAAAATTACAAATGTCTGTCACGCCCGTTTTAATAAAGATAGAAGTTTTAACTTTAATCAAATAAATCTCAGTCGCGACTACAGTGTTTGTACAACAAAACAAACGTGAAAAAAACTTTTTTTAGGACTGATTCTGTAATAGCTTTTGTAATGGAATTTTCACAGTTTTTCAATCCATATTTTACGAGAGTCTATTTACATACTCGTTTGAATCAACGGCATTTAATTACGGTTAGGAAAATCGAGTTTTATGATATTAGGTACATTTCATCTAAATTAATTCAAAGACCTTTTCATTGCCCTGTCGGTATTATAAACACGTTCCACGTTCTATTTATGAATGGCTAATTGGGTTTCAGAGGAGAATTATACCAAACAAACATGAATTTTGAATGAAAACTTGCATTTGGCTGTGCTTTTATTTTTTTTTACAATTTCTAATGTTAAAGTCATATATTTTAGCTCAAATCCTCAAAATACTAACGACATTTTCCGTCGTGTTTTTACTGTTATGTTGTATAGAATAGAAAATAATTATAACGTTTTTCGTGAAATCTACAAGAATGGAAATAGTTTTCATTTCTAATGCATTTGTATGAACTTAAATATCCTTTTGCCAGTCAGAAATGTATCTAACCTTTTACTTTTGTATATGAACTATAGTAACTACAATTACTGTTTCCTGAAAAGCTTACTTATTTAATTAGAGGAAATGTCATGCCCGTATTATTGAACAAGAAAACTTAAGTCAAACCCAACAATATATTGTGTTTATCGAGAATAAATAATACGTCTACGATCAAACTTTAAATATACAATCCTTAACTTGTGTTATACTCTCGTCAGTTCGTTTCTAATCAATTCATAAGTATAGTCTAATTAATTTGTAAAATACAGAAGGTTGATTGGAGGCTCTAGCCAGTCAGGGGCTCAAACAAAGGTCCCAAATACCGAAACACTTGAATTTGGGGACTCATTAATGTCTCTTTGAGTCGACTTGTTTAACGTTCACGTTGAATTCGCTTTCATTTGCCGCTCACAAAAGATGATGACTCCTAAGCCCTCCAAATAATATGAAACAAGCTCCTTTTTAACGATAAGTAAGTATTTTTATTTGAAAAAGATCTCGTTGTAGAGGATGCTCTCAATTTAATATATTACGCAGAAACCTAAGCATTTTTTATATTAGAAATACTGTGTATTTTACACAATAGTATATTACGAAAGTTATATGTAGTTTTTAATCAAGTCTATGACAGTTGTTTCATTTCTATGGAACGTATATAAACTTTACTACGTACCTATATGACAGTGTGAAATTGATATATTGTCTAATTGTTACTTTCAAACATTCGTTTATTAGTTAATTGATATGTTTTTATTATTATGAATTTCCTAATTCTTATTATGAATCTTTTCCATAAATACACAGCGTAAATATTAAATTTTCCAAAAAATACTCGTGTGGCACAGTTTAAATTTCATTCGTAAGCTATTATTTATTTCATAAAGGTCTTCTCAATGAAACCTGTATTTTAAGGGTAAATATAAATAGTTATTTCAGTACAGCCTGAACTAATCGTAACATAACTCATCTACCAAAATAACACGATAAGTGTATTAATTAGTCGTATGAGGCTTACTTTACTAAATAACCCATTTTCAGGTTACACGTCTTGGTACTTTCAACCCCTGTAAATTAGTACCATAATTATACCCATGTGTAGAAGTGATTCAAGATTTTGTTCCATCGTTAAAAACATTAATGATTTTATTTCAAGCAGTTTGCGGTATGTGTTTTGTGCCAGATGGTAAGTAAGTGGTTACCGTAATGTAAAGACGTTTCGTAGATGTATGTTTTTTCGAATTTCTTATTATTTATTTAACTTCGGAATAGTTTTTAATATTGGATGAATGATAACATGAGAGAATAATAACATAATATTTTAGAAAAGACTTTTGCACACGATTGTCGTGAAGAAAACCGACAAAGCAATAGACATTTAAATCACACAAAGGCTAACCAGCGGTCAACAGTCAACAGCAAGTAGAATTCTAAATACAAATCTATGCCTAATCCCAAGGCGTCCATAATTGGATTTCTGGCACAATTACGAAGCAAGATCACTAAAGCCACCACTGATTGACACTGGGACCTAATCCCGAACGACGATATAGTTACCTAACACACTGTTTTAACGAGTCGCCTTCAAGTATGTAACAACTTGAAGTTATGGTAAATTCAGTTTCAAACTATGTTTCATTACATATTATACCTAGCTGACTAGCTGTTTATAGCTAGCTGGGGCACAATGTTTTTTGGAACGTAAAATATATCAATTTAATAAATGGTCTAGATTATAGCTATAACTATAAGATATACTAAAATTCCTTTCATCTTAGGAGAAGCTTTATATTATCTTAGCAGTGTTTACCCACTATACATATATGTATTATGACTAGCTTTCTGACCTCTTTTACTCTAAAAGGCTGAATTTTGAAGATACCTTCTTTAGCTTTTATCGAGACCTACGGACCGGCCCTTCAGAATCCAAGTATTACCAGCGATATCAGCGCGATATTTTACGGACTAATAAAAATACTGCTTCAAACCACAAATTATCACACATTGACGACTACCTTCTTGTTTTTATGAAAAAAAAAACTTTGTGAGTAATATTTAAAAAGCTTTATAAATTACGATCACCATCCTCAACGACAATGTGTCAAGTACGACACGGCTGGTACTGATCACGTAAACAACTAGTTTGTATTGGTCGTTAGCAGGTACCAGTCTTGTGCCTAATTACTATTTGCATTTATACATTCTGTTAATTAGGTGGGCACCGGATCTACTATCTACATTACCATATAATATATAGAATACCAAATATGTATATTTCAGCTGGAATGCGGTGGTAAAACTTATACCATATTATATTAACGAAGGTATACGAATGAATAAAAGATTTAGGTATTTGCTATATATTTTTGTACCAGAATATAAACATTTCCAATCGATGGATTAATGTTTATTCTAAAGAAAGTATCGAACATAGATGAACGTCCATATTTTTCATAAAAAGCCAACTCTACGGAACTATAATATATAATATTATAATACGATCTCATCCCGGAAAATGTCACATCGAGGAAACTCGACAAAAAATCTTCTATACAAAAACGTTTGGGCCGAATTGGTATGCTGAAGACTTATGGAGGACGTAATTTGGTGTGTTGTATAAAACGGCTAAGTACCTATCGGATATAAACTCCAAGAACTGGTGAAAAGAAGAGGTGACTTTAGAAATGCGCATCTTTTTAATGTTGTTTATTGGCTAATTTCGTTGAGTTTCCAGAACGTTATTTGATGTAGAGACAGTTACAAAATAAGTATAAAATATGAAAAATATATCGGTATAAGAAGAAACTAGGTATTTATTATCATATAGCCATATCAAAAAACATCTAAAATATAATGTGAGTAATTCTATATATTTTTTGACATGGCTAAACGAGTCGTTGTTGCGCATTTTTTCTTTATTGCACAATGTAGGTACATTAAATAACATGTTATATTATGTAGGTGTACATGGACCCTGTTAGGGTATTGCAAAACTTATTATACTTAATCATTTTGCATTACATTAAATTATATATCAACATATATTTATTTTCTTATTTATTATTTATTTTGTTGTGCAGTTGTCTCATTATTCATTATTTATTAATTAAAGCGTGTCTCGTATAACGTTACATGAGATTTATGTCATTACTCTATTATTAGACAGTAATTTCTGTTTATGCCCATGCTGGAAGCACTCAATTTTACATACCTCAGATAACATGATTTTAGTAGGTCGTTAACTTTATGACTCTATGAAATATGTAGTACTTTCTACTGTGATAAGCGAAGTTATCAAAACTCTATGGTCTCGATGGTTTTAATCATGACTTCATAACTGATAAGGAATAAGCATAACTTATATAATAACTTTATTACAGTAAAGGAGTAATCATTTATAAATTTCAGAAAAAAAATGAAACCAGGTAATAAATAAGATAAATAAATGTTTTAATTACTTATGTATGGAGCGATCAACTCTAATGACGTCAGGATGCATGATATTAATTTTTATGCAATGTGTTTGACCGTTTTGACAATTTCAGTTCACAGAATGCCTGATATAAGTAATTTTTCAGTTATTTTGAAATAAATATTGCAGAAGAAGACGCTAAAACAGAGTATTGTTATGATATCAATATAATAAATCATCTTCACAGAATTGCTACATCATTTCCTTTAAATTAATGAATTGTAGTTCCTATTAGTAATTTTAGTTTATTTTAGTTTATTCTCCACACTTAATTATCTGTACTCGCATTATATATTGTATTACATATTTTCATTAGGTATATCATTATCTCACTATATATTTATACGTAAATATCTCAAAAGTATTAATTAATTGATTTATTTATTTTATTTACATATATTACACGACACATTTATTTATTTAAGTCTTGAGCACCGCGCGAGCGCATCTCAACTTTTCGGGCTCCACTGAAAATCAGTGCTGATGGTACCTATGTGCCACAGCGATATGCTGAGTTGGAGTCCTTTTTGGCATCACACCACAATTTATCTATGCTTCTTCTTTTTCTCATTTTATTGTATATTATAATTATAAAAGCTTTGTGTGTTATTATATTTTTTGTTATTAATTTTTATTTTTATTTTAAGCTTTTGTTTTTGTTTTTTGCATACTTTGTACTTTTTTTTTTTATAATTCTATTTTTGTGATGTCAAATAAAGCTTTGTCTATTGTCTATTGTCTATTGAATCAGATTACGCCCCCGTGTAAAACCAACTCAATGTTGTATACTTACGTACTAATAATACAAAATACTTTGAAGCGAAGTTATTTTCATAAAGCCATAATATCTTTAAAGTCAAAGGATGAAATGTTTACTCAATTTACCCCCACAAAGGGGTATAATATTATTCGAGTCAGCTTCTGGAAGCATAAGGAGGCAGCCATATTTTAAAGCGGGGTTCCAACTGGGTGCCGACTGTGCGGTTTCACTGCACCACGTTACAGGTGTGTATCTGTTTTAATCTCCTAATGGCTGCCCTGGACGGGCTTTGCCTCAAACATACATATACTTATAACTAGAAAAGACCCTAGTTTTCGATACGTGTAATTTATCTTATAGCAATGTGGCATATTACACCGTTCTTTTTAAATTACAGTTTTCACAGATGTTTTGAGTCTGTCAATGTTACTTCCAGTAATGTAAAAGGGAATTCAAAATCCATATAGCTAAATTTGGTGTCTGTCCTGAAACTAATTTGAATCATGTGGTGAAAATGCTGGTATCAAATCCAATTTACTATAATAATATTTTATGGAGCAATAAAAAGAGCTATTTATACATTTTAGTAAGTTTTTTCAGTATCTGTCTATTTCTTTGAAATAATAGATGAGAAGTTTATTTATGTTCCTTATTAATAATAATAAATTTTAAATTATCGATATTAGTTTTCCCACGTTAAAAAAACTTGTGTTTCATTCTAAGGTATAATTAAATAGATCACATTTATTCTTCTGTAATCCACACAAACTTCCAAAATAATATTAGTAGGACCTGTAGTAAGCTTTCGCAATATATTAACAAAAAAAGTCGTAATACATACATACCATGATATCATGGTTTTATGGGTATTTTCAGTCTCTTCGGGAGTTACTGTTTAAACTGCTATACCTTCTAGCTACCCACAGCACGTGCACAGTCGTGCCCTCACTTCTAAAACGCATTGTGAATTTTATCCGGTGCACTCACAGAGAGTGCAGGAAAACGTTTGTAATTAAAAAAGGTGAGTGCTCGTTGGGCCTGCACAACGAAATGCGCAAGAATTTTCTGCATAGGTTCTGTTTGGCAAACGGCGCTTTGTGATGTAATGGTGCGTCCATGCTACACAAAGCGAGCACGAGCTGAGCCACGAACGAACAGGATTCGTTCGTTTTCGCGTAGCGTTGGAAATGCGTTGGAAGGACTTGCGAGCCCCGAACGAGCATTCATCTCGCGCTCGACTGCGCTCCGCCCGATTGTCAGTTTTTTTTACGAACACAGGGATACGCTTGCGCTCGTTGTAACGTCCACACTTGACATCTCGAGCAACGAACAAATTCTGTTCGTTCGTGGCTCAGCTCGTGCTCATCATGCAATCAAATGATATTTTAATTATTTATCTTGCTCGAAATATGAATGGAATTGATCAACAAAGACAACATTAATCCCCTGGAATACAGTAAAATTTTGTATGAAGGCGAGCGTAGTTTATATACAGTAGCTAGTAGCTCAGAGTATATAAATACTACGAACAACTAGTAGGTATAATAATAATTATGCTATCTCCAACCCAAAAGAGAGAGAAAGAAAAGACAAAGCAATGAGTATATGTGGATCTAGTAAAATCAATACGCAATTTACAATCATGAATGTAAAACAGTATTTTCTTTTGACTCTTTTTGCATGTGGGGGGGGGGCTATATAATGATAACTGTAATATTCAACTACTAGTTATAACTAGTACGTGGGTAGATATGTTTTAAAGTATTTTGATGTGTTTCATTACCTACTAGGTATAATACATTCTACGCATAGATGCGTAGAACTAATATTACAATATTCATTAACTGAATTTTGGAATATTGTTTCTTGACTAAAAATATATTTAAAATTGGAAGATCTTTCCAATTTAAATAATATTAAATTACTGAGTATATTTTATGTAACCGTGATCAGTCAATTTGAAATAACTCCCGTAAATAATTCACCTGGAAAGAGATATGCCTCGATATCGTTATTACGAGGGAAACGGAAGTCACAGTTCGATTAATTTATTACTTATTTATTATTATATCATGAACGAATTGGAACTGGAGTATTAAAAAATATTTTGATCATGTTTCACAGAATACATTTTTATTTTAATAGTGATAGATTTTTCCCTGGGTTTTCCTGGAATCTGTTTAATCAGGTTCTATTGAAATTGAGGATTAATTTGGGTTTTGAAAAAATTCTGTAAAATTAAAAGAAATCGATTCGCCATTGTTTCTTTTTGAAGTGCAAGTCTTTTTATTCGAGTGCATAGAGCAAGAGCTCAAAGAGCAGCTTGACTGGGGAATACCTCAACCTTGCAGACTACCGCTGCCAAATAATGGTGTGTTCTTGTACGTGAGTAAGTTTGCCGGGCCCTATGCTTGTAGACTTAGTCGTATAAAAAAGCAATTAAAGTTGAAAAGTAGACAAATCCTTAGGTTATTATTTTCTACAAGTAGATTGGTAATCGTCTCTATGGTTAGTTTCAGAATATTTACGACATCTGCTAACCAATACATTAGCTTGTTTTTGTACACAATCTCACGTGTGGACAACGGTCGTGGGCACACGAAGCTTAGAAAGTATTTAAAAAATCCAAATTCCAGGTTCTTCGCTATAATTGGACCTACACAGGTTTAGTCTAGGATTACCTAATGTCTAGAGGTGTTTCGAGCCGCTCCCACGTGAGCCTAACTAAGTCGTCAAACCACCTGGCAGGCGGTCGTCCAAATCAGACCGTTTCGTCATAAATATGTAATAGCTTAAAAGTGGGTTACCTAATGCAAGCATGGCCAATTCCAAGATCGTTACTACTTTGGAACAAGAATAAAAACAGTTATAGTTCTCGTTAAAAAAAAGTAATAATAACTTTACTGCTGCTTCCTTATGTAACCACTTGGCATGTTACCAAGTTCCAAAACAATCCTCTGAAGCACTTAGGTCCAAAGATTCAGTTTGTCTTAAGACAACTTATGGCGAAGATGCTCGCTTGTGAGAAGAAACTTATGCTGTGTAATTAAATGAAGTAATATATTTTACATGGTTTGCCAGAGTCATGATTTTTGAGAAAGTGGTATCTTACAGCAGATTTAATTTCAGAGCTTTTGCTTGAGTTTTGAAAGTAAAAAACAAGTCGGTACTTAGGTATATAGGAGATAATCCAAAAATCCGGCTATCCCACTCTCCTGTAAGTATATTCCGAACCGGTGGTAAATTCAACTGTAGGTACCAAATTAACGTTCATAAGTGCCTTACCAGGGCCTAAACGAATAAATGACTTTTTGATTTCCTCTTCCAAACTTTTAATATAATATTATAAATAAGAAAGTGTGTTTATTTGTTTGTTTGTTACGCCTCATCTACTCAACGGATCATCATGAAATTTGGCATACAGATAGTTTATAGTATGGAGAAGGGTATACTTTTTATCGTAAGTAATAGAATAATGCGAAAGTGAGTTTGTTTGTTTGTTACCTCTTGACGCCTCGGCAAGGCAACACAACCACGTGTGATTAAATTTGATACACAGGTAGATAGACCTAGAGTAACATACCTATAAGATTTTATAGAGTTTGTATCCCAGATACTAAACATTAAAACCCTCGGGAACGCGGATGAAACTGCGCGGTGAAAACTAGTGCTTTATAAATAAGAATCAAAATAATAATATAATAAAAATAATAATAAATAACGCTTGAGTTCGGAGGTGCTTGATAAAATAGTATGTGTCTTGATGTCAGTTGACACTCGATGAATGAAAAGGTTCACGAATCCCTTTGTGAAGAGAGTGGGTTTCCAATAAAAATATAGTGGAACCCTTGCATACCACACACAAGCTTCATACACATAAAGCTGTATTATATTCCTTTGTTTGACCACTCAAGTGGTAAAACAAGTGTACTCGAGACAGATACTCCTATTCATACTGTCCGTTTGCGTAATGGCATATTATTTTATTATAATGTATACAGAATATTATAAGAAATAGTGGTAAAGTATCTGTTATTGTTTATTTTGCATAATGATTTCTAAAAATTTATTATGTACCTAACCAATAATGTGGATAGTAGTCGTAGATAATAAGTGAACATTCATGATAATTATTTCCTTAATCAGGTAAATAATTTATAAATCAACATTTTACACTTTTAGGCATTGTTATGAAAATCTCTAGGTACTCAAATAACTCGTTTATCTTTGATTGGAGCTTATTTTCATGCTATTTAATCAAGACCTTGATTTACTACAAGTTCTCAGTATTAATTTTAAGATCCACAAAAATACATTCGTTAATTTTAATTTCAGACTGTAGTTTATCTTCTTATTTGAAAAAGGAAATATTGTAGGATAAAAAACCTACTCCCTTACTCATAAAGCGCTATTTAACTAATAAACTGATTATATGGTCACGTACATAATGTCACATTATTTACAATGACAATAGAGTGACGTTATTTACGTTACCCTTTAAACAGTATATTAGTTAAATAACGTTTTATGAGTAAGGGGGTTGATCATTAAAGTTATTTAATGTATACTACAATTTTAAATTAAACGTAGTAGCAAAGGTATTGACCATTATGTAAAGAAATATATACCTACATATTGTTTAGAAACCTAAATGATTAAATCTTTCAACGAACAATAATAATTATACTGGTTCTTCACTCACGGACCATCTTAGCTCAAACTTATAAAGCAAAGTTCATCCAGATTCAGAATGTTCATTCACACAATTTTTTGTCCTAGATGGGAATTGAACTCACATCCAGTGGCACGGCAGTCAGGGTCTCTAATTTCCACGTCAATCGGTCCAACAACAAAAAAGTAATGTCATCCTGGGACATTCCTCACACACGGTCATCTGATCCCAAACTAAGCAGAGCTTGTACTATGGAAACCAGATAACTGATATAATACTTATACTACTTTTTGTTTGTAAATACATACTTAATATACAAAATTATAAAAAGACTCAGGACATACAGACATGTTCATGCACACAAATGCATGTCCTGTGTGGGAATCGAACCCACGATCTGCGGCGTGATAGGCGGAATCTTTACCAGAGTCTTAACCAACCACGCCAGCTGGCCCCTCATATACAAAATACTTCTGCATTAGACTAATCAGTTCAACCTTGGTTTCTAAAAATAATTAAAATCACCGAGTATACATTACTATGAAAAATCTGCGTAAACAGTTTCCGAATACATACGGTTTATCAGTGCTTTTAAGATTTAGAGCATTAAGGCCTCTTGCGTCGACTGGCCTGCAAACGGGTGATTTTGTCCCGTGATTCAGCTATTCCAGTAGCATAGGCTGCATTAGCTGGAAATCCTCCTGGGTCCTCGCTTCCCTAACACAAAGCTACAAAGACAAAAACTATCACTAGAAGAATTTTAATTAAAATTATAATATGAATGTCTTTGGATGTTAACGCTGCTAACAAACGTAGAAACTTAGTCGTATATTATTCAAAGAATTTTATGTCGGTTAATAATTTAACAAGTAGACAAGCCCCTATTAAGTTAGTCAGGAACACCTCACAAAAACATTGTAATAAATCTGTATACATATATCGAACGTTTCACCCTACAATTGTACATAACTTTTCAATCACGCTCTCTATCCTATTATTTGCACTATCTATGGGTTCTTTGTCAGTGTAAGCTGTTCCCACAAACACTGAGGATGCTTTTGTCGTGCCGAGGGATGGCGTCGTCTATTCTCACTTAATACGTATACAATGCATGGTATTCTCGCCCGATTTATCAGCTTTTGTTACTACTCTAACGTTGCCAAGAGAAAAACTTTACAGCATTTATCGCTTTGATGTTCCTCTCGCTGTGTAATTTTACTCGTTTTGTTGCCAATGTGCGAACAAAAATAAGTACCTAGTCGACCCTGTATATTTTGGACCATGTAGATTTTTTATAAGCTTAAGAAAAAATACTTTAAGGTGTTTAAGAGATAAAAGTACTAACCAAAGGTATAATTTTTGTTTAGTTGATTATCTCAGATATTAAAAATATATCTACCTATTATTTTCCTCTTCATCAGGTGTTTTTTTCACTTATTGAACTTTGCACTAAGCAAAACTTTCCTATTTAAATATTAGACTTCTTCAATCAGTGAAGTTGCAAGGCAAGTGCGGAACGTATTCCGAAATCAAGCTCACATTCACTAAGTAAACAGGAGGCCCCCGTTTGTAAACCAAACATTTCGTTGAATTTGCTTGAATTTAACGCCAACTTCTATATTTGTTTTATATTACATTGTTTGCTGACTGTATACGATAGATATGTTTGTTTTATGGGGCGTAAACTGTGATATCTCCGAATGCCTGTATATCACTTTCGTAATAAATGCAGGAACGTACAATTTACGGGGTCGCGCTTACCAACAAAGTTTTAAATTTGACGTTTGTTGAAAATATGGTTCGTGATTTTCTGACTTGTGTCTTCTGTTCATGAAACCTGAGTGTATTTTCGTTCATTCAATCTCATCAATTTAATAATTTCTATAAATGACATGACAAAGATTAAACTATGATTTGCAATTTTCTTTATTATCTACTGTCTACTGTATTAAAAATCATAGAAAAAATATCAATGGAAACGTCTTTTCTTTTATGGTTTTCCTTTGCAGATTTGGTATTTCTACTTAATATAGTTAATATAATAGCATTTTGTGTGTTTCGTTTACCAACACAGAATACAATATAAGTACCTATCAATAACCAATCTCAAAAATCTTTACAATTTCAACCTAAAATTATAGAAAATTATCTATGTAATAGATTGTATACTTTTTTTTATAATTCTACAAATAAAATAAATGTGAATTTGAGTTTGCTTGCATATTTTGTTTGTTACCTCTTGACATCCTCTTGACAACCAATCATAATGAAATACAAAACACACTATTGTCGACATTTGCCTTCAGAATAAAATAAGTAGCCGTAAAATTATAATTTAACTATGGAATGTACGGAGTCCATCTGATGAGGTTTTACAGGCAATTGGAGCTATCATTTTGAATATAATAAATCGATTCAGCAATAGGATTAAATTTCCTATCCGCAGGCAAAATGTGAGAGAGTAAATGACGCATTCGCTGACGCCGCAGTCATTGTTTGCCGCGTCAATTTAACTAACAATCCAATTAGCCTCCGGGCACAGAAACAGAATACTAATTGTTCGTGTCGGATAAAATACGAGCATAGAAAAAACATAGTTTTAGGTACACATAAATAAACAGCCATTTTCCAGTACAACGGTTCGCCGAAATGGCTTATGAGTTCTGTGTTGATTGTATATAAAAAACTGGGAGCTAAGGAGAAAAATAGTAATGAATTGAAATTAAACCTCTTAGATAAACTCCATTTATTTCTACTAACATAATAGGTATACTGATTGTTTAGAATACTATTTTGACTGTCTAAAATTTATATGACATGCCACGCGGTCCCACTCCACCTCAGGAGGAAAGAAAATAGATAAATAGTGCATGAAAAAATTAATTAAAATGGTTATATAAATCTTATACTCGTAAATATCAATTAGTAGAATATTTTCTAGTAGCTAATTGGTTTTTATTTTAAGTTTGTACCTTCTAGTCTAATTTTGTACATAATTTTGTAGCAGTTATCAGTGTTCCTTTATGATAAAACTAGCTGTCCCCTGCGGTTTAACCCGCGTGCCCGGGATAAAGAGTAGCCTACGTCCTCCTTCACTAGGCTATATCTATCAAAAATATGTGTAGTATATAGTATATAGTTATGGCGTGACCGCGGGAAATAGGGATTCATTTTTATACATAGTTAAGATTTTTTTTTAAATTTCATTTTTAATACAAGCTTTGAGACTATACTTTTTGTTGACTGTACTTTCATTGTCTTCCAATATATTAATGTATACCAAATATCATGAGTGAAATTCGACTTGCAAGATTTGACCCATACATACATACATTGCAATTTAATAGAAAGCTTGTAATATGATTGATTATGCCTATTTCATTTATATTTATATCAAGGCATTGTTTTAATACTAATAACAAAATGCAACAATAATACAGTAAGTAATTAGTTTCAACAAGCGACACCTAATTTAAAGGGCATGTCCCTTTAATATGATTGCAGTGAGCTCAGTTATGAGTTCGCCTTGTTAGCATAGTTGAATTGCCCTCGTTCACATAATGACATCAATTTACCTTCAACAACACCGTGTTCATATAAGTCTCGTCGAGTTGTTACTTCAACTCCATGAAATTGTAATAATAACTCCGTATTCAGTTTCTGTACTTTTGCTACTTACTCTGATATTGTTATGCGATTTCGATAATTATTTAATAGATATTACTCTTTTGTTAGATAGAGTGCATTGGCGATCAATTATTATATTATACTAGCTGCCCGGCGCGACTTCGTTCGCGTGGTGCTACCCTACCCTACCCTACCTTGCCCGGCAGATGGCGCTGCAATGGGTATCTAGGTCTAGGCTCGACCGATTTTGTGTAAACTTCACATAAACCATCTACTAAATAGTCTGAACAAAGCCTAAACATTTGGTTTTGATAGGTGAGTCCGTTCTTCAGTTATAAAATTACAACGAAAAGTGGCATTGATTTTTATACATACAGATTTATTAATCGAGGCCTCGGGAGACTGGCGGGTGGAGTTCTTTGCGCCAACGCATAAGCTGGCCATCTATGAATGATGAAACGTTGCCAGCATTTTTGGAACCATGCTGATAATCAGCGATAAGACCGCCCATTGTACAGTATTTTTAATATTAAGAATTTGTTATTATTTTTTGGTTGGTGTACTTTTAAGAGTTATCTATTTATCTATCTATAGATTGTATTTTGTACATAATACAGTTTTAAGGTTGATTATCTTTAAGCTAAACGAGTATAGGTATATGTATACCAAGTTTGTTTAAAAGTATAATTACCAAAATAATTCCATTATAACTAACAACTATTAAACTATTTAGGTAAGAGCTAAGTAAATTATAGCAACTTGAAACCTTACCTTACCCGGTAGTTGGTAAAGTACGTATAAGTAACAGTCTCAGGATGGTAAGACCCAAAAACTTATGAATCATTTCAATAAACGAGATACTTTAAATAACTAAGTTTGAAAATCACTTACAATTCGTCCTTTGAAGCCAGGCTAGCCTAACTTAGAATTTTATCAACTTAAAATTTCGGGTTTCTCATGGGAAATCTTGTAAAATTCCCAGCAATATGGTTAGGCAAAGTGATTTTCTTATGATTTTGCATAAAATATTAACTCACTCGAAAATGTTTATGTAAGTAGAGAAATGGCTTTTTAGATTCGGGTACCATTTGGTGTTAGGCCAAGTTTCTTCTTATATCTGTGAAAAGATGATAAAATATTAGTAAAATAATCAATAAGTATTTTAAAATAAAAAATAAGATTGCCCAATTTTGCTTTTTTTACGTGCATTGATCGCCGGGTTTTAATCCCTATAATCTAGAGAATAAGATAAAAGCTTAATCAATGGTAGAAAATTTGTGAAAACAAAGGTTCTATAAAACACAATTCCAAAGTTCAAAGTTTTTTAATTTATAAAATTAAATATAATATAATATTAAACGTCATATAAAGAACAAAGGTAAATAACCACTTAAATTTGTTAATGAATGAATGGATGTATGACTTTCAAAGTGGTTACCTTCTCTAATAAATTAAACATGAATTTTACGTAGTATACATCTCTATAATATATCTAATATGTAGAAGTTCAGCAGCATATTTTACGTCTAGTTAAAAACGTCATAGTTAATCATTTACCTGTACTGTACGTAGTATTTATATAATCTGAGCCTGTACTCTTAACGAGGCTATCATTACCTTGTTTGACCTATTGTTTTAAGGTTTAATCATCCAATTAAGGTGTTGATTTACGTATGTTTAAACTCATTATTTAGTTTCTATCAATTAAGTTTGTGTATACCTTTCTCTTACTTACAATATTTTTTACTAACAAGAAAAATAAAACTGTACAACATAAATCAGACCACGGTCTTATCATAAAACAAAAAGAAACATTTTCAAAAACCCCTCTACAAAAATTTCAATAAAAAAGCAGCTAACGAAAGAGGGATTCACACTCAATGAAACATAGAGGGGCCTATAAATAAGAGTGAACGAGAAAAACTGCAGCATGTAAAGTCTGAGGCTCGTAAGGCCGGAAGTCCGGCGTTGGCCGCATCCGCCGACTGCCTGCTACTGAAAGCCTTTTAGTTCAATTTACCGTAAAAAAGAGACCAACCGCTCCATTCCTGTGTTTTATGCCACTTAGAAAATTGCTTTCATCATGTCTACGGATTGGTATTAAGTTGCAGAAACCGTATAGATAGGGTAACAGATCTGTTTTGATAAAGTAGTTTCACTGACATAACTGTATTAGGTACATGCGGATGTAATTTCTTAATGCTTTCAATCGGAAAATGTTATTTAAAAATCATGTCTATGATAATTGATATATTATTTTATAGTTTTCTATGAACTGCATAGTAGGATAATTAGTATTTTTTTATATTTGGATTCCGCGCATACTTTCATCATAAAGTAAATATGTACCTACAAATTACAGTATATATATATAGACAATTTCCCGGCAAGGTTCCCAGTAGGCTGGCAGCATTTGCTCTTTGGATAGCCAAGCTGATGCGTTGGCGGAAAAAGGTTTCCGCCCGCTGGTCTCCGGAGGCCTCGATCAACTTTGATGGCAATAATTATCAAGTTAAATTGAAAATTCCATAGAAATTCCTGGCATTTATAGTCTCAAAATAAGAGCAAATACAGTCAATTCCTTTGTTATTTTACTAGACAAAGGTAAAACTAAAATAGTTATCGATCGATTAGGAATTCCAATTTCCATCTTTGAAGCAACTGAATACGTAAAATTTTACGTTTGAAGACGGGAGGAAGTACGTCCGTAAGTAATAAAATTGTCTAATAATACACCATTTATTCCATCTGTTTGTGATTTGGGTACGTGATTGTAGTTACATATGGACAAAAGGAAATACCGACGAAGAATATCTTTGGGTATCTGGTGTTAATGAGATTTCCGCAAGGATTATTATGATAATAATCGTTTTCCCATTGTTTGCTGTAATAGTTTCCACGTAGCCTTTTATTAACCGGACAAAGAAACTCAAGAACGATTCTTGGAAACTGTAAAGTTCTATCTGCAGGGATTAATTTGAAAAGATAGTTTTTTTCTTACTAAGAATGGTGGATTCAGATCACTTCAATGCATTGTTTTTGAGCATTTTTTTGTTTTGTACATTTTAAGGTGTATTATTTTTTCTTGTAAGTTTGACAGTTTATTAGATAACTTTGTTGAGACGCTATGGGTTATATTGTTTTAAATACTGAACTGATAAACTCATAAAAAAATCTAAGTGGAATATTTGATGATTTCCGAGAGCTTATTCATTCTTTCTGCGAAAACTTTATAATGGTTCGAGATAAAAAGGGAGATGCCAAGTTAAATTCATTGGCTGTCTGCATGCCAAATTTCATGATGATCGGTTGAGTAGTTAAGAAGTGAAAGCGTAACTAACTAACAAACAAACAAACCCACTTTCGCGTTTATAATATTAGGATAAACGACTTAGGTTAATCTTGGGATAATCGTTGTCGTCTGTCAGGTATTAGTAAAAAACAACAAGAATAAAAACCGGCCAAGAATCTGAGTCTGACTCGCGCAACGATGGTTCCGATCTTTTTTAGACGTATAATTTTTTTGTTAGGGCCTCGGCCATATCTGTAGAAAAAAACTGAACCGCAAAACAAAATATGTTTGTGAAGGAATTTTGATGATTTCGAAATAACTGTGCTCGGAGATAGAGGGGGGTGGCTATTTTTTTATATTCATCATAATTCAATAACACAGACGGGCGGAGTCCAGGTTGTTTACGTATGTTATCTCGTCTCGATGGCCTTACTTTAGATGAGTAAATTTTAGTTCTAAAACTCTAATTTTTACGAGTAATTTTATGAAAAATACTTTCTCATTTCACTCGGTCATAATTGACTGTTGGAAAACTAAATTAAGGGTGGCTCACCGGTGCAAACCTATTACGATATTAAACCGCAAACGTTGGTCAAGTGTTGCGTGCAGAAACCCTAATGTGATAATATCGGTGCATGGGTATTACAAACCCATTAGCTGGAAAAAGTGCATGAAATAGCAAGACTTAGAACTTGTTTTACTAGTAATGACTGTACGGTCAAACGTTTGTTACATTTTATGATTAAAGAATAGTAACAAATCAAATGACTTAAAAAAACATTAAGTCTGGGTGTTGTGCGCGAGTTTATTGTGGATATGTTAGGAAACTACTTATATATAGGAGCGTGTTTAAGGGCCATGAGTACGATTTAAATAGAAAATCCAAGAATTCCTTTGAAAATTACCAACTGCTTTAAACATTACACATATGTTCAGTTCTTTCAATCATTAGCCATGTTTATACAAAAATAATAAAACCAAACAAGTAGCAGGAACTTAAATACCTGTCGTTTCTTATAAACTCGATCGTAAATGTAGTTTGATTGTGGTTCAACTACATAAGTATTGGTTCAGCGTAACGAGTTCAATTTATTGTAAATTCTATACAATTGGTGCCGTGAAAGTATTTCTCAGTTTACAGTCACGATAAATAATATCATTAAGTACCCATTTACTGGGACAGAGAATACAGCAGCCAAATAACTTTATGTTGTGTTCTTGCGCGTGAGTGAGATCGTCAGAGCTCATCGGGTTCAGTTATAGTGTATTATCTATGATCGGGTTTGGGGAAGGGTCGGTAACGCGTGAGTGATGCGCCGTGTGTTTAAAGTGTCCATATGGCTACGGTAACCGCTTACCATCAGGCGGGCAGTTCGCTTGTTTACCGACATCGTCGTATATTTTTTATGTACACTAACTCTGACATGAACTATAGTTATTTAAAGTAGGAAAATAATGTTCATCATTTGAAAGAAGTTTCCAATTGCAATGGTTATTATATACTATTCACGTTATCGTTAGTAGCGAAGCTTAAATGTGAAAATGTGCTTGAAACGTGCAAGGAAACCTAAGCTAGAGCCGGCTTATCGCATTATACCTCGGGAACAACGCTTTTAGGGCGGTTCCCAGAAATCGCTTTACTACACCGCTTTTATCTGTTTGCAGCTTTGATCAATACACGAGATTACATGAATTCCTTTGGTTAAAGTTCTTGAAAGCACGATGTTAACCATAACACTAATTCACCAAAAGATATAAAAGACTTTCCTTTGACCAGCGGTTTCAACTTTCAACGGTAATGATTTTTTCTAGCAAGCTTTTTGTCTTGTATATGACCTATTTACATCCAAATAATTGCATATGTTACCAGTGATTTGAGTAACAAGCATTCGCATTCATCAATTATAAGTAGGATATATAATTTCTATTACCTATTAACATTTTATATTTAATATAGGCTATTTACCTTCCCCAATAAATGAGACTATAATGACCCTGATAATCGTAACACCTAAGGTTTACGTCGTATTAAACAAAGGTAGTATTATTGTTTCCCTTTAATTTTAATCTCCCAATATTAAACGCCGCTGGGCTGTTAGCGGAACAAGTAAATCCCAGGTCTTAAGGAGATCGTTATGATACCCAAAACAAAGTATAATTTTGGGGTCACCACATAATCCAGGGAAACTAAATTTAGTAAGGTCGCTATAACCATTTGTATGAGATTTTGAACGCAGATATATTTTGGGATATAAATATTTAATCTAATAATTTAATTAACTTTTACGTACGTCATAGCGTGTGTAAAATTTTAATATCGTTGACTTAATCTGTGAGTGAAATAAAATTTTAATCAAATCCATAAAACTTGCACCCATTAACGTCGCAGTCAAATATATTTTCTCTTCTGTGTACCTCGTATATCTAGTAAATATTGAAATAACTTAGTTTTACATTTGCTACAACGCCTCCATCTGTTCCTTTTTATACAGTCAGAAGCAATTAAGGCTGGAAACAGGAGGGAAAAATATTAAATCTCCTGTTTTTATGTAACCAGCTTCAGGGAAATTAAAATAGATTACATTTTAATATCTTTATTTTTTCATCACAATAAGTTGGAATCGCGTAAACTGAAACCGGATGGAATAACAACGATTACTATGTGAAAGCCGCTTAAATTTAATACTCAGGGTACCGTAAAAAGTTCACAAATATATTTCTTAAAATGCTACCTTCGGGTAGTCTTTTGGAGATAAAAATGTTTTTGTTTGCCATGTAAACGTATTTTGTATAGAGACCGCCATACAAATTGTTCGAAAAGATCCCAAGGGTACATTGAAAGCGTGTTTCGCAGATACATGTTACCTGGCGTCTTACCACCGAATAAACGCTCACTTAGAGTGGTTTGTCAATACAACTCCGGGAAACCTTTTACTTGCCCGACACTCCTCACGAAAGTCTTACCATAGTATTCATACGGGTATGTCGGCATCAAAAACTTGTGTCTAATATTATGTACCTCCGTCCTTATTTCGTTGAATTTTATCTCTCTATTTACTTAATCGGACAATGAAAAAAAGTAGGTGCTTGGTAATAAAACTTCTGGAATGAACACAACATTTGCATAAATCGAAAACTCTTTTTATTTATATCTAGATATAGCATACAATTGGAAGAGGATCAACGTATATTTGATGCAGTCCATTTAAAAAACACATGAAAAGGCCCATTCTAAATTCAAGCTTTTTCAAATTTTGAACACGTTTCGTAGCCTCTTAGCTCCTGGATTTGCCTGACTGATAGCATACGTGACTTCTTTTAGAGCGCTAAGAGTGTTTTCGAGTTAAAAATCGACTCAAAATGTTTCCGCTTTGAGTGCAACGTTATGTTTCTTATACGGTCCATTAGTTCGGATTTGGTTGATGTATTCGGTGATTTTGTATTTTAGCTTCTCATTTGACTTTCGAATTTGGCTTGTTTAAATAGTTCAAAGGATTTTTTCATGGTAAGCATAAAAGTAAATTACAGAATTTCGGAATACTTGATTACCATGATGATATACCATTTTTGTGGCAACTTGACAGAAAAAACAAATAGAATGCGATTTACCGACATATGTCCAGTGAGTTTATACTAAATTGGAACACGACCCCAAATGTTCAGTATTTCCACTCAATTAAATGAGTCGATGGGACAGAAATGCGGGTACAGGCAGATTTAATCGCAAGACATTTCGGTTTGGCTTTCATGTGTAATTTCCCACGGGTTGGGTCGCTGGTCCACCCAATGATTATTTCCTCTTCAACAGCCCCAATGTTTTGTTTCAGTTTATTCTCATTTTTCTCGAAACCTTTTGTAAAGTTCTATTGTTCAGTGGGTGCGGTGTTTTGAGGTCGCGTTGTTATTGTGGATATTCTGAAGTTTTCACCTCGGTTATGTTATCTCGCCTTGTTATTCAGGGATGTTCTCGAATTAATGTTGCTATAGGGCTAAAAAGGGACATTTTTATTCGGTCTTATTCAGAAACACAACATATCATAGGAATACAGTACTACGATTCAGGTCACCAAGTTAGTCAATATTTTTATAAAAATCATTAGATACAGTAAACTTTAATAAATTTAAATATTCTAAGTAAAATATTTTATTTATATAATATATTTCGTTCCTTTTACGACTTGCTTCCAAGAAATTTTAAATTATCTCGAACATGAAATAGCTCTGTAATTAAAGATTCATTATGCTACTTCCAGGTTTTTTCCTCGGGAGATTCCATTTTCATTACACAGTACTTTCCTGTAATGAATGCATCCGTACGTAAACTCTTTAATAACGAGCTCTTATTAAATTCAACTTTAAAAACTTATTGTACAAAGGTTATATTCACCATCAAGAATTAATTAGAAGAGCAACTGAGATTTTTATCAAAAGTTCTGCAATTCGATGAAATGACTGCTAGTAATTTAAATTGAACCATGCATTGTGTGAGCAAAGTTGGTCATTACAAAGGAGGCGGTATGAGCCGTCGGTGAACGCGATAAGGAAACCGAGAGTTCAAGAAAGAAGATAATATATCGATGGTCTACACAGCATATCACTTACAGTGAGATAAAAAATTAAACAGAATCGGGATAATCAATCAATCAATCAATCATAAAATACTAGTGCGGTAATGTAAATTAAAAAAGCACCAGTTCGTAATAAACTGTCTTATGATACTAAAATCGGTGCACTAAGAGCCACTTTATGAGCTAGTGTGTTGAAAAAATATTAAAAATCATTAATATTTTTTATTGTTTGTGGTATTGATATCATAAATATTGTGTATACGGGTTTCTCGTGCAGATGTAATAAATATTTCTCAGATTTTTTAAAGCCAAACAATACCCGATAATAAATTAAAGCTGTAGTTTCGTTTTGGTTTTACCCTTTAATTTTAGTTTTCAAAATGTCCAAATCCCTAGTAACTGCATTTTCGATAATGAGTTTTACTATAATTTATACAAACATTTTCTTGTACAATTTTTGAGAAACTAATAAAACTTCAAACTACAGATCCACTTTGTTTCATTAAACAAGAAAATCGTAGACGGTGTGGGGTGAAGGAACTGGCTCTCAGCTTGTTTATGAAGCTGATTACAGACAGATTACCAGCACTTTCATGATTAGTAAAGCTTTTAGAGCAAAGTCATTCTGCTGTACAGACTACTTGCATTTATAATTAGTCTTTTTTACCACCTTTATAGATGACTAGCTGTCCCCACGGTTTCACCCGCATTTTCGGGATAAAAAGTAGCATATGTCCTTCTCCATACCATAGGCTAGCTGCATGCCAAATTTCATGATAGTCCGTTGAGTAGTTGAGGCGTGACAAACAAACAAACACTTTCGCATTATTATATTAGTTAGGATAGTCCTAAACTCTGAAGCATCTCTAATTTTCAACCAAACAGCTAATTTCGGAATAACTATTTCAAAATTTCAAGTCTCTAACTAATTCAAACCCCAGCCCCTTATTAATAAATAAGTCAGTCTCGTAACACCCAGGTATTAAGATAGCCCCAGCCCTTTTTGTTTATATGAAATTAGAAAGTGACGGATATATTAACAACCTAGGTATTACTATACTTGACTTACACCTTATTTATTAATAAGGGGCCAGAGGTTTAAGTCAATGGACAACATTTTTAATTCTTTCTGAGTTTCTTGCCGGAGTCTTCTCAGTTTAAGTGTATTCCGAACCGGTGGTAAATTAAACTGTATGTACCAACTTAACGTTCATAAGTGCCTTCATCATATCAGCCCATGGATGTCCACTGCTGAACATAGGCCTCCCCCATTGACATAAGTGCCTTACCAGGGCCTAAACTGAATAAATGACTTTTTGATTTTGAATGTATATAAATTGATAGACATGATGTAGTATGAACCATGTAATAAATATAATCCTTACTAGTATCATAAACGCGTGAGTCTATCTGTCTGTTTGCTACGTTTTCACAGCATATAAAACCGAGTGTGATTTAAATTGCCAGAGATAAAAACCTTAAGAGCCATCTAGTATTAACAAAAGTTAAATATATAAATTAGGTGCTGAGAAGAGAGACTTTGCAATAGAAGCCGTAAATAAGCTATAGTAAATGTATAATAGTTAAAAGTTTCAGCTTTCGCTTATAAGTACAATACAAACAGGCATCACCAAATAACTTAGGCATAGCTTACCCACGTAGCATGTATGATGTTGCTTTGTTACCAGCCAGATGCAGCTTACAATTGCTGCAGTGATTAGCTGTGTTTCAGTCTGTTGGGATGTGGCTTAAAAGCGATTATGTGAGCACGGAAACATGTCGAGTCATTTGAGGTAAAGGGAAATTTGGAAATTCTTATAGCATTTATGCAATGTTTACAACGGCATTATCTTACTAAGTGCATACTTTAAATATCAACCTTGTTATACAGAGTAAATGTAAGAAAATAAGGATAAGTTTTAAGATAATTTCGGAGAAATAATGAGGTTTTAAGTTAAGTGAAGAATCTGTAAGCTACCTGCCGACAAAATGCAATGTAGTTTGGCAAATAAATATTGACAATGCTATTGTACAAAAATAAACAAGACTTAACCCTATTTTTATCCAATTCAACTAATTACTAGCTATTATAACGAACTCGTGCGCGAAGCGCTCGTGGTGTAGCATGATTAGCCGTTCTTAATCGATCGGCAAAGTTAAGCTACGTCTGTCGTGGTCGGTACCTGGATGGGTGACCGTCTAGTGGTATTTCAAATCGAGCGTTTCCGTGCTTCGGAAGGCACGTAAAGCCGTTGGTCCCGGTTATCACTTAATTTTGATAGTCGTTAAGCTAGTTAGATGCCTCCTAGGCGGCTTGAAAAATTCCAACAGAAGGTTGACAACTAGCCTACCTCCACCAATCCGCAGTGGGCACGCGTGGTGGAGTATCGCCCAGTCCCTTTCACCCTCATTTGTGAAAGGAGGCCTGTGCTCAGCAGTGGGACATTATAGGCTGATGATGATGATAACGAGCTCAGAAGAAGAAGGCGTAATGAAAAGTGTATGTATATCTATTACAATAATCCACTTTTTTGGTACTAGGCGCATAAATCGCGGAAAAGAACATTTTATATTAATATTAGCAAGTGACGAACGATGATAATGACCTTAATTGAGGTGACATGTTAGTTATGATTTTAATTCAATAAAGGATGCAATTTTTTTAATTATTTTTTTTAATTTTTGAGTATTTTATTTTGAGCTGAAACTTTTTATGGAATCTGTACCTGATGTATTCTTCACCACTCTCGGATGAATATACCCTTTTTATCACTCCCAGTATATACACTTTTCATACATTTTATCTTTGTCGCAAGACTTATCATGAACCTTTTTTTCCTTCTAAATGAACAAGCAAAATCCTTTCAGACTTTAAAATATACTTCAACTAGCTTAAAATTTGAATATTCTGCTAGTGTATGTAGCAAGGGATGCTTTCCTCATCCGATAGCGTTAATTAAGGTTAGGTTCCCTTGAGATACTTGTTCCAGGCGTAATGAGATTAGTAATGGAAAAATTATGCAAAATAAATCCGGGTCCAAAAATATTATTTTATGTGAGGTACGCTGGTTCTTCGCTCGGGCAATAGTTACGGTGTCTTCATTTAAAGTAATATTTTTTGTTGGTTATCGTTATTAGATAGGTAAAATAGTTCAGGAATATTTGAATAGTATTAGAATATACTACATGTATGATTTTAGACGACTATGTTTAAAGAGTCTTTCTAGCACTCAACAATTCTCCATAGTACGAGATCCGGCTGCAAGATTACTAAGTTCATCGAGTTCCCAAGATACAGATTTTACCTAGTTTGGGAACCAACGATATGCACTGTAATCTGTTGTTTTACTCAATAAACGTTATTATTATTAGTTTTTAATCAAAGTCTATTTTTAACCGACTTCAAAAAAAGGAGGAGGTTCTCAATTCGGATGTATGTTTTTTTATGTTTGTTACCTCATAACTCCGTCATTTATTAACCGATTTGGAAAATTCTTTTTTAGTTTGGAAGGGTATACTTCCCGTTTGATCGCGTTGTTATCAGGTCAGGATTTGATTACTTTTTAGTGTACTTTGAGGTCGGTATAAGTTTTTTGTAAAACAGTTTTTATGTATAATTATGAATGGGGGAATATATTTTTGCCAAGGTGCCAGCTAAATTATATTAATTGATTTTTCGAAGAAGAGTAATTTTCATCATAGGTCATAAGTGCCTAATCAGGGACTAAATTGAATAAATACTTTTTGATTTTGATTTTGAAAAAAAAATCTACTCCAATTACTAAATATTAGTATTAATTGAAACTTGTACTTTTTTTATGTAGTAAATCGCGCCGCGTCTCGTCTCAGTGTGAAATGACCCTTATACCTTACTTTGTAACAGCGTATTTTATTTCCCTATTTGAATTTTCTTGAAAAGAAACTATTCTATTATATCTTACACGAGTACACTTGAGGAGTGAAGTATCAAAGGAAGTTTGCTTTCACGTCACTTTGCCATGACTACACTATATTAGCATGTAGCAAAGCCACCCAGCTTAGAAAGATCTGCCTCCTCGCCTGTTTTTCTGGAAAGTGTAACTTTCCAGGGGCTAGTGAAATCCACGTCAGGGGTCAAGCGTGCTTGGTCGTCTGTTACTAGTTGTTCGTTAGCCGGGGATCGGCATCCGGTTTCCTTATCACAGTGCATCCGGTTCAGGAGCCGTTTTGTTTCTTTGAGAACGTACCGGATAACCGGGAGCACCCGGACGTTTGAATCGTAAACACATGTATAGATTGTGGCCCTCGTCTTTTGATTACCGGATACAGGGAGAGAATTAATTAGAACACTTGAATATTTTGTTTTATTATTATGAGAACTCGTCAAAATATGTCCATTACGTACGAGACAAAAAGATTGACGGTATGATTTTCGGTCATTTATTACCATACTGAAGTGAAAGGATTTGTAATAGTTAATATACATATTAGTGGATAATACTAATTAATGTGTTAATATTTCCTTACTTTAAATTAAATTCACCCTATAGATTACTTTAATAGACAAAAAGAATATTGAAACAGGTAATGTAATTTCCTTTGTTCAAACGGAATTTTCAATTTGTCTCATTACCGCCCATAAAAACGACAGTATCGTCCGTCGGTAATTTCAGACTACTGTTTTAATGAAATATTTCTTACTTAATAAAAATCCATTATCCTATCCTACTCTTACTATATCCTTACTTCCTTACTAATCTTACTATCTCACTAATATTTTTATCTCATCTCATAAATCATCTCATTTTTATATTATCTCATCTAATAATATATCTCACTATCTCGCATCAACAGTTGAACGGATTTGGATGAAATTTGATACGCTGGTAGAATATGTTCTGGTTTGACATATATGGTACACTTTTTATCCCGGAACAGCAATATATCCCTCAGGTAAGCGGGTGAAACCGGGAACAGCTAGTAATATTATAAATTAGAAAGTTTGTAAGGATGTGAAGTATCTCTTTCACACAAAAACTATTTAATGGACTTGGATGAAATTTGGCACATAATATTGTTTTTGATTAACACATTTTAATCCCGGGAAAAAAAAGAAAAATATTATATTTTTTGCCCGCCATTCGACGCCTGAAAAACATTAACAACAATTAAAACAAGGAAAGAAAATTACACAATACAATAAAAAAAGACATGAATTAAATATGTAAATATACTAGATAAACGGAATAATAATATTTGTCAATTACTGCAATCTTGCCTCTATGACCGCTAATAATCATCTATACATAATCGGTGAATTATTAGTTCGGAGATGTATTTGATAACTCCAGTATTTGTCATATCCCTCAGATTAACATGTAAGTAGGTTGAACTTGTAGCCATACTTGTAGCAGAGGCACAGAGGTCCTCAGATATGTCATGACTTTAACGAACTGTCGTCTTGACATTGTGATATGGCTGTTTTGATATGAAATTACCCATGTGGAAATTACTCACATAAACTACTTACTTATGATAACATCGATATTTGTTTTGTAGGGCAGTGTGAAACAAATAAGAACCAAATGTAATAGAAACCTATGAGATTTCATGACATAACCAATTGAATGTATGCTGACAACATCAAAAATCACTTTTTATAAATTAAATTTTGATTGATATCAAATATTTTTTGATATTCATTTTAAATCGTTTACTCAAGTTATGCAAACGTCGCGTCGTGCAAAACCATTACTTTTGGAAAACTCTGTAGATTGTGCATTTATCTCGCAGATCTTCAAAATTCAGCTCATGGTTCCTTTCAGCGATTTTCTCCAACATCTGTAAGTTCAGAACCTACACATACTGGCTAAAAAAATACACATGTATGCAAAATTTTATTGGTTTGTATTTAAGTTTCGTATTCCTAACTAATGTTCTAAATGCGAATGTGAGTGTTTTTTTTTTGTACGCTTTCACGCCCTATAACTACGCAACCGATCATCATAAAAGAATCATGGCGCGATCCATACATTGATTTGTAAAAAAAAAAAAACATTTTAGAGAGTTTTTAATCACTTCCAATGTTGAGATTACATTACCAGCAACATATGTATATACTTAAAATATTGTATAAACCCTGCATAACATAACAATAACATAATAGTTTTGGTCGCAATTCGCCGGCATGGCATAGAATGTCGCATTTTTATCCCGGGGATCTAAAAATATTTTAAATGCCTCAAGTTATTCCTTAGGCACCAAAGATCAATAATAACCCAAGTAGCATAACAAGCTGTATACAGGCTGTATTAAAATCATTTCAACGTCTCTAAACAATTTTTTGTACAAATCTCGCCATGATTCTTTGGCATGCAGATAGCCTGTGGTATGGAAAGGTAGGCTTTTAAAACCAGGAAGCCAGTCATATTAAATTTTAAAACATGATGGATAATGTAGATAGATTTTTTATCATAGGAAAGTAATTATTTAGTTCAACCCGTGATAAGTTAAGAGAGGATCTTTAAAAAAAAATATTTATCCTTTAATAAAACAGCATCAAGATACAGAATTTTGTTTGGTTTCTATGCTGGATTAAACTAAAAACTGTGACATGACAAGTACAGCGAATCTTACCAACCCCAGCTTGCCCGTAAAATCGTCAAAAGTATTTTTTATCCTACCTGAAAATGTTTAAATTCCTCGGGAACTCAGGTAAAATATGACAAGATCTTCCACAAAAAAAAGCCTTGCTAAGTTTCTTGCCGGAGTCTTCTCAGTTAAAGTGTATTCCGAAACGATGGTAAATTCAATTGTATGTACCAATTTAACGTTCTAAGTGCCTTCATCATCATCAGCCTATAATGTCCCACTGCTGAGCACAGGCCTCCTTTCACAAATCAGGGTGAAAGGGAATGGGTAGATACTCCACCACGCGTGCCCACTGCGGATCGGTGGAGGTAGGCTAGTGGCCAACCTACTGTTGGAGTTTTTCAAGCCGCCTAGGAGGCATCCAACAAGCTTAACGACTATCACAATTAAGTGATAACCGGGACCAACGGCTTTACGTGCCTTCCGAAGCACGGAAACGCTCGATTTGAAATACCACTAGGCGGTCACCCATCCAGGTACCGACCAAGACAGACGTAGCTTAACTTTGCCGATCGATTAAGAACGGCTAATCATGCTACACCACGAGCGCCTTACTAGGGCCCAATCTGAGTAAATAACTTATTGATTTTGATTTTAAAATCACAAGATAGAAGCTAGTTATTACGATAATTATTTTAAAAATAAAACCAAGATATACTTAGATATCATTGTAACTGGAAACACTGAAGTTTGTGTATATACAGTAGAGTACGTCACGTCATTCAAGTGTCGTAAAACACAGGTAGGCACTCGACACTTGATAAATAATTAAGCTGAGTGTATACAGGCTTAGGGCTTGCGGTGGGTACATATTGTCACGCTAATGGATACAGTATGTACTTTCCGAGTTTCTGATGGAATATTTGAGGTTGGGTTGAGTTTAGACAAGGAATGATGATAAAGCTTTGTGGTTTTTATACCGGTTTAGATTTGTTAAATTCTTTTAGGTTCGTAACGTGTAATGTAATTCTGTTTGTTTATCTTATTGATATATACTTTAAATGTAAAAAATGTAGTGTCGATATTAGATTTGATGTGTTATCGATACGAATATATTCTTGAGGCGTGTAAATCTAATCATTTATTTATATTCTTGTAGGAAAAAAGCCTTTGAAATGTGGTGTTGGAGGAGAATGGAGAGGATTAGCTGGATGGAGATGGTGACGAATGAGGAAGTATTGAGTCGAGTAAAAGAGAAAAGGAACATTATGGAGATGATAGAGAATAGGAGGGGAAATATGTTTGGCCACACGTTTGTCACGACGAATTTATCAAAAACATAATAGAAGGAAAGATAGAGGGAAAGCGAGGAAGAGGAAGACCAAGACTAAGTTACACAGATCAAATGAAGGCAAAAATAGGCGTCGTGTCGTTTAAGGAGGTGCAAAATGTGGCTAATGATAGAGCAGAGTGGAAAAAGCTACACCGACAAGAGCACAGAAGAAGAAGGAAAAAATATTACTGTATCCAAAATGCCAACACAGCACATTATTAAACATATAACCGTGTGCTATCCGAGCGCATCTCAGACAATAAGTTTCCGCTTGTAAATAGCAGCGCTCGAGGACGTGACAGGCTGAGATGATATCACTATATTAGACCCCTCAGTGTGAGCCTGTTTCATGCCTTACGAGCCACGCGTTGCATTTAAATGAACCTGACGTTGTGTTAAAAAGGAGTCACTAAGACCAATCAGCTGTATTGAAAAGACGCACATGTTTATCAATCTTAAGTCCGTCCCTGTTTTTTATGTTACCTAATGAGTTTCTTAACTGCTGCCGTATCGCTTTTTGTAGTCAATTTTTTTTTCGCAATTAATTGTTTTGGTACTATTCAAAAAATATGAAAGTACAATAAGTAAGTGAAATTGAGATAAATGAAATAATGTGGTGTACCTCACTGTAATGAAACAGTTCGCAAACATTAGAAGCTTTAATTAGTAACTAACTGCATTCTCTTTTAATTATAAATAACTTGTATTTTAGTCAAAAGCTGGATCTATTTTTGTTTGTATCATTATGCGTTCCTGCACCATTCATTTATTTGTGATTAGCTGTTGAAAGAGTTGTCGTGCGGAAAACTAGGGAAAGTTTCTCACATACAAAAAAAGGAGAGGAATGGCAATCCACGATTAGCCAATTTATAAAAATATCGCAAAAATAAATATAATAAATTGAATAGCCAAACTATTATTGTTTCCTTACATAAGTAAGGAAACAATAATAGTTTGGCTATTCATATGGCCACGGTAACGAGCTAAACGTTAAAGTAAGGTAGTAAGTAAACGGTAAGTTGAAACGGTTAAATACGGTAAGAGAGGTAGAGCATAGCGTTTATTCGCTCAAAGAGCAGCTCGACTGGGGAAGTACCTCCACCTTACAGAATACCGCAGCCAAATAACTTTATGTTGTGTAAAGTTGTGTTCCTGCGCGTGAGTAAGGTTGCCAGAGCTCATAGGGGAGGGGGGATAGGTCGATAACGCGTGAGCGATGCTTCGTGTCTTGCAAGCGTCTATATGGCTACGGCAACCGCTTACCATCAGGCGGGCCGTATGCTTGTTTATCGACTAAGTTGTATAAAAAAAAAAAAAAAAAAACTACTTATTCATCAGGCGGGACGTACGCTAGTATATCGACATAATCGTATAAAAATAATACGAATAGAGTCAAAAGCAATAAGAAACAAATCAATAAATAATAAATAATTCAGGTCCAAAAAGCTCGGAGTGCTCAACAGAGCGAGGCAGTACTTCACATCGGGGCAAAGGCTGCAACTTTACAAGTTGCAAGTCCGGCCTCATATGGAGTACTGCTGTCATCTATGGGCGGGGGCACCTGGATACCAGCTTGATCCTTTAGACTCGGTTCAACGACGTGCCATCAGAATTGTCGACGATCCCGAGCTCACAAGCGGTTTAGAACCCCTCAGTCTGAGGAGAGACTTTGCCTCCTTATGTGTGTTCTACCGCTTGTACAACGGACGGTGTTCTGAAGAATTGTTTAAGATGATGCCCACGGCTACTTTCTACCATCGCAACTCTCGCCATCGACGGGGAGTCCATCCTCACATATTGAAACCTGAATTGTTTCGTACTGTGCGGGCTCAAAGGAGCTTCCTTCCGCGGACGCTCAGACTGTGGAATGAGCTCCCCGCCGTGGTTTTCCCAATGGAGTACAGCATGGGGTTCTTCAAAAGGGGTGTGAAGAGATTTCTGCAGGGTCGGCAACGCGCGTGTGATACCCCTGGTGTTGCAAGCGTCCATAGGCTACGGTAACCGCTTACCATCAGGCGGGCCGTATGCTTGTTTGCCACCTAAGTGGTATAAAAAAAAAAAAATATATAAAAACATATTTCGATAGTTTAATGAAATGAGTCCCAAAGATACAGGACACTAAAACCCATGTTCACGATAATTCGAACATTCTCGTAATGCCTAAACAAAAGCCATAGAAACGAGTCGAACCATGAACTGAAATTGGAGTTTTGCCGTTACTGAAAGGACTTATCGAAAAAGTTTTACCACTTTCCGAATAATAGTTGGACACAAAATGCGTGTAATTTTATGAGACGATACTTAATGGAACTTTTGTAATATTATTTTGACCTTTTATATTAACGAAACAACAATCATAATACCATTACATACAATGTTGTATATCTATGTATAGTTTTACCAATCTTTTTCCAGTCTATTAAAAATCACTCTTGTCCATTTTATCAAAAATATTTAGATATAAATAGCAGCTTCTATCTCGGCGATTGAAATACACTCATAACATCACATTTCACACATGTCATACACGTACAAACTAAAACTGGTATTGATGCTACTACAAGCTTTCGTGGTTTTACTCGAATGTTAAAAGCCTCTGGCGAAACCACTCTCCTGATGTTCCCTTTATATCGCATTTCCACAGCTCGAACGGGCAAGCTAATGTTTGCTCGTGCAGAGTTTACAGCGTAAAAAGAGAACACATTTGAAGTCAATACGTTGAGTTTATTGACAGTTGTTTTTGTCTACTTCTATAAATTCAAGGAGCATTTGCTTACTTACTATTTTAGGTTTATGCTGCACAGTAAATTATCCAGAGTTTTAAATTTAAGAAAATGCAACATTTACTTTGTTTGGTGAACGAGACAATAAACTGGAGGCTATCCGCTTTTACTACTTGTGCTTCTTTGACATCCGACGTCAAAAAAGAACACACGGAAGGATTTTTAGGAGGAGAGAAGAACACTATTATTTTAAGAGATAGTAGTTGACTCCCTGGGACTTTATAGAAACACTAGCTGACCGGCGCGACTTCGTTCGCGTGGTGCTACCCTACCCTGCGGTGATATCCTACCCTACCCTGCCCTGCCCTACCTTACCCTACCCTACCCTACCCTCCCCCAAAAATATAATGTAGCCTACGGGGATAGAGTAGCTTCCCAACAGTGAAATATTTTTTCAAATCGGTTCAGTACTTTCGGAGCCTATTCAATGCAAACAAACAAACAATCAAATCTTTCCTCTTTATAATATTAGTATAGAAGTATAGATAATTGAATGGAATCTTATTCACATTAAAGATCTATCATTATTTACCACCACTCTAAAACGTGTAAATATTAACAGAATTACGATATTAAATAATATGAATTGAAATCTGTTTTACTTTATAAATATTCGACATAGTATGCGCAAAACTTTACGACTATCCGTACCGCCCCGATATTCATCTCTTTACATAAGTTGACAAGATTGCAAACAAATATTTTACTATTCTTTCTCTCGGATTACCGATTTTGACGGGGTCTTTGTGCGGATTACTTTATTTTGAAATGTTATGTTAGTGTAACATACAGGCATGGATGGTAAAGTTTCCTATTTTGATTTAAAAATTGACCGAAATAGCGTTTGTCTTTCTGAATTTAATTTTTAGGCTTAAGCAGTGCTAGTAAGTTACTGAATTTATTCTAAATATTTTTCATTTTGATACTGCTGGGGCAACCTTCTAGCTTCCTCTTACAATTACGTATTTTTAGCCCCATTATTATTTATAGACTATTTATAGTCATAAGAAGATAGATAATATAGACCCAAAACATTATAACATTTTATAATATTTAAAATTAAAATTGTGTGCTAGTCACAAAACATGTTAATTCATTTACACACCAAAAGAAAGTCTTAATTAAAAGCAGCTAATGACTTTTCGCAAATGTTTTCCAAAATGTGTGTGTGGCTCCAATATCTAAGGCCATACATCACTCTGTCTCCAAGTGAGTGAAAGATTGATGGCTTAACTTACTAATTGAGCTTCATTAACGATCATAATTAATAATCCCTAGCAAAAACCTTAATTACACACCTTTGTGACTGACAGAATTATTAATTAATGTACTACTACACTATAATTTTAAATGTTTTGCTTTTAATAAAAGAAAATAAGCGTATAGTTTTTGTGTTATTACAAAATTCCCAGTATATTTTGCTTTGCATTAGTGGCCATGAGATTGTAGACATTGCTACGAATTTCGTAGTAACTGCTACGAGGAAGTGGCATCGGGTTTTTCATTGTGTTTTAAATGGATTACGATACCTACTTACATCATAATCGAATGGCAACGAGTACTTATTTTTACAAGCTTTTATTTAGTTTCACCTGTCCGGTATCTGTAATCTTGCGAGTTAAATTTGACCCACTTCCCAGCGTCCGATTGAGCCGAAATTTGGTATGTTAGTATATTGGATGAAAACGCAAGTACAGACAACAAAAAGTACAGTCACCATAAGAAGCTTGTATTAAATATGTTTTTTTTTATCAAAAACTTGTTTTGGTTTCATGCATAAAAACAATATCAAACCCCGTACAGTGGATTTTAGTCTTAAGCATATATTCAAAAGGGTTATTAAATTTAGTCAACCGTAGCTAATCATATTTTTCCTTTTGAAATCATAAAATAGCGTCAAAACATTTAAACAAAACAAAATTACAATGAGTTTTCAAATTGTCAGTTTACTACTACTTTGTTCTTGAGAGATTTCAACTTGTACTCTAAAGGTAAAGTTTACGAAACTGTTTGAGTAATAATATTTTATGGCAGGGTACTTTGTAGTGGCATCCGGCTGGCTTTGAAAATCTATCAAGCAACGGTGTAGTCCGGCAGTTGCATTTAAGGGCCAGTTCTGGGGTTTGGAAAGGTCGACAGCACATTGCCAACCCTGATATTGCTCATCCTCATAGGCAGAAGGCACTCACCATCAGGATGCACAGCTTGCTGCTTTGCAATTTTCTAAAATAACAATTTAAACAGGAATAGGAAACCTTATGTGTAATTTTCATTACAATGTCAAATAGTTACTACCCAACTTGACTCACTTTTAGGAACTAGCTGTCTCCTGCGTTTCCACTCGTGTTCCCGGGGTGACATATAAAGGCTCGGGGATAATTTTTAGCTTCCTAATAGTGAAATATTTTTTTGCAAATAATTGAACTCTTTTACAAAAAAAAACTTAAACTTACTTCAAAGTACACTTAGAAGTAATCAAATCCTGATCTCATAACAATGGGACCAAACGGGAAGTGTATCCTTCCAAACAAAAAAAGATTTTTCCAAATCGGTTCATAAATGACGGAGTTATGAGGTAACAAACATAAAAAAAAAATTGAGAACCTTCTCCTTTTTTTGAAGTCGGTTAAAAAATAAACTTCACCTAAAATTCTCCGCAAATCTCGTTGTATAAAACCATTGTTAGTCAGTTCTGTTTAATATTAAAACCCAAACAAATACTATCCCGTTATAAATCTTATTAAATGTGTCATTGAGCCAGAAAATCTCTTCGTTATTTTATTATACCCAGCCGTGGGTTCTCTTATTAAAATTTAATAACTTCTCTTAAATTGAAGGGCTTGCACGCCTTTCCTTGTTAAGGTTAATAAGGTGCGTGTTGTTTGTATAAGTTTGGGCCATATTTAACATAATGAATGTGGACCTTTAGACGCCGTCAAATTATACGGGAAGTTGACTATATTGCGGTGTAAATAAAGTGTGAGCGTTTGTTTTTTTTAATAAGAATGAAATGTGAAATTTTAAGAATTTGTTTTGATATTATAAGAATAAGTATGGTTTTCAAATCATAAGATAGTTTTATTTTATAAACCTTCGCAATTTTTATTCGTGTTTTACCCAACAGATCTATTAGTTTACTCGTGACCACGAAGTAAGTTAAAATTAGGCTTGTATATATTGATTTGTGCGCAAATAGACCGAGTTTTACTTAAAGCTTTTGTAATTCTATATTTGACTGGTATAAAAACTACTCACTAAAGAAGTCGCAAAATAATATACATAGAAAATTTTTACAGTACATAGAGTCTATTTTCCGGCTAAAACGGGAACTAGCGGTTTTTTATTCACATTTCGCTGAGCCCAGTTTTTATTTACCCATAGCTGAATGCGCGCAATACAAAGGCGCGACAACCTACTGGTATATGTACGGGACCGTGGATGTAGAATCTTCTAGAATTTTTCGCGTTATTCGGTTATATGAATTCGTTTCAATTGATGAATACCTTCACTACGCGCGAATATTGCTGATTTGTCGCATTTTTCGAGGATTTCTGTGTGAACGTAACAAGGAAACGTGACGAATAGAAATGTTAGTGAACGAATTGATTGTGGTGTAGGATGAAGAACGTAACAGAATGTAATTATTTGTATATGTTTGTCTTTTTAAAGACGCCTGTTGCAACAACAATTTTCATGTGTTTTCTACAAGCAAATTAAGTTTAACTGAGGTACTTATAAAATTTCTTAATCGCCATCGGCTGACAGGAAAAACATGCAGAAATTTTGCAGCAACGGTCAAAAGGCTGGACGCAATAAATATTCGAATTAATTACTAAAAACGAAATACACAGTTTTCATAATTATATTGAAATTAAACAATCAATGTAAGTATTCAAAACTATACACATAAAGTCAAATTAATTTTTTCAAGAGTTCGATTAATGCCTACATAAAAACATTATTATCACGACAGTTAAAATAACAAATAAATCTTTATTCCCGAAGCCAGGTTTGGTTGACACGCAGAAGCTCTTCTCCTACGGGATAAAGCATGAAGATATACGCTGCTGCATCGCACAGAGGGTCATAAAGTTAGCTAGAATTTTGTAACAGTTCCTCTCTCTCTCTCTACGGACCCAAAGTTTTATGGTGACAATTTGAATGAGAGTAGTAATCCGGGTAGTTCAACCAACCCCTTATCGCAACTTGTTAATGTAAATGTAACACTGGTTCTGCTTTAATTTGTTCGATGTAATTTGAACACAAACATTAAAATAATTGGGTGAGATAAAGCTTTGTTTTGCATTTTTGATCATATCGCTGATTCAAAGTGAAATGAATTGAACTGAAATGCAATAAATTTGGTCTAATCTGGAGTTATTTTTACTTATCTACAATTAGAAAATAATCTCTTGATAATTGTATGTGATATTGTGTGTTTAAAAGGTTTACGGAGTTAAAGGTTGACATCTCAGCATACTTATTCTTTTTTCAACTTTTCGTATGTATCATCATCAGCCTAAAATGTCCAACGTTGAGCACTTTCTCGGGTATACTGCGTTGAAATTCAATCAGTTTCTATTAAACATTTTCTTTTTAATTATGATTCCATCAATTCTGCTTTTCGGCGTCATATCCAGTGATTCTAACGTAGCACCAAGCACATATGGCTATGTATGGTGTAATCATGGTTCCATCAAAAGAGCGGCACACAGCGGCGCCATCAGGGCTCGTCACGACGGCATTCATTCAGCTCTGTTGATGGTGGTTGCAATTATGTCATGCCGTCTATGAGTACTTACTTATGCTTTCACCGCACTGTATTTTGTAATGTTTGGTTTTTTGTACAGTCCTGATTTTAATAATCTTCCCTGATGGATGACAAATTTTATGTTTATGTTATGCAAAGTTATATAACATGTCTTTGAGTTTTACCAAGTGAAATTATTTATTGTTAAATTATGGCAGATTGTTTAGTTGCACTTGAGAGGAGGATGTTTTAAATTTTTATTTTTATTTTAGTCTTAAATACAAAAATATGTGAATATCCATCGATGCGAAGATATCATCTTGCCATAAGGGTCAGCATACACTGAGACGCGATGCGATGCGCACATCATAGAATAACAATTTTAGGTACAAATTTCAGGTACACATTTCAGGGAGAGAATTTGGATACGCATCGCGGCGGCGCGAGTCACTGTCATGAATTCTCTCACTGAAGAGTGCACCTTTTTGTGTAGTAAATAAAGTTTGAAATGATTGTACACAAAACTCCTTACGCAAAAATAAAAATATAATAACTAAAATACAATGTTTAGGCTACTACAACGTCACAACTGTGGCAAACCCTTCCTTATGGTCAGGCTTACAAGCGAAAGCTCGTCTGCAATAATCCAAAGAACAAACCTAAATAAAAAAACTTTTTTTTCTTTTTTTTTTTTATACCACTTAGTTGTCAAACAAGCATACGGCCCGCCTGATGGTAAGCGGTTACCGTAGCCTATGGACGCTTGCAACACCAGGGGTATCACGCGCGCGTTGCCGACCCTGCAGAAATCTCTGCACACCACTTTTGAAGAACCCCATGCTGTACTCCATTGGGAAAACCACGGCGGGAAGCTCATTCCACAGTCTGAGCGTCCGCGGAAGGAAGCTCCTTTGAGCCCGCACAGTACGAAACAATTCAGGTTTCAATATGTGAGGATGGTCTCCCCGTCGATGGCGAGAGTTGCGATGGTAGAAAGTAGCCGTGGGCATCATCTTAAACAATTCTTCAGAACACCGTCCTTTGTACAAGCGGTAGAACACACATAAGGAGGCAAAGTCTCTCCTCAGACTGAGGGGCTCTTTTCCTCTTCCTTTCTAAATTGTGCCGTAAAAGGAGTAGCACCTTAGCATCTGTACTAGGTTAATCCTGTGTTACAGATACTAAGTACTTCCCAAATTCTATTGCTATCGTAAAGTGACCGCGTCGCGTCATGTCTCGGTGTGAATTAACCCTTAGATTTTGCTTTAAAAAGCATTTTATTAAGCTAAATCCTAATCCTAACTATTATTATAAATGCAAAAGCGAGTTTGTTTGTTAGTTTATTTGTCCCGCCTTCACGCATTAACTACTCAATGGATCATCATGAAATTTGCCATGAAGATAGCCTATAGTATGTAGAGGGACATAGGTTCTTTTTTATCTCAGGAATGCGGGTAAAACTGCGGGGATAGCTATTATAACATATGGTCTTCCGAATGAGAGATCAGTTCCCATACACCGTAAATCATTTCTGATTCTGAATAATGTCCCTTCATGTTCGCACTGCACTCTGTCTTTTGAGACAAATTAGTCACTACCAAAAATTACACAAATCAATCTATTCCAACAAAGACATTAGATGAAAGACCTTTAAATAATTATGCTTTCAGAGCTGTGAAAGGACAGATTACTAAGGTATACGCAATTATCTCAATTTCTCTTTACTTAGCAATATACCCGCCGAAGCGGAATTCCGCTTTTCTGCTAATTATTTTCCACTCTCAACGGTCTTGGGATATATCCATTTGTCTACCTATATTAATTGGGTCTGGCTTTAGAAATCGTTCTAAGTAATGGATTGAGATAGATATAATTTTAGAAGGGATTATATGCTGTAGCTTTATAAATTGTTTCGGGTAAATAATTGTGACGAAGGTCGTATAGTTGCTTATTAATAATAATAATAATAATAATAATAATTTATTTATTAACAAAAAAGTTACAGATTCTAAAATAAACAGAAAGGTAAAAACAAAGGTAGAATTTAAAATTGTATTACAGTATGCTGCAGAAATCTGTACACAATAAATTTAAAACCCTGCCTCTTAAACTAGGGTAACTTAAACCTGTATCTTAAGAGACAGAAATATTGAAATGAAAGAAAGAAAAAAGTTTTATTCCAGACAACACACAACATTACAAATATAAAAACTATAACAAACAATTGAATTGAAGAAATGAAAATTTGTGGAACTGTGTTGTTAAAAAGTTATACAAATTATTGGTTTGAACGGCAAACGCCTAGATTTATATACAAAGTATGATAATTAATTGAAAAGTATGATTAATGAATTGAATTGAATTTCGGAACTCCAGTACTTTATCCTTCTGAACCCCAGTTTGGCTGTGCGTTATCCATCAGTCAGAAAGACACTGATATGATCATTATTTGTTGAATGTTTATTTTTTGCCGTCCAAATAGCGGTCAAATTCACAGTTTTTTTTTATTATAAGATGCCATGAGATGATTCAAAACCCAAGTACACACAATTCTATGACTATATCCATATATATATATGTTGTGTAAATATTGTTGAAAGCCAGTGTATTCGCAGTTCCGCGACTCATAATTACGACGTCAGTGAAGTGGCGTGTGCATCAGCGGTGTCGATGAGTATTTAGGCTAATTACACAGTACACGCTATTGTATACTAAGCCTTATGACCATAAATTGCCATTTCAAGTGTGTGTATAATGACAGCTCTGTTTTTATGATGCCCAGCCAATGTGATTTTTATGAAATGGTTATTATAAAAAAACGTTTTAGGTTCGGCAAGCTATGGTAACCGCTTACCATCAGGCGGGCCGAAAGCTTGTTTACTACCTTTGTGTTATAAAAAAAACTTGCTCAGTGCAAAAATACACCTAAAATTATAATTTTATTAGTACGTTGAAAATGATATATCGAACTTTTTCTTTCTACACAAAACGAAATCCTAACCATAACGTTCGTGTTTCATATTTTAGGGGCAGGGGAATAATGTTATTTATATTTAAGGCGAGATAGCACGCACGTGGAATGAACAAAAATAAGAAAACCTTTGCAATAATCTCGCCGGAAAGACCTCGTGTAGTCATAAGGTACAACCAAGACATGAATATTAAGAGAGAATTCCTATTTCCGTTCCAAACAATTTCCCATCAGTTGCCATAAAATGGTCCAGCAAGGCGAACATAATGGGGGACAATTTCTTTTACCACCTGAGGCTTGCTCGCTCTATAGACAACTCTTGGGAATTTCGATTACATGAGACACAAATGGCGACAATTTTCAATGCTGGTTAGCTGTATGTAGGTAGGTATACTATACATGGGCTAATAAAGATATTTGTTTAATAAATTGGACTAATTTTATCCCATATATGCCCACAGGGTCGAAAACGACCAAAAATTCCTTCATTACTTCTAATGCACACTGACCACGAGCTGTTGCATTAATTCTGATTAAAGTACCATCTTTCATTAGACTGAAGAACTATTTTAGAACAGAGCATAGGTTCATAGATAATCTATAAATAATTCAAGTGATAAATAGGAGTGCAAATTCATATTTGTTTATTTGTGAGAAAAAATTGCTACTGAGTGCACATAAATGTAAGTATCTTTTGTGTATTATGTTATTTTACTGAAAAATATTATTTTTATAGTAAATGAAATATGTCTTTTAGAGATAAAGATATTTATTTTTTGTATATAATATAAATGTTTTTACTTACAATCAATTGAAATATTGTGGGTCGATAACGACCCTGTGGGCATAGATCATGCTTTACGTTCTTATTTATTTTTATTTTAGGTCCCAGTTTTTACTCTCTACTAATAAAATTGTTGACGCCCTGGAGGCATTTGATGATAAGGAAGATATCCTGGACGTAGATGCATACATAAATCTGCCTTGTGATGGTACCATACCAGACGGCGACTCAGGTGTGGAGGATTGTGATAACAGAAATCAGTTGAACCGACATGAATTACTAGTACTACTGTGTGTTACTACGACTACAACTACTACTAGTAGTAATAAAACGCGAAGAAGATATAAATTACGACACAGCCATGGGTGAATCTTTAGTGGTTCCTAATTTACATATCTCTGAACCAATTTCTACAGCATCTGGCTCCAGCTCATGCCGGTCACGACATAATCTTCCTGTTGTATAGTCAACTGGTAGAATAGTTGAAGCACCAACACCTGATGGACATTCTTCCTCGAATGTACAGTCTACCAGGGCTCCCGATCAGCCTGCTGCCTATCTTCAAATCGTACAAGACAGTGCAACGTTTCGAATATCATTCCACGCAAATGAGTAAAGCGAGAATTATCTACGTCCCCAAAAAGACAAGTGGTTACCTCCGCCTCCACGAACTGAATTCACACCACAGAAAGTGAACCAATAGAAATAGATTTGCGCTATGTAAAAACAAAGCGTTAAAAATGTGCTGGAAATGTAACGTCAATTTGCATGACAAATGCTTTGAAGGATTTGATTTCTTTACGGATATTATGTGTTTTGTTCCTTGACTGTCTAATTTGATAACTTAATAGCTCCTATCTTATTGTTGAACCTAATAGTAAAGACTGATTAACGTATAAATATGTGTATTTTGATGCACCTTACTCCATACTAGCGTATGACTATATGTGCCCATGGGGTCGTTATCGACCCACTGAAAAAAACCTACTTCCCGAAATGAAAACCAAAAATTACTATTATAGCCCTTATTTATAATCATTTATGACCAACATAGCTGAAAATCAGTGAAATTCATGTTAAAAAAAGTTCTGGGTATATATGGGTTAAATTTGTGGGAAATATTTGAAAATAGGTACGTAAAGCGCTCGTGGTGTAGCATGATTAGCCGTTCTTAATCGATCGGCAAAGTTAAGCTATGTCTGTTGTGGTCGGTACCTGGATGGGTGACCGTCTAGTGGTATTTCAAATCGAGCGTTACCGTGCTTCGGAAGGCACGTGAAGCCGTTGGTCCCGGTTATCACTTAATTGTGATAGTCGTTAAGCTAGTTGGATGCATCCTAGGCGGCTTGAAAAATTCCTACAGTAGGTTGGCCACTAGCCTACCTCCACCGATCTGCAGTGGGCACGCGTGATGGAGTATCTGCCCATTCCCTTTCACCCTGATTTATGAAAGGAGGCCTGTGCGCAGCAGTGGGACATTATAGGCGGATGATGATGATGAGGTACGTAAACAACTTTAAGCTATCTAAAGGTAGGCACCTATATCTGGACTTAAAAATAATACCTACATTTAATTCTATTAAAAAAAAACTACGAAATATAGTTTGGTGGTAAGGAACGTAGAATGATTACTAAGTACTGATTTAATCAAAAGTACACCCATGATAGGATAATGATCATCTACCAACATAATGGCCTGGAGTAATTTATTACCAAATGACTGAATCTACACGCTGTAAAGTATAAAATATAAAGGAATAATATGGTCGGTCGCAGACATAGTAATGTAACAAAGTCTTGGTAAGAGCATGTTTCAGGTTCCACATTTGCTAGAAACATATTTTTCCACGAAGATGTTTCGCCATTATTTATGTCTAGACTACGCTTGACTTATGTTTAACTGAAATTGGGTTTCAGATTTAAAAAAGGAATTTTGATTTAATATCTTCTAGCTTTTGCCTATCGTTTGGCAAGTATGTATGATATAATGCATTTATGTGTAAACTCACTCATAGTGCGTGAATTAAATATTATTTATGCGGAAGTAACTTTCTTTTTTGTTTGTTACCTATTGACAACTCGACAGCAATAACCAATTATGAAGAAATTTCGCCGTAAAACCATAGAGTGTAAAACTAAACTAATCTCTGGGATGAGAGTACTCGAAACGTGTGTGAAAATACCTAAATAGGAGACATCCAGAAGTGGATATTAAATAATTTTTATTGTTTACAACGACACGCCTGTCAAATTCCGATGACAATACAATATTATGGTGACAGCGAGCTGAACTGATGATGGAGACGGAAGGTAGAAAACATATATTCTCAGTGACTAACAGTAGATTTATGGTGCCTGGACTAATTTTAATCCGTTTACAGTACCAATTACGTATTTTATAAAAGCTTTTTAAAAATATCTGTTTTTAGACAAGCTTTTAGAAAATAAAACAAAACATTTTTTACGTGAATAAAAACATAATTTGAACTAATTGTTGCAAGTTATAACTTACTTATAAGTAGTAGTGGCCCTAGTAGGGCACTTATGAAGGTCAAAGCTACACAAGTTACCACCAGTTCGTTCGAAGGCTAAAATATAATACTAGGTATAGGCTGTAGTATAGGGTCCAGTAACCATTCCGTCTGATGAAAATACTGATTTTATTTCGCACTATATAGCGTTTATTCTATATGATTCTTGATATAAAGAAAAAAAAAACCTATAAAAACCTTTTGCCCCATGATAACAGTTTTACGAACAATTTTACGACTAGTGTCATTGTCACTCAGTTTTATTTTCTGAGTCTGCAACTTGAGGCTTCATCCATTGATTTTGTTAGAGGTGATTGTTCGTCCAATCGGGTAATTACTTTAATTAACTTTGTTTTAAAGTGATTTTTAATGAGTTGAACCTGTCCACAACAAACCACAGACAGTCAGTCACAAACAAGAATTAAAATGTGGTATCTCTGAAAAGAGGCATAAATTCAAGGACTCCTCATTTTATGTTGATTTTAGTAAAGATTGATACATATACATACATAATGGTGAAAGTCGTAGATACTACATTGTTAAAGTTACGGAAAAAACGCACTTCATGCATTCTCGGAATAGTTTTTACAATGAGTTCTTGGCGATTTCTAAATAAATTCATAATAATCTGTGTGGAATCTATAACACGCGCAACTTTTTTATGTATAGACTATTTACTCAATGGCGAAGTAATAGATGGCGGCCGGCGCTCTACGACACTCAAAGTGGTACTTAGCTTGTGTCGACAAGGAAACCACGTCATCAGTTCACGTTAGGGCTT